>CM034146.1:490080775-492480775 GCA_019776745.2 Taxus chinensis
CCACTTCTCTCTTAGTTAATATATCTACTTTCTCCTTGTTGAGGCTTATGGTTCTTTGGTTCTTGGTGCTTACTTCTTTGTTCACCCCCTTTCCTTGAGCCTCAACTTCTTCCTCGTCATTCTTCTCCTCATCTTTCTTATTATACTCCTCTGCATCTCCTTCTTCCTCATAATCATGTATATCATAAACTGGATGGTCTTCACCTCCTTCAAGATCATCATCATCCTTTTCATCAATTTAGGAATCTAGACTCTCCATCTCTTATGAGTAGACCCCATATGTCACCTTCTGCTTCTTTCTTACTGGAGATTCCAATATATGAGATTCCAGTAAAGGAGATTCTTCTTTTTCCTTCTCCTTGACATGTGACCTTTTCATCGGTGAATCTTCACGGGTGAGGTTCTCTTCATGATCTAGCGCCTCTTCTTATGGGGTCCTTGCCTTGTTAGGAGAATTATTTCTCTGTGTGTTAATGCTAGGATTTACAACTGCTTCAGGTGTACCCACTAATTGTACAATCTGCATAATTGGTACTTTCTTCTCCTACCCCTCTTCTCTCTCTCTCTCTCTCTCTCTCTCTCTCTCTCTCTCTCTCTCTCTCTCTCTCTCTCTCTCTCTCTCTCTCTCTCTTCTTCAGTGTAACCTTCTTTCTTCTTGTGGGGTCTTCTAGGATGAAGAAATCATTCTCTAGGTATGCAGCTTTCTCAAACTTTGGCCTTATGCGAAGGCATATCCTTGCTACAGCCCTTCCAACGATTGGAAACATTATTGGTTTCATCATTTGAACCTTGTGAGGTAAATAATTCTCCATGTATGAGTAATTTTTAGGCTACATGAGATTTCGAACCAGCTCATAGTGGTCTTGGTCCACCTCACTAAGGTTGAAACTTATTATTTTGGCTCCCTTGAACCTGTTGACCCCTACTTGGAAGTTTTACATGGTGAAGGAGAAGGGCAACTTACACCGTGGACCATTAGTCCCATTTGCTAAAGAAAATCTACCAATACATAAGTGTTGATATACTGTAAATTATGCTTATCCATCCACGAGTGTGGGTAACTACTTTGGGATACTCCACTCTACCCTGAATGTGTCACACATTTGTTTATACTATTTCTCTAGGCGTGCCTTGTGAGCGGCCGTCATAGTTTCACAAGTGTATTTTTCAAATCTCTTTACGGGTGAGGGATCCTCATCTGGATACTCCCAAACACACTTTTATGGCATATATAGCACCCCAATATCTAAAAATACAATGGTGAGAAGGATGTTACCGAATAATATCATCTCTCCCTCCTTTGCACTGCTTATGATTTCATCCGTGATGAAATTGAACAAGATATAGATGGTTCTCTCTTATATCTTCTGACATACATTTAGCCATGCCTTGTTCACTTATATCCATCATTCCTAATCATTGAGCTTGGTTACCAAGCACACGGGCATCCTCATAATAGGGTATGGAATATCTGTGATGTCAAAGTATCGCAAACCCTTCTTGTAGTCATATGATGCTACTGTCTCCTTGATAGCCTCCTTGTCGCTCATATAATCATCTATGTTATATCCTTCACAAATGAGGCCTGTGAACTTGGATATCAACTACGGTGTTATGTACATCTTACACCCTGTAAAATAAAAGTGATCCTCAGGCATGCGCAACATCAACCATTGATAAAAGCACTTAGGCTTGCCAAAGTAAGGCAACTCATACAGTTGCAATAATCCTGCCTTCTCCAATTTAACCTTCACCTCGTTCATTGTCCAAAATTCAGGACCCCATAATTCCCTAGTTTAAGACGTCTAAGCACCACCTAAATTTTCATCCCTCCTCGCAATTGATTTCCTTGTTTGTTCCATATTTACGACACTAGAATTGGAAATATTCATGATAGTACCTTCTCAACCTAATGTGCATGATCTCATACCTATCACATGTTTGTATCCAACATTGATGTGTAGCTTATTCTATATTTGCTAGTTGGGCTTACTGTATAAACCTATGTAATTTATTTCCACCTGTTGGGCTTCATATAACCTCTCCATTGGTGTCATTATTCTTGCAACACTCCTACCCTCTTTGAGATTTGGATTTCCACCTTATTTTTTTTCTTGGTTGTTCAATCAACATATCTTTGGATGGATTTAAGTAACTCCTTGTTGGTTGTAGACTTATGATTGATCTTAAGCGGTCCCACAAAGCATACCCAATAAAATCAATGACCAAGTACCCTCTCTTGAATAGTGCACTTATAATATCTGAGATGTATTATCATCATTATATTCTAGATTCCATTGTAATATGTTAAAAATTCTCCAGTCCTTCACCCTTGATGTTTGTATAGTTGTTTTCAAGGCCTTCATGGTCAATCTACATTGTCACATAGGTTCAACTTTTGTTTTGGGTCCATTGGTAGTATTTGATTTGTGCTCCCTTCTCAGACCTACATCCCCTTTTTGAGAAATGTAATCGACTTAGTTATTAGCAAGCATGGTATCTAAGGACATGATAAGTTATCTAATTTAGTCAAGATTTATCACCTCCAAAATCACCCTAATAAACTGACACCCTATACTAAAAACCGATGCACTTCAAACACTCATATTGGTACCACACTGTCTATGTTCCATAGGAGGTAGGTGGTGAAGGGTGGATGCTGATTACCAATTTTCAAAGATGTGATTTTAAAGAATGTTTTAATTTAGTGCTCATTTCTACAATATATTATTAATTGTTTCCATGCCTCTTACATGTGTCAATAAATTTTCCCTATCGTATCTTTCCTTACTAATCATTTACTCTTCTTTCTTTCTTATGTCTTGTATTTTTAAGTTTCTTTCCAAAAGCGGCCATAATCATGTCTTTGCTATGAAACCCATTGGATGAGTAAGGAATTACTCTTCGTGCCTGTAAATCACTTCCTACAAAATTCATTCCTTTCCACATTTTCTGAGCTAGGCATCGTTTGTTCTTCAGTCATGGTATGCACTTCTTCCTTTAGGAACTTAATGTCACTTCACATTTCACACACCAAATCTTTAGTTTCTTGCAATATATACCTTTTTTTCCATGCATCTGGATATATATTTTTCCAATATTAGCTATTTCATGTTGAATATTTTTTGTTGGTATTTTTTGTACATGCTGCCTGTTTGCATAGAGCCCCTCTGTTGTTATATTAATCCTTAGGTATTGAGGTATCTTGGGAGTATACACCTTCTCTAGGACTCTGTTACATTGTGTGAAATGTTTATCATCCATGTTTCTCTTTCAATTTTACCAAACCCCATCATTGCCACATAAATATCAGGGCATCTTATTACCTTAAGCTGCCTTTCCATAGCCACCTTACCATATGGGAATGTAGGACAATCACATTGGTAATGATCTAGTGAGTCACATTTATAATAATTCATTAATAGAAACCTTCATCTTCCTCTACTTGCATAATAATTACATTTCCCTTACATGTTGCCATTGTGATCCTTATTGTTATTGTGGTAATTATTTGTGTTATTTCCCAAAGTGTCTTGTCTCAAACCCAATGATCACATTTTGTGAACCTGGTCAATGATGAAATAGTCATTTATATTATGTGTATGTATTCAATATTCTTATATTAGCAAAGCATGATCACTTTTTTTTAATGATGGAAGGCATCCTAGACACCTTTTGGACATTCATTTCACTTTGTATATCTCACCAGCCAGAATCATTTCTTTTTACCACTACCTTTATTGTAATACTCTGTATGGGCCTTAGAATTTTGTAGTCCCCACATACCAAATAAACCATACACATTTCCCCTGGCACTTATTTTTTTCAATTTTTTAATTGTTTTTCCATTGAGGTTATATGGGCCCCATGAAAGAAGATGATTTTCCCCGCCCCAATGTCAATGATTCCCCAGGTTCTACACGTAGCCTACGTGGTAGAGCTTCATTCGGGTCGTAAAGTTTTTATGTGATAGATCTGGTCAAGATAGGAGTACTAAAACCACAAAAAAAAAACCATTACACATGTTGAATTTATTTATCTTATAAGATAGTATAGATATCAAGGATTTAAAACCATACATCATATGCCCCACACTCTCGTAAGCTTTTCTTCTTTCTCTTGTTCCTTGAGCACCTAGATGCTTGTTACACAAACTTAGGAATATATGTTCAAGAATGTAATTTGATTAGGTTATAATACACAACTGTCCTTGGTGGTTCGATTTCTTCATATCATGTATGCACATGATCTGAGAGAAGGTTAGAAAAATAACTTACCTGTACCTTGGGAAGAATTATATCCCTTTACACTCCATATCAACTTAATTTATGCACATGTTCTACACATTCTCATGTGCCACAATATTTTGGTATGCAAATAATATGCATAAAATCTAATGGTGCTGGTTGCCTTTTGCAGAGCTAGGACCAATATTTTTGTGTCCTCTTGCCAGCCCATTGGATTGCTGTGGATCCACCTCCTCCACTACTAATAATCTATCATGGTAAATGCCATTACTTATTTAAAGTGTAATCTTTCTTAGGTGTGATGGTTCTTGTTTTCATTTAGGTTCACATGCCGCTCGTTACTAAAGCTTAGCTTATTACTTTGCGCAACAGCTCAAAGCTCTGTGAATTTTTAGTATTAGGTTAATTTTTATCCTTCTTGGTGTCATTTTAATTATTGTATATAAGTGAGAATTTGTATATACAATGCCTCCTTTCCCTTTGATTTGTTTTACTTTCTCATATTGTTATTTTTATGAGAACTTGTATTCTATACGTATTGAGATCCAGTTACAGAGCGGAGGTGCGACTTACAGTTTTGGAAAGGTTCCATATAAGAATTCCATCTGCATCGTACTTTTTCCTCTTCATCCTCCTTATTTGGCACATGCTATCAGTTCTGCATTTCTTAAAATACTAGTTGGTCCCGTGGGACCGTGACCCTTTTTTCCCTCCATCTGTGCCATATCCTTGTAATCCCTTGGTATTGTCTTTGAGTTTGAATATCTCCTTCAAAGAATTTTTCATTTCGTTATTGCCTTTTACTATGCTTCTTTCATACTGCTGGGACCGTCTCATGTATGCACAATGAGGATCCATCTTGTATACGAGTCTTTAAAAACCTAATTTTCCCCCTTCCTATTTCCCTTCCTTCATAGCTACTTCACATGGGTGAAAATTCTCCACGATGGTGAATTTTTCAATTCTGAAATCTATATGAGATGTTAATTTCCCACTGGGATATTTCCTAAGTAGTGTTTCCTCCACTCTCTTGATTTGTTGAAGAAATTCACATTAGTTTTTTTATTAAGAAAGAATGGTTAAGACCGTTGGATATCTTGTCATCAAAGTGTACCCTTCCACCAATAGGTCCAGAAAACATTCGCACATTATTTCATTTTGTTTTGTAGTCATGCTTGGTGCCCGAGGGACTAATTTATACTTCTCAAAATTCATCTCTTTCCCATGAAAAAGTTACTTATCAATAGAGATATTTTTCAGGAGTTCATAGAAAGTATCATCTAGCTCGATGCGTACGGGGTCTGTATCCACCAATTTATTAGAGGGAAATTGGGAAGAAATTCATAATTAAGCGAATGGTTTTTTGTTGAGAAGACATATTCTTTGCGTGTTATGTTTCAGAGCGTCAATTGTCCATGCATAAGTCGACCCATTTCTGTAAACTTCACAATCACAATGATAGTGATGGGATCTGACAATGGAAACCAATATTTAGGAATCTATTTACAACCATTCATACATGCCCAGATATTTTCTACCTTTTTTTTTTGCATGGCAGGTCCTATAATCCAAACACCATCATTCATGTGGAGGTGGAACCTTACCACGCTCATTACAAAAACGACGCTCAGCAACCAAGGTGAGAGTATTCTGGCTTGTGCACGCATGATATCCATTCCAATGAATGGAGTAATTAAGCCAATGTGATATAATTAAAAACAGTTATAAGAAGAACACTTGATGATACACATATAGATACACACTTCAACAAGTACCATAAAAATTACTTCATATTACTTAAACAAGTGTCATACAAGTGGAAATCACTGCTCCAACATATCGAGATCTCACATCAAATCCTTAACAAAATTTGTTGCTTTTTTCCCGCAATCTTAACGAAATATTCTCCTCAGCATGACCTCTTTATTATAAGGCCCTTAAGTGGTGATGTATACTAGTGGGTGCTTTAACCTTCACTAGTTCTAACAGTTCATAATTAGCCCCTAATTTAAAAAATACATTCTACTATTACCTGGACATGGTTCTACCAATTTTTATTTTATCCCTCGCTCCATGACCACGTAAAAAAATCCCCACTTGCCTTTCTATGTTACAGTGCGAAAATCTTCCTCTTGGGAGAGGGGTTATTTTTAGCCAACACTTTGGTTCCGTGCACTCCCTCTACTTTTGGCCTCTAAGGTTTTCTGTTTAGTCGTGTATGAACTAAATGTTTTTCATGATGCATCTTAGGATTTGATATTTCTGATTTTATGCCTAAATATAGATTTCTGTTTATTCTGGAACTTCACAATATCCTTCCCAAAACGCTTGCATTTTTCTTTCTTTCTTTGTTGCAACACACTACAACAATTTTTTTACAGGAAAATATAACCCCATTAATAGTTACAAAAAAAAGCACCAAAAAACCAGAAAAAATTACGACGTAAAACATTGTAATTTAAAAACCACATAGACACCGAGGGTCCATCATTTTTCCTTATTTTTACAAGTACTTATTGTTAAAAATGCTAGGCTTGTTGATTGCATGATTTTGCTTATATGAAGAAATCCTTCAAAGCATATTCCAATATACTTAGTGAAATTATAACAAGTTTACAAATAGAGAATATTTAAAGAGGGTGCTCAGATAGAGAAGATAAGAAAAAATAGTTTTCTTTTGTTGACAAAATCGTTAGGAGATATATGGGTTAAGTGTCTATTATACTACTGTAATTTTTGCGTATGGGAAATCCATGAATTATTGTGACTGAATATACCCTGATAGTTAATGCGGTTTTTTTGTTGCACCCATCCTATCTCCTCAATTCCATTCCTGCTATTGTTTGTCTTCTAAACGAGAAAATAAACCTTGAAACTTGGTGGTTCTTACTTTTTTCTAGTATAAATGAAGTATTACTGGAAATGGATTTAGTGTTCTATTTTTCCAGTTTAAAGTGAAACAAACATCAGACTTGTAGCGTACCAAAATACATGGCAACGTCACACAGAATTGAAGCTCATTCACCAACGTGCATTCAGGTGTCAAATTTGATCAATTACCTTTACAGCATACTCCAAAACTATTACAAAAATAATGATCTTTGAAACAGGTATTGGAGAAATCCCACCGAAGAATAATGGAGCAGATGTTTTGTGGTCAATGTTGGACAACCAATTTTCGCTTACAGTAATTATGTAAATTGGGAAGCATGGAGAAAGACGATTTACTTCTTTGAAAAAAGCCCTTTAAAAATGTAGTCTGATGACTACAATGAGTGCAAAATACTACAAATACATGTGTTAGAAGGCCTTGGAAATTTCATGCTAATATAACTCATTTTTTTCTCAAGGGATGGCTATAAAATAAGAATTTAATAATATAAAAAATATATTTTTAGTATATTATTAGTTACAAATATATTTCCCACTCAAAATGTGATATTTTGAAAGAGTATATAAAAATTCATCAAGATCATAAAAGAGATTTTATGATGTTGTAGTTATGAGTCCTTGATAGAGACACTGTATGTTCAATGTGTAAATGATGCATAACCATAAGGGTGCCGGAACCCATTTGACTATCAAATTTATTGTGTGACAATCCTTTTAGATAATATACGTAGAATATTTTATAATATGGAAAACTAATATGTTTTGGTTTATTTTGCAAGAAATTTTCTATATCGCTTAGATTTAAAAAGTTCACATGTTACAATGTATGCCAATATGAAATTTTAAGAATTTCTACATCATCTAAAAATTGAAAAATTAAATTGAGCTATAATTAACTACCTATATATAGACCCAACCCACCTATTACATCTAATCGATGGAAAATTATAAACCTATGGAGACACTCAGGGTTGATTGAGATCAAAAGTTGTAAAATTGGTTATATATAACGAAATGGAGAGAGTATTGTTTTGTGATTAATGGAGTGACAATAAGATCACAGTGGATTAATAATATAATAATCTAAATATTTAATCAATATTCTTCATTCTTAAAGCTAGAGATAGACTTTTAGGGTCATAAAAAAATTTCATAGAAAAAAACAATGAAAGTAAATGTTGGTTTGTAATATGATAGTGTGAAAAATAGTATTGAGTTACAACCTAATAATGTTACATATTAAATGTGTCTCTATGGAAAGCTAGAATGGGAATAGAGAAATTTGATAATATTAAGACTAATCGAAATATTCACCAATGATATTTCAAACATGGTATTTTGACATGTTGTGAAAGTGAGGATGGCTCCTAATTTGAAGTAGAATTATATTTTGGTATATAAGATTTGAAAAAGATACAGTGATAGTTTTTCCTCTAAGACATAAGCATTAATAGGTAGAGTAGGTCTCACAAGTTTTGAATGTACAAGAATTTACAACTTAACATTACCGACCAATTTTTGAATTCCATATTTGTTAACAGGTTAATTTCTGTTCTCCCACACCAGGTACTACTCATGTTGATTGTTCATAAATTTTTCATTTCAGAACTACAATATGATCAAATTTTTTTTATGTTCTTTTGTCACTGAATACGAGAATTACATTTAATATACTAGAAAATTGTGCTAAGATTAAAACAATATGGTGTTTTAAGAATCAAGAACCAATAGTTATAAGTGTTACCCCAAAATTAGATGGCCTAATTAAATCTTTATCTTGAACCTTAATAAATATTGAGACCCACATTTCTTCAAGGTGTTTTTTTATCAAATAATCCACATCACATCTTTGTGAAGATTTTCAAACATAATTACAGAGAATCAGAGATACATAACCAAATACCATGAAGATTTCATAATTTCCCATTAAATTCATTTACAAACTCCATATAATAAAAATAGCTTTTTCCCACTATCCCCTATCATTTAGCAGTCTCTATGAAAACAAAATCAACTACATGAGTGTTTGTAACTCACATAACAATAGCATATTTTGTTATTTTTTTTTATCACAACTATATACCAAATCACCAAACTTTAATAAAATACTACTTTGCATTTACCTATATAATTGCATACGTAATTATTATTACCCATATATTCAAATGAAGCACTAACATAAGAATTCTATCCAGTCCCCCCTTAGTGTAACATGGGGAAAAAGCAGCCTTTGTACTTGTACTTGTTCATGATCTTATTGATTTTCATAGGATAAGCAAAAATCAATGGATGGTTTTAAAATAATTAACCAAAAGTTTAGAATGGTGGTTTTACAATGGAGTACAAACCAACCAAAAGGTGATAGTTTTAGCACATGGGTTGCCAACAACAAAAAATGGCGATTTTCAAGTGGTTTAACAGCAACCAAAAATGAATGTTTTCAAGTGGTTTTTTTACCTCTAACCATCATCACGATGTGCCAAGTACTATCTCACACCCCCTCATAATATCTCACTGCAAGGAATGACATAGGAGCAATTTGTTCACATATTACAAACTAAAAACTAGAATGAACATTTGTATCAGGTTCCCCCCCTCAATGTGAAAATTTGCCTCCACCAGTCACACCATCGGTCAACGGATCACTAAATATGAAACAAACGAAAACTAAAACTATTAAGCACAGTGGGAAACACACTACCAAAACTAAAGAAAATACTCAAACAAACCACAATAAGGTGGCCCTGTCGTTGGACTATGAGAGGTTGCGATTGACCCTCCAACATCCATTTTCCGCTGTTCTTTGGTGCGAGGTTATTAGCTAGTGGAATGCAAACCTGAAGCTCAAGTTTTACTAATTAGCTTTGTCATGTTCCAGGATAATGCATCTTTGCGAACCAAAACATTCTAGGACTCATGATGACAATTACCATAAACTAGTTAAAAAATCTAAAATTCACCTTTATAATTCAACTCTTGTACAATTTTGTGAATTTACAATGAGGACTAACTAATCACAAAACCACTTAACAAAAAAAATTATTAGATACGGTAAAAAGGGATCCAGCTCGAGGTCTTACAACGGGGAACAGAAACCAATGAACAGTGAAAGAACACATAAATTTCCATGAAAGTAGTGAAACATCTTTAACTCGTTACCTTACAAATGAATACAGAACATTAAACCAAATAGAGTAAAATAGAGAAAACTAAAATTGGCTCTCGAATTCAAACTTGTGAAGTTTCACACCAAAGTCTGCTAAAAGTCTAGAAAACCTAGCTAATTTGATGAGATCCTGCACGACTACCAACATGACCTACCCTTTGACCTTGATCTTGGCACCGCTCAGTTCCCGTGAATTTATATCTTTCCTCTATCTTGTTCCTCAATACTAATGATGCCACAAAAGGGGAAATTCCTTCCTTTTAGTGCCTTCCTCCATCCCTTCCAACAATCACTCAGCTTTTGACTTGGTACCCACTCTATAACCTTTTGTTTGGACTCACCTGAGCAAGAACCAATTTCTTAAAATATTAAGTATATCCACATGTTTCCCTTTGAACAACATGGTTTCCCTCCTCATCGCCTGAAGCACACCCTCTAATTACTGGACTTTTTGCTCAAATCCTCGAAAAACCTTAAATTACCATCCTAATTCCTATTTCTTGAGGGCTCACTCCCCATGACCTTCCTCACATCTTCTCTTTACTAGAATCCTCCTCCCCCACATTTTTATATTTCCCACCTTCATCTTAGTAAGGGCATTCTGCAAGAGTTAGATCATCCTCTTTCGGTTTAAAAAAAATTAAAAAAGTAATCTGTATTCTTGTTAATGAAAAGTTTGAAACGGAATTTTTGAACAATTATCACTGTAAAAAAATGTGATGGAATACTAGTTACATTATTACCTTATAATTTATCAATTACACAAAGACATAATGTATATAATAACAATTTAATGATAATACCAACATTGATAACCTATACTCCTATTTTAGAAGGATGAGAGAAAAAATTAATATGAATTGCAAAGGCTAATGACACTACTGACCACTCAATATAAATACAACTAGACTTCGTAATATGAATGGAGGAAAATTATTTTATCGAACTTTCATATATTAGTGCTATTACTTTTTTTGTCCTCCATTCAATACCCTTTCACTTTAAGTGGCAACCCATTCATGAGAGGCTTATCCACGTGTTTTCTATTTGAATCTTTCCATATCCAAAATATAACACTTGCCTTCAGACTTCTAGTGTGGTATATGTGGAGCATAAGGTGGGTGAGGGTAGAATGAATCCGTCAACGGTAGAAATTTGGCTTGGAAAATTCTCAGGTGAAACATTGACTGGGTGTTTTGAATAAAAATAATATCTATGGTGTAGAGTTAAGATCAAATTTTACATAGTGGAAAAGATGTTGTCAGATGTTTACAACACATTAAAGGTTAATATGTATTTGATGAGATAATGAATAAATATAAAAATCACATATGTAGGAGCTTACTGAGTTTCCAGAGAGTGTAGGCCGTCAGGAACTCATGAATAACACAAATGTCCTTCAATGGTGATAGAGTGAAGAATTGACTAGGATCTCCACTAAAATTGTCTAACCTGGCTACCATCTGGGTGCTATACAAATCATAATAATATCTTTGACATCGATCAATGCTTATGGGTTTTTTAGAGACTATTTTTTCTTGTCTGGCACATATGCTCTTGATACAATCAGACATGTATCATAAAACACTTTCTTCATATATCTTCTGGTTTTCTTAAATACTTGTAACAAATGGTTTCGACTTTGACATGATTCTCCTTGTTTATTATCTTTCCCACAAAGAATCCACAATTAAATAGGAATGGAAAATCTCACTTTAAATCCCATCCTACCAAAATGGACGAACTGATCAACGCAATCAAACTATTAATGGCTTGCGCATAAGCCTCTCATTTTCATGACCTCACCATCGCTTCTACAGATGAAGAAAATCCTAGAATGGGAGAGAGATTAGAAGAATACATAAAAGCAATAGCCATGAAAGTATATTTAATAATTTCCCTTCCCATTAACTTCCGTATACAAACATCCTATAAAATAGGAGTAAAATAACTCCCCTGTTTAGAAACACAATTATGAGAGGGAGTGAATCAGTCATACAAAATTAAAAGTCATTTTCCATTTCTTAGATTCATCATTAAAAAGTAACCATTATTACCTAAACCATTGAAATTAATTAATGGTGGCAATAAAAAATCACATGTGTAATAATCCGAGAGAGAACACAAGACACCAAATATAAGAAGAAACTTTAAAAAGGGAAGAAAACCCACCCCAAACACACTTGAATTATTCATGTTTCAAATTATGAGACAACAACCCCACAAGGATCACCAAACTCTAGTGTTGGCGAGAAATTTTTCGGGACAAAATTGTGGGATTCCTTGCCATGCTCTGGGAGTCTAAGTTCCTCTACTACCGATGCAAATTACATATATACTGCATGCTGAAAGTTGATTTATCTAGGTGACTTATGGTTGAAGGATCTAACATGGGCAACTCCACTACTCCCTGACCCTGCAACAAGCTAGCAATTAGCTTGCTGGGAGGACTTGTCTATAAAGTTGGGAAATGGGAGTGAGAAATTGAGATAGAGAACTAATGTTGTAGGTAGAAAATCAGAGTTCCTGCACCACTAGTTTAGAAATTTCAACACATGCAGTTATCAGAAAACAACTGCTGTACTAATAACAAGACCGTTATAATTATCGCACAAAGTATCAATCAATCCCTCATTACAAAAAGGAATAAAACTCCGTCGTGTAATTGTTTCTTAAAAAAAAATTGTACATAGTTTGGGAATGGGGAAAACTGGAGGGGGAAATGGACGAATGGATATCTCTGTTTGTTTCTTCAAATTAACAATACATCTTGAGTTTACAAATCAATCACCAACCTTTTGAAATAGGAATGACTTTGTATTTATTGAAGAGAATGAATCTTCACATAATCCCTCCCCAATGACTCTGGTAATGTTCCCTCGACATGACTAAGACTCTTCACCTTCTTGGAAAACATTAAGTCCCTTTTTATAACGAAGGTGCTTATTACATTAATAACAATTAAGACATGAAACAGTGTAACCCCATGCAATATTAGAATATTGATGATAGAGAAATTGGGGGGAGCGAAGATAGAGAAGGAGATAATAAAAATAAAAAGAGAAGGATGATGATAGATTTCTGCCTTTGGCTAAATCCTCCACTTATCCTTGTACATTAACTCAATGAAACACTCTAATGTGATGAACTACTCTGAATCTCTGAACTCCTTGCACATGCTAAAGAAATTCCTTTGGATGATGTTGAGCACCGTGTTTAAATTATACCTATTACATGATCATGCTGTGACCTCGTGAATCACTCATGGAGATCCACTGTGGAAAAATCTTTTTCATACTCCCCTACAACTGCTATTTGGACATGCACTACTCAACTGATCAGACTTACCTGATGAAGCATCTTAGAATGATATGACAGGTTTGCTAGTGAATTCTATTCTACCTCGCATACCCATCTGAAGCATGAAATTGGTGTCAAAATACATTTTTAACATCCTAACAATCATTCCTTTGCATAGTATGACAATAGAGACTACACTTTTTTTATCTCTCTCTTACTCGTAATGAAAGGATGCACGAGTTTCTATCCTATCTATTTATGCTTCATGATTTCTTCAGAAAACAACTTACCTATTTTTAGTAATTATGACAAATGAGTTACCTCGAACCACATCAAAACTGGATGTTCAACCCAGTTCCCTTTCTCCTATGTTCCCTCCCTCTCACTCGAGCTTCTGGATCAATTGCTATTTTTGGAGGTGCGCGTGGACCACTTACTATTTTTAGAAGTGTTAATTTTTTACCAAGATGACCATTTTGATAATCTCTTCCTGCAATACATCTTTGTGTGTAATGCTCTTTCAACATTTTCCTTTAATTGCAACTTTCCCGAAAGATAGTCCTCCATGTAAAGACCTACTATTTTTGGAACGTTAACCTCTGGTGGTTGGATTCAAACGCACGGCAAAACAGTTTTCCGATATGGGTTTTTTCCTCACATCGCCCCTCTGAAATATTTGGACATATCCACTTCAATACCTTAGGAATTTAAGTTTTAAAATTTTGAACTTGGTAGGTACGTCTGATGTGGACCAATTACTGGGAGCTTGAGAATTACCGGTTAGCCTTGCTCTCCATTCACGATAAAATTAAATTTGTTTTTGCTGGGCCTTTTTGCCATGCTATGACCAATATTTTTGTGTCTAGTGCCATCTTGGATTGCTGATGAGGCTCCCCGCCCTCCACTACTAATAATTAATGGGTAGATGCCATTACTTATGAAAAGTGTAATATTTCTTAGTGTGTGATGGTTCTGTTGCATTTCTTTTCATGCCTCCGTTCTTAAGCTAAGCTTATTCGTTCCACATATCAAATCTCGTGAATTTTTAGTATTAGGTTAATTTTTCTCCTTCTTGGTGTCATGTAATTATTGTTAATATAGTGAGAATTTACTATACCAAGGACTCCTTTCCTGTGATTTGTGTACTTTCTATTATTGTTATTTTCATGAGAACTGGTTTCTAGTATTGAGATCCAGTACTGCGCATGTGCGGATAAGTTTGGCAAAGGGTTCTCATAATAAGATTTCCATTCTGATCGTACTTTCCTCGGGTAATCCTACCTGATTTGGCACATGCGTAATCATGTTCTTAAAATACTTGTGTCACTCCTTTTTCCTCCTCTTGTGCCAATCTTCACTTGTATCCTTAGGTATTTCTTGAGGTTGAAATATATCCTTAAAAGAATTTTTAATTTCGTTATGGCTTTACTATGCTCTTCATACTGCTACTTCGCAATGTATGCCACCCTGCGGGAATCCCTCTGGGTATACTCGTCTTTAACCTATTCCCTTCTTAATGAGCTACGCACATGGAGTGAGAAATTTATCCATTCCATGGGGAATTTTTCAATTCTGAAAGCTAATATGAGATTTAATTGTCCACTGGGTATTCTTAGTATGTTCCTCTTGATTTGTTGCGAAGATTAACGTAGTTTTTTATATAAGATGGGTTAATACCGGATATAGTTAAAGTGTACCCTTACACAAATAGTTCCAAAAATGTGTCCCACATTATTTATTGTTTGTAGTCTCTTGGTGCCACATGGTCTATTATCCTTCCTTCCAAAATTCAATTCTTTCCCATGAAATAAGTTACTTATCACGTATAGATATTTTTCGAGGAGTTCATAGAACGTCTCCTAGAAGCTCATTCGTACGGGGTTCTTATCCACCCAAATTATTAGAGGGGGAAATTGGGGGAGGAGAAAATTCATCTTAATGCGCTTGTTTTTTTTTTTTTTGAAAATGTTTTTTATGTTATGTTGTCAGAGCTCAATTGTCTATGCATTAGTCTACCCATATTTCTGTACTTCCCAAATCACAAGATTAAGAGTGATGGATTTCCCCTGGAACCAAACTATTATGATCATTTTAACAATTCATACTGCAGATATTTTTCTACATTTTGCATGTGATGTGCACTGATCCCAACACCCTCATATCATGTAAGGTAGGAACCTTAAAAAGCTCATTAACACGCTCACCCAAGGTGAGAGCTATTCTAGGCTTGCATCATGATGATCATGCCAATAATGGAGTAATTCATCAAATGTGATCTAATTAAAAACAATGATAAAAGAAGAAACAACTGAGTCTACACCCTATCTACCAGCAAAACAATGACACAATAAAACATTACTTATATTAATTAAAACAAAGTTTCCATAATTGAATCAAGCCCAAACATTATCGATATATCATTCAAATCCTTACAAAATTTGTGCTTTTCCCTCAAATCTATAACTAGAATTATTCTCCATCATCATGAACCTCTTTATTATAATTCCCTTAAGGAGTATTTATACTAGTGTGAATGTACCGTCACTAGTTCTAAAAGTCTATAATTAGCCCCGCGATTAAAATAATTTCTAGCTATTACCTGGGGACAATGTTCATACAAAGTTTATTTATCTCCTC
Source organism: Taxus chinensis (assembly GCA_019776745.2). NCBI lineage: Eukaryota > Viridiplantae > Streptophyta > Pinopsida > Cupressales > Taxaceae > Taxus > Taxus chinensis. Next base: position 490,097,018 of record CM034146.1, read on the forward strand.
ACCCAGACCTACGTGAAAAATCCACCACTTGCCTTTTAATTTACATGTATTAATCTCCTCGTGGATATGTTATTTATCCAACCCACTTTGTACTGTGCCATACCTACCTGTCCTATATTTTTCTTGTTTAGGTCTGTATGAACTGAATTTATTTCATATGCACTATGATTTGATATTTATGATTTTTATGCCTAAATATAGATTTATGTTTATTCTTGGAACTTTCACAAATATCCTTACCAAACTTCTTGCATTATTTCTTTCTTTCTTTGTTGAACACACTACACAATTTTTTTAAGAAAATATAAAACCATTAATAGTTACGAAACACCAAAAAAACCATAAAAAAATTTACGTAAAAATTGTATTTAAAACCACATAACAGAGGTATCCATCAATTGTTTCTATTTTACAAGGACTTATAAGTTTAAATTCTAGGCTTGTTGATTGCATGATTTTTCTTTATGAATGAAATCCTTCAAGCATATTCCAATATACTTATTGAAATTATAACAAGTGTACAAATAGAAATAATTTAAAGAGGGTTGCTCAGATAGAGAAGGATAAGAAAAAAAATAGTTTCTTTTGTTGACAAAATCGTTAGGAGGATAATATGGGTTAAGTGTTATATTATAATACTGTATTTTTGCGTATGGAAATATGAATTATTGTGATGAATATAACATGATAGTAATGGAGGTTTTATTTGTTGAAAATAATATATAATCAATTACATTCATCTATTTTTTTCTTCTACGAGAAAAATAAAACATTGAAAATTGGTGGTTCTTACTTTTTTCTAGTATAAATGAAGTATTACTGGAAATGGATTTATTTTTCATATTTTTTCCTAGTTTAAGTGAAACAAACATCATAATTGTAGCTTACAAAATACATGGGCATCGTCACAAAGAATTGAATCTATTTCACCAAATGCATTCAGGTGTCAAATTTGATCAATTAACCTTTACTAGCATACTCCAAAACTATACCAAAATAAGGATCTTTGAAACATGGTATGGAAATCCACCGAAGCATAATGGAGAAGATTTTTTTTGTCAAATGTTGTACAAACAATTTTCTTACAAGTATGTATGTAAATTTGGAAGCATGGAAAAGACATTTTAATTATTTGAAAAAATGCTTGAAAGAATGTAGTCTGATGGACTACAATGATTGCAAATATCTACATAATACATTTGTTAGAAAGGCCTTGGAAAATTTCATGCAAATATAACTCATATTTTTCTCAAGGGAGCTATAAAATAAGAATTTATAATAATAAAAATATATTTTTATTATATGTATTAGTTACAAATATATTTCCCAACATCAAATGGTATATTTGAAAGAGTGTATAAAAATTCATCAAAGAATCATGAAAAGAGGATATTTTATGATGTTGTAGTTATGAGTGCATTGATAGACATGTATGTTAAATTGGTAAATATGCATAACATAAGGCGTAGGAACTATGTGACTATCAAATTTATTTAGACATCCTTTTAATAATAATAATTATGATATTTATAATATGGAAAACTAATATTTGTAGGTTTATATTTGCAAGAAATTGTCTATATCCTAGATTTAAAGTTCCACATGTTACAAATGTATGCCAATATGACATTTTATGAATTATCTACATCATTAATTGAAAAATTAAAAATTGGAGGCTATAAGATAACTTACATATATATAGACCCACCTATTACATCTAATAGAGTGGAAAATTATAAACCTATGGAGACATCTATGGTTGATGTGAGATCAAAAGTTGTAAAATTGGTTAATAACGAAAGTGGAGAGAGTATTGTTTGTGATGATATGGAGTGAAATAAGATCAAAGTGATTAATAATTATAATAATAATAAAATATTTAACAATATTCTTCATTCTTAAAAGACTAGAGATAGACTTGTTTCATAAAAAAATTTCAATAGAATAAAAAACAATGAAGTGAAATGTTGGTTTAGAAATAGATAGTGTGAAAAATAGTATTGATTTAACACCTAATAATGTGAAATATAAAATGTGTCTCTATGGAAAGCTAGAATGGGAATTAGAGAAATTTGATAATTATGAAAGACTAATGAGAATATTCAACAATGATAGTGAATAACATGGTATTTGACATGTTGTGAAAGTGAGGAAGGATCCTAATTTGAGTAGAATTATATTTTGGGGTATGATAGATGGAAAAAGATAAGTTATAGTTTTTCTCTAAGAATAAATTATAGGTAGAGTAGGTCTCACAAGTTTTGGAATGTACAATAATTTACAAAACTTAACATTACCAATTTTTGAATTCCATATTTGTTAACAGGTTATTTCTTCCCACAACATGTACTACTCATGTTGATTGTTCATAAATTTTCATTTTCAGAAACATACAATATGATCAAATTTTTTATGTTCTTGTGGTCAATGAAATAAGAGAATACATGTAATATACTAGAAAATTGTGCTAAGATAAAAAAAATATGGTGTTTTAAGAATCAAGAACCCATAGTTATAAGGTGTTACCCCCAAAATTAGATGGACTATTAAATCATTTATCTTGAACTGAATAAAATATATGAGACCACATTTCTTCAAGGTGTTTTATCAAATAATCCACATGCTTTGTGAAGAGTATTCAACATAATTACAGAGAAATCAGAGATACATAAACCAAATAACCATGAAAGATATTCAATAATTTCCCATTAAATTCATTATACAAACATCCATATAAATAGGAAAATAGCTCCCCTATAATTTAGGAGGTAGCTATAACAAAACTCAAACCTACATGAGTTGTTTGTAACTCACATAACAATATAGATATTTTTTATTTTTGTTTTATAACAACTAATAACAAATCACCAACTTAATAAAATACTAACTTTGCATTTACCTATATAATAATTACATACGTAATTATTATTTACCCATATATTCAAATGAAGCACTAACATAAGAATTCCTATCATTCCCCCCTTAGTGTGAACATGGGGAAAACATGCCTTTGTACTTGTACTTGTCATGATCTAGTGATTTTCATAGGATAATCACAAACTCAATGGATGGTTTTACAAATAATTAACCAAAATTTGAGAATGGTGGTTTTACAAGTGGAGTACAACAAACCAAAAGGTGATAGTTTTACAAATGGTTTGCCAACAACAAAAAATGGCGATTTTTCAAGTGGTTTAACACAAACCAAAAATGAAGGTTTTCAAGTGGTTTACCTATAACCACATCACGATGTGCCAAGTACTATTATCACCCCTCATCAATATCTCACTGCAAGGAATGACATAGGAAAATTTGTTCACATATTACAAACTAAAAACTAGAAATGAAACATTGGATCATGTTCCCCCCCCTCAATGTGAAATTTCCACCTATTCACACCATACAGGTACAACGTGATCACTAAATATGAAACAAACTAAACTAAAACTATTAAAGCACAGTGGAAAGCACACTACAAAAACTAAAAGAAATACTCAAACCACAATAAATTGTGGCCCTGTCGTTGGTGACTAATGAGAGGTTGCTGATTGACCTCCAACATCCATTTTCCTCTGTTCTTTGGTGCGAGGTTATTAGCTTAGTGGAATGCAAACATGAAGCTCAAGTTTACATATTAGATGTCATGTTCCAATGATAATGCATCTTTGAGAAAAAAAAAATTCAGTATGACTCATGATGACAAATTACCATAAAACTATTAAAAAATCCTAAAATCACCTTTATTAATTCAACTCTTGTACAATTTTTTGAATTTTACAATGATAGACTATGACTATAACAAAACAACTTAACAAAAAAAATTATTAGATACGGTAAAAATAGGGATCAGCTCCGAGGGGCCTTACAAAAGGAGGAACAGAAACCAATGAACATGAAAGAAACATAAATTTCCATGAAAGTAGTAAAACATGCTTAACTCTTACAATGAAGATCAGGACATTAAACCAAATAGAGTAAAATAGAGAAAAATAAAATTGGCTCTCGAACTTCAAAATTGTAGAAGTTCACCAAAAGTCTGCTAAAAGTCTAGAAAACCTAGCTAATTTTTATGAGATCCTTCACTACTACCAACATGACTACCTTTGATCTTGGCACCCTCAGTTCCCTTGACATTTATATCTTCCTCTAGCTTGTCCTCAGAACTAATGATGCACAAATTGAAATTCTTCCTTTTAGTGCCTTCCTCCATCCCTTCCAACATATCACTCAGCTTTTTGACTTGGTACTCCAACTCTAGAACCTTTTGTTTGGACTTCACCTGAGCAAAGACAATTTACTTAGAAATATTAATGATATCCCACATAGTTTCCCTTTGAACAACATTGGTTTCCTCCATCGCCTGAAGCACACCCTCTAAGTACTGGACCTTTTTGCTCAAATCCTCGAAAACCTTAAAATTACCATCCTAATTCCTATTTCTTGAGGTGCTCACTTCCCCATGACCTTCCTCACTCTTCTCTTTACTAGAATCCTCCCCCACATTTTATATTTCCCAGCCTTCATCTTAGTAAGGCATTCTGCAAGAGTGAGATCATCCTCTTTCGGTTTAAAAATTAAAAAAGTAATCTGTAATTACTTTTTAATGAAATTTTGAAACTTAATTTTTGACAATTATACTACTGTAAAAAAATTTGATTGGAAATACTAGTGACATTATTACATTATAATTTATCAATTAAACAAAAGACTATAATGTATATAATAACATTTAATGATAATACCACATTGATAACCTATACTCTATTTAGAAGGATGAGAGAAAAAATTAATATGACTTGCAAAGCTAATGACACTACTGACCACTCAATATAATACAACTAGACTTAAGTAATAATGAATGGAGGAAAATTATTTTATCGAACTTGCATATATTAGTGCTATTACTTTTTTGTCCTCCATTCACATACCCTTCACTTTCAAGTGCAACCCATTCATTGAGAGCTTATCCACGTGTTTTCTATTTGAATCTTTCCATATATCCAAATATACACTTGCATTCAGACTTCTAGTTGGTATATTGGATGCAATAAGGTGGGTGAGGGTAGAATGATCCGTCAAAGGTAGAAATTTGGCTTGGAAAATTCTCAGGTGAAACAATTTGAATGGGTGTTGGAATAAAAATAAGATCTATGGTGTATGAGTTAAAGATCAAATTTACAGAGTGGAAAAGATGTTGCAGATGTTACACACATTAAGGTGAATATGTATTTGATGAGATATGAATAAATTATAAAAATCACATATGTAGGAGCTTACTGAGTTCAGAGGAGGGTGTAGTGCCTTCAGGAACTCAATGAATAACACACAATGTCTTCAAATGGTGATAGAGTGGAAGAATTTGACATAGATCTGCCACTAAAATTGTCTACACATGGCTACACATCTGGGTGCTATAAAAATCAGAAATAATATCTTTGACATCGATCAATGCTTATGGTTTTTAGACTATTTTTTCTTGTCTGGCACATATGCTCTTGATACATCAGACATGTATCAGTAAAACACATTTCTCATATATCTTCTGGTTTTCTTAAATACTTGACAAATGGTTTAGACTTTGACATGATTCTCCTTGTTATTAATCTTTCCACAAAGAATCCAACAATTAAATATTAATGGAAAATCTCACTTTAAATCCATCTACCAAATGTACGAACTGATCAACGCAATCAAACTATTAATGGATTGCATAAGACTCTCATTTCATGACCTCACCATCTCTTCTACCAGATGAAGAAAATTCAATAGAATTGTAGAGAGATTAGAGATACATAAAACAAATATCCATGAAAGATATTTAATAATTTCCCATTAACTTCATTATACAAACATCCATATAAATAGGAAAATAACTCCCCTGTTAGAAACACAATGATTGAGAGGGGAGTGAATCAGTCATACAAAAATTAAAAATTCATTTTCCATTTCTTAGATTCATCATTAAAAGTAACCATTTAATATACATAAACCATGTGAAATTATTATGAGTGCAATAAAAAATCACATGTGTAATAATCAAGAGAGAGAACACAAGACACCAAATATAAGAAGGAAACTTTAAAGGGGAAGAAAACCCACCAAAACACAACCATTATATTATCATGTTTCAAATTTAGTGAGACACCAACCCCACAAGGATCACCAAACTCTAGTGTTGGCGAGAAAATTTTTCGGGGACAAAATTGTGGGATCCTTGCCAATGCTCTGGGAGTCTAAGTTCCTCTACTTAACCGATGCAGTTGACATATATACATGCATGAGTGAAAGTGAGTTTTATCTAGGTGGACTTATGGTTGAGGATCTAACATGGGCACTCCACTGACCCTGCAACAAAGCTAGCAATATCTTGCTAGGGAGGACTTTGTCTATAAAGTGGGAAATGGGAGTGAGAAATGAGATAGGAGAACTAATGTTGTAGGTAGAAAATCAGATTTCCTGCACACACTAGTTAGAAATTTCAACACATGCATTTATAAGAAAAAACAACTCTGTAAATAATAACAAGACCGATTATAATTTATGAGCACAAAGTATCAATAAATCCCTCAGTTAAAAAAGGATAGAAACTCCTTCGTGTATTGATTTCTTAAAAAAAAATTGTACATAGTTTGGGAATGGAGGAAAACTTGTGAGGGGGGAAATGGAAGAATGGATATCTCTTTTGTTCTCTCAAATTACAATACATTCTTGAGTTTACAAAATCAATCACCAACCCTTTGAAATAGGAATGACTTTGTAATTTATATGAAGAGAAATGAATCTTCACATAATCCCCAATGACTCTTTGTATGTCTCGACATGACTTAAGACTCTTCACCTTCTTGGGAAAACATTAAGTCCCTTTTTATAATATAAAGGTGACTTATTACATTAGAAAAATTAAGACATGAAAAAGTGTAACCCCAATGCAAGATTAGAATATTGAGGAGAGAGAAATTTGGGGGGAGAGAAGAGAGAGAAGGAGAGAGAGAAGAAATAAAAAGAAGAAGGATGATGATAGATTCTGCCTTTGCTAAATCCCACTGATCCTTGTAGATGACTCAATGAAACACTCTAATGTGATGAACTCTGAATCTCTGAACTCTTGCACATGCTAAAGAAATTCCTTTGGATGATGTGTGAGCACCGTGTTTAAATACACTATTACATGACTCATTCGGTGACCATGGGCATCAATAATGGAGATCCACTGTGGAAAAATCTTGTTCATACTCCCTACAATGCTATTGCACTACTCAACTGATTCAGACATGATCCTGATGAAGCATCTTATGAATGATATGACAGTTTTGATAGTGAATTCTACCTCCTGCATACCATCTGAAGCATGAAATGGGTGTCAAAATACATTTTTAACATCCTCACAATCATGTACTTTGCATAGTATGACAATAGAGACTACACTTTTTTTATCTCTTACTCGGAAGTGAAAGGATGCACTAGTTTCTATCCTATCTATTATGCTTCATGATTTCTTCAGAAAAACAACTTACTATTTTTAGTAAGTATGAAAAATGAGTTACCTCGAACCAAAACTGGATGTTGCAACCCAGATTTCCCTTTCTCCCTATGTTCCTCTCAGCTTCTGGATCAATTTTCTATTTTTGGAAGGTGCTCGTGGGACCACTTACTATTTTTAGTAAGTGTTAATTTTTTACCAAGATGACCATTTTGATAATCTCTCCTTGCAATACATCTTTTGTGTGTAATGCCTCTTTCACATTTTCTTTAATTGACAACTTTCCCGAAATGATAGTCCTCCATGTAGAAGACCTACTATTTTTGGAAAGTGAACCTCTGGTGGTTGGATCACTGCAAAACAAAGTTTTCCGATATGGGGTTTTTCCCAACATCGCCCCTCTGAAATATTGGACATATCCACTCAATAACTTAGGATATTTTAAAGTTTTAAAATTTTGACTTGGTAGTACTTCTGAATGTGGTGACCATTAATGGAGCTTGAGAATTACAGGTATAGACTTCTTCTCCATTCACGATAAAAATTAAATTTTTTTGTGGGTTTTTGTTTCTTGTTCTACTGGTGAAATTTCTCTTGAAACCAATTGTTGGCTTGACCGAAAATCTAACTTTTTTCTTCATTGGGCCAAGAGTAAGATTTATTCACTGCGAGAAATTCATGTAGTGGAAGGGAGATTTGAAGATGAGTTATTTATGGCCTTCAAGAATTAATAACACAACAGAAAATGGTTCTTCGTTTTGTGCACCAGTTTGCAAGATATCTTCAAATCTTCATCTTACATCAATCAGGATTTTCAAATGATTTCTCCATTTCTCTCTTCTGTTCTTCGATCCTTGAGCTCTCCTAATCAATATTACTTCAGAGACCTATGTGTTTTTATGTTTTTTAGGATGTGGTTTTTTCTTTTTAATCTTGTTCAAGGTTCATCAATTTTGTGACTTGGTGTGAGTAAGTTCCAAAGCTATGGTGGAATGTAGCTACGCATAGGAGAGTTAGATGTTAGAAGTGGGAAGCAGGTGAGTTTTTTAAAATTTTGAAATAAATATGAAAAGATAGATGGGAAAATTTTTCAATGGCTTATTTCCCTAACTTATGAGGGACATCAAATTCCATGGTGAGCAAGGTGAAGACACATGGTGGAGATCCGACGACAGGAAATGAAGGGTAAAAATCAACTTTAAAGCACTGAGGGGCTAGAAGCTAGTCATATGGGTGACCAGAAGTATCCCTTAGGGGATGGGTGAATTTTTCCATGTTTGATGTCCCTAAATTGTAAAGGAAATGAGGGACATCAAATTCCATGATACTCTTGGTGATGACACATGACATCAATCGGACAATTGAGGCTTTGAGCTCCTGCAAGCACCTGAGGGATCAATTGGCGATCCTGGAGGTCGTATGAGGATCTAGAGGTCATATGAGGGATAGGTGCATTTTCCCATGTTTTATTTCCCTAAACTTTAGGGACATGAGGGGAAAAAAATCCATTCAGGCTCCTGGAGATGACACGTGTCCTCCCAAAATTTGACTAAATCCCGAACTCACTCTAAGAGGACAACTTGAAACGATGATAAATTGAGCTCCTGATGCATGTTTTTAATGAAATTTTATATGATCTTGACTGGAAATGAAATTTGGAATATAATGGTCTTGGTATTAGGTATTTATTCCTCAATTTTATCCCTAAAATGTTAGATTTTTGATCTGGTACTCCACTTGTGCATGAGAAAAACTACTTGCAGAACCAATGTGCTAAAGTGTTGTGAAAAGGATAATTTCTCCTTCTTGGAGGGATTAAAATTACCTTTAAGAATATGTTTTTAATTTATCCTAAATCCATTTGGAGCTCCCAGAATCACCTTCAGAAGTTCAGCAGTTGTTTTGGCCTATGCACTGCCTAGGCCTGTGAACCCTAATTTTGGTGAAACTGCCCCAACTTATCCAAGTCCTTTCAGAATCTTCTTGAATCACTTCCATGATGTCCCAAGGCCTTTTAATTTCCTCCATGTATGTTTTGGATTTTCTACTCTTCTCCATGGGGTTTCTCCAGTCTTAGGAAATCCAGTGATAGTCCTTCCGATAACTAAATGAAGCTTGCAACTTTTAATGAACTCCTAAAATCACCTAGGGGGAATGAATAGACTTTCCTAAATCACCTAGAGGGATGAGATAAAATCAATTGGGAGGTTACTGGACTAACTAGGTGGACTTAGTGTTCCTAGGAATGATAGGACATGAAAATTTTGGCACATGGGTATAGTTGTCATGCTCATAAATTGTCAATTTCCCTATTGTACATTTTCACCACAACATCTAGTTTAGTAGAGAAAAAACTCTACAAGGAGCACCAACCCCTATTTTAGTAGATAACCAACCCTAAAAGGAGAACTAATCCTTAATTTAGTGAAGATCCCACTCCACAAAGAGGATACAACCCCCTAGGATGACCAAAAACCAACTCGGCCACTTGAATATGGTTGATATATGATATTTTTGCTTCCACAACTGATGGAGATCACTTATTCAGCTCACAAACCCTAGGTCTTCAATCTTGCTCCATGTTCTTCCTTCTCACCTTATCTTGCTTCTAATATCTTGCACACATGTTGTAAAAATATCATCAACATGAAACACATTAGATATTCCTTCAATTCATGCCTTCATAACTACAAAAATATCTCCTCTAGGTTTCACTTCTCCCCCATGCAAGACTAGCTCTCAAAATGAGATAAAATATCACTTCTATAGTCTTTTCTTCTCTCTAACCCAAAGAAGGTCAGCCCATCATGATGAATTCGACCCTTAAAACTTTATAAAATTCAATTTCATTCATTATAACAGTCACATATGAGCCGAATATGTTAGCATAGCCAAAAATAACATTCCATACACCAAAGTGTGCCAAAACCCTTGCATTGGGATGAAAAAAATATTCTAATCCCAAAACAATTTTTATTCATGCTCTAAAATTCATCACAAATTTTTAAAACAAAATTTAAACATCATCCATGATCTCAATTATCTTGAACCAATCATATTATTTTGTTTAATGGGCCCATTAGCTCATTTCTTTCATTAAACAAATGCTAACAACAATCTGAATCTGACTTTAGACTTCAAGCACCCTCAAGATGACATAAAATATGGCATGTGACCACTCTATGGAAATGGAAATGTTATGGATATTCTATTATGTTAGTGTTCACATTTTTATTTGTATGGGTTGGTATAATCTATTATTAATATTATATGGGTTGGAAAACTCATTATTATTAATAATATTATATAGGTTAGTTTAATATATTAGTTGTGAGTTTGTTGAATAAAAAACTCATGTAGTTATTCTTATATTAGATAGATTATGGGGATGTGTGAGAGAGAGATTCTCTAGGAGAGAATAATGCTTGAGAGCTATTTTGGATTGGGTGAGCCATGAATCCTTGATTTAAGGAGCTCATTGAGTTATTTATATGTAAATCATTCTCAATTATTATTATCCTATATGAATCAAAATGAATAAAATTATTACAATGTTAATTATGTGTATTTTGTTTCAATAAGTTTATGCTAAAATTTCATTGCGTAATCTAAACCAATATTTATCATTGGTATTAGATCTGGTTTTCAGTCATATAGGCCATCAAATCATTTAAACAAATCTGATCTTGACACTGGTTGATGTGTTTCAAGCTAAATGGTGGTTTGGGAGGTTTGTGAATAGGCATAAGGAATTCCATTGACAATCTAAATTTCAGTTTAGCACCCATCCACATGTACATAAATAGTGTTATATCTCTAATTTTCAACATGTAGACCTGTCAAGTATTGAAAATATCTGAGGAGAAAAGACACACTCATTTTAAATTTTGGATCACAATCTATCTACGATACACTTTGCACAATTTCTAACCTGATGTACATTGGACGATTCATGTATTCTGATCACAAAACACTTTGCAACAGATCTCCACCTTAGGTTTCCCTATAACCATATTCAACATGATAAATCTTCCTTTTTTCTTGTCAAAATTTCATCGTAAAATTATTCTTTTAGATGAGTCAATTTTTTTCATTCATTATTTATCTATTAATTAGTTGTTTATTTTGCATATGAATATTTATTCCATTTAGGTTTATTATTTATTTGTCTTAAAAAATCCTCTATTTTAGTTTAATAGGGTGAACTCTTATATTTTATTATAATTTTTTTTTTTTTCTAATGTATCATCTATACACATTTGTATGAATAATTATCAAGTTATTTAAAGTCGAGGAGTGTAAATTGAATGCTTTTGTTTTATTTTATTAAATTTTAGTCTCATATTTGAAAAGTATTTTTTTAAAAACATCATCATTTGTTAATTATTTAATATTTTGTTTAAGTATTTATTAAGATTCATTTTTTGAGTCAAATTGTAAATTTTTTAATGTTAGTGTGTCATAAAAATAATAATTGTATCATTGTTAATGTTAATGTAATATTTTTATTAAAAGTAAAAAAAAGGTTCATTCTCTTGGAGTCAATATATCATTTTGTTCTTTTAGCCCCTCTTCTCTTAACCCCAGACTAAAAGGATGGGATAAACCTTACAAGGAGTGTTTAAAATTGAACTTTGATGGCGCCTCCAAAGGAAACCTTGGTTATGTAAGTTGTGGCAGGGTCTTTCGTGATTCTGAAGGAAGTTTTATTCTAGGGTACCATCTCAATCTAGGCACTCAAACTAATAACGTGGCTAAGGATGATGGAGTCTTCTAGGGGGCTATCTATAGCTCTTCAACACAATTTTGTCAATCTGGAGGTGGAAGGAGACTCCCTGAACATAATTAACATCATAAATGAGAAAGGATCCATCTCTATTTCCAACCATAACTCTATTAAGAGTATTAAGGAAATGACCCCTTCTTTTAATCTTATCTCCTTTAAACATTTTTATAGAGAGGAAAATACCATGGCGAACTTATTTTCTAATATGTTAATGGTTTTGAATTAACAATTATGAAGAAGGTGGAAATCCTTAATCCCAAGGTGCGGGCACACTTATTAAAAGATATAAATGAACACGTATAAGGTCCTTTCATGGGGTGTTAATCTCATCATGGTCATATGCCATAGGATGATTGTGAATTTATCCTTCAATAATGATAAGATCGGGAAAAATATCTGCTTGGGTTCAAGAAGAGATCTTATTGCTTCCCAAGTCCGTAGAAATTTCACATCTTGGCATGCGAGTAATCTTCTGGTTTTATAGATTGTGGGTCTTTTTATGAGGAGGTTTTTTTTGTTTGGCCAAATGGGTGGTGATCTTCTCAAAACTGAACTTGCTAACCTCAAAGGGGTCATGCCAGAAGCTATGGCATAACATATCCTTTTAAGGTGTTCAAATGTCCTAAGTTTTTTGTTAAAGTAAAGGATATTTTAATGATTTTTAATGAAATAGCGAGGAATGATTATCATAACAACTAGTAATTGCATTTTAGTGGTGTAATAGAGATAACATATGAATAGTGTTACATTACAATGTTGTGTTAGGATGTCACATTATGGTGTTGTATTAGAGTTTTTTTTAAGTATATCATGTTAATGTGTCATGCTGGGGTGTTGTGTCAATGTGTTACATTAATGTGTCACCTTAGTTTGTTGTAATTGGGTGTCACGTCAATGTGTCACATGCCTATGAAATGTCTATGCTAAGTCTATTGTAGTTAGGGATAGTCATGTTAATGTATCCGTACTTTCGAATGTCATGTCAGTGTGTTGCCTGTTAATGTTGGCATGTCAGTGTATCACATTTGAGAAGAATATTGTGTTAGTGTCCATCAATGCTTTAGTGTTTTGCCCTTATAAAAAGAGAGTGTCATATGGATAGTGATCACATTAAGTCCCTGTACGCGATTGGGTTTGGACGTCACTATGTTAGATGGCACTCGGCTCGGCATTGGAGGGTTTTGTTTTAGTGTGTCAACATTGAATGTCAAGATCAGGGTCTTAGATGATGACCAGGATGGGTTTTAGGTTGTGTCACATTTAGGAGTCCTATTAATGATGTTGAAATGCTACGCACGTCCATATGTAGTGTCTTCATACATTAGTGGGTGGCAGTCTAGGGTGTAATGTTAGGAAGCAAAGAACCCTATCAATGTCAAACTAGGTAACAATAATTCGAGGCTATGGATTATGTCTAGACCTTTAGAGAAAGGGAAGACCAATTTTGGGGAAATTAAGTCAAATTTTGGGAGACTAAATCAAATTTTGGGTGTCAAATTGGGGTGTCACATTAGGGTTTCATGTTAGTGTGTCACATTAGGGTGTCATACTAGTGTATCGTGTCAGTGTGTTGTATTAGGGTGTCATGTTACTATGTTGTGTTAGGGTGCCACATTAGGGTGTCATGTTAGCGTGTCACATTAGTGTGCCATGTTAGGGTGTCATGTTAGGGTGTCACATTAGTGTGTTGCATTAGTGTGTTGAATGTTAGGGTGATGTGTTAGTGTGTCACATAAGTGTGTGGAACAATTAGGTCAGACTTGGGGAAAATAGGTTTCCAATGCCTTCTGGGAAAATCGTAGGATCAATTAGGGGAAGGATGAGTTAGACGACCCCTAAGGGAATCGACGTGAGCACCTGTAGGCGTGTCATATCTGATGCTTTGTCAAATTCATGGGCTAAGTGGTTTCAGGTTTCATTAGGTCAAATTTGGGGAAATCAAGTGGGGAAATTAGGCAATTTTTTGGGAAATAAGGGGAAAGGGTGTCGCGTTAGCATGTCATTCTAAGTTTGTCTTTTTTTTAAGGTGCTAAATTTGGTTTCGCTTAGGTCAAATTTGGAGAGATCTTATTAATATGAACTATTCATACTAGGGAATTGATGTCTATAGGTGTTGTGTCAGTGGGTCATGCTCTAATGTGTCATGTTAGGTGTTGATCTACAGGGTAGGGTGTCATCAAGCGTGTCGTGTTAGTGTGTCATGTCACTATGTAATCTTAGGGTGTTATGCTTAGGTGCTACGCTAGTATGTTGTGTTAGGGTGTCATGTTAATGTATCACATTAGGATGTTGTGTTATTGTGTCATATCAACATGTGGAAATTAGGTCATATTTGGAAAAATAGGGAAATTAGGTCAAATTTGGGAAAATTAGGTCAAATTTGGGGAAACTATGTCAAATTTGGGGAATTACTAACGTCAAATATTGAGCCTCATCAACTCAGGTCAAGTTAAGGTGTTGTAGTTAGAGGTGTTACATGGAGTGATGTTGTGTTACAGAGTGTTATGTTAGGGTCAATTAGTGACCTAGGGTGTCCAGCCGTTAGTGTGATAGTGCTACAGGGTGTTGTCGTTAGTGTGAAATTTGTTCTCAATTGTGTGTTAGATTTGGGTAATAAGAACAAATTCATGTTTCATTAGGTGAAATTAGGGGAAATTATTATGTGCTAGTGTGTCATATTAGGGTATCATGTTAGGGTGTTGCATTAGTGTGTTATGTTAAGGTACACCAGAATTAGTACGTACATTTAGTTCATGGATCTTGATATTAGGGGTGTGTTAGTGATGATCTAGAAAACGTTATGAGGTGGAAAGTTTATGGGGCATGTATCATGTTAAGGTGTATGGTAAACCTAGTTTCAAACCATGGGAAAGATTAGAGTAATTTTTTTGGGATCAAGGTCATGAGTCATTTTTTTGGGAATGATACAAGGCTTAACATTTGGGGAAATAAGAGTGTGAAATGAGGGGAAACGAGTCAAAATTAGGGCAAAGTGTGTCATGTTAGTGTGTAATTATAAGTTATTAGATTAGGGTGTCAATTTAGGTTTCATTAGGTCAATTGTTTTTAGAAATCAAGGTAATTACTAACATTATATTCGTTGGGAGAATTTAGGTATAATTTGTGAATAATTAGTTCAAATATAGGTTAGTTTAATATATTAGTTCAGAATTTAGTTGAATAAGGGTGTCATATATTGCTATTCGTTCTAAGTTAGTTAAATTATGGGGTTGTCAATGTTAGAGTTTATATTACGTCAGAATAATGCTTGGGAAATTGGGTGAGAATTGGGGAACCATGAAGTCAAAGCTAGGAAGGATCTCATTGAGGAAATTATGTGGAAATCAGTTCCAATGTATTGGGGAAATTAGGTCAAAATTGAGGAAATTAGGTCAAAATTGAGGAAATTAAGTCAAATAGAGGGAATCAAGTCAAAATTAGGGGAAAAGGTGTCATGTTAGTCTTTCATTCTAAGTTGTCTAATTTGGGTGTTAAGATCAGTAATAAACTCCTAAATAAGTTAGAGCTCATTAAGCAATCACCTACTCAAACCACAACCACTTTTGTCTTCACCAGAATTAGGTGCCCAAAAATATGTTTTCCATACTCAACTTATAAACACTCTTTATATCACTTCCAAGGCCTCCAAACGGATTAACTATGTTCCAAATCAACCCCTCTTCACTTTCTATGTGATATAAATCTTCAACTCATCTATATCATGCCTTAAACAATTCAAAACTTCAGCAAGAACAAGATTGTTGTGAAACTACCATTACAAACTTCTTCACAAATCAATCTTAAATACTAACCAAATGACCTCACCAAGACACAAGAAATACCTCATTAGAAATATTTCTGAAATAAATTTCCATAACATATAATAACTCCTTCTAACTCTAAGTGGAAACCTTCAAATAGGTCAATCTCAACAAACTGCTTGTTATCTCTACTTAGACTCGAGAGCTGACACTTAGCCCAATTTTATCCATCATACCAAAAATCACTTACCCACTTAACCAAAGTATTTATCATACCTTAAAATTAATTATAAGCCATAAATAACATTCATCAATATTTATCATATTAGGGTAAGTGCACCAAGTTGGGGGACAATTAAGTGGACATCAAATCCTGAATTTTACATTAAAAACAACAAAACATCAAATTTAGTCTTCCGCGGACTTGAACCATGCCGAAAAGTAAAAACTATGTCATAAAAATGGTACCATTGCATAGGGGAGACTATTAGCTTTGTAGAAATACTAATTTTAAAGTGAATATAAGAGGATAAATATCATTTTATAATTTTTTACTAATAGTAGGTCTTTAAGACACTTTTTCCTGTGAATGTTTATGTCTACGTTTAAGACTGCAAAATTTGTTTCACTTATCAGAATGTGATAAAACTTATACCATCCCAACTGTGGTGAAATTATATACATGTTCAAAAAAAAATTATTTGATTTCAATATTTTTTGATGAAGTTATGGCGGGCAAACGGAAAGTGCTCTGTTTTCTTTATGTTTTCATACCACTTTTATGGAAAAAATCATAAAAAATAAAATATTACTCAAAAAAATACAAAATAAAATCCATCCCAAGGTAGATAGTGGCATATAACTTCTCACCAAAGGAAAAATATATATATTAGTTTTTGGTCATCCAAATTGTGGGCAAACGGACTATAATCTTATCGGCGTTTTAAAAAAAAAAAAACCAAGTCATTGAATTTTGAGTGTTTAATATAGCTAATCTTGTCCATTTTTTACAAAAATTAGTATTTTAGAAACTAGATTCCAGATGCTACGATTCATATCAATATAATTTTGTCTAATTTTGAGTGTATTTATTGCTAATAATCCCTACAAGTTGATATTATGTTGTTATTTGCAATATGATGTCCACGGATGACCCTATATTTTTCCATCAACTTCCTGCACTTACCCATTAGAATCATCACTTAACCTCATGTAGTTGCATGCACCATGTTAGAATGAGCACGTTCCAAATTTTACCTTCAAATAATAGGTCATAACTCCTGTATACCATATCTTATATTAAATTTTGATATAAAAATGGAAAGATATTTGAACTAGCTTCACAACTCAACTTTAATGGAGTCCTAAATCCCCATGTACCTCCTAAAATCTTAATTTTACTGACAATTGCTGCAAACTGCCCCAAAAAATAGTCAACAAAGATAGGGAACAATTTTCAATTTTTCAATGTGACCATGACTTGAAACCTCCAATAAAATCTATAAAAAAAAATCATGTGATTTCAGAAATAGAAATTTAGCTCATACCTCATTTGACAACATTCTCCTCAAACTACAAATTTTCATAAACAAACAAATTTAGGTGGGCCCACCTACTGTCACAAGCAATACCATACCTTTCTAGAAACCTAGAAGAGTCATATAAAAATTTCAATCATTAATTTTGAGGAACCAATAAAAATAGGTATGATATACTCACTCTTATGCAAGCTTTTCCTAGTCATGGTTTAGCTAGGGTTTCAAACCACTTTATCTTCTTAACGACCATTCATAAAATTTGATGATAAAACTACCTCATTATTTTTTAAAAAGTTGGTTAACTTATCTAGGAAGCTATCCTAAATAACTCAGGTCCCCATGCAAAGAATACAATTCACAATGAGCATCATAAGGTCTAACTTTGCTTGAAAATCACATAGTTAATTATCCAGTTTCACCAAAACTTGCATATATTGAAATTACTTCAGAATTTTTACCTCAAACTTGGCATGAAAAACCATGAAAACCTGATATAACTTTTCATAATAACTGCATAGCCTAGATATTACATAAACTATCTAGCCATAATAACTTACCAATGCCATACTGCCTATTTCTCACCTATAGCTTCTCAAGGACCTCAAATATGCATCTAACCTTTCAATTATGACCTAAAAAATCACCATAAACCTTAGGTACACTACTATCATATTGTAAATATGATCCAACAAGACTCATCATCTCTAAATATCATGCCTCTACCTCATTCAAGATGCTCTAGGGATAGAAACAAGCCTGAAATGACCCAAATCAACCATAAAATGACTATGTTGACCTCATGCAGACCGATGTATATGCATGACACATCATATGAACCATGTATGACCTCATGAAAAAATCAAACCAACTCAGAATGACTCAAACCATGACTAGAAATACTCAACCATTCTCCAGGACACCATGACAACTTACTAAAATTAACACTACCACTCAATCTTCATGTTAGACACCTGAATGAAATCATATGGGGACTCATAATTAATCATGACACCCTTTACCATCAATGAGGGTCAACATAAATGGAAACAAAAACCCATAATGGCCAATAATATCCCCCTTTTTCATTGATGGAAACCACTATTCATAAATAGTGATGGCAACCAACAAGACAAACACACACAAGACATTAATACCATGTTTGTGACATATCTCCCCCCATTTTCCATCTATGAAAAAGGATATTATGAATACTAGGCATGAAAAATGACAACACATAATGAAAACAAAAAATTTCAACTTACACGACCAATAAGCTCCCCCTAGGATTGCATTCTTCCTTCTTTGACTCTTTTAGCAACTTCTGATGATCCTTTAGACCTATACAAAGCTCCCCCTAAGCATATAATTCACTTATTTTTCCACCATATACTTTTTACATCACTTTATAGGTTATTTACATGCTCAAGAAACCAAAAAATTGTCTCCAAATCCATCATACTGACTTTATGGTTGTTTGTCCCTAAATCACCTTTTCAGTGTCCTTTTGATAAACTTTGGCAAGCAGTAGGATCTCATTTTCATCATGAAACATCTCCAAAGTCTCCCATGGGTCTATTAAGTCCTAATCTCACTTAAAATTCAAGAAATTTTGTCCTTTAATTATTTACATGCCTTTGAGATGACACAATCATTTTCCACTATCCATGAATCTTTTCTACAAAGTTCTAAACCTCATTTTCACACTATTCCATTATTCATAGCCATATGCCTTCTTCTAGAAACCAATAGTCTTACACATAACATTAGTATTATATTAAAAACCTCCTAGGCATTTTAATCACTTGATCAAGATAAAAAATAAGCTCCCTTGTCTTTAACATCATTTTCATACCTATATCATATTGAAATCTTGTTTCAAAGTCACTGTAGCAACTATAAGAAATACCTTGTCCTATCCATTTTTAACATACCTCCAAAAGTAAACAACATTACAACGTTGAAAAAATTGACTTACATTGTTGTCAACTTACCTTGGAACAATAACTTAACATGATGATCCATATTCAAATCACTAAATGTGCCCACTTAGTGCAATACACACTTGATTTCATGAGTTATATAGTGAAACCATATATTGACACCAAATTTCTTGCTTGAATGAATTTTCACATTGTACTTCTTCCCCTTATATGACCAATTTGACATATGAGACACTTGTAGCATATTAATTTGTTCTTATATTTCATGAGTTTTGAATTTCTTGTTTACTGAGCACTTGGTCCATTTACAAATATCATGAATAAACTTTCTTTGAAACAAGTCACTGTTCATTGTAGTACATTATTGAATAAACTAAAGTCTTCCACATATCTTATGTACTCTTTAGCACTTTAAATATGTTCATACTTTCTTCTAATTCCTTAACTAATACTCCTTCAAGATTTTTGATGCATTAAGGTTCTCACTAATACTTTCACAGTCTTCAATGCATCTTAAGGCGCTTCAAACTCAAATCCACCCTTAAGGTTTACTTTTCTTCTTCAATCTCTAGACATTATTTGAGAGAAACATAGACTTGAACATAATATGTGATCATGAAATCACGGGAAAACACATTATAATATTTTTATATCTAATAAAACATGCTATAACAACTTTGAGCTTTTCTTACCTAGCACACAATCTCTCTCATTAAAAAGAAACCTACAGACCTGTAGGTTCACATATATGCCACTTTTAACATTTCACTGAGATGACCATGAATATGCACACTTTTGGATCACAGTCAACTCATTAAAAAGATTATGACTTTACTAGTACATATAATCATATAGATCATGCTCACACTTATCTTCAAAAAATTCACCTCAAAAAAGACCCAGAAAAAAACTAGCCACAACTCAAGATAATACTTTGCATTTTATAATGTGGAAACCATTTTCACACATTTTTTACCTTAAAGGAATCGAATATTGGAATAAAACTTGTAGACACATCTTTGTTCCTAAGGTTTGAGACACTTGACCAACTGACAGAGACCACCTTGAGACCCTTACTCAAAACTTTGTTCGTTGAGATGCGTTTTCCAAGCATTAATGACCTTAAGTACAATCTTAGAGTCTTCTACAGATCTCAGACCTTCAAATTTTTGGACCCATATAACTCATTATACCTTTTCCTCATGATAACCTTGTCATCTCCCATATTCCTTTGTTTTCATCTTTATGCTAAAGTGACACCTGCAATACTGGGAAGGAATCAATATAGAAGACATTTAGACCATCATGTATGCTTGTAGACTCTCATTTAGGATTTTAGATCACAATGTGACCTAAGACCCTTTTTGAAGCTTTGCAAACATTGATTTTGCAAGAACTACATCATATATCAAAACCTATGACTTGATTTCTTAGAGAATGAAGCTTAGAACACCTTTTTCTAGTGTTCATAGAATCTCTCACCAAAATGTTAGGAATTTGAGTGCATTATCTCATGAAGAAAACCTTCTTTAAACTATTTTATCCTCCACTTGCTTTGAAACTAAGGGTCACTATTGCAGACCTCTTTAGAGAATCATCAATCATCAAATAGTTACTTTATCTCCGTACTGATATGTAGTTAATTTTTCTGAACCACCTTGAGGTATTCTTGACTCTATCAACTTATTTCAAAACTGTAGCAATTGATATGCAGTATCTCAGACCTCATAACCATTAGTGGAACTTAAAAACATGCCTTTCATACCTGTAGCTTATAAGGATGAAAGTGTCATACATGATTCTAGTCTTTCCTTCAGGTCTTCATAGCTCTTTATCCCAAGATAACCAACATTAGGGTCTCATTGTTCAAACCCTTCTACATGTATGATTAACTTCCTTGGATTGATTAGAAATTTCAATTATTTCATTGCTTCATCACATTCTGACCTGTAGCACATGATGGAAACCTAGACATGGAGATAGTTATTACCAATATTGATCATATAGAGAACTGAAAAAAATACCCCACACATATTCCTGTATCTTTATTTACTTCAAAAGGCTTCACAATTCTCCAAAGGACTTACATAGCCCTGAGACACCACTCAAATTGACCTTCATAGATGAATAGTCTTATCATGCTTCAACAGACCATTTGATGAACCACCAATTTCTCATACCTTTATAGCACATGTAGATACTCATTATGTTTTTTATCATGTTATTCTGAGGTAGACCTTATCCAACTCTTTGTCTTTGACAAGAAACTTGAACTATAACCAGGGTTTTGAGTTCAAACCCTTTCTAGTATATTATTCTATAAGACTCCTCTCACAATGATGAATAATAGTCATGGAGATCAAATAGGTTGCACATACCCTGAATGTAATGTCATTCCTTGATAATATCAGTTCAAAAAACACACACTCAACTTGACTAAAAATGATTCAGAACACAGTCCTAAACACTTTGCTTAAGCCTTTTCAAATTGAAAACTAACCTTATTGATGGCTTAAACCACATACACTCTTAATACAAGACCTTAACGAGAATTTACATACTTTCATGGCATTCATCCTAGCTCATATCATGTACACCAATGATATTTAACTCATGACTCACAAATTCACTTTTGGTAGAACACAGATCTCTCATGGAAACATTAGACTTAGAATTTTGAACTTTTGACAGACCTCTTATCATGATAAAGACATTCCTACAAATATTTTCTTAGTATTACATACACATACATATCTAAAAAAATGGTAACAAGTATTTTGATACTACTCCAAGCTCTTTGACTACACCATTTATAGACAATTGAATAATTCTACCATAATTAGAATCTTGAATTATGACACTACCAAGAACCCTCATACATATAGAAATTGACCTCTTATCTTAGATTATGACTTAAGATAAAACATCACAGTCCTATAGACCTTGATACACCTTTTCAAAACCTTATAGGCATACACACAAAGGTTTACATCTAATAAGAATCAACACAACTATACTTATGAAAGATAAGATACATACCAGGCTTCTTTTTCCACTTATCTTAAGATCTATTCCTACACTCCTTGTAGAATACATGATAGGAAATGAACTGCACTATATAAATAGGGTTATACTTTCCTTTCTTCTGTGATATCTTGAAGACAACCTCCAACATAATGAAATCTTTCATCCACTCATAATCACTGCTACAGGAACACTTCTTAGGAATACTGTATTTGTTGTCTAACTTTCTCATTTCAACCACACTAGTCAACATTATTCCATGAATCTCTTTGAACCCATCAAATATGGGTTTCATGATTAGGTTTTCTTGAAATTATATATCTTCCAATACAAGTTCAAACACATATGGAACATTCTCAAGATCTTCTTTTAGGACATCATTAACATCACCATCCTCATCTTTAGGATTGGATATACCTTATAATATCTTGAAAACATGCTATAAAAATATAATCAACATGAAAAAATCTGACCTTCGTTTAATTCATTCCTTCATACCTACAAAACAATCTCCTCTAGGTCTCACTTCTCCCCCATGTAAGACTAGCTCTCAAAATGAGCTAAAACATTGCATTTGTAGCATGTTCTTATCACTAACCCAAAGGAGGTCAGTCCATCATGTTAAATTCGACCCATAAAACTTTATAAAATTAAAGTTAATTCATTACAACAAACACATATGACCTAAATATTACAGCCTAATCAAAAACAACATTCCACACACCAAAATGTCCCAAAATCCTTGCATTTGGATGACAAAAATCTCCTAATCCCAAAAATATTTTTAGTAATGATATGAAATTCATCACATATTTTTAAAATAAAAATTTAAAATCATCCATGGTTTCAATTATCATGAACCACTCATATTATTTCATTTAATGGGCTTAGTAGCTCACTTCCTTCACTAAATAACTACTAACAACAACTTGAATCTGAATTTAGACTTCAAGCACCCTTAAGATGAAATAAAATATATAATTTTACCACTATATAGAAATTAAAATACTGTTAATACACTCTTCAATAGGTTAGAGCTCATGAAACAATCACTTGCTCAAACCACAACCATTTTTGTCTTCACGAGAACAAGCTGCCCAAAAACCTGATTTTCAAAATCAACTTATAAACACTCTTGTTATCACTTCCAAGACATCCAAATGGATTAAACAGGTAAAAAATTCACCCCTATTCACTTTACAAGTGATATCAATATTCAACTCATCCATACCATGCCTTAAACAAGTCAATACTTCATCAAGAACAAGACTGTCTTAAAACTACCATTACAAACTTCTTCACAAATCAACCTTAAATAATAACCAAATTACCTCACCAAGAAATAAGAAATACCTCATTAGAAATATATATAAATTAAATTTCCATTAAATATAATAAGTCCTTCCAAATCTAAGTGGAAGGCCTTCAAACAAGTCCATCTCAACAAACTATTTTTAATCTCTACTTGGACTCAAGATCTGACACTTAGCTCAACTTGCTCCATCATACCAAAACTCAGTTACACACTAAACCAAAGTATTTATCATACATAAAATTATTTATAAGCCATAAATAACCTTCATCAAGATTTATCAGACTATAATAATCACTTTACCTCATGTAGCTACATACACCCTACTAGAATGAATACCTTCTAGATTTGACCTTCAAAGAATAGGTCATAAATTATGCATACCATATCAAATATTCATGTTTGATATAAAAATGGAAATATATATGAACCATATTCACAAAAAAATTAATGGATTCCTAACTCCATCCGTATCTCCCAAAATCTTAATTTTACTGACACTTGCTCCAAACTACCCTAAAAAAAGTCAACAAAGATAGGGAACACTTTGCAATTTTTCACTGTGAAAATGACTTGAAAACTTCATTAACATATAGAAAAACTCATGGTATTTCATAAATGAAAATTTATCTCATAACTCATTTGGAAACTTTCTCCTCAAACTACAACCTTTCAGAAACAAGCAAATTCAGGTGGGGTCCACATACTATCACAAACACCACCATACATTTTTGTAAACCTGGAAAATTTCTATACAACATTGAATCATAAATTTTGAGGAACCAATAAAAATAGGTTTTATTACTCACTCTTCTGCAAGCTTCTCCTAGGTAGGGTTTACCTACAGTTTTAAACCACTTTAACTTCTTAACGATCGTTCCTAAAAACGTGAAAATCAAACCACCTCATTATTTTTTTTAAAAATACATAACTTACCTAATAAGATACCCCAAAAATCTCAGGTACCCATGCAAAACATACCATTTACAACCATCAGAAGGTCTAAATTTGTTTGAAAATCACACATTTACTTACCCAGTTTCACCAAGACTTACATTTATTGAAATTCCTTCAACATTTTGACTTGAAAATTGGCATGAAGCACCATGAAAACCTTATATAAATTTCAATAATCACCACATAGAATATATATTCCCCAAACTATCTAGCCATAACAACTTACCTATGTCAAACTTCTTGTTTCTCACTTGTAGCTTCCTAAGGACCTTAAATATGCATCTAAAATATGGATTATGACTTAAAACTCACCATACACATTAGGTACACTTACACCATGTTGCAATTGTCTTACAATAAGACTCATCAACTCAAAATATCATGGTTCTACCTCATTCTAGATGCTCTATGACTAGAAACAAGCCTGAAAAGACTCGACTCAACCATGAACTGACCATGTTGATCTCATTCAA
Source organism: Taxus chinensis (assembly GCA_019776745.2). NCBI lineage: Eukaryota > Viridiplantae > Streptophyta > Pinopsida > Cupressales > Taxaceae > Taxus > Taxus chinensis. The sequence goes on from CM034146.1 coordinate 490,122,289, forward strand.
ACCCATGTATACTCATGAAACATCATATGGAACATGTATGACCTCATAAAAAAATAAAAAATAAATTCAGAATGACTCAAACTATGACTAGGCATACTCAACCATGTTCTAAGACACCATGAAAACTCACCAAACTTAACAATACCACTCAATATTCATGCTAGACACATGAATGCCATCATATGGGGACTCAAAATTAATCATGAAAATATTTTCCATCAATGGGGTTTGACATCAATGACAACACAAACCCACAATGGTCCACATCCCTTATTAATTTAAGGTAACTATAACAAAAATTCAACCTACATGAGTTGTTTGTAACTCACATAACAACATACATATTTATTTTTGTTATTTTATAATAACTAATAAAAAATCACCAATTTACTAAAATACTAACTTTACATTTACCTATATAATAATTACATACATAATTATTATTTACCCACATATTTAAATGGAGCACTAACATAAGAAACACTTTGCATACGCTTCCATATTTCACATACATGTTTAGTAGGGAACTTACAACTACAACAATGTTATCATACAAAATATGTAGCATGAAAACTATAAAAAAATTGTCATGACAACCTAGCCAACATTTGAAAATCCCTCTCCCGATAAATATAAACCTATCCTCTGGTAAACTAAGTTATTATGTTAGCATTATAGTAGCTAGGATGAATGTACTAATGTGATTTTCATGTGTGTTTCATGTGCAGGGACGATGTTCATGGATTCATTCAGAAGGAATTGCTCTCGGAGGCTGAAAAAATGCCTATTTTCAAGATTTTTCACACTAGTGGAAACCTCTCGGAAGTTGATTATTGAGGAAAAACCACCTGGGAGTTGTGAAGAGGAGATATAGGATGTAGTAAAGTGACTTAGGAAAATTTAGGAAAGATTTGGAACCTTAGGAAAATATTCTTCAAAACCGGGTTATCTTTAGTCAGTGATGGGGATTATTTTTTCCTAAAAAGTAGATTTTCAGGTTTCAGATGGTTTGGAAATCTCTAGAGGTATGCTGAGCTCATAATATAGGAATTGGAAAGCTAACATTTTTTATTTAATTGTGCAAAAGGTTTCAAGAGATTTTGAGGATTAGATTTTTAGATATTGGCTCGAGAGTGTAGATAAATAATTTCAATACTGATGAAGATTCAATTAAGGATTATGAGAGTTCTAGGGATATTTTTAATCTGACTCAAGTTCTAATGTGACATATTTGATGCCCCCTTCACATAAAAGTTATTGTTTCTTCTTTTGATCATCATGAACTTCAGTGGAAGTTTCTTTCACATGCGTACAAGCTTGGGTAAAATTTAAAAAGGGCCAAAATGGAAAGGTTTTGGAAAAAATGGTGGGAATGTTCTTATAATTATTTTTTGAGTCAAAATAATATAATGTTTTTCATTTTAATTATACTCCTAGCTCTGGTGGCGAGAAAACAGACTCGGATGGCTATTTCAAACAATGTTCAGTGAAGGAAGACATCTATTTTGGGTAAATGCGCAACTTTTCACCCATGATGTCCATTTTTTACCTTTTATAAATGGAAATGGGGGACACAAGAGTGCACCAAAAAGGAGGGATACTAAAAATTATAAGTTTTGTCACTTAATTGATAACCTGGTTGGTTGAGAAAAGTTAACTTCCTAATGAGCTGACCCTATGCACACTTGGAAAGAAGTGATGTACCTTTTTAAAATTTTTAAAAGGACATGGGGTACACAAAAGTACACCACCAATAAGGAGGAAGATTTTTTTCACTTAAAACTCATGACTTGTGCACTAGGCATATGTTTTTCAACCTCACATCTTAAATCCTTTTGCCCCTTCTAATAATGAATCTACCCATGACACATTTTTGAAGAGATTATATCCCTTTGTACCTTAATAAATGTTGTAAGGGACATGAGTGTGTTTGAGATCCATTTATAGATTTTAAACCCCATCTCAACTATGGTTAGGCAACTATGGTCAACATTCAAATTCAAAAACAAACAAAATGGGGGAAAAACATGTTTGAATAAAAAGGTTAGTATAAAACCAAAATTTATCCATTTTTCCATGTTTATATATGATTATCAACCATCCTCCATTGTTGTTATGACAGTTAAGAAAAAAAGACATCCACCATGGCCAAAACACATTTTTGATCATTGCTTGTGAACCCCACCTCTGATGGCACTGAAACTTGGATTGTAGTTTCCCAATAAGAACACATGCAAGAATGTTTACATGACATCATTAATGATCTCATCCATTTTTTACAGTCTCCTAATTTTTTCAGTAATGGAAAATGTCTCCACAAATCTATGGATTTGCACCAATCCAAATTTCCTCAAAATTAGAGCTGATGATCTACTAAAAATCATCTTTCTAATGAGCATTTGATAGCCCCATGAAATTAAGTGTGCTTACAAATATGAATGAATTTTATTTTTTACATTCTACCCTGTATGAGGATGAAGGTATACACCTGAAAGTTTACTTTTATTTTCACAAAGATCTAGATGAGAGAAACCCCAAAAAATTGGAGCAAAGCATACAGGTGTGAAGTAGAATTATTGGAAACCATTTTCACTACAATCTAAAACTCTGTGGAGAATTATATTTTTTAGTAAGTTACTATTCAATCCACTTACTAAGAATAGTAATTCCAACTAATGAATGAATTCCCTTTAATCAATTCATTCCCCTAAGAGGAAAATCACTAAAAAGTGACAATTTGACAAAATTACCAAAGCTAGTCACTCAAGAAGAACTTACTAAAAATAGTAAGTTTCTAGAAAATGATAAAATTGGTCATGGTTGTTCATAATCCACATGTGTCACTAATCCCAACCTTTATGGAGGAAAAAATCATGCTCACAAAGGGGTGCATAGTGACAACGTGTCTCAAGTAGAAGAGGAGCCCTCTCGCTTCCCAATTTTGGACATGATGGTGTATTTTGGTCTTAATGTGTTTCTCAATTCATCAGATGGAATGATCAAGGGTTGAAAGAATATTCCATACAATATCCAACCTTTATTTAGCTCATGGTAAGAATTGTCTTCAACTCATATCATTAGTTGCTCCATTTCCCAAGGGTCAAGATCATCATGTTGAATTGTGTAGACAGTGGTCTCAAGTTGCATCAAGAATTTGGTAGTTTGGAGGCATACCAGTGTTTCAAAGGCTAGAATTATTTTTCAAGTGAGGGAAAGAATCCTTCATTGTCTTCAATGGTCAAGTGTACATAAATTATCTTATCTATATGTCCAAATGGTGTTATAGAGGTTCATCATTTCAAGAGTTTTCAAAGGATCTTCATCAGAGCTCTTCACCGGTGCATTATAGTGGAGGGTAATCATAGATCAAGATTTCATCTTCGTTATCATCAAATATGATCTCCATTTTTTAGCATATGTTATCTCCTCTCTTCATTCTTTCTCCTCTTCCCTCCCCTTTTTAATTCCTCATTGTATGTAATCATAACATTTTTTCCTATTTAAATTTAAGCTATTGCAACTAAGTGAGCGATGGTCAAAGTGAGCTATTTTGAAATTGGGAATAAGTGGGAAAAAAGAGGGAGACTGGTGTAGGGTTTCATGGGGAGAATCTGTAAGATGACAGGAAGGATGCACGATTCACAATAGAAAGGGATAAGGTGGATATAGATACGGGACCCCCTATCACATGGGCATGGCGAGTGGTCAACAAAGTAATTAAACATGCATCTTCTATCAATATTGGTCTTGTTTTCAATAAAAATGGTGGTTTCTTTGATATACTAGAATACATAGTCAACTGGGTGAGGTCTTCAATGTGTAATACCATTTTAGCCAAGATACCTGGAAGTAGGAATGACATTGAGGGGTTTAGAAAATGGGAAAATAGAAATTGGATGCCCAAATTTTTGATGGAAATAATAGCGTATGCTAATTCCATCTTTGTGAAAAATCTATCCTTAGAGGAAGAATTCTTAAGAATCCTTGCTGGAGGACCATGGTTCATGGGCAGAGTAGTGGTTTTGGTTCAAAAATGGCATCTTGGTTTCAACCCTTTGTAAACATTCATTAAATAATATCCTACGCGGGTTCATTTTCCCAGTTTACCTCTGGACTATTGATATTTGGACATTTTACAAGGGATTGAGAAATCCATAAGGGCTTTGGTCATTATAGATCCAGTTACATGCGTAAAAACCAAAATTCTATTTGCACAATTCTATGTCAACATAGCCCCTGAGACTCCCTTTCCTAGAAGCATTGAGATCAAGGCACCTTGGGGGGTTCATACCCAGAAGATTGATTATGAGTTTACATCATTCATGTGCTTCTCGTGCTTCAAGGTAGGCCATGATATAAAATATTACCCTAAATCCAAAGAGGAGGTTGCCTAAAAAGATCTATTGAATAAAAATAAAGGAATCAATAAGGATGACTTGAAAGCAAAGGGAATCATAAAGCCAAATGTAATTAGACCATCTAAGGTAAATCCTTCATGGAGATAAATAAATAAACCATTAGAAGTTAAGGACTAGATTCTAGAGGACCCAGTATATAATATAGAAGAAGAAGCAGTTGAAGTAGGTTGGGAGGAGGTCCAAAAGATGGAAGAAAATCAAGACACTGGTAAAGGATGTTGATACAATGTTTTTGAAGATTGTCAGGAGGATAATATTATTGGATTCATAGTTCAAGACACTATGGATGCAATATTTTTTGCTCAGAGACCAGAAGAATCACTTCTAGTAAGCAATATGTTCAAGATCTTAGATGTCAATTAAGAGGAAATTCCTAGAATGGAGGAGGATATCCAACGTGCTCATGAGTCCTCTATGAATGTTCTATAAGAAACTCGTGTTGAGGAAAATACAGTTATATAAGTGGTAAAATAAATCCCCATAGAGGTATGCTCAGATGTCCAGGTTAAAGAGATAGTTAGTATACAATCTCCAAAACAGAAACCAACTCTGAGAACTAGATCAAAAGCAGATGTAGGAGCTGATAAAGCATCTCTAGGAAGACTATCTGATAAGGAGAAGAGGGAGAAAGTGGAAAAGAAGGAAATTATATAAAGATGCCAAAAAATCATTGACGATAGGTCAAAAATCCTCCCACTCTAAATGATTTGTTTATCTTGGAATATAAGGGGCCTAAACCAACCCTGTAAACACATGATTTTGTTTGATTTCAAAATGAAGGAGAAACCTGATGTTATAATGTTACAAGAGAATAAGATGGATGGGGATAAGATGAAAGATTTTAAGAATTTCTTTTGGGAAGAAGATGGTTTCCATTACAAACCCTTGGTAGGAGATTTTGGAGGTTTGTTGTGTATGTGGAATAAGAATAGCTTGGAAGGCTTCCACCTCATCAATAGCCAACATCATGTAACCCTTTGTTTTACTAAAATTAGCTCTAGAAAACAGTTTATTCTTTCAAATATTTATGCACTTAAAACTACTACTAGAAAGAGGTTTCTATGGGAATAATTGACCAGCTTCAGAAGGATTTTTAGTGATTTAAATTGGATCATAGGAGGAGATTTTAACACACCTCTTCTTCCTTCTAAAAAGAAAGGATGGGTCAATGTGTTCACGGAGAGTATGGAGGACCTTGGGAACTTTTTGGGGTGGAATGAATTAATGGATCTAAATCTTAGTGGCTCAAAATTCACATGGTATAATAGGCATGAAGGTGACAATCTGATCCAAATCAAACTGAACCATTTTCTTGTTAATATCCAATGGATTCAAGAGAAATAATACAATTTATCCTCTCTAGCTCACATCGGTTCGGACCACAATCTCTTGATTCTTAAATTCAACACCAGAGAGCAACCTATTGGAAGACATTTTAGTTTTGAAAAAATGTGGACCACTCATCTGGAGTCGGTAAAAAATATAGAATAATGGTGGAGTATAGAAGTCAAAGGAAATAATATGTTTAGGGTGACTTCCAAACTTAAAATTATTAAGGTCAACTTCAAAACTTGGAATAAGGAGGTCTTTGGAAATATTTTTATCCAAAAAAGTAGAATAGATAAAGATATAAGGGTTATAGAAGAAGCTATGGAACATGAAAGATGGAACACGAAGGATAAAATAAAAGAAAAAGAGCTACTTGTTGAATACCACAATATTCTACATAGAGAAGAGATATATTGGAAACAGAAATCAAGAATTACTTGGCTTAAAGAGGGAGATAGGAACACCAAATTCTTCCATATCTTTGATACTATATAGGCTAATAAAGGAATAATTAAATAAATAAATAAAGACAATGGTGAAATGGCTATGGAGGAAAAGGATATTTCTAATACCAATTTTTCCTTCTTCAGGAACTTGTTTATTAAATATATTCATGGCAATGAAATATCCAAATAGGAGATTATTAATCTTTTTGAGCCTATTATTAGTCAAGCTAAAAATAGTGAGCTCATAGCCATCCCTTCTGAGGATGAGGTTAAAGCTATCCTTTATGCTATGGAAGGGGACAAAAGCCCAGGGCTGAATGGTTTCCCTACTTTATTTTTTCAAATGTATTGGGATATTATTAATAACGAAGTGATTTTAGTCGTCCAAGACTTTTTTTGATCTAGTTATTTTCTCAAACAAATTAACCACACTTTTACTGCTGTCATCCTTACAAAGACAGGAGCTAAAAACTTTGGGGGACTTTAGATCTATTAGTTTGTGTAACACTATATATAATCTTATCTCAAATTTTTTGGCTTTCAGATTAAGGGAGAATATTTGTAATTTCATCTCCCCAAATCAAGGGGCCTTTTTACCTTGCAGGAAAATTCTGGACCACATAATTACTATCCATAAAAATATACATTCAGTGTATCTCTCAGGAAGGGTGGCTATGATTATGAAGTTGGAAATGCAAAAATCCTATGACATAATATCTTCAAATTTCTTGTATCCCCTCCTAACGTGGATGAGCTACCACCCTTACTTCATTACAATGATCTAAGTTTGTAATAAAGAACTGAGCTTATCTTTCATAATTAATGGTAAACCCAATGGTTTCTTTAAATATGAAAGGGGGTTGAGACAAGGGGATCCCCTATCACCTTTCCTCTATATCATAGTTACTAAAAATTTGAGCAGGATATGCTCTAGAGCTGAGAGGGCTAGTACTATGGAAGGTATTAAAGTGGTAAATGGTGTTGAAAACCAATACTTGAAACATTTTGTTGATGATATGGTTCTTTTGGGTCAATCTATTGTTCAGGAAGCTAGGGCTATCAAATTTATCACCAAACAATATGAAATGGCTACGAGGTAGAGGATAAACTTTAGAAAGAGCTCATTCTTCTTCATTAATGTCAGGGAGGAACAACTGAACATATTAGCTAAAATTTTGGAGTGCAACATCAAGAACCTCCTTGATACTTACCTAGGAATTACCCTTTGTGGGAAAATTTTTGAGGAAGGAGGATAGAATAAACTAATAGAAAGATTTCATAAAAATTTAGCCTCTTGGAAAGGTTCTCTGCTTTCACATGCTAGGAAATCTCAGCTCCTTAAAATTAGTTTACAGGGCATTGTGGTTTTCATTATTTTCCATCTTCACCTTACTAGGTAGGGTTAAGAAATCTATTGAAGGAATATAGAAATGGTTTCTATTGATTGGATCAGAGGAAAAGAACATAATAACCTTAGAGGTGTGGGAAAAACTCACTCAACCGAAGGACATCGGTGGCCTTGGATTAAAAATCATTCAACTCATGAACCAAGAACTTATAGCTAGGGTGGGTTGGAGACTGCATAAAGAGGAAGAAACTTGGGTTAAAATCTTGAAAGCAAAATATTTGCAGCCCTTTGGAGAAACTATGGCTCTCTTCTCTAATATGGAGCTTCCTAGAGGATCTATCTTCTGGAATAACCTCTGTCAAATAAGAAATATGTTGATTAAGTAAGTGGAACCTCGCAAATGGATCTAAGATAAAATTATGGGAGGATCCTTGGATTGAAGACAAAGTCTTGAAATTTGTTGAGCCATGGAATGAGTTTTGGCCTTTTTTCATTTAGGAACAAGGAGATTTGGTCTGCAACTATTGAGATGAAGAGAGGAAGTGGATTTCCCTCCTCCCCCCCTCATTTTATAGGGGATATTCATCCTTTTCATGATCTAAATAATAAAATTAAGGATTATTATATTCCCCATGATAGAGCACATGATGAGTTGATATGGAGAACTATGGACAATGGGGTGTATGGGGTTAAATCTAGCTATCTATTAAATTTTTAACACATTGAACCCAATAAGATTTAGAGGAAGGTCTGGAATAAGAATTTATTCCCAAAATTTAGATCTTCTTTTGGGAAGTTGTTAAAGGTAAGATTTTAACTGTGGATAGGCTTAGAAAAATATGAATAGTTATCATCAACATATGTGGCCTATGTAAATGTAATGAAGAGTCTATTAAGAATGTATTCCTTGAATTCCCCTTTTCATTTCAAGTCTTCTCTAAGGTCCTTGGAATTTTTAAGATACACATGGTCCTAATTGGGGAAGTTTGAATATAATTAATATTGATTAATCAAGAATAATATTAAACACGCCATAATAATTTCTTCTATATCATTCATACAGGGTGAAAATCACACACATAAAATATTTTTCTCCTATATTTAAGGAGAGATTTTCTTCATAGAAATCTATTTAGTTGTGTTTGTTACTCATGTAACAAAACAAAACTCTAATTACATGAGTTTTTAAAACAAATACAAACCATAATATAATACAATACAATAATAATGAGAACACTACATTAATTTCCTAACATTCACCCCCTTAGTGTGAATATTATAAATCTATGACTTCACCCCCTTAATGTGAACACAACAAAGAACCATATTTCAAATAAGTTTAACCACCTTCTGAAAGCACTTCTTAGACCAGGTACAAACTCCATAGATGATCTCTTTACCCTTGTGAAGGCATAGTGTCAAGCTAAATTATGTAGGAATGCCCCCTTCCTCTTTGGGTTCCTGTGAGACTTTCCCTTCCACCTTGGGTGCTCGAATTCTAAATCTCTAAGATCCATAAGTTTGGAACTAACTAGATAACCATCCCTTGAGTCTACCTCGAAATATTCTCCTGCTCCCCAAAATCAAGTCTTCTGAAAACATGAATCTTACCTAAAATTTTGGAAAGGGGTTTATTCAGCAAACCAACACATTAAAAAACCAGGAACTTTGAAACACACACAAGTGAAATTAAATGTCACCAAATCATTTGTATGGCCCCGTCATTGGAAAATAAGGAGAGTTCGTTGAATGACCTCCAACCTTTGTTTTCCTTCGTCTTCCAGTTATCTGAACTCAATACAAGAAGTCTTCAGAATTATAATCAGGTTTGTTAGTCACTCATTCATCTTCTAATTCTAAATCTTCTTCTACAACTATATTTTCTTCAGTTGTCTTCAATTTTTGACTGAGAAGATATTTGGCTCGAACTGTGTAAATATTTGATGTTTGTCCCTTTTTCTTGCAATAAAATCATTCTAATTCCTCCTTTTTAGATACTTTTTGTATTTCTTTTTCACATACATTGCCATTTCCTCTTCTACATCTTATTTAGTCCTTTATTCTTCATCTAGAAGATTTGATATCATATCTTCCATTGAGTTTGAAGGCCTATAACCAAGAGTGAAAACAAAATTACTATATTTGGGTGGAAAACTATTCAGTAGAATAAGTTTTGCATCCTCATCATCTACTAGAGCTTCGACTTCTACAAGTTATCTCAGAAGATATCTTAAATTGTTGATGTGACTAGACATTGTATCTCCATCACTCATTTTGAGCTTGAACAACTAAAGTTTCAGGGAAAATTTTTCATTGAATACTTTTGAACCAAATAGTTTACCCAGAGTATCCCAAATTTCCTTTGATGTTTTCTCTAGATCGACATAATGAAAATCAGAATCTGAAAGGGCAAGGCTGATAATGGCTTTGGATTTATCATCTCTCATTTCCCAATCTACCAATTTGGTTGGAATCTAAGTTGTTGGTTCTTTTCCATATACTATCCTCCAGAGATTTTTGTTCATCAACTGCATCTGGATCTTGAATTTCTAGGTGTGGAAATTAAGGCCATTAAATTTTTCCAATGGGATATCCATGAGAATGACTATGACAAGACAACAATAACAATCCTAAAATCACATATACGATACCCTAATGTGAACGTCTGACAATGAAATTTTTAAACAATGAATCTTGACAAAAAAAATTACAAATTTTTACCCAAAAAAGACAATGAAAAGTAATTAAATATTATTTTTCAATACAAATATTATAATGGAAAATAGATTTTTAAGGAGACTCTTTTAATAAATTGGCTATTAAAATGACATGTAAAACGAATTTTAAAAACTAATATATACAATTATAAAACTACTTGGAACTTTGGACTATTAGATAATAATGACAAGTGAATGTAAAAAAATGTATTGAGATTACAAACAAGGCTAAGAGAAAGTCAAGATGACTGAGCAGGCTGAACACACGCATGTGGATAGTTTGATCAGAATTATATCCTGCTAGAAATAAGCACAATCATATGATGGATGATCTGGAAGCTTGAATTAATACCAACCAAAGATAATAAGAACACATGCAAAAATAATGATGAATGCATAGTAGCCTTGAAATACGTCAGTGAACAGAGGGTTCAAACTCCTGGCAGAGTCTAGATAACACACTAATAGACTAGAGCGATCAGATTAGCATCTAGTGGCTGAATTTTGCATTCACCCCTAAATGAGCATCATATGTTTTAGTTCCCACAACATCGATTACATCAACAAATACAATAGAAGGAGAAAGATCATCAGCCACACAAAATAATTATAACACTAATTTTGGTCCATCTCTCAAATATTTATGGACCAGTTCACTTCCTACAACACAAGAATTTTGTTGAAGTTGAGTTAGCAATAACCTTTTCTAGCAGTGTTTTTCCCGTGAGTGCAAGTTTTTCTATGATTCCAAATATTATCAGGAGCGCAAGAATTTATTTTTCTTGATAATAGAATTCCGAATAAATAATTGATTCCACACGTCTGTTGCATGCATAGGAATTTGAAAAGCATCAAATAGATAAATTTCTAGAAGATTCATAAATAGCATGTCAAGTATGAAGATTGTTTTGGGCACAAAAAAGACGTATGAATGTGGAAGATTGCTCCGCTGGTCTACATACTAATATTTCTAAATTGATCATTCCCAATGTATCTCTTGACTGTACCAAGCATGGAAAACTTTAGACCTCATACGCTCTTCATCACAGGGGATCAAAAAAATTATCTGATACCAAATGAACAAAATCAATATAGATTATGAGAGAATAATACCATATTAAATTCTTCTATATCATTCATACGGGATGAAAATCACACATATATAGGAGAGTTTTCTCCTATATTCAAGGAGATATTTTCTCCATAGAAATCTATTTAGTTGTGTTTGTTACTCATGTAAAAAAATACAACTATAATTACATGAGTTTTTAAAATAAATCAGAACCATAATATAATAAAATATAATAATAATGAGAACACTACTTTAATTTCCTAACAAAGTTTCCCTTTTTCCCTACCAATGGAGTTTCAATTTTTCAGAATGCTATGGTTAAAGAAATGTGGAAACTAGCTCTTCCTCATGCACTATGGGGGATATGGCTAGAACGAAATAATAGGATCTTCAAGAAAATGGCTTCCAGTTTGGAGAAGGTGATAAAAAAGGTGAGAAAGTCACTAAAGGAAAACACTCAAATTTTAAAACCCAAACATGTCAGAGATTATCTAGCTTAGGAAAAGGGAATCCTTAGGAGCATGGATTTCATTCCTAATAGTCCCGAGAAGAATAGAGTTACCCAAAATGTCAAATGGGCTAAGTCCCACAAAGGCAACTTCAAGATTAATTTTGACAACTCGAAAAATCTAAAGGACAGTGTCGCTAGCGGCGAGGGTCTGATTCATGACCATATGGGCAGATCCATTAGTTCCTACGCAGGTCCCTTTGGTAATCCTACCAAAAACTATGTTTAATCTAAGGCTATGCTCTGGGGTGTCATGATGTGAAAAGATCTTGGATTAAAATCCATCATCATAGAAGGAGACCCAGTGTGTGTGGTTAATTCTCTAAAGGATTAGAGTAAGTGTGAATGGAAGCTAATTAACATTATCATGGAGGCTTGTGGCATTTTACAATATTTTGACCAAGTGGACTTCCAACACACCTACGAAGCTACTGACATGGATGATATAATGACGTGGCTAGGGACAAGTATCCCTTGGGGTCCTATTAATAATTTGATTAATGATGACACGTATTAGGAGGATGTATAATGATGAAGATCAAGACTCTCACACTTGGAATTTTTAAAAGACCTTTCTCTTTCTGAAAAATGGCATGAATCATTTAATTTGGCATTTCCTTAAGTTTTTTTAAATTAGTGATGACTTATGCAAGTTCGAAGAAGGCAAGGTTGAAGGAGCCATGGGATGCGGCATGGTCTACACTAAACCTACCACTTTTGTTAACCTGAAAAAAGACAATACATTGTGGAAACTGCTGCATAAAAGGGGCTTCATTAGGTACATTCATCGTCTATAAGGTAATGACCGTGATCTCTCAGTGGATTTTTGAAATGCATGGATTGATGGGGGCTTCACATTCATGGGTTTTCAAATTAGGGTATTTGAGGAAGCTATAGTTGAGATAATGGGTCTGAAAATCGATGGGATTAAAATTAGTAAGGATAAAACCCATAAAAACATGAAATTGCCACTTTTTTTGAAGTGGGGGAGAACAATGTGGCTTTTGATAATGGTATTGCCCATAATTTTCTCCCTGAGTGATGGGATGATGTTTTTCTTGTTCTTATGAAATATTTGACCTTAGAGGTTCCGAATGATTTTTTCACACCATCTCCCTATCCTTAATTTCTTCCACAGAGACCAGACCAGGAGCTTGGCCTTCTTCCTTTATAGGTCCCTTCTTTCCACTATTGAGGACTTGAAAAACAAGAAGGTTGACATCCCTCTCCATCAAGTCTTAATTCTTCTGCTAGTCCAAAGAAGCAAGCCCGTTATCCCTACTTAGATTGGGAAAAATAGTGAACCCAAGTTGAATCACAAAACCATGGCTTCGACCCTCAACCACATGAGTAAAAGGAAAGGGAAATACCCCTCTGAGGGGGTTGCGGATGCCATGTATAATCTTAAAAAGGGGGTCTAGAATGTGGGAGAGATTTCTAGTAAAAGGGATCAGGAATTTTTGGATTGGGAGGCTAGACTGCTATGTGCTAAATCAAATGCTGACAGTATCCTTATTATTAACAAGAATCTCATACAAGATTTAAAGGAGTTTCATCAAAAAAGTTAAGTCGAGAATAAGATAATTAGGAGTATTCAAGCTGATTTTGTGATGCAAGAACAAAGGATCTATATCTTACAGGATCAAGTAGCCAAGGAAGATTGATGTAGCCTAGAATTTACTGTGAATATCCCAGGTGTGCTGATATAACACTCAGCCTAAGCTGAGCGCTCACCCAAAGCACACAAAGGCACCAGGTCCCTCTTTAGAGTTGCTTGTATAGAATGTTAGCATGATGATGTTTAAACATATTCAAATTCATAGCTAAACATTAACATTCCATAGTGCATAAACCAGATCTAGATATTAGATTGTATGAAAGATGAACTAAACAATAAATATGATAAGATTAACCATACAAGATCTAAATTAAGTTATGTCTAATGCCATTATCCAACCAATATACTCCATTACATTAAATACTATAAAACGTAGAAGCTTCTTACACTATATAAGTGTCTTCATGAGTAATGTGTGCATCAAAACCAAAAAAATAATTCTACAATAATTCACCACCACACTAAACTATGCAAATCAATACATATTTATAGGGGTGGGGACTTTCCCTTCACCACCCATGCACTTATCAAAATAGGTCACATGCTAATATTAGCCATACACCTTTACAATAGTATGCACAATTTTAAATAGATGTCCTATAGTTAACTCCAAGTACAAATACTATTATTAGTTTAAACTAGCATGGTGCTTATGTTCTGCTTGTTCGCAAAATACCATTACGTGGAGCACAAGTATTCATCTCTATGTGTGCTCCTCACATTATCTCTAAAAATAGTCCTTATCCACAAAAATGGCTAAGTCCTGAGCCAAAGTGTTCTGGCATATGTTTCCTTTCCTATCTGCCCGCACCTTCAAATGCACCTTGAACATGTGTGCACATCCTTTGTGTGTCTTTTCCTTAGAGAAACATTCTGTATGCTCAACATTGCCCCACACTAGAGTACATTTCTGTCTCAACAATGTGAATTATTTATGATGTCTCCAACAATAAATAATTAATGAATGAAACATTGTAAAAAATAATGAAGTTTACTCTATAGCACCCTCTTCTTCAACTATAAGGATTAACTCTAGATATTTAGTTTTGATTTCAGCTTCCAATGTCTGTCAGTCACTTAGTGTGTTCCTTATTTTCTCTAGAATATTGGTGGCTATGGCATCCAATTCGTCCTAAGTGATCTTCTCTTTCTCATTTTGTAGCACCCAGAAAACATTAGCCATACCTGACAACATTCCTTCCATGAGATCTATCTTCTACGCTATGAGTTTCCCAGTCTCATCAATTCTATCCTTATGTGGATCCTGGGTTTCTACGAGAGCCTCACACTTTTGTTTTACTAGTGCTAATATTTCTGCATGTCCAAGTGTTTCATCTTAGGGTGTTTATTTTTGAGAGGAGAGTCGAGATGACCTTTTTAAAGGTTGGGATGTCCCTGCACCTTGCGCTCTGATTCTTCTGAACACCCTCTTGAATTGGGGTTCCTCATGCACTATGCTTATGTCCAATTCTTCCTTGTCTCCTTGATGTTGTGGAGGATTATCTATGCACTCACTTTATTCTTTCTTAATGGGCTTCCTTCAGCCTCTGTTGTCTAAGCCTCCACTATACTCATTGAGTTCTCCTTCCTCATATTACTCTAAGGTCGAGGAAGGATTTGGAGTTGCCACATTTTTAATTGTATGCTTTCCTTTAGGCGGGCCTAGGAGCATGAACTCATTCTCCACGTATTTTCCCTTTTCCATCCCAGGCTTAAGCTAGAGTTAGATAAGTACAACACCACTATCCCTAATAGACAAACTTACTGGCTTTATACTTATGGAAGAAGAGATAAGCCTATCAATGTAGGAAGATCGACCTAGATAAACATAAGTTTTTCTTAAGGTATGGTAGTCACAGTCTACCTTGTCTGCATTGTAGCTTAACCAACGTGCATCTGTAACCCTATGTACTGTTGGCTAGAAGAATTGTGCTATAAAGGAATATGGTAGTTTGCACCAAGGACTCCATGTCCCATCCTTCATTGTAAACCTTGCAATACAAAAATGTTGATATACCATAAATTTCACAACCTTAACCACCACTGAGGGTAGCTCCTTTAGAATATGTGATTCCTCCTCAAAGGCCGCGTGAAGTTGGTCATACCATAACTCCACCCTGTGCTTGAATGGACCACTCATTGATCCTTCACATAGATAAATGTTATCCAAAATTCACCCCCCAGGGTAAATTTGATAACATGCATCAGAATACTCAAGTCCCAGGCAAATAGATTGATTCAAGGCAAAAAATCATGTTTCTAGGGTCCCCTCAGATTTTTTCTAACTCTCCTGTCCAAGAAGAAAGGAGCAAGTTCTCAAAAAGGGTGAAAAAATTGCAAAAAAAAACAAGCTTGGGCCAGAAAAAATCATGAAAATTGGCTAAGTCCTGGTCCAAGCATCCCTTGGGACAGTTGGGACGTCGGGGCACGAATCAGCCGAAAAGCCTCCAGGCGGTTTGCGCAGCACTGGGACAGTTGGGACATAAGGACGCACGGGACACGAAAAGGCGAACCGGCCGAAGGTAAAAGAAAAATCGACTAATTGCTGAGTAGAACAGTCTGGGACATCTGGGCCGTGAGGACGTGAAGGATGCGAACTACCCGGATCGGCTGAAAAAGAGAACTTTAGCACTGGGACAGTCGAGCTAGAAGTACGTGGCGGACGTGGAGAACCGAAGGAGCCGAGAGCCAATAAAATAATGCACATGTCTTTGCCTCAATGAGGGACAGGGAAGCTTGAATCGGGCGGATTGGAGGAATTTGTCCCAGACTGTTCGGGACAACCAGGCCAAAGGGACGCGAGGGATGCAGAAAGCCGGCAGGCCTGAGAACGAATCAGGAAACGCCACGTGTCACAAGGGAAAATGTTCAAAATTTCAAAGGGCAAGGTTTAAAGCGTTGGCCCGAGCCAATAAAAAGAGGACACGTGTCCTAAGGAGAAGGGGAGTGTGGAGCTCGGGGAGGAATTAGAAAATTTGGCAAAAGTTTTGGCCAAAAACTAAAAGGTAAAGGATGACCCCGTGCCCCTGTCCTCCAACCAGATCATGCCACGTGTCCCAAGTGGTGGGGGCGCGGGGGGAAAATGATTTTTTTTCCAAAAGTTACAAAAGGTCAAAAATTTCAAGGAAAAACCACGGGTAAGGAAAGGAGAGAGAATTTCTCATCCAATCAGCACCTGAAACGTGTCATCCAGGTGGCGGAGCGCGGGAAAAAAATTCAAAACCCATTTTTGCCCGTTTTGTGCCCTAAATCTTCAGATCGCCATATCTTTCGATCCAGAGCTCGGTATTTGCATGTTCTTTATATCATTGGAAAGATTATAAAATTCTCTACATGATTCCGGGGTCAATCTTGAATTTTGGTTCAGTCTGGAGAGAGAAAGTTAAGAAACAGATCTGACGCGTGTTCATGGCCAGAAGTGACATTTCAGCGACCAAATTTAATGTAGAATGGGTCGCATTCTCCTCCAATTTGGTCAAAAATGATAGGGTATGGGTTTGTAAGGTCCCCCATGCTGATTTAATGCATTTGCAGTCAATGAGGAATGGGCTCCCACGTTTTGTACATTTTCTCTCTCCTGGGCTCGACCTATGCAATGTAAAAGCTAGATTTGGCTCATTTCTAAGGGGGAACATTTTTTGGCATAGCAATCTTCTTCTTTCACCTCCAGCAAGTGATTGTTGCAAGAATCAGACCTCTTCAAAGATTGTAATAGTTTTTTTACCTCTCTGAGGTTGTAATGCAGTGGTTTTGACATTGGAAATGATAATGCAAGCTTTGTGAATGGGTTTCAGTCCTTTGTTTGTATTATTTGCTTCATTTCAGATCCTAAATTATATCTTATCAGCCTGTGTATGTTTTATGTTGCAATTTTTGGTTTGTGTCTATTTGCATGACAAGAATATTCACCACTCCTTTTTGGTGCATCACCATCTTTAGTTAGTTTCAATTTTTGCATTTCTATCCCTGTCTCCTTGCAATTTAGAGTAGGATTAGGATCTGAACCTCTGTAGTTGTGCAAGCATTAGATCTAAATCAGAAGAGTTTGAGGAACCAACCTCTAATCTCGAGATTCCTCTCTCAGTTTCACAAGTCCCACACTTGGAGAGAGGTTTCCATGTTGTGCAATCACACTGGATGCTAGAGTGATCAACCTAGAAATCTGATCAACATCCAAGGGTGCTGTGATCCTGCACTAACAGTTTTGGCACGCCGGGTGGGACACTAAAGGTCTCATTTTTATTACAGCAAATTTGATGTGCATCTGCTGCAATTTTCTTGCTTGAAAAGAGCTATTATTTGCATATCTGGCGACTCCAAGGGGAAGAATCAACTGTTTCAGCAGTGCAGGCCTGAAAACTCATGAGAAGAATCACCACAAGGTCAAGAGTTGGAGAAGAAGAAGTGTTGTTTGAATACCTGCAATTATCTCCAAGAAGAAGGCAAAGAGGAAGAAGGATTCAAAGGTCTCCATCTCCACCAAACAGAACCCTCTCAACTCCTCCACCTGGTAGGCCTTTCATTCAGTCAACAAGGGTTTTAAGACCAATTAGAATGGCACAAAAACAACCCCTATGTTAACTTCACAGGCAGCAGCCCACTTGCCCTCAATGCACAACATCCAATTCCTATTGCAGCCTTGAAGAACATTCCCTACTTCACTGGAGAAAATCAGACTACTCCAGGTGATCATGTTAAAGATATTGCTAACCTTTGTGCAATCCATGAAATCAATGAGATGCAAGTGGCTGTCAAGTTGCTGGCATCTTCATTCAAGGGTAAAGCATTGCAATGGTTTAGGAGCCTTGGAGCTGGTTCTATCACAAATTGGAATCAGCTGTGTATAGCACTTCATGAGAAATTTGGAGAAAAGGGAGACAACTTGTCTCTTTTGGAGCAGCTGACAACCATCAAAGAGCTCCGAATGAGCAGCTGACCGATTTCAACTTTAGATTTCAAAAGACTTGGGAGAGAATTCCAGTGGTAGTCAAGCCAACAGCAGAAGGTCCTTTTCTCTACTATCTCAAAGCTCTAAATTCTGATATTTCTATGTTAATTCAGTCCATGGGAGGCATAACTATCCCTATGGCTTATAGCATTGCCATTAGGGCTGAAAATTGTTTGATCCAAGCTGGCAAACTTGCCCCTAGACCTCCCATGCCATTGTTTCCAAGTTTAGAGAGTCCAAACACCAATCAAGCACCTAATTTGGCTCCTTCTCCCACTCCTAGAAATTAGAGTTCAAATGAAGCTCGCACTTCATCTCCAAGTGCCCCAAATGAGCTTTAAGAGGTCATGAAGCAATTACAAAACCTAGGCAATGAGCTGGTTACTCTCAAAAGGCATCAGGCCCAAAGTTTTAGACCTTCTTATCAACCCCAAGCTCAGCCTAACAGGTAGCCATACCAACCACAAAGGCCACCTAATCCAGCTACAAATATGAATCAAACAAGGCCTCCTGCCAATAGACCATTTCAGCCCTATAATCCAAATGCCATATCTGCCTCTAAGGCATTGGTGCCAACACAAAACAACATTACCCAGGAGTATGATTGGTGTTTTCCATGCAATGAGCCTCATAACCAATCCATGTGCTTCAATGGTGCTTTGAATCAAGCATTAATGGTGACAACTACTGGTGTGGAGGGTGAGGGCAGTCAAAGAAAACAGCCAACAACAAGAAACATTCCAACAGCAATCAGCCCCAAATGACACCACATTGGTAAATTGGCAAGCAGAGGATTTTTGTGGCATGAACCAGGTAGTTTCTCAAGGTGTTGCAGCCAACACAAGGTCAAAAAGAAGGAATTTGGGTGAAGAACAACCATTAGCCCCAACCAATCCACAACCTTCCATGGTTCCACAAATGATTGGCAAGCAAAATCCAATTTCAAATGCACAAGGGCAGCCAAGAACAGCTCCTAGGCCAACTCAAATACCAGTTGTTGCTGCCCACATGCAAGGAGTGAATGTGCAAACCAAGGGACAACAAAGATATCCTTCATCACCATTCAGTATCATTGATCAGATGAAGAAGACAAACGTCAATATATCAATGTGGGAATCCCTATCCATCCCAGGCCAAAGAGATCTGCTGCAAGCTGCCATGAAGGACTGGCCAACTTCGAATCAGTAAGTTCAGATGCAAGACAAAGTGCTTACAAATGCTACCCAGCCTGAGGGAAATCATGGAGGACAGCAAGGTAA
Organism: Taxus chinensis; assembly: GCA_019776745.2. NCBI lineage: Eukaryota > Viridiplantae > Streptophyta > Pinopsida > Cupressales > Taxaceae > Taxus > Taxus chinensis. Next base: position 490,141,952 of record CM034146.1, read on the forward strand.
AATGTTGAAACCCCCTCCTTTCTATGTTTCATTGATCATTGGAAATCAGCTAGTACATAATTGCATGATAGACTCCGGGGCAAGTAGCTCGGTAATGCCTAAACAAATAGCTGATCAGCTAGGGCTCCAGTATGAAACAACATCCAAAGGGGTAGTGCAGCTAGATGGGATAGCAGTAGCAATAGTTGGAGTGATTAGAAACTTGAGTCTTACCTTGCATGCATGTCCAAATGTTGTTGTTTTACAAGATGTATCAGTCATAGACCTTCCACCACTCTTTGCCCTATGCTTGTCAAGGGACTTCACAGCCAAGATTGGGGGATATTTGTCTGCTGATTGGTCACACATGCTATTCAGAACGAGGTATGGAACTAAGGCTACAATCAGGTCTGAACCTATTGCAAACTTCCACATTGAGCCTTACACTCCAAGTCAGATTAATGCCAATTGCTCAGCATTTGATCAAGAAGATCACCCAAGCACTAATGAGGCTAACACCAAGGTTGGAAGCATCCCAGATCTAACTCTTGATGAATGGGAAAACAAGATACATGCATTTGATCCTTATCAAGAAGTAGAAGAATCTGAGCTAGGGGTCTATTGCATACACGAAGAAAATCAGCCTATTCCTAGCATCACCAAGCCAAACCACAAAGATGACAATGAGGTATGGCAGCTTTTTTTTGATGGATCAAGGAGTAGACAAGGTGCAGGAGGTGGAGCTATGCTTGTTTCACCTCAAGGAATAAAGTACTATTCAGCTTTTAGATTTCAATTTGCATGCTCCAATAACACTGCTGAATATGAAGCCTTGGTGCAAGGGATGCATTGGGCAATAAAGAAGAAAATAAAGAACTTGCAAGTCTTTGGTGACAGTGAATTGATTGTAAATCAGGTCAAGGGACAGCATGCTGCCAAGAATGATCTACTCAGGTGCTACAAGAACAGGGTGTGGGACCTCATGGAATATTTTGAGGGTTTTGGCATCAAATCCATTCCTAGGAAAGAGAATCAAGCTGCTAACAGACTTGCAGCAGTAGGGGCAGCCTTTGACATTGTGGAAAGCATTCAACAAGACAAGGTACAACCAAACATCCACGTGATTGTGAGGCCTTCAGTGCTGGATAACAATGTCAGTTGGAAAGTGTTTGAAAATGACCAGTAAATCATCCATTTCTTGCAAGAAGAAGCTGAGTTCTCAGCCAAGAATCAAGAAAAATTGGAACAGCAGTATGGTGACCAAGTGGTACAGCTGAGAACTAACAAGCTACCCAAGGGACTTATCACTTTGGAGTCCATTTTTAACCCCAATGATCAGTTTAGAAAGGAGAAAGCAAACATTCAGGTCAAGAGAGAGGATTCAGTATCCATCTTGGTAGAAGAGAACAAACCATTGCAAATTGGAAGGATGACAACTGAACAAGAAAGGTATGAGTTCATACAACTGTGTCAAGAGTTCCCTGACGTGTTTTCTTGGAGCTATGAAGACTTGAAAGGTTTCAATCCCAACTTAGCTCAGCATACCATCGAATTGGATCCAAATACTAAGCCTGTCAGGCAGAAACAAAGACCAGTCAATCCACACATGGAGCCTCTCATGAGGAAAGAATTGGACAAGCTAATTGAGTCAAGGATCATATTCCCAATCAAGCATTCTAGTTGGGTTGCCAACTTAGTTCTAGTCAGAAAGAAGAGTGGAGAGATCAGACTATGTGTTGACTTCAGAGACTTGAATAGAGCCTCTCTCAAGGACCATTACCCACTCCCTTCCATGGAGCAAATCTTGCAAGTTGTGGCTGGCTCCGAGAGGTTTTCACTACTTGATGGCTACTCAGGCTACAATCAGATTATGGTGAAGGAAGAGGACCAGTTCAAGACAGCCTTCACAACCAAATGGGGAACTTTTGCATACAGGAAAATGCCATTTGGGCTGTCCAACACTGGTGCTACCTTCCAAAGGGCAATGGACATGGCATTCAAAGGTTTGATTAACAATGTGGTGCTGATTTACCTTGATGATATCACTGTTTTTTCCAAAAATGTAGCAGACCACCTCTCTCATTTGAGGCAAGTCTTCACAAGGTGCAGGAGATTTGGAGTGTCTTTGAATCCTAAGAAGTGCATCTTTCTTGCACATGAAGGAAAGCTCCTTGGCCATATTGTCTCCAAAGAAGGATTAGCAATTGATCCAGAGAGGGTTGAAGCCATAAGAGCACTACCATTGCCAAGCCACAAGAAAGCCCTTCAGAGTTTCTTGGGAAGGATAAACTTTGTTCGGAGGTTTGTCCCAGATTTTGCAGCCCTTGTCAAGCCCATCACCAAAATGTTAAAGAAGAGCATGGCTTTCAAGTGGAAAGCAGAAGGCAAGGAGAGTTTTGAAGCAATCAAAGAAGCTATCTCTCAAGCACCAACTCTCATCAACTCGGACTTCTCCAAGGATTTCATCCTTTATGCATTTGGGGGTAATGACACCATTTCTGCCATTTTGGTACAGCAGAACAAGGATAATGATGAGCAGCCAATTGTCTTCTTCAACCAAAGCCTAGATGACTATGAAGTAAGGTATTCTTTTATCGAGAAGCATGTACTTGCAGTAATCAGAAGCTTGAATAAATTCAAGCATTTAGTCTCAAACAACAAGGTCCAGTTGCTGGTCTCACATGTTGGGGTTAAGGACTTCCTCCCTCAACAAGGATTTGAATGAGAAAAGGGCAGGTTTAGATCATCCGTGTCATGGAGTATGACATTGAGATCAAGATCACCAAGCTGGTAAGAGGGAAAGGATTGTGTGAGTAGCTGGTTTTGGGGAAGCAAAGAGAAGTATGCAATGAAGAAGAGGCTGTCTTGACAGTCCAGGACAACCATGAGCCAAGTGGCAATCAAGAAGAAGACAATGTTGCCCCCACTCCTTGCTGGACCCAAGGTATTATACACTTCCTAGGCACAGGCCTATGCCCTTCGGAGATGAACAAGACCCAAAGGAGACACTTCAGATTGCAGGTTGTTCCGTATGCCATTGTTGATGGAGTTTTGTTCAAGAAAGATGTAAATGGAGTGCTGCTGAGATGCATTAGCACAAATCAGATTCAAAGGGTGTTGGAAGAGTTCCATGGTGGACCAGTTGGTGGTCATTTTGCACCAAGAGTGACAGCTCTAAAAATCATGAAGGCTGGTTATTATTGGCCTAAGATCTTCAGTGATTGCTATGCATGGATCAAGAGGTGTAAGAATTGTGTATTCTTCACAAGAAAAGAGAGACTTGCTACCCTTCCATTACATCCAATCTTAGTTGACCAGCCATTCATACAATGGGGTTTGGACTTCATTGGATTCATTAATCCCAATTCAAGCCAAGGGCGCAAATGGATTTTGACAGCCATAGACTACTTCACCAAATGGACAGAAGCAGTAGCACTCAAAGAGGCAAATGAGTCTAGCATCTTAGACTTTTATGAGGGGATAACAACCAGATTTGGTGTACCTACTACAATAATCTCAGATAATGCATTGGCATTCATTGGATCTAAGGTGACTGAGTGGGCTGTCAAGAACGGTATTTACCTAAGAACTTCATCAAACTATTACCCTCAAGGTAATGGCCAGGACGAGTCTACAAATAAGAACTTGTTGAGGATCATTAGGAGGACTCTTGACGAGAATCAAAGGTCTTGGCATACTAAACTGAAATCAGCTTTATGGGCTGATAGGATAACTCCCAAAAGATCCACAGGTAACTCTCCATTCAAACTTGTCTATGGAAGAGAGGCAATCTTGCCCATCTCACTTGAGTTGCCAACATTAGAACTCATGAAGTAGCTGGAGTTGCTAGAGTTTGAGCCCATGGAGGTGAGGTATGCAGAGTTGATGGAGCTGCAAGAGATCAGAAATCAGGCATCCCAAGTAATGGAAAAGGATCAAGCTTCGATCAAAAAGACCTTTGATAGGAAGGCCAAGAATAGATCTTTTCAGGTTGGAGATCTAGTGTTGAAATGGGATGTGGATAGAGCAAAACTGGGAAGGCATTCAAAACTTGATGCCATTTGGAGTGGCCCATACATGGTCACGAAGTGAAAGGGTAGTAATGCTTTCCAATTAGCCCCGTTGGATGGTGAAGAACTACAGATTCTAGTGAATGGAATCTATCTCAAGCGTTGCTTCTAGAGGGAAGTTCATTACCTTGTAAATATTAGATTAGATTTTCATTCCTCCAAGTGCTTGTGCACATTGTTTTGCTGTAGGTTAGTTTTGTTTTCCCTAAGTGCTTTGGCACAGCTTGCTGTCCATGGAGATGTTTTGCAGTCCTTGCTTCCATCAGGTGATATTCCATCTTCCTCCTTGCACATTCTGAGTCAGTTGGGGTTCTAAACAGAATATTTGATGACTCCATGCCCAATGGACTGCTTCAGGCAACTGGTATCTTCTACCTAGCAGGCAGGTAACCCCGCTGAGTCACCAAATTGTTATCCAAAATTCACCCCCAGGGTAAATTTGATAACATGCATTAGTCCCAGGCAAATAGATTGATTTAAGGTAAAAACTCATGTTTCTAGGGTCCTCTCGGATTTTTTCTAACTCTCCTATCCAAGAAGAAAGGAGCAAGTTCTCAAAAAGGGTGAAAAAATTCCAAAAAAAACAAGCTTGGCCCAGAAAAAAATCATGAAAATTGGCTAAGTCATGGTCCAGGCGTCCCTTGGGACAGTTGGAACGTCGAGGCGTGAATCGGCCGAAAAGCCTCCAGGCAGTCTGCGCAGCACTGGGACAGTTGGGACATAAGGACATGCGGGACGCGAAAAGGCGAACCGGCCGAAGGTAAAAGAAAAATCGACTAACTACTGAGTGGAACAGTCTGGGACATCTGGGCCATGAGGACGCGAAGGATGCAAACCACTCGGATCGGCCGAAAAAGAGAACTTTAGCACTGGGACAGTCGGGCCAGAAGTACGCGGTGGACACGGAGAGCCGAAGGAGTCGAGAGCCAATCAAATAACGCCATGTGTCTTCACCTCAATGAGGGACAGGGAAGCCTGAATCAGGCGGATCAGAGGAATTTTTCCCAGACCGTTCGGGACAACCGGGCCAAAGGGACGTGAGGGACGCGGAGAGCTGGCAGGCCTAAGGATGAATCAGGAAACGCCACGTGTCACAAGGGAAAATGTCCAAAATTTCAAAGGGAAAGGTTTAAAGCGTTGGCCCGAGCCAATAAAAAGAGGAAATGTGTCCTAAGGAGAAAGGGAGTGTGGAGCTCGGGGAGGAATTAGAAAATTTGGAAAAAGTTTTGGCCAAAAACTAAAAGGTAAAGGATGACCCCGCGCCCCTGTCCTCCAAACAGATCATGCCACGTGTCACAAGTGGCAGGGGCACGGGGGGAAAATGAATTTTTTTCCAAAAGTTACAAAAGGTCAAAAATTTCAAGGAAAACCCATGGTTAAGGAAAGGAGAGAGAATCACTCATCCAATTAGCGCCTGACACGTGTCTTCCAGGTGGCGGAGTGTGGGAAAAATTTTCAAAACCCATTTTTGCCCGTTTTGTGCCCTAAATCTTTAGATCACCATATCTTTCGATCCAGAGCTCGGCTTTGCACGTTCTTTATATCATTGGAAAGATTATAAAATTATCTACATGATTCCGAGGTCAATCTTGAATTTTGGTTCATTCTAGAGAGAGAAAGTTAAGGAATGGCTCTGACGCGTGTTCATGGCCAGAAGTGACATTTCAGCAACCAAATTTAATGCAGAATGGGTCGCATTCTCCTCCAAATCGGTCAAAAATGATAGGGTATGGGTCTGTAAGGTCATCCATGCTAATTTAATGCATTTTCAGTCAATGAGGAATGGGCTCCCATGTTTTGTACTTTTTCTCTCTCCTGGGCTCGACCCATGCAATGTAAAAGCCAGATTTGGCTCATTTCTAAGGGGGAACACTTTTTGGCATAGCAATCTTCTTCTTTCACCTCCAGCAAGTGATTGTTGTAAGAATCAGACCTCTTCAAATATTGTAACAGCTTTTTACCTCTCTGAGGTTGTAATGCAGTGGTCTTGACATTGGAAATGATAATGCAAGCTTTGTGAATGAGTTTCAGTCCTTTGTTTGTATTATTTGCTTCATTTCAGATCCTAAATTATATCTTATCAGCCTGTGTATGTTTTATGCTGCAATATTTGGTTTGTGTTTATTTGTATGACAATAATATCCACCACTCCTTTTTGGTGCATCACCATCTTTAGTTAGTTTCAATTTTTGCACTTCTATCCCTGTCTCCTTGCAATTTAGAATAGGATTAGGACCTAAACCTCTGTAGTTGTGCAAACATTAGATCTAAATCAGAGGAGTTTGAGGAACCAGCCTCTAATCTAGAGATTCCTCTCTTAGTTTCACAAGTCCCACACTTGGAGAGAGGTTTCCATGTTGTGCAATCACACTAGATGCTAGAGTGATCAACCTAGAAATCTGATCAACATCTAGGGGTGTTGTGATCCTGCACTAACAATAACTTTCAAACCTCTCTGTGAGGGACTTATTTTCCATAGGGTATTCCCTGATTTTGTTGTTTGTCCCATCAGGCACTCCAATTTCTACAAACACAAGTGATAATAGGATAACGCTAAAACTTATCTTCTCACCTGTGCACACTTCCTTAACAATTATATCTACTAAGTTATGAAATTTTCCTTGTGAAATCTTCTTATCAACATGTAGCCACATGGTGTTCACTTGTGAGCACCTTTCTTGATCATTTATCTTCATGAGTAAATTTGTGGCCACATATATCATATAATACTTCCTCAGCTTGTAAATATCCATCCTGCGCAAAACCTTCATCTATCCTAACTCCTTGTTGGTGGCCATGAAAGCTACCTTATCAATTATATCATTGCTAACCTCTATCCCTTTGCCCTTAAATCCTATAAATGTAGAAATTAAGGGCACTTTGATCCTCACCCTCCATACAACAAAGTAGAATAAGTCCTCATAGACTTTGCTCATCAGCCACTAGTATAGATTTTCTAGTTTTCAAAAGTATGGGAGTTTGTACAACTAGTACACCCCTACCTTCTTCAGTAAATTCACTCTACAATTGTCATACACTGGAATGTCATTAACCATTTTTTTGGGTCTTTCTATTCAGTAATGTGTCCAATTCCTCTTTGTTCTCAGTGGTGTGATGTTTTTAGTTGCACACCTTGCACATGTGGATATGGGATTCCCAATCCCATTCGATAATTACTTCTTCTGGATACTACATTTCCAAAAAAAATATCTCGGGAACATCCTCGACCTTGGTTTCTACCTTCTTTTTCCCTTTTATTCCTGCTCCATAAGTTTTCCTCAATGCCATGATAGGATAAAGTTGTGCATTTGTCCTTTGTCGAGAAAGCTCCCATGCCCTAGCTCAAAACTGTGTACCCTAGCTCCTTATCAACCCTGGCACTTTATTTCTTCTTTGTCCATGCTTTTCTTCACTCAAACCCTTCTCAAATGGGGATGCAAGCCAATTCTATGCACAAATCTACTCTCTGTGCCTGGTTTCACAGATATCTGCACCTCAACATGTTTCACTTGATTTGGTCACAACTAGCTCGCTTAAATACTTGTGATCACAAAGGTAGAAATGAACCAACATCACATCTTTATATAGAGTTGGGAAAATTTAACACATTTATTTCTCCTTTACCTACCACCAATCCTGTCATTAATAGACCATTTTCCCAATTTCTATGCGATATACAATTATAACCTTTTAGAGTGCCTTCCTACATTTTAGCTATAGACCTCCTTCTTTGTGCTTCCATGTTCTGAAGTACCTTGCCACTATTCCTTCCTATAGTATTTTATACGGCTGCATCTTACCTTGCATTATACTGTGTACTCATTCATTTCAAGCTATGGTCTTCTTTAAGAGCAATTTTCTTTCTAGCATCACCTTTCCATATTATTTGCAATTTTTAACAAGAGAAATCACATGTATTAGTATTTCTTATGTGTATCCATTGAATGAAAACCACCCCACACAAAGGGTATGTGCAGTCCTCTATGCATAATTTTTTTTATAGAGTTTGATCAAATTTTTGCATGCAAATGCGCTTATTACAAAAATCACTGAACTAAATTGACAAAGCATAGAAACAAAGAAGGAAACACATTAAAGGAAATATAGTAAGGGAAATCTATACTAAATGGAAATACTACCTTATTACAAACACCAAGAAATATAATTAATGGTAGGGCTTCAGCCTATTCCCGTTGAAGTAACTGGGTAACCGTGATCCATCAAGTTCCTCTAACTGGCAAGTTCCTAATTCAAGTATGTGAGTGATAACATACGATCCCAACCAATGCACCTTAAGCTTTCCTGGGTGGCATAGAAACTTTGAATCATAAAGAAGCACCATCTTCCCAACCTAAAGCTTCTTGTTCTTGATGTGTTTATCATGCCATGCCTTTTTTCTAGCCTTTTCCTACTTTTGACTCCAACATTTTATGGCACACCTCTCATCCAGTTATATTAATGTATCAATTCTTGCTTCCAATGCTTATGCATTAGGTAGACCTCCCACACACGCAACATACAAAGAAGGTAATATAAATTCTATGGGAAGAAATTCTTTTGCATCAAACATCGACTAAAAGGGTATGGCCTTATTCAATCTTTTGTAGGTTATTCTAAATGCCCAAAGTACAACAGAAAATTTATTATCCCAATCTTTCCTTCTAAAATCATAATGTTTTGTCAAGGTTTGGCTCAATCTCTTGTTGAAGGCCTCAGTAGTCCCATTTCCTTGAGGGTGATAGGGCGTGGTCTTGTTGTGTGTGACCATAATTTCATCTAATAATATCCCGATTATCTCATTCAAGAAATGTGTGCCCCTATCACTTGTCAAACTCAATGGACATCCATACCCAGTAAGAATATTTTCCTATAAGAACCTTAATGTTGTAGCCATTGTACAATCCTTTGTAGGTGTTGCTTCTGCCCACCGTGTAAGATAATTTGTACAAGTGATGATGTAACGTGATCTATTTCTATGCGCATCTAGGGAAATGGGACCCACAAAGTCTATTACCCATATTTCAAATGGCTCTACACTATTAATAGGCCTTAAAGGCATTTCATCTCTTTTCCCACATTTTCCAAGGTGCTGACAGTGATCACATGCCTTACAATACTCCTTGCAATCCTTGTACAAGGTTTCCCACCATAAACCAATGAGTATAATATTATGTGCGGTGGTGTCACCTACGTAGTGTCCACCTGTAATACCACCATGAAATTCTTCCATGATTTTCATGTGCTCATGCTCTAGTACACACCAATACAATACTTCAACTCTTCCTAGTTTGTAAAGGTCACCATTGATCAACATGAAAGGTGTGGCATGAATTGCAAGTTTTTTCTTTTCTAAGGCTTTCATTCCTTTCAGCATCATACCTGTACGTAAAAATACAACAAAAGGGCACATGGTTTAACCTATATAACTATGCATCTAGAATTGTATCTTCAATTGTTTGCACGTCCTCTCTTGATTGAATTATTGATAAGTGGTTTGGACCAGAATTACTTTTTCTTGGCTTTACCACTACTGTAAAATCAAACTCTTGGAATAATATAACCCATTGGCATATGTGCCCATGTAAAATAGGCTTATTTACCAAGTATTTTAATTCCATGTGATCTGTATAGACCACAAAAGGTGTTGTTAGCAAGTATTGTCTAAACTCATGAAGTACGTAAATAATTGGTAAGGCCTCATGCTCTGTAGTTCTATAATTATGTTTTGCAAGAGTCAAAGTTATACTAGAAAAATAGATAGGATGATCTATAATACCTTCTCTAGGTTGACCTAATACTACGCCAATGGCCATGCTAGAGGAATCCACATGTCCGTGAAAAGGTTGGTTCCATGAGGGAAAAGCACATAATAGGAACTATAGTAAGCCTCTCCTTTACCACTTCAAATACACATTGTTGTAGTTATCCCCAATAGAATATCCCTTTTCCTTTTAATAAATCCTCCAAGGGCACAACAATATTAGCATATCCTTTGATAAATTTTCTGTAATACCCTGTGTGGCCCAAGAATCCACACACCTCACCCTGATTGGTAGGTTCCTCTAGGCCTAAGATAACTAAATCCTTGGTTGGATCTACTAACAAACCCTCATTACAAATGATATGCCCTAATAGAGTTCCAAAAGGTGTAGCAAATACACAATTCTTGATGTTTAAAGAGATGTTTAAATATCTTCACCTCTCAAACATTAATCGTAAATCGTCACAATGATCCTTGAAAATACCATATATTGTCTAATCATCCAACTAAACCTACAATAATTTATAAATAAAATCCTTGAATTCTTGAACCACAATGCATGAAAATACTATATGTGCATTCTTTAGTCCAAAGGGCATCACCATGTATGCAAAAATTCCACATTTGGTGTTGAAAGTTGTCTTCTCTTGATCCTCCTTTGCAATTCTTACGTGATAATACCTAGAGAATCCATCTGTGAAAGAGTAAATTTCACACCCTACAAAACCTTCTAATATTTCCTTGGTGAAAGGTGTAGGAAAAGGATCAATCACACATGCATCATTCAACTACCTGTAGTCTAAAAAAAATTCCTAATCTGACCATAATTCTTTATATTGATTACCATGGGGCTAACCCACTCTGATTCTTCTGGGATATTAATGATGCAAGATTTAAACATCTTATCAATTTATTCTTTAAATTTTACATGCATGTTATGGTTCATCCCATAAGGTCTCTTCCTAACCAAGCACACACCTTCCTTTAACTCAATCTTCCTCTCACCCAAAGACTCGTGCACTCCCTTTAACTCATGGTAGCCCCTAGGAAATAAGTCAGAAATCGTATAGCAACTCAATTATCTTAGCCACTTCAGAATTAGACCAATAATCTCCAATTATGGCCTCCTTAGGTTCAACATCTGTGCCAATGTTCACTTTCTTGGTCTTCATAGGTTTATAATAGATGCATGCCTTCTTATCCACGCTTTCTAAAACCTCGTTCTTATCCTCTAAATGTTCTATGTCCAAATTTTCTATTTCTTCATAATCCACTATGTAGACCATATTTCCTTTCTCATTCTCAAGGGAAGTGTGCTCAAGTAGTTTGACATATGTCTCATCTACTTCATCAAAATGCGCTCCTAGGTTATCCTCACCAAATAAATTGTGAATGAGTTCTTCAGCCTTTGCACTATCTCCCATAGTCAATTGCTCCATAATTCATAATGCTTCTTTTACTAGAGGTTTATTGGAGAGGTATTAAAAAGGATGGATCATTCCTGTAGTCAAGTATTTCTAATTTCTAGTATCCCTATGTAGCTTCGCATAAACCTACTAAGTAAGCGCACAACCTCGCAAGGTGAAATAATGTTTGTGAACCCACAAAAAAGGTGGTAAATCTTCCTACCCCTCTTTCCATAGTCTCTCACACTACTGAACATGGTTCTGAGTAGGATGATAACCATGATATGTGTAGATTTGAGTAGGCACATTACTCCTAAGAAACTAGGTTGTTAGAGCAATTCTCACTTAATTCCATTCTTTGAGATTATCAGTGTGAACCACCCACTAGTGCGCTATTGTCCCACGTAGGGCATAAACTAACATATTTCTTTTGTCCACTTGATCCTTACACTATTCTTCCATGGTGCGCAGGAATACCTCAAGTTCTCCTTTTCCAGTTTACCACGGTACAAAATTGTTTCCTAATCTCTTAACACAATGTGACATGTTTACATGCGTAGATGCACTTATTACTTCATGCCCAACCATCTTGTAAGTTCTATGTGCCCAATTTTCACTGGAAATACTTGTAGTATCACTAATGGACTGTGCATCATCCCACTAGAGGATCCCTTAGATGGATTAAGTAATTTTAGATCTCCAATGACACAGACATTAATTTTGTTTAGGTCTTCCTCACTCAAAGGTTCAACATAAGGTGTAGATTTTCCATCTCTCAAAGGGATAATAACTCATTCTTCCTTGTTCTCAAAGTTTATATACCCCTTGTTCAACTAGAGATAAACATTATTTTCACAACACCAAGGGCACCCAAGTAGAGCTTGGAAGTTATCTTCTTCTACAAGCGCTAAAACCTCAAAGTCCCCAATGAACTTGGCCCCTTGTATAGTAATGAGTGCATCCCTTAAAACTCCTATTAGAGTGGCCTTAGTTTGATTTTCCATAAAAAGTATGTTAGAGGATGGTTGTAATGGAGGTATTCCCATCTACACCATGCATCTTAAATAAACACATTAACTTCTGCACCTATGTCAATCAATATATTTATCAAAAACCACCCATCCACAACAGTATTCAGGGTGATATCCTTTTCTTAATCCAAGATATGAGGGGGGAGATTAGTGTGCAGGATCTTCCATTCATTATCAATACTTGGGTGTGGAGTGTTTCCCTTTAACTAATTCCCTAGTAATAAAATAACATTGTCTTGGCGCAATATCTTACATACGTCTTTCAGATAATCAACATATGACTGGACCATATTTGCTGCCTTATTTTGTTCAAACTTTTTTGACTATTCCTTTAAACATTGTATCTCACCCTAAATATTTCTAAGCACCTCCATGGTTTCTTGATAAATCTCCTTCTAATGTGTAGGATCTAGGTAACTTACATGTAAAACCACCTCTTTAGTAATGGTAGGATTCTATTGTAATGTTTCTCTAGCACGCTTTGCTTCAACTCGTGTAGTAATATCATAACTACTACCTCAGGTTTCAGTGCCAACTTTGGTATCCTGTGATTTTCCATGGCATAATGTATTCTAACCATCCCTACGCCCTTGTTCTCTTATTTATTCTACTTGATAAGATGCTCATATAAGTCACGGGATTCCTCACAGTTATGATTCTTTCTAGAAAAGAAAAAGTAATATTCTAAGGGCATTCACACCTGTAGTGGTCTAGAGATCATCACGTATAACATGTTCCATGAGGAAACTCACCTTGTTCATTACCATGGTATCCTCGACCTCTACCATGGAACTTCTATTCAAAGTGATCCCTTTGTTCTCGATACTTTATAGTTCCCTTCAGTGTCATCATGATCATGGTGATCACTTTTACTTTTAGAGTTATCTGATACTCTGTTTTCACACACCAATATTAATGGCATCATGGATCTGACCAATCAACCTTAATATCTTCTTGTATTGTGAGTCGTGGACCAGAAAATCTTACAATACACAAGATACGTTATTCCTTATCGGAACGTTGTAACAATGGGCAGCGGCTTATATGCATGGTATAAATGGACATATCTACGAAGTCTAGAAGAACAATGAATGTAAACTAACCTATGGGGACAACATTATCTTTAGTGTGCATATCCCTATCCACTTCACAATTCATTACACCAAGTATCTTCCTAGTGTGCATCATCTTGTGTGCTAAATTGAATTGATACATTTCTCCAACTACTTTGGGTCATAGCTGTAATATGTAGCTTCTAGGACGATGGGTCACATAGTGTCTATAAATGACTATGCCTCAACATGTAACTAACTACTTCAAGTGCAATTACCCTGGATTTAAGTATATGTTCTTATGTGATAACACCCTCCTCTAATGGTGGTATCGAGCCTCATGAAAAAACCCATTATGCATGATGTAGCTTGTTCATGGATATCATACGAAATCTTAGAAAAAATTCATTTTGAAATGAGCATCATATTCCTAAAAAACTCTCAGTAGTGCCCTACTTGATATCCTTGAGCACGCTTATACTTTTATGATAAAACTTAGGGATATAAAGTTCCTTAAGGAAAGTATCCCATAACAGTGTCGCATAATCTACACAAAAATGTTTCATGGATCAAACTTCCTAGTACCAATGATGAATGACGCATCCTACTTCAAACATAGTTGGAAACTCACTTAAACCTTGCGCTCAGAAGTCATGAGATCCCTTTTTGGACGATGCCACGGTATCTCACACATATGCACATGCTCAGCAACATATTAATATTCCCCTAATACCCTTTGGAATATGAAGTGACATCTCCATGTAAATATTATAGGGTTGGTGAGGACAAAGACCACCTGGATCTAGAACCTCGTGTGTTACCTCTTCCTCTAGACCCAGTGGTCGAGATCCACTACCTAAGCCACCTATGCCCCATGATCCTCTACCTGTAGCTGAAATTGGACTAGTAGGATGTACTTCAAAATAATGTCCCAATAGATGTGGTAATAAATTGAACTCTTGCATAGTTTAACGAGGTAGTACCTATTCATAGATTGTGAGTCCAAAATTCAAATACCCACCTAATTCCTTGCCAACAACGTGCCTGAAAAGGTTAGCCCAAATAAAATTGAGAAGATGTCTTCCTGGCCATATATGCACTTTCTACTTTAATTTAATCCTTGTTATTCTACTAGCCAAAATGAGCTTGGTTAATTCTACTGGTTGTACTAGATACTATGAAAACCAAGTTTTTTCCCAAGGGCTAGTCACTAGGTAGACTTTAATGCATGCCCACATGTGGCCCATGTCATCTCTTAACTAGTGTTTACTCTCATATGAAGCCGAGGAGGGTTCCCTATTTGTTTTCCCAAATGAGGGAGTAATCTCAGATGACTCTTGGCTTCATGACCCTCTACGTGAGCTTAGGATCATTCACGAGCCATCTCTCTCCTCAATGCCATCTATTCTGTAATCTCACGCTACTTCCCTAACTCCCTCTTGCATACATCATTGTACTTAAGTCACCTTTATTCTCTTTGTCTGTGTGTGTCTGCCACTAGGTATGAAATCCCTTCACCAAACCTTACTCTTACCCCCTGCGCGTGGTGGGTTTAGCTAGCCATCATCTTTTCTTTCAAATGTTAGGGTTACCATCAAGATTTTGATTTCTAGTGGAAAGTTCTTACAGATAGGTTCCCTTAGGATAACGTAAAAACTAGAACTCAACTACCTCAGTTTAAGAATAAGTGAAAATTTGGTATTCCAAAATATATCTATTCCAAAAACCATGAAACCAAGTGTCCATAGTGCATGTCCAAATCAGATCAGCATCATAGAGGGCCTAAAAATTTTTACTCCATCTTAGACAAGTGTTAACTCACCTCTTACAATTCCTTTTAGACACTTATAATCAACTAGCCACTCATATACTCTATATAAAAAGATAGAAAATCACAAATTCATATAAACAGTCTCATAAAATTCTTCTCCACCCACGATCAACATGCATCAAAACTCAGATCCAATGTTGAATTTAAGCATATTCTTCTTCCAGATCTTTTATCCACTCCTCTAATACTTGCTAAGGTCAATCTGATACATCTTCATTGAAAAATCAAGCTGAAAATCAAGTTAAAAATGACAGGTCCCAAACAATAGAACCAATGACGGAACATATAATTGTTTACTATGAACTAAACCAAGTGAACACTGACACATCACTCATCCTCTAGCTGGGTGCTCATCCTTGAAGCATGCAAATTCCTATTAGGTACCCTCTTTATAGTTTCTTGTATAAGATGTTAGTGAGATGATGTTTAATACTATATTCAAGATCCATATTTAATGACATAAACATGACCATAGTTCATAAACCAGATCTAGATCTTAGATTGAATGAAAGATAAACTAAACAATAAGTATGATAATAATTTAACCATACAAGAGGACCTAGATTCAGTTATGTCTAATGACTAATTATCCCTCATACTCAATATAATTACCATTGTCATTAAATATTATAAAACACATAAGCTTTCATGCATTGTATGAAGTATCTTCATGATTCATGTACGCATCAGAACCATTTTGTAGGGAAAATCTACAATAATTCACCGCCACAGTAAATTTACATACGCTTCAATACATATTTATAGAGGTGGGGAATTTCCCTTCACTACCCATGAAGGATTTCTCAAAATAGGTTCACATGCTGATAATAGCCATGACGCCTTTACAATGGCATGCACAAAATGTAACTTTGCTCTAATAATATATTTCCTATAGTATAAACTCTAAGAAGAAATACTATTATTAGCTTCTACTATGCAATTGTGCTTATCTTCAGTTGCTTGTTCCCAAAATACCATTGCATGGAGCACAATTCTTCATCTCTATGTGTGCTCCGCACATTATCTCCAAAATAGCCCCTATCCATAAAAATGGTTGAGTCTTGAGTCACAAGTTTTTTTGGCTGTGCATTTCCTTCTCTATCTTAATTGCACCTTCAAATGCACCTTGTTCCTCTACACACGCATTATTTGTGTCTCTTCTCCTTACAGACAAATTATGTCTACTCAACAAAAACAAATGAAAATTCTGTGACTAATGAGGCATACATAGCTTATAGATCCCTATTAAAACCATAGTGCATTATTACTAAAATATGTTTTGAAGAGAGCTCTGACAATGAAATCAATGGAAAATACCCAATTCTTCCTTTCAGAAGAACAAAGGAAGTGTCATTGGCTTCTGTAATTTTATTCCATAGCATACTCATGCATATAAAAACATATTAGTTGACATAGTAAAGTGATGATACGTTCATCTTGTTCTGTCTAATAATGGAAGTGGTTGAGAAAAGGAACTCATCGTTGTATTGACTACCAGAGCTTTCAAGGGATCATACAGAAAAATATTGGCAAGAAGTGGATGCACCTTCACTTTTGAATGTTATGTTCATTATCACGTTGTCAGATATTATTGTCAACTCCATTCTACCTATTAATATCTTGCATCTGATTTAGTTGCTCTCATATTGTTGATAATTGGTGAAACTATTATTGTCAATAATTTTTAAGATATCATGCCTAATGAAACATTCAATTTACTAGGGTTGTTGCCTAAGTAACTGGATTCTTTTTTGTGTCTAATATTTTTTAGGAGTCACCAGTGTTACAAAACCAAACATCAATTCTTGTGAGTCATTTTCTCTAACTCATTTTTCACCTAGTGTATGACTTATTTGACGATCCATATTTGTAACATATTACCTGGAAAGACACTGAGAAAACAAATCATAGGAGCGGGTACTTTACCCATTTATTCAAGATGATATGAAGGACATAAATCGTCCATGTGGGGGTATATGAATAGTCTATATGTATATATAGGTATCAAATTAGAGAGATCTTCCTTTTGTGATCTTCAAATAAGACTTTGTTCTTGTTTAGTAGGGGTCCCATGAGTAACTAGGAACCCCATTACCAGATCAAATTCCTTGATTTGTTGTTTCATACTATTATTTGTCTTCCTTTCCTAGATCAACTACACTCCATGTCTTAACATGTAGTTCACTTCTTCAAGGTAACCATATATGCACTTAGCATTTGAATTATCTTGATCCATGTTCAGTTCTTCTATGTGTTGGCTGTATTTCATTGAATGATTCTTGAGAATGTATCTTATTATTTCATAGAAATAAAATTACTGTGCATTTATTATAATGAACCTACTTCACTAAGTTTCTCACCTATCTCTCAATCTATGGTCCAATTTATAGCTTCCGCTTTGGAGATAAATTGGTGTAGACACTAAAAATTAGGTCAAACTCCCCTTGGTCCCCCATCAAATAAATACCTTGAACACATCCACCTAGCCATGGCCCCCTTCACCCCACTATAATCAATTTAAATTATTTAATTAAATTAATTCATTATCCTCGGAATATTTATTATTTAAATATTCTAATTGGGATAATGCCCACATATCCACCTCACCTAGACACCTCATCTAGCCACCTCACCCTATGACCTATTCTTAGTAAGTTGCCATAACTAACTAAGACCTACCCAAACCCTAAAAATCAATGCCTACATTCCCTCTAACCACATTCCCACATGTTAGAAGGAAGCTTCTAATCTATTCCATAGAGAAAAACAAAACAAGATCCCATAAAATCAAGGGGATCTGCCCAGTTTAGTAAACCTAGGAAATCCCACCCTAACTGATGCCGGTTACCCTTAACCGCCGCCGGTTAAGCCAGAACCACCTTCGGTTACCATTTAACTCCCAAAACAACCTTATTTTCAAGGTTGGCACATTTTTTGGAGGTTAGAGGGAGAGAGAACATCTTCTGAGAATAAGTGACGAAACCAGAGCTGTACATGCAAGTAGAACCAATTTCCCTACCAACATTAGAACACCCATAGCCAGTACCTGAAGCAATGACACAACCACCTACCTTCATGGGAGCATCCGGGGAAGTGTCATCACTACACCAAGTTCATTTTATCACCCACCATTACCAACCAGACATCAAGCTCATACAAATAGTAAGTTTTTTAACCTGCATTAGTTCCTTGTCATTTGAGCAGATCCTTTTACATTTGTTATTGGTTTCTACTTTCATTTCCATTCCCCACCCTTTTACCTCCATGCAAACTTGACCATCCTTTTGTCCACACCCTTGCACTACCCATACCTTGACCCCTATCATTCCTATGTATATTCAGGATCCATACAAATCTCACCATTACCCTTCCACCTTCATCTAATCCAAGATCTATCACCTAACCAAGTTTTATTGAGTTTCCTGTACCCCAACCATAATGACACTGGTCACCCATAACCATCGCCAGTTAACCTAAACTGACGTCGGTCTCTGTGTCTTTTACCAAAACCTATATCAGAGCCTAAAACCACCACTAAATACCCTAAACTGACCAGAATCTGACCCTGACCAATAACAGTATCCTGACAGTGACCTTGACCTTCAGATTCAATCATAGCTTAGCCTGTTGTGAACGAATTTGTTTATTATAGATGAATGAGATACCTAAATCATTTTTACTACAGTAGGATTTACTTTATTACCAGCATTAAGTTGTTTTAAATAGTGGGTTGACAACCATCTAGGAAGTATCAAACTTCCTAGATCTAGCACACGCTAGGCAGTCCACTGCATATATTGTTTAAATTTTATTTGGTGGTCTTGTGTTCCATTTCAGGTAGTTCCTCCAAGAAAAAAGGAAGCTCTCACGATCAGATGTGGATTCAGAAGTCATACGTGCACAACAAGCTATCAACCAACATCTCAACAGGTATTCCTCCTATGCCCATTACCCTATCTGTTTCATCATTTTCGAAGAAACACTCTAAGAATCAGGTGAAACATTTTGGCACACCCTGGTGGGACCCATTTGGGGTTCCTTGCATTCATTCATTTCTAGGTGAAAAGTTGCATGTTTGTTTCCTTTCTAAAAGGTTCTCACATTAAAATTTCTCCCTTGGAATCTTCTCTTTTTTATATTTTCTCAAAGCAATCATGTTTTGGTGCTTTAAAAAGAACTCTTCTTCTATTTCATTTGCATTGCATTAGTGAAAGATCATACTTTCTCCTATTCCTCTTATTGTGTCATCAAATTCCATATTTTGATTTGGGTTTAAAATTAACTTCATTTCATTCTACTTTTCTACATTAGCTCACATTAAATGAGGGCAACCTATATGCTAGAAGTCATGACCAGCTAATGGTTGACAAATGAATCATAGAAAAGAACTTCTTTCTCTTTGTCTAAGTCTTACCAAACCTCACAAAAATTTAAAAATATACACATTCTTAAACAACATCTTTCCTGGAAGAAGCTGTAGGTGATCACATGATCACGGCACAGTGGGCACCCAACTCACTGCTCTGTTGAGTCATACTTTAGAGCGAGGCCCACCCCCACCATAACATACCTGAAACGTCTCCTTGTAGATCTCCTTCTTTGTAGGAAGCCATCCTCACCAAAAAAATCTATCCTACAGTTCAGGAGTCAGTCCTTAAATAACATAAGCTAAAAAAATATAATAGAAAAAGCACTCTTTGGATCATATTTTTCTTAGTGTTTCTTCTTGGTTTACATTTTGAGGTGAGAGGTCACACTCTTCATTTATCTTATTTTTCCTTGCACACTCTTCATCATAGTTGGTGTATTCCGGCTTCATCTGAGTGTTCCTGGACCATATTCTCATCATTCTCAAGATTCTGGGTTTGATTCCATATTGATTTTAAACTCACAACCAAAACTTTCTTCATCACTATTTCAATTTCACAGTGACCGGTGTTGGTTCAGTAACCATCATCAGTTACCCTTAGACCATCATCGGTTATACCAAACCAGTGTCTGTTCAATGTTCTTTTGGTTGACCTATCCAAAAGGACACATATTCACCTTATTCAACTATTTAGAGTCCATGTACCTCTTATTATATCCATTGACATGGTAAATCTCATTAGTATTTGGCCTACCTAAAAAATTTGGCCTTATACCTTGTTTTCGGACCAACTATCCACTTTCCACAGTGACCGATAGTGGTTACCTGTGACTGCTTTGGTTTACCCTAACCGGCATCGGTTAGCCTGTGTCATTTTCCAGCTGACATTTTAGCCCCAATTCACCTACCACCACCTATTTATCCTACTTGTGTTATATTTCTATGTCACTTTCAGAAAACAATCTTACCACACTAGTACCTGTTCACATGGTATTGACGTGTCGACAAGAAAATTCCCTCGTATTTCATGCCAATTTTAAACCACTCCCACCTACCCCTTCACTACCTTCCATGTTATCACCTACCATGGAACCTATCCAAACTATCTCTATTGCTACCGCAGACGAGGAGTTCACATGACTCCTTGACCAAAATCTTGTCACCTTGTAGTTTTACCTTTCCCACTCGTCCATTTGAGATGCCTTGGGTCAGTTGATATACGACATACCCATATCTATCCCCCTGAAACTCACTCCTACTTCTGATCCAACCCTATTTAACCCCAAGTTTCCTGCATCTACCTTACCCCCAGTCGTTTTGCAGCTAGGCCTTATACACGCTATGACTGCCACATCTACTACATCTATTGTACCTGCCACATCCACTCTACCTTCACCAACCACCCAGAATACAACCTCACTTGTGCCTATTGTCTCTCATATACTCGTAGCTAGACTACCACCCCTAGTGTCGATGACCCCTACCCCTTTTCAAAAAATTTTCCTTTCTATTCCATAATCATTAGCCCCCATTGCCACTAGGGTCACCATGACCCTTCCACCTTTATATACGTACTATCAGCAGCCTCATGTTTCATCTATTATTCACTCTGGGTACGTACCCCCTATTTCACTACCTTCTTCTCAATCTACCTACATGGCAGAACCACATACTGGAATGCCACCCCTGTTACAGGCCGAACACCAACCCTCTTACACTATAGGAGGCACCCATCCATCACAACCTACCAATGACCTGATCAAGTTAATGATGGACAAGATGCAGATATTGGAGGCATCAGTTTCTATCTCCCACAAAAATATCACCTACGATGAGATTTGTAATGAGCCTATACACCCATCCATCCCTATCCATCCATATACCATGCATTGGGAGATGCCTAAATTCAATCATTTCAATAACAAGGGAGACCCGCAACAACATTTTTGGTCTTTCAAACATGGGTGCTACCTAATCACCCACAATGATGATTTGCTCTTGAGGACCTTTTGCATGTCCCTGATTAGACCTGTGTTAGATTGGTATAGTGGGTCACCTAGAAACTCTATATTTTCATTTAATTAGGTAGCCCAAGCCTTCTTGGATCACTTCTCCATCAATATCATTAAGAAGGTTACCATGAATGACCTATACTCCACGCATTAGTATGATGATGAATCTCTCGCAAATTTTGTTACTTGTTAGCGTAGCATGATCAATCAATTCACATTCCAACTACCGTAAACTGAACTCATCAAAATCTTCACGTAGGCTTGTGTTAAACATATCTCGCTGACCCTGCAGGTCCAAACTTTCCAAACCTTTGATGAAGCATTCACCATGGCACGAAAGCTAGAGATTTGGGCCATCGAAGAGAAGAAAATCCAATTATGCAATAAGAACTCAGTATTCAGGTTGAATTATACCTCTTCTTCTTCCAAAACACAAAACAATTATTCAAAGGCCAAGGGGACCACTAACGCAGTGGTACTTAAAGCTGCCCCAACTCATCCATCAAATCAATCTAGCCCCTCATCTAATCTCTCACCTGTTCAGACTTTTCAATTCAGATAAGAACAATAGAAATATACCCCAATTGAGGAACCTTATTCTTCTGTCTTAGAAAATATCATCAAAGTTAGGGCCATCACCCTTCCTTCAATAAAACCACACACTGGGTTTGACCCTGCTCACCCCACACCCACATGGTATAAATAATACAACTTCTATAACTATCATCGAGTAAAGGGTCATTGTGATGGTAATTAAATCACTTGTAAAAACATTTTCCAAGAAATTCTCGAGAAGGGTGAGTTAACCATGGATAATCCTAATGCAGCTACCAATCAGATCGTACACATATTCAAGAAACCTTTTCCTAATCATGGCCCTTCATCTGATAAAACCAGTGAAACCTCAACTCATGATATCCATACCCGCGAGGTCCATGCTATTTTTAGCAATGCACCCATTGCTTCCCAATTACCACATATTCCTTCCATCAAGGAAATTCTAGCCTGAAGTCCCCCTTCTGCATTAGAACCCACCTCACCTATTCCTCCACCCACAGAGGAACACCTTTCACCTCCTTCCTCACCCATGGAGGAGCCTTCCACTAATATCGAGGCTATTTCACCTTTTCCTTCTCCGCCTAGAGTACAATCACCCACAATAATTATTCATTCCATGGAGGATACTTGTTTATCTCCTCCACCCATAGAGGAGCACCCATTTTCACCTCCACCTATCAAGGATATAGTAGAGATACCTTTGCCTCTAGGTGATCATTTTCCATCAGCTACCCAAGATCCTACAGACCTCCTTTCGGCTCTCTTACCCATAGAATCCGAAACTAGTAAATTCCCCATCTCTAAGACACATTTTACGAGAACTACCATTAGGTCCTCATCAACCTCACCTACATACATGTCGTTCTCACATTTAGCTGATTGCTTATATTATGTGGACAGAGCCTTACTGTGGGTGTGTCTTCTGCTTCTTGTCTTAACACAAATGTAGATGTCACTTGCTGACACTTCCACTATCTACCCAAAAATATTTCAACCCATCGAACCAAACACAACCACCTCTATCACAACTTCTTCCACGACACCCATCACAGCTCAACATACACCCTCACCCATAACCCAACATACATCTAAATCTAAACCTGCGCCTACAACATCTTCCTCGACTAAACCTATTACTACCTTAGGGGTCACCCTGAACACCTACCTTACTCATCCACCTATCAAACTAGATTTAGCTACATCCTCCACATTCAACACCCAACCTACTTCGGCACCCAAAAAAAAGAATAAAACCCATAGAACTCACACCCTAGCTACGCCAATCATACCTTCATCACTTTCACCCATTTAGTCCATCTTAGGACCTCAACCTTCTAGCATGGTTAAGAAACCTCCACCCATCAATAAACCAAAAACATAACAGCCCATTCCTTCCTTGTAAACCTCTAACATACCCAAGCACCCGACATGACTTAAACCCACACCTGCATCATCTTTACCACCCATACCTCCAACACCCTCAATAACTTCTTCACCACCCCCTACACTTCAGTCTCTATCTCTCACACCCCCTACATGATCCACATCATATACCTTCACAGGACCTCCATTGAACCCCTGGGTAACTCATCCTCTTCCCCCATCTGATTTTCCCTCTAGATCTCATACACCCATATCGAATTTACCCAAGAAGGTGCAACCCAAAGAAAAAAATCCACTACCCTCCAATAAGGTAGTCAAAACAACCATACACCTTCCTGCCCATTCATATACCATACCCCTACCCAAGCAAACATGACCAACACCTAAGACTACTCTAGCACCCAAAACCATAGCTCGATCCACTCCCCCTCCTGCAAAGACCGGTCCTCAACAATCAGCCGCACCTACACCTAAACCCACTTTCACTTCCCATTTCGACCCACTAGCAGGGTCCTATGCCAAAATCTTAACCAACCTCCTTGAGACTTATGTCATCACATTACTACCACTTAGACCTTATGACCCCCTCAAAACCAAGCCAAAAGGGTTTGATGACAATAAAAGTTGTTCCTACCATCGTGTGCAAGGGCATGATGTGGAGAACTGCAAGGCTTTGAAAACCATCCTTATCCAGTTATGTCCTCCTGAAGTAAACTTTGATGATGATGTCCTTCTTGATGAGGACCCCATTTCATCAACACCTATTCCCACAGTAATTCCCTCACTGCCTACTCAACAACCATGACCTCCACCCGCTAAACTCTTAGAGCCACCCCCAAGATTCAAAATTAACATGGTTCACATCAGAGAGCTTACCAAACCATCACCTAAATGTCATTGTGCCCAACTCACTTCATAAGGCTTTTCTCCCCCAGTAGGTTTTTGCCTGTCATGTCATTATACCACTCATCCTACACCTTCTCCATTCACCAACTCCCCTCAGATCAACATGATCCACGTTACTACCCGTGCTCAAAAGGACAAAGGAAAGAAAAAGGCAACTGAATCACCAACCAATCCTATACCCAACATACCATCTATGCCCACTCCTAAAATTACTATCCGTGGCCCCACATATCCTATTTCTAATGGGGTCACACATCGCACAATGCTCAAACAATTACACCAATCCCCCCTTAAAACATCCTTATATGACATCATCCAAACCTTGGAATCCCATTGTCAAGTGCTCATGGAGATATTGCAATCTATTGAGGTTTTACCCAATGACCCTACACCTGTAGCCTCTATTATCACACCCCATCATGTAGCCTCTCTCAACAAATTTCCACCTTTATACACACCTCACACTACTCACCAAGTAGCCTCCCTTAGCTTCTCTAAGGAAGAGATCGCACCGCACTAAACTGATGACCCTGACACAACTCTCTTCCTCTCTGTCCACATTGATGATATATGTGTACGGCGTCTAATGATAGATGGGGGCAATAGAATTAACATGATTTCATCCCACGCATTTTCTCAAATGCGCATACTTAAAAATTACATGCATAAACATCCTTTCATGTTGCATTTATTCAATGATGTTATCACCTCTACACTAGGCACCATCATCCTCACGTTCGCATGGGAACCCACACTATTCCAGAGTTGTTTTACATCTTGGAGGGGGAATTTCAATATAACCTATTGCTTGATAGACCCTAGATTCACATCATGGGTTGTGTTCCTTCCACTTTTCATCACTATGTAAAGTTTTAGCATGAAGGACACACCTATACTATTTTAGGTGATCCTTCACCTTTTAAAACTTGTAACATGCTTTACCGACCCAATGACATGCCTATACCCATTAAGGTGTCTACCTCCACGACCACTACCACTCCACCTATACCTCCACTTACCAGTACAGTCGCTACCTCAACCGCTCATACCTCTTCCATTCCTACTACTGCCACGGCCTCCATGGCAAACCCATCAGCCTCCCAATCCATTAGCTCCACCTCTGTGTTGACCACTGACACATCATCTCTTCCAGCTACCCACATACCAATCACTAATCCCTTGGAATGCATTTTTCAATGCCTCACTCTAGGGGAGTATCACCTATATAGTGTCAACACATTCCTTACTCCACAAGAGTATGGAAGTCTTCATCAACATCCTTGCTATGATCACTGCATAGGAGAATGCCTCCTTTATGGTCCTCCTCACCTTCGTACTAGTATCAACAATGGGGGACTTGATGCTACCACTTACACACCCAAACCACCATCACAAACCCACCCATTTTCTGCTAACTTCTAGTCACTCAATAATCACCGTTTCACCCACACCTTCCTACACCGATGTGCATGGAAGGGTTTTGGTTTTTCCTTTTACGAGCAATGCCGCTATACTGTTATTCCATGTATTACCCACAAACATAACGACCGTAGTGGTATCAAATTTTTTGAACCACCTACTAAGCAAGCTCGCATTGAACTCATCGAGGACATCAACCCTTCTCCACCCTCTTCACCTGCTCCGCCTTCACCACCATACCTTCACCGACGAAGTCGATGGATCAAGAATCTATCCCTCCTAACTTTTTTTTTTCATAAACACCATTTCCTTGGGGCCATCTGACTTATCAATGTGAGGGTGAGGCTCCTTCCTCTCTTCCCTTCCTGTATCCTAAAAATGATCAATGATGATACACCTTCGATTAACGTCATTCAATGTCAGGATGATGAATCTCTACTCACTTAGCTTTGTGTAGAAGACTCATATATTCATCAGTCGTTACCTTCTTAAGACGTAAACCATGTTGAATGAATCGAACTATCGAGATCAACATTCATACTTAGGATGACCCACACATCCTAAAGATCGGTCAATCTTTAGATACTGCTAAATAGGAAGCCATCACTTCTTTTCTCAAAGATCATAACCACACTTTCACTTTGTCTTATATAGACATGCCCGGTATTTACCCCACCATAGTGGTCCACAATATCGTAACCATTCGCGACGCCAAACCCGTCAAAGAAAAACTAAGGAAAATGCACCCTTGTATTGCCCTTCTAGTCAAAGAAGAACTTCAGTGCCTTCTTTCTATTTCCTTTATATTACCCATTGATTATCCTCTGTTGGATTTCTAACATTTTCCCTGTCACTAAGGAAATAGGGGGACTCTGCATTTGCACAGATTTCTGTGACCTCAACCTGGCCTGCCCAAAAGATGACTTCCCTCTACCCGGTATTGACCAACTTGTTAACCTTATCGCTGGTCACGAAATGCTATCACTCATGGATAGCTTCTTAGGTTATAACCAAATCTTGCTTGCCCCAGAGGATCAACACAAAACCACATTCATCACCCGTTGGGGGACCTTCTGCTACCGAGTCATGCCATTTGGCCTTAAAAATGTTGGTGTCACATATCAGCAGGCTATGACTTATATCTTCCATGACATCATGCATCATATATTGGAAGATTACATGGATGATATCCTGGCCAAATTTAAATGCCACTCTGAGAACCTCTCCATCCTCAAAACTATTTTTGACTACCTCATTAAATATTGTTCACCTTCTACCAAAGAAGTGTGTCTTCATGGTTCTCTCAGGAATGCTCCTGGGATTTATCATTTCCCTACATGGTATAGAAATTGACCCTGTAAAATTCAAGGAAATTCTAGAAATGCCTCCACCCACTAACCTTAGACAACTCCGTAGCCTGCAAGGTAAGTTGTAGTCTATCCGCCGCTTCATTTCACAATTGTTTGATCGGTGTCAGCCATTTCATCATAGGATTAAGAAGGATGTCTCCTTTAAATAGGATGATGACCACCACAAAGCTTTTGAGGCTTTAAAACAATAACTTCTCCAACCCCCCGTACTCATTCCACCTAAAGATGATCAATCTTTCTACCTATACATCTCAGCTACCAATCACTTCTTGGGATCCATGCTCGCTCATCACGATGAAAAACATAGGGAGCATGTGGTTTATTACATAATCCGTATTCTTTTGGACTACGAAATCCACTACAACCATCCTGAATTTTTTTTCTTAGCTTTATTTTTCATTGTCACAAAACTCCGCCATTACCTACTCAACCAAAAAACCTATGTTGTGACCAACACTGACCCCTTACACTTCATGTATGCTAAACCTTACCAAAATCAACATGCCACATGTTGGCTTATGCTTTTAGCTGACCTCGACCTTGAATTCATTCATCAAAAGTCCATCAAGGGCCAAGTTATCACCGACCAATTGGCTGAAGCACCTATTTCCGAGGATCAACCCTTTAGTTTTGACTTTATAGATGAGTCAATTGCTACCCTTTCCCTAGATGAACCTGCTTACCAAATGACACTCTTCTTCGATGGTTCCAAGTGTCAGTGTGGGGTGGGGCTGGTATTATCCTCATTCCACTTGATGGTGAACCCATGACTTTGTCTTTTAAAATTGATTTTGATTGTACAAACAATATTTCCGAATACAAAGCATGCATATTAGGTCTCCAAGCTGCCTATGCCCTAGAGGTCAAATCAATCAACATCTTTGGTGATTCTCAATTGGTTATAAACCAAGTCAATTGTATATACCAATGTCGTAATGAGATACTTCAAAAGTATAAACATCATGTAGACATAATTTTGACCACTTTTGACCATTACGCCCTTCAAACCGTCCCTTGTTCAACCAACAAATTTGTAGATACCATGGTCTGCTTGGCTTCTCAAATACCTGCTTCACCTACCGATTCTAAAATCTTTGTCACCATACAATGACTCCAATCACCCTTGTATTTACCTCATGACATTTACTCCATCAGAACCGTCACCCCCGACCCGAGTGACCTTTGGTATAAATAATACTCTGAACTATCTTTCTCTCTCCATCTTACCTCCTGATCTCACCCGTAATGGACAATGCACCTTCCTTAAAAATGTCTCTCGTTATGTCATCATGGGGGGCCTCCTCTATAAGAATGCAAATTTGATGGTATTCTCTTACGATGCCTCACGAGTTCTGAAATTCCTTATACCATTAAGGAATTTCATGATGGCATATGTGGAGGTCACTTCAATGGCCTTGTTGTTGCTAAGTGTATTCTTCGCCTAGGCTATTACTGGCCAACCCTTAACCATGATTGTTGCGACTATGTCAAACATTGTGTAAAATTCCAACAACATGCCAACCTTCATCATACACCTAGTCACGCCTTACAGGTCACCCGTGACTTTTGGCCCTTCTCTCAATGGGGTTTGGATCTTGTCAGAGAGATCAACCCCCATTCTTCCCAATGCCATCAATGGATCATCACCGCTACCGAATACTACACAAAATGGGTTGAAGCCATACCACTCATCTCCACAAAATCCTAGAAAATATGTGATTTCATTAATCATCACATCATTTGTCACTTTGGTGTCCCTCATCACCTCATCATTGACAATGGAAAACAATTCAAAAATAAAACATTGTGAAAAATTTGCGACGCCTTCAGCATTCAGCTAAGTTTCTCATCACCTTATTACCCATAGACCAATGGCCAAGCTGAATCCACTAACAAAACCTTAAACAAAATTCTCATGAAAGTGGTTAACGATACTGGGAAGGACTGGCATATGCACATTCCTTTCACCCTGTGGGCATACCGCACTAGTATCCATACTTCCACTGCTGCCACACCATTTTCTCTGGTCTACGGTACAGAGGTTGTTCTACCTCTCGAAGTCCAAATTCCATCACTCTGCATTTCTCTCCATGACATGCTCAATATGATGAATTTCGTTATGAACGTTTAGCACAACTTGAGTTATTAGATGAATGTCATCTTAACACTCTTGACCACCTTCAATTTTACCAAAAACGTATCAAACGTGCCTATGAAAAATGTGTCCATGAACGAACCTTCCAAGTTGGTGACCTTGTTCTGAAAGAAAATCAACATGTAACCAAAGCAGAAAAAATTAAACGGGAAAAATTTGCTCCTAATTGGCTTGGACCATACATCATGACCCATACTTATGGATCAGGTGCTTATCATTTATCTTCACTCGATGGTAAACCTGAACCTGAGCCCCTTAATGCCTTGCATCTTTGACCGTTCTACTATTGACTTTTAGTCCTACCTCACCTTTTACCTCTTTTCATGCTCGTCCCTTGAGTGCTATCCACTTCTTACACCTCACTAATGATTAAACAAGAATCATGTGTATATCCATCACTTTTTATCTTCTCTTAAATATGTGTACCACGGCGCTGCACATAGCATGATTCTCATGGATACTTTTCATCTACCTTTAGATGAGATCCCATGGTCATTTCACCCTTCTTTCTGAACAAGAATCATGTTCTTCACCTTGGTCTTGTCCATGACTTCAAAAGCCCTCACATGGGATCTAAATCCTTGAGTCAAACTTCTAATAAAAAGATGACTCCCTCAAAAGGACATCTTCCTCTCGGTAATCGCTGTTATAAATAGACTGCTCCCTCAAAGGACAGCTATGTAAAGCTCTTTAAAAAAAAAAAAAAAGTGAGAGAATCTGAAGCTTCCCACATCGATCAACTTCACGAAGACCTCAAGGAGTTAATTTCCTCATCCCATATAGACTTCCCACATTGCCTAGACATGACCTGATCAGTCTATCTCAACCTGACTCAATCCATGCCTAGACCATAAACCTAACTAAGGAGTTAATTTTCTCAGAAAGCCTTTTAGTCATGGACTTGCCCATTGTGACCTTGGATCTCTTGCCCAAAGAGCATGCTACCTCATGCCATATCGAAATTAACCACCTTGCACCCCTCTCACCATTCACACTCCCATTTCCTACCGCCTCAAGGGACCTCTTGGAAACCATGACATTTGGTGATTATGTGACTACTTTTCACCCTTAGAACAATCAATCATGCAATGTCTTTAGGGTCTCACGTTCATCACCTCCTCCAAGGTATGACCTACTTGGTACGATCCTAACCAATCAGGTGGCTTTCTTGCCCCCTCTTATCTTTTTACCTTCTTTATTACGTATTGATTACCTTATACAGGACTTGGTCCTCGACGCTTACCTTTAGGGTAATCTTATTTTTCTACCACACTAAAATAACCTATACCAAGTTGCCCACAACTCACCCACACCTAACAGACCTAAACCCAAATCATGCCTCAAACCTACCAACTCATTTTCATACCTCCTCATATTCTTCCCTAGCTTATGGGAGAACTACATTGGCCTGAGGTCCCTTTTCACCGGGACTATGTAGGCAACACTCCGAGGGCATGGGGCCCTTGGAGGTTAGCTCGGCCACTCTCTACCCTAACCAATTCATCTTTCATCTTCCTAAATTACATTCTATCCCACTTAGTTTCTTTTTTATGTCAAAAATTGGAAATTAAACCAAACAAACAACAAGTTGCTTAACATTTTTATCATCATCACAACATACATTTATTATGACTACCATTTCTCTACCATCATCATGCATGTATTATAAAGCATCTTAAACATGACCCATCCCATCATTCATTGCACAAATTAATGAATCACAACTTCAACCAATTTAAACTCAACCATACCTATGACCTAACTCAACCATGCCTATTATCTAGCTCAACCATACCTATGACCTAACTCAACCATACTTATGACCTAACTCAACCATGCCTATTACCTAATTCAACCATGCCTAGACCATAAACCTAACTAAACCATGCCTAGACCACAGACCTGACTTGATCCATGCCTAAGACCTAACTCAATCCATGCCTAAACCAACCTGACCCGAGCCATGCCTATTACCTGACTTGATCCATGCCTAAGACCTGACTCGATCCATGCCTAAGCCAACCTGACTCAATCCATGCCTAAACCAACCTGACTCCATCATGCCTCACTCACCTAAGTTTTCGTCCATATCACGACAAAAATTAAAATTCTCATAAAACACCAACAAATCATCAGAATCTCATCCATCTCATCATATAAACAAATATGTGTGTCTCAATACAATATACACAGACATCCAATCATGTATATCTCTCAAAATCATCGGCACGTAGGCCGATACTCAATATAAAATGTCATCGACACATAGGCGGGTATCATATACAATAAAACAATACAAAATCTCTTCGGCACGCAGGCCGGTATGTGATAAAAAATATAACAACTCTCGGCACACAGGCTGGTATATATCAAAAGTCAAAACTATGTAAAAATCGAGAGCCACATATCAGGCATCATCTTAGTAGACATCCTCCATATTTGTATCACCTACACCCTCTGGCTCCTCAGTCCTTATCTGGCGACCTGCTAACATCTCCCCGCCCATCATAAATGGTGGTTGGGTCTCTGCTGGTGCATCAACTGTACTGGCCTCCGGGAACTGGTGGCCCCACCTTAACCATGTCTTGGGGCTCCATGGCCCCCTGTACTCTCCACGCTATGGGTGCGTGATCTGGTCCTCTCGCTAGAGGCATGTTGTCACATGTACTTGGCATATGATAAATAATTTATCCCTACCACCGTCAGCTGGTCCTAATAGTACCTGGCCTCCTCTCTCACCTCCCGCAACTTGGATATGGGCATTGTCTGTGGTGGCCCCATCGGCCTTTGACCCTGTACCTGTCCTGTGGGACCCTGTCCCACCCCTGCCTGTGAATTAAAACCCTGTTCAAGTGCCTGTGGTGGTGTCATTGGCCTCTGCCCCTGTGCATGTATCTAGGCCTGTAAAGTCCCAATTTGTGCTTGCACCATGGCCAACTGGCCCTGCAATCCTGTCACCTATGCTTGTAGGGAAGCCACCCGACCATCATCCCCATCTCAATCTCCATCCCCACCCTGGGCCATCTGGGCCTGAAGACTAGCCACCTGTACATGTAACTCGGCCACCTCCGCCTATGAGCTGGCAATTTGTCCCTGCACCATACCTAACTGGGTAATCAAGGTCGCCGAATGCCCTTGTAGGGCGTCCCTCTGCATTGTGATGGTGGCTAAATCTGGCTACCCCGGCTTGGGTGGTACTGCTTGTAAATGACCCGCCCACCACTATCTATATCTATCTGTAACCCTAACATCATCAATCCGTCGGTCTACCACTTGCGTGTCCTGCCCTGTGGGCACTGTCGGCTATGGTAGAGGTAATGGTCTCTCCACGTCATCTCTCCTGTACTGCAGGAAGGGTGGAGGTATGTCTTGTGGTAGTTCAAACTGCCATCTAACCCTGTCCACTGGGATCATCTCGTGCTCCCTGGCACGGTGCCCCACTATCCATCTCAACAACTGAAGACCATCTAACTCATCATGCATCCGCCTAAATGAGGGATAACCCACATACAATCTCCTTATGATGTCCACTCCAGACAACCCCTCCAATAAACACTTGTAATAGGCTACATCATGTGTAGCCTTGTCTGATTGCCGCTCTCTAATCATAGGTACCCATCGCTTGTACCCCACCTGCACCAATCTTGGTGGAAATGCATCTACTCGGGGCATCCCTACTGGCCACACACAAACTATGTGCTCATAGGCCCAGCAGTGTAGTAAAAATGTGCAACACAGGTTGAACCTACGCAGACGCCCATACACCCACAGCTCTCTATATAGCTACACCAGGAATGTTGGTGCCCAGGCAAAGTGGGTCTGATCCATCATCATGTCATGTAGTACCCCCATCAATGAGCGGGGAAATCTCCCTCCCTCTACATCCGGCAGTGCAAAACAACACACTTCCTCCATCAATAAAACAACGATCCTCGTCTCCTTTGGATGGGTTGTGTACATCCCTTCGTAAATCAGATTGGCACTATGGAAAGTCATGTCTGCTATTCCCTCTCCAAACACTGTCAGCATCAACTCCTCTGAGGCCTCGAAGGAAATCAAGTATACCTGCGTCCCCAGTATCGGTAGCCGCAGGATCCTAAACATGACCTCTAGGGTGACTGTCATCTCACCTGTCAGTAGGTGGAACGTGTTCATCGCTAAATCCCATCTATCGATGAGAGCAACCATCAGACTCGGCTGGCGGACTGCATGCCTATAGTGCCAGACCCCACTCAGGCCCACCTCCTCCACATGCTGTCACTCCTCAGCTGTCGTCGCACCTCACACTCTCAAGAGTAGGGGTGGTACCCTATCTCTCATCTGTAGCTGATCTCTCCCCTGCATCTAATATAAACATCAAATTAATCAACCTTCATCATACCCATACTCACCCACTATCATTTCCACATACCCATTTTACCCCCCCTACATTAGATTTTTCACCAATGGACCCTATTCTACCCTTCCCTATCTCACCCACTCGGCCTAAGACCCTTTTGGCCCCTTGTTCTCCAAAACCCGACTGGTGCTGATTATCTCTAACTGACCCCAGTCACCCATAAACCAACATCGGTCACCTGTTTCGTGACCAATACCGGTTTGACCCTACCGACACCGGCTAACCCTGACCGGCGTCAGTCACTGTCATGGTGAAAGCTGCAACCCCCAAACCCTCCCCTCTCACAAACCTCCCTTTCCTATCTCTTTTCCCCACCCATTCTCATCTAAACTTCCCCTCAACCCCATCCCATCCCCTATTCACCCACTTACCTCTCTCCCCGCTCTTATTCAACCCAATTCACCCTAACACATTAAAAATTTTCTTTTCCCCCCCAACAACAAAATAAACCCAATTTTCTTTCCACACCCAACCTCTCCACTAATCTACCTCACAAAACACAACATGGGTTTTATCCTTACCTCATCATGCTACCGTCGCCATGGTGGCATGTATGGGCACTACATCGATGGTCTGCTTGATCCCTCTCCGGCCTCGGCCATCAACGATCGCTAACCGCGCCTCCAACCAATCCAATCACACAATCTGATCCCATGGAATTGCCTCTCAACTACCAATCGCCCACCATTTGGCTCGCCAACTCAACTCTCTGTTCCATCCGAACACTTTCCTCCTTTCTCTCTCTCTTGTGTCATTTTCCCGATTCGCATGAAGACAACTGATTTGTAAAAAATGTGGCTTTTTCATTTTTATAACATCCCGACATAACCAACGTTGGTTTTACCTTCACCGGCATCAGTCCCGTGACCTACTTTACCATGGTCAGGTGTCGTATACCGACATTGGTTACCCCTGATCGGCATCAGTCACCCTCTCTTCCACATTGCCCCTAATTTCACCCTACTACCCTGCCCGTCACTCTTTTTTTCCTCACCCTCCTGACCTCATCATTTACTACCTACCCTCATCCTCATTTGGGGACTCATTATTTTACCCATACCTCGGCCCTACCCATGTTGTAACCTAGATTCTTGGACTTAGAACATCGCTAGTGACCTTTGACCTCATGTGTTTGCTATACCTTGTGGCACTGTTACTTGTGTTGATTGACCTAATGACCTTACCTTGCCTCTTGCCGTGATCATTTATCCTGACCTTACCTTTGGTGTACCGAAACACACCTAAACGTTCCTACACCTGACCTGCGTCATGTTTCCTGACAATACCCTATACCTTGGATACCGAAATCACTTCAACCTTGTTTGGATAAACCTATCGAACTTTAAAAATGTAGAGTTTGCCTGTTCTTCAGCCTGGTACCATGTTGCAGTTTATACGTGTGCATGCGTTTAACTATTACTACCTTTGATCCTGACCCATTACCTAGATTACCCGAGTGGACCTTTTTCCTTTCTTTACCCCCGTTATCCACCTTCTTCTTCATCACATTCACCTTTTATCAAACCACTCATTGATTCGTCATTCTGCCTCATCAGTTCCTGTTTTGAGGGGGATCACCTTCATCCACACATGGGGCAACCACGTCTTATTTTTTGTCAACGTTGCTTACCAATATAAGCCACACAATAAAAAGGGGCAAAATGTAGACACCAAAATTAGGTCACACTCCCCTTGGTCCCCCGTCAAATAGACACCTTAAACACATCCACCTAGCAATGGCCCCCTTCACCCCACTATAATATTAATTTAATTCATTTAATTAAATTAATTCATTATCCTCACTTTATTTATTATTTAAATATTCTAATTGGGACAATGCCCACATATCCACCTCACCTGGACACCTCATCTAGCCACCTCACCCTGACGCCCATTCTTAGTAAGTTGCCATAACTAACTAAAACCTACCCAAACCCTAAAAATCAATGCCTACATTCCCTCTAACCACATTCCCGCATGTTACAAGGAAGCTTCCAGTCTGATTCGTGGAGTAAAACGAAACAAGATCCCATAAAGTCAAGGGGATCTACCTAGTTTAGTAAACCTAGGAAATCTCGCCCTAACTGACGCTAGTTACCCTTAACCGCCGCCAGTTAAGCCAGAACCACCGTCAGCTACCGTTTAACTCCCAAAACAACCTTATTTCGGGGTTGACACATTTTTGAGAGAGGGAGACATCTTCTGAGAACAAGTGACGAAACCAAAGCTACATGCAAGTAGAACCGACATCTGTACCATCATCAGAACACCCATAGCCAGTACCCGAAGTAATCACATAGCCACCTGCCTTCACAAGAGCATTCGGGGAAGCGCCAACACTACACCAAGTTCATTTGATCACCCACCATTACCAACTCGGCATCAAGCTCGTACAAACAATTAGTTTGTTAACCTCCATTGGTTCCTTGTCATTTGAGCAGATCCTTTTACATTTGTTATTGGTTTCTGCTTTCATTTCCATTCCCCACCCTTTTACCTCCATGCAAAATTGATCATCCTTTTGTCCACACCCTTGCACTACCCATACCTGGACCTCTATCATTCCTGTGCATATTCAAGATTCATACGAATCTCGCCATTGCCCTTCCACCTTCATCTAATCCCGGATTTATCACCCAGCCAAGTTTTATTGAGTTTCATGTACCCCGACCATACCGATTCTGGTCACCCGTAACCGTCACCGATTAACCTAAACCGACGTCGGTCTCTTTGTCTTTTACCAGAAACTCATATCAGAGCCTAAAACCACCACCAAATACCCTAAACTGACCAGAATCTGACCCTAACCAATAACAGTATCCTGACAGTTACCTTGACCTTCAAATTCAATCATAACTTACCCTGTTGTGAACGAATTTGCTTATATTAGATGAATGAGATACCTAAATAATTTTTACTATAGTAGGATTTACATTATTACCAGCATTAAGTTGTTTTAAACAGTAGGTTGACAACCATCTAGGAAGTATCACACTTCCCAGATCTAACACACATTAGGCAGTACACTACATATATTGTTTAACTTTTTTTTAGTTGTCTTGTGTTCCATTTCAGGTAGTTCCTCTAAGTAAAAAGGAAGCTCTCACGATCAGCTATGGATTCAAAAGTCATACACGTGTAACAACTTATCAACCAACATCTCAACAGGTATTCCACCTACGCCCATTACCATCATTTGTTTCGTTATTTTCTTAGAAACACTCCAGAATCAGGTGAAACAGTATCTAAAAGAATTTTTCCACAGGTGTAGGGAAGTATCCCTATGTGATCCCCAGTCAAAAGACCACTCTTAGTTATTAGAATAATGTACATAATTTCCATGTTTTCAATAAATATAGCTGTCCCATTCAAGTAGAGGGACTTAGTACCACACTGTTGGTGAGATATCTCTATTATCATGTGACAATTTATTTTTCCAACAAATAACTAACAAAAATACTCTTTCTACTATGTTTGAATAATATCCATACTTTTTCTAAATATTTTATTTTGACATGGGTAGGGAATATGTTGGAAAAGGTGAATTAATAAAATTAGAGGTCACACCTATTGTGTTAGCACCAATAGTAATAAAATAAAAATATTAAAAAAATAATATATTGATATCCATGAAAATTATTTAATAAGAAGATAATTCTATCATACCCTCCAAATGGAGAGCAAGGAGGAATTTAAAATGAGAATGGACGAGAAGTTCATGGGAGGAAGATTCCACATGTGGACACAGATGGTAGACAAAATATTCTAGTGGTAGGTAAGGATGGCTCCTTTCCTACAAATCCCATAAAAAATGGGCCCCCTAAGGCTCCCTTTAGGTGGATGAGGATTTTTAAGTCTAGGAATGATCATGGAGCAGGGGTTATCCCTCAACCCAACATGGATGATTTAGGTATGTTTCTTGAGATCCCTGATATAATTGTGGAAAAAAATGTTGGTAATATGAAGAATTCCTTGATTGGGAAACTAGTTGGAGGTCACCCAAATATACTTTCAATAAGAGATTAGTATCATTAGAGATGGAAAATGAGATGGGACTTGGAAGTTTCTGCCCTACCAAATGGATTATTCCTATTTAACTTCAACAATTTTGAAGATCCCCAAAGGGTATTGAATGAAGGGCCATGGTTTCTGAGCCATTTGGGTTTGTTCCTAAGGAAATGGTCTCCCTTGTTTAACCCTGATAAGGAAAACATCAACTAGTTCCCCATTTAGGTGTGCTTCCCTAGTTTACCCATGGAAATGTGAGATATTAATTTTATTAAAGGGATTGTAGGTACCCTGGGTACCTTTATCTTAGTATATAATGATACCTTGAACAAAACCAAGATGGTTTGTGTTAGATTATATGTATCTATTCTTTCATTATAAAATCAATACCCAAAACTATTGTCCTTAAATCCAAGCTAGGAAAATGGACACAAGAATATTAAATTTGAAAAGCTGCCTACAAGAAGTGTGATAAATGCCAAGCCTTGGGACCATACCAAATGAGCAATGCAAGTTTAAAGTCTCTATGGCCTATAAAGAAGTATCCAAATCTAATAGAAACATAGATAAAGGTAAGGGTGCCGAATCCCAAGCCATGAACCCCAAGATTGCCAGAAATATTTTCTCAAACAAAGGGATTTTGATCAATGAAAATTCAGGAATGGAGAAACCTTCGAATCATCCTAACAATAGTAGGAAGGAAGGAGAAAATCAATCTAACATCTCACTATCTATATATGATGAAGGATTTGTTGAAGTCATATCTAGGAAAAATATAAAAAAGGCACTATCAGAACCACACTTTCAATCAGCTAAGGCCCACATTCAGATAGAAAAATTTAAGGTTTCAAAAAATTTGGAACCCTTAATACATAAGGGGGCGGAGAAAGAAAACAATTTGAGCATTTTGAGAAGAGAAAATATGGAGGTAAATGATGTAGAAATAGAGTAAGGACCAATTTCCAATATTTTTAAAACCTTCTTGATTTTGAAGAAGTTACAGTTTCTAAGGGAGATGAAATAGGGGAGGATATGGAATCCAATAAAATCAATATATCATTCTAAATGTGATATCACCTATAGAAAAATCACAACAAAGATCTGAACATGTGTCTATGGAGGGATCAAATTTGTACATAGGAAAGAAAATCATTTCAACTTATGGTTTTCACACACATGGAAAGGTAGATGAATCAAGAAAACTCCCAACCAACTCCTAGGAGAAGAAAACATGATCATGAAGGCCAAATAGGTAAGATTCTCGGAGAAAGAACAACCAGAAGGATATAGATGATGGTACTCAATATAAGCTTGATCTAAGGAATTTTATAAGACCTAAGAATCAAGTTTCCAAATGAATGTTATCTCCTAGAAAATTAGGAGTTTAAACAATCCCACCAAATATAGAGTAATAAAGGACTTAAGACTGAAACATAAGGAAGATGTCTGGTCTATTTAGGATACCAAAATTAATGAATATTAGTTCATGCTGATTAAAAATAGTTTTTGGAGTAAGGCCGATTCAGTGGCTTTTAGTTCTTATGGAGCCTCTAGTGGTCTTACCATCATGTAGGATCTTGAAAGGTTTAAAGGAACGAAGCTCTTGAGAACTGATAATCATATAGCTGATTTTGTTCTCAAGATACCAAATCTAAATATTTATGGGTGTTGTCTAATATCTATGCTCCTAATCATAAATGGGACATAAAATGTTTCTGGAATGACTTGTCTAATTTTCATAGAATCGTCTGCAGAGACTAGAATGGATTGTAATTGGGGATTACAACACTCTTACTAATGCCAAGTGAAAATAAGGGGGGACAATGCTGAATTAAATGAAAGCATGGAGGCCTTACAAGATTTCATTACCTCTAATAACCTTATGGAAATTTATTTAAAAGGGGGAAAATATACTTGGTCAAACCAAATAATGGAGGATTAGCTGATTCAGGTAAAATTAGACAAAGCTTTAAATACTTGGGGATGGTTCAAACAAGAGGCTTGTCTTTTTTCCCTTCCAAGAATAGGATCAGACCACAATACCATCTTATTTATGGTAAAAGATAATGAAATAAGAATTAACCCTTTTAGATTTAAAAAAATGTGGCTCTAACATGAGAATATCAAAGTAATTATTTAAGGAATGGTGAGACATTAAGATTCAAGGAACAACTATGTTCAGAGTTACCAAAAAGCTTGCTACTATTAAGACTCAACTGAAGGGATGGAAATAAATATTGTTTCAACAACATATTTGAATCCAAAAAATCACTTGAACAAGAATTATCTACTCTTCAATTAACCATGGATGAGGAAAATAAGGATAGTTTAGCTGAAAATAAAATCAAAGAGAAAAATATTTTATCTAAGTATCAAAATATATTGGACAAGGAAGAAATATTTTTGAAAAAAGAAGATCGAGAATTCAATGGCTAAATGAAGGGGGTAAGAACACCTAATTTTTTCCATATTGACATCCTTTAAAAGAAGGTATTCTATAACAAGATCACGTGCATTAAAGAGGAGGGTGATTCGTCTTTGACTGATCCTAGAGAAATCCAAAGAGTTGTTGTCTCATTCTACATCAATATCCTTTCTTTCCAACAAGCTTCTAATAATGAAAAAGAGGGATAATTTTTGGATGTCATTCCTAGGTTGGTAATGGAAGAGGATAAACATATACTAATTAAGATTCCTTTCATTAAAGAAATTGAATTTATTCTGAAAACCATGAGCCAAGACAAAGCTCTTGGTCCATATGGGTTCCTGACTTTCTTATTCCATTTTTTTGGGAGTTGGTTAAAAGATATGTTTTCTTACCCATTTAGGAATTCTTAAAAAACAAAAAGATGCTAAAGGACTTGAATTGAACCTTTTCTAATCTCTCATGCCTAAGGAACCACAATGTTGAAGATTTTAGGAATTTTTTTCCTACAAGTTTATGAAATTGCATCTATAAAATGTAATCTAAGATCTTGGAAATGAGATTATAACTACTTATCCCTTATTTGAATTCCGATCAACAACGGGGGTTTGTGATTGGTAGAAAAATCTAGGAAAACATTATGACTATATAGGGGAACCTTCATTCTGTTAAGCTAAATAAGAAATAAACCATGGTTATCAAACTTGATATGGAGAAAGCCTATGACAGAGTGTCCTAGAACTTTCTTCATAAAGTTCTCTAAAGATTGGGTTTGGGCCCTGAGTTTTGCAACATAATTCAAAGTTACATATCTACTACTAGATTATCAGTCATTGTTAATGAAACTCATTTTGGTTTCTTTATTAGCTCAAGGGGTTTGAGATAGTAAGAGACCATATTTCTCCCTTTCTCTTCATAATTATGGCAGAAACTTTAAATAGAGCTCTAAATCAAGCCAATGTTGAAGGTAAAATTAGAGGGATTTCTCTTGTTGATAGTTGTGAACTAGTTGTTTATCAACATTTTGTTGATGAAACAATATTGGTAGGTGAAGCCACTATACCCGAAGGTAAAAATAATTTAAAAACATTTTGACAGATTATGAAGAGGTATCTAAACAACTAATAAATGTTGAGAAAGATTTTGGTTGTTGTTTGTCAACACCTCAGAAAAAAGAAGTCTTAAAATATCTTAGATTTTGGGCTGTGAAAGGAAATACTTCCCTATTAGATATTTGGGTATGCTGATAGGAATGAAAAGAATAAATCATTATGATTGGAATTTCTTAATTGATATATTTGTAAAGAATATTTAAGGTTGGAAAATCCCTCCTTTCACAAGCTAACAAGGCTATCTTACTCAAGTGTTCCATCCAAAATATTTAAGTGTACACTATGTTGGTTTTAATAATCCCTTTTACAATTTCTAACAAAATTAAAAGCATTCAAAAAATATTTTTATGGAGTGAGAAAGATAGACAAACAATATACTACCTATTCTTTCTTGGGACAAGATATGTATGCCTGAAAAAATGGGGGTGTTCTAGGTATTAGAGATTGGGAGAAAATGAAACAAAGTGATCCTATCTAAAATGGATTGGAGGATGATTAAATAGGAGAGTGTGTGGACTACCATAATAAGGAACAAATATTGGAGGAATGCTACTACCGAGGAATGATGCTTCAACATACCTGAATTCTAAGGATCTCTTTTCTATGGAAGGATATCAACTGGAAAAAAAGTGTTACTTTCAAAAGGTTGCAAATGTAAAATTGGAAAT
Source organism: Taxus chinensis (assembly GCA_019776745.2). Lineage (NCBI taxonomy): Eukaryota > Viridiplantae > Streptophyta > Pinopsida > Cupressales > Taxaceae > Taxus > Taxus chinensis. Next base: position 490,183,866 of record CM034146.1, read on the forward strand.
GATATAACTATAAATGTTTTAGGAAAGATATATGGGTATTGAACCTACCTCTAAAAGAAACTTCCCCTTATCTTCAACATGCGGCCACTATCAATTTTTTTTCTTCTTTTGATGATTATTTCAGTACGGAGGTCCCCTACAAAATATGGAAAGTTATTGCTTATAGAAGGGAAAAATACAACTGAGGTGAACATAGCCTAAATAAATTATTGATGTTGTATGGTTGTGATTAGAAAAAAATAGTATGACAGACATATATATGATCTAGTGAGGAGAACGACTATCTTCTCAACTCAAGAGTTGATTATGATTCCCATTTTGAAGATATGCCTATTTTTGATAGTTTCAATTGGGATAGTGCGTGGATCAAGGATGTCCCTCTAAAAGTCTACATTTTTTTTTGGATTGTGCTACATGAAAAAATAATCATGATGGAAAACCTAAACAAAATAGGATTCAATATGGTCAAAATGTGTGTGTTATGTGAAGAGGAAATTGAAAACACCTCTCATTTATGACTTGAGTGTCCCATTTTGGTCGAATTTAGGAACTCCTTACTTTCTCTCTTAGAAACAAAGTGGATTTTCCCCTATTTGATAGTTAACATGGAGCCAATGGAGCTTCCCATTCAAAAACCAAGGTATTAAAGTTTTATGGATTTTTTCCATCATGTATTTGTGATGGGAAATATAGAAGGAATGAAATAGGAGAATATTCAAAGGAAAAAAGAAACCAGAAAAAGGATTGTATCTAGATGATTTAACGACATAAATGCTAATTTATCCATTATCTAATACAAGAAAAATATTATTGTGGAATTATAAATAAAAATCTCTTCGAATTGGGGAAGCACTAGTGGCCAAAAGATCCCTCCTAAACCCAACCCAAGATTGGTCAAATGGAAGAAACCTACAAATAAATGGATCAGGCTGAATTTTGATGGCACATCAAAAGGAAACCCATCTAAAGATCAATTTTTATGGATTATTTAGAGATCGTAACATGACATTTATACTGGGATATTTTTTTAATTTGGGAATTCAATCAAATCATGTTGTAGAAGGAACAACGACCTTCTGGGGGATAAACATTGTTGTTAAAAGAAAATTCAGGAAAATTGAAGTCAAGGGCGACTCCTTGAACATCATAAACAACATTATCAATAAAGAAACCACATCCATCTCCATACAAGAATCTATAGAAGGAATAAAATAATTGGCCAAGAGTTTGAAGGTATTACTTTCAAACATATATATATATATATATATATATATATATATATATATATATATATATATATATATATATATAAGCTAATGGTATCATTGATCTCTTCACTAATAAAGGTTTCTATGTTGATGGGATGAAATTAATGAATAATCTTACAGAATTAGATATCCCTATGAAGGTACAACTATCCAAGGAAACTAATGGCCATAACAAGAATGAATACTTAGTTAATATTTAGGGCAAGGTTGATGATCATTGAGAATGGGGTCGAGAATAAAAATACTCATATGAATCCACCAAAATCTAGGAGGAGTACATGCAATAATGAAAAAAATGGAATCAAATATATCTCGTGGTTTATCCTATCATGCTTAAGACAGAGGGCTTCGAGCTTTTTTTGACTCGTACAAAATGATTTGTGAATTTATTTTGAGGATTGGGGCTGTGAAGTTAGAAGGAGAATTGTTTTGGATTTCTTGCACAATCGAAAAGGGAGAATGAGAGGGGATTTAGTGTGCATGGAGCCTTCTGATATCAAGAACATAAATCCCAAAGCTTGGGCCATTTTCAAAAAGAGAGGCATAACTGAGTTTTTTAGGCTCTTTTAAGGTCACAATGAAATTCTTAGCAAGGACTTTGGAAACAAATGGAATACCTCTATGCTTTGGATGGTGGGATGGTGATTCTTAGAGGGGTGAAATTGAAAAATCACCATTTATACTATGACGACTCTCATGGGTATGAAAAAATAATAAAGGGAGATCTATAAACCCAAGAAGGAGAGTACATAAGAGCTTAAGATTTTCTTGAAAGGTAATGAAAATCTAACTACACACTTTGTTGGGTTCCTTTGGGAGTCATTACCTAATCAATTTGATGAGGTTTTCATTAATTTAATTCAATTCATGAATTTTTAGGGTTTTCACCAGACCATATTCACCTATCATCTGACTATTCTTAATTTCATTAGGCATGGTTATAGTTATAACTTCCCTTAGTATGTGCTTAGATATTTTTGTGCAACAATGGAACAACATGAAAAGGGTAAAATTTTGGTGCCTTTACACCAAGGTCTAATCATGACAATGATTAAGAAGGTTTCAACTCAAGTTTCTAAGAATGAAGATTATCTGGGTCCTCTTACTCATATTTTGAGTGGGTATGATAGTGAAAAGGTTGTTGAACTAGAGGAAGGAGAGAACCCCAGTGACAATTCATTGTCCAAGGAGGAGAGTATTGATCCTAAAGAGGTTGCTAGGATGCCATAAAGGGCCTCTAGGAATTGAAATAATTAGTAGCATGTCTCTGTAACATGCCACTGAGGTAAGAGAGTATGGGAAGGAAAATCAAGCTATCATAGAGGAAAGCGGGAAGATGTAGGGTAATCCCTAGGATGAGATGGCCAAGGAAAAGGAGAGTTTGGCAAGCCTCAGGAATGATACCAATATAACTAAAAGCATGATTTAGTTTCTTTTAATGATTGACACGCCATGAGAAGCAAAGTGGACAATATGGCCAAAAATTTAAATAACGATAGAGTGGAGATGTTGTATGAAAAGTGCAATTATTTGGAGAAGGAAGTGGATTGCCTTAAGGATTTGTTGAAACATGTTACACAATGGAATATGTTGCACACTAAATCCACCATATAATACCTCCACTTGCTGGCCCAGCTAATTAATGCCTATCGTCAAAATGATATTGAAGAATCCTCTAAGAAAGGAAGAGAGGTTTCACTGATGTGGATTTTGCTAACCTGGGGACTTCTATTGAAAACTTGGCAAAGGAACGACTTCCTTATTGACCGATATTGAAAAAGATTCTACATAACTATGGACGTCTATGCCTTAGATGTTTTTGGATTACTTCTACCTTATTGTTAGTTTACTTTTATATGTTATTAGGTTGCTGTTAAATGGTATTTTTTCTGTTTCCAGTGTTGGGTATTGCTTTACCTTTTTTATGGATATTGTATAATGTTTTATCTTCTTTGTAAGAGAGGTATGTTTTTATACAGGGAAGGGAAACCTTAACCCTCTTTTACAACTAATAAAAAAATATACTGATATCCATAAAACATTTTCACTTTAGGGTGCTAGAAATATTCTTGTTTGAAAAATATTTAACTTGTCATTAGAAATCATTTCAAATTTCATTATCACTTTTTTTCTACAATGTAATATATGATACCACCTTTTAATAAAAACATGGTGTTTAGGTACCCTAGGAAATACTTATAATCATTTTTTATTCCATGATAAAGTTTCCTAAATAAAATTTAGATATAAGTGGTTTCATTTCAGTCTCACATGAAGAATTCATAACTACATGGGATTTACAAACCATATTATAGGGATTCATGCTATCAATTTATCTCTAAAAACTAATATTAATGTATATATTATTGTTATAAAATACATATTCATCTCCCATGTGGTTTTGAATCTTCTTGGTTAGAATCTACTTCTATCCTTCCATATTCCTTGTTATTCTCTTATCTCCTCATACATGTGATATTCTTATTCTTATTCTTATTGATTGAAATTAAACTCTCATCTAATTTTCCCTCTAGAATAATATATTATAGGGATCTTCCAAGTAATCCTGATATTCTCCCAAATGACCCTTTTCCCCTTTATTTTTTTCTTTCATTTACCCCCCTAATTTTTAAATTTTTTGGTTATTTATTTATTTTTCATATTTTTTAATTTTTTAATAATTTATAAATTTATAATTTTATATTTTATATTAATTTTTTGAGAAACCTATTTTGTAACTATGAAACTAAGTTTTAAAAAATTAGGGTTTACGATGTATCATTATTTTACTATTCAATGGGGAACGTGTTTATTTGGATATATTATTGGTTTTATGGGTGAAGGATTGGTATTATGGACATTATTAAAATGACAATTTTTCATGTCGAGGACACAATAATGTGGGAGGTCACTTGACATTACTTTGGAGGAAATGTTATGAATGATCTATTATTAAAAATAATAATCATGGTGCTTTCATATTTTATCAATTATATGAATGGATTAGGGTCATTGTTTAGGTATTATGTCATATTAATAGAATAATTGATTCCTTATAAGTGGTGTGTTATACAAATAGTTTAATGATTATTGTCTTTTGGTGTAATTTTTTTATCAAGTCTCGAACCATTGAAATTATTCCATTAATCCTAAAGATTTATACAATTCACCATGTGTTTAGTCTTATTTGTATTAAGGATTTTTCCATATTTAAAAAAACCAAAATTTGACATAGTTGTGAATTGAATGTAAAAAATATTGGCATCTAAACAACTCATGATATCCTTGGGGTTTGAACTTGAATCCATTCTTTTGAAAAATAGTTTTGAGGGAGTGGAATGTCTCATGTTTTATGATGAATATTGGGTGACATGAATTATCTAATGAATATGATCTTTGGAAGAATCGATCAGGGTTTCAAATTTACATGTTTTATGATTTAGATTGGGTGGCATGAATTAGCTAATGAATATGCTCTTTAGAAGAAGTTATCAGGGTTTGAATTTTTTGTGCTTTATGATTTATATTGGGTGACATGAATTAGATAATGAATATGCTCTTTGGAAGAAGTGCTCATGGTTTGAAATTTGCATGTTTTATGATTTAGATTGGGTGACATGAATTAGATAATGAAAATGATATTTGTAAGAAGTGCTCATGGTTTGAAATTTGCATGTTTTATGATTTAGATTGGGTGACATGAATTAGATAATGAATATGGTATTTAGAAGAAGTGCTGAGGGTTTGAAATTTACATGTTTTATGATTTAGATTGGGTGACATGAATTAGTTAATGAGTGTGATCTTTGGAAGAAGTGCTCAGGGTTTGAAATTTCAATGTTTTATGATTTAGATTAGGTGACATGAATTAGATAATGAATATGATCTTTGGAAGAAGTTCTCAAGGTTTGAAATTTGCATGTTTTATGATTTATATTGGGTAATATGAATTAGCTACTGAATAAGATCTTTGGAAGAAGTGTTTAGGGTTTGAAATTTTTAATGTGTTTAGGTAAACACTATGTACCTTGTGATGCATGTAATGGTGATCTTGGTTTTAACCTACTCATCCTTAGTGAATCTCTTCAATGTATCCTAGCTCCATAAACCCTATATTTGATATAAGACCATCATTATACAGTGGAAAAATATTAGGAGATCATGCCTTCAGAGGAATTAGGAGAGATGTGAATTTATAAGATATGAAAAATATTATTATACTATATATATTGTCCCTCCTTCCCCTGATATAACATGATCAACTTTGATATTAAGAGAGGATATTATACGCACACAAAATTTACATAGTGCTACATTGAGGGAAACGATAAGTCTCTGATGATGAAATAATTGTTTTCCAAAGAAATGATGATATCTAGATCCTATCCCTTTTCCTTCAACATGGTTTCTATGAATTATTTCTCCATGTTTCCAAGTTTCAAAGTTTGTTACATCTGTGCGAGCCACTTTCCACTCTTTTTGCACTTGTTTTTAATTTTAAGTCATGCAACTACCGCAGAGGTTACACAACCATCGGTCTGTATAGATTGGCAGTTACATAACTACCAATCTGCATAGACTGGTAGTTCCGTCACCTTTACCCACTTTTTGAAAATACATGTTTTGTAACACGTGTCTTCAGTTTAGGAGTGATTTTCTCACTTGTTTCTTGACCATTTTTCATGGTTTTTGGCTTGTTGGAATCACATTGATTTTCTCATCCTATTGTACTATGTTTAATAGTTAGAATCCCCTTAATGTGGATGTGTTATCACTTCTTATTTGACATGTGTTTTAGAATTCGTCTTCCACATATTTTTAGAAAATCCCATTTTTCATTCGAATGTTGGGTTGGAGTTTTAATATTTGATTTGAAAAGTTATGCTGCTAGAATCTTGTTAGGAATCACATAAACAACTTGTTCATTTCTTTTTTCTTTCCAATACCACATTTTCAACCAATTTTCCTCCAACTAGTTAGCTATAACCATTTTCTTGGTTTTCCTTGCTACAATCCAACACTCTGCACAACTTGGATCAATTAGAAATCATCTATGGAAGAGAAAAGGAAGCTAAGGAGACAAAAAACAAAACCACACTTGGAATACTATATTAGATCAATAGTTACAGGTTGGGGATGTTTTTAATTCTTTAAATCTTTCAATTTAATTGTTTTCGTTAAATTAGAAGAAATGCAATTGTTTTAAATTGGTAGAATTTAGTACTTCTTCATTTCTAATATTATCTATGCATGAAAAAAATTTCCATTGATATTTGCTTCCCTGCTTATCCATGTGGATCTGCAAGGGAAAGAAGTTAGAGGAATATTTTGTGTCTATGTTTCTTTATCATTTCTTCAGTGTTAATAATCTATATAATTTATTTTTGCTTTGTCGGGGAAAGCTTCCAGGTAAAGAAGAAATTACTTTTGAGAAGATTTCTTCCTTTCCTATGAACTTGAGGTAGAATTAGTTACAAGAAGTTTCAATTTTATAATAATATCTTTAGAATACATTTTCTGTTAGAGTAGATTTATTTTCCATAATCCTACAATAGAGTAGTAACCACATCAGGTTATTCCCTATTTTAATTTAGAAGTAGTTTGTTTCATTTAGATTAGTTTCCTTGTCTATAGTATTTATTTTATTTAATTCTTCAAAACCATAAAACATAAAAAATAAATCTTAGGAGTTTAATTTTCTTTGTTCATTTATTTATTTTAAAAGCTTTTCTTAAAACACAAAAAAATTAGCTAGTTTATTATTGTTTTACTTTAATTACATATTGGTAAATTGAATTTAATTAGATTCTAGGGGAAATTAATATTCATTTATTTAATTTAGATTCATTTTATTTATTTATTTAAAGTTTTTAACTAAAAATAGATTAGAAATTAGAATGAACACAATCCCCATTTCCTTAATAGAATAGGCTACTCGTACTTAGCCCGTAGTCCCTTTGGTTACCAATTGTTTATTTTCTTCAATCTTTCTCACTGATTTGGTTCCCATATGACCATTATGGGTCCACATGAGCCTCGCAGAATGATATTTGACCCAATTGTAAACAAACCCAATATTGATTGACGTTAAAGAGACATAGACTTAGGTTTATGAAAACTAGTATTTATAGCAACTCTTGTACCACTAGATATTATTCGTTAGCTAAACACCCTTAATTATGAAGTATAAATAAAAAAAACTTCTAGGCCAATCAATATGATAGGGTTAGACCACACAACCCTTATTTTGTCTTGAACACATCCTCTCTCATTCTTACATGACTCTCTATAAAGAGGGATTTTAGAGGCAGAAGGAAAATTCCCTCGAATCCACCAACCAGATCGAGTTACAATCAGTTCTACTGATATAGATCAAGTTCTATTGACAATGATTATTCTCAAATACAGTATCACTCCTACATAGGTTAGATGGGAATTTTTCACTCTCGATGATAAAACCCCAAATTACAAGTTAATCATCTACGTTTTCCTTGATTTTCGATCCCAGTGTTACTATCATTCCCACATGTCCCATTTATACCTTATTTTTTCATCATATACCCATCCTACCTATCACATTCTAGCTTTCTTGACATGACCTTGAGAAGTCAAGTGCATCTGAAATCACGTGGTGATTCTCAGGTGTACAAATTATGGTGAATCCGATGTGAAGGATTAGTTACTTTTTGTATCCATTTCATTTTCTTTTATTTCATCCATTTTATTCCTCTCCCATTATTCTATGGGTGTTTTTACACCCCTAAAAATTTCAGGTCAGGATTATAGAAAATCTATTTTAGGTCTTGAGGCTTATTATAATCAAGTGAGTATGCAATAGTCACCCTCATTATCTAGGTGGGATGATAACTATTCCCATAACTTATTATTTCCCCATACATTACTTATCAAAGGTGTGAACACTAATTCAACTATAAGAATCAAGGAAATAGACAAACCAAATCATGACCTGCAACTAGAGTTCTTAACTTCTAACAATATGAACTTCATAGGTAAACACGGCATTTATCCACGTGTTTTATCAAGACCCCAAATTAGGATGTAGTATGAGTATTTTCCATCTTATTTGCAACAAAAAGATGAAATATTATCATGGTTTACCAAATTTGGTGACCTCCTTAATGCCTTAGACATATCCTTGGTAGGATATAGGTATAGATGGAATTTCTTCTTTAAAACAACATTTCTTCTACCCCACCTAAACTAGAAAGAACATCTCAAAAGGGGGAGAAAATAATGAACAATTTATAACAAGTTGTCACACACCCTCATAACTAGACATTGTGTAACATTTACCTAAACAAGGTGTTTTCGTGCAAATGTGCAACAGGGAAATTGACAATTTCTGAGCACAACAACTATACCCCTGCGTCAAAATTTTCAATTCCATCATTCCAAGACACCTTGGGTCTATCAATTTAGTTCAAGTGACCTACTAATAAATGTTATCTCATCCCCCTAGGTGATTTATTAAATTCAAATTAGTCCCTTAGGTGATTTTAGGAGTTATTAAAAATTGCAAGCTACATGCAGTCATGGGAAGGGGCTATCACTGACCTTCCTAAGACTAGAGAAACTCTATGGAGTAGAGAAGAAAATAAAAAATAGATGTTGAAGTGATTAAGAGGCATAGAAACATCATGAAGGTGATTTTGGAAGGTTCGGGGAAGATTTAGAGAAGTTGGGGAGATTTCACTAGAATTAGGGTTCACAAGCCTAGGCAGTACACATGCCTAAAACAACTACTTAGCTTCAGAAGAAGATTATGGGAGCTCTAGATGGAGTTAGAAGTAAAAAAACATCTCAATAAATATAATTATAATACCTAAAATATGATGAAATCATATTTTTCACAACACCTTGGCGCATAGGGTTTGTAGGAAGTTTTTCTCAGGTATATGTAGTGTACCGAATCAAGATTTTTTTTAAGGGATTATATGTAAGAATAAAGACATGATACCCACACCATTGGATTAAAAATTCCATTTATGGTTAGGATCTTATAAAATTTCACCAATAAATTCCACCAGGAGCTCAACTTATCATTGTTCTAAGTTACCCTCTTGGAGACAGTTCAAGAGTTAGTCAATTTTTGGGAGCACACATGTCAGCACCAGGAGCATGGAGGGATTTTATATCCCTGACCTCCCTGAGGTCAGGTACATCAACCTTTTAAAAAATCACCCAGCCCCCATGTGACCTCTAGGACCCTCATGTTACCTTCACATTTGACAATTCAGCCCCCAAGTGCATTTTTAGAGCTCAAATTCCCTGTCGTCTGATTGAGGACATGTGTCATCCTCTTGTTCACCATGGAATTTAATGTCCCTCAAGTACCTAAGGTCAGGAAAATCAAGGACAAAAAAATACACCCAACTCCACCTCCAAAATTTGAAATTTTTTATAACTTTTTGGTGTTTCTTGTTGCTTCTAACTACTTCTCACTGTCAGAAGAAAAATTGCAGAGAGCACAGTCCACCACTCCACCATTTCCAAAGCTCAAAATAGATACATCATAGATAATGATCCTTCACTCCATGATGAAACATATGTCATTGAAGGAATATTGATCAAACCAAGAAGAAATAATGAGGAATAGAGGAAAATAAGTATGAAAACTCCATTTCCATAAAACCAAGAATCAAACATATCTTGCAAACCATTGCATGGATTGAAAAACCATTTGTTGTTGAGTTCTTATCTCTTTAAGGCCATTAAAAAATCATTTTCAAACCTCAAATTTTCAGCAAGGAATTCTTACAGCAAAGAAATTTCATTTCCAGCTCCATGAAGGATGAAGTTCAATTTCCCATCAAACCGATTTTTGGATTGAAGTAAAATTTTGAAACACCATAAGCAAAAACCTATCGCAATGGAATTTATTTCATTGTGAATTGAAAAAAAAAACAGACCTGCAAATTTCAAGCTCCATTAATGGCTGCCATGACACATTAATGGAAAAAATCAGCAAGCTACCTCTCTGCTTCTCAGGGTTCCAGTGGGCGAAATCACCTGAAAATTAGAGGAAATGGTCGTTGAAAAATCTAGTTTCACGTGAAATAGTTTTTGCACCATGAAGTCTCTATTTTTTAGGGATATGGAAGGATTTTTTTATTATAATTATTCCCTCTTTGAAGAAATTTTCAAATTACTGAAGAGCCGACGGGAGAAATCATCCAAAATTCAGAGGGAAGTGTCTCTAAAAAATCTAGTTATTCTCTCAAACTAGGTTTTGCATGACGAAGTTTCTAGTTTCTTGAGATATGAAGGACTGAATTTTTATCAGTATTCTTCCTTGGTAGCTCCATACCCAAAGATCTTACAAGACATAAATTTCCATTATTCATTTATGAGCTTTTTGGAAAGTGAATCATTATGAAAATTGGAGCACAAGTTTGTGAGGAAGATTCAAATCCAAAAAAAGTTGGTTCTGTCGCAAACAGAGGTCATTTTCAACACTTACTAAAAATAGCATATGTTATATTTCCTCACATGATATAAATGACGAGTCCCACTAAATTGCAAGTTTTGTCACTCAGGAAAATTAGAAAAGGGGTAAAAAGAAAAGTAAGACAGAAAATGAATTTTTCCCAAAATAACAGGTCCCCAAATAACAACCTGCTAAAAATAGAAATGTGCTAAAAATAACAATATCTCAGTAACATAAGAGGTTGGAATATGGTAGATAGTTACAAATGTGAAATTGGAACAAGATAGGTAATATGTCTCAGAATAACAGAGAAAATGCTCATATTCTAAAAATAGAAAGTTTTCATTTCATAGTGGAAAGTTGCATATGACTTTGTTTTCACTCACCTTACTACTTTTTGGACTCCCTTTTGGATAATGATATGGTTTCATGAGTTGAAAAGGGGGAATGAGAACTTCATGGAGTTCCTAGAACTATCATCTTGAGAGTGATGGTTTACAAAAGCAAAGCAAGGCATCGCAAGACACATCATCTGAATTCATCTTCATCACTTAAGGAACTGAGTGATCCAAATTGAATTGGTCTGAATGATTTCAATGATTCAAAGGGTTCATCAACCATATTTCAAGGAGTGTCATCGTGGGCATAATATGTGTTCATCTCAAGTTTTCATTGGTAAACATCATAATAGTGCTTCTAAATAATCATTTTATTGTCCAGGGTGTCCATGCATCATATATTTTGCATTCATCACTAGATACGGAAAATGATTCAAAGTTATTCAAGGGAGAAATATTCATCAATGTAGAAGATCACCAATGGAAGAAATCCTCACTCAAATTTCATGGTTGGATCAAGGCATTCAAATCATTTCATCACAAGGAGTGTTTTCCCCCTCTATCCCTTCCCTCTCCCTCTCTTTCCCTCTCTACTTTCTCTCTCCATTATAATTATTCATTATGCGTCATCATTGTATTTCATCCTATTCACTTAAGTGACCCATTTTAATTGTAAAAAGTATCTTCTCAACATTATAAGATAAATACTTAATTAATGGAAAACAAAAGGTCACGAGTGCAATATGGAAATGAAGAGTCATGTGAGGGAGGTGAAAGGTCAATTCATATTACTATAAATTGTAATGAGATCTTCATTCCAAAGGGTTATTCTAATTATAAAATTATTATAGCTGGTTGTATTCTTGTAAGTTCATGATAGATATTTTTCTCCCTTGTGAGTGAAAAAAGTTAGCCACATCTCCTTTATTCTCAATGTCCTCCATTCTCAAACTATGTACAATTTCTTCTTAAGCATCAATACAAGAAGAAAGAGTTTCGAGCCTTTTTTGACTAAGGGGTTTACTGATAATTTGTGTTCATTAAATTATAATTGGTCTTTTTGTTGTTTTCAGTATTGTTTCTTCCTAACTTTGTGATGAAACTTATAACTAGTGTGTGTAGGAATCTAATTTTCTACCTGCAACATTAGTTCCCCTACCTCTTTTCTCACTCCCCTTTCCTGCTCTTCATAAAAATTCTCCCCTAGCAAGAGAGTGCTCACTTTTCCACAGGGTCATTAAAGTGTCTCTATTGGATTCCCGACCACAATTCCACCATTAAAATACACCTTTACTCATGCATGCATATACGAAAACTGCACCGGTTAAGTAGAGGGACTTAGATTCCCAAAGCGTTGGCAAGAAATCCACAATTTTTTCCATCTGAAAATTTTTATCGCCAACACAAGGTCAACATCCTTCACCCAATGATTAGTGGGAAGGATTAAAGAGCTAGAGATCACCCAAGCTTTGCAACCTGTACAATTTGCATGGAAAGGTAACATTCCCTATCACATCCATAATCAAAACTATACTCCTAAGACTAAAGTTCATTTGGTGCAACCATCACAACATGTTTAATTTTTTGTTCCTAGTCCTAGTGATCTCCTTATGGTGTCACATGCACTAGGAATGACTACTCATCCTTCTTATTCATATCTTATAAAAGAGCTAGCTGGAAGTGCGTTCTCAAATGTTGTTCCTCCAAACAATGTAATGTTCACTATTAATACACTCACTAATTTGTATCCTAGCATTATCCCTACCTATGTCCATATGTATTTGAAACCCCCCAGATGGACATGGACACTTTTCTTGATCCTTACACACAGTATCAAGGGGTTCCTTATGCACCGACCAATACATATGTTTCACCTTATCAAACGTTACTCCACCTCCTCCTCACCAAGGGTCATCAATGGTTGAGTCTTACATAGTGGGAACTTATTTTGAATATTTTAAAGAACCCTTCAATTTCATGATATGAGGTGTAATGCTCCCACAAACATTTTTAGAACTCCCCATATTTAAAGGAGAGGGAGATCCTAATGCCCACACCAAGGCATATGCTACCACAATCAGATATTTACTTGCATGGGATGTAATTTTTTCCAAGATATTCCCTAAAACCCTTGAATTAAGTTCTCTATATTAGTATTATAAAATTATTAAAGCATCCATACATTCCTTCAAATAAATTGAGTCCGAGTTTATTAAGGCCTTCAAAATGAAGAAGTTTTTCTAAACAGGAATCAAGGAGTTCTTGCATATCAAGAAAGAACAAAACCTGTCTACTTCACACTTCATTCAAAGTTGGAAAAAAGTATAATACCCTTCTGCTAGTGCTCCAAATATGGATCAAACAAAAAGCTATATCCTCTCTCTCCACTCACTCAATTTAGAATCCAAGGAGGAAGTGCAAAAGTATCCTATTCAAATCTACGAGGAAGTGTTAGAGTGTGAGCTCCACGTTGACCAATTGGCAATTGATGTGGACGTAATATTTATGGTCCCAATGGGAGGTTGTTCACCTCCAACCAAAACAATTAAAACTACCAAAATAACCCAAACATTAATCAAGGACCCAATGTTCTGAACAGGATCCCATGGTGTCACTACAGATGATGTGACTGATCAACCTAAAAATCCAAATGTTGTGAACATTAGTAATGTAAACAATAATAATGGGAATATGAATAATCAAAGAATTAATAATCCCACTCCCTTTGTAAATGCATTTTTCATCTGCCCTCTTAACAAGTTCAATCACATGGCTAAAGTCATTATCAAAACCCTATCCAAGGGGTTACAAATTATAATTATAACAACCAATTCCAAAAAAACAGAAGCTACAGTCCACATGAAAGTAAAAATTAGAGGCTGAGGGATTATGATCCCAATTTATAATGTGGGTATCATTAAGTAATTAGTCTTGATTCTCGGTCTTATAGAGATTGTAATAAGTTCATTCAATGACTTCTAAAGGACCAAATGCAAATTTTCATTGACATGTTTTTAGTGACTCTAGAGGAACTTCCCATAACACTCATATAGGACATGTCGCTCCTCAAAATTCTATCTTAGGAATATATAGAGATATTTTCCCCAAGCATCATGAGAACGAGAAGCCTAAACCTCAAAATGCCAATAAAGGAATTCATGTAGTGACTCATGATCATGAATATTTTACATCCAATGATCCTAAAGTTTCTCCTAACTTGGATCAAAGAAATAAGATGAAAATTGTAGGTTTGGTTGAATTAAAGACAAATACAGAGGTTAACAAAAATACTCATACTCAAGAGTACACATCAAACCATCTTCCCATATATCCTATAGAGTAGGATGACTTTCTAGTAGTTCTAAAACCCGTATGATCTTATGACTTAATCATAGATATTAACAAGAAGTTTTCTCACATATCCTTTTTATATTTTTTGAGGAATTCTCCGGCTCATCATTCTTTTTTTTAGAAGCATTAGGTCTTGGCCATATAGTGGATATCACACCCCCTCTAGAGGATCAAATCATCCACACAGAATCTAATTTTTATCATCTAGGTCAATATGAAAGAGACACAGGATTTGTGTTTGACATAAACAAGATGCATACATATTTTGAATTGGCATAAAGAGGTTATCCCACATTATACTTATAAGTAGGGGTTTACAATAACTACATCAATAGGGTAATGATGGATGGCATGGCCACTGTGAATAGTATCCCTTTCTCCTTACTACCAAATTTAGGGTATAGAGAAACCAATTATTATTCTAATAGGAATACACTAAATGATTTTAACAACTTGAAGTCTACATATTTCGGGACTATAGTTCTTCCAGTTACCCTTGGACAAAAGAATATTTTAACTAATTTTTATAATATAGATAGGGAAAAAAATATAATATAATTATTGGTATACTGTGGATCCACATAATGAAGGCCATTCCAACCACTTTGTTTCAAAAGGTTATATTCCTTCATTTGGGAAAAAATTTCATAGCCTAAGGTGACCCAAATACTTTTGAAATTCACCTTGAAAATCTGAAGATGAAACCCAAAGTTCATTCTGAATTCAAAATCCTAGCCAACCAGTTGAATAAACCACCTTTGATGTAGCCTATAATATACCCATAAAATCCCAAGGCACACTGACACATCACTTAGCCTAAAATAAGCACTCACCTGAAGTGCACAAGGGTACCATGTCCCTCTTTAGAGAAGCTTGTCCAAGATGTTAGAATGAATGAATGTATATTTCATATCCATAACAGATAATTGATTAAAGCACAATGCATAAACTAGATCTAGATCTAAACCATATGAAGGAATAACTAAATACTTACTATGATAAAATTCACCATACGAGATCCATGCTAAATTACATATAATACCATTATCTAGACAATAAGATCCATTATAATAAATATTTCAAAACAAAAAATCTTCATACATCATAATAATGTCACCATGAGTCATGCACGCTAGAAAAAAAACAACATAACACTGCAATAATCATGAACTATCTAAACCGTGAAAATCAATACATATTTATAGGGGTGGGCACTTTTCCTTCACTGCCCATGCACCTTCAAAAATAGGCTACATGCTAATAACAACTGTGCACCCTTACATGAGAATACAAAAGCATAAAAGTTCTAATAATAGATCATGTAATAATACAACTACAATATAATCCTATTATTATCTCCAAAAATCTGCATGGCACCCGATATCCTACTAGTCCTAAAATAGCCTTTGTGTATTCTCCAAGTATTTAAAAAAATGTGCTATTCACTCCACATCAAAAATTAGCCTCGATATGAAAAACAACTAAGTCTTGATTTCAAACTATTCTGGGCATGCCATGTTTCACTATATATCTACGCGCTCCTATGTGCCTTGTGTCAGCACACCCAATCCTTTAGTGCTTCCATACTTAAGCTATATTTCCTTAGGTCAATATTACCCCACACTAATTTCATTGTCATCCCTGAAAATGGGTAGTCATAACTTATCTCTCCATGAACAAAGATTAAAAAATAATGAAAAAAATCTAATAAAGGAAAAGAATAAAGAGTGAGAAAATATCCAACACTATGCTCTTCTACCAGCAAGATCAACTCAGGATATTTAACCTTAATCTTTGCCTCCAACACATTCCAATTACTTAGAGCTTTATTTTTCTTATATGGAATGCCTACAACTATGGATTCCATTTCATCGAGAGTCATCTTCTCACTTTCATTCTACAAGACCCCGAGAACATTAGCCATGCTTGAGACCATTCCCTCCATTGTATCCATCATCTCCATGATGATTTTCCCAATTTACTTAATTCTTTCCTTATGTGGGACTTTGGTGGATAAAAGTACATCAAGCTTCTTTTCTACTAGTGCCAGCCTCTCCACTCACCCAAGAGCTTTATTCTTTTGTGAATGAAGGACTTAATTTTCTTCTATCATGGTCCTTTTCTTAATGATCACATTAGGGTCCACACACATATTCAAGGCCAAATCTATTTTCTTTAGTTCTTCCTGTAAGTTCTGTAAAATGGATTCATAACCAATAAGTTTTTGTGTAATACTTGCCTTGGCCTTCTCTACCTATTTTAATGCATCCTTAGGCTTTGGAATACACATTGGGCCTTCATCTATTACCAACTCTACTAGTGTGCATATGTAATGCATCACAAAAGGAAAATTTTCTGGAACTTGTGATTCCAGGTACGACCTTACCTTAAAATGTCATCTCTAATTTCCTCTTCCATACTAACCAAATATTATCCCTTTGACCCAACATTTTCCTTCTCTATTGTCACACACTTTATCCCTCTATCTTTTTCCTTGTTATCATCCATTAATGCCCTAATGGTTATCACTTTATCTATGTTTCTACGCATAACCTCTATAGATACCTTCACCAAAGCATTGCCTACCTGCTCATCTGACATGATAGTGGGATTAATATACATGTGTCTAACATGGGGCACTTTATTCATCCTTCAAAAAACACATGACTCTTCACACACGTCAAAATCAGGCTCATCCATATGAGTTTGCATAGACAAGGATAATTGCTTATGTGTGTGTGCGTTCACTATTTTTACGTCTATGATCTCCCATCCATACAAATCCTTAGGCTATAAAGTTTTGTAGAACCACACGTGTATGAATTTTATTGTGTCATCCACATGCCCAACTACTAGGGTATCATAGTATTCATCCTCCATTTCCTTCCTTGTTCTCTTACCCTTTGGAATCTAGGAACCTGAATCTAGTATCGGTCCTTCACCTTCTTGTGTAGTATGGGGTGTGCTTAAAGGCTCACCCTTATCTGATCATGTACCCGTCTCCTTTAGATCATCTTCATATTTCTTCATTTATTCTCCCCAAGGCTCCTCTATTTTCTTAGGATGTGTTTGAGTACTTAGCACACTTTCCTTGAATTCATCCTCATCATCCTTCTGAAGTTTATACTTACGCCTTTTCTTCTTTTTTGGTTCTACTTTCTAAGGTGAAGTCTTAGGTGATCTCTAAAGGGGATGTGATGTTCCCACACCATGATCCCTTGTTCATCTTAGTACCATCTTAGAATGAGGCTCCTCAGTGGTTTGATCCACATTTATCTCCATGGTACCTATTTCCAATACTTCATTATCCTTTTCCTGCAATGGAGGGGTCACCTCACCCTCATTATTTTCTCCAATAGTGGGTTGTTTACTACCCTTGTACTCCAAACCACCACTATATTCATGAATTTATTCTTCCCCTTCTTCTTCTAAAAGGGGCGAGGTTGTTTCCTCATCTGTTAAAGTGCCAATTGTATGCTTCCCCTTGGGTGGGCTAGGAAGTATGAACTCATTCTACACATGTTTCCCATTTTCTAGTCTAGGCTTGAGTTGGATATATACAAGGGTTGTCCCTATCTCACCAATTTCCAAACTCATTACCTTCATATTAATATCATAAAATATTAACCTTTGAATATACAAAAAATTAATTGGATACACATAAGTCTTCTTGAGTGTGTGGTAGTCATAGTTTACCTTGTCTGTATTGAAGGGAAGTTAGAGAGTGTCTGAAAACCTATGTAAAAATTCTTGGAAATAGTGTGTGGTAGAGGCATATGACATATTACACCAAGGGACCCATTTTCAATCCTTCATCCCAAAACATGCTATACAGAAGTGATGATACACTGCAAAATATACCTATTTTCCCAATACTACAAGAAATTACTTTGGTATTCTCCATTCTTCCCCAAATACATTGTGTAGGAACTCATACCACATATCTTCCCTTTTCTTAAAGGAGCCACTCATGGTATCATCACACATATACCTCTCAAATATCTCTACAAGATATTTATTCACCTCAAGATATTGCCATATTTTCTCCTTAGGCCCATCAGGCACCCCAATTTCTACAAACACAAGAGATAACATAATTACACTGAAACTTATCTTATCTCCACCGTGCACTTCCTCAGTGATAGTTTAAGCGATCAACCCACTAATTTATAAGTTACCCCTTCACACATTTTCTTTTCTATATGCAACCATAAGGTATTTACCTACGACCACCAGTCCTAGTCATTAAGCTTTTTGAGGAGGTGTCCTGCCGCTTGAACCACTTGATACTTTTGTAGCTTCCCTATATCCATCTTCCACCCTCCCTTTATGTAACCCAATGCTTTCCTTTTCACCATTATACCTTCCTTGTCTATCAATTCGCTACTTATATCAATTCCCATACTCCTAAGTCCTATCAAAATCCCAATCAAGGGAACGGTGAGCCTCATATGTCTCCCAAAAAAATAGAAAAAGTCCTTATGGAATCTACTCATCAACCACTAGTATAATTACTCTAGTTTTCAAAAATAAGAGAGTTCATACAACTGTAAATCTCCTACCTTTATAAAAATATTCTCACCCGCATCATCATACATGACCATATCATCTAATATTATTTTGTTTGTCTTCTTTACCATCAGTTTATCTAGTTCATCCTTGTTATCCATCGTCCTTTGATTTTAATCACTCACCTTGCACCGATGAACATGGGAGTCCCAATTGTGACCCACATAAACCCCTTCTGGGTACTGAATTTCTAAGAAATGGATTTTAGGGGTGTCCTCTATTTCGATCTTGACTTCCTTCTACTTCTTCCCCCTTATGGCCACCTCAGGTGCTCTCTTTGGTGCCATAATAACTATAAAGGTGTGTTATTTTACCTTCCTTGAGCTTTGAAATTCAACTCCACGTGTTATAACTCAAATCCAAACCCTTTCTGCCAATATTATTCCTCGCATACCCCTACTTCTCTCAAACACTTCACCAAATGGAGTGTAAAACTATCCCGTGCATAAATCTGACAAAATACAACTGGTTCGTAGCTCTCTCCACTTCACAACCTTCTTGCTAGCTGGATCGAATTCAACTTGCTTGAAATATCTTGTATGAAAAGGTAAAAATTATTTCACAAAATGTTCTTATATAGTTTCTAAAAAAAAATCCACATTTATTATTCCCCACCTACCACCATACTCAACATTGATTTGACGTTTCTTCAATTCTTTCTCACTACTTGTTTCCATGCCACAGTCATAAAATTATGGTGCACCTTATACTTCTCGGCCACATACCTCCTTACACACATCCTATTATGCCAAAGTACTTATCCATCACACCTTTAAAATGTAATTTTCAATGCTGCAACCTACCTCACATTACACTGTACATCCATTTATCCATATGTGGTCTTTAATCATGAGAAAATTTTATCTATCTGAACCTTTCTTTCAAGCCCGTACACAAAAAATATCTCCTATGCATACCCTTCTTCAGATAATATTTAAACAATATTCAAACTTGGAAATGAACCCTGTATATATTCCACCCCACACTAAGGGTATGCGCAGTCCTCTGGGCATGAAAAAACTTGCATAGTAATCAACTTCTGGCATGCAAGATCACTTATTACACAAAACAATGAACTAAATTGATAAAGCATAACAACTATGAAGGAAACACACATAAAGGGAATGCATTAAGTAAATCTAATCTAAGTGGCAATAATGCCTTGTTACAAACAATAAGAAGACTTATTTATAGTAGGGCTTCAATATACTCCCAATGAAATAACCAGGAAATCATGTTCCATCCAACACCTCTAACTAACAAGTGTATAAATCAAGATAAGTTATAACATACAGTCCCAACCAATGCACCTTAAGCTTTCTAGGATGGAAAAAAAACTTTGAATCATATACAAGTACCATCTATTCTACCTCAAGCTTCTTTTCCTTGATGTGCCTATCATGCCATTCCTTCTACCTGGAATTTTCCTTCTTCTGGATCTATCATGCTACAATGAACCTTTAATCTAGTTGAATCAATTTGTTAATACATTCTTCAAGTTCCTATTCATCTGTTAAACCGCCTGCGTATGTAATACACATGGATGGTAACATGAATTCCATTGGTAGAACAGCCTCTGTGCTAAACACCAAATGAAAGGGTGTGGCTTTATTCAACCTTTTGTAGGGTTTCATTTATGCTCAAAGTACAACAGAGAATTTATCATCCCATAATTTTCTTCCAACATCAAAAATCTTAATCAAGGTCTAGCTCAATATCTTGTTGAAAGCCTCAGAAATTCAATTTACCTGAGGATGATAGGGTGTTGTTTTATGGTGTGCCACCATAAATTCATCCGATAGTATCTTGATGGTCTCATTAAGAAAATGAGTACCCCTATCACTTGTTAAATTTAAAGGGCATACATACCCGCTGATAATATTTGTAACATCCTCATTTCAGACAATAGAACAAGTCAATTTTTTTTTTTTTGATAATTGCATCCTGGTTCTAAATACATAATTTAGAACTCACAAATCAAATAACCATTCTTATAACAGACAACCATATGCAGCTGTAATGACTCAGAGTACCTCCGATCTATTCATTCCATGACTCGGTAATCTATCGATCTATTCATGAGTAATAAGAGTTTGCGTTTTTATTTAACACTTCACTCTTGCGGTTCTCTTCCCTATTCTGGGATTCAGAATGCTCTGTCCAAGGAACCTAACTGAATAATTGTTACCATTATTCATCGGCATCTCATCCCTTAGACTAGGTGAATTAGGACAACGCAATCAACAGCTTGCGATATTTTGGCCAAAGATTTGAAACATACTGTTTATGTCTCGTATTCCTTAACGACATACTCGTCAATCTGGAATACGCCCTTCACCCCATTCTTATGTTATGTAGAATGTCTTATACCGACTTCTGTCAGTCCCTCCTATCTCAACTTATTCACTCAGAAACAGATTAACAAGGTGACAATGTTATATGGATGCTCACGACGATTAGGGATACGATGACGTACTGGTTCAACCCTAGTTAAACCAGTGTGCCAAGATACCTCGATTCTCCTAGGCAGCCTTGTAACGTGATCACATTCCTAATCGGTCCCTGAGTAACTCGTTCAAGATCAAAGTGTAAATCTTAGCGATCAATGCAAAGGGTGTCGTCATAAGTCACCTGCATTGTTGTAACTTCGAGAAGATCCTAATCTTCTCGGAGGTACAACCCTGCAGTTGACTTGTGCCGTCAACCTTTAAATCCACTGCGAAAAGATCTACTTATTAATATGCGTTACGTGCGTTGAGTTTAAATTACATTAAAGATGTTCCCCTAAGGTTAGCCTTTCCCGATCCCTGGATTCTTCATCTTAGGATGACCTTCCTCAATAAAACCCATTCACGGTGGAGATATTAAGGCCAAGGTCTCATCAAGGAGTTCTTAGAATATACATAATTCTAAAACAACGAAATCAGTCAATATCTCATAGACTTCACATGAGATTGACATCTGAACCCCATTAGGTTTATATCAGTTCTCATAACTGAATTTATATCATACTTATAAGTATTAAATATAAATGATTTAGAATCCAATTAAATGTTGTCCTGTCATAATCAGGACTAGGGATTAATAATTTAATTCAGTTTGTTTAGCGTTCTGCTTAGGTATATTTTAACCCTATCTTCCAAAAAGATAATTACCTAAATTTCAATTTAGCTTCTGATAGAACATACCAGAACTGCTAAACAATCATAAGAATTCAGTATTATATTCTTGCAAAGCTTACATTGATAATCAAAAAAGTCTCCAAATTATACAATGATAACAATACTCTCACGACATAAGAACCAGAGAAATACTAACTATCAAGATAGAAATACAATCACATAAGTATCAAATATCCATTTCCATTCGTTTTGGTACTAATCAAATACATTTTATGCATTCAGCATACTTGATACATTACTCAACTGAAAAAGGAACATCTTTCCTTATATGGTACATTTAGAAAATCAAGCGGTAATTCATTATAAAATCAATTTAAACAATCTGATCATCCTATTAGATCTG
Source organism: Taxus chinensis (assembly GCA_019776745.2). Classification (NCBI taxonomy): domain Eukaryota; kingdom Viridiplantae; phylum Streptophyta; class Pinopsida; order Cupressales; family Taxaceae; genus Taxus; species Taxus chinensis. Next base: position 490,206,365 of record CM034146.1, read on the forward strand.
CATGCTTTTACCACTTACGACATCCATCTACAAAAATTTTCAACATGGGTTAGTTCAATGAACTGAGCATGATAAGCACTAACCTTTAAAACAATTGCAATACATCAATTGTTTTCATTAAACACCCTGTTTAAATGAGATCAAATCATTAAAACGTTAGTGACCAAGAAGACAAATGCATCTAACCAACTATCCATCTGAATCCCAAGGACAACAACATCAGACGGATTATATATTCAACATAATAAATAAATAACCTTTCATGATTCCATCAGCATGATAGAATAATTCCAAAAGTTAGATAAACAATTATATCAACCTATACTTTATAACAGAAGACAAATAAACAAATAATACTTATTTCCTTCATATCTAGCTCATAACTATACCGTCTTTTTAAGAGCAAGGCATTTACTTAATAGACAAGCAAATAAATCAGTCGAGACCATCAACAACACCACTGTTTTGTTAAAGCTTACAAGAAAGCAACTACAGTACAGTAGCCCTCATGCCAAACAACGGTGTCTATCAACAAGCAGACTCAGTATGTCCTCACGCAAGAAGCGACAAACAAGAAGATATTAAATGCCGTTACCTGTTAAGGTGAAATAGACTACTCCTAAACTCAATCAAGCTCAGAAATGGATATCTATGCATAGAAGACGTAACATGCCAACAATACCTTATGACAACCTTCAACTCATTCAAGTCCTTTCTACACTGTAAGGCTTTTAGACCCAAGGTCGAATTCAAAGGATCTCTTCTATTATCGCAGTCAACAAGAGACTCGAAATCATTTTAGCAATGACAATTCCCTATGACTATGCAGAGAGATTTTTAAACGAAATGCACGCAACATGCAGAGCCACATCTATCTGGAATGTAATCAGAAAGAAAAAATAACATAACATAACATAGTCACTTTTGAACGCATCCAGAGTTGAAAGTATGTTATTCACGACCTACTTTATAAAAGCCATAATACATAATGTCAAGTTATTTTAAGAAATCCCACAAAGCCAAAAACATTACATGTTCATACTTAGGCTTATACAGATACAGTGACATAGATTCCCAATCAAGGATTTAAAACTAAATCCGTATATCAGTATTCACAATATAGCTTTTACAGAAGCTGATATACAAGATATCTTTCCAAACTCAAGGAACCCAATAGTGTCGAAACAATAGTAACTAAGCAAGCTTAATTTGAGACAGGTACTGTAGTTACCTAGAAAGGATTCCACTGAACCCGAGTAACAGTATATCAAATAAATAATAAACAATGATTCCCAACTGTGCCAACAATGATAAACATTAAAAATCAGGCTTAAACAAATCACTGATTTCGTAACAAGAATTCCAACTGAATCTCTCCAATATTCTCGAACAAGCTTACACAGAAGGAAATGTAACAGTACAACCAGGGAGTTTGTACCAAAATTTATTACAGATAACAGAGGTTGTATGACTTGTTACTTCTTCTAGACTCCAACGAAACTCAAATTACCAATATTCAAAGATATATAAAGCTTCCACAGTGGTCCATAGTGCACGAATCATTCAATGGACTCTACAGAGTCATTTCAATATAATAAACATATATATATATATATATATAAACGGGTTGAATCCCCTTAACCTTCATGAAAGGGAAAAACAACTCCAGTGAGGTCGTAATGAATACTGTAACACAATATGTTACCTCTTCACAATAACTATAAAATTCATAACGAAACCCAACAAAAATCCATAACCACCACTAAATAATAACCACGACATAGCTTACAAAAATTTCAATTTTAACTGAACAATCAAACAAATGTCCATCAGTATCCCTTCCGACAAGTACCCACAACAAGCAACAACGGCAAGTATCAACAACAAGCATCGACTTCGAGTATAAATCAACAAGCATCACAGTGGCCTGTACCCATCACAAGAACAATTTATGGGCTCTCGCAGAGCAGGCCGAGCATACCTTCTTTTCATATATTTCGCATATAAAAGCCGGAATGCAAAACACAAAGAAATATAGCAACATTTTGAATATAATAAACACCCATCAAGGGTTAAATTGAAAAGCCGAACCAGCATGAAGATACAGTGTCGAAAATCACACAAGGATACCATAGAAACCATCTATTTCCAAAAATCATTTGAACAGAGTTGTTCTAATGAAATCATTTGAAGAAGAGCAAGATTTTTAAAAGTTAGGGCCTAACATGCCTGGATATTTGCTCAAAATTCCGAAGTAGACCACTGAAAGAGCTCGGACTTTCTTTTCCTTTTCCAAGTTAGAGCCACCAACAAAATTTTGCTATTTCCATGACATATATATTTTCCTTGCCAGAGGAAAGAGCTAGATACGCTCATACTCGCCATGCAACACCAAGAAGACTGGTGCGAAGAACCAGTGAACAGGCAGAGGGAAAACCGGAATTCGTGATAAGCCAAACAAACCATTAACTTTCCAATTTGCATGCCTTCTCGTGAAATCCGAGCTCGACTACCGAGCTCATTAATTGCATTTACTCCCAATTTCCCACTCAAACTCCATTGCCACCGACCGCCATAGTTGGCGATAGACAAGAGAAATTCCAAGACCATTTCCAATTTTGGCGACCTGCCACATCGGCTCAAGATAGCTGTTATAAAACCTCCACCATATTACCTGTCTTTCATACCTATCCATGCATTTAATAACATAGAAACTACCGCCCATGGTTCGCACCCCTTCCATAGGTCCCCTTACATCCTTGTTCAATAGTTAGGTTAGTAACTTAGGTTAGAATTTAGGATAACACCTAGTCTAACTTCTTAGAACATAGATATTAACTTAGAACATTAGCTCATAGCCTAGGTCTAGGTTAGATTAACACTAATCTAACCCCTAGGTTAAGTTTAGTTTTAGGTTACTAACATTAATAATTCTAGTTAGGTCTAACATTTCATATACTCAGAAAAAGACCTACAGCATGCATTCTCGAACAGGGTTCACTCCTGTACTGCCATTAGGCTACAGAATTATATGCAACAGAATTATTACCTGGTCCACGACCAAGACCTTCTAGATATACTTCGATATCGGGAACCATTCCATTTCACATGATCAACCTGAGTTAGACTCGGGATTGGCTTATTCAACGAATTCAGACCTTGCAACCTGTGAAAGGTTTATAATTTTTAATTCATCATGAAAAACTTAAAGCACCACTTGGATCAATACCACTGATCCAAGGCTAGGTCTTATAGATGAATAACTTTATAATTCGTTCCGAGATCAGATTAAACTCAAATGTAAAATGAAATAAATAAAAGAGTCTAATCATATTATGACTCAGTCAAAGATCTGCAATCTGCAAAGAAGATACAGTACATATCAAGCATGACTTCTCAATCAAAGGAACACATCCTTTTTTCAAAAGAAATCACATATCAACACTTGTATGCTTAGGAGGAAGTAACAACAGTTCAGGGTGTTACATGCTTCCCTCCTAAAAAGATTCATCGTCCCGATGATTACATATTCAATTAACCTTCAGGTCAACTAATTTATTAGTTCACAAATCAATGCGACTATTTTCCAACTTGAATAGTTCCAGAAATCAATGTCACAACACATTTTATTCAACCTGAATAATGTTTGCCTTCGTCTGACTTTCATAAATACTTAAAAAAAATAAGTTCATAAAAGAATGTTTTGTCAACAGATTTCATTCTGTTGAAAAAGAGAAGGAAAAGCAATTTTCATCTCTTCCAGATTTTCCCAAGTTGCACTTTCTTCGTTAAACTGGTCCCACTGGACCTTACATTGCTGTATTTCACGATTTCTTAAATGCAATTGGCGAGTTTCCAGCACTCGTGTGGGTTTAACCACGATTATTCCTGGGTCTTGGACCTGCAAGGAATTCCAATTTAAAACATGTGACAGATCTGAAACGTATTTCTTAAGCAAAGAAATATGGAAAACATCATGCATGCGAGATAAAGCAGGTGGCAATGCTAAACGATAAGCTACAGGATTGATTATTTCGACAATTTTGAAAGGTCCCACGAATCGAGGTGACAACTTGGCAGCCTTGCCAAAAGTTATAGAACTCTTTCTGGGTTTAACACGTAGAAAAACCTTCTCACCAAGCTCAAACCTTCTATCAACCCGCTTAAGGTCAGCATAGCTCTTCTGCCTATCCGCTGCTTCCTTTAATTGTTCACGAATCAGCTTAACTTGCTGTTCCATTTCAGTGAGAATCTCTGGTCCAATTACCACTCTATCCTCAACACTGTCCCAACTAACAGGAGTTCTGCACTTTCTTCCATAAAGTGCTTCAAATGGTGCCATTTTAAGAGATGAGTGATAAGTGTTGTTGTATGCGAACTCAACTAATGGAAGATACTCTTCCCATTTATATTGTTGATCCATGCAATACATTCACAACATGTCCTCCAACACTTGATTTACCCTTTCAGTTTGACCATCCGTTTCCGGATGATATGCGGAACTGAAGTTTAGTTTTGTTCCAAGAGCTGTATTAAGTGTTTGCCAAAACCTTGATGTCATTCTTGGATCCCTGTCAGATATAATCAATTCTGGTACACCATGCAATCTGAAAATTTCGTGTATGAATCTTTTGGCCAGCACTGGTGAATCATCCTTTAGATTTCCAGCGATGAAATGAGCTACCTTAGTCAGTTTATCTACAACTACCAGGATAACATCATGTTTATTCCTGGACATGGGTAATCCTTGTACAAAATCCATGGTTATTACTTGCCATTTGTACTGCGGTATGCTATGAGGATATAACAGTCCAGCAGGGTGCATATGTTCTGCCTTAACCCGCTGACACTCCAAACAATGGGTCACAAAATTTATGACATCCTTTTTCATACCTTTCCAAAAGTATTGTTGTTTCAAATCAGCAAGCATCTTTGTGATACCCGGGTGTCCAGAGAAAGGTGAATTATGAAATTCCACTAACAACTTCTTCCTCAAGTCGTTCAACATAGGTACATATACCCTGTTTTCATAACGCAAGATTCCTTCATTATCAAAATGAAAACCTTTATACCTTTCATCATTAGGTTCTGCAGCAAGCGCTGCCTTTACCTGCAGAAAGTAATTATCAGATTCTGAGGCACTCTTTACCTCCTCCTTGAACTGAGTTCTTAATGTTATAAGAGCAGAAATGTGCCTCCTACGACTTAGAGCATCAGCTACTCTATTCTCCTTCCCTTTGATATAGCTAATATCAAAATCATATTGTGATAAAAATTCTAACCACCTTCTCTGTCTGGCATTTAGATTAGGCTGAGTAAAAATATATTTCAGCCCTAAGTGATCAGTTTTCAACTCAAAAGGTTTCCCAAGTAAGTAGTGTCTCCAGACTTGAAGTGCATGAACAATGGCAGCAAGTTCCAAATCATGAGGGGCATAATTCAGCTCATGTAACTTAAGTTTTCTACTTTCATATGCAATGACTTGATCATTTTGTAGCAAAACACCTCCAAGGCCTTCCCCAGAAGCATCCGTTACAACTGTAAAACTCCCATTAGGGTCTGGTATAGCTAATATAGGTGCAGAAGTCAACTGGTCTTTCAGACTTTTGAAAGCCGCTTCGCACTTGTCATTCCACATGAATTTCTTATCCTTCTTTTGCAATGAAGTTATTGGTGCAGCTACTTTAGAAAAATCCTTTACAAATTTTCTATAGTAACCAGCAAGACCCATGAAGCTTCTTACTTCATGCACATTCTTTGGTGCAGGCCACTCAGTTATTGCCACTATTTTTGAAGGATCTACAGCAATTCCTTCTTTACTTATGACATGACCCAAATAGTGAACTTCTGAATCAAAGAAATAACATTTGGATAACTTACCATACAACTTTCTTTTTCTCAAAATTCCCAAAATTATCCTCAAATGCTCATTGTGCTCCTCAACGCTTTTAGAATAAATGAGAATATCATCCAAGAATACAAGTACAAACTTGTCCAGATATTCTTGAAAAATATTATTCATTAAGTTCATAAAGGCTGCGGGTGCATTAGTTAATCCAAAGGGTAGAACCGTGAATTCATAATGTCCGTACCTTGTTCGGAAAGCTGTTTTATGAATGTCTTCTTCTTTAATCCTTAACTGATGATAACCAGATCGAAGGTCTATCTTAGAATAAACCGCTGCTCCACGCATCTGATCAAATAGATTGTCGATCCTTGGAAGTGGATATCGGTTCTTGATTGTTGCTTTGTTCAACATCCGATAATCAATACACAGCCTAAGTGTTCCATCCTTCTTTTTCACAAATATCACAGGCGCACCCCAAGGTGAAACACTTGGTCTAATCAAACCTTTTGTCAAAATTTCTTGCAACTGTGCCTTAAGCTCGACTAACTCTGTAGTAGTCATCCTATAAGGTGCTTTGGAAATAGGTTCAGTTCTCGGTTTGATTTCGATGGTGAAGTCAAATTCTCTCTTGGGTGGTAACCCTGGTAATTCTTCAGGAAAAACATCCCTGAAACTTTGTAACAGAGGAATTTGCTTCATATAATCACCATCTTCTTCTGAAGATTCAGATATCTTTACTGCATAAAGAGTACATCCTTTATTCTTAGCCTTTTTAAGCTGCATAGCTGACAGTTTCCTAACTGAAATTTCTCATTTCACACCTTGAATCTCTGCGGTTTCCAGCTGATCATCTAAACACTTTATGTTCTTTTCATAGCAATCTACCTTTGCTTTATGGTCAGCTAACCAATTGACACCAATGATAATGTCATACGATCCTAAAGGTGTAACATAGAGGTCAACTTCCATGGAAAAGTTAGGTAAGTCAAGGACTGCCCCAAAAAGACACATACTCACTGTATGAACAGAGTTATTACCATACTGTACAGTCCAAGATTTATCCATTTTCCAGCTTTTCTTTTAAGTTTAGAAGCAAGTTTATTAGAAATAAAACATTCAGTAGCTCCTGTATCAAAAAGAATAGTGACAGGTATGCCAAATAACTTACCCGGAACTTCTATAGGTGTTACTTGCTTTTCAACTTGCTTGTCTGCTACTGCAGCATGTATCTTATGCTGCTGATTACGATCATCCTTCTTCAAAGGGCATTGATTAGCGTAGTGATCTTTGCCACAATTGTAGCAGCCTCCTACAGGTCCCTTTTTAGGCTCAGAATTACCTCCAGCCTTGTAATTGTCACGTTGTCCTCCATAGGGCTTCTGCCCATTGTTATAATTTTTAGCAAAATTATCCCTTACATTTCCAGTAGGCTTATTTACTGCTGCTTTCTTACTGTTATCTCCTGAAAACTTATTCTTGTTTCCAAACTTTTTCCATGGTCCTTTTCTGGGTGCAAGAGAGGTTGAAGAAGGATTTGCAGTCTTCTTCCGCACTTCCTCTTTATGAGCAGAAATAGCCTTTAATTTCTGTTCTTGCCTTATGGCCTTTTCAACAACTCCTTCCATAGTGGTTGGACTGTGAACATCGACCTCTCCCCCTATCACGGGATTCAATCCCATGATGAATTTCCGTATTCTGAACTTCTCGTCAGTTTGATACTGCGGTACATACTTGAGGAGTTTTGTAAACCGCTCCCAGTATTCAGTTACCGTTAGCTTCCCTTGAGCTAAGTTCTGAAATTCTGTCATTTTCTGATCATAGAAAAGTTGTGGCAGCCAACGTTGCCTAAAATAGCCTTTAAATTGATCCCAAGTAATATTGGTCTCATCAATGTTTAGTTCAGCTTTACGGCTATCCCACCACAAAGATGCTTCGTGGGAAAGCTGATAGGCTCCCCAAATAGCTTTGGTTTCCTCTGAGAAGTTCCTTATTGCAAAGTACTTCTCCATTTCGCTGAGCCAGTTCTCAGCTCCATCTCCTAATGTGGTGCCATCGTACTTAGGTGGACTTATCCTTTTTATATCATTAGTGAGTTCTGCTGCCAATATGGCCTTTTTGTTTTCTGGTTGGACAGGTGCATTTACAGCATTAACATCAACACCCATATTGGGGTTGTCCTCAGGAGGTGGCTGATTGTCATTTCCAGCTTCTTCATCCTCCTCATTCCCCATCGCCTGCTGCTCAAGTACAGCTAAATGATCTCTTGTGTCCAACACGGCAGCAAGGATCTCATCAAGTTTCTGGGTTGTTGCCACCCCTCCTTCAGGTGGAGCATTATTCGCAACGTTCCCCCTTGTTCTAACCATTTTCTGTTACAAGAAAATTCAGGTTTTTATCAGATTATGGACACAATAGGTCCAAGAGCTGCAACCTTCAGCTCTGATACCAAGATGTAACATCCTCATTTTAGACAATAGAACAAGTCAAATTTTATTTTTTTTGATAATTGCATCCTGGTTCTAAATACATAATTTAGAACTCACAAATCAAATAACCATTCTTATAACAGACAACCATATGCAGCTGTAATGACTCGGAGTACCTCCGATCTATTCATTCCATGACTCGGTAATCTACCGATCTATTCATGAGTAATAAGAGTTGGCGTTTTTATTTAACACTTCACTCTTGCGGTTCTCTTCCCTATTCTGGGATTCAGAATGCTCTGTCCAAGGAACCTAACTGAATAATTGTTACCATTATTCATCGGCATCTCATCCTTTAGACTAGGTGAATTAGGACAACGCAATCAGTAGCTTGCGATACTTTGGCCAAAGATTTGAAACATACTGTTTATGTCTCGTATTCCTTAACGGCATACTCGTCAATCTGGAATATGCCCTTCACCCCATTCTTATGTTATGTAGAATGTCTTATACCGACTTCTGTCAGTCCCTCCTATCTCAACTTATTCACTCGGAAACGGATTAACAAGGTGATAACGTTATATGGATGCTCACGAGGATTAGGGATACGATGACGTACTGGTTCAACCCTAGTTAAACCAGTGTGTCAAGATACCCCGATTCTCCTAGGCAGCCTTGTAACGTGATCACATTCCTAATCGGTCCCTGAGTAACTTGTTCGAGATCAAAGTGTAAATCTTAGCGATCAATGCAAAGGGTGTCGTCATAAGTCACCTGCATTGTTGTAACTTCGAGAAGATCCTAATCTTCTCGGAGGTACAACCCTATAGTTGACTTGTGCCGTCAACCTTTAAATCCGCCTCGAAAAGATCTACTTATTAATATGCGTTACGCGCGTTGAGTTTAAATTACATTAAAGACGTTCCCCTAAGGTTAGCCTTTCCCGATCCCTGGATTCTTCATCTTAGGATGACCTTCCTCAATAAAACCCATTCACGGTGGAGATATTAAGGCCAAGGTCTCATCAAGGAGTTCTTAGAATATACATAATTCTAAAACAACGAAATCGGTCAATATCTCATAGACTTCACATGAGATTGACATCTGAACCCCATTAGGTTTATATCAGTTCTCATAACTGAATTTATATCATACTTATAAGTATCAAATATAAATGATTTAGAATCCAATTAAATGTTGTCCTGTCATAATCAGGACTAGGGATTAATAATTTAATTCAGTTTGTTTAGCGTTCTGCTTAGGTATATTTTAACCCTATCTTCCAAAAAGATAATTACCTAAATTTCAATTTAGCTTCTGATAGAACATACTGGAACTACTAAACAATCATAAGAATTCAGTCTTATATTCTTGTAAAGCTTACATTGATAATCACAAAAGTCTCCAAATTATACAATGATAACAATACTCTCACGACATAAGAACTGGAGAAATACTAACTATCAAGATAGAAATACAATCACATAAGTATCAAATATCCATTTCCATTCCTTTCGGTACTAATCAAATACATTTTATGCATTCAACATACTTGATACATTACTCAACTGAAAAAGGAACATCTTTCCTTATATGGTACATTTAGAAAATCAAGCGGTAATTCATTATAAAATCAATTTAAACAATCTGATCGTCCTATCAGATCTGCATGCTTTTACCACTTACGGCATCCATCTGCAAAAATTGTCAACATGGGTCAGTTCAATGAACTGAGCATGATAAGCACTAACCTTTAAAACAATTGCAATACATCAATTGTTTTCATTAAACACCCTGTTTAAATGAGATCAAATCATTAAAACGTTAGTGACCAAGAAGACAAATGCATCTAACCAACTATCCATCTGAATCCCAAGGACAACAACATCAGACGGATTATATATTCAACATAATAAATAAATAACCTTTCATGATTCCATCAACATGATAGAACAATTCCAAAAGTTAGATAAACAATTATATCAACCTATACTTTATAACAGAAGAGAAATAAATGAATAATACTTATTTCCTTCAGATCTAGCTCATGACTGTACCGTCTTTTCAAGAGCAAGGCATTTACTTAATACACAAGCAAATAAATCAGTCGAGACCATCAACAGAACCATTGTTTTGTTAAAGCTTACAAGAAAGCAACTACAGTACAGTAGCCCTCATGCCAAACAACGGTGTCTATCAACAAGCAGACTCAGTATGTCCTCACGCAAGAAGCGACAGACAAGAAGATATTAAATGCCGTTACCTGTTAAGGTGAAATCGACTACTCCTAAACTCAATCAAGCTCAGAAATGGATATCTATGCACAGAAGACGTAACACGCCAACAATACCTTATGACAACCTTCAACTCATTCAAGTCCTTTCTACACTGTAAGGCTTTTAGACCCAAGGTCGAATTCAAAGGATCTCTTCTGTTATCGCAGTCAACAAGAGACTCAAAATCATTTTAGCAATGACAATTCCCTATGACTATGCAGAGAGATTTTTAAACGAAATCCACGCAACATGCACAGCCACATCTATCTGGAATGTAATCAGAAAGAAAACATAACATAACATAACATAGTCACTTCTGAACGCATCCAGAGTTGAAAGTATGTTATTCACGACCTACTTTATAAAAGCCATAATACATAATGTCAAGTTATTTTAAGAAATCCAACAAAGCCAAAAACATTACATGTTCATACTCAGGCTTATACAGATACAGTGACACAGATTACCAATCAAGGATTTAAAACTAAATCCGTATATCAGTATTCACAATATAGCTTTTACAGAAGCCGATATACAAGATATCTTTCCAAACTCAAGGAACCCAACAGTGTCGAAACAATAGTAACTAAGCAAGCTTAATTTGAGACAGGTACTGTAGTTACCTAGAAAGGATTCCACTGAACCCGAGTAACAGTATATCAAATAAATAATAAACAATGATTCCCAACTGTGCCAACAATGATAAACATTAAAAATCAGGCTTAAACAAATCACTGATTTCGTAACAAGAATTCCAACTGAATCTCTCCAATATTCTTGAACAAGCTTACACAGAAGGAAACGTAACAGTACAACCAGGGAGTCTGTACCAAAATTTATTACAAATAACAGAGGTCGTATGACCTGTTACTTCTTCTAGACTCCAACGAAACTCAAATTACCAATATTCAAAGATATATAAAGCTTCCACAGTGGTCCATAGTGCACGAATCATTCAATGGACTCTACAGAGTCGTTTCAATGTAATAAACATATATATATATATATATATATATATATATATATATATATAAACGGGTTGAATCCCCTTAACCTTCACGAAAGGGAAAAACAACTCCAGTGAGGTCGTAATGAATACTGTAACACAATATGTTACCTCTTCACAATAACTATAAAATTCATAATGAAACCCAACAAAAATCCATAACCACCACTAAATAATAACCACGACATAGCTTACAAAAAGTTCAATTTTAACTGAACAATCAAACAAATGTCCATCAGTATCCCTTCCGACAAGTACCCACAACAAGCAACAACGGCAAGTATCAACAACAAGCATCGACTTCGAGTATAAATCAACAAGCATCACAGTGGCCTGTACCCATCACAAGAACAATTTATGGGCTCTCATAGAGCAGGCCGAGCATACCTTCTTTTCATATATTTCGCATATAAAAGCCAGAATGCAAAACACAAAGAAATATAGCAACAGTTCGAATATAATAAACACCCATCAAGGGTTAAATTGAAAAGCCGAACCAGCATGAAGATACAGTGTCAAAAATCACACAAGGATACCATAGAAACCATCTATTTCCAAAAATCATTTGAACAGAGTTGTTCTAATGAAATCATTTGAAGAAGAGCAAGATTTTTAAAAGTTAGGGCCTAACATGCCTGGATATTTGCTCAAAATTCCGAAGCAGACCACTGAAAGAGCTCGGACTTTCTTTTCCTTTTCCAAGTTAGAGCCACCAACAAAATTTTGCTATTTCCATGACATATATATTTTCCTTTCCAGAGGAAAGAGCTAGATACGCTCATACTCGCCATGCAACACCAAGAAGACTGGTGCGAAGAACCAGTGAACAGGCAGAGGGAAAACTGGAATTCGTGATAAGCCAAACAAACCATTAACTTTCCAATTTGCATGCCTTCTCGCAAAATCTTAGCTCAACTACCGAGCTCATTAATTGCATTTACTCCCAATTTCCCGCTCAAACTCCACTGCCACCGACCGCCATAGTTGGCGATAGACAAGAGAAATTCCAAGACCATTTCCAATTTTGGCGACCTGCCACGTCGGCTCAAGTTAGCCGTTTTAAAACCTCCACCATATTACCTGTCTTTCATACTTATCCACGCATTTAATAGCATAGAAACTACCGCCCATGGTTCGTACCCCTTCCATAGGTCCCCTTACATCCTTGTTCAATAGTTAGGTTAGTAACTTAGGTTAGAATTTAGGATAACACCTAGTCTAACTTCTTAGAACATAGATATTAACTTAGAACATTAGCTCATAGCCTAGGTCTAGGTTAGATTAACACTAATCTAACCCCTAGGTTAAGTTTAGTTTTAGGTTACTAACATTAATAATTCCAGTTAGGTCTAACATTTCATATACTCAGAAAAAGACCTACAACATGCATTCTCGAACAGGGTTCACTCCTGTACTGCCATTAGGCTACAAAATTATATGCAACAGAATTATTACCTGGTCCACGACCAAGACCTTCCAGATATACTTCGATATCGGGAACCATTCCATTTCACACGATCAACCTGAGTTAGACTCAGGATTGGCTTTATTCAACGAATTCAGACCTTGCAACCTGTGAAAGGTTTATAATTTTTAATTCATCATGAAAAACTTAAAGCACCACTTGGATCAATACCACTGATCCAAGGCTAGGTCTTATAGATGAATAACTTTATAATTCGTTCCGAGATCAGATTAAACTCAAATGTAAAATGAAATAAATAAAAGAGTCTAATCATATTATGACTCAGTCAAAGATCTGCAATCTGCAAAGAAGATACAGTAGATATCAAGCATGACTTCTGAATCAAAGGAACACATCCTTTTTTCAAAATAAATCACATATCAACACTTGTATGCTTAGGAGGAAGTAACAATAGTTCAGGGTGTTAGAATATTTTCCCACAAAAACCTTGTTGTCTTGGTTATTGTGCAATCCTTGGTAGGAGCCGTTTCTTCCCATCTTGTAAGATAATTTGTATAAGTGATAATTTAACATGATCTAGTCCTACGTGTGGCTGGGGAGATAGGACCCATAAAGTAAATTTCCCACTTCTAAAAAGGTTCTATGCTAGCAATAGGCCTTAAAGGCATCTCATCTCTATTCCCAGGATTTCTAAGGCATTGACAATGGTCACATGCCTTATAATATTCTTTGTAATCCTTGTACAATGTTTCCCAACATAGACCAGCTAATAGAATCTTATGCATGGTGGCATCTCTCGCATATTGTCCACATGTAATGTTTCCATGATCCTCCTCCATAATTTCTTCACGCTCATGCTCAAGTACACACCGGTGTAAAAATTCATCCTGACCTGATTTGTAGAAGTCTCCACTGATCAACATGTAGGGCGTGACACACATAACAAGTTGTTTATTCATTAAAGCCTTCATACCTTTAGGCACCACACATATTCATAAAAAGATAAAAATATCTTCTAATTATGAGGGTGCACAGTTTAACCTAAATAATTGTGCATCTAATATTATATCCTCAATGCTCTACACGTTCTCTCCCGGTTGAATCTTAGATAAATGGTCTAGAATAGAATTACTCTTTCCTATCTTAACCACCAAAATAAAGTTAAAATCTTAGAATAACATTACCCAACGACATATGCACCCATGTAAAATGAGATTATTCACTAAATACTTCAGTTTCATGTGTTCTATATAAAATATGAATGGGCCAACCAACAAATGCTATAAAAAATTATGGAGCACGTAGATTGCAAAAAATTCCTCACACTTTGTAGTGGTGTAATTATGTTATTCTTGAGTCAAATTACTGCTCGTAAAAAAAATAGGATGATCAACAATCCCTTCTTCATATTGGGATAATACCACACTAATGGCCATGCTAGAGGCATCTACATGAATGCGGAACAATTTGGACCAAGAAGGAAAGTGCATAGTAGGAGTTGTAGTAATCCTTTCCTTCGGTGTCTCAAACACGTGATGTTGTGCCTTACCCCAATAAAACTTTCCTCTTTCTTTTAATAACTCCTCTAATAGTGCAACAATCTTGGCATAACCTTTGATAAACTTTCTATAGTATCCTATGTGCCCCAAGAATCCACACACCTCACTTTGGCTGGTTGGTTCCTCTAAGCCCAAAATAACAACTTTAGTAGGATCCACTAATAAAAATCCCTTACAGATGATATATCCCAACAAAATTCCAAATGGTGTAGAAAACATGCACTTCTTGATGTTCAACGAGATGTTCAACTACCAACATATCTCAAACATGAGCCTTAAGTTATCAAAGTGATCCTTCACAAGCCCATAGATTGTCCAATCATCCAGATAAACCTATAAGAACTTATGAATAAAATCCTAGAATGCCTATACAAAAAGGCACAAAAATACTGCAAGCGCATTCTTTAATCCAAATGGCATAACTATGTATGCAAAAATTCCCCACTTAGTGGTGAAAGTTTCCTTCTCTTGATCCTCTTTAGCTATCCTCACCTAATGATATCCATAGAATCCATCAATGAAGGAATATATCTTGTGCCCTACAATGCCTTCTAGAATTTCTTTACTAAATGGCATGGGAAAGGGATCAATTACATATGAAACATTTAACTCTTTGTAATCCACAAAAAAATTGATTTTTTCATCCTTCTTGATATTGATCACCATAGGGCTCACCCATTTTAATTCTTCAATGGGATCAATGATTCTAGAATTTGGCATTTTGTCAATTTCTTCCTTCACCTTAATGCGTAAGTTTAGATTCATCATGTAATGCCTATTTTGAACTGGGTGCGCACCTTCCTCCAACTTGATTCTCATTTCACCTAAAGATTCATGTACTCATTTTAATTCATGATAGCCTCTAGGGAAAAAATCCTGGAAGTCGCATAACAACTCAATTATCTTAGCAACTTCAGAGTTAGACCAATAATCTCTAATGATGGCCTCCTTTGGTGCAACATCTGCTCCAATGTTTACTTTCTTGGTATTCATAGGTTTGTGGTAGGTGCACACCTTCTCATATGCATTGTCCAAGACCTTGCATGTATCCTTTGTATGCTAAATATCCAGGTTCTCCACTTCTTCCTCATCAAATAGATTTACCATCTTACCCTTTTCTCTTTCTAGATAGGCATGCCTAAGCTATTCAACATCTATTTCTTCCTCTTCAAAGTGTTCCTCTAGTTATGACTCACCTATAAACTCCTGAAGGAGCTCCTCATACTTTGCACTATCTCTCACAGTTAAGTGATTCATAACTTGTAATTCCTCATGCACCAGACATTTAGTAGAAAAAGTAGTCAAATTTATGAATCATATCTGCAGTAAGTTCCTGCCAATTTCTAGTCTCTCTATTCAATTTTGCATAGATATAACATGTAGTCAATTTTACCTCTAACTCCTCTTCAAACAGCACACACACCGAAATATCACCTAGCCTAGACTAGGTGCTCACCCAAGGCACATAAAGGTGTCGAGCCCCTCTTTTATGTGAGTTTTGTAAGAATGCTTCATCATTAATGGAGGAATGTTGTAAAAATAATAATATATATATCCTTTACAAGAACAAAAGTAACATAGCTAGAACCATACATAGATGTACTGTAATATTAAATTAAACATGTTAATAACACAATATAATTGGATCTAAACCATTAAAAATTTAAAACACATAATATTTTGGACCCTTAAACACAAATACTCATAATACTCCATTATCAATTGTTATACAAGTGTTTACAATAGCCAAGATACATTAAGAGATCCATACATGGACCAGGTACATTCACAAAAATTTAGTACTTCCTATAATGGCTTCATTATAGAGGTTATAATAGTGATAACATATGTATTTCCCTAATTCTCTTTGTGTTCTCACATACATGCTCCATTGATCATTCATTTCCCTTGTCTCTATTATTTCCATCCCACTCTCTACAAAACAACCACAACAAGTACCATACCAAATGACTCTCCCTCATTTCCATTCTAATCAATTCATAATCAAGGGACTCAAAGGAATATTCCCTTACCACCTACCAAATGTCATCGTGTTTTGCCATACTTGATTATCCTCAGCATGCACTTGCCAGATAATCCATAACAAACTCTACTTTTCAGATCTCAATTTTATTATGATAATCGTAATTATACAATAGAATATTATTTCCTTGAGTTGTAAGTCTCCATGTCCTAATCTTATCCATCACTAATCTTGGTCACATCTCCAAGTTTTCTTCAATTGTAAATTTAACCATTCTAAAAAATGTGGTTAAGTCCTAACCTTGTTCCACCTGGGCATGAACTTCTGCGCCTTCTCTAAAATAACTTCCACATGATCCTTTACACCTAGCTAGCACATGACGAAAAATTATGTGCCTTTGGTGAAAATATTCCTTAGGGGCAAAAAATTACCCTAGAATAGCTCGATTTTTGCCAACAAAATCCTTCACGCTCTCCAAATAAAACTCTAACAACCCAAAACTAGCTAAGGAAAAAATGTTGCATGGTTTTAACCCCTAAGTGACTAGCTAAAGGAGTTTAGGGAACTCCGCATCCATCTCATCCTTCATCTTCCCCAATGCCTTCAATTCTGCTAGGACTTTCCCTGAAACCTCTCCTACAACATTGGGCACTTGGTCTAGGGTGACTTCCCCCACCTTTCCCTTGAGATCGTTTATGGCTACAACCAACTCCGCACAAACACAATCAATCTCGTCCATCCATTTAGTGATGGAATCTTAGAGTTTTCCAATCATGAAATCTAATATCTCACACTTTGTTTTTATCTTATCTTTCTGATCTGTTGTATCACTTATCAACTGGGTGCGATCAAGTTTGGTCATTGGTACCTTCTCCTATAAGGCATTGAGAGTGGCCTCTTCCTCTCTTACATGCATGTCAACAATGGGCTCACACTTCCTACAACTATAGAAACCCCTATCCACAAATAAAATTGCTTCCTTGAGTTAAGTAAGTAAACCCTCCAAATCAATGATCTAGGATTCCATAACGATATTGTTCTCTTCCTTTTCCTTGGAAATATTTGTAGCTGTCATCCCCACACCATCTTTGGTGTTGGTTAACAAAATCCCCACCAGATCCTCTAAGTACCCCATCTCATAATTGTAGTTTGTTTAGGATTGTCTCACCAGCACCAGAAATTATCACAAGATCTTCTTAACCAAAGTACCAACTTGATCATATGCCTCCTTGGTCCATGCCTACTTGACCTTCAGTCCACAATGTAGCTTTTCTATCTCTTTTTCTTTTTCTTTCTTTTCCATGACAAAATTTAGAATAATGGTCCATGTGTCTAGACCTTTTCTTATCACTTCCGCTAACAATTTATGTAGCATTTTTCATGCCTCCTCGTCAGTGAGGTGGTTTGGATCTACCACCTTATATGTCTCTTACTCCTTTTTCCTCATGAATGGTCTCGATTGCATGATCATTGACCTCAAATTTGGGCTCCTCTACATGACAATGTAAATTCCAGTTGATCATCTTTCTTTTCTTGTCACGCCCCCTTCTTGATCCAAAATATCCCATTCATGTAGCTTCTCTGGGGGGAGGTTATTATAATATCTAGCATGTAACACCTTCACAGGATCATCCATGAAGTCCATGTGTGAGGAAATATGCGTTCACTTATTCCTTACTACTTTGTGCTTTGTATGTTGTTTCTTTGTCCCTAGATAAAACCCTTTATCCTCCTTGATAAAGAAGGAGTCTTCTTTAGTCTTCTTTAATGGGTTGGTGGGTTGGATGGGTGACACTCCATAGAGTGGACCCTAATCTGACCCTTCTGTAGAGTGCTATTTTTCCTTCTCATGTGTCGCATCTACTATCTTGGCTTTTGCTTCATCCCTTTTCTCCTTCTCCTCAAGCTATACCTCGAGCTCCTCCCTGAAGGTAGTGTGGTCTTCATCCTCTTCTTCTGATCCTGTCACAGAACTTGATACATCATGTAATTTTTGCTTCTTCTGTTCTGACTCTTCCTCCTCTTACTGCTTCACTTCCTCACGATTTGGCTATGAAGCCTCGGCACTATCTTGCTATGATGTACTCACACCATTTCTACCATTGTGGCACGTGTAATACTTGCTTTTCTAGGAAGTTTCTAGTCCTCCTCCATTCTCTTTTTCTTCTTCCTATCATTCCTACTCTTGGAATACTTTCATAGGTGGGATTAGTGCCTCCCCCAGATCTACAAAAGGGGGACTCTATAATCTCCACTTCAATCCCCACTTGTGTCTTGGGGAACAAATGCATAAATACCTAGTGGACGAAGCCCTTGATGGTGTGTTATCCGGAAAAATTGATACGTAGAATTTTTTAGGTAACCATACCAAAATTTCCATTTTGGTCTCCTAAAGAAGTCTAATAACATTCTAAATGGCCCAAAAATCCCTTTCTAAAAATCAACTGTTTTAGAACTTAGCCATTTTTCATCTTTTTCCCTAGGTGCAAGAATTCTCTTGTCAACATCAAGGAATCTATACCCACTCATAAAAACTTAAGGCATAAAAATTGTTTTTTCGACATTCCAAAATGTGTGCAACTTAAAAAACCCTTTGGAGCTAGTTAATGTTGTGTCAACATCTTAAAAAATGCGCTAAGTATTTTTTCTTGGGTGTTGGAAATGTTGTGTTGACATCCTTAAAAGCACGCCCACTCCTAAATCCTTAGGCGCGGGAAATGGTGTGTTGACACCATGAAATGTGTGCTTAGGCGCTGGAAGTATTATGTCAATGTCCATAAAATTGTGCTAAGGTGCATTCTCACTCGTGTACACGCTTTAAAAAGTGCACCAAAAGAAGTTGGTGGAGTAATAAATGCCAGTTTTCCTATAAATAAGTGCTTGACACCTGTCATTTTCATGAATTAAAAATTGAAAAAAGTGTTTTCTGTGTGCCTTTCATCCATCCTTATTCCCCCTGTGTGTTGTTTTTCGAGTTTATGGACCCCAACGTCGTCCTTCATCTTTTATAAATCCAGGTATGTGGCTCCTCTCCTTCTTGTTGTTTTTGTTTTTGGTTGTGTTAGGCTTAGGGATTTAATAAAAAGATTAAATCTAAAAAGAGGAACCTATCAATCTATGACCAGCTAGAAACCCCTTTTCCTCTCCTTCCAAATCTGCAAATCTGGAAGGCCCTTGCCTCTAAAGAAACCAAAAGGCCATATTTCCTTGCTTGCTATCTTGTTAAAACCCGCTCTTTATCATTTGAAAAAACCAAATGAGATAATAAATCAAAGAAATTGTAAAATTCATTAAACCCTTGGCACACTGTCTTCCCATGTTACACCTCCAACAGTCATGCCTTGGCGCACTGTACGCCCAGGTAACACAATATTTTTCCACGCTAACTTAAAGAACACTTAGAAGGTTTTTGAGAGGCACATGTGCATTTTGAACAACATCAACATCTGCATGTTTTGTATTGCTAACCCGCACCCCACGCCTATTCCTAAGGCACATTGATTTGCCTTGCAAAATCTTCCGAAGCAGCACCTTAGCACACTTAAAATGTATGCAACACAAAATTTTCTTGCGCCCCAGCAAAGTAGAATTTCCTAAGGCGTAGGTGCATCTCCCTTGACATCAACATGTCATTTCACTTGCTACAAAACCACGCTCTGTGCCTTATCCTTGGTGCTAAAAATTTTCGTGTAACACCTTACAAAATTGCGCCCTTTCTAAAAATTGTGCAACTTTTCTCTTATAAACATTAAGCACATTTTCACTCATGTCAACACTAGCCTAGAAAGTTCACCCAACAATTTTAAGCCTCTACAACATGCTATGAACCTACACCTTACGCCCTTAGCCTTATAATTGCTATTTCTTCATTCTGTAAGTTTTCATTATGAATAACATGATGGTTGACATGCCTCTTCTGTGTTAGACCTCCCTGATTCTTCTTGCATAACAACACCATCCATCCTTGAGCTCAAACATGTCTTCATCAAGAAAGAAACCAACTAAGTCTAAAGCTAAAGCTAAGCAGTCAGAACAAGAGATGAATTATAAGTATCAGAAAGTCAGGATGCATGACTCATATGGAGAGTGCATCCTCGACATCAGAGACTCCGAGCTAGCTCATATTGATATGGATGACTTTTGGGCAAGAACCAACCAAACAAGCAGTGGACCATGGATGAAAAAACTAGTGGGCAGTGGATTGCACTTTGCACTTGGGCTTCCAGTAAGTGCCATAGATAATGAATTATTATGTTGGTTTGCTCAGTGTTATAACAAGGACACTAGATGTGTCGAAGAAAAAAATCAGAAGATGATCATCGACCTCACAGCTCGTCACTTTAAGCTGACCCTGGGCATTCCTCATCATAGGCAATATGTAGAAATAAGTCTAAAATACTACAAGAAGGCCTGGGATGATAATGAAGATAAATGCATGCAGATGATGAATGAGCTTTACCTAAAAACCAAGAAGTCGGTGAGCAGATGGCCACAAACCATCCACCGTAGTGACTTCAATGAAGAGTTGAGTGATAAAATCACCTTCGTAAAAAGAGTATTTGGGCTCCCTGATGCCGATTATTTCCACAAATAGATGTTGAGGTACTTGGAGACCATGAGCAAGAATGTGCCTGATCAACGTTTTGGCTGGGGCTAAATCATCAGCGACACCATCTCCCAATAGATTCAACAAGTTATAACAACTGGGAAGTTCTACATGAATTCCTATGTTGTATACGCTGTTGCATTAGCAAGAGATTTTATGGGATTAGCTTGAAATGGGGTATGGCCCTAAGTCAAAATATACGACTTCTACCTAGAGCTAAATCTCGATGCCTGCATCTCCTAGTTCTCTAAAATCAATGATGCATTCTTCTATGAGGTGATTTTCTTGCTAAGACCAAACATGAGACACAATCGGACCAGCTAGGGTGTAATTGCTGCTACAAAGAAATGGGGAGAATTGTTCATGTAATTCCCCACATTCACATACCTCAGAGCTGTGAATTTTGAAGGAGAGCCAACTGAAGTTGCCATGGCATGTAGGGCCAAAGTTGATCCTGTTGGAATTGTCAAGGAAACTAATCACTTATCATGAGAAGTGCATGAAGAGAAAGAAAGGAGGAAATCCATTTCCACTTACAGTTTGCTGATACACCTGCACCACACTTTCCAAAGCACGGGAGATGTATGCTAAGCTTGAGTTGCTGAATCTAAAGCACAACTTCCCAGCAAGGCTGACCTTCGACTACCGAAGTTACATCCTAAAGGTAAAAATTGATCCCATCCATGTTCCTCAGATCGAGGACATTTGGATCGACCTGACACATGAGATAAACATCAGGTGAAAAGATCACTCCTAACTGGATCTGGAGGAAATTGTCCACTATGGCGTAGCCATCATCCTGAAGGAATTCCAAGAGACTGATCAAGAAATTGATTAGATTTACCTTGACACAGCTGGGGATGATTGGGCATTTATGGAGATCGACAAAGCCAAGGTGCTGAAAACCATTCAGGAAAGGGTTAATCCCATATTGCAACACACCGAACATTGGTGTAAACAAAATGGTATCACCTACCTCAGAGTAGATTTCACTACTTCTCCTTCAGGTAGAGCACCTCCAAGACCAAACCAAGTGCCGAAAGGAAAAGGAAATGAGAAGGAGGGAAATTAAAACAAATAGGAAGAAGCTCTTGAAGGCCTTCCTTCTACTTCTGAGAAGCAATTGGTCTACTTGGTGTCTCCAGGTAAAGAAGAAAAGACAACAGAAGTTTCAATGGATATATCCACTCAGGATGTTGTCACAACTACAACTGTTGAGGTACTCAGTGTCCTTTCTTCCATTTCTTCCCCTCCTCCTGTCATTCAAGCATCTATTCCTATGGATATGTGTTCTCCCCTTCCTTCCTCCATTCCACATCCCACCTCTTCCATCTTATCCTGTCTCACGGATCTATCACCCAGTATTCCATCCATCTAATTTCTGATCCCTTTCATTTCCATGTCCTTCTCTTCTCTTGTAGTAACTCTAGGCCCCACAAGCAGTGGTAGATTGGACTCCTTGTCAATGCCACCACCGAGTGTTTCAACATTCTTCCCTGAGGCCTCCATAGTTTCTTTCCCTTTCACTCATGTTTCTTCTTCTATTCCCTCTACTCCAACTCCCATAAGTCCTAGTTGGAATTTTGACCATTTGTGTTAGCATAAGATAAAGGTTCCCATCACACCCATGGAATTCTCTATCATTTTGAAGAAGGGACCCAAGAAACAGAAAGTGATAAATCACTTATCAAAAAGCACTTTGGGGGAGAGAATCATAGAGATTGCTTAGCCGGATCCCATAAAGGAAAAGAAAGATCTGTCTCCCACAGATTTCATAGTGACTCAAGTCACAATGCGGACCTCATCTAAAAGACTGCAAAGGGAAGCCTTGTCTATAGTAGATGCTCTTTCCAAGAAGCTCCAGAAATCTAAAGAGGAGAAGAGAATACTAAAGGAACAAAACAAACATCTCCTCCAAGCATTATAGAAAATGGGCAGTGCTCCTCCTATGACTGTCACCAAACCCATTGAAGTTCTCTGTCAAGATAAACTAAATGAATATGTTAATATTGGTGAACAAGGCACAACAGTATCCTCCTGGATTGAGCGAATCCTCAGAGATAGTGAGGAAATGATTAGGAAATTCACAGTGCTCTACTAGTATATAGATCAAGCAAATAAGGAGCTACAAGCAGTAGCAGGTTCCCTCTCCAAGGAGTTAGATAATGCCAGGTTGCAACATGAAACATTCCAAGCAATGGCTAACTACTCAGCTGACAACCTATTGAAGTTCTACATCATCGTTCACCCACTAGTACATAATAAAGCTCTCGTTGCATTAGATTATGGGGTTGATGAAATGGATTATATCCTGGACAGGATAGATAAAATCATGGATGAAGCCTTGGATGAATGATAAAACATGGAGCAGATAGTTACAAAGATGTCTCCAGGGATGCTCAGTGAATCATATACCTTGAGGGAAGTAGACGATACATTCCAGTGCTTCAAGTCTATAGTCAGTCAAGGTTTAGCACCAGAGGTCACTTTCGACCGATAGTTTAATCAATAACCTCTTGGCCTAGACTGTGATTTCATTGGCTTTCTTAATCGATGCATGCGAGGAGTTCACCCGGTTACTTTACAAACTCAAGAATGAGAAAGAAACTTGCGAGGTCATTGGCATGACCATTTCAAATTTCCAGATCATGATCAAATTCAGGTAATGATTAGCAAAGTTTATAGAATATCAAGTGTAGTGTCACATCACCTCTCGTGATCAAAAGAAGGACATTAAGTTTGAGCAAAGAGATGACGAGGAGTAGTTTCTCCTATTATATATGTTTTGGTCATTATTGTAAAATATTTAAAAAGCTTGTTGGCATTTAGGATGACATCATCCATCTTGCACCATGGGATGTTGCCATCCAAAAACTTGCCCAAAGTCAACTTTTGACTTTTTATATATTTTCTAAATATCTTGTAAGATATTTTGTAAGTAGTGTGTTTGATTTTGTCTTCTTTCCTCCTCTCCTTCTATAAATACTTGAATACTTGTTGTATTCAAGGGTGGACATTTTTTGTATGAAAAGAGAGGTGAAGAGAGAAAAAAATTGTGTTTTCTTGTAACAAAAGAAATATTAATACATATGCTTAGATTTTGTGCTCAATATATGTGTTATTTCCATTAGATCTTTCTTAACTTAGATCTATGTTTTTATTTTGTTGGATTCATTCCTATTGTCATCATATGTTCATCAATATCACTTTATTTGTTTATGCAAATAAGTTTGCCTCTGTTTACTACCAGCCCCAAAGCATAAACCTTCTGACCTTTCCACCTTGGAATTCATTTCTTTTCTTCCTTCAGATCTGACCCTCCTTCATTCCTTCCCTCCTACCTTTTTGTTCATTGTTGGAACTACCTCTACTGGGAGAAGATCCCAAACTCCCCGAAGTAAGAATAGTGTAGATTTACACATATTCCTCCTTGATAGATTAGCAATAAACCAGTTTTGCTTTGTTGTCTCAAAGAGGGGCTATGCCCTGCACACTGTTGGTCTATTTCCCCACGACCTGTCTAACTGACAGATTTTTGGACCAGCAGTTTTTGGCGACTCTACTGGGGATCTGAACTAAGGAAATAACTAAAAAACTGTAAAAATCACTTACTAGTTTACAAATTTTAAATCCTTTGTTAAAAATCAATTTTTCTTGCATAAGCGATCAAAACTGAAAATTTCCTTATACAAATCCATAGATCTGGAAAAGATAGGAGCTTTTAGTTCAGCTGATTTTTTACAAAAACCTGTATATTTCAGTAGATCTGAGATTCTGACATTTCATGATATTTTCAAAACCGTGTAAAATTCAGGTCAGAGATCTGAAAATCAGCTTTCTAAATTAATCCACTTTTTATCCTTGTTAATCTTTGTTAGAAAACCGCAATCGGTTGTTATTAAAAAGGGGTAAAATTAAATATTGAAAAAATACATGCTGCTGATTTTTGCCAAAAAAATCAGAAGATCAGTAAGTATAAAGCAAAAGTTTGTTGTAAATTTTCTCTTAATTATTGCAGATCTGAATGGGTACACTGGTGGAAGAACCATTTACTCGTAGCAAAAGAGCTCATGGGGGAGTTGAATCCAATTTTTGATCTACTTCGAAGGCACAATTTCAGCATCACTCCAGCACGATTCGCATCTGTTGAGTTCAACAGATTGATCAAGCAACCAAAAGTGTTTCCCCTCCATGAAAGAGCCATATTTCACAGGGTGCCTTGACGTCAACTTGTAGTGCTCTATTGCTAAGTGGAAACACGCTCCCTGCTCGTGTTCATTTTTCCCACTTTTCAGATGGTCATTTAATCTAGCTTGTACCTTGTGGGAATGCCATGGGTCCTCTAGCACTGTCCGCATCTAGTACAACCCCCTCCCTCAGAGAAAATCACAAAAATTTCCCAAATTTTAATGAGAGCAGAAATCAAAACATAGGCATGTGCATATTGCTGAATTTATTATCTCATGCAGTATTTTGGATGTGACTCATGAAGACGTATCGAGTATGTCTCTTTCTTGAGACCTTGCAAGGGCTTGCATTAGAATGGTTCCAGCATTTACCAACTACGATCCATCACTAGTTGGGCCGCATTACGAACTACATTTGAAGACAAATACAAACCTTCAGAAGATGCATTTGCGTTATTGTCACAAATCACTCACATGAAGAAGAAGGCTAATGAAACCATGCATGATTTTATCACCTATTTCAATTCACTGATCAATCTGTGTGTTGCTTGCCATGATGCCAACATTAGAAAACTCAAAAGTGTTTCTTCTTGAACACCATGAGTTCGAAAGTAAGTTTCTTACTTTTACAAGAACAGATACCCACCTTGGTTCTTGCTCAAGCTACGGCCATTTGGATAGAAGACAACCTTCTTATATCTGGTGAGTTAAGACAAGAGCCATCAAAATCAAAGGCTTCAACTTCTTCTTAGGCTACCTCATCAGATTTAGCATTCCAAAAGATGGTGAATGACTTTCTCTCATTAAAGAAACAATTGGCTCAAACATCGTCTACTACTCCGTACCGGGATATCCCACGGAGGAACTTCACTCCCAACAATGCCCCCCAAAGGTCACGTTTTCATGTAATAATTCTCCAAGTTTAGCTATTAAAGCCCATCTCGGTTAATTCTTTGGTTGAAATCGAAGAAGATGATCCAGATTAATAAGAACCTTCATCACAAGGCAAAGATGATCAAGATGCCGGTGAATCGACTGGTAACTCTACTATTGGGTATATGGAATTTGAAGATGAGGAATCTGATGAAGAAGAGGGTACCCAAGGGTATGCAAGTGGACAATCGTTCATGGTTTTCACTCACTCACAAGGAAAAGAAGTAAAAGTTTCCACTGAAAAACAAAAGAAAAAGGCTGTGGTAACTCCACTGCCAACGATCGCTAAAAGAGGTAATCACCTTCCTACTCAACATCTTGTTAAACCTTTTGTAAAGAAATCTTTTCCTCTCATTTCTTCTCCAATTCAGCCTTCCTCCAATCCCATAAAGACCAGTAATCCTCCTCCAAAAATGTGAAACAAAGGACTCATTCCTTCATTAGCACAACCCTTGGTCACATTTGATATAATTGATCACACTAAAAATACCAAGATATAGATGTCTGAAGTTGAGTACCTTTAGTCCAACCCAGAGAAGCTTATAAGATTAACTAAGTATATCCAAAGCTATGTTGCTGTCCTTCCTCTTGTTTCCCTAAAAGGAATTCTTCCCACTCCTCCTACGTCTCACGTAAATGTCACCTCAACTTTGACATCAGGGAAAATTAAACCTTTTTACCTATCTCTCCTGATCAATGGTCATAAACTAAGCAACTGTATAATTGACTCTAGAGCTTCTAATAATGTTATGCCAGCAAAGGTCACCCACACTTTGGGCCTCACACTTACAAAACCTTTTGGTAGATGCTAATCCATGGAAACCAAACAAGTACCATTGATTGGTTAGATCAAGGATGCGTAGTTTATATTTGCGGCATTTCCTGATAAGAGGATAAAAATGACTATTCTCGTAGTTAATAGTCTAGCGGCATACAGGATATTTCTAGGGAGGAGCTTCTATAAATAAGTTGGTGGGGAAATTCATATAGAATGGTCCAAAGCCAGGATTCCTGTCAAAGAAGTGATGCAGATGTTGGAACCAAAATCACAAAAGAAATATCTAGTCACCAATTCTGATGACCCCGAGGCTTAGATTATTTTCAAATTGTCAGGGATGGGGAAATACTTCCTATCCACCGAATAAGATAGAATGGATGTTCTCATCTAATAAGTGGATCTCAAAAAAGTATGGACATGTAATTTGATGGTAGTTGCGCAACAAGTGGATGCGGTGTTGGGGCTGTTCTAATATCTCCTGAAGAGGGGATTTTCCCTTTTTCTTTCAAATTGTAGTTCTTCAATACAAATAATACTACTGAGTATGAATCCTTGTTACTTGGCATGTAAGTTGTAAAAAAGAAAGGAATCAAGAATCTAAGAGTACAAGGTGATGCTGAGATAATTGTCAATCAGATAAAAGGGATATACCAAGTAAATAATAACTGGCTCATACACTACCACAATGCAGTATGAGATAACATCGAAGAGTTTTACACTTTCTCAATCAAATAGTTTTTGCAAACTCAAAATGACATGGTTGATTCATTGGCCGTCTCAACCTCTCTCATGCTCCCTCACCTAGGGTTAAAAATGGATACATATACCATTGAGGTGGTTTTTCGCCCAAGTGTGCAAGATAATTCACAACACTGGCAAGTGTCCAATGATGACAACCAACTTATCACCTTTTTAGAGAAGGTTGAAATTTTCAAAGAACTTCATTTTGATGGATCAACTTCTACATGTCGTGAGTCTCTCACCAGTCAAGCACATGAATCTGAAGAAGAAACAGTGATACAGCTCAAAGGAAATAAGATTCCGAAAGGTTTGGTTTCCTTAGAATGATTATTTTATAATCATGACTATTTTTTCAAGAAGAAGTGATAGGATGATCCTTCGTCTTCTCCAGAAACTGAATCCGTCAATCTGGGTACTACAAAACATCCTTGTTTCATAAATATCAGGAAGTGTTGTATGCCCGAGGAAAAGTGAAAATTTGTTAAGTTGCTAAAAAAAGTACATGGATGTGTTAGCATGGTCTTATGCTGATCTAAAGTATTTTAAGCCAAAGGACATTCAGCATGACATTCCACTCAAGGATGATGTCAAGCCTTTTCATCAAAAGCAAAGGCACTACAACCCCAAAATCTCAGGTACCATCCGGGCCAAAATTCAGAAGATGTTGGATGCAAGAATTATTTTTCTAATTCATAAAAGTACCTGGGTTACAAATATTGTGCCTGTGCAAAAGAGGAATGGTGAGATACGCATATGCATGGACTTTTTCAACTTGAATCATTCATCCTTAAAGGATAACTATCCACTACCAATAATGGATCAAGTGCTATAGGCAGTAACTAGTTCAGAAATGTTATCTATGCTTGATGGTTTTTTAGGTTACAATCAAATTTAAGTCATGCCTAAAGACCAGTTCAAAACAACATTCACCACTCCTTGGGGTACCTTCACCTACAACAGAATGTCATTTGGTTTGATCAACACCGGTGCCACCTTCCAACGAGCAATGGAATTTTCATTCAGAGGTATGATGGGAAAGGTCATCATAGTTTACCTAGATGACCTGACTGTGTTCTCCAAAAAATAAATTGATCACTACGATCATTTGGAACAAGTCTTGATCAGATGCCGAGAGCACAGGATTTGGCTAAATCCCAAGAAGTCATTTTTTGGGGACACCGAAGGAAAGCTGCTAGGACATGTCATTAGAAGAGAAAGAACTAAGATAGATGTCAAAAGGGTCAAGACTATTCAGAGCTTTACTTTTCCTACAAGCAAGACTGGTGTTCACTCTTTCTTTGGAAAGGTAAATTTTCTTAGATGCTTTGTTCCTAATTTTTCTGAGAAGACTCGTCATATATCCAATATGATGAATGGATCCTAAACATTTCGATGGAGTGACAAAGGTAGGAAATCATTAAAAGATATAAAAACCTCTGTTTCTCACACTCCTATTCTAGCGTATCCCGAGTTTAGCAAAGACTTCATCATGTACAATTATGCATCTGTGCATACTGTATCAGCTATCTTAATGTAAAATAACTCCCAATATATTGAATCCATGATTGCTTTCATGATCTCTCCTCTCAAACCTCATGAACTGAAGATGTCACAATTGGGAAAACACACCTTTTTCATGGTAAAAGAAGTCAAGAAATTCCACTATTATATTTTGGATTATCATACAGTGGTACTGGTTCTAGATACAACTGTTAAGTCTATCCTGACTCAATAGGATTTAGGGAGCTTACGAGGGAATTAGATCGAAAAGGTCTAAGAATACGATCGAGACATCAGACCAACCAAGTTGGTAAGAGGTAAAGGAAAGTGTCAGCTAATGGCTGAAAATAAAGACTCAGGGGTACCTAAAGAAAGAACTGATCACATTGATGGAGAACAAAATGAACTAGAGAAAGTAGATTCTTTTCCCATGGCTCTATTTGTCACAACTAATGACAAATGGTATTCTGATATCGCGTTCTTTCTCACCTATGAAAAGTTCCCAACTCACCTAACCATAAAGGAAAAGTAAACAGTGAAGATTAGAGCCATAAGATATGTCATATGGGATGATGGATTGTATAAGCGTGGAATTAACAGTGTTTTTCTATGATGTGTTGACAAGCCGCAATAGATAAAATTGTTAAAGAGTTTTCATGACTCAGCCTACGATGGTCACTTCTCCTCATCAATGATAGCACACAAAATCATCCGAGCTAGGTACTATTGGCTGACGCTATTCCAAGATACAACCACTTGGATAGTGAAGTGTGAACTTTTCCAACAGTTTTTTGGTAAACTAAAGCTAGCTACATTTCCCCTTAGGCTTGTCATCATCAACGAACCATTTAGAAAATGGGGAATTGATTTCATTGGAGCAATCAATCCTCAATCGAGTGCTAGATATAGTTATGTCCTAACAGTATTGGATTACTTCACAAAATGGGTGGAGGCCATACCTATCAACCATGCCACTTCTAAAGTTGTTTGCAACTTCATCAAAGAGAATATTATTGTGAGATTCGACATTCTACACAAAATCATTACTGACAATGCTTCCAACTTCTCTTCATGGGAAGTAATTGGTTTTTTTTATGGAAGCAGAATAACCTTGGCTCATGCCTCTGATTATTATCCTTAAGGAAATGGTCAGGTAGAATCCAACAACAAGAACCTAGTGAATATCATATAGAAGCTAGTTGATGAAAACCAGAGGTCCTGGGACAAGTCCTTATACAATAATTTTTGGGCGGATTGTATCACTCCAAAGAGGTCTCTCGGCATGTCACCTTTCTAGGTGTTGTATGGGATCAATGCTGAAATCCCTATCTCCGTAGAACTGCCAGCTCTGCACTTGGCTCAAGAAATTAAAGATGAAACGTTTTAGAATTCTCTTGAAAAGAGGATTATGTACCTGACGGAGCTTGAATAAAAGTGAGTGAAAGTGGTCGACAAGATCACTGAACATCAAAATCAAGTTAAGAGATTGTTTGACAAGAAATCCAAGTAGAGAGATTTCCAAGTTGGAGATCTTGTTCTCTTGTGGGACAAACGAAGAGAACCAAAAGGTATGCATGGGAAGTTTGACTCCCTTTGGAGAGGGCCATACAAGATCAAATAGCTTAATGGAGAGAAAATTTTCCATCTCTCATATTTGGATGGAACTGAGATCCTGCTTCCCTATAGCGGGAAACACTTGAAGATTTTTAGGAAGTAGAGCTTGCTCTCTTCTTTGTACAGTTTTCTTTCATTGTGTGTTTGCTTCCTGTTTATTGTGTGTTCCCTTCCTTTCCCTTTTTGGTTACCCTTGTTTTTTACTCTCTGTAACCCAATGGATAGGCACATGGAAATATGATATTATCTACCTTTGATTTTCACTCAATGATAGTCCCCAGAAAGAGCCATCTGTTATCTTGTAAAATTGACAAGGAGAATTTTGCAGGTAACCATACCAAAATTTCCATTTTGGTCTAATAAAGAAGTCTAATAACGTTCTAAATGGCCCAAAAATCCCTTTCTAAAAATCAATTTTTTTAGAACTTTTCCATTTTTTAGCTTCTTCCCTAGGCAAAAGAATTCTCGTGTCAACATCAAGGAATTTGTGCCCACTCATAAAACCTAGGCACATAAATTGTTATGTCGACATTCCAAAATGTGTGCCACTTAAAAATATCTTTGGTGCAAGAAATTTTGTGTCAACATCTTAAAACATGCGCTAAGTATTTTTTCTTGGGTGGTTGAAATGTTGGGTCGACATCTTTAAAAGTGTGCCCACTTCTAAATCCTTAGGCACGGGAAATGGTGTGTTGACACCATGAACTGTGCACTTTGGTGGTGGAAGTATTATGTCAACATCCATAAAATTGTGCTAAGGTGCATTCTCACTCATGTCGACACTCTGAAAAGTGTGCCAAATGAAGTTGGTGAAGTAATAAATGTAATTTTTCATATAAATAGGTGCTCGAAACCTGTCATTTTCATGAATTAAAAATTGAAAAAAGTGTTTTCTCTGCACCTATCAGTCATCCTTGTCCCCCTGCGTGCCATTTTTAGAGCTTGTGGAATCCAACATTATCCTTCATCTTTTATAAATCCAGGTAAGTGGCTCCTCTCCTTGTTGTTTTTGTTTTTGGTTGTGTTAGGCTTAGGGCTTGTATAAAAAGATTAAATCTAAAAAGAGTAACCTATCAATCTATAACCAGCTAGAAACCCCTTTTCCTCTCCTTCCAAATATGTAAATCTAGAAGGCCCCTACCTTTGAATAATTTCCAAAAGGCCATATTTCCCTGCTTGCTATCTTGTTAAAACCCTCACTTTTCCATTTGACAAAACCAAAAGAGAGAAGAAATAAAAGAAATTGCAAAAAATCATCAAACCCTTGGCGTATTGTCTTTCCATGTTACACCTCCCATAGTCACGCTTTGGCGCACTGTATGCCCAGGTAACACAATATTTTTCATGCCACCTTAAAGAAAACTTAGTAGCTTTTTAAGAGGCGTAGGTGCATCTTGAACAACATCAACATCTGCATGTTATGTATTGCTAATCCACACCCCACGCCTACCCCTTAGGCACACTGGTTTGCCTTGCAAAATCATCCGAAGTAGCACCCTAGTGCACTTAAAACATATGCAACACAAACTTTTCTTACACCCCACCAAAGAAGAATTTCCTAAGGCATAGGTGCATCTTCCTTGACATCAACCTGCCATGTTGTGTATTACAAAATCATGCCTCACACCTTATCCTTGGCGTTAAAAATTTTCATGCAACATCTTGCAAAATTGCGCCCTTCTACTTGGCGCACTTTTTCTTAGGTCAACACCAAGTGAAATTTTCCTCATGTTGACACCTTCCTAAATGTGATTTACCCTTTGGCACCCAAAATTACATGTTAACATCCAAAAAACCGTGCCTTTTCTGATTGGTGCAACTTTTCTCCTGTCAACACCGGTGTAAATTTTTTCATGTCAACACCCCAAAAACTTCACCTAGCAATTTTAAGCCTCTCCAGCATGCTGTGAACTTGCGCCTTGCACCCTAAGCCTTATAATTTCTCATTCTTCATTCTGTAACCTTTCATTATGGATAACATGACAGTTGACATGGCTCTTCTATGTTAGACCTCCTTGATTCTTCTTGCATAACAACACCATCCATCCTTGAGCTCACACATGTCTTCATCAAGCAAGAAACCAACAAAGTCTAAAGCTAAAGCTAAGCAGTCAGAACAAGAGATGAAGTATAAGTATTAGAAAGTTAGGATGCCTGACTCATATGCAGAGTGTAACCTTGACATTTGAGACTTTGAGCTAGTTCATATTGATATGGATGACTTTTGGGCAAGGACCAACTAGGTAAGCAGTGGCCCATGGATGAACAAATTGGTAGGTAGTGGATTGCACTTTGCAGCAGGACTGCCAGTAAGTGCCGTAAATAATGAATTCATCATGTTGGTTTCCCGCTGCTATAATAAAGAAACTAGATGTGTTCAAGATAGAAAAAAAGATGATCATCGACCTCACAGCTCGTCACTTTGAACTGACCCTGGGCATTCCTCATCACAAGTAATATATAGAAATAAGTCTAGAAGACTGCAAGAAGGCCTGGGATGAAAATGAGGATAAATGCATACAGATGATGAACAATCTTTACTTAAAGAACAAGAAGCTGGCGAGTAGATGGTCACAAACCATCCACCACAGTGACTTCAATGAAGAGTTGAGTGATACAATCACCTTCTTAAACAGATTATTTGGGCTCTCTAATGCCCATTATTTCTACAAATGGATGTTGAGATACCTAGAGACCATGAGATAGAATGCACCTGATCAACATTTTGGCTAGAGAAAAATCATCAATGACACCATTTCCCAGAAGTTTCAAGAAGTTTTAAAAACTAGGAAGTTATACATGAATTTCTATGTTGTATACACTGCTGCAGCAACAAGATATTTCACAGGGTTAGCTCGTAATGGGGTATGGCCCCAAGTCAAGATATATGAGTTCTACCTAGAGCTAAAGCTCGAGGCCAACATCTCCCAGTTCTCTAAAATCAATGACACCTTCTTCTATGAGGTGATCTGCTTGCTAAGACCAAACATGAGACACGGTCGGGCCAGCCTGAGTGTGATTTCCGCTACAAAGAATTAGAGAGCATTGTTCACACAATTCCTCACATTCACATAAATCAGAGCTATGAATTTTGAGGGTGAACCAACTAAGCTGCCAAGGTATGCAGGGAAAAAGCTGATACTCTTGGAGTTGTCAAGGTAACTAATCACTTATCATGAGAATTTTATGAAAATAAAGAAAGGAGGAACTCCATTCCCCCTTACAGTTGGCCGATACACCTGCACCACACTTGGAAAAGCATGGGAGATGTATACTAAGCTAGAATTTCTAAATTTGAAGCACAAATTCCCAGCAAGGATGACCTTCGACTGTCAGTGCTGCCTCCTAAAGGAAAAAATTTATCGCATCCATGCTCCTAAGATCGAGGGCATTTGGATTGACTTGACACATGAGATAGACATCAGGTGAAAGGATCACTCCTAGCTGGCTCTGGAGGAAATAGTCCACTATGGCATAGCCATTATCCCAAAGGAATTCAAAGATACTGATCAAGAAATTGATTAGGTTTACCTTGACACAGATGGGGATGATTGGCCATTCACGAAGATCGACAAAGCCAAGGAGCCGAAAACCATTCAGGAAAGGGTTAAGCCCATGTTGTAGCACACCAAAAATTGGTGCAAACAGAATGGTCTCACCTATGTTGGAGTTGATTTCATTACTTCTACTTCAGGTAGAGCACCTCCAAGACTAGGTCAAGTGCCAAAAGGAAAAGGAAAGGATAAGGAGGGCGAATCAATAAAACAAGAAGAAGCTCATGAAGGCCTTCCTACTTCTGAGAAGAAAATAGTCGACTTGGTCTCTCCACGTAAAGAAAAAGAGACAACAGAAGTTTCAACGGATAGATCCACTCAGGATGTTGTCACAACTACAACTGCAAAGGTACCCAATGTTCCTTCTTCCATTTCTTCTCCTCCTCCTGTCATTCAATCATCTATTCCTATGGATGTGTCTTCTCATCTACCTTCCTCTTCCATCTTCTCCTCTCTTGCAGATCTATCCCCCAATATTCCCTCCATCCAATTACAGATCCCTTCCATTTCCATGTCCTTCTCTTCCCCTGTAGTAACTCTAGGCCCCACAAGCAGCGGTGCGTTGGACTCTTTGTCAATGCCACCACCGATTGTTTCAACATATTTCCCTGAGGTCTCCACTGTTGCTTCCCCTTTCACTCCTGTTTCTTCTTCTATTCCCTCTACTCCCACTCCCATAAGTCCTAGTTGGATTTCTGACCATTTGGGCCAGCATAAGAGAAAGGTTCCCATCACACCCATTTACTTATCCATCATTCTGAAGAAGGGACACAAGAAGTAGAAAGTGATAAATCAATTTTCTAAGAGCACTTCAGGGCAGAGATTCATGGAGATTGCTTACCCAGATCCCAGCAAGGAAAAGAAGGATCTATCTCCCACAGACTTCACAGTGACTCAAGTCACAATGGGGACCTAATTTGAAATCCTGCAAGGGGAAGCCTTGTTTGTAGTAGATTTTCTTTGTAAGAAGCTTTAGGAAGTAAAAGAAGAGAAGATAATACTCAAGGAATAGAATAAACATCTCCTCCAAGCATTACAGAAAATGGCCAACGCTCATCTTGTAACTACTGCCGAAATCATTGAAGTTCTCAGTCGGGATAAAATAAATGAATATGTTAAGATTGGTGAACAAGGTGTAGTAGTATTATCCTAGATTGAGTGAATCCTTAGAGATAGTGAGGAAATGATTAGGAAATTCATAGTGCTCTACCAGGATATAGATCAAGCAAATAAGGAGCTACAAGCAGTAGCAGATTCCCTCTCCGAGGAGTTGGATAGTGCCAAGTTACAGTATGAAACATTCTAAGAAATGGCTAACTACTCAGATGATGACCTAGTGAATTTCAACATCGTTGATCACTCGTGGTCACATAATAAAGCTCTCGTTGTATTAGATTACCGGATTGATCAAATGGAATATATCTTAGAGAGGATAGATAAAATCAAGGATGAAGCCCTGGATGCATGACATAACATGGAACACACAATTACAAATATGTCTCCAGGGATGCTCAATGAATCATACACCTTGAGGGAAGTAGACGATACATTCTAGTGCTTCAAGGCTATAGTCACCCAAGGTTGGGCACCAGAGGTCACTTTCGACCAAGAGTCTATCAATAACCTCTTGGCCTACCGCGATTTCATTGGCTTACTTGATCGATGCATGCGAGGAGTTCTCCAGGTTACTTGATAAGCTCAAGAATGAGAAAGAAACTTGCAAAGTCATTGATGACCATTTCAAAGGTCTAGATCATGGTCAAATTCAGGAAATGATCAAAAAGTTCATGGAATATCGAGCACAGTGTCACATCGCCTCTCTTGATCAAAAGTAGGACACCAAGTTTGAGAAAAGAGATGATGAGGAGTAGTTTCTCTTCTTATGTATGCTTTGATCATTGTTGTAAAATATTTAAAAAGCTTGTTGGCATTTATGATGACATCATCCATGTTGCACCATGGGATGTTGCCATCCAAAAACTTTCCCAAAGTCAACTTTTGACTTTTTAGATATTTTGTAAATATCTTGTAAGATATTTTGTAAGTAGTTTGTTTGCTTTTGTCTTCTTTTCTCCTCTCCTTCTATAAATACTTGAATACTTTTTGTATTCAAGGTGGAAATTTTTTGTATGAAAAGAGAAGTGAAGAGAGAAAAACTTTGTGTTTTCTTGTAACAGAAGAAATATTAATACATATGTTAAGACTTTGTGCTCAATATATGTGTTATTTCCATCAGACCTTTCTTAAGTTAGATCTATGTTTTTATTCTATTGGATTCATTCCTATTATCATCATATGTTCATCAATATTTATTTATTTGTTTATGCAATTTTGGATCTGTTTACTACCAGCCTAAAGCATAAACCTTCTAACCTTTCCATCTTGGAATTCATTTATTTTCTTCCTTCAGATCTGCCCTCCTCCATTCCTTCCCTCCTACCTTTTTGTTCATTGGTGGAACTACCTCTACTGGGATAAGATCCCAAACCCCCTAAAGTTAGAATAGTGTAGATTTGCATAGATTCCTACTTGATAGATTAGTAATAAACCAGTTTCACTTTGTTGTCTCAAAGATGGGCTATGCCTTACATGTTGTTGTCTTGTTTCCCCACAACATGCCTAACAGATAGATTTTTAGACCAACACGATGAAATCAAATTGTGGATGTAAATATAGAAATTATGGCTCCAAAACCTCAACATATGCAAGCTAGGTGTCATATTTGTACATCGCACAAAGGGTGTAAAAATTAGCGTCCACTTTATCACCATTAAAGACCATATTTTTTGTTTCCTTCAATTAGTTGATGGCACACTTCAGGTACCTAGTAGTGAACACAAAGGGAGCTTACAACACATCCTCATCTCCCCTTTTTCCATTATGAAATTTTCCAAACAAAAGTGTTGTGTAACTACAAAATTTACCTGGTCTCCAACAACTTGTGAAAACTCATGAGGGATGTACCATTCATTCTCAAAGGCTTTTCACAATCAATCATACCCATTTTTCATTCGGGCTTTATAGGTGTTCGAGATGGAGCCATCACAAGTAAATTGTGCAATGTGATCTATAGGAGATGAGAGCGCGTGTGGGTAAACCCATATATTTCCGCTTGGCCTATTTGGGACACCAATTTCTCATAACACAATCAACAAGAGTATGGATCCTGATGTGATCTTTTCTCCAACCTCATTTTGTACTCATGCCTCCTCAATGATATTGCTTGTAACAAATTAAGAGAAATTACAGTTTGATCAATTAGACACTTTGTATGCAATGTACATGAATCTCTTGTTTATATCTTTCCATCGTTCCGACGTGCCTAATTTGTGGCTAATGAGTTTTGTTGTGACCCTCAACATTGGGTCAACAAGATCAAAAATTCCTTGAGCCTATCCTCCTTTCTCGTAGTTCAATTTCTTCACTAATTCCTCAATTTTTTACATTGCAACACAAATCAAGTGCCATGTCCTCACCAGTGTTTCGTAGGCCCATTACTATTCTAATCAAGTGGTCTGTAATTGTCATTCTTCTCCCCGCAAAGTAGAAGAAGTCCTCGTGTACCCATGACATCAACCACCTGAATAAAGAGGTTCTTTTTACAAATAATGATAAGTATCATTAATGTAAAAATCCAATTTTCTGTAACTCCTTTTACACTGAGTCATCAACCATAGGGTTTCTGATCTCATCTACTCTTGGGACATCAAAAACCAGAACCTCCTACATCAATTTCTCTTTATCACTTTTTGTGGTTATATTAGTTGATCTTACACCTTTAAATATTAGAAATATACTTTCCTATTTGAATCACACCTGAGGGGTATTGCATTTCTAAGTATACCTCAACAGGTTACTCCTTATCCACCATTGGCCTCTTTGTTCAAGATTTTTTGGGTGCCATTTCTATTTCCTTATTTCATACCCTAGGTGATTTCACAGTCTCCTTTCCTGCTCGATATTTTCAACTTCCAAAGATTCACTTCTACACAATTGTTTATTGCCTTACTGTATTCCTTACCCCTTGTTATACTACAAGATCTCGTCTCAATTCTCACAACATCATTGGTTCGTAAGCAGTACTTCACTTCTTAATCAAAACTCCATCATTTTTTAATTGCTTGTGAGCACAAAGATTAAAATTTATAAGGGCAAGGTAGTTAGAATGACTATCCTCACCCTCTATTTATAATTTTTCAATGCCTTAATATCACTTTGACCATGTGTCTTAACTTCACTTTTTTAATAAAGCACTTTGTTTTCTTAAGTCAACTTCTGTGACTTTCCCTCACACACTACAGTCATAACCTTCTGGTGTGCTATTTTTACTTCCCTGGTACCGACCTCCACCACATGCTAGACTGCACCAAAGTACATAACCTCTACGTCATCCACCAAGTCATCTCCTAAACCACTTCCTACCTCATGTTACACTACGCAATCATTGCTTCTCTTTGGCATGGCCTTTAAACAACTATTCTCAACACACCTTTACAACAACACAAATTCAACCACCTTATACCGCACACAAATCATTCTTCTACCTTTATGCCACTCATCCCAAAATGAGTTTTCCATTGATCATATTTTCTTAAAGGTTTTTCCAACCATATCCAAACATATACGCCAATAAGTCCCACATTAAATTTATGCACGATCCTCTGCGCATCGAATATCTTATAATGTAATTAGTAACTGACACACCAATGTGCAACAAAAAACCCAACAAAAAATACAAAACAAGGCGATGAAGGAAGTAAACACATATATAATAAAATGTATTAAGCTAAAGCCTAAGCTAACTAGAATACTTATTTACAAATAAACTGAAGACTTCTTTATAGTAAGGCTTCAACCTACTTTAGTTGAAATAACCGGGAAATCGTGTCCCATCCAGTGCTTGTAACTAGTAAGGACCTTAATCAAGTATGTTTGTTCTAACATACGGTCCCAACCAATGTACCTTGAATTTCCCATGGTGGCACAAAAACTTGGAATCATATAATAGAACCATCTGCCCAACCTTAAATTTCTTGTTTCTAATATGATGATCATGTGATGCCTTCTTTCATGATTTCTCCATCGTTTGACTCCACCTAGAAATGGTGCACATCTCATCCAACTGTATAAGTTTATTGATGCGCTCTTCTAACACCTATTCATCAGCTAATCCTCATGCACACACAATACATAGGGATGGTAACATAAATTCCATGGGTATAATAGCCTTTGCACCAAACACCAACTGAAAAGGTGTTTCTTTGTTCAATCATTTATAAGATGTTCTATATGACCATAATAATGCAGAGACTTTATGATCCCAGTCTCTTCTCCTCACATCAAAAATCTTTGTTAACATGTGGCTTAATATCTTGTTAAATGCCTCAGTAGTTCCATTAGCCTTAGGGTGATAGGGTGTAGTTTTGTGATGCACCACAATAAATTCTACCAACAAGATTCTAATATTCTAACTTAATAAATGCATACCCCTATCACTCGTTAAATTTTATGGGCATCCATACCAGCTAATTATATTCTCCCATAAGAACCTAGTTGTTGTAGCCATTGTACAATCCTTTGTAGGTGCCACTTATTCCCACTTCGTAAAATAGTTTGTACACATGATAAAATAGGTGAACCTGTCCTATGTGTGGATGGGGAAATAGGGCCCACAAATTCAATTTATCATTTTTCAAAAGGCTCTACACAAGAAATAGGTCTTAATGACATTTCATCTCTCTGTTATGTCTTACCAATACATTGAAAATGGTCACATGCCTTGCAATACTCTATACAATATTTATAAATTGTTTCCCACCAAAGTGTTGCCAATATAATCTTACGCATAGTCACATTCCCTATATAGTTACCTCCTGGAATGCCACCATGAGATTCTTCCATGATTGCAATACACTCACGTTCCAACATGCACCAGTTAAATACCTCATCCCAGCCTAGCTTGTACAAGTATCCACTAATCAACATGTAGGGTGTGGAACGTATATCCAACTAATTTTTCTCCAAGACCTTCATTCCTTCAAGTACCAAACCCATTTGCAATAAATCACCAATATCCTCTAAATCAGAGGGCATGCACTGCAATCTAAACAAATGTTCATTCGAAATTATGTCCTCAATGCTCTATGTGTCCTTGCCTAAGTTAATTCATGATAGATGGTAAGGTCCTAAATTGTGTTAGGAAATAAGGGATAAAATATGTGGAATAATCCTTCAAATAATCGCAACAGTAGAAAATAATATGTAGAAAATATTACAGATCTCAAATAAAAGTGTAGAATAATAATAACACAACACAAAGAGATAATTTTTAACGTGGTTCACCCAATTTGGGCTACATCCACCAAGAATAAATTTCTTAGTTTTTATTAGCAGCCACCACTATCTCAATACAATACCCAAATATTTTTGAAGCTATGCTCAACAAAATCTCAACAATTCACACCTGAATTCAAAACACATCTGCAATGTTACGTAATACCTACCATATGCAAAAAACCACATAAGTAGACAACTGCTTAAGAATTTTTATACAACCATGGGGAAAAACCATGTGTATCTGAACCTGAGAGAGACAATTGTGGAAAGTGTATAGTCCTCAACACTTTTACACATGAAAACAGGCTCCACAACCTAAAAATCTCTTACTTGGAGACTAGTCCTTTTGATCACCTTGGTCATCATGTCTATAGGATTTTGAATGGTATGAATCTTCTCTAGATTCAACTGCTCTTCCTCTAAAGTTGTCCTGGTGAAATGGTACCTTAACTGTATATGATTTGTCTTAGAGTGCAAAGCAGAGTTCTTAGCTAGGTCTATAACACTCTGAATATCACTATGCAACTTTCCTTCCTCATGCTTATTCCCTAACTCCTCAAGTAATTGTTGTAACAAAATAATTTCTTTTCTTTCCTCTGTGGCATCAACATACTCAACCTCCATGGTTGACAAATCCACTAGATTTTGTATTCATGAAATCCAACTTACTATTGTTCCACATACATTGTAAACTTAACCTATTGTGGTCCTCTTGTTGTCTACATATCCAGCCATATCTGAATATACATAACCACAAAAATTGGTGTCTAATCCATTATAGTAAAAAATTGTCCCCATGGTCCCTCTCAAATATCAAAGGATCCACTTTACTACCTATTAGTGATCTCTACCTGGATCACTCATAAATCTACTCACTGCTCCCACTGCATGGGCAATATTAGGCTTGTTACACACCATGGCATACATCAAACTTTCAACCACTGATGAGTAAGGTACCTTGGACATCTAGTTTCTCTCCTGCTCTATCATGGGACACTGCTCCTTTGATAACTTGAAACAGCCTGCCAAAGGAGTCCCAACCGATTTAGCATCATGCATATCAAACCTCTCTAAGACCTTCTTAATGTACTCTTCCTAAGATAAAGTTAGCTTGTGTTCCTTCCTATCCCAAGATATCCTCATACCAAGTATTTGTTTGGCTTCCCCCAAATCCTTCATAGAAAAGGATTCACTTAGTTACTTCTTGAGTACTTTTATTTCCTACATATTTTTACCTGTAACCAAGATGTCATCCACATACAAACACAGGTTAATATAACTTCCATCCTTAAATTTCTTTGTATACACGTAATGGTCAAAATGACATCTAATATAACCTTGCTCCATCATGAAGCTATCAAATTTCTTATACCATTGACATGGAGCTTGTTTCAAGCCATACAAGATCTTCTTCAGTTTGCACACCATCTCCTCTTTACCTTTGACCTCATGGCCCTCTAGATGCTACATATATAGATCCACCTCCAAATCATCATGGAGAAATGCAGTCTTTACATCAATCTTCTCTAAGTGCAAGTATTTTGTTGTAAATATTCTAATAATAATTCTAATAGAAGTCATTTTTACTACATGAGAAAATATCTCATCAAAATATACACCTTTTTTTGTACAAACCCCTTAACCACCAAACGGGCCTTGTATCTTTTCTTTAATCCTTCTTCCTCTTTGAATTTGAACACCCCCTTGTTCTATAATTATCTTTTCCCTTCGGGTAGCTACACCAAATCCCATGTCTGGTTCTCCATGGGATCCTGATACTCCTCATCCATGGCTTGCTCCTACTTCTTCCTGGAATCTACCTTTATTGCTTCATCAAAGCTCTATGGCTCTCCACTATCAGTGAGTGATAAATAATAAAGAGAAGGAGAAAAAAATTTAGGTTCTCTTCTTACCCTAGAATACCTCCTCAGTATAGGAGTTTGGGGTTCCTATTGAGGAGGTTATTGATCTAATTCATATGTCACTTTCCCATCTGGAAGATCATTAACCGCTGCATATTCTTTCTTGGATTCTTCCTTGTTTTCCTACAATTGTTGCTTATACATGACTTTCTCATTAAAGACCACATCCCTAGATCGAATGATTTTCTTGTCCTTAATACTCCAACATTTATATCCAAATTCATCACCACTATAACCAATGAAAGTACATTTTTCTAATTTATTCTCTAGCTTGTTCCTATCATCCTTATCTATATGAAAAAAAACCTCACATCCAAAGACTCTAAGAAATGAATAATAAACTTTTTTACCATACCAAGCCTTCTTAGGTATTCATCCATCCAAGGCACTTGAGGGTCCTCTGTTTATCAAGTACACAGTTGTGCTCACCACTTCTACCAAAGAAAGAGGCAGTCTTGCATATAACCTCATGCTCCTAGCATGTTCCATTATTGTTCTGTTAATCCGTTATGGCACCCCATTCTACTGAGGATTTCCTAGAACCATCTTTTTCCTATTGATTCCATTCTTATTACAATAATCATCGAATTCATTGCTACAATACTCCCCTCCATTATCTGACCTGAGACATTTTATCTTAAGACCAGTTTCATTCTCTACCAAGGCTTTCCATATAACAAAAGTGTCAAATACATCAGATTTGTTTCTAATAAAATAAACCCAAACTTTCCTTGTTGCATAATCAATAAAAGTAACATAATAACTTGAACCCCAAGAGATGATACTCGAGTCATCTCCCACACATCAGAATGCACCATCTCTAACTTACTCTCTTTCTTTGTAGGTCCAACCTTGAGAAACCTTACCTGCTTCTATTTCCCATATATGCAGTCCTCACATAACTCCAAATGTGTTTCTGTATATATCTAGGAAATTCCTTCTTTTTGATCTCCATGCCCTTATCACTCATATGACTGAGTTTATAGTGCCACAATGTTGTATATAATTCTGAAGCCATAAGATTACAAACATTAGTCCTATCAGTGGTTAAATATAAGGTTCCCACTTCTTACCTCTTTCTAACACAAGAGCACCCTTGGTAACCTTCCAAGAGTCTTCTGTAAATATCACAATACAACCATCACTTCCCAACTGGCTC
This sequence comes from Taxus chinensis, assembly GCA_019776745.2. Taxonomy (NCBI): domain Eukaryota; kingdom Viridiplantae; phylum Streptophyta; class Pinopsida; order Cupressales; family Taxaceae; genus Taxus; species Taxus chinensis. Next base: position 490,250,220 of record CM034146.1, read on the forward strand.
GCCGATATTAGATTTCATTTTAAATTAGGCACATGTATGACATCCTTCAATAGCCATGTATTCCCATTATACAACTTAACCCAAACAGATCCTTTTCCAACTATACTACAAGGCTCATCATCACCAATAAAAACATGCCCAAAATCCCCTTGAACATAATCAACAAAATAATGCCTATGTGGAGTAGCATGGAAAGAAGCCCTCAAATCTAAAACCCAATATTCAACAATATTGTGCAAAGAAAGAATAAAGGCATCGTGACATACATTACCCATTGCCACATTTGCCTCCTTGTTTTCTTATTATCCTAAAGATCCCAACAATCCTTCTTTGCATGCCCAAACTTTCCACAGTGTCAGCATACTATATTTCTTTTGGATTTTGACCTTGGACGATCTTTCAATTTTCAACGGCTTCCTCTATTCTTCTATCTCCCTCTAGTTTCCACTATCAAATCATTCCCTAAAGTAGAAGACTCCCTAGAGATTTTTCTTCACATTTCCTTGCTTAGAATCACCCCTACAACATCCTCAAACTTCAACTTTGAGTTAGCTAGAACCGAGTTTCTTACCACCATTACCAGGCTATTCCAACTCTCATATAAAGATCACATAATTAATAAATCCATAACTTCTTCATCAAATTATATTGTAACTAAAGATAACATATTTACAACCATATTAAAATCATTTAAATGATATTCTACCAAACCATTTTTAGACATCTTCATATTAAACAACTTTTTCATTAAAAAGATCTTGTTACAGGAAGAGGGTTTTTCATACAACTTCCCTAATGAATCCACTAGTTCTTTTGTAGTCTTTTCCTTTGAAACATTAAATAATAATGAAGATGCAAGACACAACTAGATTTTCACAAGTTCCTTCCTATCCAGCAAATCCCATTCTGCATCCATCATGCTTGAGGGTTTGTTCACCTTCTCAGACAACAAAATATAAAGATCCTTCATATAAAGGTAATCTTCAATCTGCATCTTCCAAATACTAAAAATTTTCCCGTTGAATTAATCAACCCTTGATCTTCCATCATTTTCCATAGCTCCCACTGAATCTAAAAATTTCCTTACGATTCAAAACTTCAAAAAACCAAACCAGGATCTGATACCAATTGTTAGGAAATAAGGGATAAAATATGCGGAATAATCCCTCACATAATCACAACAATAAAAACTAATATGTAGAAAATATTACATATCTCAAATAAAAGTTCAAAATAATAATAACACAACACAAAGAGACATTATTTAACATGGTTCACCCAATTTGGGCTACCTCCACCAAGAATCACTTGCTCAAATTTTATTATAAGCCACCACTCTCTTAATACAATACTCAGATCTGTCTGGAGCTATGCTCAACAAACTCTATAGAATTCACACCCGAACTCAAAACACATCTGTAATGTTACATAATACATACCACATGCACAAAACCACATAAGTAGAAAACTGATTAAGTAGCTTTACAAAACCATGGGTATCAAAACCATGGGCCAAAATCATCCCATAAACTTAGGGGTCAAAAATCCCATCCATATGAGAAAAAACACATTTCTAGGTATATCAGGCACGTTTTGTTGCGAGGCCAAAAAAAACTTGGTGAGACAATTGTGGAAAGTATATAGTGCTCTTAGTGTATAGTATTCGACACTTTCACATATGAAAATAGGCTCCACAACCTAAAAAACTTCTCTTTCCTAGTTTTACAACAACCAAAAATTCAAACTCCTAAAACATCAAGATCCACCGATATATGATCCCTTGTAAAATTTTCTTGTTCACCAAGTAATTTAATTCCATTTAGTCTGTGTAGAAATAAAATGTGTTGCTAGAAAATATCGTATAAATGTGTACAATGCATAGATAATTGAAAATGCCTTGCACTCTTTGGTAGTATAATTATGTTCTACTCGAGTTAGCTTCCTACTAGAAAAACACAAGGGATGGTCAACGGTCCCCTCTCTAGGTTATGCTAAGACCACTCCAATCAGCATACATGATGCATCAACATGCACATGAAAGGGCTTATCCTAAGAGGGAAAGTGCAATATGGGTGCAGTGGTAAATTTGTCCTTTAGTGTGTCAAAAGCCACTTGTTGCACCTCACCCAAATGGAATTTACTCTTATGTCTCAAAAAATATTGTAATTGCGCAAAGATCCTAGCATAGAAATTGATGAATTTCCTATAATATCCCATATTTCCTAAGAATCCACGCATTACACTTTTACTAGTAGGCTCCTCTAGTCCTAAGATAGCAACCACTTTTACATGGTCTACCAATAATCCTTCTTTGCATCTGATGTGACCTAGTAAAGTGCCAAATGGGGTAGCAAAGACACATTTATTAATGTTAACTAAGATACTCAATTGCCTGCATATCTCAAAAATCAATCTCATACTGTCACAATGATCTATTACTAACCCATACACCATCTAATCATCCATGTAAACTTGTAGAAACTTATGGATGAATTTTTGAAAGGCTTCTACTACCATGCGTGAAAACACAACAGGTGCATTCTTCAATGAAAAATGCATGACCTTATAAGAAAAATTTCCCCATTCAGTGGTGAAAGTATTCTTCTCTTGGTATTCCTTTGCAATTCTCACCTGGTGATAACATGAAAATCCATCTATAAAAGAATAGATCTCCCACCTTGCTAATCCTTCCAAGGTCTCCTCAGTAAATGGGGTTAGAAAAAGGTATATGACACACACAACATTCAAATACCTATAGTCAACACAAATGCATATCCTTCCATCCTTTTTAATGCTAATTACCATCAGCCTCACCCACTCATATTCTTTGACTACCTCAATGATTCCAGATTTTATCATCTTATCAATATCCTCCTTGACCTTTATATGTAGATTTAGGTTCATCCTATAAGGCCTCTTCTGAACCAGGTGCACACCCTCTTTTAACTTAATCCTTATTTCTCCCATTGAGTGATGTACTCCTTTCAACTCATGATACCTGTGTGAGAATAAATCTTGGAATTTGCACAGTAGATCAATGATCTTCGACACTTCTTGTTCCATCAGGTAATCTCCAATGACAACTTCCTTTGGCTTTGTCTCTATACCAATCTTAACTTTCTTAGTTTTCAAGGGCTAATGGTAAGCATGAGCCTTCTCATATGCACTATCCATAACTTCATGTGTACCTTCCTTATGATTAATATCAAAGTTATCTACCTCTTTATCATCTATCAGGTAGACCAACTTACCCTTTTCTTTCTCTAGACAAGAACGTTCAAGTTGAAATTTCTTAGTTTCTCCATCATCTAAGTACACCTCCAAACCAGGTTCACCTAATAACTCTAGAATATTTTTCTCCACTATGGCGCTATCTTCCACAGTAAGGTGCTTGACTACCTACAATGCCTCATTCACCAATGGCTTCAAAATTTGATACTCAAAAGTTTGAATAATATCCACAGTCAAATCCTTCTAGTTTCATGTATGAAAATGCAGCTCTGAATGAATATACCATGCATGCACACAATCCTGCAAGGTGGAATAGAACTTATGCACCCATAATGAAGGATGCAAGGCTTCCACACCTTTCATCTTGGCTCTCTCACTCTTAGAAGTGGAATGAGGTAGAATACTTCCCATGATAGTCACCTATTTTAGATGGTGCATTTCTTTAGAGAAACCTAATAGAGAGTGTTATTCTCACTTAGTGCCATTCTAGAAGGTTATCTTGATGGGTCTCCCACTAGCGCGCTATCATTCTACACAAGGTATAAGTAATCATATTCATTCTCTCAACTTGACATGTCCACTGGGATTCCATCACATGTAAACATACATCAGGTTTACCTTCGCGAATCTAGTGTGGTAACTCCCTTCCTCCTAAATTCCTAACTGATAATTCTCTTGCAACTTGAGTCACAGTGCCCTTCAATTATCTCCAAATACACTCATATGCCCTCTACGCCCAATCGTCACATGCAACACTAGTTGTATCACTCATGGACTAAGCGTCTTCCCAGTCAATGAATCCTTCCTCAGATGGATGAACAATCTCAAGTTCTCTAATGGTGCGCACATAGATTCTATCCAGGTCCTCTTCTCCTAAAGGTTCCACATATGGCACATAATTACCATTTATGAGTGGAATAATGATGCATTCCTCTTTGTTCTTGAAGCTTATGTACCCTTTGTTGAAGCGCAAGTCAACATTTTTCTTATAACACTAGGGGTGTCCAAGTAATGCTAGGAGGTTATCTACCTCAGAAAGTGCTAAGACTTCAAAATTTCTAGTAAACGTTTCCCCTTGGATGGTTATAGATGTATCCTTCAACACTCTAATGAGTATAGCCTTTTCCTTATTCACCATATATAACACATTTGAATATGGTTGTAACGGGGGCCTCCCCATATAATTACATACATCTAGAGTAATGACATTGACCTCAGTTCCTGTGTCCATTAGAATGTTTCTTAAGATCCATCCATACACAACTACATTCAATTTGATCTCTTTATCATAATCAAGACTGTGAGGAGGCAGATTAACATGTAAGACCTTCCAATCACACTCACCTCCAACGTTCAGTACTTTCTCTCTCAACCAATCTCCTAACAGATGAATAATATTATCTTGGCACAAAATTCAATGTACTTCCCTAACCTCTTCCATGTCCTTCTGGGGAATGTCAGCAATCTTCTTTTTCTTAAAATTTTGTTATTTCTCCTTTAGAAATTGAATCTCCCCATACAAGTTCCTAATCACCTCCATAGTCTCATGGTAGACCTTTTTCTGATGAGTTGGATCAAGATACTTCCCATGTAATACCTCTTCTCATGTAATGAGAAGATTTTTCCTCAACATTTCCTTTTTGCACCCATCCTCAACTCACGTAGTTACTAAGACAGGTTCTAACTCATGGTTATGTGCAACCCTAGGCATCCATTGCGGATCATCTTGCTTCACACTCAACATCCCTGTGCCCTTTTCCTTCCTTTGGTTCTGACTCATGTGCTCATACAACTTAGGGCACTCCTCATACTTATGCTTCTTCCTACACCATGAGCACTGTAGAAAATCCAGACATGCTCTTGTAGTGTTCAGTAGATCCAAAATTATGAAAAATTCCACGGGGAACTTCACTCTTACCTCCTTGAATACCATGGCCTATAAATCCTCCACAAAAACCTCTTCCTTGACTTCCTCCATCTCTGTGCCCTTCATACTAAAGACCTTCAATCTCAAAACTACTTCCAATGATGGTATGGCATACACGAATATCAATGGCACCATGGATTTGGTCTATTAACTAGAAATCCTTTGTATCATGAGTGAAAGATGAGAACATATTACAATAAGAAGACACATTCTTGCTGAGTGCACATTATAACTATGGGAATCTACTTGGATCATAATATCCATGAAAAATTTCACAATCCAATAATACGGTGTGCATTGTCTTTCATGGGAAACTATCCTTTATGTATCCTTCTACCTCATAATCCATTCACCATAGTCAACTATGAGTCTCATGAGTTGAGTTCGTAGATAATTTCTCCAGTTACTTTTTGATGGTAGAGATATGTTCTTCTAAAAATGGCCTTACTCTAGTGTGAATGATTCCAAAGGCATTAGCATGCAAATCAACTTCCAAGCCTTCATGCAGCTCCATGAAAGTCTTGTGGGAAAGCACTCGTCTAAAAGGCATTATCAATCTCCCAATGATCCACTGGGCATGCTAAGATGGATGGATATCATAAGAATAATTTTACAGAAGTGTCTTAAATCACGCATCATACTCCCACACACTCTCTACCATACCCTGATGGATCTCCTTCAACGTGTTGATGCTCTTTTTCTCATACTTGGGAATATGAAATTCTAAAAGGAAGGCATCATGCAGTGCTGTATAATCCACCACTATCTGATGGGTGTCATACTTCTGGTACCATCTATGCATGTACCCTTGCAACATATCTACAAATTGACTTACTTTCTACTCTAGGGAAGTGATCCCCTTTGTGTGTCATAGCAACTCACACTTATGTACATGCTCTGCAACATTTTCAATACCCTTGTAATCAGGAAAATGTGGAGACATCTCATAAAACACATATTGATGGTTTTTTGGTCCTTGCCCACCATATCTAGGATCTTGATTCCCTCCTGTGTTTCCTCTACCACTAGATCCTCCTCCCATTGTAGGTATGGGGCCTGATGCAACTATGCTCTGCCTACCCACCATCGTGCTAAACTGCGCGCCGATGATCTATGATGTAGAACCACTTCTAGATAGGATACCTAAAATTTTTGTAGCCACACCTTACCTAAATGATGTGTCAGATATGATTCCTTTAAACACAATAAATGTTTTTGTTGCCATATAAGAAAAAAATACAAAATTATATATGCCAGGTGTCACTCGGCTACTAATACCAACATGAACCGGGTTAACAATGCTTATCTCATGAATTGGAAAACAAAGCACTAGGGTTTGGTTACCAGGTGGCCTAAAATGTGTGCCTATAGCTCTCCTTTATCCATAGGATGAACTCTCACCAGAATTCAAGGGGGTTTCTCTCTTCCGCTTACCAAGATGGGGTAGCACAAACTACTCAGGTCCCACACCCTTCACACAAACCTCAAATCATTCAGGCAATATCTATCTCCATAAATCCATCACTCCAACAACTTTGCATTATCTTACGAACTCCCTCTTTCATGCTTCATTATACTTAAGCCTCCTCTCTTCTCTCTCTTTTTCTACCATAGAATCCACCATCTTTTACCACACCAGTTTTTGCACCCCGCACCTAGTGGGAAATCAACTAGCCATAGGAAATACATCCATACTCAGAGTGATAATCATGATTTTAATGGATAATGACATAGCATGCAAGAATGATCCCTAAGCTCCTGCAAGAACTCAAACTTAAAAATATCTAGGCAATAATACATAGAAATCACGTATTCCAAGGTACAACTAGCCAACACTCCACTCCACTAATGATCAACAACATGAGTCCAAGTAAGATAAACATCATGAAGCCTCTGATACTCTTCTTGGGTCCACACATGAGGTCTATAATACTAGGTATTCCTCAAATCATATGCCGATAACCATTCATACAACTCTATGGGAAAACAACAAAAGAAGGTCTCATAGATCTCATGATATAGATGTAACTCTACCCATTTACGTGCATCAAATTGAGGTCCAATATTAAATCTATGTGAAATCTCATCCTCCATGTTTTTAAGCCAAGTTTTGATGTTTTCAAAAGTCAAGCACTCTGTCATCACACACTATTCTTACAACAACTTCAAAAGAGGTCCCGGAAATGAAACCAAAATGTAGTCACATTTACCTCTAAATCCTTCTCATCAAACCCTAAACACATTTGTATATCACCCAACCTAGAATGGGCACTCACCCAAGGGGCGCAAAGGCATCAAGCCCCTCTTTTATGTGATTTTTGTAAGAACGCTTCATCATTAATGGAGAAATGTTGTAGAAATAGTAATATATGCATCCATTATAAGAACAAAAGTAACAAAGCTAGAACCATATATAGATGTAATGTAACATGAAAGTAAACATCTTATTAGCATAAGAGAATTGGATCTAAACCATTAATAGTGTAAATCACACAAGAGTTTGGAACCTTAAACACAGATTCTCAGAATACTCCATTATCTATTGCTTTACAAGTGTTTACGGTAGCCAACATACATTAAGAGATCCATACATGGACCGGGTACATTCAAATAATTTCAGTACTTCCTATAATGGCTTCATTACAGAGGGTTTAAAAATGATACCACATATATTTTCCTAATTCTCTATGTGTTCTCACATACATGCTCCATCAATCATTCAATTCCCTCATCTCTATTATTTCCATCCCACTCTCTACAACACAACCAAAAAAACCACCATACCAACTACATTTCCCTTGTTTCATGCCAATATTTTCATAATCAAGAGACTCAAATGAATATTTCCTTACCACCTAATCATCAATCAGAGTGAACCACCTTCCAAATTTCATCATGTCTTTCCATACTTGAGTATCCTCAGCATGCACTTGACAGATAATCCATGATAAAATCTACTTTTCAGCTCTTGATTCTATTATGATAATTATAATTATACCCTGGAATATTCCTTCCTTGAGCTGCAAGTATCCATGTCCTAATCTTATCCATAACTGATCCTAGTTACATCTCCAAGTGGTCTTCTATCGTGACTTTAACCATGGTCCAAAATGCGGTTACGTCCTGACCTTGTTCCACCTAGGCATGAACTTTTGCACCTTCCCTGAAGTAACCTCCACGCGAACCTTTATGCCTAGTTAGTGCATGACAAAAAATTCCATGCCATAGGTGCAAAGCTTCCTTAGGGGCCAAACATACCATGCACGCACGTAGCCTCACTAGGTGAAATGAAGCTTGTGCACCCACAACGAAGGTGGTAAATCTTCTTGCCTCTCTGTCCAGAGTCTCTCTCACTACTAAACGTGGTTCTAAACAAGATTATTACCATGAAATTAATAGATCTGAGTAGGTACATTGCTCCTTAAAACTCTAGTAGATAAATTAATCCTCACTTATATCCACTCCAAAATATTATCCTTGTGAACCATCCACCAGCGCGTTGTCATCCTATGTAAAGTATAAACTATCATATTTCTTCTTTCCACCTTACATTCCCACTAAAATTCCATGGAAAGCAAGAATACCTCAAGATTATCTTCACCAGTGTACCTTGGTGCCTGGTTGCTGCCTAAAGATCTCCAAATCTGAAATATTCCACCAATATGTTAGATCAATTGGTTATACCAATGACTAAAAAAAAATTTACCTTCCAAATAAGTGGATAGGTCAAATTTTAGTTGAGGGATGCTTAGAAGGAATGGAGGCTGCGGGATGCTTCAATGGCTCTCCTTTGATGCAGATCTTCTTCTCCAATGGATCCTCTCCAATAGTGCTCCTCTTCAACCTTGCTTGGATAGAACCTGCTCTGATACCAAATGATAAAAATGGTATAGCTTAGATACCAAATGATAGAATAGAATAAGATTGCAATGACCAAAGAGGGACGGAAGCCTCACAAATATTATTGATCATGAAATCAGATTACATTACAATGCAAGAGCTGTAATATTTATAGATATTAGATAACCTCATATGGATAGACATGACACCCTAGTAGACACCAACTACGAGATGATAAGACCCATCTCACATGCACATGTAATTACTACTAATACCAATATTGAATGTTATCCAACATAACAATATTAAATGCAAGTCACTAGACTAGAGTGCACATGTTGCACATTATTAAATAAAAGACAATGCAATAAAATGCAATAAATATGCCTATGCTAAATTATGCTAACAGTTTCTTAGTTTTACAATCTTCCTTTTATGTCCAAATTTACCACATTTGTGATATTTACCACTAAATCTAACATGCAATTGATTAGAAGAAAAACTTTTCTTATTAACAAAAGAAGATGTAGATCTAAATTTTTATCTGAGAAGGGCTTGCAAGGTTTGAACTTTAAATTCTAAGAAAGAAGTGCCTGAGAGGCATTCTCCTTAGAGTCAAAGTTCATTATCACTTGCTCTTCTTGTATCAAAAGTGAACTCAAGGTATTTAAATAAGTTAGATCATTTTTGTTTTGATATTTAGAGTTCAAGATAGAAATGAAATTTCTAAATCTTTCATGTATATTTAACTAAACAATAAAGTAGATTAATTTTTCACCAATTAAATTACAATTTCAACCATCTAATTGTGCTTTAATATTTTTAATTTTGGCTAAAAAATTAACTACTTTTTCATCTCCATTCATAGGAGTTGTGAGCAATTATAAAACTAGGTTAATAATTTTAGATAAACGCATACCTTCACAAATGGATTCTAGTTGTGTCCATACCTCTTTAGGATGTTCAATATCACCAATGTGCAGAAGGCAATCATCATTCACATTGTGCAAAATCATAAAAAGAGCCTTCTACATTCATTGCAAGTATGTATTCATGTTATCTACAGTTGCTTGATAACCAGTGGGAGCAACCTCAGATCCAGAAACAATTGTCCAGAGTTTCCTCGCCATAAGTTCTTATTTGACCTTGATCTTCCAAATGTTGTATTTGGTTCCATTCAGGATCTGGATTTTTTCAAGATAGAAATCGTTGGACGTCATTGTTTTCCTGAACCTATAAAACACACCCCATTATAATATACAATGTACCATAGGGTTAGATACATATTTATCACAAAAAACCTTTTTAATAGAAATAGATCTAAATTTTATAGATCTAGATAAACTATTTAATCATAACTAATTTTTTCATTATAATGCATATTAATTAACCTCCCATGATCAAAATAATAACCCGCAATATAAAAGGCTTTGCATTATACCCCAGACTTATATAAACAAATTTCTGACCATATAGAAGTGAAGAAGAAACCCATAAGAATGCAAAATAACTTACAAATTCTTAAAAAAATAATGTAGAGAAAGATCTGGCCATCTTAAATTTGACATCTAAATAACCATCATACTGGCTTAAGTTTGGTCTGTCGTGAAGGTCATTTGACCGTCAAATTTAATGCAATCAAAAATTGTTGTATATTTCTAGAATGTGAAATTCCATATTTTTTTCTTCTATATAATATTAGGGAGGTTATATTTTAATACATTATATTAACCGATTATAATTTATAATGTAAAAATATATTCACTTTTAAAAAAAGAGGTATATAGTTAATATAATGTAAATAAAAAACAACATATAGTCTAAATTTTTTTATAAACTATAGTATATATACTTTAAAAAATATACATATAACCATTATTACGAGGCCCCTCATGAAAAAGAGATTTAAAACATTTACTAAGCCATGTAATTTTAAATTCTACATAAACCTTAGAATTTACAAAGGAGACAACATTTTTCACACATCCAATGGAAAAAATTCAAATCTTATTTTGATGGAGCTTTGTCTCCTCTTTCATTTACCATTGAAAAAATTCAACTAGCACAAATTAAAACTATAGAAAAAAAATATTTCAAATATTTTACCCTTACCTCTACACAAGTTTTCACATAAGGTAAGAAGTTTCTAAATTTTCCACCTGTGAATTCACCTTGATTCTTCACAAAGTAAAACTTTTAGGTTGCACTTATTTTAAATACCCTTCCAGGTTGGTTGAAAAAACCCGTACAAATTAAATCAATAAAATATAAAACATTTGTTCTTAATTTATTTAATTTACCTTTCCAGGTTGGTTGAAAAAACCCGTCTAAATTAAATAAATAAAATATAAAATATTTTCTCTTAATTTATTTAATTTACCTTTTTAGGTTGGTTGAAAAAATTGTACAAATTAAATAAATAAAATATAAAACATTTGATTTTAATTTATTTAATTTACTTTTTCGGGTTGGTTAAAAAAACTGGTACAGAATAAATAAATAAAATACAAAACATTTTATCTTAATTTATTTAATACCTTGCTCTATTACCATGTTAGAAGTTGAGGATTCTAATAAATACACATTTAATCAACTTACATATTAGATAATGTTACAATAAATATTTAAATAAACCAAAACTACTTTGAAAATAACCTTTTACTTTAGAGAATTTATTTTGCATCCAATAAGATCACCTCCTCCTTAAAACCCTATTTACCAAGGGTAAAACCAAATCACTTGATTTGCACACCTTTGATATATTTCCCGAATATATCAAATTAGGAACAAAAGTCCTTTTTATATAGGGTGATCGGGTATGTCTCCCGACCCACCTTTTCAACCTAAATGGTTGACACATATACCTAGGTGAGTGTATTTAATAAATATAAACATAAATAATTCACATTATTAAATACTTACCTAATGTGTATTACGTAGGTATGAATATTTAATAATAGAATTTTTTTTAATTTTATAAAATATTTAACCTATATAATAGTGATGGACCCATATTAATTAATGGTCGGTCAGACCACTTAATCATTATGTTCCAACATAAGAATGGTTCTATTATTGTTCATTTGAATGAATTTAATATGGTTGTGACTATGTTAAACTCAGTAAAAATTGACTTTGATGATGAGGTCAAGGTTTTGTTGATTTTTTTCTCCTTACCAGATAGCTAGGACAACTTGGTTATGGCTGTAAGTAATTCAGTATCTAATAATTCAAAGCTGAAGTTTGAGGATGTAATAAGTGTGATCCTAAATGAGGAAATGTGAAGGAAGAGCACCAAAGATTATTATACTTCTGGAAACACTTTTGATGATGGAGAGTAGAGGAGAAAAAAGAACAAAGGGAAAGTTAATTGTGGGAAGTCGAATGATCACGGAAGGTCAAAGTCCAAGATTAAGTTAGAATGTTTGCACCGTTGGAAGGTTGGTCATGCTAAGAAAGATTGATAGGCTCTTTTGGATAAGAAGAACAAAAAGGAGGAAACTAAAGAGGTAAATGTGGCAGCAGGTGATGTTTGTTAGGATGCCTTAATTCTTTCTATAGATAATATTGTTGAGTCTTGGGTGTTAGATTCAAGGGCTTATTTCCATGCCACCCCACATAGACATTACTTTACTAATTTTTTTCAAGGAGATTTTGGACATGTATATCTTGGTGATGATGAACCAAACAAAATAGTAGGGAAATGATGTTTTTAGGTGAAAATGTAGAATGGGAACACATGGCTACTTAAGGATGTTAGGCATGTGCCTAAGTTGAGGAAGAAATTGATATCAACAGGTTAGCTGGGAAGTGATGGCTATACGGTTAGTTTTATAGTGGATTCTTGGAAGGTTACCAAGGGAGCTCTTTTAGCTGCAAGAGGTAAGAAAAGTGGTACTTTGTATTTAACCAGTGCTGTTGATTATTGTAATTTAGTTACTGTGGATAGAGATGTAACTTTGTGTCACCAGAGACTCAGTCACAGGTTGTTTGGATTAAAGGAGTTAGATTTAGACTTCTGTGAGGATAGTGTTTATGGAAAAAAGAAGTGGGTGATATTCCTCAAGGTTAGACCTACCATGAAGGAGGGTAAGTAAGATTTTGTGCATACAGATGTATGGGGGCCAGCTAAGGTAAACTCTATTGGTGATTCATGTTATTATGTCACTTTCATTGATGATGTAACTAGAAAAATTTGGGTATGTTGAATTAGAAAGAAATATGATGTGTTTGAAACCTTCAAAAGATGGAAAGCCTTGGTTGATAATGAAATAGGTCTCAAGTTAAAATGTCTCAGGTCGGATAATGGAGGGGAGTATTGCAACAATGAATTTCTTGATTACTGTTCAGTAAATGGGATCCACAGGAAAAGAATGGTTCCAAATACTCCATAGGAAAATGGAGTGTCAGAGAGAATGAACACATTAATCCTGGAATGTGCTAGGTGCATGAGGTTACATGCAGGGCTGCCACTCATGTTTTGGGTGGAAGTGGTGAGTATAAATATTTATCTGATTAACAGAGGACCCTCTATGGATTTGGATGGAGGTACACCTAAGGAGGCTTGGTCTGGTAAGAAAATTGATTACTCATTTCTTAGAATATTTAGATGTGAGGTATTTGTTTCCATTGATAAAGATGATAGGACCAAGTTAGAGGATAAGTCTGATAAATTCACCTTTGTTGGATATGGTGAGGATGACTTTGGTTTCCGTGTTTGGGGTATTAAGGACAAGAAAATATTTTGGTCTAGAGATATTGTCTTTAATGAAAAATTCATGTATAAAGATCAGTTGCAAGAAAAGAAAGAGGAATCAAAGAAATAAAACATGGTGTTAGAAGACATTATGGACAACAAGGTGTCCAAGGGGCCAGTTTAGGTGCACCATGTTATGGCACAACCAGTTCAAGAACCTACTCATCAGGAACCCCAAACTCCTGAGGTGAGAAGTTATTATAGGGTAAGAAGGGAACCTGAATTATTTACTCCATCTTTGAATTATTTATTTCTCACTGACAGTGGATATCCATAGTGCTTTGAGGAAGCAGTGCAGGTGGATGCTAGGAAGAAGTGGGAGTAGGCCATGGATGAAGAGCATAGATCTCTTATGGAAAACCATACTTGGGATCTGGTGGAGCTACCCGAGGGTAAGAGAGAATTGCAAAAAAAGTCGGTGTATAGAATCAGAGAGGAAGATGGAGGCAGGAAAACATATAAGACCCGGTTGGTGGTTAAGGGATTTACATAGAAGAAAGGTATATACTTTGATAATTTTTTTCTCCTGTTGTTAAAATGACTTCTATTAGAACTATTCTTGGTTTAGTAGTAGTAGAATAATTGTACTTAGAGCAGTTGGATGTGAAGACTACATTCCTTCATGGTGAGTTGGAGGAGGAATTGTATATGCAATATCCATAGGGTTATGAGGTCAAAGGGAAGGAGAGGTTAGTGTGAAAATTGAAGAAGAGCTTGTATGGCCTGAAAAAATCTCCACGGCAGTGGTAAAATAAGTTTGACAGTTTTATGCAAGAGTAGGGTTACTCCAGGTGTCACTCAAACCATTGCGTACCCATCAAGAAGTTTCTTGATGGTAGTTATATTATTTTGTGCCTGTATGTGGATGATATGCTTGTTGCAGGGAAGAACATGTAGGAAATAAAGGTACTCAAGAAGAAGCTAGGTGACTCCTTTTCTATGAAGGATTTGGGGGAAGAAAAACAAATCCTTTGTATGAGAATAACTTAGAATAGGAAAGAGATGAAGTTGGTGTTATCTCAAGAAGATTACATAAATAAGGTCTTGGAGAGGTTTAGTATGCAAGATGTTAAACCAGTTAGTACCCCTTTGGTAGGTCACTTTAAATTATCAAAGCAGTAGAGTCCCAATACTAAGGATAAAATCCAGATGTCAAGGGTACCATACTCATCAGCAGTTGGTATCTTGATATATGCTATGGTATGCACTAGGCCTGACATTGTGTATGCAGTAGGAGTAGCAAGTAGGTTTAAGAGTGATCTAGGTAGAGAGTACTGACAGGTAGTGAAGTGGATCCTTTGGTATTTGAGAGGGACCATGGGAGCAACATTTTGTTTCAGTGGATCCGACACTACATTGCATGGTTATGTAGATTCAAACATGGCAAGATATTTGGACAGCAAGAGGAGCATAAAAGGTTATGTATTTATAGTTGGTGATGCAATGATGAGTTGGATTTCAAGGTTACAAAAGGTTGTGGCTTTGTCAACCACAGAGGCTGAGTATGTTGCTGCCATAGAGGCAAGTAAGGAGATGATTTGACTACAATAGTTACTTGATGAGTTGGGTCATAAGCAGGAAGTTGGGAGACTACACAGTGATAGTTAGAGCACTATTCATTTAGCGAAGAACTTCACTTTTCACTTCAGGACAAAGCACATTCAACTGAGATATCATTTCATAAGGGAAAATTTGGAAGAAGATAAGTTGAAGATGGAAAAGATTCATAGCAGCCAAAATATTGTGAATATGATGACCAAGGAGGTCACAAGGGAGAAGTTGAAGTTATGTTCAACTTTGATTGGCCTTCATGGTTGATAATGAAGGGTTGAGAACTTTTCTCAGTAGGAAAAGTCTCCAAGTGGGAGATTTTTGGGTGTGGAGCATGTTTTTGGTCTTCTCAAATCAGTATTGAAGTGTGGAGTTTGAATTGGGAAGATGAAATGTCATGACCATTTCTTTTCCATCCATGGAAAGATGAAAGGTCATGACAGTTTCTTTTCCAGCCGTGGGAAGATGAAAGGTCATGAATTTCAAACTTCTAGGGTCGAATTTTAGACTTCTTAAAGGATTGTAATCCTATAAATAGAGGTGTTAGGGTATCTTGAAGATATCTTGTGTGTTCAAGATGTCTTGAGTCTTAGTGATCAAGAGGTGATCAAGAGTGATCAAGTTTAAGCAATTGGGTGTCAATTGTGGTTTAGCATCTTTGGAATTTTTTTGTGAGTTCATAACTAAGAGAAGAATGTGAGAGTTGTTTTACTCTTGTTGATAATAAAATCTGAGGAAGTTCTTGGTGGACATAGCCCACATTGGGTGAACCACATTAAATCTTATCTTGTCTTCTTTTGTGCATTATTTATTTATGTTGTCATATTTCTGCATGTATACCTTTTCTATATAAATTCCTACTGTTGTGATTTGAGGAATTGTTTCTACATATTTGTTCTCTAATTCCTAACACTTGAGACATCTATTCATGCCTTTGATGTCAGTTACTAATGTGGTGTAAACCATTCCTTTATCAATTGCCTTGATTATAGTTCTATCTACACCTGCCACCTCTTATATACCTATTGCATCTCATCCACCCATGGTGTCAGCAAACCATACTCCCTTTCAAAAAAATTGTCCTCTCTATCCTGTAGTCTCTTCCTCATATTACTATAAAATTCGTTACATCCACTCCACCTACCTACATTTATCACCAATAGCCCCCTATCTCATCTATCGCTTATTTAGGATACTTTCCACCTACATCTATTCCTCCCTCACAATTTTTGTACTCGTTACAACTATATATTGGGATGCTGCCCAGGTCATACCTTCATCACCTACCCCCTTATACTACATGGGGTGCCCAATCATCACAACCTACTAACAATCTTATCAAAATGATGATGGAAAATATGCAGACATTAGAAGAATTGGTCTCCATCTCACGTAATTATTTAACATAGGATGAGATTTGTAATGAGCCCATTGACCCATCCATTCTAATTCATCCATACTCTATGCATTGGGAAATTCCTAAATTTAACTAATTTAATAGCAAAGAGGACCTGTAGCAACACTTGTGGTCTTTTACACATGGGTCTTATTTGATTTCTCATGATGACACTTTGCTCTTACGAACATTCCCAATGTCCTTGATAGGACCTACATTGGATTGGTATAGTGCTCTACCTAAGCACTCCATTTATTCATTCAACCAAGTAGCTCAAGATTTCCTTGACCACTTTTCTATCAACATCATCAATAAATTCACCATGACCGAATTGTACTCGACACAACAATATGAAGATGAATCTATCACATATTTTATCACTCTTTGGCAAAGCCTAATCAACTAGCTCACGTTTCAACCACCTCAAAATGAGTTAATAGAGTTGTTCACTAGGGCTTATGCTAAGATCATCTTGAAAACTCTCTAAGTTCAAACCTTTAGCATGTTCGACAAGGCATTCACCATGGCCCAAAAACTTGAAATTTTTTCCATTGAAGAGAAGAAGATACAATTGTGTAATAAGAACGTTGCATTTAAATCAAACAATAACTCTTCTTCTTCTAAACCACAAAGTAATTACTCCAAAGAAAAAGGATCTTCCCAAGTGGTAGTTTTAAAATCCAGTCCATCTCACCCATCCAACAAATCAAATCCTTCTTCTAACCTTTCTCATGTCCAGGCTTTATAGTTCAAGAGGGAGCAATGAAAATACACTCCCATAGGAGGACCCTATTCTTTTGTTTTAGAAAAAACTTCTAAAAGCCGGAGCAATCACTCTTCCACCCTTCAAACCACATACTAGTTTTGACCCTTCTGTCCTATGCCTGTATGGTATACAGAAAATTATTACTGCAACTATCATTGTGTTAAAGGTCATAGCGACAATAATTATATAAATTTCAAAAATATTGTCAAATAAATTTTAGATAGTGGATATCTCGTCTTGGATGACCATAACACACTAGCTAATCTAAACCTTCACATATTCAAGAAACTACTCCCAAACCACACCCCTTCATCTAATCAAACCAACAAACCCTCAACCAATGACAATAATGTTCGTGAGGTTCATGTTGTTTTCAACATCATACCAAATCTTCCTTAGTTTCCTCCTACTCCATTTATCGAGGAGATTCTTGCATGAGCTCCTTAATCCACAGAGGGAATTATTTCATTAACTCCTTTACCCACAAAGGAGTCTCCCTTATCTCCCCCTTCACCCATGGAGGAGTCCTCCATATATGCTGAGACAGTTTCCCCACACACCCCTCAAACTGACAAACAACCCGCAATATTAAATCTCCCACCAATGGGAGAGTAATTCTTACCTTCCTTTTCAACAAAATATGAACCTATCTCATCCTACTTGTCATCTCCCCTACCCATAGGGGATCCATTAGCAGTGATCCTTCCTATTGGTGACAATTCTCTTTTGGCTTTCAAGGACCCTCTTGATTTTCTCTTAGATCTTTTACCCACAAAGTAAGAACCCAACCATTTCCCTGCCTCATAGAAATTATATATAGGTATCACTGCAAAATAAACATCATCCCAACCTACAATGGTGTTGTTTTCACATATGGATGACTGCTTGGATTATGTTAATAATTCCATGCTTTAGGGATGCCTTCATCTACCTTTCTTAACTCAGATGTAAATGTTGTTTGCTGATACTTCCATGATCTATCCAAAGGTGTTTCAGACAACTAAACCAACCATGCCCATACTAGTTTTAGCAACCTCTTCTTCATCACCCTCACCCACACTTAAAAATTTACCATTGACTACAATTTTTCCAGTGCTTAAATCCTTATGTACATCTATATCTTCCTCCACGTCCAAACCCATTGCCACATTGGGAGTCATGTTGAAATCAAGCCTAGTCAATCCCCCTATCAAACTGGATTTATCCACATCCTCACTAGCTATTGCAAAGAATATTACCCCACCTAAGAGGAATACCTAACCTCTTATGCCACATACACTGGATTTTCCTACTTCCCCTATCTCCCCTTCACCACTTCCATCTATCCTAGGGCCCCACTCATCAACCTTGGCCAAGTAGCCTCCTACCCAAGGTAAAATAAAATCATAGCAGCCCACCTCCTCATCATGATCCTATGTTACACCCAAATTACCTACACGGATTATGCCTTCTCTGTCACTTGCATCCTTTCATCACCTTTACCTACACCACTTCTAGTATCCTCATCATTACCTATGGTATTCCCTTCTCTTCAAATAGTACCTTCCACCTTACATCTTCCCAAAACCTTCACTGCACCTCCATTATCACCTTGGCTAATCCATCCCCTTCCACTGTCTTCCTCCCCTTCCACATCATACACTTCTTCTTCACCTTTGCATAAGAAGGTGTAACTAGAGTCCAAAAACCCACTACCCTTCAAATATGTAGCTAAACCTACACCACCTTCAACCACTAGTTCATGTGCTACATATTTATCCAAGAAGGTGCAATCCAAACCTAAAACTATACTACCTACCAAACAGGTGGTCAAAGTGACTCAAATTCTGATTCCACCTCCCATTGCACCTTTCCCACCAAAATCACCCACACTTCCTTTGCATTGTGATCCATTAACAGGGTCTTACTCCAACATCTTAGCTAACCTTTTAGAAACCTCTGTCATCACATTACCACCACTTAGACCTTACAAACCACTCAAACCTAAACCATAAGCTTTTGATGATACAAATTTTTTTGCTTACCATCGTGTGCTAGGGTATGATGTGGAAAATTGTAAGGCTCTTAAGGATATTCTTCTCTAACTATGTCCTCTTGAAGAAATATTTGACGATGATTATCTTTTAGATGAGTACCCTATTCCATTTGCACCTATCACCTCACATCCTTGTCCTATACCTATTCAACAACATTCATCTCCCCCTCCACAACCATTTTTTCCTCCTCCAACATTTGAGATCAATATGGTCGGCATAAGAGAGTTATCCAAACCTCCACTAAAATGTCAATGTGCTGCATTGTTTTCAAAAAACCAGTATATGCCCTCACTATAATTTTACCTATCCTATCGCTACATCTATCATGAATCACTTTCTCCTTTAGCATAGATTAATATGGTTCAAATTTCCAATGATCCCAAAAGGAAAAAGGAAAGGAGAAAACAACCAGCCCATCTAGTTCACCTTTACCCACTATCCAACCTCCACATGCCCCCAAGGTAACATTCCATGGGCCGGCCTCTCATGTTTCAGATGGAGTTGCACACTACTCCATTTTTAAATAACTTCATCAATCTCCCCAAAAATGTCATTTTCCTGACCAAGGATTATGGCCCATCTACTTAAACCTTGCTTAAACGTTTCCCAATCTTACACAATGTTACCTATCATCACCTTATTCTACTTTACCCCATGAGGGAATCAACATTCCCTCTTCTCATATTTTCACCTCTCATCCAAACAAGACCTTTGTAATCTACCTTACCTAATATACCCACCACTTACCTAAACCTTTCCTAACCAATGGTTATTGTTATTCCCTTCATTTAATCAACTTCATGTTGATGTCATATCAAACCAGGGGTGTGTCCAAAGCTATATGCAAAAAGAGTACTTTAACTAATCTAGTAGTTGAATGTAACTATTTTTTATATTTTATGGGGGATCTCTTTAATGTCTTAAGGACTTCTTGGTAAAACCTTATTCAAATCAAACTATGAAAACTTGCTAAAAATAAAACACACTGAAAGCTTGTTCAAAGGAAACACACCGTGCAAAAAGGAAACACACTTGCTTATGAAACTAAACACTCAGATTAAAATGCTTGAAAACAATTTTAAGAAATATAAAGATTTATCTAAACCCCTGCAGGCACAAGTATGTAATAGAATTTAACTGAAAGAACTAAAACAATAAAAAATTAACAGATCTAAGCTACTTGCTGAAGAAATATAAATACCAAATAAATGAATATCCTGGTCCTTGGGGGAGTGGGCCTTTTCTCCTCCTTGAATCAGGATTTGAACAACTCAGAATTATCTCAAATCAGAATGGCTATTTTATTGATGAAAACATTCAGTATTACAAAACATACTAAATTTAGATACTTAATCTATTTCTCTTCTCTGTTCTATATATCTAATCTCTTACTATCTCTATCTAATGTAGGTTTGCATTTATATACATTTTACAATCCTAGATGCCTTAATGATTCTGATGAAATTGAATCATGCCAAGAATAGATGTTGAGTCGGATGGCAGTTGATCAGACAGCTGTAGGATAACTCTTCCTAGATCTGCATTCATAAATCTTCTCACCCTTTATGATTGTAGATGTAAAATTTTTGGATGTGTTTTAAAATAGATAACTCCCATCGGTTCCAAAACTGTCACCAGGAGTTATGGAACTAAGTCTAAAAATTCTGGAACTAAATTTTGGAGTTCCGGAACTAAGTCCAAAAGTTTCGGAACTAAATGATGACTGTGTGATGGAGTTCCAGAACTAGCTTGGAAGTTCCAGAACTAAGCTATGTAGGATCAAATGCTATCAAAAACATACTAAACACCACCTGCTTCATTTCCTTGACTAATTAGACCTTCTTTATTACAAAACTGAATTTAAACACACACTATGTTAGGAATTTCAGATTTTTTAACATTAGGATCACAATCAATCAAAAGATAGACAGTTACATCCTAACTCATATCAGATCAACTAAAAATCACACAATGCAATCAAATTTAATCAAAAGGAGAGTATGATGAGATCATATATTATACATTAATCAAACATATACTTGCCTCATCACTAACCTTGCCCAATAAACCTTGCCCAATTTTTCCCAATCTATCTCAACCAATTTACCTTACCTAATCTACCCACCACCTTCCTCATCACACTCAACCTTTCCCAATATTGCATAATGATATCCATCATCACCTTATTATTAGTTATCCTATGGGGGACTCGACACTCCCTTTTCTTCTATTATACCTCCCTTCTAAACCAAACCTTCTTCATTTACCTTATCCTACCTTTCCCAACTTTACCCAACGTTGCCCCATCTACCTTACCTAAATTTACTCACCCTTGCCCAATCTTACCTAACCTCACTTATCACCATCTCATTCTTCCATATACCCATGGGGTACTTGTCACTTCCCCTTCTTTTATTGAATGTTTCACTAAAATCATACCTTTTACATCCTACCTTTCCTTCTACTAAAACATTCTAGGTTGGTGACCTTATCCTAAAGGAAAATTAACATGAAACAGAATCAAAGAAAAGTAAATGGGGAAAGTTAGCTCTTAATTGGCTTGGACCCTATATCACACTCATGCATATGGATCAAGTTCTTATCATTTATCTTCAATCGAAGGTAAACCTGAACCTAAGCCCCTCAATGCCTTGCATCTTCAACCATTCTATTTTTGAATCAATCATTGTATCATCTTCTGTCTATTAAACTCATGTCCCTTGAGCAACATCCACCTTCCACTTACCTATTTTAAGGATCAACGACTAAAAAAAGAATCATGTGGTTACCCATCACATTTCAGACTTATCTTCAATATGAATACCACAAATCTACTCATGGATACTTTTAGTCCTTTTCAAGATGGAATCCCATGGTCATTCATCATTTAAAACCTCTCTTTCATAGCTAACCTCTGTGTGATATGATTTTGTCTTCATAAAAGAAGCCTATACTTCTTTATAGTCTTGTCCATGACATAAAATTCCAAAAAACAATTCAAAATCAATATACAAGATTTTCAAATTCAGAATTCATTGAGTCAAACTTCTTGCAAAAAGATGACTCCCTGAAAAAGGACATCTAATCTTTCTATCTAGATGCTATAAATAGACTTCTCCCTCAAAGGGAAGCTATACAAAGCTATCCATACTATACATATTCGATAATAAAAATAATACTATTCCTATAAAAATAAATAAATAAAAATATTCTGAAGATTCCCGCATTGATCAGCTTCACGAAGACCTAAATAAGATACTCTACTAATCCCACATAGACTTCTTGCATCGATCAGTCTATAAAAAAAAAAAAAAAGGAAAAGATGATTTTTTAGTCATGGAATTCCCTATTTTGATCTTGGGTCTCTTGCCAAAGAGGCATGTTGTCTCACACTAGGTTACGCTAAACCAACTTCTTTCACCTCACCGCTGATCCTTTCTAATTTTCTACCTACTCAAGGGATGTGCTGTAAATGTGACATTTCATGATCATGTGACCTTCTTCACCCTTAAAACAGTCAATCATGTAATGCCTTTAGGGTCTTATGTTCATACGCCATCCTTGGTATGATAGAATTGTAATGGTTCTTATCAATTAGCCATATTTTTCGTCTCCTATTACCATTCACCTCTTTTCTTACTTATTGATTCTCTTATACAGGACCAGACCATCGATACCTAAATTTAAGAATTCATCTTTCACCAAAATCACCCATGCTTATTCAACTTAAATTCACCCATGCCTATTCAACCTAAAATCACCCTAGCCTATTTGAATTAAATTCACCCATGCCTATTCGACTTAAATTCACCCATGCCTATTCAACCTAAGATCACCCATGCCTATTCAAATTAAATTCTCTGATGCATATTCAAACTAAATTCACCCATGCCTATTCGACCTAAACTCAACCATGCCTAAATGACCTAAACTCAACCATACCTATTCAATCTAAACTCAACCATGCCTGACATGACCTAGACTTAACCATGCCTGAAATGACCTAGACTCAACCATGCATGAAATTACCTCAACTCAACCATACCTATTCAACCTAAACTCAACCATTCCTGAAATGACCTAGACTCAACGATGCCTGAAATGACCTCAACTCAACCATGCCTATTCAACCTAAAATCAACCATGCTTGAAATGATCTAGACTAAACCATGCCTAAATGACATATACTTAATCATGCCCAAAACCTACTGAACCATTCCTCTACCTCATCATATTATTCCCTATCTTATGGGAGAACTACATCTGCTTGAGACCCATTTTCATCGGGACTATGTAGGTAGCACTCTAATGGCATGGGGGCCTTAGAGGTTAGCTCAACCACTCTTTCCCCTAACCAATTTCCCCCTTTTATATTCAAATTATACCTTAGTTGGTTTCCATTTTACACAAAATTAGGAAATTAAACAATCATAAGAATAAAGATACCTATAATTTTATAACATCACCATATCATACATCAATCATTTCACATTTCCATGATATCAAATATTTGGACATTTACACCACAACATACATATACATCATCATTTATTTTTCATAATAATAATAACTTAGAAATTAAATCAAACTCAAAACTATGACCAAATCATGCCTAAATAACCTAAACTCCACCATGCCTATACCTGACTCCATCATGCCTACATGACCTCAACTTCCTATGCCTAACTCTATCATGCCTACATGACCTTGACTTCCTAAATCACCTAGACCCCATCATGCCTAAATGACCTTGAATCCATCATGCCTATACCTTACTCCACCATGTATATACCTAACTCCATCATGCCTACATGACATTGAATCAATCATACCTAGTTCAACTAATTTCCATTTTACACAATAACAATGGAAATTCAAAATGAATACATCATCCATCCAGCCAACATCATCAACTATATAAATGGGAGATTCTATTTATCAATACACATATACACAGATATATAATAAATATTAGTATCTTAAAAAATCTCATGTACAATCTCACGTCTTTGGAACACAAGCTAAAAAATATATATATCAAAAATCACACACTATAACATATGGATATAGATCATCACCCCACCCGATACCCTCTTGTCTAGTCTCATCGATCTTCTCTTCCTGGCCCTCGAAATTTACACCACAACATACATATACCTCATCATTTATTTTTCATAATAACAATAACTTGGAAATTAAATCAAACTCAAAACTATGACCAAATCATGCCTAAATAACCTAGACTCCACCATGCCTATACCTGACTCCATCATGCCTACATGACCTCAACTTCCTATGCCTGACTCTATCATGCCTACATGACCTTGACTTCCTAAATCACCTAGATCCCATCATGCCTAAATGACCTTGAATCCATCATGCCTATACCTTACTCCACCATGTATATACCTGACTCCATCATGCCTACATGACATTGAATCAATCATACCTAGTTCAACTAGTTTCCATTTTACACAATAAAAATGGAAATTAAAAATGAATACATCATCCATCCAGCCAACATCATTAACTATATAAATGGGAGAGTCTATGTATCAATACACATATACACAGATATATAATAAATATTAGTATCTTAAAAAATCTCATGTCCAATCTCACGTCTTTGGCACACAAGCCAGAAATATATATATATATATATATATATATATCAAAAATCACACACTATAACATATGGATATAGATCATCACCCCACCTGATACCCTCTTGTCTAGTCTCATCAATCTCCTCTTCCTGGCCCTCTGTTGGGCCCAGTATTTAAGAACTCATAACCTCACTATGTCCCTATCTTTGGGGTCGATGACCCCATGTGCTACCAGAACTATGAGTCATGGATCTCACCCACCCACTAGCTTCCTATTAGGCTCGGTACTCAGCATATGAGTGCACATCAATACCTCTGGTGGCTAGATGAACCTGATAATAGTGATCCTCTTTTAGGGAATCCCTAAACCTCACCATCGACACAGTCTAGGGTGGTGCCATTGGCTTGACTTCTCCTTATGAATTTTTCTTGACCAAAAGTGTCCCTTGTCTTAGTGTAGGTGCCTGTACCATTTGACCCTATTCCTATGCATGCGCTGGTACTTGTGCAGCTACCTAGGAATATAAGGCCACAACTTGTGCCTATTCCATGTTCAACTAGCCCTATAATCTTGTTTCCTATACTTGTAGGGTAGCTAATTTCCCTCCATACCTATCTCCGCCTTGTGCTAGAACATGTTCCTGTGCTACCTAGTCCTGTAGGGCCACCACCTATGCATGCAAGGTGGTCACTTGTGACTTTGACCCTGTCAGCTATCCATGTAAAAATGTAATTTGTGATTGTAGGGTGGCCACTTGACCCTGTAATGTATCTCTCTGCACTATGATAATAGCTAAATTAGGTTACACTGGCCTTGGTGGTGCTTCTCGTAGCTATGCTACCCACCACTTCTTGTATCAATTAGTAACTCCCACATCATTAATCTGTTTATCTCGTACCTTCTCCTCCTGCCTTGTTGGAACACTCAAACATGGTGAAGAAATGGGTCTCTCCATGTCATCTCTATGGTACTGTGGAAAATATTTGGGCATGTCCTGTTGTAATCCAAACTTCCATCTGAACCTATCCATGGGTATCATCTCATGCTCCCCAGCTCACTACCTTTGTATCCATATTTGTAGTTGAAGCTCCTCTAACTCCTCAAACACACCTTTGTATGATGGATAGTAAAAATATTTCCTCCACATGATATCAACTACCAAAAGTCCCTCTAATCACTACATGTAGTATAACACATCATATTTTTCCCTCACCACCCTCGGTTGTCCACCGAATGGTACCCATCGTCTGAAACTAACTATGAACAAGCAACCCCTAAAACAATCATGTTGTGGTAAACCAACTGGGTGCACACACACAATGTACTTGTATGCCCAGTAGTGTAATAAATAGGTACAGCACATACCAAATCTCCTTAATCTCCCATAGGCCCATAACTCCCTATATAGTTGAACTAGGAAATCTAATGCCCACGTGAAACATATTCACTCCTTGATCATATCATGTAACAACCCCATCAGTGCTGATGAAAAGCTCCCACCCTTAGAATTTGGAAGAGAAAAACATCCCACCACCACCATCATCAACACCGATAGCCTAGTCTCCTATGAATACACTCCATACATATCTCCATAAGTGAGACTCACAATGTGATACCTTAGCTCTCCCATCGCCTCACCAAATACTGCCACTATCAGCTCCACCAATGCCTCTAATGTAATGGAATATACTAGTTCCCCAACAATAAGAAGTCACAGGATCCTATAAATATCCTCCAAGGTGATGGTCATCTTTCCCATTAGTAAGTGAAAGGTATTGGTTGTGGAGTCCCATCTATTGATGAGAGAAACCATAAAGCTATGATCCTAGGCTATACGCCTATAGCATCAGATCACACTATGTCCAACATTGGTCATGTGCTCCCACTCCTATGTGGTCACACTGGGCCACATTTTTACTAGTAGGGGTAGTACTATGTTCCTCATTTTAAGTTGATCTCTCATCTGCATTATCCAACACGACCTTGTCAAGACTTGATCACCTCAAATCACCTATTACCCACCACAAAATACCCAACCACATCAATCATGCCTACCCCCTTTACCTAATTCGCTAGAAACCTATTGTCCCTTATTATTATTACCCATTAACTTAGTTCATCTCACCTACTTACCTATCACACATCACCAAAATAACATTTAACCTTTTCCCTCTACATAAATCTTCACCTACCCCTTCCTTGCCTATTTTAATTTCCTACCTAGCCCTTTTTCACTTATTTACTATTAATCGTGACCAAATTTGGTTTCCTTGACTCTCATCAGTCCTATTTGACTAGAATTGGTCAATTAACCTTGGTCAATGCTATTCAAAGCCCACTAACGTTAGCCAACCCATGACTGGCATCAGTATCTATTTCAGCCAAAAATCACAACCCCCATCCCCATTATCAACAAATTCACAAAAAACAACCTTAATACCTACTCCCACCCACCCAAACCTATCCTAGCTTCATTACCAACCCTATTTAATCTACATTAGAACTTCCCTTACCTCATTTCATTCATTTTTAAATACAATTTCAAAAATTAACATTACACCCAAATTGTACATAAAATGATTTCAAAAAACTCTCTTTTAATCAAATAAAGGATTTAGATTGAATCCTACCTCATCTCAGTGCCATGTTTGTGATGGCATGTCTGACTGCTACACCGGTGGTCCAACCACTCCCTCTCCTGCCTCTACCATGCCAAAATCAACTCCTCACCTCACAACCAATCAAACCAATCTAATCTCATGGACCCGCCAATCGAATGCCAATCACCCACTATGTGGCTCGCTAACTGAGCTAGATGTCTCATACTGTCATTTTCTACTCCTCAACTTCTCCTCTGTCATTTTCTAAAAGTGGAAAGGTTAAAATGAATCCGTAAAAAGTGGATTTTTTACTTTTTAAACCCCAAATTGACATGATCGATGTCATATTGAGCCCTAGTTAATCGATGTCGGTTTCACTATAACCAGAATTGGTCACCCTAAATAACCATTTTACCTACCCTATGCTCATTTTTCCTAAAAACATTATTGCTCCAACAAATTTTTACCTTACCAACACCTTTTATACCCTACCCATAAGCCTACATTACCGGTACATTTCCTTAATTGTGTTTCAGGACATGTTATTTACCTATATCTCATACTTACCTATGTCCTCACATACATACCCTGACCTGAATCACATTTTTTGACATTTGATTTTGTGTACTTGTCATACCTTGTGATGTTGTTACCCATATTTTTTAGCCTAATGACCTTATCTTTTCTAATGATGTGATGTTTATCCCGACCATACCTTTGGTGCTATGGAATAAAACCTAGTAACCATTCCTACATCGGACCTCATTTTTCTTCATGAACATATCCTATACCTTGGATACCTAAATAACTTCAACCTCATTTGGATAAACCTATCGTCCTTTTGACAATCTAGAGTTTGCAAGCTCTTCCACTTAGTACCATATCACAATCTATACATGTGGATGCATTCGATTTCCACTACCCGCTACCCAATATAACCATTACCCATTACCAAAAAATGACCATACCCTTACCTACTAATCCTCACTTTCATCAATCACCTATTTATCAAACCACTCCCTGACTACTTTTCCAACCTCATCGGTTTGTAGTTTGAGGGGGATCACCTTCATCCCTACTCAGGGAAACCTAACCTTTGCTTATACCTAGGACATTAAATCCCTTTTTTTTCAACATCATTTGTCAATACAAGCTATATGAAAAAAATGGGAAAATGTAGAAATCAAATTTTGTTCACACTCTCCTTGGTCCCCTTTAATCGATTAATGTAATATATTTAATTAATCATGGCCCCTTCATCCTATACTAATATTCATCCTCACATTATTAATTAATTTAATTAAGTTAATTCCACCCTCACACCTCCACCTCATCATTACACCTCACCCTTGTCCCATTCTAGGGGCATTTAACTCACAATGACCATGCCATCACTCTCAGCACTAAGTCATCACTCCCAGTGCTGAGTCACCACTTAACATAACTAACCAAGACTTCTTCCTAAACCTAATTACGACTTCTTCTATGACCTTCCTACCTTATTTCACATGAAATCCACTTCTCTAATAGGAATCAATAAAAATCATGCCAAAAATAGTAAATATCTTCCTAGTTTTGGTAAACCTAGAATTTCCTACCTTAACCAATGGCAGTTATCTCTCAACCAATGCCAGTCACCTAACCACCATCGGTTACCTTATATACACTTTCAAAAATCTTTACACATGTTGGTCATTCAGTAATTAGATCCTTATTTCATTAAAGCACAAATCTACAAGCCCTCCTGCATCCATACAACAAACACACACAACCACAATGCAAGACAAGCACCTGTTTTCCCTTCCAGAGTGTTGGAATAAACATGGACATAGAAAATCCATATTTATATGGAACTGGGCTCAAGAACTTCTTCTCTGATCAACCATTAATCATCCTGAATCCCAATATCTACAAGACATAAAGTAAGTATTGTGATCCTAATCATTTTTCTTATTCCCTTTGTAGATATTTGGTTTCTTTTAGTTGTTTATTTTCTCCATTTCCTATACATCACCTTCCTCCCATCAACCCCCTATTTGACCATCCCAATCCTTTTCACCATTCTAAACCTCCTTCTTAGTATCCCTAATTATTCTCAGCCATATTACAACCAAAACCATACTAACCTCACTCTTTGTACAATCACAAAGAACCTAAAAGCTTCTGTTTCATAATTTGATAACAAATTTCCCCTACCGATGTCGGTCACCTTAGATATCATTGGTCTCCCCTCTCTACTAGCATTAGTCACCAAACTTATATCGATCATTGTGTTTTCTGCTAACCTTCACTAAATTTCCTCTAGCATCACCTAAACTCAACCCAGACCTTACCTAACACCCCTGTGACATGTCCCAACTAGAAACATACCTTACCTGATGCTAGATTTAGTTTATATTTTAATACTTTTCTTAATCTAGTTTGTTGATAAAATTTTGAGATACATAAATCAAAGTGTTAGCAATAGGACCTTTATTTCTCATATTTACTTTCATTGATTTCATAAAAATAGAGGATTGACAACCATTCGAGGAAGCATCACACTTCTCAGATCTAGCCTTGCTAGGTAGTCTTCTAACTCTTTCTATTTGATATCATTTGGTGTTCTTACTTTGTATCTACAAGTAGTCCTTCCTAGACAAAAAGGATTTCTCCATGATCAACTTGGATAAATTTAGTAACTCATGCATTCAACCTTCAACCAACATAATCATAGGTATTCCTCCTTGATAGTTACCTTATCTATTTTATCGCACAACATATTCGATGAAACACTACAAAATAACTAAATCCTGATTTCAAACTATTTTGGTCGTGCCCTTTTTACCGTATCTCTACTTGCTCCTATGCACCCTGTGTCTACACTCCTAATCCTTCAGTGATTCCATACTTAATTTGTATTTCCTCATATCAACAACCTCCTTCCAAAGAATTAGCCTCCACTAAGAAACTAGTTATGATAACCAAAGTTGATAAATGTAAATCAATCGAAGGAGCATACAAGAGTGAGGGTAAGAATGATATGGAATAAACTATGTCAATGAAGATAACATAGTAAATAGTAAATATCTTGGAAAATTAATTTCCAATTATTCTCCCATTTGACTCTCTATGAATTGGAAATGATCTAGGACCAACTTCTATCCCAATAGATGGTTTCGAAGAGTTATAGGTTTTTGAAGTCTTCGAAGAAAATACTAAGAACAATGAAGAGTCAATTTTTATTTTTGACTATTGGATGGTCCATTGTGATGGATATAAATAATGTTACGACGTAGGGGATGGGGTGATTTTGACTTATCTGGAAGTTAGAGTCGCACCTTTTAAATTTAAAATAAACTTTGAGTGTACCAATAATGGATCGGAGTATGATGATTTTATTCTTGGTATCATTGTAGATAAGAGAATGTGGGTAAAGAGTGTTATATTTCTAGGGGAATCATAACGTATAACAAATCAGGTCTCTAAGGTTTACTAGACTAGAGTGGAGAATCTCCAGCTATATAAATCTGTTATGCATGAACTATGTAAAGACTTTGATTTTATCTCTATAGAATAATTTCCCAAAGAACAAAACAACCTTGTTGATTATATGACATATTCTTATTCTCATTTCTTTCCTAGTGAAGATTTGAAAGAAACAAATTTTACTGTCTCAATTCAGGGCAAACCTTAAATTTGGAAGATGAAACAATGTGGTATTAGCATGTGTAGAGAATGATAATGAGCCTGTTACATTATAATTTGTTGAGAATGATGATGTGATCCTAGGATTTCTTCATGCATACATTGACCTTCATCTTGCACACCACGAGAATGGTTTTTCCCTTGTTCCCCACCCTTCTTCATATTTTGGAGGAAAAAATGTGTCCTTCCTCACCACAAGATTTAGTGATCTACAAATTTTAGGAAAAATATTAGGCACTACCTCTAGCTCCTACTGAGTTTGATGAAGGAAATTCCTCTTTGATATAAGGTAAAATCAATATCAATACCAGAATAGAGGAAGAGCTCTTATGAGCTTGGTTCTTCATTATTGGTGGAAGAGATAGAAGAACACATTAAAGTGCTCAAGGAACATTCTAGATATTTTACATTAAGTTACAAAGAAATGATAGGAGTTTCTCCAGACGTCGTACTCCATAATCTGGTTGCAAAGCATGATGCTAAACCCATGAAACAAAATATGAGACCTATGAAGCCCAAAGCTAATTTAATGGTAAAATAAAAACTAATGAAGCTTTTAAAAGAAGGTTTTGTAAAACTAGTAGACTACCCTATGTGGTTTTCCAATATCATCCTGGTCCTTAATAAGAACGAGAAGATAAGGATATGCATTGATTTCTAGGATACAAAAAAATCTTATCCTAAATATGATTTCCCACTATAGTACATTGATATCATCATTGATGCAATGACCGGTTATGAGTTGTTATCCCTCATGGAAAATTTTTATAGATATAATCAGATAAGAATATATGAATAAGATCAAACCAAAATCATTTTCCCCACCCTCTAGGGAACCTTTTTCTTTGTGGACATACCTTTTGGATTGAAGAATGCTGACACTACATATAAATAAGCCATGACCTATATATTCCATGATATTATTCATAATATTGTGGAAAAATATATTGATGACCTCCTAGTAAAGGATAAAAAAGGGGTGACCATCCTGAGGTTATTCGAATCATATTTTCATGTTTAATCGAGTATGGTGTTACCTTTAACCCAAAGAAGTGTGTCTTTAGAGTTAAAGGAGGTAAGATATTAGGTTATATTATTTAATCTTGAGGGATTGAAGTAGACTCTACAAAGATTCGAGAAATTCATGAAATGACTCCACCAATAGAATATAGTATTAAGTATTTCTTAGGAAAGCTTGGGGAAATCCATAGGTTTGTTCTTGATATAAAATATGATGCCCATCCCATTAATGGCTTGTTGAAGAATACATGTTGCAAGATATGGACAAAGGAATGTCACAACACTTTTGAGTTAGTCAAGTACTTCTTCATGTAACCACCAACTTGTATGCCACCAAAATCTGGTTGTTCTCTAATCTTGTATTCTAGAGCCACATACATTTCAATAACATGCATGTTAGCACAAGATGATGATTATGGTCATGAGCATGTTAAATATTTGATTAGCCGTACACTCTTTGACTATAAAGATTGGTATTCTCAAGTGGAAAAATATTGTTTGGATATTGTATTTACAACAAAGAGGTTGAACCATTACACGATTAACCAAGAAACAAGAGTAATGATTATATCTAATCAATTTCAAACATTCTTAACTCATGTTTCCTTATCCAAAAAGGTTGGTAGATTTATAACTCTAATGGGTTACCTTCATCAACAAAAAGTTAGTTAAAGAAAAAATAATTGCTGGTTGGTTAGTCATAAACCCTATAGATTATGGAAAGATAATTGAACTGAGATTTTTGGATGAATGTATACGTTACATAGACAAAAATTCCCATTTCTTAATGAACTTGGTACCTAGATATAATAAACCATATTATAGATCAGACGTATCTTGAAGGTGTTAACTCACAATAAAGGAGACAACTTCGTGTGATAACTTCCAAGTACGTGATTGTAAAAAAAGTTCTATATCAAAGAGATTTTGATGGTATTTGACTTAGATGAGTTGATGAAGAAGAAGAAGAGAAAATTATTTTTAAAGCTCATAGTGGAGTTTGTGGTGGTCACTTCAGAGGGAATTCAATTTCTCGTAAGATTCATTGGATAGGTTACTTCTGGCCCGCGTTAGAGCATGAAACTATGGAATATGTGCATAAATTTAAAATTCCTAGAATTATCACATGTCATACACATCCTAACTTAGTAGTTACAACCTATAGTGACACCCTTGCCCTTTTGTACATGGGGTTATGATTTGATAGGGAAATTCTCCACCGCATCATTAGATGGCCATAATTTCATAATCATGGCCACAAAGTATTTTGTGAAATGGGTTGAGGCCATGCCTCTGTCTATGGTACTTAGATCTGTCATATCCAAATTTATCTTGAATTAGATTATTTGTAGGTATGGTGTTCCACAAGTCATTTTAGATAATGGAAATGTTAGGAAATTAAAATTAATGTTTACATTATAGATGTTAGTTTTGTTAATTATTTTATGATATATAGTTTTTGAGATATATTGTTATAACAATATATTTCATATTGTTAGCAGATAGTTTATTGATATGAGTTGTTAGATCAACTCATTATATTTGGTGATTTGTTTGAGAAAACTCCTCATTTGTAGGAGTTGTCTTTTCATATATATTTGTAACCGTCTCTAAATAATTTAATAAAGTGATTTTTATTGATTATTTTGTTGTGTCAAACTGAGCAAAAACCATTATTCAGTATCAGAGTGGTTCCATTTGAGTAGGAATCAGAGTCAAAGTTTTGTTATGGAAAAGTGATTTGTTTACGAGGGTAATCATGTTCTTTATCAATGCCCCATATAATCGATTTTCCTCTTTGTTAGTTGGAACCCTGGTTTGTGATTTCTAAGTGAATAAGCATTGTGTTTTATTAGATTCCATTAGATTTTTTTAGACGTGTGAAATTATTATTTATATACTTGTGTGCAAATGTTGTGGTGTAGATATGTAAAAAAGAGAATTGTAATCTGCATCAAATTTTCATTACATTGAACATAGAATATTGCATTTAAGTTTTCTTATTATCACATCAGAGATTCCATTCCCCTTTCATCATGATTTTTTTACATTGGATAGCTCGAAATAAATAAATAAATAGAGTGTTTTGCATGCATGTGGTTTCAATGGTCCAATTTGGGTGAGTATCCATGATTTAGAAGATATACTCCAGCTCTTACCTCTAGAGATCCAACAATCCAACATCTTTGGTGGGAAAACATTGAATGAGATTCCCACGCTAATGTTGATGTAAAATCACAGCACCCCCAAATGGCCTTGGATCTAAGTGGGGCATCTGGTGTGATTGCACAAAATGGGACCATCTCTCAAGCTGTGGGACTTGTGGACTTGAGATGGACCTCTAGAGAAGGTTGGTTCCTTCTTCCTAAAATACCTACCACAAGCTCCTCCAGTGTAGGAAAAACTAATCTATCCTAATCTAACCATTCCAAGGAGACACAGAGAGAGAGAAAGTGAAAGAGATCCTACACTAAAGTGGTGATACACCAGAAAAGGAAGTGGTTGATAAAAAATTCAATTGCCTGAAGTGGAGAGAGGTGAGCAAAGAAGAGGGTGGACAAGGTGCACCACAGACCAAAGATAGAATTCACACAGAACACCACTTCAAAACCCATTAAAAACAACTTCCAGAACCTACAATAGACATAAGAGTATGCACGGTATACCCTGCAATGATGAGATGCAAGAAGAGATAATAAAATAAGCAAATGATGGACACGATGCATCACAAAAAATATTTTATTACTCCATAAGTCACACAGTACATCATCAGTGGGAAAGAGGCAATAAAATGCCATTATAGAGCCATGAGAGGAGGCTTAGAATCCACATTGTATGATAAGGAAGAAAGAGAGGGGGGAAGGAGAGAAAAATGACCAACCTTTTAGAGAATGCCCCTCCTTTACAATATAAAGGAAGAATAAGAGAGAAAGGAGGGAAGAATTTGAACCCTGCTCTAACCACCCCTAGAAGAGCATTGAATCCACCTACCACAATGATGAATCTCATTGCAACACCCATGCCCTTTTTAATATCATTTACTAGGAAAGAAGGAGGCCCATTCTTCATCATGACAGTAGGTGGGGGACTTGGTAGCCTCAAAAATGGTGGGCTGAAACGTTAATGGAGGTAGCTGAGAAGTCGGCACCGAGAGCTTTCCAAAATGTCCTTCCCCACCCAAATTTGAGCTTCTAGTCAAAATATATGGTTGTCTGAAGATTATGGCATGGTCTCACAATATTTAAAAGAGTCCATCCATGAAAGACCCACATGGCAGCCCCACGCATTTCAAAGATTTGGCCCCCTCCTCTCACTCATGAAGTTGCATCGGACTGACACGTGGTAGCTTCTGTGGACTCCTTAGTTCCCTCTATATTTTTCCTGAGTCCTTTTTATTGGCAGAGACACTATGCCTAACCTAGGACACGTGGAGGATTCGTGTTCATTTGGAAACTACCCCCAAAAATTTCTTTTAAAGTTACGTAGACGAGGTACATGGTGAGCTGGCACATGCTTGGGGACCACCTTTGGATTCACCTCTTGAAAGTGCACTGGAGAGACACGTGGCTCCTTCTTCTACCTTGCCTTACTCTATTTGTTTTTGTTTTGGCTAAGTCCCTTTTACTTGGTGGGGCCATATGTTTGACCCAAGACACGTGTAGGCTCGGTGCTTTCTTAGGACTATCCCTCTAGATTTTACCTTTGAAGTTACGCCGAGTTGACACATGGCACCTTCCGCCAGTTCTTTTATACTTAACTGATTCGAACCTATTTTCCATTTGAATTCTATTGGACCCTTGACACGTGGAGAGTTGGCACTCATTTAAGTCTCCAATTTAGGCCGCACCTTTGAATTTTCGCTGATGAAACATGTGGTGTCATCCGCTAGTTTTTATACTTAGTCGATTCGGGCCAGTTCAACTTTCGGGCTCTGACCACATGCTAGGTTGGTGCTAGTTTAGGGTCCTTCTTTGGGCCGTGCCTTTTGGAGTTCCATCAATGAGACATGTGGAGGATTCTACTTCCCTAAGACTTTTTAACTATTGACTCTGTCTATTTTTCAAACCTGGGACACATGGAGGCTCTGCACTAGTTTGGGGTCCCCACTTTGGATTCTTCCCTTGGAATTTCACCAATGAGGCATGTGGAACCTTCTGTGACTTAGATCTATAATTAGTCAATTCAACAGCCATCTCTCCCCCCATTTAGACTCTAACCACATGGCGAACCCACACTTGTTTTGGAGATTTCCCCTTGGGCTTGACCTTTGAAGTTGTGCCATTGGGACACGTGGGCCGTTTCGAGGGTTTGTGAATTTTCATTTGGTGAAAATACTATGTGGGCTTATGGGCCCATACTTGAAAACTGTGTGATTTTACAAAAAGTGCTAAAGTTCCAAAATGTCTCCCGTTGGCCCTCTTTAGGAAAAAATCCTTCCAAGGCCCGCCATTTACAAAATATGACGAGTTAAGACTTTTTTATATTTCTGGAAAGGGGAAGAAATTTCCTATCTGATGGAAATGCTTTCAGAGGACCTTAAATGCTTAAAATATGTAAAAATTTAGATTAAAGACCAAAAAGGGAAAAAATGGTGTTAGTTGACCAAAAATAAATGTGAGCTTATTTTGGTCAACAATTTGGTGACTCATGGGGATCACCTGCCTGCTAGGTGAAATGATCTGTTACCTTGAAGCATCCATTAGGCATGGAGTCTACCTCGTAAACAAAAATCTGATTTTAACTTTGAAAATCTAATCCCTGAGCCACTTAGAAACTGCTAGAACTAGAGCTGACCTCACCAAATGCTACTTCAAATTTATTGTGCATGAGCAAAAAAAATCACAACACACTATGTACAAAAATAGAAATCATACACACCCCAAGTGGGATATGAAGAGTGTGCACAAGAAATTCTTCTATTGAAAACAAAATCTACCTACCCTACGCTAACCAGAGAGAAAGGGGACTCAAACAAATCCTGTAACTGGTAGGGAGATGTAGCTTCCCTTTCTGAAAAAGGGAAGCCATGCAAATTATTTGACATTAGACATGGCTGCTTGTATGAGTGAAAAACTTACTATAAGCCGATCCTCCACCCATATCATCAAGGTATCAACATCAATCAAAAATACCTCCTCAAGCTTATTGTCATTGGACTCCTAGAGGTGTTGATGGTGACCCTTCACACTTTGATACTCATCCTCATGCTCTGAAGTGGGCATGACTGGTTTTTACTTCTCCCTTGGCTCCAATGAAGCCAAGTACCTGATTAGGCATGGTCTGATCCAATGGATGTGCTCATGGTCCTTAATTTCAAATCCAAGAATGGATTATTCTTGTGAACCTTCCTGGGTGGATGGTGTGGAAGAGATGATGAAATCTTCTTGATATTTCCCTTCTTTCTCCTATGAAGAACATGGAAGATTCATATCTTCCAACCTTGGTTCCAGAGGGTTGTTATGAAGTGCAAGTTGTTGTACTTGAATTATCTCCTTCATGGCAAAGGGTCATGTGCTTGGGAGGTGAATGATGGAAGATCAAATGAGGTTATCTCCTTAGGCTCCTCTCCATCAAAGAAATCTTCCAAGTATGATAGACAGTATACCTCCTTATTGTCCTACTTCATGTGCTCAACCTCCTTCATGGTGTCCTCTTGATCTGTAACTTGCTCACCATGGTTCCCTTCATCCTCAAACATGAAGTTTGAAAGATAAAAATCTTCTTCAACATCAGATCTTGAAGGGGATGAAGTGGGAGGAAGAAATGAAGGTTCTTATTTGGCCTACTTTACACCTGAAGCTTCTAGAACCATATGGTCCTCCTCCATCATGGGTTCATCAATCAAATCAGGCCCTTCAAATGAAAGAAAAAAAATTCAATAATGTTTTATTCACTAAGTGGCCTCAACTCTGATTTGATCTCTCGCATATGATCCTCTTTAATGGGACTTGGAGTTGGTTGTTATTCCTCCTTAACTGGTTGTGTAACTTATATTAGATCAACATCCTCTTCAAACAAAGTGCCATTATGGACACTGTATTCATAGAAAATAGATTGTTGGTCTTCTCCTTCTTGTTCTTGTTTTTCTTCTACTACAAACTCAGCCTCAACCACCACTGTCTCTTCAACCTTGACCTCCTCTATTAGCTTAACCATCAAGGGGATCTTTGTAAACCCAAATATGGCATCCCAACTCTTTAGATTTTCTATCATTTCTTCTCTGTTGGGTTCCTCTTCTTGATGTTCTCCTTGACTGGTCTTTGGAATCTCTTCCCCACATGTAATTGGGAAGGCAAGAGGAGGAGTGGATGGGGTTTCAACCAGCTTTGAAATTGTTTTTGATCATGAGGGAAGTGGAACTTCTTGATTATTTGGAGGGGATGACTACTTGGAAGGGAAAAGGGTAGAAGAATTTAGATGAGACAGAAGACTAGGAGATGGATAAGGGAAAACAACATTTGGGGAAGTAAGTGAGGGGCTCGAATCTTGACCATGTGAAATGATAAAGTTTGGGATGGAGAAAAGGGAGCATAAGGAGCTAGTGAATGACTTACCCATTGATAAGGTTCTCTCAAACTTTGCTCATATGCCTCAATATCCTCAATCCACTATGTAAGTTGAGGCAGCATTTCAATCATTAATTCAACCTTCTGTTAAGGGTTGTAATGTCTTGGCATAGGGTTGGCCCATGGACAAGGTGCCCTATAGCCAATTCTGAATGATTTCATCTGAGTTGTGGCTCCTGATTGTACCATGTGTGCCTCCATCCCTTGAATCTTCTCTAGAAAATTAGTATTTTCCATGTAGTTATAATTATATGCATACCCTTGTTCTTGATAAGCTCCATAGCCAAACTAGTTTTGGCACTGCTCATATGGGTAAGCATGATTATCCTTGATCTGATCATAATGCTGATCTAGAGGAGTTGAGAAATACATTGGAGGTGGAATGCACTGCTGCTGCTGCAATTATGAATTCCAAGATGGGAATGAAGTCATGATTGCACAAATTCATGGAATGGAAGAAAATGAAAGATGTGGAAAGAAGAATGGGTGGAAATGGATGGAAGGAAAGTATACAACTTAGAGAATGGGTTGTTGACTAGATGGAGTCACCAGATGTCCTTTGCATGTGCCTCAAAGGATGAATCTCATCAAGAACACATCAACTTGATGAAATGAAGTGGTAAGGTGCTTCAGACCTCTCCCACCGGGCGTGCCAAAACTGTTGAGTGTGGTCACATGGTGGCCTAATATTTTCTATTTGAAAATGAGACACCTTGGAAAGATGAGAGAATCTAACCCCAGTGTCCCACCGGGTGTGCCAAAACAACTGAGTGTGGTTGCACGGTGCCTTAAGATTTTTTTTTGAAAATGAGACACCTTAGAAAGATGAGAGAATCTAACCTCAGTGTCCAACTGGGCATGCCAAAACTGTTGATGCAAAATCATAGCACCCTCAAATGGCCTTAGATCTGAGTGGGGCATCCGGTGTGATTTCACAAAATGGGACCATCTCTCAAGCTGTGGGACTTGCAGACTTGAGATGGACCTCTAGAGAAGGTTGGTTCCTTCTTCCTAAACTACCTGCCATAAGCTACTCTAGTGCAGGAAAAACTAATCTATCCTAATCTAACCATTCCAAGGAGACACAGAAAGAGAGAGAAAGTGAAAGAGAGGCTATGCTAAAGTGGTGATACACCAAAAAAGGAAGTGGCTGATCAAAAATTCAACTACCTGAAGTGGAAAGAGGTGAGAAAAGGAGAGGGTGGACAAGGTGCACCATAGACTAGAGATAGAATTCACAAAAAGCACCACTTCAAAATCCATTAAACACAGCTCCCAGAACCTACAATAGGCATCAGAGTTTGCATGGTATACCCTGCAATGATGAGAGGAAATAAGAGACAATAAAATAAGAAAAGGATGGACAAGATGCATCACAAAATAGATTTTATTGCTCCATAAGTCACATAGTACATCATCAGATGGCAAGATGCAAGAAAATGTCATTACAGAGCCATGAGAGGAGGCTTAGACTCCACATTCTACCCTAAGGAAGAAAGAGAGAGAGGGGTAGGAGAGTAAAAATGACCAACCTTGTAGAAAATACCCCTTCTTTACAATATATAGGAAGAATAAGAGAGAAAGGAGGGAAGAATTCAAACCTTGCTCCAACCACCCTTGAAAGAGCATTAAATCCAACTACCACAATGATGAGTCTTGCTGAAACACTGATGCCCCATTATTGTCCCTTACTGGGTTAGAAGGAGGCCCATTCTTCATCATGGTGGTAGGTGGGGGACTTTATAACCTTGAAAATGGTAGGCCAAAACATTAATAGAGGCATGTGAGAAGATGATGCCAAGAGCTTTCCAAAATGTCCCTACCCACTCAAATATGAGATTTTAGTCGAAACATATGGTTTTCTAAAGATCAGGGGCATGGGCTCACAATATTTAAAAGAGTCCATCCATGCAAGACCCACATGGACACCCTGCACATTTTGAAGATTCATCCCCTCCTCTCACTCATGAAGTTGCATTGGACTGACATGTGGCGGCTTCCGTGGACTCCTCGGTTCCCTCTGTATTCTTTCTGAGTCCTTTCTATTAGCAGATACACTATTCTTGACCCATGACACATGGAGGCTTCACCCTCATTTCAAAATTGGCCCCATATTTTAATTTTTAAGTTACACGGATGAGGCACATGGCGAGTTGGTGCATGTTTGGGGACCGCCTTTGGATTCACCTTTTGAAAGTCCACCGAAGAGACATGTGGCTCCTTCCGCTGCCTCACCTTACTCTTTTTCTTTTTTTTTTGGCTGATTCCCTTTTTCTTGGCTGGGCCATATTTCTAACCCAATACACATGGAGGATCAACACTTGCTTAGGAATTTCCCTCCATATTTTACCTTTGAAGTTGCGTTGAGTTAACATGTGGCACCTTCCACCGATTCCTTTATACTTAGCCGATTCAGGCCTGCTACCCATTTGAATTCTATTGAACCTTAGACACATGGAGAGTTGGTACTCATTTGAGTTTCTTCTTTGGGACGCACCTTTGAATTTGTGCTGATAAGATGCATGGTGCCATCTGCTGGTTTTTTATACCTAGTTGATTCAGGCCAATTCTACTTTCAGGCTCTGACCACGTGGCAGGGTGGCGCTAGTTCATGGTTATTCTTTGGGCCATGCCTTTTGGATTTGTATTGATGAGACATGTGGAGGATTCCTATACCTTGATACTTTTTAACTACCAACTTTGTCTCCTTTTAAGACCTGGGACATGTGGATGCTCTACACTCATTTGGGGTCCTCGCTTTAGATTCTTCCCTTGGAATTGTGCCGACGAGGCACATGGCACCTTTCGCAACTCTGCTTTGTACTTATTGGCTTCAACGTCCATATCTTCCCCCATTTGTACTCTGACTATGCGGTGAGCCTACACTTATTTGGAGACTGCCCCATGGGCTTGACCTTTGGAGTTGCGCCGTTGGGACATGTGGATCCTTCTGAGGGTCTGTGACTTTTCATTTGGCCAAAAGACTCTGCAAGCTTGTAGGATCACACTTGAAAACTGTGTTATTTTGTGAAAAGTGCAAAATTTCCAAAATTTCTCCCACTGCCCCGTAACTTTACATTTGGTGAAAAGTTATCCCCAGGCCCATTGGCCCGCTTTTGGCAAAAAATCCTTCCAAGGCCCGCCATTTGCAAAATATGAGTTAGAAGGACTTATTTATATTTCTGGAAAGGGGAAGAAATTTCCTATTTGATGGAAATGCTTTCAAGGAACCTTATGTGCTTAAAATATGTAAAAACTCGGATGAAAGAACAAAAAGGGGAAAATGGTGTTAGTTGACCAAAAATAAGTGAGAGCTTATTTTTGTCAACAGCTACCATAAACAGTCAATTACCTTTATAGTTTAGGTGATATTAAGAACTTTTACCAATGTTCAGTGTGTAATATTTGCAACTTGTGTTGGAAGGTATGCGTCTTGCCACATGGTGTGCTTTGAAAAATACCAAAAGTCATTTGGAATATTTGGAAGATTTATCACCTCACAGGCATTGGTCTTTGTTATCTTTCTATAGATTTAATCATGTGGAAGGTCTATATATGAAGGAATATCAATACGTCTATTGTTTTTATCTGCATTCATATTCCAACACAATAATCCAATCCTCCATAAATCTGTACTATATCAAAAGAATCATATCACTCTTGGAAATGTCGGTGATCCCACTCCAAGGACATGACATCATTCACATTCCATACCTAAGATTTGTAGTATTGAGAAATTTTATGTCGAGTTATTGAAATGACTCTCTTCTCATCATTTTGGGCTTCATTTGTGATTGTCAGGTTGTATGAATTCCATATTGCATATTGGTGTCATATTTTCTGAGTTTAACATGATTGAGTTCCACATTACTAGTAAGCCATTGAGGTCAGCCTATGTTTTAGTTTTATATTTTATTGTGTCATTATCATTGTGTTTTTTATCCAAAGT
Source organism: Taxus chinensis (assembly GCA_019776745.2). NCBI lineage: Eukaryota > Viridiplantae > Streptophyta > Pinopsida > Cupressales > Taxaceae > Taxus > Taxus chinensis. The sequence continues at coordinate 490,293,152 of CM034146.1, forward strand.
GTGTCACATCTATGATAAATTTTATCCATTAGGAATGGATTTTCGTGTGTTATATATAATGTAATGTCACATTGTTTTTAATACCAAAAAATAAATAAAAATATTTATTACTTTCTAGTTTTCATAGTAAAATCCAAGTCTATCATTCTTATCTATGTCAAATAGGTATTTTTAGGGTTTTTGTTGTTGTACTGTTCTATTGTGGTCTCAAAAGTTTATTTTGATTTGAAGTCAAAAATTTTATTTTCAAATTTTTGAGTTATCATCAAGAGTTGTGTCATAGTCAATATTTTGAAAATAAAAAAAAATTTCCTCACAGACACTTTTTTGGTGTTACCCTACGTCTAAAAAATAAATTTTTTCACATTATCGGTGGAGACAAAATAAACCCAATGTGGAAACTATCGAGCCTCAAATTCAATATCAGGTGAGCTTGTAGTATGTTACTAGAGGATGGAGGCAATGAAGGATGGAGGAAAACCAATTACCTCTCGTCAATCACTAATGACGTGCTCACTTTATTGATTTGGTGGCATGCATGTGTTTTTCTTTGGTGTGGTTTGCCTTATTTCAGTGTGTAGTGTGTTTGATTTTAGTTTGTATCTTGTCATTGTGGATTATAAAATAAGAACAGATGTCGTATGTTCTTTTTAACTTGTGTATGTGAGTATTCCTATCCCCCAATGCAATAACATAGTGAAGAAAAAATAACACAATGAAATGCAGCATCATGAGTCTTAAAGAGGTTAAACAGTTAGATGTGTTCTTGTTCATACCTAGGTTTGTGGTTATCCTCTGGAAAAATGTTAAAGGTTTTTCAGATGTGTTCCTGATTGAGTTCCCAAACTACTAGGTCAGATGTGTTCCCTAGAGTGACTGGTTGATAAGAAAATGATTCCTGAGCATGTTCCCTTCCTCGTCAGTCAGATGTGTTCCCAAAAGTGCATGGTTGATAATAAGTTGATGTGTTCCTTCTTCTACCTTTAGTACGAGTGTGTGCTAAGATCATGAGCAAGCACGAGTGATAGACTACAAAGGAAGTGTGAAAGTTCTATTGTTACCATGTAAACATTAAGGGGGGAATGTTAGGAAATTAATATTAATGTTTACATTATAGATGTTAGTTTTGTTAATTATTTTATGATATATAGTTGTTGAGATACATTGTTGTAAAAATATATCTCATATTGTTAGTAGATAGTTTATTGATATGAATTTTTAGATCAACTCATTATATTTGGTGATTTGTTTAACGAAACTCCTCATATGTAGGAGTTTTCTTTTCTTATATATTTGTAATCATCTTTGAATAATTTAATAGAGTGATTTTTGTTGATTTTTTTTATTGTGTCAAACTGATCCAAAACCATTAGTAATTCCTTTCAAAAATGATGAGGTGTGTGAGCTATGTGCTCCGTTCAAAATATCTCACCATTCGACCTCTTTATATTAACCTCAAGCCAATGGAAAAGATGAGGCTACTAACAAAAACTTGAAGTCCATTCTCCTTAAGAAAAGTAAGGAGAATATGATAGATTGACATCTGAATTTGTTTGCCACCTTATGGGATTTTAGGAATTTATTTTGAACATCAATGGGGGTAACCCCCTTTTCATTAGTTTTTAGTGTTGAACCAGTCTTGCCACTGGAGGTACGATTACCTAGTCTTTGTATGTCCCTATAAGGAATTCTAGATAAGGATGAGTATTGAAAGGCATGTTTAGCTGATTTAGAAATCTTGGATGAGAAAAGGCTAAGAGATAAACAACACCATTAGTTTTTGTGGACAGAATATGGCATCAATATAATAAAAAAGTATATGAACGTGTAATTCGGGTAGGAGACCTTGTTTTGGGACTTGATAGCTAAATAGACAAGAAATTCGGTGAAGGTAGAAAGTTCAAACCAAAATGGTTAGACCCCTACCAAGTAAAATAATTTTATGAAAATGGGACGTATCACTTGTGTGTACTCTAGAGGGTGAGGATTTTGGAGAATCCATCAATTCAATTCACCTCAAACATTTCTACATCTAGTCATTTCATCTCCACACTATCATTTCACTTTCTCATTGTCTTTGTCACATGTATTGTCATTTTGTTAAAATTATATTACAGAAAATTAATTTTCAAGTGATTCATAAAATTTTAAACATTGGAAAGCCTCTCAATCATACCTCTTCTATAATTTGTTCACACATTAAAATCATATAATTCTCATCATAATTTCCATTCATGATAAATGTTTTTGACATTGGTATTATAAGGACTTACATGCTTCATATTTTTCATGGTTTCTTCCGATTTGGGTGTTTTTTTCTTATAGTTTTCCCTAGAATTTTTCTGATGATAGATCTTCCCCTAAAAATATCTCCCCATAACCAAAAAAATTCTAAGTATTTCACCTGGAACTTTTATTTTCCTATCTTACTATTAAGTGACAATCCCTTGCATCCTACTAGTTGCATGAAGATGATATTAGGGGAAAATGTTCCCTCCTAAAAAGCACAATTCAAAGAAAAATAAGATAAAACAAATAAAAGTATATAGATAATACATATAAATATTCTTATTGAAAATAATTACATTTTCCATCTATCTCAATCTTTGGTAATGAGCCCATGATTCTTACTGGTAGCATTATATTGGGAAAGGAGGAGTGTAACCTTACTCAACTAAATTTTTTCATTCGTCATGAGCTCATGCTTCTTATTGGTAGTATGGGGAAAGATGTAGGGTCATATTAAAAATAAAAAATTATAAACAAAAAAAAGTTCTTAAAAATATGAAATTCCTAAGAAAACGAACTAGATACATATGTTAGGAGAGACAATCATTATTTAACCAAATCTTATCATTTAATAGGCCATTCACGGATCTAATTCTAGTCAAAATTTATAAGTAGAAATCATTTTGGACTATTTAGTTAATCTTGATTACGGTTGGGTTGTAAGTTTATCAATAAATCTTTATCAAAGTTCTTGTTTCTTGGTCATCATTCTTGTTCACACATTATTCAAATCACATATCTTGCATCCTTCTTGGCTCTTGGTGATGAGACCTTACATCTTACTAGTTGCGTGGAGTTAAGAATGTAGTCAGATTATCTTATCATCAAACCATATTTCAACACATTTTTCCAATGGAATAGAAATGTTAAACATTGTTTGAAAACTAAATTTTCCTAGTTACTATAGACATGAAATCACACACTTTGGGTAATTATCTAGCCACGATTACATACTATTATTCATATGATTCCTAAGTAAGAACGGTACTAATTAAACAATGTATTTGGCCACCTTTCTTTCCTTTCTATCACTTCTCTTGGTCGTACACTTCTTCTTGCTCAGTATTTCTTTTCATACTTTGAAATTTTTCATCCTAAACACCAGCATATAGCTAGGATGTCAGCGCTAGGAAACCTCATCCCCTCTAGGTGACATTGTCCTCTTTGTAATTTAATCAAACTTTTAGGTCCTTTCTAGCCATTTGAGCATCTTATCTTTTTGGTAGTCGACCTTTTTGGGGTTAGTTATGAACTTCAAGCAAAGGAATCATATAAATATAAATTTATGCGATCATCATAAATGACCAAAAAATAAGCACTATCTATCACCACCTAAGGTTGCATCCATAAAGTAATCTAACAGCTCCATTGCATCTATATAACTCAGTCACAAGGGACAAAAGGGCCTATTTTCTGTATCACACTTCATAAGAGGGAAGTTCATTCTATTCCTTGCACACATTTATTACATTCTACATCTAGCTTCTTACTTGCTATCCACATGCGACTGGAACAAGAGTAACCTAGGGAACAATTCCACACACACACACAAAACTACATTGGGTCTGAGATGTAGTTAAACACTCACTCATATGTTCACCATTGTGACATCTAAGGATAGTATTACCCCTCATTCTACATCATTTTTGGGGATTTGATGTTTATTTGAGGGTTTTTCAAGTTCATTCTTTATTTCTTAATGATCTAGGTGTGACATCAAAGTGACCAAAAGTGACTAAAGGTGAACATATTGCAACAATGTAAAGGAGGTTTTCTAAGCACTTCCATAGACCCAGGCACCCAAAAGCATGGCTAGGGTGCCTGCGGGCACCTTTTCCTCTCCAAGTTCCCTAGTCCAACCTGTACTTCTAGATCTATATTTTTTGAGCTCTAGTTCAATGGTTAGTTCTTAAAATTCTCCTATTCTCCTATTATCTAGCTTTCTTCACTCTGCAGAACTCTACAAATAAGATAAGGCCTTTTACCCTCTATTTGCAATTAGGATTTCCTTATTTATTGCTTATCTTGCTTATATATGTTTTTGTATTTCATTGCATCATTTATTTACTACTACTATAGCACCATATTAGGCATAATATTATATATTTTACATAATCATTTTTAGTGAACCCGAAGTCGACCTACATGCTATTAGGGTCTTTATTGCTTTATCATCATGAGTATCGCAATTAATGACTTTTTTCTCATCAATCTTGAATTAAGAAATAGAGTCCAAAATCTCCTCACTACTATTTACATTCCTGTTAATATGCATCAAAACTCAATATAACACTCATTTGTCAATGCATTTTCCCAATATATTACTTTTCCATCTAATCCTACTACTGATCTTCATATCTTCGAAAATGATCCACCCTTTCATATCATGATTCACATTTATAATGTGGGTGTCAAAAATTATCTAATTAATAATGGATCTGAACTCAATATTTTTCCCATGTCTTTTATTGAAAATCTTGATCTTCTTGTAGCTAATGTTAGTCCATCATCTCTTTCCCTTTGTGCATATGATGGTTTTATTTTTCTAGGTGTATGTCATATTGTTTTACCTATCACTATAGGGTCCAAAACCCTCAACATAGTATTATTATTCATTGGCTTCCTAGTTTCATAAAACTTTTTACTTGGTAGGCCATGGTTGATGCCTTGCAAGATATTCCCTCTACAGTACATCATTGTTTCAAATTCCTACATGAAGGCATTGAGTATACAATTCCTTGTGATACCCACCCATTAAAATATTGTGACCATGATCCCAATACTAAACTTCCTACTCCATGGTATGATGCTCCTAATGAATGACAACCCATAGGTGAGCTACCAAATTTACCACCACTTAAAGGTGTTATCTACATGCTCAATATAGTCTCATATTCACCACCACTCCCACCTGCTACTACTAATGATATGGAACTTTATCAAGTGCCTACCGACACATCTGATGTAATTCCACCTACTTCACTATCGCATGTGCATCCACTTTTAACATGTCCTCCCCTTACAGGTACATTGTTCATGAATAATTATTATTGGGATCACATTCCATTTGATCCTACTTATGATGTTACTATATGTTCACATGATGGTTTGACTCAAATAGGATTTGTTGTGAGGATATTTATCCACCAACTCATGATCCTCATCTCTATTATGGATTCATCACTATCACTTCCACTTACAGTCTGTGTGTCTTCTATCTCACCATCTACCTTGTATGAGCTCATCGTTATTCTCTGCTTACATTAGGAAAATATTGAATTGCTTACATAGGGGGAACATTAGACCCTGATCATACTGATATATCATTTCTTATGACATTTGGTCATGTTTTCATTTGCAATGATTTATTACTTGGTTATTCACCTAATATGACTTGGTGGTATGCACATGGGTGTCCATTACCTCCTTTAACTGACAAGGAATATGGTATAGGGATGTAAAAATTACTCTTATATGGTGCTCTACATGCCCAACTTGACACTATAGCTTATCAGGTCTTAGATTCCTCACCATACAATTTTGACCCTGACATTGATGAACTTTTAGATAACTTTACTTTATTACCTCCATTATTACATGCTTGGGGGGCATCACACTTATTCCCCCCACACATTTTAGCATTATCAACTTCCATAAATCTTACACATATCACATCTATTATTGTCAATTCATCATGCACATCGGCATAAATTTTCATCATTATTTCTTGATGACACACTCATGTTCTTATGATTCTTCTATGACTACTGAGGGATATATTATAATAATATCCCTGAATGACATACTTCATTGAAATATCTCTCTAATAGAAAGTCACTCATACACACATACATTTGTTCATGCATATGATACAAGTTTTTCATCACTAATCACATTACTGAATCACCCATGCACCACGTATTGTACTTCATCATATTCATATATCACTTTTTTATCTACTTTAATCATCATTCATCGCATATCACAATATAAAATTAGGAGGGCATCAAAATTATCCCCTATCATCAACACACACCATATGATCACATCATTACACACGTCTATTTTAGCATATACATCTTCACACACACTCGTACTATCATTTCCCAATGTCACACTCTTGTGCTACGGTTCACACTTAACTATTGAGGGCATACTCTACACATGAACCTCACACACTACAAACTATACACAACATGCATCCTCACACACTTTGCACTAGCGATATTCACCACACATATCTCTAGCATTGCTTAGTAACACTACACATTGCAAATCTCACACAACACACATTCTACTCATTCGAAATTCTCTTATTAAATCATCTATCATACATTTTTCATCTTAATCACCATAAAAATTCACAATACATATTTCTTACATCTACTTTTACACAATGCACTCATTACCTGATGACGCACTCTAGTCTCACGGTCCATACTCGACTGTTGAGGGTATACATATCAAATAGACCTTATCACACTCACATTTTTATGATTCAATCTTGTTATCATGTGTCATTACTAGCTAGTACCTTACTCACTCATATCATGATATAAGATTTATGCTAAATAATCACCCCTTTCTATCTTTCCTATTCATTCATCTCATGGTATATGCCTTCTACTAAATCATCATGCTTGTTAGCCTTTTATTCACATATTTTGTGATATATGTTTTATTCTACATCATCACCCCTTTTTGGCTTCTAATTAACTCATTTTTTGATATACGCTTTAAGCTAAATCATCACTCCTACTAGCAATCATGATATATGATTTAGGATAAATCATCTCCTCTTCCCAATCATTCATCCATATGTCGCATTCGATATCATCTACACATCATTATTTTATAATCAACACTCCACACTTTATTCATCAACTCTTTTTAACACACGACAACACATTGCTCACACCATTTCCCAATGACGTACTCTCATTTATGGTTCATTCTTGAATGTTGAGGGTCATAAATAAATGAACCTCACTACATACATACACATCTACTCAGGGGGCATGCTACTCCTATCATTCACACTGCATTCCATTCTGCCTCATCCAAAATATATTGCATAACTTGGTTGCATTTAATTTTTCTTACATTTGCTTGATACATACACATCTTATTACACATGATAGATAGATTTATTGTATGTCATTATCTTTATCATACACACATACACGTTCACTTTCCTTTCTATTTGTGATCACCGATTCTATAGATCCCTTACACGCAGTAGGGATGATTGGCACAATACATATTGCCAGTCCCACAGAGGCTCCCAAGGGCATCCAATATCATTCATTACAGGTCATATTGTTTCATAAAACACTACATTATTAGCTTATACATTCTTTAATATAATTTTTATCTTTCTAAAGTGCTAAGGGGTGCTTCATTGCAACATGTTTTTATGCAGGACTATTTACTTCCATGGTTTTTTGATATAATGTTTTCCTTTGCTTGTCATTATTTACAGGATTTGACCTATGACTTGTTTTTTCTCTAATTATTTACATCCACTATGTCCTTGATTGTCTTACAACATCAATGAGTGATGTACCACATTTACAACCCAATTTTCACGTTCTACATTGTCTTTTTGCATGTTTACACATTATCTGTGCATCTTACATTTCGTCTTACACATGAGTGTTTGTATTTTCTCGTACTAAAAATTGTCTCCTATACACTTGTTTTTGTATGCCTTGGTTTCTACCAAACACATTCCCTTCCCCCTGTAGGGAAAATTTTTAACACAACGGTCAGTCCTCTTTTTGGCGGCATACTCCTTCAATAATGTTGCATACACCCCAAATGTGGGGGAAATCATATGGGTGAATCAATCACCCCATATAGCATTGTAAACAACATGACATCGATATAACATAGTTATCAAAGCTCATAATCAAACTTGGTTCATTAGCACAATGACCTTTCCTGGATGCCTGAAACAAGGGGAAATACAGTGGAATTTCTTGGGTGTATGAGACTAGGGAGGAATAAAGTGGCCTTTCTTGGATGCCTAAGACAAGGGGGTAATGTCACAGTGATTAGTAGTTCAACACAGTCTATAGAAATCCATACACAACATCCTTTATAGGGTATATATTCCTTACCACATGTATTTATACACACCATATACAATGGTGTTCTATACAATGGGAAGAAGTTAAAGGTTAGAGGATGACACCATACTATTCTTCCTACACTCATGTTATTTCATTGGTGTGAGATCACCCAAAAATCTCACACGTTGAAATAATCTATAGGATCCTTTCTACACTCTTTTCCTCATCATAGATAAGGTGCACATATTCCTTTTTCATTTTACACACTCTTTTACATTATTTTTACACATATACATGAGTATTTGACTACTTTTTGGATTCTATTTTGCAGGTCTGTCTATATGGGAAGTGATAGTACACAAAATCACACATTAACAAGAATGACATCAACACTGATAGTAGGTACATAACAAAATCTACATATGCGTTTCCTCCCTAGGTCCATTTTCATCACTTTCTAAATTTCTCCTCTTTAATATCCATGCTTCACATTTTTATCACTCAACACTTTGTCTAGTCCCTTGGCACACCTTCTATGTTGATATACATGGTTATTAGGTACACATCTGTATCTACTTTATGTTACCGAGATTTCTATTCACCAATATAAAGTGAGGGCGAATGTAGACACAAAATCATGCACTTTTGGTAATTATCTAGTCTTGATTACATACTACTATTCATATGATTCCTAAGTAATAAAGATGCTAATTAAACCATGTCTTGAGCCACCTTTATTTCCTTTATGTTACTTCTCTTGGTCTTACACTTTTGTGTACTTATTTTTTATGTTCATAACTCAATATTTATCATCATGGACACCAACCCCCAGCGAGGATACTAGCACCATTTACCCTTATCCCCTATGGGTGCCCCTATTCTCTTTATACTTTACTCACACTTTTTGGGTCTTTTATAGCCATTTGAGAAATATTTTTAGTAGTCATCATTTTCAAGCTTAATTACAAAATTCAAGAAAAGGAATCATATAAATATAAAGTTATGTGATCATAATAAAGGACCAAACACTAAGCACTATCTATCACCACCTAAGGTTACATCCATATAGACATCTAAGAGATCCATTGCATCCATCTAGATCCATCAAAAGGGACACAAGGGCTAGTTTTTTGCATCACATTTCACAGGAGGGAAGTTCATTCTATTACATGCAAACATTTATCACATTCTACATATAGATACTTGCCCGTTATCCACGTGCGACTGAAACAAGATAAACCTAGGGAACAATTATGCAAAAATAGAACTATATTGGGTCTGAGATGTAGTATAGCACTCAGTCGTAAGTTCACCATTGTGATAGTTGAGGATAATACAACCCCTCATTTTACATCTTTATTTTTTTGGTATTTGATGTCTATTTGAGGTTTTTGTAGTGTCATTCTTCATTGTAGATTTATAGCAAGCTCAGAGATCTTGGTGTGACCTCAAAGTGACCAAAAGTGATTAAAGGTGAACATCTTATGACACCTCATAGGAGGTTTTTGAGCACTTATGCAAACCTAGGTGCCAAGAAATAGGCCTAGGGCACCTGCGGGCACCCCTGTCTCTCTCCAGGCACCCCATTCCATCATGTACCTCTAGATATGTATTTTTATGAGCTTCAATGTGACATTCAATGCTTCACATTCTCCTATTCTCTAACTCTTTGCACTCTCCACAACTTTGTGAATCATCTAAGTCCTTTTACCCTCTCTTTGTAATTAGGGTTTAATTATTTATTGCTTAGCTTGTTTTGGTATATTTTTGTATTTCATCGCATCATTTATTTACTACTACTATATCACCAGATTAGGAATAATATTATATATTTTTCATAATCAGTTATAGTTTGTTATCATGTGTGTATCCATATACATCATTTTTTTTACCACATTACATTATTGTCCATAGAATATATTCAAAAATCAAAAAAATATAAGAAATTCCAAACCATCTAAGAGTACACAAATGAGATGAATCATAATGAAATTAACTCTTACAAAGGACCTCCAAACCAAAAATATAATGTCTATATATATATATATATATGTATATGTATTTCTCAAGTGTCTAGATTACAATTTCATCACACCGAAGGAAAAGTGTGGCTAAAATGAGCCCCTGATATATCCCTCTCTCTGATATCCCTATAAAGGGGCAGGGAAAGGAATCCTACTCCTAATCCTGTGATGAAATCAAATAGGTATAGCAAGGGAGCCTCCATATGTTGAGTGGTGAGAATGCTTGTGAGAGTGACCAGTTGTGATAGCCTCATTATCTGAGGATATTTTTCACCTCTCTCTATCCCAAATTATTGTAATCTTGGTATTCAACTGAGATATCTCTATTGTTTCATGTCAATATGGTATAAACACATTGGTGTGATGAATTTATTGTGTTAGAGCTTGTGGGTATGTCAGCAAAGGCTCTTGGGTCATGTCAGTAGTGATCATGAATATATATAAGTTCATGTGAAAAATAAGATCTCACCATTCATCAACTATAACTATAAGAAAAAGAAAAATATACAATGGAAAGTTAGAAAATGTAAAAAAATAAAATAAGAGTTTTCACTAACATTTAATCTAGGAAGAAGAAGGAAAGAGAAGGATATAAGTACTTACGTGGGTCTCTAGTAACCTAGCTTGGGTTTACAATTAACACTGCACCTTTTATAGGATCTTCCACATCCCCCTCCTTGGCCTCCTCCTCATTGGCCTCGTCCTCTCTAATCTCCTTTAGATGGAAGGAATCCTCCTCCACCTCCTCCTAGAATCTAGTAACCACCGGCACATCTCTTGTACCCTGTCACTAAGGGTCTAACTCCTCTTATGATCCCAAGTTTGTCTCGGCATCCTCCTTTTCACTGCCAGTCAGTCCCTCAAAAATCTATAAAATCTACCATGACCTAACTAAAACACCAAAAGCTAGGAATGATGCAGCTTGAGGTGTGCCAACAGCAACACTGAGAACTATAAATGTCTATTAGATTTGGCCCTTACGACCAGATATTACCTCTCGTATACCCATGTATATGGTAGAAACCCTTGGAAGAGAATATGAGAAATGGAATCCAAACTACTGAGGCACTCAAAGCACTGGATGTATCTCAACTCGACTTTTATTGTCAACCAACTAAGAGGTTATACTACAGGTGGTTAGAGAAACTTCCTCCTCACCCCACTGACCTATCATATCCTGACATGGTTGAGCCACCATATCCAATGTGGTCAATACTACTACTAAATGTGGTGTGGCCCTAAGTGGAGCCATGTCTACCCATCTGGTGGCCCTAATATCTTCAGGATATGCTATCCCAACACCCCTATAGTAGGGGATAACCTTATCGTAGATCCATGGAATCACTAATGTGGGGTGAATGAGAGATATAGCCCAACATATGAAAATCATGTATAAGTCATTATATGCGGTTCCAAATATGTCTATCCCGCATGCAAATACTCTTCCATAGAGCTCAATGCTCTAAAAAATAGGTGCCAAACACTATAAAAACTTGTCCCCGCCCTTATCCCTAATCAAACATGAGGCTAAGATACCATTAATAACCTTGCATAGAGTGGGAATAAGGGAAACCTCAATAGATACCAATCTGGCACCCTACTTAGCACCAACATCAGGTGGTTATGAATCTCTTAGTTAGGTCACCCATCCATAGGCCTTAACTGATGAACTAATGTTCCTCAGTACCAAATTATTTCCTATTATAGGAACCCCAAGATACCTATAAACATCCTCAAAGGTAGTAGACCACTCCCCTTAACGCTAGGAAATCACAAAGTGTTTTGATCTACATCCCAATAGGTCAAAAAATTGTAGAGAACGAGGCTCACTAGGGAAACTAGTCATGTCTAAGATAACTGCCATAATCTTGTCCTCTCTAACATCCCTCTCTCTACTAGTGTCAATAACTGTAGAACCTTGGGAAACCACTCCTGCTCTCAAACTCTACTTCATCTAACATAAGCCCCATGCATCCATAAAGGAAAAAAGAGCATATTAGAATCTAATAAGTGCATGATAGGATAAAAAATATATAAATGAAAACAAACATAATTAAAATTTCATACTTAGCTTTTAAGTCACAAAACTTTGTGATGGTTATGAAACTACCACTCTTAGCAGAGTGGTAGATACACAACCTTCACAATGGTTGCACAACTGTAATCTCCAAAAATGTGGTAGTTTTGTAACCTCCACAATATTTGTGTAACTTCCATTCTGTAATGAGCGGTGGTTATGTAGTCGTCCTAAGGGTCATGTCACCTGAAAATAGGGTCATGCCCTTAAAAACTAAAAACTCAAAAACATGCTAAAAATAACAAAAAAAAATTTAAACAAGTTACAAAATTTGCAAAGCACCCCTACAAACATTTTTACTATGAAATTACTAAAAACCTCCCCTCATATAGCTAGCTTCAAGTAAACATGACATTTAGAGATAAAACCAAATAAATTCTTGTAACTTACATTTTTAGTAAACCGCTACTACTTCCATTGGGTTTGTTGTCATCACAAATGAATTCTCTTTGATTTGACTATACTCACGAGAAAAATGGTCATTGTAAATCGTGAACTCTAAATTTAGCTAACTTGGTATGCACAAAAGATTTCTAAAAATAGTAAAAAGTGATATATATAGCTATATTTAGCTTTCTAATGTTGATTTGAGTGAGGTTATATAGAGTTGGTGCACTAGACCAAGTATATTTATCATCCCCAGAGATATGATAATTGATATTGACATTTCGTTTCAAAATATTTTGCTAATTTTATCTTATAACTGAACTTGATTCCCACTTATATTTTGTAGGTAGCAGGAAGGATGGAATAGTGTAATTTCAACACATGGTCGGGTGAGTTAAAATTTCTAACTCTCCCACTTGAGAGCACCATACTCAGAAATCAATTTTTACATCCATTCATGGCTAAAATGATCCTCCAAGGAGGAAATATGTACACACCCAAAAATTACATGGTGTTACATTGAAGGACACAATAAGTTTCTGATGATGAAATAATTATTTTCCATAGTAACGATGAGATCCATATCTTCTCCCTTCACCTTCAACATTATTGTTATTACTTATTTCTCCATGTTTCCAAGTTTGGAATTTTATTGCATATTTGCTAGCCACTTTCCATTCTTTTCACACTTGTTTTTAATTATAAGTCATGCAACCACAACAACGGTTACATAGCCGATGGTCTGCATAGATAGGAGGTTCTATCACCTTTACCCATGTGTTTAAAATGTTTTATATATAACATATGTCTTTAGTTCGTGAGTGATTTTCTCACTCATTTCTTGACCATTTTTCTTGGTTTTGGGATTTTTGGAATCGTATTGATTTTCGCTTAGTAGTTTACTATGTTTAATTTAGATTCATTTTATTTATTTATTTAAAGTTAGGAACTAAAAATAGATTAGAAATTGGAATGAACACAATCCCCATTTCCTTAACGGCTTAGGATACCCTTACTTATCCCTTAGTCCCTTTGGTTACCATTTGTTTGTTTTCTTCCATATTTCGTGTTTATTTGTTTTCCCTATGGCCATTCCAAGTCCACTTGACTCTCATAGAAGGATATTTGACACAATTGTAAACTAACCCAATATCAACTAGAGTCAAGGATACATAGACTTTGGTTTACGGTAACTAGTATTTAGAGCATCTCCCATACCACCATATATTATTGGATAACTCAATTCCCTTAATGACGAAGTAGAAATAAAAGAACAATACCAGGTCAATCAAGCTGATAGGGTTAGATAAGGAAACCTTTAGTTTTTCCTCAACACACCCTCACTCATTCTTACATGACCCTCTTTCGAGAGGATTATATATAGGTAATAGGATAATTCTTTAGAACCCACCAACCATGTCAAGCTACAATAATTTTTACTGATATAGACCAAGATCTTCGAACATCAATCATTATTGACCACAACATCACTCCTACACATGTTAGATTGAATATTTTTACTCTCGACAAGAAAATCCCAAAATTTTAAGTTGAGGATCTATCTTTGCATTGATTATCGATCCTAGTGTTACAATAATTCCCACCTGTCCCATTAATATCATATTTATTCATCCTACACCCATCCTACCTACCAAATTTTTGATGTCTTGGCATGACCTTGAGAGTTCAAGTTTATTTGAAATAACATGTTGATTTTCAATTGTACAAATTATTCTTTTATTATATAATTCAATCTAGATTTAGAGCCTATATATGACATCACTATCATTAAGTCAAATTCTTCCTAAAATGGGGAAGGCTAGTTGGGAAAGGATGATTATTTCAGAAAAAGGGAAAGGAAATCCTCAAAAAGTTGACATAGCAACAAGAATTCAATGTTCAGTGGCTCAATTCCTCTTCCTTTGACTTTCTAATTAGTTGTTTCAACCATTCCTATAAACATAACTATGGTAAGTGTTGATGTGCCTTTTTCATTTATAAGTGGAAGTTTGGATGCAAGTTATATTATTTCATCATCTATGGTGGTTTCTTATTATCCTCTCATTTCTATCATTCCATTTACTATGTTCACATCATGCTCACTTGCTCCAACTATCATCACATTTCCCATCTCTTCCTCCTCTCCTCAAGTTTCTTATAATGTTCCTAATTCCACTATATTGTTTTAACCACCAATCATCATGTCAACAACCATAACAAGAAAAGTAAAATATAATACACATCATGTATCCTTTATAGAATTTATAACATCATAAGGTTTAAATATAAGCATGCCACTACCACCATTACCATCTCTTCACATAGTTTCAACCATCTAGTTTGGGCCCAATTTATCTATGTCAAGATTATTAGAGCCTATGTCCTTAATCCCAATATCACCAATGCCAAGCATTCCGAGGAAAGTACCAATGGGTAATATCATTGGTTATAAAAGGAAACCAATACACAATTCACCTCCTATAGGTCATCCCATGGAGATTTTTTATCTAAGTTCCTATTGTGTTATTTTCTTCAATTCCTCCATTCTCTATAGTGACTACATTATCTACCCCTTTCATTATTATATATTCAAATACCATTGAAGTGGATTTTTTTTTTTAAATGTTGAACTAGGAAAAAACAATGGAAAAAATAATAGTTGGTCGCTAAATCTCAAACCTCTGCATATAAGCCTCCTGAGCTCAATTTGGTCAAACAAAAGAAAGAAAATAAACTATGGAATATAATAAAAATAATAATAGAGAGACATGGAAAATATATCTTGCTAAGGATAGAGGATGATTTTATGAGCCTATTTATAAAAAATAGGTGAGAGGGAGAACCATCTATTGATCCATTGAATGAGGTGAAAGATTCATTAGAAATGGCTACATGAGCCTTGGAGGAAGCCAAATAAGATGCAAATGCTTCTCAGTCATAGATTACTATATCTCAAACTCTTAGGTCAAATATTTATCATTCCTTTAAGGATTTATTTTCTAACTTTATATATATTTCTAATGTTAAGGAGAAGACAAAGATGAACAACCTAAAATAAGAGGGTATAAAACTCAAGCCTAATATTGTATTCATAGAAAAAATAGTCAAGGGAAACCCATTCCCAAATTTTTAACTAATGTTTATTGATGAGTTGATTACTATTGAAAATAATTTGACCAAGGCCAAATAAGAATTAATAGAGACATCCAATCAACTTAAAAATATCTCTAAACATTTAGAAATGTTTCATGTCAACATTTTTTCACTCCATGCAAATGTGGGTCTAATGTAACTATTGGATTTAGTTGGTCAGGATTTAATGGTAGAAAAATTTGACAGTTTATTATTATAGTTTATATCACTATTTTATCAATAGATAAAAATCCCTCTTCTGAAAAATAACATTGGAATGCATTGGTTTATCCTTAATATTACAATTGAGAGGGAAAATTTGAAACACAAACCTATTTTTAGAGGAGATGCTATAAGGCCTTATCTATACAATTCATAAGAGTGAGGATCCATGTAAACCACTAATTATAAACACAAAAGTAGTAGAGGATAGTTTTAGGTTGTGCTAATAAGCCCAAAGTATTAGTTTGCAATTTGGATGAAGGAATTAACTCTACATGTAAACAAAGGTGGTCAAATTTAATTTTTAAAGGAATGATTTTAATCTCTTTATGCATGCAAGGGTCTACATAGTTTTAATGATTCCATCATGGTAGACAGTTATAAGTAGATAAGAATTTATTATCATTCATAGTTTTTGTAGACACCCCAATTTCACACATATTATAAATAAATTAATTTTACCATTCCATTTCCCAAAAAATTTCCATTGAATTAATCGATGTAAATCAATTAATTAATTCATTTCAACCCCTAAATTAAACCCAATCTCCCCCACATGCGAAATATTACCCATGTCCCCCCTCTTGTGAATTAAATATTCAACTTTAATCATGGGCCATTCCTTATGTCTTCCACTCTCCTAATCATGCTTACTTTCTATAATCATGATTACACTAAACCCTCAAATTAATCTCACTTCTAGGCTATAAATAGAGCCTCACCCCCTCTCTCAGAATAAGCTTGAATATCCTGTCAGAGTTCTTGCATCCTTTGAGCATAGAACATCCATCCACCTCATCCTAATTCCTAAATAGCCCCATTTTGATCATCCCAAATCCATTACCCCTTGTCCATTGGTGTAAAGTTTGAGTTGATCTTGTTGTAGTGAAGGTCTTGCTTTGGTTCGAAGGAAGAACCTACATTTTGAGCAATCTGGGCCCATCCACATTATTGTCACCCATTCCTAGGTTTGCTAAGGAATCGCGAAGGATAAGATATCTTGTTAGTTAGTTACTTTCTTGTTATCAATGCATTTTCCTAGCTCACATTATAGTATGCCCTGTGGGACTTAACCATAAATTATTATTTTTGGTCTCGTAACTTTTTGCTTTATCCATCATTTGCCTACTAGTATTTGTTGTTATTATTTCATTTTCCATTCCATATGGTGTTCTTTGGATAATGTTTACATTGTGGGAAATATTATTACTTTGTGGTGTATTATGGTGTCTGTGCATGTTCTAATAGTGATGGATACTACACCTACCACATCATGAACCTCTTCAAGGGGTTTCATTTGTATGACATTTATTTTTTGTCACATATTTTTAATAACCTCATTTGTGTGAAAATTTTAAGATCCATTAGTATTTGAATTTTGGTTTGTTTCTTTTCGTTATCTTTTCTCATCGTGTTATTATGTTTTTTTTGGGTATTGGGTACCTGAAAACAAAAACTGACTAACTTTCTATTTTCCATTTTTCTAACCATGTAGATATCCACAATCTAAAAATCCAAAACATCTTGATTTATAGTTGTCATTTATTGTGATATTTTTCAAAACACCTAGCTTTCAATTTCTAACTTTGTTGTAGGGGGTGTAAGTTTGTCTTAATTCACACTTTAAATCTCTATTTAGTGGTGTCTCCATTCAGTTTAGTATGATATATAGATTTCAAAGTTTATACTAATCCTGGGGTACGGTGATTTAATTTTTCCCATTTCTTGATTTTATATTTCTCCATTTTAGGATAATACATTTTTTGATTTTACCGATAAACTTTATATAGTCCTAAAAAAAACAAAAAAAATCATTATTATTAAATATGTATTAAAAAACATCATTTTTTTATAAACTTTATCCTACACTACCGCCTATCCCTTTTCCCCCCATCTTGGCTAGCTCGGCCAAGCCTACTCCTCAAACCCATCCTCACATCTCCCATCCCAACCCAACTAGACTCGCTAAGCCTTCAATTTTCCTCACCCCTAAACCTACCCCCTTATCCCAACCCCCAACCCATTCCCCTTGGCCACCAGGCCACCCCAAGCCTCTTTTTCCCATACACCAAACCTACCATGTCTATCCCTCAGTCTCCACTCCTCGACTCTCAACTCACCACCCCTCAACTACAATACTTGTCCCACAGACCTTGATTCCTTTCCCCCCAAGATTGATCCAACTTAGATATCCTACACCTTCCCACAATAAATATCCTGCCCCATCCTAATCCCCTCTACACATAGTCACCAAATCCCTTATTCATGTGTCCCCCATCCCTAAAAATGTGTCCCAACCTCTGATTTCCTTATGCTCACATTGGTTTTACGCCTATCCAAACAACCCCCCCACACCAAAAATACAGACTCCTGAACTCCCTCTAAGCCCTTGGATCACCTCACAGATATCTTGCTCCATAGTCCCTCTCCATGCAATGCCCAACTCACACAACCATTCAACCCTACCCACATAACCCCCAACCCAGATCTTGCGACTTCCAGCTCCCCACAAACCCTAAACAACCTAATCCCACCATTACAAACACCCATCCAAGCCTCCATCCTCTACCCTACACATACAAAACTAGCCGATAAAAATACAAATACATCACTTATATGGTTTAATTGATTTTGCATTTTAGGTCAACATAGTAGTTGGAAACTTAGTTTTTAACCTTAGTTTGTTATTATTTTTCACTCCTTGATTATTAACTTAACATCCATAATGTTTTATTTATTTTTCTTTGTACTCATATTTTTTTTCAATTAATTTACTTAGATGGTTTTAAATAAAGTGTCTTGTTAGTTTATTTTAATTACTTCCTTCGTTACTCTAATAATGAGGCTAACTTAATTCTCTTATATTTTCATTTCACTAGGACCATTACTAATTATTTTTCATCCTTGTCTCCCAATAATCTAATTATGAAACTTATTTTTTCAGGATTATTAGACGTTTTCATCCAACCTTTGACAATCTTTGGGTGTTTTTCGTCAATAGCTTAACTGTTTTGATTATTTTCCTCAATGCTTCACAATTAAACACCTTAGTTGTTTCATTATTCATTTAATTAAATTTTTAGACTGATTTCAAATATTCAAATCCAATTATTAATTCAATTAGATCTAATTATTTTATAAATTAAATTGATTATTCATTCAATTAAACTAATTTACATTTTTAAAATCACATTGTCTATTTGATTAGATCAAATTGTTTTACTAATTAGGGTCATCAATTCTTTTCTTCATTTTTTCTACCATATTGGCTAATCATACAACGTGGTTTTGTAAGGCTATAAGACGTTCCAATTTCAATTTCTCTAGTACCAAAGATTAATTTTTGAAACAAATACATGACCCAATACTTGCCATTGACCTTTCACACTTTGTAGATGTTAAAAATTTAGGGTCCAATGACATTTTGAAACACCTTGGTATCTCCTTTTAATCATTTCTTCATTGTCTAAGCACCTTGTACTATTGTCTAACACTATTAGTGAATCTTATAATCATTTTATTTTTTATTTTTTGTGAATTTAATTGCAACCCTTCGCGTGTATGCTCTTCTCTCGTGCTTGTTACAAGTGAACTTGAGAATAAAAAATGTGACGGTGTTGTCTATTATCATTATCTTTTTGTTCGCCATAAAAAACTACTAACCCTTGTA
The DNA here is from genome assembly GCA_019776745.2 of Taxus chinensis. NCBI lineage: Eukaryota > Viridiplantae > Streptophyta > Pinopsida > Cupressales > Taxaceae > Taxus > Taxus chinensis. The sequence continues at coordinate 490,313,027 of CM034146.1, forward strand.
GTGTAGGACCATGTCCTTTGAAATTTAATCATTTTAGAATGCTAACATTGTCTGTAAAATCGTATAGATTTGTTTTCTGTTTCTAACTATTGTCTTGATCCTTATTTTGCTTTTGAAAATTTTTAATATTTCTCCAATCGTTGGTTATGTATGCTCTTTTCCTGTACCTTCGAGTGATCTTGAAAATTAAAAAAAAAACATGATTGTTTTTCTAACAGTTCATTTACATGACAACTACTAATATGTTTTTCATAGGAACACAACACTGGAAATTTTCCACAAAAACAAACACAAACATTTTAAACCTTCTCACAAAATTACCACCATTAAAAGAAAATTTTTGAAACCAAAATAAAATTAGCACACTCAAGTACGATATCATTTTCCACTAGTGATTTATTTCAATTTGGAAAGAAATCTATTGACAATCACATCATAATTGTTTTTTACATGTAGTAGAGGTGGATTTCATCACCACCGATGCTACATCGGTGATGTGAACTTCACTACCACACACCAATATCATTCACATTTGTATTACACTCTGATACCTAGTCTCATCATAGCATTCGGTATTCACAATGTCTCTAGGAAGAATTTATGGTTAAATTCATCGTGACTAGTACTGCGCTTAATGCCTAATTTAATTGTAACAATAAAGCTTATGCATTGTCCCTGTAAATATTCAGGGAGTAATAAGGACACCATACACACTTCCATCCCCCCATCACCTTCCGCCTTTTCCAAAAACCTACCTTGGACGTGGTGATTCAATCCAAAGTAGGTAAGTAAGAATTGGTGAGTATTTTTAGAGTGATAATATCCTACATCCATCATTCCACAACATACTGCATGTTGCATAAAACAAATATTATTTCCGAAGGATCTACCTCTTGAGCCAAAATAATTTGATACACGTGATTGCTTTTTGTTTGTAAACAAAGTAGTTTAGCGTTGTTCTTATTACAAAACTTGGATGATATCAATGTGTTCATTGTAAAGTTCAAATCCCAATCATGTTCCACAAAACCATTTCTCAAAAGACTCAATACCAAAAAAACATTGAATCAATCAAAAATTGACATTGATTTCATTAGCTTGCTTCAGCAAAAAACAAATCCTTCATAACTTCTTTCAACTTATATCAAAATGATATTAAGTGACTTGCATTCACCTCTTATCTCATCAATTGTAAATCTTGTTTAAGCTTTATCTACCAACATATCCTTCATAGATAGTTTTGAGCTATATCAAACTAACATTGAGTGAATTGTTTGAGTTCACTTCATATCTCATCAAATGTCAAGTTTATCTAAACCACATCTAACACAAATCCCTTCATAACTCATTTTGAGTTATATCACAACTGTGTTAAGTCAACTTATTTGAGTTACTCTTCCTATCAACAATAAAGATATTTTTCAAGAAAAAATCTAAAAAACACAACAAAAATACCCTCATAGCTCATTTTGAGTTATATCACAATCATATTGAGTTAACTTTCTTTAGTTACTCTCCATATCAGTAATCAAGAGATTGTTCAAGCCAAATCTAAAACAAACCCACTATAGCTTACGTTTAATCAATTTTTCTCAAAATTCATAGCTTTTATCTAATCATGGTACTCACACACAATCAAAGAAACCATGAAAATGATGACGAAGAAGTCACACAACCAGAACTAAGCAACAAAAAACAATAACAAGTAGATAAGTTGTTAGATTAAAAAAAGAATGAATATCTACTACACATCCTAACCATGGGGGAAAAACTACCCCTAACTTTGGGACTGAAAAATCTAACCAAAATTATAGACAAGAGTGAATCGAGTAACCATAATGCCATACCAGATAATCCACATAACTCTTCAACCAACAGGTTATTTACCAGAATCCAAGAGTTAACAAGGAAACTAGAGAAAGCAACTGTTAGAGCTGAAAGGTTAAAAGACCCCAATCTAGAACAACATCCTCATGAATCCCTTGATGTGCCATCAAATGATTCTCCATTCACACAAGAATAGAAAAATATGAAAGAAACCATTTAAGGGTTACAAAAATAATCAAAACAATTCAATTTTGACGAACTATGCCCCTACCCATTTGATAAGGAAATTTTATGACTACCATTTCCATCATCCTCTGAAACTCCAAAATTTGATAAATATAAAGGAAAGGGTGACCTCCAAAAGCACATCAAATAATTTTTCATGCAATGTCAAGAAGTATCCTATCATGATGAATATATTTTATTATTATTTCCTAAAAACTTAGGAAGATAGGCCTTAGACTGGTTCGTTCATCTTCCTAAAGGATCAATCAAAACTTTCACAGACTTATCAATTTTTTTTTTAAACACTTTTCCTTTAACCTAGACTCAGAAGTAACCATGCTTGATGTTTACAACACTAAGAAAATTCCCAATGAGAAATTTGCATCCTTTTTTCTACATTGGTGAGGGATTGCAAGCAAATTCCCTTGTTCAATACTAGAGAGTTAATTAGTCAGTATATTTTTCCCAAACCTCATAACAAAGTTATCATTTCATATGTAGATGCATTTTTTGAACAATTTTGAATAATTTATCTAAAATGGAGACAAATTGAGAAATCCCTCATTTCTAAGGGCTTACTTAAAACACCTTTTAGGGACCATCCTCCTAGGGACACCGCTCAAAGCTAGGACAAATCCTAATTATTTAATCAGAACAAAAATATAGTCAACGATGGTGTTACTAATTCTCACCAAATTTGAAGCATTCAAGACAATCCACCCAACACAAATAAATCCAACAAACAACTAATTTTCATTCCTAGAAAGGAGTCTCCTCCTCGTGACAGGAAAAGATAGTTTATTTCATGAAAGAAATCCTATCTAGCATCTTCCATCACTTAGGAAATGAAAACATGATATCATACCCCATCATTAAACCATTTGAATAATGGTAACCCAAACCAAATTGGTATAAATAAAATGAATATTGTGATTACCATCACATAAAAGGAAACTCTACAGATCGATGCATGCAACTCCACCATTATGTCCAAGACTTGATCAAATGTGGAGACATAGAGGTCGAAAATATCTCTGATACAAATATCCTCAATGAAAACTTCAACAAGTTCAAAAACCCCTTCCCTAACCATGATGATAATTTGAAGGACAAGGGCCAATCATCAAACAATGTTGAGTATGACTCATTCATATCAACCATAGACTACGACCAATATCTAGTGGCTATAATAAAGATCAAAAATGACTATGAAATCACCACTAGATAGAAAAAATTGTGGATCCCCATTAAAAAATAACCTACTACCTTGTCTACCATACCACCTCCTAATATAACATCTAATTACACCACCACTTCCACTCCCCAACCTACACCTTAAATTCAAAATCGTAAAACAATAAGAAATGACCACATCAAAAATTTCCATCATGGAATTACTAAATTCTTATCCCTTACTACACACGTCCCTACAAAAACATTGAATGATGCTCGTGAACCATAAGACATCAACTCACAAAAATTCTATGATTTAATGGTGAATCTTTCAACACTCAATCTTATTCTATCATTCAGTCCCACTGACCTTCTTAACCCCAACATTGTTAATGATCCTTATTTATACGTTGATTATTATATAACTCAACATAATATGAAGTGTGTATTAGTAAAAAATGGAGAAAAATTGAATATTTTCTCCATGAAACACCTATGATGCCTAGGTTACACTGAAAAAGACTTATAAAATGATATCATAACCATTCATGGGTACTGTACGATGGAAAAGTGATATGCAAGCATGGGAACCTACAAATAACTCTTCCTCGTACCCGACCTCCCGAGGTCGTGCAGAGATGGACGGTGAATGTGGAATATATGTGGATGTAGACAAATTATTTTGGTAATCTTATATCCTCAATACGTAATAATGGAATCTACATATCTAAGGCGAAGAAGGCCCTCCTAACATGAATTGGTGTAATGGTTTGTTCAGATATAATATTTGTTCAGAGGTTTTAATCAATGTTGAGCTCTATCAAGATCCTATTTATTGATTGTTGGATACGTGGAAAGTGACCTGTGGGAGCTTCGTATATATTTCCAAACAAGGTCATGAAAAATGGTGATAGGAGGTGTAGTGGATTTTTAGTGAACTATGGGTGATTTTTTAGTCTAGTACAGAAAATCTTAGATTGATTAGCTTCTATATTTAATACTGAGAATTGTGTTATGATATCCGGCAAGGATTGGTAAGAATCTAAATACCAGCATTTGTAAACCGGTGTCAATACTTAACTGATTTGTAGGCCCGTTGGGTTGTGGGATTTAGGGATCACAACCGTGAGTTCATGGTTGTTGTGGACCTATTATGGTCATGTGAAGAATCAATCCCTTCCTTCCGACTATCCAATGGTCATAAGCCTTTTCAGATTCTCTGTTTAGTACCAGGAGTTGTGCAATCTTTTCAAAATACCTTACTGGGGTTCTAGAAACTTGTATACGTAACCCTGTGTCTATGTCGATAAGAAGGTCTCCTGCATCTAGCTGCGGGACTAATGGATCACAGCCAAATATTTGTTCTCTTTCGGGTTCTTGTATGGTCATGTGGATATCCTATCAGGGCTGTCTATAGTTAGGAGTATTCGACCAGAATATATATGCCTTGTCATCTTAGATATTTAACTCTCTCAGTTGTTCACTAATTACTCGTAGGTTTTTCGTTGCTTGAAAGATCTGTATTCTAAGGTCGTGATCTGAATCAACTAGTGTTGTGGGTAGATTCAACTGAGGCACTATTGGTTCAAATATGTATTCTCTAGGCTCTCTAGGTCCCATGATTGTCATGTAGAAATGATTCAACTTTTAACTAAAATTAATAAACTAATTATGAAATATGTATCTTATACTATGCATGTATTCTTTTATTTTTGTATTTTCGATGAAGTATTTTAACGAAATTAAAGAGAAACTATTCTAATATATTTAGAAAATGGACAACTAATCTAGTAACAGAATTAAAACAAACAAAATAGCCTAGTGTGGCTATTTTCCTGTGTAATTTTGAATTTATCCTAAATATTTAAGCAACTAATTGTTTTAAATTGAAATACTCTCGATCCTACCTCATAAGTGAGGAATGAATCATGGTTTCTTAGAAACTATCAATCCCCGCAACTTCCCTAGCGATATTGAGAGCAATGCTTTTGACTGAAATAAAATAATTCACTACTCTATTTTATATGTTGTAACTAGAACTTTTGATAGCTCAAACCTAGCATTTACAAAACAGTGGTAAATCCATTTGTGTGTGACTTGTCCCCTTAATGTGATCTCCTCGTTCCTTCATGTTCTCTTGAATAGAGAAAAGCATGTATATGATAGCATACAACTAAATAAGGAACTCAAACAATGGCATCTTTTGGATATAGACTAAATACAATGCGAGTAAGAGAGAGATAGTGCAAATGAACAGAGCTTGACTATGTAATTCCTAGCAGGATTTATTGTGGGAATACAACACAAATACACCGAGAGTTTTGGAAGATATCTTTTGTGACTAAAAAAAACCTGTAACTTTAAATGGATTCCAATCTAAGAATGAAACTATCTTATTTTAAACTGACTTGCATGGAACAGCAATGAAGCAAGAATGAAACAAGAAGATTGAATGACCCCTAAACAGCAAGGAAAGACCAACAATGGATGCAAAACATGAAACTAATAGAATTCTAAGCAAGAAACTAAAAGACTGAATGATTAAATAGAGAATGAGAGGGGCCATTTTGTTTGAAAACAAGCTGGCTATTTATAGCAAATGCATTCACTATAAGGTAACTTGGAATTGAACTCTTTTACCATTAAACAAAGTGAAAACACCATTCATAGGGTGGCCAAAACATAAATGCAAAGAAAATTAGCTGAATATTATGGATATAAATTGAAGATTTATGTTTGACGTGATCGTCAGAACTTTCTAGAAAATGCGAACATGACCGCCAGCCCTGTCCTGGGAGGTGGTCACGGGACCACCGCCTAGGCAGGGGTCACGGGCGGTGTCATCACTGAAGACCAAAAGGAAAGAAAAAAGGGGGGTAGAGGGTAAAACAAAGCATGCGGAGGCAAAGTGAGTCATGTGGGATACAAATGTATACTTGGTGGGATTTTCTAGATTCCAAACACCTTACAAGGAGACCTGTGTATCATCATTGGGGGTATGTGTAACATCTTTCTAGCAGTGCAGTACCCTACAATTTTGGGTACGTACATATTTTCCCCTCAAAGAAGCATCTTAGCCATAAAGAGGCATAAAACGGTGGATCCAAGTATGGCGGGTTCCGAGATGGGGAGGTAGGAGTTATACCTGACACGCCCGTGTGTTGGAAAGTTGCCATCCAAAATCCTGCTATTTGCAAAATGAAAAAGGGGACTCAAGTGCAACTAGATAAAACAATTTGATAAATAAGACTAAATTTATATGGAATGAGGACTTACGATCTACGCGAAGTTTAGAACTTACCCTCGTCAACGCTCTGACCCTGCGAAAGACATTCCAAATCAATTTTAAAAGGATATATATATATATATATATAAAACAAACTCATTTCACTATTCATTTCTGCGGATTGATTTGATAGTTTTTGAGCTCTGGGACCCACGGTGACAGTTTTTGGTGAGAGTACAGTCAAAACGTTCATGGTGGTAATGTGATCATGCCTTCGATAGTGGAACATCATCCTGTGAAGTCTTAGGTTAGTTCTTTTTAATTTATAGTTTTTAAACCTAAAATGTAGAACTGATACAATATTTGTCTTGGGGGGGGGTATTTTTGAAAATACTAGTTTTAAACGAGTCTCTAGGGGGGGGTGCCCATAGGGTAGGTCCTTATTTTAGTTAAAATGGTGTCTTTTGCTTGTTTTAATGCATTTTTAGGGCTTCTGATCTATTTGCGAGTTCAGGACAGGACCTCCACCCTGCACAGGGGGGGTGGCGGTTACGGAACTGTTACGGGACCGCTCTGCTCTGCACAGGGCGGCGGTTCACAACAAAAAGCCAAAAAAATGCTTTTCTTACTTATTTTTGCATTTTTGGTACTTTTACATGTTTTTCATACTTTTTCCAATCAAATTTTGATACTAACTTACTCATTTTTTGTGTTTTTGGGTATATGCAGAAGAAGGAGGAGTACATTAGATGGAGCCGAGAGAGGGAGTGTGATTGGCTTCCAGCAGTGTTAGAGGCACTCACTTAGGTAGAGTGAGATACTCTTCAGAGGGCTGGCATTTGGAGGATTACACAGGTCCCTCATGTTGCACCTTATAGTCACATACTATGTGACTTATTTTCATATTGGGATACGGATTAGAACACTTTCCAATTGCTAGGATTTCGGGGTGAGTGGACCATCACCCTGGAGGATGTTTACCATTATACTAGGGATTCCGATCCTTGGGAGGTGGTTGTCTCTTAAGACAGCAGTATCGAGATCTCAGGTGGTTTAGTGGGCCACTTATATGGGGGATGTTGTTGTTTCGATGGGGTTGAAGAAGGGAGGTGAGGGTCCGCTCCATAATTGAGTCATTACATTTCTCTACTCTGTAAGGATATTATGGGCATCCTTTCTTTGAGATTGATTGGGGACAAAGGGAGGGGACACTCTCTTATATTGTTAGGGATCCCATCATTGCACAGATTAAGGGCCATGGAAGTGTTTACGCTTGGGGAGCAGACATCCTTAGGACTAATTACCATTATTTATACATGGTGGTCCGACTACAGGGATAGTCACTGAGCCACCCCACTCTTGTCATGAGTTGGGTGTATGAGCATATCACTTCGTATGGGAGATGTGTAGAGGCTAAGGATCCTCGGGGCCATCAGGGAAGTGAGGTGGATAGGGATGACCATTCTTAGAGCACCTCACCAGCTAGTGGCCTCTTTGACCACTGCAGACATGGAGACCACTCCTTATTAGGCCATGGCAGGGTTATGGGGAGAGGAGACTGTCACATTGATTACTTTTTCAGACTACCAGTCAGCTGGTAGATAGGGAAAGGAAGTTAGAGATCCACCCCTTTTACATAGTGCCACAGGAGTTCAGACTCCCATACATTGACATGTTTCCACCAGTGGGGGCCAGTGTATAGATCTATTTGTGAGGCTCGGGGAGGTCCTAGAGGTCGGGGTTGGACTATTGTTACTCCTGGTGTCCCCATCATGGCTAGGAGTGTGGTACATGCTTGAGGGGTAGCTAGTGCTCCTCGGACATCTTTACTTCAGATTGCCACCAGTCCTGCCCGTAGCATTGATGATCCTATTGACGTGGACTCCAAGTCTTAAGAGTTCACTGGTGGAGAGATAGAGGAGATGAAGATTAGAGGGATGGGTGGGGAGGATGATAGTGATTCCAAGTGGCATGACACTCAAGATAGCCTACGGGCCAAGAGGGCAGAGCAGAGCATAGAGAGAGTGACTCTAATCTCAGAGTTGTCCTCTTAGGATTTAGGTGGAGATGGCGAGTCCGTTACAGGGTGTCACATTGCTCCAATTATGGGAGAGGGACATCAGTCATCGATGGCATTAGTGGTAGGCATGGATCCTAGAGACCCTTCCTAGAGGCTTAGATATCTGAGTGAGTTGTCACTCTTCTCTTGACTTTGTTTCAGTTAGAATTATTTTTAGTTATTATTTCCTTTTGTTTCGTTTATTCTTGGTTTTATTTTTAATCATTTTCTAACTTTTTTTCTCCTTTATTTGCAGTGACTGCTGACGAATGGTGAGACTTGATTCTCTAAGTATGGATAGATACCTTGTTGCTCCCCTTGAAGAATACTCATGCAGAGCTTTTTAAGGATGTGGGAGAGACTTTAGCAGCCGTAGGCATACCGATGTTTTTTCCCCTGTCTGGTAGGTTTGTAAGGATCATGAATTCTCTCCATGCTAAGGTAGCTAGATATAGGACAGCTAAGAACTTGATGAGGAGGAGTCATTCGCATAGTGAGACGGCAGCTACTGGTCGTGACCACGAGCCCTCAGTGCATTTGGAGGGCCGGCGTAGCCGAAGTCCTAAACGTGGGTCGCATGCCCTCTTAGGGATCCCATAGGGGTTGAGAGGCCATTTTTGTAGTGTTTTGTCAGATATTTATATGAGTTTTTTTGTACTTTTTAGGATCATTGAGAATTTTGACCATGCTTAGTGCATGATGGCATTGTATATAAAACTTGATTTATAGATATATATATATATATATATATATATATATATATCTCTTTTTTGGATCTAGAATTTTGGTGCCTAGAATTTTGTGACTTGTTTCCACATGTATACTAGATGTTTTTAGAGTAGTGTTTATCATGCTGTTTAGAATGTATGTGATGGATGACAAATGATAATAAACAGAATGTTTTACTTTGTATGTTTTTGTAATGCTGATATGAGATGATACAAACATATGGTAGTATTGAACTTTTGAATTCTTTTGGCAATGTCCGTAACTTCTTATGTTGACAAAACGTGATGAATGTATAGTGATAAAGGGATGAATTTGCCCCATTCCCAACTCCACGCAACTAGTAAGATATGAGGGCTCTACACCAAGAGTCAGGAAGGGCACAAATTGTATGAGTTTGACTGAATGGAATGATAAGAGACAAAAAAATCAGTATCAGAAACCAAACTTATACCTACACATTCTCCCTACTCAAAACTACCACCAAGATTAGCAAGTCACTTATTTTCCAGTTTATCTAGACTTAGATTCATAAATGGCAACCCAGTTGACAAAATTTGGTTTTGAGGATTTGTTCTCTTTGGAATTTAGACATTTGTTTTCTCTTAATATGATTTGATTTGTGCTTTTTGCATACCAAGATTTGTTAATTTGTGTGAATGGACCCCCCAAACCCTACCTCATGCCACTAGTAAGAAGCACGGGTTTGTCACCAAAGGTGGGATATAAGCAAGTAAGGGCACTTCTTTCCTTTCCCAACCTCACACCACCAGTAAGAGATGCAGACTTATCATTGAAGGTTGGTGGGGTAAAGAAGTGTGTAAAATAAAATATTTTGTTTGTTTGGCACTTTTGATTCTATTTGATTTTTTCCTTTCAAAGAGATTTAAGAGGGATAGATGTGATACCAAGAAGCTTCTAGAACAGACCGTTGGTAAGGACAACTTCACCTAGTAGAAAGAAAGAGAAAAACCAAGTATGCAAGCCTTGGTATGGTTTTCGTCAATACTTATCTGTCAAACTTGATGAGAAGATTTTGAAATCACTTGATGAAGTCATCAGGAGATGTGATTTGAATGCTTTTGCCAATACTTTCAGAAATTTGTAATAGATTGCTTAAGAGTAAGTTCCTGGACTACAATTTTTACGAAAATGAGTGGATAAAATGAAATAGCTAAATGACTGATGCAAGGTAGGTAGCTATAATGTACAAGTGGTGATTCTGATGTCTTATGCGTAAAACTGTTTAAGATGCAAGGAATTGAAAATTTCTTTGAATTCCTCACCTTCTAGTGTGCATAAGAGATACACACCATTTCCATAGTCTTTCATGACTTGGTATGGGCCCAACCACTTGGACCAGAACTTCCTTCCTTCACCCTTTTTCCTGTTGATCCGGCTGTCTAGTCTTAGAACTAGATCTCCTTCATATATTTCTCACTCATAGATTTTTTTGTTATAATGCCGGCACATCTGGTTAGCATAGGCTCTGTTCCATTGTTCAGTGTTTATCCTGGCCTCATCAAGGATTTCCAGTTGAGAGAGATGTGCCTCCCTAAAAGATTCTTCATCCAAAATCCCTTGTAATGAGATGTGGAGACTGGATATTTCTACCTCAAGTGGGAGAACTGCTTCTGCCCCGAATACCAACAAAAAAGGGGTTACTCCTGTTGGTGTTCTTATTGAGGTTTGATGGGCCCACAAGGCCGGATATATTTTTAAATGTCAATCTCACATGTTCTCCTTGACTATTTTGAGGAGAATAGCCTTTAATGTTTTGTTTTTCACTTCAGCTTTCCCATTGGCTTGAGGGTAGTAAAGAGAGGCTGTGTGATGGTTTATTCTGAATTTGCCACATAACTCATGGACCTTATCATTTTTAAAGGATGTGCCATTATTAAAGATAATGTCTTGTGGGACACCATACCTAGAAATGATTTGGTTTAGAATGAATTTGGAAATTACTGAACCTGGTAATGTGGTGAGGCGCATGGCCTCTATCCATTTGGTAAAATATTCGGTGGCTATAATTATAAAGTTATGGCCATCACTTGATGAGGGAGAGAATTTTCCTATCAAGTCCATACCCCATGTGGAAAAGGGCCACGGGGTCATTATTGGTTGCAGGGATTGTGCTGGCATGTGAATATGATGAGAGAATTCTTGGCATTTTTGACACTTACATACAAACTCTACTACGTCATGTTCGAGAGCGGGCCAAAAATAGCCCATCCAATGTATTTTTTGAGTGGTGGCATGACCACCGAAGTTGCCTCAACATATCCCACTATGGGATTCATAAAGAATTTTCTTAGATTCTTCTGTCGATGCATCTTATAAGTATGTCGTCGAAGGATTTAAGATAGATTACCTATTCCAAAACAACATATTTATTAGTGATAATAGGTAACTAGCTTCTTTGTTGTGATGTGGTGCTTTTCAGGTATCTGTGGTCTATGATAAAATTGATGATATTAGTCTACCAGGGACATGTAGAGATGGGGGGCCTGGTTTCAAAAAAGTATATACACTCATCAGGAAAGTCTAGATTTACCAGATTGCCTCCATCTAGTGGATTGTCAACTAACCAGTCTGTAATGATTTGTCCCTTAATGGATTTTTGGTTTACAAATGTTAACTCAAATTCACCCATTAAGGTTATGAAATGGCCAACCTTTTTAGATAAATACCCTTGCATGAGGAATGTTCGTAAATGATCTATTTTTACAATGAATTTTGTTTCTTGGTTTAACATGTAATGTCTTAAACATTTTATTACAAAGACTATGACAAGGTATTCTCTCTCTACCTATGTATAGTGTGTTTCATAATCGAGTAATATTTGGCTGATGAAATAGACCACACATTCCCATTTATCATTGTCTTCTTGAGCCAGCATGTAGGCTAGCGAGACATGAGTGGCTCGTGAGTATAGGATAAAAGGGTGGTCTGGTTTGGGAGGCATTAGTGTGGGTGGAGAAAACAATAAGCGTTTAACTACTTCAAAGGCCTTATTGCATTCTTCAGTCCAATCAATGCTATAATCTTTCTTTAATAGATTGTTGATTGGATGAATGACAAAACTTAAATCTGGGATGAACCTTTAGATTGCACCGAGTTTCCCAAGAAATGACCTAATTTTAGACTTGACCGATGGTGGAATCATTTTGAGAATAGTGTGGATTTTGTTTGGATCGAAATAAATCCCTCGTGAAGATATAATGTAGCCCAGAATTTTGCCTCCTATCACACCAAACACACACTTTTCTAGGTTTAATGTGACACCATATTCAATTAATCATGAGAGGATGATACAGTGTACTTCTAGATGATCACAGTGTTTCTTGGCCTTGGCCAATAAGTCATCCATGTAGGATTCCATGATTTTATGGATAAGATCATGGAATATGTATGTCATTTCCCGTTGATATGTAGTATCGGCGTTCTTAAGACCGAATGGCATGACATCATAGCAATAAGTTCCCCAGGGAGTTATGAATGTAGTTTTGGCTTGATCCTGCTCAGATATTTTAATCTGATTATACCCTGAGAACCCATCCATGAGGGAAAATAGTTCAAATCCAACTATTACATCAACAATAACATCAATGGATGGTAACGGGAAATCATCCTTGGGACAAGCTTTGTTAATATCTTGAAAATCTATGCAAATGCGTATCTTCCCATTCTTTTTTAGAACATGTATGATATTAGATACCCATTATGAATAGTCAACATGCTTGATGAATCCCACTTGGAGGAGTTTTATTACTTCCTCTTTTACCATGAGAGCCACTTTTGGCTTTATTGGTCTTGACTTTTGTTTAATTGGTTTTGCATCTAGTTTAGTGACAAGGTTGTGTATCGCGATGTGTGGTGCAATGCCCGTCATTTCTTTATAATTAAATGTGAAATCCTTTTGATGTTATTTGAGGATTTGGGTGTGTATTTCGATCTCCTCTAGAGTTAATGAGGATCCCAACATCAAAATTTCTGGTTCTTCCTCCATTTCAATGTTTATGTTAATGGTTTCTTCTATTAAAGAAGCATTACCTTCTTCAAATTCAGATGGGGTTGGAGGTAGTTCTAAGTTTTCTCTGTCTTCTATCTCATAGATATCGAGATCTTCCTGTGGAGGAGAATCTACCACGGTATTTCCAAAATAGGAAGAGGAATGTGGTATTAAGGAAAGATCTACCATGCAGTAAGCAAGGTGTAATTCCGCATAGGCATTTAGATATTCGAGAGTGACTCTATCATTGTCAAAGTGATCTATGATAGAAAAATCATCCTTAGCTTTTCCATGAGTTAGGAGTGACTTTTTTGGTATTTTACGCACTAATGGTTCGGTATGAAGTGATACTGTGAAATTTGTATCTTCTAACTCATTGTTTAGAGTAAAACAAAAAGCTGAGGTTGTTATCAAGTCAATGAGAAGGTTCTGCTCTCGTGGGATTGATTCAATTGATATGAAGTTAAATCTCTTGCTTAGATCTAACACTGCTATTTTTTATAGTTGTAAATGTTCATCCCTAGTTTCATATACCTCAGAGACTTGGTTTGCAACTAGTTGTGAGTCTCCTAGCACTCTAATGTCATCAACACCCATTCTTTTGGCTAGGATGAGGCCAAGGAGGAGAGCTTCATACTCAGCCTCATTATTTGTACATTCAAAGTTTAATTTAAAGGAAAAAGGTAGGATCTTTCCCTTGGGTGAAGTAAAGATCACTCATGCCCTAGATCTAAAGTGACATCTAGCCCCATTAAAGTGGAGAGTTCAGTATTTTCCTAGAAAAATGGATGTTGGGGTATTTGTCGTATCTATTTCTTTTTCTTTGGTTACTTCTACCATAAAAACTTCTTCTGATGGAAGAGAAGCAATTCCCAAGGTGCATCCCATTCCCATAAAATCAAATGGTAGGAGAATAGGTAAGTCTTTCTCTAGCAACTTGAAAATTTTTACGGTAGTCCCTAGTTACACTGTTTATATAGCTTTTGTCTCATTTTTGAGTGTTGGAATGTCTTTGGCTAGATTTGTAATTTCTAATTTTTTGGTGGGTATCAACTTCTCTTTTGGTTTTGAATTAATTGGTTTGATGAGTTGATTTGTTGGGAGTTCAAACTTGGAATGAATGGCTAGTCTTTTCTTCAAATCAGCTAGGTGTATATCGAAGGGCTTTGGGTCACCTTATGCCACAAATATTTTCCCTAAGTGTATAAATATTATTTCTTGGAATAACGTGGAAAGGATTGCCTTCATGCGGTGTATCCATGGCCGAGTGAGGATCATATTATAGTTGGTTTCCTGATCTATAATATAAAATTTGGTGAGGATGGTCTTGGGTCCTAAAGTGACTGGTAAAACTATGGTTCCAATTGAAGTGGCCTTGAGGCTATCATATCCTCTTAATGTATTTCGTGTTGTGGAACAATTTGTTTCTCCATATCCTAACTTTTGAAGAAAAGTGAAGGGGACTATGTTAACTACTGCCCCATCGTCAATCATTACGCGTTTAACATAATTATTGTAAACCCATACTTGTAAATGTAAGGTTGGATCACCTCTTCATGCAATCTCAGCATCTATTGGCATTTTTCTTATATCAAATATAAATTCAGTATCCCTATTTGGCTGCCCTGGAGGATAGATGTCGAATTCTACATGGTTTACTTATGTTTCAGGAGGAGGAGTGATGTTGATTAAATGACCAAGGCATAATTATTCTAAGAGGGAAGCCTTGTGGGTGGGAGAGTTATTTAGCAAATCCAAAAAGGAGATGTGAGAGAAGGTTTTAGTTAAGTCATTAATTAAATCATAGGCACCTATGGGTTTTACCAATGTTTTTTGAATGTTGTCTGGTTCCAATGGATAACTTGGAGCTGGTTGAGAAGAATAATCCCGTGTTCTTGTTATGGTTTCCATGGGTAGCTTGGTGTCTAACTCCACAAGACCAATTATCTTAGTTTGGGGTTGAGTTCCTAGTTGGGGTGCGACTGGTGGATTTAATGAAGTTGAGGCTTCATGATCATTATGTATTGTTATAACACCCTTGTTTGCTCCATTAGGATCTAGCTTGTTATTATTATAATGGTTTGGGAGTGGATCATTAAAGATCTTGAGGGGTGCATTTTGAGGGGAAACTGCTCCTGTATAAGCATTTAGTGTGGGTACTATAAAATTTGATAAAAACATATCTATAAAGAGTTGTTTTTGATCTTCTGGAAAATGTTGCATGAATTTATTGTAATCACGACAAGTCCTATTATAATGGCCTTGAATTTTGTGGAAGCCACAATAAAAATTAGGATTATAATTTCGAGGTTATTGATTTAAGACCTGTTGTGGCCCAAAATTCTGATAAGGTTGTTGGTTATTAGAGTTAAAATTTTGAGGTTGTTACCTTTGGTTTTGACTCTGATATCTAATTGGGTTTTGATTTGGACCTTGTGCTTGGATTTTGTTGTTGTCATTTTTGTTGTTGTGGTCACAGTGGTGATTAAAATCTACCGCGTTGATTGTTGTAGTAAAATTGTTATTTCGTTGATTATTAACATGTGGCGAAATGTTTACAACATTTTCCATTTTAACTTGGTCAGTTACTCCATCTGTTGTAACTTCACGGTTCTTGTTAAGGATCTTAGGTCCTTGATTAGTGCTCCCAGTATTAGGATAGGCCACGATGTTTTGATTGGGAGTGGTTAATTTCATGTTTGTTCTATATGTCTTACGACCACTATCTATTGCTGCTTGGTCGATTTGGAGAGCACTCTCAAGTACTTCATGATAAGTTATTAGTGGGAACTTCTGGACTTCTTCCTTTATCTCTCTACTAAGAGAATTAAGGAATAAATCACATAGTTCCATTTGATCCATGTTTAGAGCACTTGTTGATGAGTAGAGAACTATATGCCATCTTTCAATAAAATGAGTAGTGGATTCATTATGTTCTTGTTTAATATGCAAAATTTCCTGATTCATTTTCTTAACAATTTGTTTATATCAAAAGATTTGATGAATTCAGACACGAGTTGTTTAAATGAATGTATCGAGGCTTCAAGTATTCTGTAATACCAATCAATGGCAATACCTTCTAAGGTTTTGGGGAATATCTTAGCAACAATCCCGTTCCAAGGGAGTAATTCCCGTATGGATGTGGCATAGGCCTTAATGTGTGCATTTGGATCACCTTCCCCTTTATATTTGGGTAAATCAAGAAGACATCTTGGAAGCATAACACTTTGTATTGTGAAGTCTAGGGGCTCTTTTAAATATTCTGAATGAGTCCCTACTACATAGGCCTTAACCATCGATGGCGCTTGTTGAGGGGGCTGAGGTGGAAAGGGTTGTTGATATGGCATAACATATGTGTTTGTAGGGACATAAGGGAATCCATGTGTTTGAATGAACATCCCAAGAGAAGAGAACATGTCTCCTTGTGGTGACTTTGAATAAATGTTTAAGTAAGGAGGAGCATTGTTCTGGTATGGGTTGTTTGGTGCCAAGTCAGGAGGTGTCATGTTTTCAACTGGAGTGGCATTTAAAAATGTGGTCCTAGTTGGTGTTTACTTTGGGTAATTATAAGGATTTTGAGGAGGCATGCCTAACGTGCCTATTCTTGTAAGGAGGTCAACCTGACTGGGGTGATGTGGAGGGTTGGGGATTCCTGCTTGCCCAAAATATGAATTTTGGTTTTCTTGAGCAAGTTCTAGCCCTCTAACCTTTTCAACTAAGGATGAAATGACCTCTATTGGTGAAGACACACTGTTTTTCCTTAATGGCATTTGTTGTATACCTTGAGGTTGTAAAGGGGTATGATACCCTGCTATGAATTTATCATTACCCTGCCAAGCTTCACTGATGGCATTTCCCATAGGTGGAGGAATGGGGGTGTTTTATTAGAATAGGGTATCAGATTGTATTTGTAAACTCCCTACAAGTGCATACATGTTTTGGAAGCATTGTTCACTTCTATCATAATGTGCTAAGTACTCCTCATCCAAAAATGGGAGTGGGTCTAACTATCTACTGATCTATGGTTTGAAAAAAACCTGAGGAGATGAAGTGGATTCTCTAGTAAATGTCATATTGTTAGACCCTGAGGGCTCTAGGTGTTGTGTTTGTGCAAGATGATCAAACTCCTCAATTCGGAATGAAGAATTAGAGCTAGTTATTTGGGGGGGGGGGGAGTTTGAGATGACAAGTAATTACTTGAATAGTTATTAGCCCATGTGGAAAGTGAGGGTGATGGTTGTCTACTTGTTTGACTATAACTTGCTTCAAGACCTGAGAGAGGTCTACCATATGTGTCATATCTTGACATATTCGGGGGGTATATGAATACCTGTAGAATAATGGGAAAGAGCAAAGGCGGATGAAAGAAATAAAAATAAAAGGTGAATATTTGTTTGTTTCACGTCAGGTTCACAAGTTTTGTAGATGGAAAAGTGATATGCGAGCATGGGAATCTACAAATAACTCTTCCTCATACCAAACCTCTTGAGTTCGTGCCAAGACAGCTAGTGAATTGCATTATGATATCTGGTGGGAGTGGTGAGGATCTAAATACCAGCGTTCGTAAACTGGTGTCAATACTTAACTAATTTGCAGTCCCATTGGCTTGTGGGAATTGGGGATCACAACCGCAAGTTCATGGTTGTTGTGGACATGTTATGGTCATGTGAAGAATTAATCCCTTCTTCCGACTATCCAATAATCATAAGCCTTTTCAGCTTCTATGTTTAGTAACAGGAGTTGTGCAATCTTTTCAGAATACCTTACAGGGGTTCTAGAAATTTGTATATGTAATTGTACGATGGAAAAGTGACAAGTGAGCGTGGGAATCTACAAGCAATTTTTCCTCACACCTAACCTCCTGAGGTCATGCTAAGACAGTTAGTGGGGATTGAATATGCATGGGATGCAGACAAAATAGTTAGGCAATCTGATGTCTTCGACACGTACTAGTGGAAATTGTGAATCTAAGGAAAAGAAGGCCCTCCTAACCTGAACTGGTGTGATCGATCAAGTAGAAAGGATGACTTCCTGAATGATCCAATCAATATCGAGCTCTGGCGTGATTTGGTCTATGGGTTGTGGAATACGTGGAAAATGACCTGGGATAGTTTCTTGTATGTCTCCAGATAAGGTCATAGGGTAGATGGTAAATATAATTGACTTTATGGGTGATTCTCTGGCCTAGTCCAGAACTCCTTAGCTTCGTTAGCTACTATGTCTAACAAGGATAACTATTTGATGATGATAGGTGGAAGTGGAGTATTTTTCTGATACTAATGTACGTAGGCCAAACATCTATGTCTGTTCAACCTATAGACTCATTGGGGGTATGGGATTTATGGGGTCACAACCAAGATTCAATGGTTTGATGGACCTGTTATGGTCATGTGAAGAATTAATCCTTCTTCCGGACTATCAATAATCATATAGCCCTTTTCAGCTTCTATGGTTAGTGAACGGAGTTGTGCAATCTTTTCAGAATACCTTACAGGGGTTCTAGAAATTTGTAATGTATTGTACGATGGAAAAGTGACAACGTGAGCGGGTAATCTACAAGCAATTTTTCCCACACATAACCGCTGAGGTATGCTAAAGGACAGCTAGTGGGGATTAATATGGCATGGGTGCAGACAAAATAGTTAGGCAATCTGAATGTCTTCGACACGTACTAGTGGAAATTGTGAATCTAAGGAAAAGAAGGCCCTCCGACCTGAACTGGTGTGATCGATCAAGATAGAAAGGGTGACTTCCTGATATGATCCATATAGTCGAGCCTTCTGCGTGAATTTGGTCTATGGAGGTGGATACGTGGAAAATGACCTGGGATAGTTTCTTGTATGTCTCCAGATAAGTCATAGGGTAGATGGTAAATATTTAATTGACTTAGGGTGATTCTCTGGCATAGTCCAGAACTCTTAGCTTCGTTTAGCTTACCCTAGGTCTACAAGGATAACTATTTGATGATGATAGGTGGAAGTGGAGTAGATCTGAATACTAATGTACGTAGGCCAACATCTATGTCTGATTCACCTATAGACTCATTGGGCTATGGGATTTTTGGGTCACAACCATAGATTCATGGTTTCTATGGACCTGTTATGGTCATGTGCGGAATCGGTCCCTAATCCCTGGTATCCAATAGTCATATGCTTTTTCAGCCTCTATTTTTAAAATTATCAATTGTGCGATCTTTTCAAAGTATCTCACAGGCGTTTGTGCTACCTGAATTCTTAAGCTGGTATCTATATCTGTGAGAGTGTCTCCTGCATCTGGCTATGGGACCAAAGGGTCACAACTGAATGTTTGCTCTCTTTCAAACCCTTCCATAGTCATGCAGATATGTATCTAGGGTAATCTGTAGTTTGGTTGATTTGACCAAAACGTGTGTGCTTTGTCATCTTCTATGTTTAACCCGCTTAACTGGAGGCTGATCTGTTGTAAATTTGTCGTTGTTTGGAAGACTTGGATCTTAATATTATGATCTATGTTAGTTATTGCTATGATGAGATTAGGATGGGGCATGATTGGCTCGAATACGTATTCTCTGGGCTCTCTAGGTCCCATGATTGTCATAAAAAAGCAACAACGTAAAATTAACTATGTAAAGTATATCTATAACATATATGACTTCTCTATTTTTTTGTATTTTCTAATGAATTTATATGAATGAAATTGAAGGAGTAGCTATTTTAATATATCTAGAAATTGACAATTAATCTAATGACGAATTTAAAACAAACAAAGCAACCGAGTATAGGTACTTGCCTATGTAGTTGTAAATCTATTCTAAACAATGAAATAACTGATATAATCTATTTGAAAAACTCTCGATCCTACCTCAGAAGTGAGGAAAGAATCATAGTCTCTCAGAAACTATAAATCCCCACAACTTCCCTGGAAATATCGAAAGTAAAATTGACTTAAATAAAGTGATTGACTACTCTATTGGATATGCTTCTAATTTAGAACTTTGAAAGCTAGAACCTGGATTCTGTAGAACAGTGGCGAATCCGATGGTGTGTGTGATCTTGTCCCCTCAGTGTGATCTCCTCACTCCTTCATGCTCACGTGGATCCAGAAAAGTGCGTAATGCTAGCATCAACAGAAGTAGATATTGGGACAAAGGTAGCTTAGGACATAGACTGGATACAATGCAAGTAGGAGAGAGATAGCGCAAGAGTATAGAGCTTGGCTTATGCAATTCCTAGCAGGATTTATTGCTAGTCATGCAACATAAAACATCCAGAACCTGAAACTATCCTGTTTGAAGAACAAAACCTGTAACTTTAATGGCTTCCTATTGAAATCAAATTATCCTATTCCAATTGATTTGGATGAAGTGATAACAACAATTGCACAAGATGGATATGTGGCTTCCTAACAACAAAACAACACTAAGTAAGCATACAATGAATGAAATTAAGAATTCTAAGCAAAATGAAAGAATAATATATTGCAATGAGAAATTTAGAGGCAAATTTGAGGGGTCATTTGCTTGAGCACAAGCCAAATATTTATAGCATTTGCATTTACCCAAGGTAAAAACCAAATTGATCTCTTAAACTATAAACAATGGAAAAACACTATTCCAAGGAACCAAAATCAGTAATGTAAGCCCAAGGTGGTGAAAAAAAGCTGGTAAATGTTGAAATTTACTTGAGTCACGTTAAAAGAGAATTCTGGAAAATGTGTGAAGGACCACCGCCCTAAGCAGGGTGGTGGTTACAGGACCACCGCCCTTTCCAAGGCGGCGGTCATGAGATCGCCGCCAAGTCAGAGCGATGGTTTCGTAACTAAAGAGAAAAAGGAAAAGAAAAGAGGGGAAAATAGTAAAACAAATCACGTGGGGGCTAAGTGGGGCATGCGGGATGATAACGCATACTTGGAGAGCCTTTCTGGATCCCGAAAACCTTTACGAGGAGAACTATATCATCATTGGGGCACGTGTCACATTGTTCCGGCAGTGCAGTATCTTACAATTTTGGGTATGTACATATTGCCCCCTTGGAGAAGCATTTTAGCCATGAAGAGGCATAAAATGGTGGATCAAAGTATGGCAGTCCCGAAATGGGAAGTTGGAATTTATACCTGATACGTCTGTGTGTCGAGATGACGCCATCTGGGATTCCCGCCACCTGTAAAATGAAAAGAGGAATCAAGTGCAAATAGATAAAATAGATAAGAAAATAAATGCTAAAATAACGTGAAATGGGGATGTACCATTTGTGCGGGGGTAAGAACTTACCTCTGTCGGTGCTCCAAACCTACAAAAAGGGAATTTAAGACAAGTCAAGCTACTATATATATGAGAGTGGGCCAATTTTCCTATTCATTTACGTGTGTTGATTTGATTGATTCTGAGCTCTGGGACCCACGGTGATGGTTTCTTACAAGAGTAGAGTAAAAACGTTCGTGACGAGATAGCGATCATGCCTCCGCGAGCAGATCATCGACCCGCGAGATCACAGGTTAGTTTTCCTCAATTTATCATTTTTTTCTCCAAACTTTTAAGATGCTAAAATCTTTGTCATGGGGGGGGGGGTATTTTTGAAAATGTTAGGTTTAAAAGGTCTATATAGGGGGGAGAGCTTACTGGGTAGGCATTGTTTTTAGTTAAAATGGTCCTTTTTTGGTGTTTTTATGCCTTTTTAGGATATAAAACCCACGTGGGTTTTCGGGACATGACTTCCACCTTGCCCAGGGTGGCAGTTACATGACCGCTTCCTTATTTAGGGTGGTAGTTACAAGACCGCCGCCTTTAAGGCAGTGGTTGTGAAACCGCCACCCTGCTTTGGGTGGCGGTTATTTACAAAATGTCAAAAGAACACTTGTTTGAGATTGTTTTTGCATTTTTAGCATTTCTATGTGTTTTCATGATTTTTCTAATGTCATTCGGATGCTAACTTGGTTTGTTTTGTGTGTTTTTGGGTTTATGCAGGCAAGAGAGGAGTACATTTGGTGGAGCCGAGAGAGGGAGTGTGACTGGCTCCCAGTAGTGCTAGATGCCCTTTCACAGGATGAGCAAGATAGTCTTCAGAGGGTTGGTATACTATGTATATCGTGGGTTCCACATGTTGCACCATCCAGTCACATACTCTGTGACTTATTTTCCTACTGGGGTGCTGATCAGAACACCTTCCAATTACCAGGGGTCTGAGGTGAGTGGACCATCACACTGGAGGATGTTTACCGTATCCTGGGGGTCCTGATCATCGGGAGATGACTCACCCTTGAGATAGTAGGTTCATAGGCCCAGATAGCACAGTGGGCTTCTTACATGGGAGATGTAGTCATCTCCATGGGTTCGAAGAAGGGGGTTAGAGTTCAGTCTATTCCTAGTTTTCCCATCCCCTTGCTTCGCCAGGCTATAATGGGATCCTTGCCTTGAGATTGATCAGGGACAAGGGAGGAGACACACTTTTGTATTTCTAGTCCCCCATCATTACACAGATCAAGGGTCATGGCCGGATTTACACCTGGGGAGAAGATATACTTGGGACTACCTACCATGACTTGTACAAGGTAGTCCATTTAAAGGGGCAATCTTTGAGCCACCCAACCCTGGTTATGAGTTGGGTGTATGAGCACTTCATTCCTTATGATAGAGGTGTAGAGGTGATAGATCCCGGAGCTATGAGGGTAGCCAGATGGACAGATATGTCGGTGCTCAGAGCACCTCATCAGCCAGCTGCTTCTCTTACCACCGATGACATGGAGGCCACATAATATCAGAACATGGCAGGCTTATGGGGTGAGAAGGCTCTACTTTGATCTCCTGCTCCACCACAGGGAAGCTTATTGACAGAGTAGGGTAAGTGGAGATACACCCCTTTGTCTGAGTTCCTCAGTAATTTGTCCTACCTTACATGGGCATGCTTTCCCCGGCAGTGCCAGTTTACAAGTCAGTTCGAGAGGCCAGAGGGGGTCCTAGAGACCGGGGTTGGATAGTTATTACACCTAGCATTCGTATTGCTATCAGGAGGGTAGTACGTGCCCAAGGGAGAGCCGGTGCTCCTCAGGCACCCTTACTTCAGATTACCGTGGGTCCTGTCCATATCAGCGATGACCCCATCGACATAGAATCTAAGTCCGAGGAGTTCACAAGGGGAGAGAAAAAGGAGGAGACTGAGGGGGAAAGTGATTCTAAGTGGCATGACACTCAAGATATTCTCTAGGACGAGAGGGCAGAGCAGAGTACAAAGAGAGTTACTCTTTTTTCAGAGGAGCCACTCTCCTAGGGCCATGGTGGGGAGGATGAGTCCATTAGATGACGCTGCGTCACTCCAACCACAGGGGGGAGCACCTCAGTTAGCGGCGGCATCTGTGGCGGGTGCTGACCCTAGAGATCCATCCTGGAGGCCTGGTGATCTGAGTAAGTTACCATCCTTCCTATTAATGTTTGTTTTTAATTAGGATTGATTTAGTTGCTATCTCTCCTTTTGTTTACACTTGTGTTTTATCTCTTGTTTTATTTCTAATTTGGTTTCTCCTTTGTTTGCAGAGACCACTGATGAGTGGCGGGACCTGATTCAAAGGGTATGCACTGATACCTTGATGATCCCCATGGAGAGGACCCGTGCGGAGCTGTTTGTGGATGCTGGGGAGCCCTCAGCAGCTGGCAGACATACTGATGTCTTTGCCCCTGTCTGGCATGTGGCCAGGATGGTATCGACTCTCTATACGGAGCTAGCGGGGTATAGGATAGCCAACACCTGATGAGGAGTCATTCTCATGGTGAGACTACGGCTTCCCCTCGGGATCCTGAGCCCTCCATGCACTCAGAGTGCCGGCATAGCTGGAGTCCTAGGTGTGGGCATGCACCTTCAGAGGGGTCTCATAGGGATTGAGAAGCCACTTGGCTCTCCTAGATTTTTGTATGATATTTTTGTATATCTCGGGCTCTTTGAGCATTTTGACCATGCTTAGCACATGTTGGCATTGTACAAGAATTTTGATGATTTATATATATATTCCTTTTGGATTAGACTTTTGGCATTTATGGCTTTATTTCCATTCTCTTACATGAACTATGATATTATGCTTATATGCTTTTTAGAATGTATGCAATGGAGAACAAATGATATAAATGTGTACTTTCTTTTCATATTTCATGATGTTGATATATGATAATGTAGATACAATGTGATTTTGAATCTTAGTTTCTGTAAGCAATTTTGGGTACTTCATATTTGTTTTGGCAAAGTGGCAAAGACAAGCCAGTATGATGAGTAGATAGACTTGCCCCTCTCCTAACCCCACAAAACTAGTAAGATGCAAGGGCTCATCACCAAGAGCTGAAAAGGGCACAAGTTATGAAATGTGTTGAAATGATAGTGATGAAAGATAGACAAAGCTTTGGCGGAACCAAATTAGGATGGTATGAGCCTACTCCACTCGAATGATTTCATAGTTTCGGGATGCAACTTGCTTTGCGGTTTATCTAGACTTAGATCTGTAGATGGCCACATGGTAGACAAAATCTAGGTTTTATGATTTTTAATTCTCTTAGAATTTTGGACATCTGATTCATTTGTTTTTGACTCAAGACTTCAAGATTTGAATTGTTTGTTTATGACCTTTTACGTTTGTTTGTCAAGAGGACATCCCACACCTTGCCCCATGCTACTAGTAAGAAGCGTGGGTTTATCACCTTAGGCAAGGCGTAGGCGAGTAAGGGCATTTCCATCCTTTCCCAACCCTATGTCACTAGTAGGAGATGCAAGCTCATCACCAAAGGTTGGTGGGGAAAGAAAATGTGTAAATTTAAAATTTTCCGTTTGATTTATACTTGACTTGTTTGTTTGAGTAAATTTCAGCATGCTCTTATTTCTAAAGACATATATGTATGGGATAGATGTGATGAGCAAGACACCTATCCTAAGAAGAAACCAAAAGTGAGAATAAACTCGCAGATCTTGGTATGGTTACCGTTAAGACCTTGTCATATCTAGCTTTATTTGATGAAATGATTCCGAAATAGTTTGATGATATCATGGAGATAGAGAAGTATGATTGGAGTGTTTATGCCAACAACATCATGAGTTTGTAATGAAATACTTTGAGAATAAATTCCTTGATCACAAATTTGTATGAAACAAGCGGACAAAATGATCCTAACTATATGAAGATGCAATGTAAATATAATTATACAAGTAGTAGTTGCTTATGCATAGAATCGTTTGAGGTGTAGGGAATTGACCATTTCACCAAATTCCTCACCTTCCAGTGTACATAGGAGATATGCACCATTTCCATAGTCCTTCATGACTTGGTATGGGCCCAACCATTTAAGCCAGAACTTCCTTCCTTCACTGGTCTTTTTGTCGATCTGGCTTTCTAGCCTTAGAACTAGGTCACCTTCATATATGTTGTGTTCATAGAATTTCTTGTTATACTGCCGGCACATTTGATCAGCATAGACTCTGTGCCGTTGTTTAGCATCTATCCTAGCTTCATCTAGGCTTTCTAGCTGGGAGAGGTGTGCTTCTCTATAACCGTATTCATCTAGAATCCCTTGTAATGAGATATGGAGATTGGGTATTTCAATCTCAAGTGGGAGAACTACTTCCACCCTGAATACTAGCGAGAAAGGAGTCACCCCTGTTGGTGTTCTTATTGAGGTTCGGTGGGCCCATAAGGCTGGATATAACTTCAAATGCCAATCTCGCTTGTTTTCTTTCACCGTTTTAAGGAGAATGGCTTTTAATGTTTTGTTTGTCGCCTCAGCCTATCCATTGGCTTGAGGGTAATACAATGAGGCCATATGATGGATTATTTTAAATTTATTGCACAATTCGTGAACTTCGTCATTCTTAAAAGAAGTCCCATTATCTGAGATAATGATTTGTAGGACACCATACCTGTAAATGATTTGGTTCAAAATGAACTTGGCGATTATAGAACCCGGCACAGTAGTAAGAGGCATAGCCTCTACCCACTTGGTAAAATATTTGGTGGCCATGATTATGAAATTATGGTCATCTGTAGATGAGGGAGTGAATTTCCCTATTAAATCTAGGCCCCACGTAGAAAAGGGCCATGGAGTAGTGATTGGTTATAGAGCTTGTGCCAACATGTGAATCTCATGGAAGAATTCTTGGCACTTATGACACCTTCGTACAAACTCTACTACGTCATGTTCTAGAGTAGGCCAGAAATAGCCCATTTGATGTATTTTTTGAGTGGTGGCATGGCCACCAAAGTGGCCTCCACACATTCCACTGTGAGATTCGTGGAGAATCCTCTTGGATTCTTCTGTGTCGACACATCTTAAAAGAATTCCATTGAATGATTTTTGATAGAGAACTTTTTCTATGATGACGTATTTAGCTACGATAATGCGTAAACACCTTTTTCGTTGTGGTGTAGCACCTTCTAGATATGTATGGTCCATGATATAATTAATAATATCAGTGTACCAAGGACACTCAGAGATAGAAGGTCAGGTTTCAATGTAGTACATGCACTCATCGGGAAAGTCCAGATCTACTAGATCCCCTCCGTCTAATGGATTATCAGATAACTAATCCACGATGATTTTTCCTTTAACTGACTTCTGATTTACGAATGTTAATTCAAATTCACCCATTAAGGTTATAAAGCGTCTAGCCTTTTTAGACAAGGACCCTTGCGTGAGGAAAGTTTGTAAATGCTCTGTCTTTACAATGACCTTTGTTTCTTGATTTAGCATGTAATGTCTTAAGCATTTGGTTGCAAAGAATATGAAAAGACATTCTCATTCTGCCTATGTATAACGTGTTTCATATTCAAGTAATGTCTGGCTAACAAAATAGATCGCACGTTCTCTCTTTTCATCGTCTTCTTGAGCTAGCATACAGGCTAGCGAGACATTGGTGGCTCAAGAATATAAAATTAACGGGTGATCCGGCTTAGGTGGCATTAGCATAGGTGGTGATAACAAGAAACGCTTAACTGCATCGAAAGCTTCATTGTAGTCTTCGGTCCAATCAATGCTATAATCTTTCTTGAGTAGATTGTTGATTGGATGAATGGTGAAACTTAAGTCTGGGATGAATCTCCAGATTGCACCAAGTTTTCTGAGAAATGACCTGATTCCAGATTCATCTAAAGGTGGGACCATTTCAAGAATAGCCTTAATTTTGGCTGGGTCAACATCGATCCCACATGATGATATAATGTAACCTAGGAGCTTCCCTCATGTTACACCAAAGACGTATTTTATTGGATTTAGCATGACTTCGTATTCTATCTAACATGAAATAATGATGTGAAGCACTTTCGGATGGTCACAACGCTTATTAGCCTTGGCCAACAAGTCATCTATGTAGGATTCCATAATTTTATGAATAAGATCATGAAATATATATGTCATAGCCCGCTGGTATGTAGCGCCAGCGTTCTTGAGACCAAATGGCATAACAACATAGCAATAGGTTCCCCAAGGAGTTATAAATGTGGTTTTAGCTTGATCTTGTTCGGATATTCTGATTTGATTATATCCCAAGAATCCATCCATGAGAGATAAAAGCTCAAATCCAACCGTTGCATCAACAATGAAATCTATAGATGGTAACGGGAAGTCATCTTTAGGACATGCCTTGTTAATGTCTCAGAAGTCTATGCAGATGCGTATCTTCCCATTCTTTTTGAGAATGGGAACGATATTAGATATCCACTGAGATTAATCGACTGGCTTGATGAATCCTACTAAGAGGAGTTTTATTACCTCCTCTTTTACCATGAGAGCCACCTTAGGTTTCATTGGTCTTGCTTTTTGTTTCATTAGCTTTGCATCTGATTTAGTGACGAGGTTATGTACCACAATGTGTGGTGCAACCCCTGTCATTTCCTTATAATTAAATGCAAAATCCTTCTGATGTTTTTTGAGGATTTGATTGTGTATTTTTACTTCTAATGGAGTTAACGAGGATCCTAACTTTAATATCTTTGGTTCGTCTTTTACTCCGATATTAATATCGATTGTTTCTTCGATTAGAGAAGCGTTACCTTCTTCAAACTTAGGCGGGGCTAGAGGTAATCCCAGATTGTCTCTACTTTCGACTGTGTATATGCTAAGTTCCTTTTGTGGGGGAAGCTCTGTCATGGGATTTCTAAAGTAGGAGGATGAATGCAGGATTAGGGATAAATCTTCCACATGATGGGTGAGATGTAATGCCACAGAGGCGTTCAAGAAATCAAGAGTGGTTGTATCACTATCGATGTGGTCTAGGATAGTAGATTTGTTTTTATTTCCATTTAAAAGATGATTTGACATTTTTTTTATCAGTGGTTCAGTACGAAGGGATACCATGAAACGGGTGTCCTCTAACTTAATATTTGGAGTAAAGCGCGATGCTAAGGTTGCTATTGAATTGGCGAGAAGATTTTGTTCTCGCGGGATTGCTTCAATTGATATGAAGTCAAAATCCTTGCTTAAATTCAGTATAGCTATTTTGTAGAGTTGTAAGTGCTCGGCTCTGGTATCATACATCTTAGAAACTTGGTTTACTACTAATTGCGAGTCTCCTAACACTCTGATGTTATCAAAACTGATTCTCTTAGCTAAGATGAGGCCAAGGAGGAGGGCTTCATACTCAACGCTGTTGTTTGTGGATTCAAATTTTAGTTTAAAGGAAAATGGTAGGACTTTTCCCTCAGGAGAAGTAAGGATTACTCCTACCCCAGCTCCGTAACTACCTCTAGCTCCATCGAAATGGAGAGTCCAATACTTAGCTGGGAATATGGGCGTTGGGATATTTGTTGTGTTAACATCTTCTACCTCTACCATACAGAGATCTACTACTGGAAGAGAACCAACACCTAGGGTGTATCCCATGCCTATAGAATCAAATGGTAGGAACATTGGTAGATCCTGTTCTAGTAATTCAACAATTTTTGCAGTAGTTCCTAATGATACTATTTCTACAATCTTAGCCTCATCTTCAAGGGCTAGGATTGTCTTGGCTAGGCTCATGGTTTCAAGATCTGTCGTAGGTACCAACTTTTCTTCCGGTTTCGGGCCGATAGGCTTATTAAGTTGGTTTGTTGGGAGTTCAAACTCCTAGTGAATGCCTAGTCTTCTCTTTAAGTTAGCTAAGTGTATATCAAATGGTTTTGGATCAACTTTGGCTACAAATATCTTTCCTAAGTGTAAAAACCTTACTTCTTGAAATAGCGTAGAAGGGATTGCCTTCATACGGTGTATCCATGGTCGGCCGAGGATCATATTATAGTTAGTTTCCCGATCTATAATATAAAATTCAGTTGGGATTGTTTTGGGTCCTAATGTTACCAGTAGTATTATAGTTCAAATCGAGGTGGCTTTAAGGCTATCATAGCCTCTTAGTGTATTTCACATTGTGGAACAATTCGTTTCTCCATATCGTAGCTTTTGAAGGAAAGAAAAAGGGACTATGTTAACTGCTGCCCCATCGTCAACCATCATGTGTTTCACATAATTGTTATAAAACGACACTTGTAAGTGTAAGGCTAGATCACCTCAGCGTGTAATCTCAGCGTCTGTTGGCATTTTGTTTATTTCGAATATGAATTTGGTGTCCCTATCCAGCTGCCCCGGAGGGTGGATATCAAAGTTTATATGGTTTACCTATGTTTTGGGAGGTGGAGTGATGCTAATTAGATGACCTAAACCCAATGCTTCTAAAAGAGAAGCCCTATGAGCAGGGGAGTTCTTTAATAAATCCAAAAAGGAGATGTGCGAGAAGGTTTTAGTTAGATCATTAATTAAGTCATGAGCACCCACGGGTTTTATTAATACTTGTTGGATATTGTTTGTTTCTAGTAGGTAGCTTGGACTTAGCTGAGAGGAATACTCTTGTGTCCTTGTTATAGCTTCTATGGGTAGTTTGGCATCTAACTCCACTAAACCAACTATCTTAGGTCATGGCTGACTTCCTAATTGTGGTGCAACTAAAGGATTCAGTGAAGTTGAGGCTTCATGATCATTGTTTCCTATAATTACACCCTTGTTTGTCCCATTTGGATTTATCTTGTTATTGTTGTGATTTGGGAGCGGATCATTGAAGATCTGCAGGGGTGAATTTTGAGGGGAAACTGCCCCTGTAAAATTATTTGGTGTTGGTGACGTAGGATCTGCCAAGAACATATCTATAAAAAGTTGTCTTTGTTCCTCTGGCAAACGTTGCATGAATTTATTGTAGTCATGACATGTTCTAGTGTCATGGCCTCGGGTTTTGTGAAAACCACAATATGAGTTAGGATTGTAATTCCTATTTTGTTGGCTTGGTGTATATTGTGGCATAAAAGTCTGATCAAACCGTTGCCTATTAGGATTAAAGTTTTGCATTTTTTGTCTTTGGTTTGAATTCTGGTTTTGATACCCAGTTGAATTTTGGTTTGGACCCCATGTAGGGCTTCACCATTGTTGTTGTTGTTGTTGTTGTTGTTGTTGTTGTTGTTGTGGGTGATTAAAATCCACTGTATTGATTGTTGGAGTAAAGTTGTTGTTTCATTGGTTGTTTATTTGTGGTGGAGTATTCACAACATTTACCTTTCTAGCCTGATCAGTTACTCCATTTATTATCACTCTGCGATTTTTATTAAGGATTTTAGGTCCTTGTTTGACATTCATGGTAGTAGGATAAGTTGTATTGTTCTGGTTGGAGGTGATTAACCTCCCATTTGCTCCATATGTTTTGCGACCACTATCAATTGCCTCTTGATCTATTCAGAGAGCACTCTCAAGTACTTCATCATATGCTTTTAGTGGGAACTTCTGGACTTCTTCCTTCACTTCTCTGCTGAGAGAATGAAGGAATAAATCACATAGTTCCATTTGGTCCATATTTGGAGCACTGGTTGAAGAATAAAGAACTGTACGCCACCTTTGGATGAAATGAACAACAGATTCATTGTGTTCCTGCTTGATGTGCAAGAATTCCCTGATTCTTGTTCTTAATAGTTTGTTCATGTCAAATGCCTTGATGAACTCTGAAATGAGTTGCTTGAATGAATGGATGGAAGCCTCAGGTATTCTATAATACCAATCGAGAGTGATACCTTCCAAGGTTTTGGGAAATATTTTTACAACAACCCCATCCCAAGGGAGTAGTTCTCGGATGGCTGTGGCGTAAGCCTTGATATGTGCATTCAGATCTCCCTCACCTTTGTATTTGGGTAAATTGGGAAGAGGTCTTGGAAGCATGTCACTTCATATGGTGAAATCTAAGGGCTCTTTCAAGTATTTTGAATATGTCCCTATCGCATAGGTTTTGACCATTGATGGTACCTGTTGAGGGAGTGGAGGTGGAATGGGTTGTTGATATGGCATAGCGTACATGTTGGCGGGGGCATAAGAAAACCCCTGTGTATGAGGAACCATGCCGGGAGAGGAGAACATATCCCCTTGTGGTGATTTGGAGTACATGTTTAAGTATGAAGGGGTATTGTCCAAGAATGGATTATTTTGTACTAGACTGGGAGGTGTCAGAACGGTGTTAGAAATGACGGTTCTAGTTGGTGTTTGTTGTGAATACTGATGGGTTACGCCTAACGTACCTATTCCTATGAGGAGGTCTATTTGGTTAGGATTATAATTTCCTACCTGCACGAGTTGAGAATGGTGATTTACCTGAGCAAGTTCTAACCCCCTCACTTTTTCTACTAACGTTGAAATGACTTCATTTGGTGAAGTCACGGTATTTTTCCTTAGCAGCGTTTTTTGTATATCATGGTGTTGTATAGGCATGTGATATCCTGCTATGAATTGATGGTTGTGCTGCCAAGTTTCCCCGAGGGCATTTCCTGTATGTAGTGGCATGAAGGTATTTCCTTGAAAAGAAATCTCGGGTTGTGTTTATAAATTCCCTATAGGTGGGTTCATACTCCGAGAGCGTTGTTCATTCCTGACATAACACACTGAATGTTCATCATCTAAACCTAGGTATGGGTCTGATTGTCTACTGATTTGTGGTCTAAGTAGTATCTGAGGAGACGAACCAAATTCTCCTGTGAACATCATATTGTTCGATCCTGAAGGCTCTGTTTGTTGTGTTTAAGCAAGTTGATCAACTCCTCTGTTTAGAAAGATGAGCTATATCTGACCCTTGGATTTTGTGTTGATAATTGGTTAGTTGAGTAGTTATCACCCCATACCAAGAGTGAGGGTGATGATTGTCTATTCAGTTGAGTGTAGTATGCCTCAAGACCTAAGAGAGGCCTACCATATGCTTCGAATCCTGACATATTCGGGGTGTATATGAATACCTGCAGAATAATGGGAAGGAGTGAAGGTGATGGTGAAAGATGACGAGGTAGTAAAGATGAAAAGGTCATTTTAATTTAAAAGAACCAGTAGAAATCTGACTCAAGACCAGAAAATAGAAATTTTCACTTCGGGTTCACCAATTTTGTACGATGGAAAAGTGACAAGCAAGCATGGGAATCTACAAGTAACTTTTCCTCACACCTGACCTCCCGAGGTCGTGCCGAGACAGTCGGTGGGGGTTGAATATGTGTGGGATGCAAACAAACTAGTTAGGTAATCTAATGTCTTCGACGCGCACTAGTAGAAATTACAAATCTAAGGAAAAGAAGGCCCTCCTAACATGAACTAGTGTGATAGATCTATCAGCAAGGATAACTACCCGAAGGCTCCAATCAATATTGAGCTCTGGCGTGATTCGGTCTATGGGTTGTGAAATATGTGGAAAATGACCTGGGATAGTTTCATGTATGTCTCCAGATAAGGTCATAGGGTAGATGGTAAATAAAATTTAATCTATGGACAATTCTCTGGCCTAGTCTAGAACTCCTTAGCTTCATTAGCTGCTATGTCTAACAAGGATAACTGTTTGATGATGATAGGTGGAAGTGGAGTAGATCTGAATACTAATGTACGTAGGCCAACATCTATGTTTGATTCACCTATAGACTCATTGGGCTGTGGAATTTGTGGGTCACAGCCGTAGATTCATGGTTGCTGTGGACCTGCTATGGTCATGTGTGGAATCGGTCCCTAATCCCTAGTATCCAATAGTCATATGCTTTTTCAGCCTCTATATTTAGAATTATCAATTGTGTGATCTTTTCAGAGTATCTCATAGGCATTTGTGCAACCTGAATTCTTAAGCTGGTATCTATATCTATGAGAGTGTCTCCTGTGTCTGGCTATGGGACCAAAGGGTCACAACTGAATGTTTTCTCTCTTTCAAACGGGTAAGTGCACCAAGTTGGGGGACAATTAAGTGGACATCAAATCCTAAATTTTACATTAAAAACAACAAAACATCAAATTTAGTCTTCCGCGGACTTGAACCATGCCGAAAAGTAAAAATTATGTCATAAAAATGGTACCATTGCGTAGGGGAGACTATTAGCTTTGTAGAAATACTGATTTTAAAGTGAATAGAAGAGGATAAATATCATTTTATAATTTTTTATTAATAGTAGGTCTTTAAGACACTTTTTCCTGTGAATGTTTATGTCTACGTTTAAGATTGCAAAATTTGTTTCAATTATCAGAATGTGATAAAACTTATACCATCCCAACCATGGAGAAATTATATACATGTTAAAAAAAAAAATTATTTGATTTCAATATTTTTTGATGAAGTTATGGCGGGCAAACGGAAAGTGCTCTGTTTTCTTTATGTTTTCATACCACTTTCACGGAAAAAATCATAAAAAATAAAATATTACTCAAAAAAATACAAAATAAAATCCATCCCAAGATAGATAGTGGCATATAACTTCTCACCAAAGGAAAAAAATATATATCAATTTTTGGTCATCCAAATTGTGCGCAAACGGACTATAATCTTATCGGCGTTTTAAAAAAAAAACCAAGTCATTGAATTTTGAGTGTTTAATATAGCTAATCTTGTCTATTTTTTACAAAAATTATTATTTTAGAAACTAGATTCCAGATGCTATGATTCATATTAATATAATTTTGTCTAATTTTGAGTGTATGTATTGCTAATAATCCCTACAAGTTGATATTATGTTGTTATTTGCAATATGATGTCCACGGATGACCCTATATTTATCCATCAACTTCCTGCACTTACCCAAACCCTTCCACAGTCATGCAGATATGTATCTAGGATAATCTGTAGTTTGGTTGATTTGACCAAAACGTGTGCGCTTTGTCGTCTTCTATGTTTAACCCGCTTAACTGGAGGCTGATCTGTTGTAAATTTGTCATTGTTTGGAAGACTTGGATCTTAAGATTATGATCTATGTTAGTTATTGCTATGACAAGATTAGGCTGGGGCACGATTGGCTCGAATACATATTCTCTAAGCTCTCTAGGTCCTGTGGTTGTCATACAAAAGCAACAACGTAAAATTAACTATGTAAAGTATATCTATAGCATATATGACTTCTCTATTTTTTTGTATTTTTTGATGAATTTATATGAATGAAATTGAAGGAGCAGCTATTTTAATATATCTAGAAATTGACAATTAATCTAATGATAAATTTAAAACAAACAAAGCAACCGGGTATAGCTACTTACTTGTGTAGTTGTAAATCTATTCTAAACAATGAAATAACTGATCTAATCTATTTGAAAGACTCTTGATCCTACCTCAGAAGTGAGGAAAGAATTATAGTCTCTCAGAAACTATCAATCCCCACAACTTCCCTGGAAATATCGAAAGTAAAATTGACTGAAATAAAGTGATTGACTACTCTATTTGATATGCTTCTAATTTAGAACTTTGAAAGCTAGAACCTGGATTCTGTAAAACAATGGCGAATCCAATGGTGTGTATGATCTTTTCCCCTCAGTGTGATATCCTCGCTCCTTTATGCTCACGTGGATCTAGAAAAGTGCATAATGCTAGCATCAACGGAAGTAGATATTGGGACAAAGACAACTTAGGACACAGACTGAATATAATTTGAGTAGGAGAGAGATAGCGCAAGAGTATAGAGCTTGGCTTATGTAATTCCTAGCGGGATTTATTGTGAGTCATGCAACATAAAATGTCTAGAACCTGAAACTATCCTATTTGAAGAACAAAACCTGTAACTTTAATGGCTTCTTATTGAAATCAAACTATCCTATTCCAATTGATTTGGATGAAGTGATAACAAAAATTGCACAAGATGGATATGTGGCTTCCTAACAACAAAACAACACTAACTAAGCATGCAATGAATGAAACTAATAATTCTAAGAAAAATGAAAGACTAATCTATTGCAATGAGAAATTCAGAGGCAAATTTGAGGGGCCATTTTCTTGAGCACAAGCCAACTATTTATAGCATTTTCATTTACCTAAGGTAAAAACCAAATTGATCTCTTAAACTATAAACAATGACAAAACACTATTCCAGGGAACCAGAATCATTAATGCAAGCCCAAGGCAGTGAAAAAAAGCTGGTAAACATTGAAATTTATGTGATTCATGTTAAAAGAGCATTCTAGAAAACACATGAAGGACCGCTGCCCTGTCTAGGGTGGCAGTCACGAGACCACTGCCCAGTCAGGGCAGCGGTTTCAGAAATGAAGAGAAAAAGGCAAAGAAAAGAGGGGAAAAGAGGAAAACAAAGCACGCAAGGGCTAAGTAGGGTGTGCGGGATGATAACACATACTTGGAGAGCCTTTTCGGATCTCAAACACCTTTGCGAGGAGACCTATATCATCATTGGGGCACATGTCATGTTGTTCTGGTAGTGCAGTACCTTAAAATTTTGGGTACATACAGTAACCCTGTATCTATGTTGATAAGAAGGTCTCTTGCATCTGGCTACAGGACTAATGGATCACAGCCAAATATTTTTTCTCTTTCAGGTTCTTGTATGGTCATACAGATATCCTATTAGGGAAGTCTATAGTTAGGATGATTCGACCAAAATATGTATGCCTTGTCATCTTCGATATTTAACCCTCTCAATTGTTCACTAATTGCTTGTAGGTTTGTCATTGCTCGAAAGACTTGTAGTCTAAGGTCTTGATCTATATCTGCTAATGTT
Source organism: Taxus chinensis (assembly GCA_019776745.2). NCBI lineage: Eukaryota > Viridiplantae > Streptophyta > Pinopsida > Cupressales > Taxaceae > Taxus > Taxus chinensis. Next base: position 490,349,228 of record CM034146.1, read on the forward strand.
GTGGGTAGATTTGGTTAAGGCACTATTGGTTCAAATATGTATTATCTGGGCTCTCTAGTTCTCATGATTGTCATACAAAATGTTTCAACTTTTAACTAAAATTAATAGACTAATTATGAAAGATGTATTTATACTATGCATGCATTCTTTTATTTTTGTATTTTCGATGAAGTATTTTAATGAAATTAAAGAGCATTTATTCTAATATATTTAGAAAATGGAAAACTAATCTAGTAACAAAATTAAAACAAACAAAATAGCCCGGTGTGGCTATTTACCTGTGTAATTGTGAATTTATCCGAAATATCTAAGCAAATAATTGTTTTAAATTGAAATACTCTCAATCCTACCTCAGAAGTGAGGAATGAATCATAGTTTCTCATAAACTATCAATCCCTATAGCTTCCCTAGTGATATTGAGAGTGAGCTTTTGACTGAAATAAAATAATTCACTACTCTATTTGATACGTTGTAACTAGAACTTTGATAGCTCAAACCTGGCATTTACATAATAGTGGTAAATCCAGTTGCATGTGACTTTGTCCCCTCAGTGTGATCTCCTCATTTCCTTTGTGTTCTCTTGAATCCATAAAAGCATGTATATGATATTATCAACAGAATAAGGAACTTGAACAATGGACGCTTTTGGACATAGAATAAATATAGTGCGAGTAAGAGAGAGATAGTGTAAGTGAGCAGAGCTTGACTATGTAATTCCTAGCGGGATTTATTGTGGGAATACAACACAAACACGTTGAGAGTTTTAGAAGCTATCTTTTGTAACTAACAAAACCTACAACTTTAAATGGATTCTAATCTAAGAACGAAACTATCTAATTTTAAACTAGCTTGCATGGAACAACAATGAGACAAGAATGAAACAAGAAGATTGAATGACCCATAAACAGTAAAGAAAGACCAAAAATGGATGTAAAACATGAAACTAATAGAATTCTAAGCAAGAAACTCAAAGATTGAATGATTAAATAGAGAAGGAGAGGGGCCATTTGTTTGAAAACAAGCTAGCTATTTATAGCAAATGCAATCACAAGAAGGTAACTTGGAATTGAACTCTTTTACCATTAAACAAAGTGAAAACACTATTCATAGGGCAGCCAAAACATAAATGCAAAGAAAATTAGCTAAAGAATGCGGGTAGAAATTGAAGATTTACATTTGATGAGATTGTCGGAACTTTTTGGAAAATGCAAACAGGACCACCGCTCTATGTAAGGTGGCAGTTACAGGACCGCCGTCCTATCCTGGGCAGCAGTCACAGGACTACCACCCAGGCAAGGTGGTGGTCTCGTTACTGAAGACCAAAACGCAAGGAAAAAGGGGGGCGGAGGGCAAAACAAAGCATGCGGGATACAAACATATACTTGGCGAGCTTTTCTAGATTATGAACACCTTGCAAGGAGACCTGTATCATTATTGGGGTATGTGTAACATTTTTTCGGTGGTGCAGTACCCTATAATTTTTGGTATGTACATGTATGATAATAGTGAAAGAAATTCTAAAGGCATAATCACATTACCTCTCAAGGTTGGACCAGTCACTTTAGACATGTTATGTCATGTGGTGGACATAGAAGTTGCATGTAATATTCTCGTTGGTCAACCATGGATTGATGCCATGAAAGATATCCCATCCACATTTCAACAATGTATTAAATTCCCCCACTTGGAAAAATAATTTATATTGTGTGCCGATACCTAACCCTTCGAGTATTGGATATTCCTCAAAGGACAGTATAAAAATGATTACTATTTTCTATCAATAGATAAATATGCTCCACCTTGCGTAAAACCTAACAAAACACATGTCAATCTAGATGTGCTTCCAAAACATACTCCAAAACCATCATCTTCTAGTCAACCATCATCTTCTAATCAACCAATGTCTCCCAATCCATTTTCTTCTACTAATTAACCCTCTTCATTTAAAACCAATCTCCCTTCCACTAATCTATCATCCTCTTTATATAACCAACCTTCGTCTTATAAGAATACCTCTTCTGTTAAGATACCCTCCCTTTCAGTTAATCAATCTCCATCCTTTAATCCACCCCCCTCTTTTTATAACTGATTCTCTCCATCTTCCAAAACTACCAAACTGCCTTCCCCTCTATGCGAGGTACCTACTAGTTTCCTAACACACAAATTCAAAATAATTAACAAAGGATGTGGTGACTAACAATTCCAAGACATTGCAAACTCATTTTATATCATTAAATCCCCACAAAACTATGGAAAACCCAACGCTCTGTATCTTAGAATCCATCACACTTATAAATGGGGTAAGTTAGTTTAGAAGAAGTTTGGTTATCTAGATAGTGAACACATTCCAATTTCTTCAGGATCTTGGTTATATGATGATGAATTATCTCCCTGTTATGAGTCCCCTCAATTTACCAATTCCCATCGAATGATGAGAAACATGCAATGGAAGGGTAAAGGACTCATTCCAAATGGAGATTTTTTTTAGATCCAATCACTTACACCCAACATCAGGATAAACACAACCTTGGTTTCAAGATACTTAATGCAACTCTCATATTAATCTCAAGTGACAACGATGCCACCAGTTTTGAAAATGACACTGGGTCTATGCATAGCCTTTTTGAAGATGTTGCTGAAACAAACCTCTATGGTTAACATATATCCGTTACTGTAATTTATTTCAAGCTTCTTCATCCGAATCTCATATACCATGACCAATTAAATCATATATCAATGAACATGTTTCAAAATGATGAAGTCATTGAAGAGTTCCTTGGAACTCATGATCAAATTCCCATTTCTGACCATAAAAAGGATTTGAGATTAACCTTGATGAATTTTCCTATTTTGGAAAGGAAATAGAATATTTGGATCTACCTTTATCATACTAAAAATATTTTCACCACCTTATCCAAAAAACATATCAATAGAAGGACCCAACATCACAAACAAAAACCCTAGGTTGAATCCCTCGAAACTGATGAATTACATCAACCACTAGCATCATTTTTTGAAAAGGATACATCTAAAATGTTGGTGGAGGAAACCAAATATATTAACATCAGTACTCCCAAAGAGACATTTTTTATAATTGGGCATCAATCTTTCTAAATAGGAATGCATAGAGTTCACAACGCTCCTCGTTTAATTCAAGACATTTTCACATGGACCTATAAAGATATGTCATGCTTAGATCCATCTCTCATAGTACATCACCTTGTGGTGTATCCAGATGTAAAACTTGTAAAACAGAAATTACGTAAAATGCACCCTAAGGTAGCATTTCTTGTAAAAGATAAACTTCAGAAACTATTAGAAGTAGAATTTATCCGACCTATTGACTATTCTGAATAGATATACAACATATTTCTTGTAGCTAAGAAAAATCCTAGAATTAAATTATACACATATTTCTACGATATCAACAAATCTTTTCTAAAAGATGTCTTTCCATTTCCAAACATAAACATGATTTTCAACTCCACGGAAGGTCATGAAATGATCCCCCTAATGGATTTGTTTTATGGTTATAATATAATACACATTGTTGAAGAGGATCAAAATAAAATGATGTTTACTACACCATGGGGCTACTTCTACTATAAGGTCATGCCTTTTGGATTTAAAAATGTAGATGTCACATATCAACGAGCCATAAAAGTTGTCTTTCACGATATGTTTCATGATATCATGGAAGATTATGTTTCTGACATATTAGCAAAATCTAAAACATGGATAATACATCCAGGTGTTTTGAGATGCATCTTTAAAGGTTGCTTGAGTATAAAGTTCTCCTTAATCTAAAGAAATGTGTATTGAGGGTGACTTCTGGAAAGTTATTAGGATTTATCGTCTCATGCAGAGGTATAGAAGTTGATCCCACAAAGGTCAAATCCATCGTGGAAATTCCTCCTCAGAAAAATATTAAACAATTACATATTCTCCAGGGAAAAATCCAATCCATTCAACGTTTCATATCACAGTTGGTCGATAAATGTCATCATTTTAATTAGTTTCTCATGAAAGACACACAGTTCCAATAGAACCAAGATTGCCAAGATTCTTTCACTAAACTCAAAGAATACCTTTCCAATCCACTTTTCCTTATGTCACAAGTCATACATAAACCCATGCTTCTTTATACATCTATCACTAAACATTCCATAGGAGATTTGCTAGCACAACACAATGATAAAAAAAGAACAGGTTATTTATTGCCTTATTCAAACACTTATTGAGCATGAGGTATGATATTCCCAAATATAAAAAAGTATACTTGGCAGTCACTTTCACATTCCATAAGCTATGTAATTACTTGTTTAATCACACACATAAATTTATCACTAAGGTCGACCCCCTCAATTATCTCTTTTCTTGACCTATTCTCACTGGACGAATGTCTAGCAGGGTCATCCTACTTAGTGAATTTGATGTCAAGTTCATTCCTTAAAAATAAAATAAAGGACAAGCCCTCACAGAACAACTTAATGAGGCACCTCTTCTAGGAATAGAGCCACTTCATTTTACATTTCCCGATAAAGATATTTTGTATGTATACATCATGCCAGCTTAGACTCTATTCTTTGATAGATATTTTAACCTCCATGGATAAAGAGCTGGTATTTTCCTTATCACACCTGGTAAACATGTTATCCCCAAGTCATTTTGATTAGAATTTCCATGTACCAATAATATCACATAGTATGAAGCTATCATAGCAGGATTAAAACTTGATATATCGTGGAACCTTAAAGAGTTGGTTGTATTTGGTGACTCTTTACTTATCACTAAACAGGTTATTGATGAGTATCGAGTCAAGGATGAAAAAATTATTCCATATAAGTGCATATTAGATATCCTTAAAAGCTATTTTCAATCAATTATCTTTGATAAAATCCTTAGAATTCCTAAAAAATCCATATATGCTATGACAACTATTGGATCTTTGTTAGAAATTGCATCCAATCAACCTTGGACATATTTTCTCATAGAACATATCTTAATGCCTTCTTATGATCTACCTAAAAATACTATGGTATGTGAGATCGTGGGTCCTAATGACCCTTGGTACCATGATATTTAGAATTTCATCCTTGAAAAAATATTCCCTACCAACATGAAACCAAGTCATAAATGTTCTTTAGCACAATGTGCCTCTTATTATACCATTTTAGCAAGCACTCTCAATAGACAAGGTTACGATGTCACCCTACTCCAATGTCTTAATTAGGAGGAGGCATATAGTGTTATAATTGAAGTCCACTATGGTATTTTTGGAGTACACACAAGCGATATGGTTCTCACCAAGAAAATCTTGCGTGTTGGGTATTATTGGCTCACCATGGAGAATGACACATGCCATTTTTTCAAATGATGTCAAGCCTGTCAGAAACATGACAACCTTATCTACACACCTTTTCAATAATTTCATTTGATCACCACACCATGACCCTTCTCTCAATGGGGGTTCGATCTTATCTGTAAAATCATACCAACATCATCCGATAGACATAAGTTCATTATTACCACTACTAATTACTTCACTTAATGGGTAGAAGCATGCCTCTCACCTATATTACTGACAACCAAATATCAAAGTACATTTTTAACAATATCATATGTCGATTTAGAATTATGTCCTCTATTATCACAGATAATGGAAATTCATTTAAAAACTAGGATGTAAAATACCTCACCAAATGTTTCCACATAAAACTTAAGTTATCTACTACATACTACCCTCAGGGTAACGACCAAGTAGAAGCAATCAATAAGACTTTAAAAACCATCATGGAAAACATTTTTGATAATCATGGACGAAATTGGCACACTCAAAGTTACCCTTCTCTTTGGGATTATTGCACATCTTACCACACACCTACAGGAGCCACCCCATTCTCCCTTGTTTATGGATGTGAATTCATTTTAGTTGTTTAGGTTAAACTCCCATCCTTGAGAATATCCCTTAAATATGTAACTATGAAGTCTAATATCGACAATCATGGCTTAATGAGCTCAATTTTCTTGATGGAAAATGAATTAACACCCTTAATCATCTTCAATTTTATGAAAACCGATTGCAACACAATTATCATAAAAAAATATGACCCAAAGAGTTTGAGGTTTGTGATCTTGTTATCAAATAAAATAAAAAGAATAACACTAATGAGAGAGAAAAACAAGGAAAATTTGAACCTAATTGGTTAGGGCCCTATGTAATTATAGCTAAATTTGGCTCTGGAGCTTATACATTGGCCACTGAAGATGGCTATGAACTTGACAAACTGATGAATCCAATACATTTAAAGAAAATCTACTCTTGAGGCACTCTCTATTCCAAGAGACAATCGCTTGTACATTGTTCCTTTTGTCTTACTCATTTCCGAATAACTTAAAATCATTCATTCCATTGGCATATATTTTCATTATCAAAATCACATCTTCATATTCATCATCATGAGACAAGTGTTAATATAGATCATATTAAGTTTTGTGATTATCATATTTCTTATAATGTCTCTCATTTTTTACTACTTTTTCCTATGGTCATACCTAGAAGCTTACTGATGGTAATATATTCCCTTTAAGTAAATTCTCTCTTTCACAAAAAAAAATTAAACTTCTTTACCCAGTTCATTTGATCATCCATTTCAGTATTCAGTGTTGAAACCTCGTGTCCTACTAGTCGTTTGTGGCTGAGATTGGGGGAAGACGTTCCTTCCCAAATAAAAAGCATTGTTGTATAATTCAATAAATCAAATAACATATGAATAATTAATTGTTACACCTTTCATCCTTCACATTCTTTGGTGTTGAGCCCACACTTTTTACTAGTTATGTGAGACTAGGAATGGAGGGAGGTTCCCTTACTTGTCTATGTCTTGTCTTCAGTGATAAACCATTACCTCTTATTGGTGGCATGGGGAAAAACATAGAGGTCATTCATAAATCACATAGCATAAAAATGTTACAAAAATATTTAAAAAAATTCAAAAAATAAAAAAAAATAAACAAAGAAAAAAGAAATAATTTTTTTACTCGCCTATATATTTCCTTCAGTGATGAGTCCTTGCTTCTTACTAGTAGCATGAGGCAAGGCATAGGGATTCATTAAAACAATACAAAGTGCTTACATTTTTAAACTCCCAAATATGTAATTTAGATGCCTAAGTGAAGAGAGAACTATCCCTTCACCTCATATCTTACAAATCAGTAGGCCACATAACTGTCTAAGTCTAGTACGTGACCTATAAAGTGAAATTCATTTTGAAACTAGTTTAGTAACCTTAATAAGAATTGAGTCACAATTTCCCAAATGGATTTTTGTTAGAACTTGTCTTTGTATGCATTATCTACATCCTACATCCTTATTGATTCTCAGTGATGATCCATGACGTCTTACTAGTTGTGTGGAGTCAAGAACGAAGCTAGACATATTTTCCTCATGTCATCACCAATATATCCTGCCAATGGAGCGAGAAATTTTTATATTATTCAAAGCATGAGTTACCATGAGGAACATAGTACATACGTATGATACCGTGGTTTATCACCTCTCATAAGAATTTTACATTCTGGTCCATAAAATATCCAAAAATATCCCAAAAAGAGAATAAAATTCAAAAAATCCCAAAAATAGTATAAAATCTCCAAAAATCCCCAAAAAATAGTATAAAATCTTTAAAATCCCCAAAAATAGTATAGAATCTCATAAATCCCCTAAAATAGTATAAAAATCTAAAAAAAATCTAGAAACATTCAAAAAATATGAAAAATCCAAGGAAATATTCAAAAAACCCTTTAAAATCCCAAAGTTATGTACAAATCTTAAAATTCCCAAAAAACATTCTAAAATCACAAAATCCTAAAAAATTGCAAAACATAAAAAATGCCAAAAAATTAAATCAACACAAGTCAAACTTTGAACTATTATCCCTAAAAAATGTTCCAACCATCTTATGACTATCAATTTCAAACCGCTTCACCTCACATGAATCCTCACTTGGGGAAAATCCTGCTCTCATTATTTCCTTGTTTGAGGACAATGACCCAATCCATTCTACACCATTGTACCCTTGCTTTGGGGCACATCAAATCAATCATCAATGAGGAACACATTAGGGACATGTTTAAAGTTCTTTGTATTACTAGTTACAAGTTTATTTATTTTTATATGGTATCTGGATATATTACAGGGGCATCTTGATTTTATGTATCCTGGTGTTTCCTCTAATATACTTATGTTATATGATTACATATCCTACAGAAGAATCATATCTTTTTGATGGTCCCTATCTATGTTCTCTTGCACTTACATATCGTATTGGGGCATCATACATTTCTGATGGCCCCTGTCTATGCTCTTATGCATATTACATCCTAGTCATCCTGATCTCCTATATCACGATGAATCATGTTATGCGCTATATTAAACTTAATATGCTTTCATCCCGTGAGTATCTTCATGCATGATAAAAAAATTATTTTTCACCCCATCCATTCACCCAAGCTAATACATTCTCCAGTTTAGGAATCCTACTTGATCACAGTTGAAGTTAACGAATCCTACTTGAGGATCTTTCTCAGGTAGTGTTCCCTATCTTATAACTCCTCATCCCCCATCATGATCCAAATGTATTTGATCCATTGGTCTCCCTCCTCATTTCCACTCATCTACCACTTATCCCCACATTACCCTCCTCACCATTGTCAACAAATCACAGCACCCTCCGAATGGTCACAATGTGAACAAGATGTTCGGTGTGACTGGGAAACATGGGATCACCTCTCAAGCTATGGTACTTGGGCTCAATGTTAACATCTAAAGAAGGTCAGCTTCCTCTTCCTAAACTAAGTGATGTACTACTTCTAGTGTAATAAAATGGTTATCTAGACCTAATCTAACATTTTAATGGGTTTTAGAGAGAGAGATTTACAAGAAATGAAACTATTCTACAGAATGGTGATTGTTATCCCATTTTATTGATTCTAGCTAAAATCAAGATAACCATAGAAATTTTTGAAAAAATCTGCTAAAATACCCATTTGAAGAGTGTTTCGGGTTTTTAGGTTTCAACAACATGAAAACATGTTATTTACATGCTATATGCTAATTGTTTCCTAAAACCTGAAACCCGATTCAACTCCCTTACTTCAGGTTTTCAGAACTCCTGAGCATCGGAACATGCGTGATCAAAAACATGCTTCATGTCACATGACTTCCAAAACCCAAAACCTGATTCAACTCCCTTGTGTCAGGTTTTCGGAACCTTCAAGCATCTTGACATATCATGCCTTATGTCAGGTTTTCGGAACCTTCGAGCATTTAAACATACCTTGCTTCATGTCAGGTTTCTAGACAATCCAAACATGATGACATGACATTCATGCCGAGTTTTTGGGTAGTTGGCACACATGTCAAGTGATATGTAATAAATGTAGGATTTTTATAAATATTTAGATTTACATGTCATTTTTATCTTTTGTGCTTTTGGTTGCGTGGATTTTCTCCTGCATGCTCTCTCAGCCTCTGAACCTGATTTGATCCCATGCTCACTCGCATGATCCATTTTCAATTATTTTTTGAATTTTCTAAAGTAATTACTCTGCCTTTTGCTTGTGAAGTTTTGTTGAATTTTTTTTTGTGAGGTCCTTTGCATCTTCTCCTTCTTTTCCTATTTTTCTTTTTAGGTTTAGGGTTTTTGGTTTTTCTTCTTCTTTTGATTTATATTCCAATAGAAATCATTGATTAAAAGTTTACCCTTGGGTGTCTGCCTATTATATTTCATGGAATATACCTTTTTATATTTTAAAGAAAAGGAGAAGAATACAAAAATCCTAACTATTGAAATGGCAAGAAAATTTCATGTCTGGACATCTTAAAAACCCAATCCCTTATTTTTGGGTTTTGTAGGGTGTTTTACAATTTATAAGTTCCACAGTGTGTTAGGTCTTGAGTCTTGCTGGACATCTAACATCTTCTGACATCCATTTTCATTTGTGTCGGGTCTGTCGGTGTGTCTGACATCTTCCACTTTCCGCAGTGTGGTGGGTTGCTATAGGTTTCCAACATCTAATATCTTCCGACACATGCTCTCCAGTGCATCAGGTTTTGCATAGTGTCTAACAAAGAGTAACCTTTGACACATTCAGTAGTGCATCGGATCAGTCGGGTTGTTCAACAAGTTTTCAAACCCGAGTGTTCAAACTAGAAGTTGTCAAGGAATTTTTTCCTCCAAGAATCCTCATGTCGGATCCTAGTTCATCACAAGATACTTCAGATAAATCAGGGATGATGAAGTACAAATTAAGGAAGGTGGAGTCTCCTTCCTACATTGATTATAATTATGACATCCTGGATACAGAACTCGAAAATGTAGACATGGAAGATTTTTTGAATAGAGTCAAGAGTTCTTCCCAAACCCCCTGGATGAGATGAATAATCAGTAATGGCCTCCCTCTTGCAGCAGGATTCCCTATGTATGCTCAGTGCCTTGAGTTCATCTTGGCATGTGCTTCGAATTATGACTCTACTTCTCGTTTGGTGAGAAATCAATTGGGAGAAGTCTTAGTCAAGTTAGATGGAGGTTACTTCGATGACCTTCTCAGACTGCCTAACTTTGAACAGTATGGGGATGTAGATCTCAAGTCAGCCTAGAAATCTTGGGACAAAGATCAAGAATATTGTATTAAACATGTGAACAAGAAGTTCCTGATCAAAGCCAAGCCGACTATCTCTAGGTTTCCAAGATTTGTTCCTAGAAGTGATTTCATTCAAGAGATCAATGATATCATTACTTTACTGAGCCAGGTTTTTGGATTTCCTGAGCCAAATGTTTTCCAAGGATGGATGTACCAATTCATGGTCATCATTAAGAAGAATCAACAGGGGATTGATTGGGGTAGTCTTATTAGTGAAAAGATAGACTCCCAGATGAAAACGGTTTTATCTACATGAAAATTTTATATGCCCTCATTTTTCACTTATGCAGCAACTGGTATGAGGAATTATCCCAGATTTGACACAAAGGGGAACAAGGTAGCTAAACACATTTATTGGTATTTTCCTCAACTAACAAAGAAGGGGTCTAAGGACCAATTCAAAAGAGTAAATTCTGCTTTATTTTATTAGAACATCTGTAGGATGAACCCCAAATTGAGGAAAACAAGAGTCTCTGATGAGGCATGGGCTGAAGTTTCAAAATGGGGTTGTGTATTCTTGCAATTCAAGAAGTTCACGTATCTTTGAGTGGATATGTACCCAGGTGATCCTTTCCGATTTCCCAGATATCAAGGAGAAAAGCTGGTTCTGATGGAGTTGGTGAAGAAATTATTGGATTTTCACAAGTTCCAACAGAGTAAGCACAAGGCCACCATATCCTCCCAATTTCTATTGGAAGGTATACCTACTCAATGGTCATAAAATCCAAGAATGTAGTTCATGAGCTTTAGGAAAAGTTAAAGAAGAACATGAAGCCCAGAGATGGGTTCAAATTTTGAGGAGTTCTTAATTCATATGGAACCCTGTACTTGCACGTGCCTAACATAGAATAAATTTGGGTTGATCTTCGTGATGAATCCGTTTTCCACATAAAATATCATAGCAGATTAACACTTGAAGAAATTCATACACTGAGGCTCACTGACATCCCAAAAGGTACTTACGACAATGAAAGTGTTCTAGATCCTTCATATGATGGAATGAATGAGGATCAATATGTTTTCCCAGCTATTGATTGGTCTGTCGGTGAAAAAGCTTCTATTGAAGATAGATCACCTCCGATTCTCACACACATTAAGGCATGGCTCACCTCTTGGGTAATGAGTTATAAAGAAGATAGTTTATCAAAGTTGGTTGATTTGGAAGCAGGACCCTCCTAAAAGGAAAAGGACAAGAGCTCTTCTAAGAGGCCTATAAAGGTCAAATTTGTCAAGAAGGGAGGAGAAGAAGAAGCCCATTCAATTGCCACTCCAACTAAAATGGTGAACGTACCAAAATCACCAACACCACCAAAAATTAGGGAAATCTCTTTGGAGGTAGAGGTGAGTCAACCTCTAATTTCACCATTTTCCGATTGCCCAACAGAAGTAAGTTTATCCCTTACTTCCCAGGATTTGGCTTCAAGAGCTGTACCTCCTCCTTCAAAACCACCTGTACCTCCTCCACAACCACTTCTACCTCCTCCTTTGTAACCACTTCCACCGCCTCTTTATCCATCTTCTTTAGCAGCCATGGCCAGCATTTTCTCTGGACTCTCACCTCTCTCTGTTGGAACCAAAGTGACTATAGATATGCCTCCTCCTTCTACACCTATTTTCATTGAATCCACTACCACACTTGTGGCTATTCCCACTCCACTAGTGAGTCTTCCTCCACCTAAAAGTGTGACCCAAACCATTGCAATAGTAGCAACTTCCTCTGACATGTCTCAATGGTTTTTTAATCAGACACCGAGGAAAAGGAAGGTGGTAGTTCCCATACAAGCCTTTGACTTCAGTTCACTTAGGGCTTCTACTACTAAATCATCCAAGAAACCCAAAATACTATCAATGGTTTTAGTGGATGCTTCGGGGCACAAGTTTTCAGAGATCGCCACTCCCGCAACTGACAAGACCAAAGAGGACATAGTGGCCTCTGACTATCAGATAAACAGGGTTGATCTAGGGAAGGTGATGGCAGAAGGAGCACAACAAGATGCATGAGATGCTATGAAAGTGCTATGTAATAAGTTAAAAGAAACAAAGGAAAAAAGGGATGAGCTTAAAGAGAAAGTGGAGCAGTTGACTGAAGTATTACTTAAGCTCTCAAAGCCCTCTGAGTTAGCACCATTATCCTCTACTCCTATCGGGTTCGAATTCTCATCGGTACACATGATTGAAAATATTAACGAAAAGGGGAGAGTGGTTGATGAATGGACCCAAAGGCTGCTCCTGTAGGGAAAAGAAGTAATCCAAGATATTGTGGAAGTCTATCAATCTTTGGAAGATATAAAGAAAGATGGAGAAAAAATTGATGATGAGTTTTCTTCAGAAATCAGGAACCTGGAGTTGAATTTCAAAGCTCTCTAAATGCGGAAACAAATTCCATCCCACATATTGGTAGAAGAGGGCATCATCCCACATGCGGATAAACATTTTTAACTAACCAAAGCTATCAGATTCAAATTAAAGATTCTCAATGAAGCTTGCAGTAAATTGAGAGAATCAAGAGATCAATTGGTCAATGGCAAGAATGACTTGGAAGAAGAGTTTGTCAAAATCTGTTTGAAATTGTTGAGTGAAGGATTAGGTATCCTACCTATTGATGATCTTTAAAAATAGATCTAAGAATCATATCAGCATGAACAAACTTATGGATTCAACATGGAAGTCATTTATAGGTTTGTGAAAATTGAACATTCTTTGGAGATCCTGAGGATACTCAACAAGAGATTGAAAAAGCTTCCCGGCAATGCCAGTGATACTCAAGAAACATGTGAAGTTCTGAATGGTCATTCCACCATGCCTAATGATAATGAGATGTAAGGAATAATCTGAAAATTCCAAGAATTTTGGAACAAGCAAGATTTGTTGGAGGAAGAGAAAGATGATGATTCAAAATAGGAACAATGCAACACGTCATTTCAACCTTGAAATCGACATGTCGTTTTCATTTCTGTTTCATCACATAGGAAGAAAATTTTGACTTGGTCTCCTACGTGAGAGTCAAGCAAAATAGAACTATTGGTAAAACACTATTTTCTAGGATTTATCCCATTTTCTCTCTACTCTTTTTATTATAAATAAGGGGTGCTTATGAATTCCAAAGGGTTGAGATTTTCTTAATATTGAGAACTATTGTGAAGAAGAAGAACTTTTTGTTTTATTTCAATCATTCAAGGAATAGAAATTGATGTTATTTTTGAAAACTTTGTGTTGTGAGATTCATCTCTCTTAAGATATTGTTCTTATGTTCAGGATCTTAAGTTGTTCTTTTTTTAGCATTCTCAATCATTTTAAATCATTTCAAACATTACATTACATTTGTTATCTAGAACTCGTATGATTATTTTGTGATCTTTATTTTCCTGAAATAAAATATGTTCCCGTCATTTCCTTTCCATTGTGTATTCTTTTTAATCCATTTACTTCAAAAGCTGCCATATTTCCATCTACTGCGGATATGGATTTTGGGATTCTATCCTAACCTCAATAGTTAGATTAGTGTAAATATTGTATGTATCATTTCTGTTGTGTTTTAGATTAGTAATAAACAGGAAGCCTCACTTATCTTTGAGGAGGGATTCAATCCCATGTATTGTGGTTGAACCTCATATTTTGTCTTGAAAAAATATCCAACCAATAGTTTTTGGCAACTCCACTGGGGAATATAGATTTATAGTATAAATATTATCCTTTTGGTGTCTAGCGACTCCGTATTTGACTTATTTTCAACAAGATATATTTTCTAGTTCAAGCTAGCCAAAAAGATCTTCACTCATTCAACCTGAGCTCATGGTGAAACTGATCCATTCTTTGATCTGCTTCAACAACATAATTTTAGACTTTCACCCAACAGTGTTGCATCTAGTCGAGAAAGAAGTTCTTTCCCATCCAAAGGAATCAGATTCCTTAAGAACTAGAAGTCTCTACAACTTGTCATGCATTATTCTTTCTGGATATTCACATTCCTTGTTACACTTCATTTAGAAGAATGGCAACACAACCTGTGCCTTGGGGCGTAGCTATTGGTCCTCTTTCCCTTACTCCACCATTGCATGACATACCTCATGGATCACGGGGATACTAATATTGTGATGGTTCTTTGCCCCCGATGTTTTAGCACGCGGCGACTCGAGCTTCGCGCACTACCAACCACCCACCACCTGCTCTGGACTATGATGAGATGTAAACACTTTGCCTACCTTCCAGTGGGCTCCTCGCACGATTGATGGTTGCCATGTCGGTGTTCTCGGGTCGCTCAGCGTCTATCTTGCCATGAAGACTATCGATATGTTGCTTGTAGATGAATCTTCATGTAACATGGATTGGCATAGTTACGTAAGAATGGTTTACCAATGCGCGTCACGTATCCTCACAGTGACAAGTGCATGGCAGTCCACTTACCAACCGTTGCCTACGCAAGAATGAGATTCCGTGTAAGTCCTGGTAGCAATGGGCGTTGCAAACTGTAGCTGAGATTCTGATGCCCATCATGACCTGTTGGCCCACATGATCTCCATTTAGAACCACACGATGTGCTACGCCCCCTATTAGCACACGTGAGGCAGACACCGACACAGAAGTCCAGCACGATATGAACCCCCATGCGGACTTTCATAGCTCAAATTTCAACAAGCTGATCACTGCGCAAGAATTTTCCCAGATTCCTCACCTATGTCCTACTCCTAAGAATCAGAACCCTAGTGTTTCTTTACTCACACCGTTGCTGTAGCGAGAACGAGTCCTATCTAGTCGTGCATGCCTGACTGCGTCTGTTGTGGACTTTCTTCCTTCTTTGTGAGATTTTTTGCATCTAAGGGAAATGTTTGTCTATACCATCCGCTGAGGTGACCACTTGTCACAGGCCGCCCTGTAACACGCCTACAAAATAGAAACGATCTGATTCTGGACAGAAAAAATAGAAAAGAATCATCTAATCCAACAATCAGACCCCCGTTCTGCTCAGAAGTACACCAATCCCATGATTCAGAAGATGGTTTTTCTAATTACGGAATTGATCTTGAGTAAAAAATAAAATGTCCCCCCTCAACAAAGTGTAGCAATGTTCCATATCGGATTTCCCCCCCCCCCCTTTATTTACATAGATAGAATTTTCAATAATACTAATGGTTTGATGCTCCCACAAGAGATAGACACCGTTGATGCTGCTCAACCAAGACTAGCTATGAATCTCCCTCCTGTTTAATGTCACAAGTTGGAGATAGGCTCCGCCCAAGACCCCAGATGAAGACTCATAAGAAAAGATTCTATGAAGCTTTTGAAACATTTGGATACGGCTAACGGCAGTCATTTTTTATGCGATTCAGCTGGGACTCCAGCATTGGGGAGGAGAAGAAGGATCGTAGGATGGTAGGGTTGGTAGTTCTTTGGCCCCCCCCGCGTGTACTTTTGCCCCTCCACGCCCCCACTTCCGGGGACTCGGCTTGCACTTTATCACCCCTCTTTTTGTCGTTTGTCGGTGTGGCCTGGTGGCCCCCCCCTCGCGTTTTTTAGCGTTCAGGGTGTGGGGTCCCCCCTACCGGTTCTCCCCCTCGCTTCGACCCGGGAATAGGCTTAACAACTTCTGGGAGAGAACCGGTTGAGGAACCCTGAGATTTTGAGGAGGTACCGCCTCCGTTTTGGCCCCTCCTCTTTTTCTTCCTTTTCCTTTCCCCATTTCTCAATTCTCTTTTTTTTTAGTTTTTTTTCTCCCCCCTTCCTTCCCCCCTCTCCTTGTCCCCTCCTTCTTTCTTAGGCCCTCCCTTTGCCCCTCCTCATCCCCCGGCTTGTTTATCCTCTGTCTTTTTATGCTCCGCCCCCATCTCTCTTGACTCTTCCCTTATCTCCTCCCCTTTGCCCTTCCTTCCCTGCGTCGCTCCCTGTCCTACATAGGGTCGCGGGGTACGGCATGGGTTGTGGATTCTGATCGTCTTTCCCATTCCCCCTATTTTGTCATGCGCCAATCACCTCCGGCCGCCCTCCTAAGCCGGCTTGACCCCCACTCTATTTCCAGCCCACACCAGTTCACCCGGTCGAAGGCTCGGTGCGGGGAGAGCCCCGCCTTACTATTGGCGGGAGAGGAGAGGGTAAGGGTGGATCGCCATATGAGGTGGTAGAGATGGGGTTGTGAACCCGGGAGCGGGACGCACTACTTAGGGGACCGTGTAGAGCGCGAGATGAGTGGCGGAATGCGAGGATGCGGGGCGCAGGGGAGGAACGGGTTTTGGGGGGCGGGGAGGGCGGCGGTGAAGCAGAGAGCAGGGGAGCGGTTCACGGTAACACGCACGTCCAGGGGAGCCAGAAGGCGAGGGGGACTGACGAACTGAGTACCCGGAAGAACGGCACACTCAAGAGAGGCACGGCAGGATGCCTCGCAGGGGGAGCTGGGGACACCTTAGTGGGGCTCTGAATTCTTCGTCAAAGTGTCTTTTGGGGGCTCATTCGTTCCGGCTGCTTCACTAATGAAGCGGTGCGGCGCGTCTATCCTTGACTGCGGCCGCGATGCGCGGATGTTGTAAGAGGGTTCGCGGAAAATGAGGCTTGGGGAAGACCACGTGTAAGTAAAGGAGACCGCCGGGTTAAAAAGCAGAGGAACGCAGCTCGGTGCCGGGTTCCCTTATGGTAGGAGCTGCGTGTGGGTAGAGTGGTGGACGGGGCGGGAGAGGAGGTAGGGAACAGGGAGAAGGAACGTGGGACGTGGTAGAGGTCTGTGGGGTCGTTGAGCAATCAGTATTAGAGAGTAGAAGAGACACGAAAGCTGTTGATTTTTCTCCACTCTCCTTTTTCCTTCCTTTTGCTCCCTTCTTATCCTTTGCTTCGTCTCTCCTTTTCTTTTTTGGCTTTTTTCTTTTTTTTTTTCCTATCCTGTTTTTTTTTATAGTTTCCCTTTTTTTTTTTTCCCCGCTATCGACATTCTTATTTGTTGTTTTTTGCCCTTTCTCCCTTCCCCCCCCCTTTTTTTTTGTGCCCTGTTTAAGTGTCTTTTTTTTTTTTTTTGTTAATCGGTCCTTAACTTTGCATCCTGTTCCTCCTTTTTTTTTTTACTCTTTTTTTCTTGCCTCGCCCCCCCCCCCCCTCTCTCCCCCCCCTCCCTTTTTGGACTACCTCATGCCCCTTGCGGTTGTTTTATCTTCAACTGCACCGTTAGCGCCCTACCCGTCCCCTCCCGGCTTAGTTTTTCCCTGCTTCTTTTTTTGTTTGAAACACCCTTGCCATGCGTAAATCAATTCACCAGTATTCACACTCCGCTCCAATCTCATATCCAAGGAATACTACGTACGTAAAAAACTGGGGTGGAAATATCCCAAGTGAGACGACGTAAAGATGCTCCCACGTTCCCTATTAGCTAAGAGAATCTCTAATAGTCTTAGCAAAACTGAAAAGGAAGATGATTAAATTTAAAATAACAACTTCACCTCATTGTCTCTTTCTCCTTAAGGCCAGCTACAATGACTCCGCCACACCCCCCCCCCCCCCCTTGTGATACAAAAAGGAACCATACCCATCATCCTTCATACATGCTTTTAACCATCAGTGATTATGTAAAAAGAACCAAGATCCAAACTTTCAGAAGCATAAATACTCTAATAAACTGGAGTCAATTTAGGAAGGAAATTACCAAATCATTAGAAGCAAGGCGCTGTTGTATTCACGAACTTTAAAGACTGAATTTCTGTAATAGGCCTCGTATTCTTCAGTCACTCTCTACTACTCTTTTAGAACAATATGGACTTACTATTTCTTTAAGCGGAAGATCAAACCATTTTATTCGTCTTGCTTTCATAAACGGATCAAAATCAACCATTGTATTTTTTCTTAACTCAGGTAGCCTTGCTAACCTGTGATGCCCACAAGGTAGGCCCAGGCCTTGTGGTGGACCTTACTTTGACCAAATATTATGGGAGGATGTGTTTACTCATGGAAAACCAACTGCCAAGTACCCTCCCGTTGTGATTGGTCAAATTACAAAGATAGCATTGTGGCATGCTCCTTTGCCATTCCATCCCACACCCCCCTCCTAGAGTGTTTAACTAGAGAGTGAAAATGACCCATTTGCCCCCCGTTGTTGAATTCCCCAACTGCTATGGGTCGGTTTCTCTCTAGAATTTTTTTTGTAGAATACCATAGGGGAGAGGATCAACAGGACCTGGGTGTAAGCTAAAATTCCTAGTTAAGGGTTTATCCACATTTCAATCCAAAACCTCAAGCTAGTATTGGTCACTAAATCAGATGACCCAAGCAGCAAATTATTTTCGAAGTCGCCTGGCTTGCGAACTTACTTCAGACATCAGACAGTACCAGCTATAGATGTCAAAGAGAGGATTATAATTTGCCTTTGGACCCTCAAAACTTTATGGGAGGTGTTTTGAATAGTGGATCGAGTAGCGATGGTTGTAGTGTTCGTATATCTCCCGTCACGATTTTGAAATCTTTCCTTGTACCTTAGATGTAGTTTGAGTAACACACTCCTTAATCACAGTTGAGTTATGTCAGAAAGACTCGACAGTGTTATTAGGTTGGAGAAATGGCTAGACATTAAAGGGAATTCAAACTAAGCTAAAGGTTGCAAGTAGATGCAAAGCCTTTTGATTGTTCACCAAGTAAATAGGGATCTATCAAGTGGCAAAAAATGATCAACCTAAAGCATTATAGAAATAATTGGATTGGCATATTATAACATAGAATGCTTTTGATGCTTTTTCCACAAGGTAGTTTGAGGTGATCACTAATGACAAAAGCACAATTCTGGATGTTGCCCCTGTGTTGCATCTCTCCTTCCCTTCATCCCAAGTCAAATAGGACACGTACACCATTGAAATGGTGTATCATCCCAGGTGTTCCAGATAACTCAACACATTGGTGTAAGTATTGACAATGATCAACAGATATATGTCTTTTATGGAGAAGAAAGATTACTAAATTTAGTGAGTTGTTTTATTTTGAAGGGTCGGGATCAGCTTCTGTGAATCGATTTTCGCCCAAATTCATATCAGAGTGATGGTGACGTTCATTTAGCAAAAGTAAATAAGATTCCCAAGGGGATGGTTTTCTCTGGACCAACGGTCGTCTTGATAAACATGACCGTTTTATCCAAAATAAAGGCAGACTGAAGGAATTTCCTCATCATAAGTAGACCAAGTTAATCTAGGCTCTCCTGATCAACCACAGATGGTGAATAGGGGAATTGTTGAGACACCTGAGGAGAAGGCAAAAATCACTTCACTCCTGAAGAGATACATGGACTTTGTTTTATGGCCTGGGTCTTATGCTAGATTTAAAATCCATCAAAGCCAACCAAAGATGGGTAACTAGCATTCCCTTGAAGCTTTGAAGGGTGCCTAAAACAACACCATAGGCATAAGCTAATCAGGCAGTCTTATTTTTTTTGAAACCCTAAGACTTTCAGGGACTACTTCTCCTATATAAATTTAGAAAAGGCTATGAATGTTCTACAGGATTATCCTCCAATTTCCACCATTTCTACCTGCCCGCGTTGACTATAACATTCTGTCCCATTAGGAAGAAAGAATGGTTTGAAATAGTGGGGATTGATGTTGCATTTATTTGGGAACTTGAATTTAGTGTTTCATTAAAAGAACAACTATTCTCATTACCGATCATGGATCAGGTGTTACCAACCATTACTAGATCAAAATTTATACCTGCTCATGGATTCCGCCTTCTAGGATATAATGTAAAGTTGATTGGTAGTTGACTGACGGCATTGAAACACCTAACAACGTCCCGTACACACAACTACCATAGGGGACCTTTCGCTTACATACAGAGGATGTTCCCTTTCGGTTTGATCAATGTCAAGTCGCGCCAACCTTTTACTGAGAGCTATGGATTCATGGAATGGACAGAGATCTGATGGGAACACCTTTATAGGTGCTTTATATTTGGATGACTTGACACATTGTTCAAAACACATGGGAGTGATCCATTATGATCATCTAGAGCCCAGGTACACTTGACGATGCAGGAATAACGGATTTCATTAACATCCTAAGAAGTCCATGTTTGGAGTGCACCAGAGGGAAAGGTGATGTTGGGTACAGTATTGTGACTAAGTACGAAGGAACACAACCCCGGCCGTCAACTGTGAAAAGGTTGTTGCAAGGCAATTTCAAATTCATTACCTACCCACAAGAAAAACTGGAGTCATTCCTTTTTTGGAAACGGTTTGTTTTTCCTAAGGAGGTTCGCCCCTCCACCTGACCTTACTAGCTGTGATAAAACCCAGCGAGACGATATCCTTGGGATGATGAAAGGTAAAAATATAATTTTGAATGGCCTAGTACTAAATGTTTTTGAAGCTTACAATTTAGAAGTCAAAAGGAAATTCTCTCCGTCTATTTCATGTATGTCCAGATTTTCAAACGAATCCATCATGTACAACTACGCTTCCACACACATTAATGTCCAGTGTGCCCGTTTCTCTTGATCGTGGGAGAACAAGAAGGCATTGAAGCTCAATCATGTCTATGAGTTTCCCACTAAACGAACTGAAACTAAAGACTGGCACAGCGATGGAAAAATAAACGGAATCCAAACACAAAGCCCGTGATTATGTCGACGCACTGATCCGTTGTGAAGAAATAAGAATGCTCACTGACGAAACTCGGCTCCCCCAAAAACATGAACCGATGAATGGCACCAAAATAGTAAAAAAAAAAAAAAAAAATTCTTCGGTCTCTTCGCTCATTGTAGTCTGCAAGTTCTACAGTTACCGCAACCCGGCTTTCAGGATTACATCGTTCTGACATTGTGGTGGTGTAACCAGCAAAGCGGTGGACTGCTGATGAACTCCGGAAAACATTTTGCTTGCCAGCTTGGTGGGATATATGTGCTTGAGCTTCTCATACCCTCGTGCTATTCCTTCCCTGATACGTGTTAAATCCATCTTTGACATCACAAGAGTGGGTACATCAATAGCCCATCGCCCGGTAACTGGATAGCTAAAGTTTTAAGAGTCTGGACTTGGACATTAAACCTACCCCAAGTTAGTATGAGGAACAGGCCCTATGCAAATTTGATTGCAGAAAATAATGTTGAGATAGACAATGTGAAAAACTGAAGATACCTCTCAGAGTTGACCCAGGGTGCTTTATGAGCATAAATGACAAATGGTACGCCTCAATATGCTTTCTTTCTAATATGGAAAAATTACCCATCGCCACACTTTAACGCCACCACAAAAGGAAAAGAGAAAGTTAGTTAAGATCTGTAAAACATCCTGCGGATAAGGAATACAAAAAAGGTAGTTATTGATGTTGTTTGATTCCTTCGCCTGTGTTGATAAATCACCGCACACCCGGTAAGGTTAACTAGCCAGTCCTTCACTTAGTTAGCATGTGGACAATTTTCTCTTCTTCTATGAAAACTTATAAGATATATAGGCCAGATGACATCCATTGGTCTAATCTTCTTTCAAGACTCAGTAGAAGGGCATTTAAGTGTGAAGTTTGTCAACATTTCGTTGCGTCCCCAAGCTAACAGATCTTCCCTGATCCGTTATTGATGGAAGAACCTTTTAACAAGTGGAGAAGATTGATTCATGGAACATTGGAATCATGCCTATAGTGCCAAGGCACCAATTACGTTGCTCCACTACTCTATAGTTACTTATTTTCTATCTTCACCAATGGGTGGAAATGTGGACACCCATTAAGTAGTGACCTCAGAAGCCATGTGTAAATTTCTTAAAGAAAATATAATTGTATATTTGGTGTGCGCCTACAAAGATTGTGGGATAATGCCTCAAATTCTCGTCACATGAGCTAACCAAATTTTTTTTATGGATCAACGACTCTACACCTTTGCTCACTCATCTAACTAGTACCCCCAAGGCAATGGTAGATGAATCCAACAACAAGACCTGGTTACCATAATTAGAAAGTAGTGGATTCTTCTTTTCTTTATCTTCTGAGCTATGAGAACTATGTTATGGGACATCGGCACTAAAGCGTTGTTATGTATGCATTTTATTTGGTGCAAGCATTGCACTACTCCAAAGTGAGATATTGGAATGTCATTTCCAAGTTGCTGTATGGAATTGATGTTGAAATTTCCCATTTCGTAGAACTTCCAGCCTTGCGTTGGCCAAAGCAGTGAAGACATGAGACTTTCAAAAACTTATTGAGAAAAGGGAGGTTACCTAGCCAAGCATGGCGAGGCACGAAAGACAGGTGGGGTTGTAATACATGCAGCTCATCAGGAAAACGTAAAAGAAGCTATTGCTAAAAACAAACTCAAAGCAACTGACTTCAAAAGGGCGATCTCGTGTTCTTGGGTACGAAGGGTCGTTTTTCTTTAGCAGAAGCACACACAACGGAACTCCTCGCATGCCGTACTGCAGTTGATCTTTGTGGCACAACGGCACTAACTGTCATATTTACCCTTGTTACATCAGGCGGAATGTTGGTGCCACAACATAGATGCTTATTCGTATAGAGGGCGAGGCACATAATCCCTTTACCTTCAGTGGGGTCAACATTTGAAGCCATTCATCAGTCCAATGCCAACGATGCCTCATCTTGATTGTACATAAGTATTTTCTTCCATGTGTTGATTTGTTTCTTTCTTCTTTCTTGGTTGTGGTTTTCTTCTTTTTCTTCGCTGCCCAATGGATAACGCAAAAACTTCTAAGTTCTCTTCCTTTGACCTTAATAAACAAAGTCCCCAACGGAGCCCAGAATGATAACATTAGTGATTCCAGATAAAATTCAAGATAACCATATGACAATTTTGAAATCAATATCTACTAAAATACTCCCCATTTGAAGAGTATTTTAGGTTTTCGGCTTTAAATCATGCAAACATGTTATTTACCTGCTCTATGCTAATTTTCCCCCGACACAAACCCAAAACCCAATTTAAACTCCCTTGCTTGAGGGTCTTGGATGCCTGAGCATCGAACATGCGTGACAAACCTTTTTGTTCATATCAGCCTGACTTTCTGAACCTGATGTTCTAACCCGATTCAACTCCTCTTTGTGTCAGTTTTTCAGTAGAACCTTCAAGCACTTTGACATTTCTGACTCGTTCTACGCTCAGGTTTGACAGAACCCTCTTCAAGCATTTGTTTACCAGACCTTGCTTCATGTCAGGTTTTCGAAAATCACACCATGACGACTCCTGACATTCCTGTAAGTTTCAGGTAGTCTGGCCAAAGGTGGCAAGTGCGATGTTAATACTCCAGGGTTTTTATCACAGTTGGACTTTGCCACGTCATTTTATTTTTGTGCTTTGGTTTGTTGCAGGATTTCACCTGCGTGATCCTCCCCTCTCAACCCGATTGATCCGCTGCTCACTGCGTGATCCATTTGAAATTAGTTTTCAAATTTTCGAAGGTGGTCCTACTGTGCCTTTTGGTTGTGAAGTTCTTTTGTTGACCATATAGTTTTGTGAGGTCCTTGCCTCTTCTCCTTCCTTCCTCTTTTATTTTAATTTCGGGTTTTTGGTTTTTTTTTCTTCTTCACTGTTTGATTTGTTCACATTCCACTGGCAATCATTGATTACAATTTTACCCTTAGGTGTGCCACTTCATCCCTGGCACGTCTTTTGTCTTTCCCGCACGGCGCGCATCCCACCCCCCTCCCACTCTTGCATGGCACCCAAACAAGTTCCCGCTTTACTGGTACAGACCTCCACTTGATCCTGCTATCTTTGGTTGTGTTTGTGCCGGCGGTCTGTTTTGTTCCTACTGTTCTATACCTGCTTTGCGGTTTGTCGGGGTTCTTGAGTTTTCGTGTTCGCCGAAGTTACAAATATATTCTGTTTCATGTACTAATTTTTACTTTGCTTTTGTGTGGCGTTTTTTGTTACCTCGTGTTTCTTTTTTTCTGCTTTTCTTTTCTTTGCTCCGTCTCTGCCGATCATCTTCCCTCTTTCTGTCCTCCTTTTTTCCTCTTCTTTTGTGGACCGGGAGGCTTTGTCCTCACGGTGTCCTCTCCAACATTGTTTTCTCCATATCTTGTCCTTTAGCTTCTCTATCTTATGTCCCTTTCTTCTGTTGTACTGTCGCGGTTCTTTTGCCTCCTCGTATTCTCACTTCACCTATCACCCCCCTTTCCACCCCCCTCCTCTTTGCAGCGTTGCCCTATTTGCGTTTGTGGGTTTTGTTCGCAACAAAAATTTCCCAACCTGCCGCTGTCTTCCAACCCGATATTGTGGTGTCCCGGATTTTTTTCGTTCTTTTCCCCCGCCGCCTATGTTTGGTGCTTTTGGTTCCTCCCCCCGGCTCCGCTCGCCCCTTAGGGTTGACCGATTCCGTCCCACCTTCCAGCGTGGGTCTCTTCGTACATCATGTCCTTATGCACACGATCAGCCCCACCGTCCGACCCGTGAAGCTTTTTTTGGAATTCCGAGTCCGCGCTTTCTTTCCCCATCTGGCGCGTACCCTCAGCCTTTACTCGTGCTCTCCTTCGTCCTTCGAAATCAGGATTGCCCTACCTTCTCTTTCCCTTGTCTTTTCTTAGTTCTTGAGTGCTCTTTGGCATCTGTTTGCTATTTTTGTACTCTATTTCGTGTCCATTGTGGTGTCCACTTCTCTGCTCGGTCCGCTCAGTGTCTCTCGTCTATACTGGTCTGCCTTTCGTGGCTGTTTCTTTTCCCCCGTACTTGATCTTTTGCGATCTTTTTCTCGATCCTTCCTTGCTCGAGTCTGGGGATTGTCGCTCTCCCGTCTTTTTCCCTCTTGCCGCTCCGAACTGCATCGGACCTCCTAGTGGTCACCAAGCCTGTTCCTCTCGTTCAATTGAAATGATATCTTCACATCTTTTGTGAACCGTCCTTAATTGTCTATTGAGTTTATTTTTAATCTCCCTCTTTTTTCCTGCGCGCCGACTGGTCGCTTGTAGCGTTGGTTCCCCCAAGCTTGTTCTCGCCGTGTTTCCTTTCCCGAGATGTCCATTCACTGCTTTTTCATTTGAATTTTATTGCGCCCGTTGGTTTTGGATTGCCTGCGCCTTCTTTCCTTGTTTTTTCCCTTTTCAATTGTCTTTTCCCCGGCGGCTGTCCCATCCCTTCCCCTTTTCTTCTGGTTGTTACACCTATTTCATGTCCGTAAGCACCTCCCACCGGGCTTGATTCCTTAGCCTCTGGTAGTCTTACCAAGCCCCCTGGTGCTGCGACATCACTCCACGATTGTCCCAACCTTCACTTCTCTCACCCCCCTCATGCCATTCCCACTGTCTTCTGTCGCATTTCTGTCCTGTGCCCCATGTGTCTTTCCCTTCTTGCAGGCAGTTCCCCTGTCTTATGTCACTACTTGTGCGCACAGCCGTGCGTTTGCCGCCTCTGCCCCTCCTTACTGGTGTGCCTATTTTAGACGTTCAGTTTGAACACAAGTTCACTATGCAGGTATCGCCTTTAATGCGGTTCTAGCCTGATGGCTTTTCATCTTTTTCGTAAATCGTTCGCCGCGTTGACCATTTGCTGTCTTTTTTTTCCGGGCAGTCCGCCGTCTTGTCACGCCCTATCTATAGGGAGGCCCCCTCTCCCGAGGATTGGCACATCACCTCGAGGCTTTGCGGTGTGGCATGCGTGAAGTTTCAAAATGGTGTGTGTGTCTTTCGGAATTCAAGGGCGGGAGACGCTTGTTTTATATTCGTTGTTGGCGCGTCGGTGCCCTAGGTTACCCGGTGATCTTCTGTTCCAGTGCTATCCCGGCTCTATAGCTGGTCGCTGCGTTTTTGGTTCGAGCTACTTCGCTCGTGTGCGTTATGTTTCCACAATTGTTTCCCTCACCCGCTTGCGTTCGATGATAGCGGCCGTTCCTTGTTTCCTCTTTCGCCTATGTTCTAGTGGAGTCTACCTACCGCACTGCGTTTTTTGGTTATTCGTCCCTCCTTTCTCAAGCTACTGTCGTTCTTTCCCGACGCCTTGACAGGCTCCCACGTTCCAGAAGCCCATGCCGCCCGCTCTGGTTCCCCCATTTTGGGGTATGTTTACAAATGTCCTTGGTCAGATTCCCCCCCGCTGTAACTCGGTATCCGTGCTTTCCGTCCCGCACGCTTATGATGTATCTCTTGCCCTTGTTTTTTGTCTTCCTTGTCCCTTGGGGTACTCTTCCTGCTGATTCGTAGCTCTTGTCGCCCGGCTCTAGGGATTGACACTTGAAGCCCTTTAGTCACCTTCATCATCTTGAGCCTTTTATCTTGTACTACTTCCATGCACCCCACTTTGGCTACGCTTTATTTGCCCTTCGTTGACCTGTTTTTTGGTTATCCCTTTGTTCACTCTGCCATCGAATGCGTGGCTCCCTTATATTGCCTACCCTTGCTGGTTGTTGTGTTGTTTGTGCACAGCCGCTTTCTTGCTGATGGGTCTCGCTCCCCACATATTCTGTACTGTTCTGCACGCACTTGTACTGCCTCTCCTCTGGCACGCCCCACCTGTTTCGGGGCATATGTTGTTTCCCCCCGCAGAGAGTCATGATCCACAGGTGCGTGGTATTGCTCGTCATATTGACCTCCAATAAGGACAAGGAAGGCTCTTTAACGCGGCCTACAAGGTCCAACTTTTGACACGACAGGGCTGAGAACCCGAAGCCCCTTCAATTGCCACTCTCAACTGCACTTGATACGTCCTTCTTCCTCCCCCTCCCTTTTTTGTGAAAGTATCTCCAAATCCATCCAACTCACCCCCACCAATTGTGTGGAACCTCTTTGGAGGTAGTGGTGATGTTCCCACCTCTAATGCTGTAACCATTTTTTGTCTGACCTGTGCCCTACACAATATCAGTTTTAATGTTTATCCCTTGTTTCCCGCCGATTGACTCTAACGAGGCTCTTTTCCCTTTTCTCTCTGCATCGCTCCGTTTTCACATACCACGTACTACTATTTTCCTTCGTCTTCTCCTTTTCTGTAACTCGGCCCATGGCCCCCTTTTGATGAAAGGTTTATTCTGTGGCTTGTTCACTTTCTTTCTGTGTGAATTGCTCAATAGTGATGTGTAGATATGCACTTCTCCTTCTTTCTACCACTTTTCATCAATCCACTACCCCATTTGTGTTGGCTCTTCCCCTCCACCTCGTGCCGCGTTTTTCCTTACTGCGAGACTGATTTATTTTAGTGTTTTGTTCTACCCCACCACAACCACTCAGTTGTCCATCTGTATCCCATTGTGATGCCTTGTTTCAATGGTTGCTTGACCTAGTTATCCGCAGGCACATGCGAATGGACCCGCTCTGGCTAGTTCCCCTCCTGTAGTCCAGACACATTGTGACTTCAGTTCACCCGGGATTTAATGCTAATCAGCCCAAGAGTTTTCAGCCCCATTCTCCCCCCCTACTCTTTGTAAGGTCCTCATGTGGATGCTTCGCTGCGGGCCTTAAGTTTTAATTGCGCTTCCTCCTCCAACGACATTAGATCCCACGGGACCTAGTGGCACTTTTCTGTCAGTTAGTTCTGAGTAACGGTTGATCTAGGGGTTTATGGCGACGCAGACTGGAGATACAGTGCTGAGCTTGATTGCACACGCCGCTGCAATTGTTAGAAGTTAACAGACACATGCGTGATTCCTATGCCTGGGTAGTTGAGTTCGGTAAAGCACGACTAAGTGTAGCCATGTGTTTCTCGAATCCTTTTCTTCTTCTTTTTTTCCCTTTGTATCGTATGTGTTTGAGTTTTTCCCTGAGGATCTCTCCTTTCTTCGACTCTCAAATTTGTTTCTTGTTTAGTCTGTTTACCCGTGCTCTTCTTGTTTTCTTTTCCTTTCTTTAGATATTTTTTTGGTCTTCTTTTTTCGTAGTTTATCTTCCTGATGTTTCCCGCCTAGTTACTTTTTAATTCTTTCTTTTCCCTTTTTTTTTTTTGTTGCACCCCTAACTATTTTGTTGATTTTTTGTTGACTATCATCCTATTCACTCCCCAATAACTCCCCTACTTTGGCCCTGCCCATTTTCGCCGTCCCTCCCCTTTGTCGTCTCCCTTTTTCTTGACGACTGGACCCAAAGGTACTCCTGCAGGGAAAAAATAATCCCCAAGATACGCGAGCCGTGGAAGTCTCTTGTTTTTGTTTTCACTATTTCTTTTGTGTCGTGCTCGCCCCCTTTTTATTTTCCACCGTTAGATATTTTCATTTATTCCTGTTGTTATTTTTTTTGTACCCCTCCAACAATTCTTCGTTTATCCCCCAACAAATCATCGTGTTTTTTCTTTCACTTCTTTTTGAGAGTTTTTTGTTGTCACCACCCGAAATTGGCCGCCACCCCTTTTGCCTCGGATTGTGTTAGGCCCCCTCTGTTTTCATCCATAGTAGTGACTTTGTATTGTTCCTCCCATTTCTGTTTTTCCACGAGAATTACAATCATTCTCCCCCTTAATTCTTGGCCTATCGCATGCATTTGTATACATTTTTTCAC
Source organism: Taxus chinensis (assembly GCA_019776745.2). Lineage (NCBI taxonomy): Eukaryota > Viridiplantae > Streptophyta > Pinopsida > Cupressales > Taxaceae > Taxus > Taxus chinensis. The sequence continues at coordinate 490,378,303 of CM034146.1, forward strand.
TGTTTCCCCTGCTAGTACTATTTTAATCACAGCATTTCTTAGCCCCTATACGTTTTTTCACATTTTTTTCGCTCCTATCTTGTTCGCTATTTCTTTCTTTTTGTCTCACGTACTATCACCAAGATTCCCCGGTGTGTTGACTGAAGCTCCTCCCGCGTTATGTCGGTCTTTTAACATTGTTGAGTCTAGCTTTCATCCTTTCACCCCCCTTATTTTTTTTTCGTCCCTTTTTTTTTTTCCGCAGCCAGCTCAATTTTCCCGGTCTTAATTGTAAGCCACCTTGACTTTTGTCGAAGAAGAGTTCCCCCCTGGTTTTTTTTTACCCATCTATGTGCCCGTCCGTGCAACCGGAAGTGACGGTGTATGCCATACTTGTTCTCCCGCTGTATCTTTTTTCTTTCGCCCCCCTGTACTTCCAAGAATAACCACCCCACCCCGCCCCCTCTGACCCCACTGTTAGACGCCGCATTCGTTGCATGGATCCGTCTTTGATCGCCTTTTTTTGCCTTTTGTCCCCATTTTTTTGTCCTTTCTTTGGTAGACGCGGCGGCACCCACAAAGAGTTGAGTATTGAAACATCTTCCCAGCACTCCAGTGATACTCCGGCAACCAGTGCAAGCTGTGTGGATCACGTCACTGCGCTTTTGTATTTTGCCGACCCACCATTTGCGCCAAGGAATTACATCTTTTTTTTAAAAAGGCATGTTTTTCTTATACGATATTTTGCCCCTGCCCCTTTGCTTTTTGCCTTCTTATTGTGATATCACTAGATCACCTGTTGAATTCCTGTTGTTTTGGTTTAAGCTGTGCAGTTGATGCCCCACACTTTCCTTTTGCTCTCTTTATTCCATGCCGTTTTTACACTTTTTCCCAGTCGCAGTCATACTTTTGATGCTGTTGTAATTCTTGCCAGGGATGTCTTTTTCCATTTGTTTTGTTTGTTTCTCACTGGCTATTTTTTCGCCAAACTTTGGACTTTTGGTTTTTGCCCCCTATCCTCTGAGACTTCTGCGTCCCCTTCTGTATTATGTTTTATATGGTGTTAGTCCCACTGCCCCTTTTTCCCTCCCCCTTTCACTATTACCTATCTTTTTTCCCAGTGATGCTTTGTTTCAGCCTCCGTGTTTCAGCGTTCATTCGTTTCCTGCCCTCCGCGTTTTCTTATTTCTTGTCGCACTTCTCTTTGGATTCTTGGAACCTACCGTTACCGTTGTTGTCTTGAGACTGCCATTCTAATTATGGTGGTTTGTTTTGTGGCGAGTTCTGTTCGCCGATTTGTTTAGTGTGCATGCTTTCGCGGGTGCTTGTTCCGCCTTGCAACACAGTAGGCGTTCCTTTGTAGCAACAGTCCTGCGACCGACCGGTACCGCTGTTTGATGGTTCATCCTGTGTCATTTAGTTTATAGATAGTTTGCTATTTCCTGCGTTCGCTCTGTTGGTTTCTGTCTCTTTTTGCTTTACTTAATATTCAAGAGGAAGCTCACGAAACCGAGTTGTCTCTTGTATGTCTTGAAATCCGTCCCCATTTTTGTGTTGTTTGTGAGCGAGCCATTCTTTTTTTAAATCTATTCTATGTCTGTATCGGATTTCTTATATTTTCGTTGTTATTACCGGCGCTTGCATTTTTGGTGTAGGGCAGACAGAGGTGGGATCCTTTACGTAGGGTGTGTCTGCTCCGAGACGCGCAGTTGTTTTGTGTTAAGCGCTTTTCTTTGTAGTACGGCGTGACTCGTATCCAGTCTCACCTTCTTATAACCTAGCACTTTGTTAACAAATGATTATTATCTCTTTTTCTTTATCTTGTCTATTCCGCGTCTTTCTCTGATGTTACTTTTTGGTTGATTTTCCGCTTCTTTCCCCTCCCGTAGAACTTATTTGTCGCGTTTGGTGAGGTCTGTAGTTTTTTTTCTGGTTGTATCGGAATACGTTGTCTAAATCTGACAGTCCACACCTCTTTCAGCAATTTCCCTTTTTATTTTTGTTTACTTTTTGTTGTATCTTCTTTCTTGTTGTATGCACCTATTTTCTCCTATGGTTCTATTTACTATGGCCGAGGCACCACTCGCTTTAATATCATTTTAATGTCAATAGGTTGTTTAGCTGTTCCTTGCTTGATCCCTCTCTCCTTGCTTTGTTCGCTCGCCCGCTCCCCTTTCCCTTTCTTCTTTTTGCTCCCTTCCACACCTCCACTTTACACCTTTTGCCATCCCTCTTTTTGTGCGCGTTCTATGTAACCCTGACCCATCCTTTGTTTAATTTTGCGTCTGCCATGCCCTTTCTCCCCACCCCTTTATCCCACCCTGCCCGCGGTTGCAGCCCTCCGATGTTTTGTTTCGTGTGTTTGTTCCCTTCCGTTCTGTTTTGATCCCCGTCTGGTACTGTATTGTTTTACTCGATTTCCCCGCCCCACTTAACGGGTAGCTTAGCCCCTGTCTTTGGTCGGCTTCCCTATGGTGTTCGTTAGATGCAGAACTTTCTTTTTTTTTTTTTTCTAACATAAGGCACACCTTCCTCATTTTCCCCCTACCTGCCTTTCTCCCGCTATCTTTTTTGAGGGGTTTTGTATTAATCCTAGACTCCCCAGGTTGAACAATTGTTTCCCCCCCCCATCCAATTTTGTGCTTGACTATATATATTTTCCATTTTCTTCTTTTTCCCGTCGCTTTCTCTTTTGTTTTTCCTTTTTTTCGCCCCCCCTTCCCGCTCTTTCTCTTTTTTTCCTTCACTGAGCTGTTGTGTTGTTTGTTGTTTTTTTTTTTTTTCCTCCGTCTTTGCTTTTTGTTCTTTTGTTCTGTTCGTTTGTTTCTTTTTTTGTTTTGCTTTTGCTTTGTCTGACCGCTTTTTTTTTTTCTTTTTTGTCTTCTTTTTTTTCGTTTTTTTTTTTCTGTTTTGTTATTTGCTGTTTTTTTTTTTTTTTTTCTGTTTTGTATTTCTGCTCCTCTCCTCTTCTTGGGCTTCTTCCCTTTCCCCGTTCACCAAGCTCACACCCGCTGTCCATCTAGCTTTGCCTGTGCATCCACTCTCTGCCCGCGCCCTCCGACCCCCTTACACCAATAGTGTGCTATGCCCCAATTACTCGAATCCCCAAAGGTTCTTTATGTTTTTCGATCTCATGATCTTCCGTCGGGTAAGACGACACGGGTCGATTTGAATAGGGCCGGGGTGTCTGTGTCCATTTCTTTTTACACCCCCCGCTCCCTGTCCCATTCTTACTACCCCACGCCCACTCTACAATTAAACGACGTTTTCCCCCCCCCCCTCATCTCCCCTTTTTTTTTGGTTTTAATAGACCCCTACGACATCTACCCGAAACACCGCCCTTTTTTAATTCCTTATATTTTGTTTCTTAAAACTCAATCAACACTAATACCAATATAATCTATTCCATTGAACGAGGATGAGATTTCGAAATTGATGATGAAAGGGTTAACAAACATTAACAACTCAAGCTACAGGAAATACTCCACCACTGATAAGCAAAAACTCCCAGACCTTTGCTCCTTTTTTTTTATCTTTCCACATAGAACATGAAATTACCCACCCAACTGCCCCGCCCCCGCCCCTACCCACCCAAGCCCACAAACATCGAAACATAACACACCACCCCCCCACCACCCCAAGGCCCACAGTATCTCATACAAGGACTGCGATGAACAGGACCGAGGAGATTAGTCCGTTTTAAAACACACATTTTATTTACTTCAATACATGCACCCACACATGAATCATACATTAGAGAGGAAATATTTGCCATTACAGTATACCAAGGAGGCTTTGAACAATTTCCCTCAAACATATAAGAAACAAATTGTAGAAGAATATGAGGGTTCTTGAAAACTATACAGTTCAGCAGACTCAGAAGTCTAACTGTCCAACCTATCTACATTTGGAATGAGCTTCAAATTAACAGTGATATAAAATAAGTGTAAACCAGAGGAGAGCACAGACCGGAAGAAGTCTAGAAATACCATTCCTAAATTTGAAGGACATGTCATTGTCATTATTGCAGTTGGTTTTTGAACCCTTGAGAAGGTTCCATCAGTGTCACGTAATTTCCGGTTGAACCTAATTATTCTCAATTAATTAAAAGAAATTTTAATTATAATATAAATATTATTATAAGATATTTAAATAAAAATATTAATATTATTAAAATAATGGTGGCCCCTCCGAAGACTTGTTTGACCTTGAAAGGAAAGTGGGGGCCCCCCCCCTTCTTGTGACACCCATAATAAGTTTCCCACACACTCTTTCTGCTAACCTTCAAGCTCTTTCGTCTTCGGTGCTGTCGGTGGCTTGCCCCGAGCCACTATCCCTGAAGTCGCCGGTAATTTAATTCCCCCCTTCCACTGTTCACTCGCTAACACTTGCCACCCGAGCTTCCCCCCTCCTCCTAGTTTCATAAATCGAGCTCACCTTGCGATGAGCCCGACCCCATCACCCCACTCGCCCCGCACAACTACACAGCACCCAGTTGCCCGCTCCACCCGGCATATGAGGTTGCGATACCTTCCCCTGTGCCCCCCGATCCCTCACATACACCACTAGATCCTCTTACCCTATTATGAATTGGCAAGCCCTTGCCCTGATATTAAATGTTAACCAGGTCACCCCATACCAGGCTTGCGCTCACTCATCCCCGCACCCCCGAGATCCAACCTTATGAACTGATATAGTCATAATACCATTCTGTTGATTGCTCACACTCTCTGCTACTTTCACCCACTTGAATCTACGAGCTTGAAATTTTTCCGCTACCATATTATCACGGTTGACCAAAATCATTCATGGCAAGCCCGCTAGATCTCATTTTTCTAAGCTCCTTATTTCCTGCACCTCCTTCCTCCCGCTACCAACCTCACAATGCAACTCACTCTCTACAACCCTGGGATCCTACTCATACTTGAGTCTCCTTTTCAGCTGTGTTAGCCCCCGAATTCTTTCGTTTCTGAACATGGCAGCCATTCTATATCTCGCCATCATGTCAAGAGCTAACCAAGGGCTCGGACTGATGGCCCCATTCTTAATTAAGCCCATGTAATCTAAAATTAATCTTTATCCATTGAGCCACAACCATCAAGGTTTACTCCACCCTATCTAATATAAAATTTCCCCTTCCTATGATGCCATATCCACCGAGTCTAATCCATCCTAACCAAATCACTTGTAATGTTGCCAACTCATTTCTCCCCAAGTATGGCTCCTTGATTCATAATAAATCTAATATTCACCACAATAATTGTGGTCATCAACTCATTTTTATACCGAGTTGACATAAGCCTCTAGATCCGCATCCCCATCTAATAATAGCTGCTTATTGCAATGTTCTTCATTACTTAGCCTCCCCCTTGTCTCGTTCTGAGCCATTTTGCGGCTTCTTGATTGCGATTTTTTTCCATCCGTCAAACTGCTAAGGGCTCAACGCACATGCACGCCCCAGACTGAGACTTCTCGATCCCATCTTGTTTATGTTTATTGATTTTGTGTCCCATTTTCATAGTGCCCTCCTTTTCTGGCTGTTGTCTCATCTCTTTTGGTTAGAGAAGGACAAAATGCACCAGTCGTCCTTGTGTGTTCTTCTGGTGTGGGTTTGTGTGTTTTTTATTTGTGTGACGTTGTTTCTTTTTTGGTGCCTCCGCTTGTTTGCGTTTTTCTTTTGTTTTTTCACTTCACTCCTAAATTAGCCCACCCTTACGCATTTCCTGACCTCCCAACGCCCCCTCCCTCCACCATCCACCCACCACACCCCCCATTACGGGATCTTTTCTTTTTTTTTCTCCCTTTTTCCCTCTCTCCTCCCCGAGCCATCATTCTCCTGCGCTACTTTCCATCCTGCCCAGCTTCCTTCATTTTTCCAATTTCTATAATGAATCCCGTGCCCAGATGTCGGTTGACCTCCCCGCGCTAGTCCTTTCACCACCTCCAACGTCAATGTGTTTTTACCACATTCTCTCTCTTTTCTACCCAATCTTGCTCACTTGAATTTGTCAATGTTCGAACTTGGCCCTCCTCTTTCCTAGTCTTCTTGATCCCCGCCTTCACATGTCATATCACTATTGTGAAATGGTGTGATTGTGATAACCTATACCGTCAAGCTTTCATCCGGCCCATGTCAACTACCCTAGCCAAGAAATCATCCTTCTCCCGTCATTTGAGAAACCGTCCGCACCCTCCCCACACCCCCTCCCCCCAACCCGTCCACACACCCCCATTCCATTCCTCCGCAACCCACACCCTAAGTTCTTCCAGTCACAATCGCCACCTCACCCTCATTCAGCTTTAATCGTAATAACATTTTGTGATGAGCTCCACGCTAACTCTCCCATCAAATGTGGATCCCCTCATAGGATCCTACCTTGTATTTGACAAACCTAGATAAACTTTTGTGATCTTTCGATTTTTCTTGCTGAGGCAAATTGTGCGTGTAGAGACCTATCATGAATAAGTTACTAGTTCATTCTGATAATAACTCCACCAGCATGTTAATAAAATTGATGACTAACTCAACCATATCTCTTGTAGCCTCCCTAATAAAAACTTGATGGATAACTCGGCATGAGCAGGCCCAAGTTAGCATGTGTTTGGTTCGCAAAAATTTCTTTTGGTTCGCCAGCGTTAATACTTCAATTTGGACCAACTGCCCTCTTGCCCCCCCCCTCCCTACACACCCCCCCCCCCCCCCCCCTTCCAGCCTCCAATCTTTCTTCCAGCCCACCACAACGTATGCCGCTTGGCCTTCTCATCATTTTATTCCACATTGCCAAGAAAATCCAATGAGTTGATTTGCTGTTTTATCTGTGATCATTGGGCCGCAGCCTTAAATAAGATATGTCTTTCTTGACTTCATATGAGTTTCTGTAACACAGTTTCGTCTTCAGGATTTTTTGTCTTAATCGCCTCCCCCTCCTATTCCTCCATGATTATTACCTATGATTTGTACGGCCCGAACTTTTTAGTCCCACAACGTTAACCCTACAATCCCACGCCGTTAAATTGGTTCTATCGGATACCCACCCCCCCCCCATCCTTCCCGGTCTTACCCACCCCCCACAATCTCTCTCTCTAACCCCCGCACTCTACATGAACACCCTCACATTCTCGCGCCGACCCCCCCTCTCACCAGCCCGCCCCCCACCACCACTCAGATCCCACCCAGCGTTATTTTCACCACCCCTCCTGCCGCTCAACTACACCCCTTGTTTTGAGCATCCCCACTCGGTATTAAACTTAACATCCACTCCTTGATTTTCTTTTGGCAACCACACCTCTGCCCCCCAGGGAAGGATCATAGAGACATGGACAATATCTCATCACATTGTTATTAATCAAAATTATTTTAATCTTTTGTCACAACCGGGAATGCGTCCCTAAGCCTAAGTCTATTTTGAACACCCTCCTTGTTAACCCTTTGCTTCTTTCTCTCTATTGGATTCATCGCCCTTCATTGTTTTTCCAACGCCGCCCTTTCCGACATACCTTTATTGCCACTTTTGCGTCAACCACATGATATATCTCTCACTTGTTTCTTACTGCGTGGCCACCTCTTCCGGCCCCCTTTATCACCGCGATCGCCGGCTCTTTTTGGCTGCCCTACAGCAGACTGTCTCAGTCATTTACAGTCTAACTTCTCCTTTCTTTTTACACATTCCCACTTTGATGGTCTCTTGATTCGCATGCCACCACCCCCTACCACCCCTGCACGATTCCCATCCCCCCCCCCACCATTCCCCCCCTTTTCCCTCTTCATCAGTCATGGCTCCCGAAATCCCCCTTGAGAATTTCTGATTTTGGACCCACATACAATGTGGGCATGAGCGGGTATCCAGGGACTCTGTTGATGACTATTACCTTAACACTTATGACCATGTGCGCCCTATGACACCCCGTCACCTGTCCCGTCTCTCTTTCGATCTTGATCTCCGCTTCACTTTCTCTTACTTGTGTTATACCTATACTCTTTTGTGTATCTCCACCCTTATAGGCCCGCATACTTAGCCCCCCAGCCACAAACCACTTTCTGTCCCCTCGTTATATACTCATCGATCCTGCTCCCCCCCATCCTATATACCGTTCATGCTTCTAGCACCACACAAAAACCCCCCACCCCGCCACTAACTCCCCACACGCAACTCCCCTACCCTACCCCACACACCTCTTCCTAGCACCGCCACACCCACGAATCTGCCCCCCACACTGTAGAGCCACCCCCCGGCGGGAACACCTCCTACCACCTTCCAACCGAGACCTTCCCAGGTCGCGCAACACCCAGACTACTCTACTTACAACACACACCAAATCACTTTGGGCTTTGGTGTCTTTGTAGCCAACTCGCTCCTGGTCCGCCCACTCGCCCGCATTGGTTTGGTGACCCCGTTCGCCACCCCCATATCCACACTCAACTTTCCCTACCCACCCCTCCCCCTCCCCCCCCACACCATCGAACCCACTCACCATGCCCGCTCCCCCCCAACCCCCCACACGCCTCACTTCACCCCCATACTATGAGACCCCACATAGATCGCGATGAAATAGAACCATTCCACCATCCCATACCTCACGCCTAACTTGTGCCGCATGATGTCCTGGCAGACCAAACCTCCCAGAGATCGTCAAACTTGGCCCGTGCTTCCCGCTGCCGATGCCCCCCCCCTGTTCTTTAATCACACCACCCCCTTCATGGAACTAACACTTCCCTACTTGACAAACACTCTATTTTTCCACGGAAACCGACACACGTGCCTCCAACCACTAGAATCCGTCACCATCCCGCACGCCCCCCCTCCCATCCGATACCCATCCAACCTTCAGCACAGTCTTGCTACGCCGCACCTCCTGTTCCATAATTCTTCAAACTCATGAGTTCACAAAAAACACAACCTTAATATAATTAGAGGATCACCCTTCCATAACCTCAGCACACACTTTTATGAGCCTAACTCCAACGAACCACCCCAACAACACCCCACACCCACCCCCCCTCCCACCACAAAACCACGGACAACCTACTCATCCAGCCACAAGCCACGCACCCCCACCCAGAAGCAGCTACCACCTCCAAAACAACCAACCCAACACCATGGGAACTCTCCGAGACCACCCCTTACACCAAAACACAAACATGAACGGCAGAATATTCACGATCCGGCACCCAGTCTTAGGTCATGAATCTGATTATAAGACCCATAAGTGTGGGGTTTGGTCTTGCTACAATGTGTACGTGCTCCAAGTACCCTTAACCTTAGGACTCCATTGTCCGAGCTGTTGTTAATAATCTTATGAGGGTTTTTTGTGCTGCTAACTAGCCAATGTATTCCTTGTGATAGCTACATTGGCACGGAAGTATTGAGGTAGACACCCTTTTTAACATCCATTCACTAAAACCACTCATACACCCACAAAAACAACGCTCATCCCTTGTCTGGAAAAGACTGTAAACCCCACAAAACCCGACTCATCCCCTTGCTCATTATACTTTTCAAAAACTTACTCAACTTCCTTCTCATTTGATATCCTTCAATGACTACACCTTTCCACCATGTAAAATAGTTTTTTGTAGTAAGGAGCACCCATTTATGTCATCATTGGATGGAGGATTAATCAATTCGATGAATTCTGCCCCTATGGAACAAAGGGTTTATCCACTATAATTAGATGCATCGGAAGAGTGCCAAAACTTCCTGATTTCCTGTGAAAAAGGCACATTCCTACATTTATTACTCGAGATGTGTATCTTTGAAAAAATTGCACCAATAGTATTTAGCTAACGATCTTGGTAGTATGTATTCGTGCCAAATAATGTCTTCAAGATAGGCCATTAACTGTAACACTCATATCTCGTATCTTACTTACACTGTTTCAATTCCCATGCAGGACGGGAACACCGTTCAAATCCTTTCAAAAGAGAATGTTTATCTATTAGAACATATGGGAATATAATGAGATGAAAAAGTCTATTCTTTTATTTGTTTAGCCATTTCAAGGTTAATACTCCTGAGAAAAGGAAGGAAATTTTTCATTTTGGATATAACCAGTCAACTTGATCATCACTATCATAGGTTTAGGAGCACTCATTCCTCATCACCTTTTGACCACATCTGCATAAAATTTTTGACATAAACCTTTACATTTGGGACACTTTGGTAAACTCTTGATGCACGTCATACTCCATCACCTTTTTGATTCCATCCAACATGTGTCCTCGGTCATTCTCCACTCTTTTCCGGTACAAATCCATTTGACACTAGGATGAACGGGGGGCACCCATCAAAGGGGGGAATTCTATTAGTGGACAACATGTGCTTGAAATTTATTCAAGCTTTTGAATAATGCAAAGACTTGTTTCAATGAATGAATATTTTAGGATGCTAGTCTTGAGGGATTGACTGAAGAAAGTAATTATTTTCTCCATCAGGTCATCATTTTGTTGGGTGAGGATACTTGAAATGCTCTCTTAACTTGTAAAATCATAAAGGATAAAATATTTATCAAACCTGGTGTTTACAGTGTGGGAGCTTGAGAATTGGCCATTTTGATGGCTTCAAATCTCTCCCTTCCTTCCTTTTTAATATATCCCCGAATGGAATATTTTTCTCAACATGGTTGTTAGTGTTTAGCCAATTGTCAACAAAATGGGGATGAATCTCCACATGAAATTATGGTTCCTAGAAAACTTGGAGGGAGACCCTTCTTATGACTGGCGGAGAGAATGAAATAATCGAACCAAATCCTAGCTAGAATCGATTATTGACATTCCTTCCATTGAAACAAATGAACTAAAAAAACTTTCACTCTGCACTGTAAAAAACATTTTCTTGGGGTTAATTGAAACCCTAAATTCCTACATCTTCAGAAACCTTCCTATGATGGTGATGTGGTCTTCTACATGATTAGAATATATAGTTATGTAATCAAGGTAAACCAAGATGATAACGTTGATTAGTCCCTTAAATTCCATAGCCATGGCTATTTGGAAAGTAGGCCTAAAATTAGACCATTTGAATGGAATTTTTTGTAGGCCTAGTTGCCCCACTTGGTTAGTGAAAGCCATTTCAAATTTTTGGATTCTTGGGACTAGAATTTGATTGTAACATGAATATACAGCAAGAAAAGAAAAAATATTGAGATCCTACCCACTTTGAAGGATTATTTATCCATTGATGGAAGAGGATTATGGCTTCAAGACACATGATTAAAAATCCCTCAAATCTACACCAACTGAATCTGGCCTTTACTTATTCATTAAGAACCAAATTGGCGACCCAAGAGGGAAATGCTTGATGGGAAAAATTATACAGGCATCGAGGAGTTTGGTTATCTCCTTTCTCATAGTGGTCAATTTTGGGATTAATTGGCCTCTTATTTTAATGAAACTGGCTTGGCATTAGGACTAGTTTGATGTATGTTGTACCATGAACTTGTCAAAACCCCTACAATTAGTAGTAACTTCCTCTCCCCGGCAGCCTCAAGGGTGCTGGAGAGACTCCGAGCGGAGGAAAAGGACGGATAGGAGGTGAGTCCATACCAGCCTTTGACTTCAGTTCACTCAGGGATTCTACTGCTAAATCAGCCAAGAAACCCAAAATACTTTTAATGGTTTTAGTGGATGCTTCGGGGCACAAGTTTTAAGAGATTTCCACTCCTACAACTGACAAGACCAAAGAGGACATAGTGGCCTCTGACTATCAGATAACCAGGGTCGATCTAGGGAAGGTGACGACAGAAGGAGCACAACAAGATGCATGAGATGATATGAACATGCTATGTTAGAAGTTAAAAGAAACAAAGGAAATCAGGGATGAGCTTAAAGAGAAAGTGGAGCAGTTGACTGAAGTATTACTTAAGCTCTCAAAGCCCCCTGAGTCAGCACCATTATCCTCTACTCCTATCAGGATCAATTTCTCATCGGTACACATGATTGAAAATATTAACAAAAAGGGGAGAGTGGTCGATGAATGGACCCAAAGGCTACTCCTGCAGGGAAAAGAATTAATCCAAGATACTATGGAAGTCTATCAATATTTTGAAGATATAAAGAAATATGGAAAAAAATGGATGATGAGTTTTCTTAAGAAATTGGGAACCTGGAGTTGACTTTCAAAGCTCTCCAAACGTTGAAACAAATTCCATCCCACATCTTGGTAGAAGAGGACATCATCCCACATGTAGATAAACATTTTTAGTTAACCAAAGCCATCAGATTTAGAATAAAGATTGTCAATGAAGCTTGCAGTAAATTGAGAGAATCAAGAGATCAATTGGTCAATTGTAAGAATGACTTGGAAGAAGAGTTGGTAAAAATCTATGTGAAAGTGTTGAGTGAAGGATCGGGTATCCTACTTGTTGATGATCTTTATGAACATATCCAAGAATAAATTCAGAATGAACCAACTTACGGATTCGGCATGGAAGTCATTGATAGGTTTTTGAAAATTGAACATTCTTTGGAGACGCTGAGGAAACTCAACAAGAGATTGAAAAATCTTCCCAGAAATTCCAGTGATACTAAGGAAACATGTGAAGTTATGAGTGATCATTCCACTGCGCTTGATGATAATGAGATGCAAGGAATAATCTAAAAATTCCAATAATTTCATAACAAGCAAGCTTTGTTGGAGGAAGAGAAAGATGATGATTCAAAATAGGCATAATGTAACATGTCATTTCAACCTTGAAATTGACATGTCTTTTTCATTTTTGTTTTGTCACATAGGAAGCAAATTTTGACTTGGTCTCCTACATGAGAGTCAAGAAAAGTAGAACTCTTGTTAAAACACTATTTTCTAGGATTTATCCTATTTTATCTCTACTCTTTTTATTATAAATAAGGGGTGCTTATGCATTCCAAAGGGTTGAGATTTTCTTAATATTGAGAACTATTGTGAAGAAGAAGAATTTTTTGTTTTCTTTCAATCATTCAAGGAATAGAAATCGATGTTATTTTTGAAAACTTTGTGTTGTGAGATTCATCTCTCTTAAGATATTATTCTTATGTTCAGGATCTTAAGTTGTTCTTTGTTTAGCATTCTCAATCATTTTAAATCATTTCAAAAATTACATTACATTTGTTATCTAGAACTCGTATGATTATTTTGTGATCTGTGTTTTCCTGAAAGAAAATACGTTCCCGTCATTTCCTTTCCATTGTGTATTCTTTCTAATCCATTTTAATTCAAAAGATGCAATATTTCCATCTACTGTGGATATGGATTTTGGGATTCTATCCCAACCCCAATGGTTGATTTAGTGTAAATATTATACGTATCATTTCTGCTATGTTTTAGATTAGTAATAAATAGGCAACCTCACCTATCTTTGAGGAGGGATTCAATCCCATGTACTATGGTTGAACCTCAAATTTTGTCTTGACAAAATATCCAACCAATAGTGATGCACCAAATAAAGGGTTTTTCCATAGTTAGGAAGGGTTTATTTGAATAGGGTGTTGTGCATCATAAGTCAAATTCACCTACTACAACTTAAAGAGGGTAATAGAATACGACATACTAGGAAACATGCATTCCTTTTTGTTAAACTCAATCAGACACTAAAATATATCACTCTTCCATTGAAGAAGGATGAGCTTGAAAAGGGTTAACAAACATCACAACTCAACTACAGGAAATACTCCACCACTTGATAAGCATAAAACTCCAAGAATCTGCAATAGAAACATGAAATTACACATTGTACCTACAAACATGATAAATACACAAGGAAGTATAAAAGGATGAAAGGACCGAGATTAGTCGTAAAACACACACTTTTATTACTTCAATAACATGCAAAATGCATCATACATTTAGAAGAGGAAATATTTGCCATTACAGTATTGAAAGGAGGCTTGAAATTTCCCTCAACATATAAGAACAACTTGTAGAAGAATGAGGTTTCTTGAAAACTATACAGTTGTCTCAGAAGTCTAACTTGTCCAACCTATCTAACATGTTGGAATGAGCTTCCAACTTACATTTATAAAATAAGTTGTAAAAGAGGAGAGAAGAAGTCATAAATCCCCTTCCTAAATTGAAGGCACATGATTGTTCATTTATTGCAGTTGGTTGAACCACTTGAGAAGGTTCCATCACGTGTCATTAATTTCCTGTTGACCTAATATTCTCAATTAATTAAAAGAATATTTTAATTATAATTATAAATATTATTAATAAGATATTTAAATAAAAATATTAATATTATTAAAATATGGTGGCCCCTCCGAAGACTTGTTTGACTTGAAGAAAGTGGGGGGCTGTGAAAATAAGTTCAAAACAACCCAACTCGGTGGTTGGCTTGCCGAGCCAACTCACTGAGTTGGTAATTTAATTCCTCCACTGTCATTACATTGACCGAGCTTCCTAGTTTCATAAATGAGCTCACCTTGGATGAGCTCCTCCACTGCTACATCAAGCTAGTTGGGCATCATGATGGCTTGGATCACTTTGTGAGATCTCATAACACGATCTCTTACTATTCTTATTGAGTTGTGTTATTAACTGTAACCAGGCTCCATACAGTATTGAGCTCCTCCATCGACCGAGCTCCAATTATGAACTGATATCTTCATCATCCATTCTTGTTGATTGAGCTACTTTTCACCCACTTGATCTACGAGCTTGAAATTTTCAGCTACCATATTATCACGGTTGACTCCAATTCATTCATGGCAAGCCCGATCTCATTCTTTCTAAGCTCCTTATTTCCTGCATGTACCAACCAATGCAACTCACTCCAAGTTGATCTTCCATTTGAGTCATCCTTTTCAGATGTGTTAAGCCCCCGAATTCTTTCTTTCTTAACATGGAGCCATTTCTATATCTCGCCATTCATGTCAAGAGCTATCAATGGATCGACTGATGCCCCATTCTTAATAGCCCATGTAATCTAATTAATCTTTCATCCATTGAGCCAATCAATGTTACTCCACCCTATCTCAATAAATTCTCCCCTTCACTATGCATGCCATACTCCACCGAGTTCTAATCCATTCCTAACCAAATCACCATCTCGCTTAATGTTGATTTCATTTCTAAGTATGAGCTCCTTGGACTTCATAATAAATCTCATATTCACCAAAATAAATTGTGGCTCACTCAACTCATTTTCTTATTCACCGAGTTGACCACTAAGCCTTAGATATAAACCTCCTAATCAAGCTCTCTATTCTCACATGATTATTTACATTAACTTTTAGCTTTGCGTGAGCCATTTTTGGCTTGATTTGTATTTTTTTCCATCCTTCAACATGATAGAGTAATCATTCACCTTCCTAGTGAGATATATAAATGATTTCCATCATTCTCTCTGACGTCACCCTTATTATGAGCCTGACCAAATCACCGAGCCATTCTATTCTTGAGCTCACTCCGAGCTATTCCCATTTTTAATTGAATCTTCTCTTGTGTTGAGTCCTTTAATCCAATTCAATGGCCCATATCTTTTACCATCTTTGCCTTGAATTAATGAACTTGGCTGCGTCACCTCCTATTCCCTCTGACATGGTTTGAGGATCACATAATCAATCTTTTCATTTGATTCAATAAGCCAAAATCATCCTTCCTTCATTTGAGAACATTGACCGATCTCACCACCCATGCAAACACTAAGTTCTTCCCTAAATGCTCCTCATTCAGCTTTACTCGTAAAATTTTTTGATGAGCTCCACGCTAACTCTCCCATAATGTGGAATCATCCTCATAGGATTACCTTGTATTTGAACACCTATATAACTGTGATCTTTTCGACTTGATGATGCAAAATTGTGCGTGTAGAGCCCTATCATGAATAAGTTACTAGTTCACTTCTGATAATAACTCCACCATCCATGTTAATAAATTGATGACTAACTCACCATATCTCTTGTAGCCTCCCTAAAAACTTGATGGATAACTCGGCCATTGACTCAGGCTCCAAGTTAGCATGTTTGGTTCGCAAAACTTCTCTTTTGGTTCGCCATCGTTAATACTTCATTTGGAAATGTTTGCATGAATCTCCTCCACACAAAGTTATTGGCTTGGCCTCTCATCATGTTATCTCCACATGCCAAGAAATCCAATGAGTGATATAGCTCTTTATCTCGTGATTCATTAGGGCCGAGCTCTAAACTAAGATATGTCTTGACTTCATCATGAGCTTCTAACACTTAGGATTAATGTCTATTTCCATGAAATGATTTGGTCACGTCAAACTTAATACAATCCCATGTTAATTGGCTTGACCAAGCTAACACAATCTATCTCTAACCTTCTACATGATATCATCTCGTCAAGCCACTCAGAAAGCTATTGGAGCTCAAATACCCTTGTTTTTGAGCATTCCCCACTTGTTATTAAAACTTAAGATCTCCTTGATTTTCTTTTGGAAACTGAGGATCATAGAGACATGGAAAATATCCTCATCACATTGTTATTAATCAATTATTTTATCTTGGTCACAACCGGAAATGCGTCCCTAAGACTAATGTATCATTTTGAACATAATAGGACTTCATTGTCCAATTTTTCCATATGTTCAAAATTGGATAACATTTTTGGAAACCTCTCGGGGATGATTGTATGCTAAGCATGATTCCAGTCACTTTAAGTCATCCATTGGGTTTGGATTCAATATTAGAATCCCAAAAATTATTTTATTCATTGTCATGGATCCCGAAATCCCCTTGAGAATTTCTGATTTTGGACCTCCCTAAAATGTTGGGCATGAGGTATACAGAATCTGATGAATACTTAACATCTATGGAATTTTGACTGAAGCAACATTATGAAAATATTATGGAAACTTTGAACCTTAATTCTAATTGAAAACCTCTAATGATGATATAATTTTCAAGAACAACACAAAAAACAACAACGAATAAATCAAAAGAACAACACACAATAATGTGCATAAGCACTTTGAGGAAAACTCCTAACTAAACTGTACAGGGGCAGAATACTTCTAAAAAACAAGCTTTGAGTTGTATCCCATTCACATGAATGGGTAATTCTTCTCCATTGAGCCTAGATAGATGAAATGAATTCACCTCCTTGTAACTTGTGATGATGTATGGCCGCTCCAGAGAGTGTCAAACTTGGCGTGCTTGCTTGGATTGCCCCTGTTTTCATCCCATTTGAGAACTAAATCTCCCTCTTGAAAATTATTTTCAGACACCTTCTTGTCAAAATATTTATTAACATGAGCCTCATGTAACTCCAAAGTCTTTGTAGCCTTGTTTCATAATTCTTCCAACTCCATGAGTTCAAAAAACCTAACTATTAGAGGATCACTCTCCATAACTTCAATTTTATGAGCTAACTCCAAAGAAGGTAATTCCAGAGAGAGAAAAAAAATTTCTTCTCTTACATATACAAACATGAAAGGAGAATTTACGATGGCCCTTTTAGGTATGATCTGATCTACCCATAAGGTGGTCATACAATGTGTATGCTAAGTCCCCTTATTAGTCTCCATTGTGTGCTTAATAATCTTTATGAGGTTTTTTGTTGCTAGACTCAGCCAATTTATTTCCTTGTGGATAGTAATTGGAGGAAGTATTGAGGTAGACACCATTTTTAACATTCCATTCACTCAAACTCATACAAAAAAAATTCATCGCATTGTCTGAAAAGACTGTAAACAAAACACCGAACCTTGTCATTATACTTTCCAAAAAATCTATAACTTCCTTCTCATTGCTCTCCTTCAATGACTCCACCTCTTTCCACCATGTAAAATAGTTTTTTGTAGTAAGGACCCATTTATGTCTATCATTGGATGGAGGATTAATCAATTCGATGAATTCTAGCCCCTATTGAACAAAGGGTTAATCCACTATAATTGGATGCATCGGAAGAGCTGCCAACTTCTGCTTTCCTGTGAAAAAGGCACATTCCTTACATTTTCTTACCTAGAGATGTGTATCTTTGAAAAAATCTGACCAATAGTATTTAGCTCACATGATCTTGGTAGTATTTATTCGTGCAAAATAATGTCTTCCAGATAGGCCATTATGAAACTCTTCTAGTATCTTACTTACATGTTTCAATCCCATGCAGTGACGGAGAACACCGTTCAAATCCTTTCAAAAGAGAATGTTATCTATTAGAACATATGGAATATAATGAAGATGAAAAGTCTATCTTTTATTTTTATCCATGTTCATAGGTTATACTCCTGAGAAAAGGAAATTCTTCATTTTGGATAACCAGTCAACTTGATCATCACTCTCATCAGTGTTTAGGAGCATCATGTCCTCATCACCTTTTGATTCCACATCTGCATAAAATTTTTGACATAAACCTTTACCTTTGACACTTTTGGTAACTTTGATATGCACGTCATACTCCATCACCTTTTTGATCCATCCAACATGTGTCTCGTTCATCTCTCTGTTCGGTAAAAATCCCTTGACACCTAGATGAGGCACCATCAAATGAATTCTATTAGTGGACAACATGTGCTTGAATTTATTCAAAGCTTGAATAATTGCAAAGACTTGTTTTTCAATGAATGAATATTTGAGATGATAGTCTTTGAGGGATTGACTGAAGAAAGTAATTATTTTCTCCATCAGGTCATCATTTTGTTGGGTGAGGATACTTGAAATGCTCTCTTAACTTGTAAAATCATAAAGGATAAAATATTTATCAAACCTGGGGTTTACTAGTGTGGGAGCTTGAGAATTGGCCATTTTGATGGCTTCAAATCTCTCCCTTCCTTCCTTTTTCCATAGAATGGCATATTTTTCTTCAACATGGTTGTTAGTGGTTTAGCCAATGTCACAAATTGAGGGATGAATCTCCACATGAAATTTATGGTTCCTAGAAAACTTTGGAGACCCTTCTTATGACTTGGGAGAGATAATGACATAATCGAACAAATCCTAGCTAGATCGATTGACATTCCTTCCATTGAAACAACATGCCCTAAAAACTTTCACTCTGCACTGTAAAAATACATTTCTTGGGGTTAATTGAAACCCTAAATTCTCTACATCTTCAGAAACCTTCCTTAGATGTGTGATGTGGTCTTCTACATGATTAGAATATATAGTTATGTCATCAAGGTAAACCAAGATGATAACGTTGATTAGTCCCTTAAATTCCATATCCATGGATATTTGGAAAGTAGGCCTAAAATTAGACAATTTGAATGGAATTTTTTTGTAGGCATATGTGCCCCACTTGGTAGTGAAAGCCATTTCAAATTTATTGGATTCTTGGACTAGAATTTGATTGTAACATGAATATACATCAAGAAAAGAAAATATTTGAGATCCTACCACCATTTGAAGGATTTACTCCATTGATGGAAGAGGATAATGGTCTTCAATGACACATGATTAAAATCCCTAAAATCTACACAACTGAATCTGTCCTTTATTATTCATTATAGAAACCAAATTGGCTACCCAAGAGGAATGCTTGATGGGAAAAATTATACAGGCATCGATGAGTTTGGTTATCTCCTTTCTCATTAGTGGTTCAATTTTGGGATTAATTGGCCTCTATTTTTAATGAACTGGCTTGGCATTAGGATCTAGTTTGATGGTATGTTGTACCAGAACTTGATCAAAACCAAACAGGTATTTTTAGCTCCATGCAAAAATTTCGTGATACTCTTGTGAAAGTTTGATGAAGTCTTCTTTCTCTTCATAAACCTTTTATTTACTACCTTGACTTCCTCAAAATATTCTTCTTTGACCATCATGTTAGAGATTTGTATTTTGGCTTGATCATCTGAATTGAAGATGGATTTCAGAGTGACTAATCCTTTGGGTAGCTTATTACTTTTCAATTATATGATTTGATCACCATATGATTCTTGCAACTTATCTTGATTTTTCGTAGCAAACTCTGCCTCTTATTTTAGGAAAAGGATGATTTTTATTTCAATATCAAACACTTGCTAGTTACTCACATTATAAGGACTATAGGTCAAACCACCATTTTTAAAACTTACTTCCCTTATTTCATGATATTAATAGGTATGTCTTATTGTGATCCAATTCTAACAAGCCTATCAACATCTTGATTTTGATTTCTAGGAATTGCATGGATCCTAAAAGCTTTGAAATCTTAAATCAAGTCCCATAATAGGTTCTTTTATGATCTTAAATGACCATTCTTGGATACACTACATGTCGTCACTTGATGAAAAAATAACTCACTGTCTCAAAAAATAGTCAGATCCTTGATTCCCTTCCTTTGGGCTAGCTGAATTCCTTGCACAAGGGCTTCATATTCAACAACATTGTTAGTGCAACTAAATTAAAACTAGAAAGATGATAAGTACTTATCTCCCTTTGGAGAAATTAACATAACACCATCACTGGATCCATTCTTACTTTTTGATCCATCGAAGAACAATTTCCACACTCCTTCATAATTACTTGGTGTTTTGACCAGTTGCGGTATGATTGTATCTTCTTCGTGAATGTAGTATGTACCTAATATTGTTTCTTCCAACATCAAAAAACCAAATTCTTCGTCAAAAACATCAGCATAGGTATTATACTGATGATCTCCACTTACTTCATCTAACATTGTATCAGGGACTTCCTCTACGAGAGTAGTTGGTTCATGATCAACATCTTCTTCTTCTGGATCTTTGATGGTGTAATTACCATTTATAGGACTAGAAGTGTAGGGTTCTACATGATTATGGTAGATTGGTTCCACCTTTATAGTCACTTTGGTTCCATATCGAGTCTTGAGAATCATATGTGACCAATTGGCTGATAGATAACCTCCCATCTTGGAAGTGAAATCTCGTGATAGGGAGATGATGAACAGAGGAGGGAGATCAATGAATGATATGTCTTGTGTGAATGAAAAACTTAGGAATGCATGGATGGTAAGTTGAAGTCCTTTGATAACTCCAATAGTCTTAACAGTTGTGCCATCTTGCTAAACAAGTCCTCTTGCAACCAACACAAATTGTATGCCTAGTACATCTGTAATTTGTTTAGGCATTACTGAGCTATTGACACTAGAATTGATCATGTAATTATGCACTAGGTGGTTGCCAATGATTAGGGAAATATAAAATGGTGGTATTTTTTTTTCCTTAGGAATAATTTTCCCTTTTGGTTGACACAAAGTTGTAGCAGTTGTTGCTCCATGACCCAATGATCTGTTAGTTTTACCAAAACTGTTTAGAGCCTCTCACAAAAAATTTCTTTGAGAAGGTATTGAGAGTGTGTCCCACATATTAACGATCAGATTGGTTTTATTCATTTGTTCTACTATGCTAAAGGGAATTTTTCCTACTTTGCTAACACTTCTTTGGGCATTGGGATCCTCTTTTAGAAATTTTTTTTGGGTACCATGATACCTGAAGAGCCTTCTTTCCTTGCAACTTGGATAGTAGGTGTTTCTGGTGGTTTCTTTCCCACATATTTATCAACCGCCACTTGTGGCTGAGGATATGAAGTGGATGCTTGATCAAATTTAGAAGGTTGAGGTTCAATTTCTCTCTTCTTGGAATGAGTGTTTCCCACCACTGATGAGGAATATATATATTCAACCTGCAAAAATATTTTGCTTGCTAATTTAGCAAAGTGGTTTCTTTAGGTGCCTGCGGTTGATCTATTGTTTCTTACGTAGATGATTTTTTTGTTGGATCTGAAGGGGTAGATACACTTTGAACCATAAGGGCCTGGCTAAGAACTCCATTGGGACAAAGATTTTGATTTTGGGTTTGAGAACAAGGATAACACCATTCGTAGTCTTGAACTAGATTATTATGAATAGGTAATATGGCTCTTGATGAGCTAACAAAAAGAGGGTTCTAAAATTTCAAAGGTCTGACATTCATAGCTTGACTTGCATGTTGATTTTGAGACTGATTGTTTCCTTGAAAAGGAAGATGGTTAGATTGATACTGTTGATTTTGTGGCTGATATGGATTATTGTACTAAAATTGTTGCCTTGTGAGTGCAACAAGCTCATTTCCAAAAGTTGGAAACAATGATTTGACATCCGTCAGATCATTAGAAGGAATAGGTGTAGTCACAGTTCATTAACTAGAATGTGTTGGAACAGGCATGATGATTGGTCATTTTCCTGTAATGTTTGCAAATAAAGGCATGGGTGGCCTAGGGGAAATCTTTCCATCTTGAATTAAAAAAATTTCAGCCCTTATAGCAATCTTGTAGACATTAGGAACCGTAATTTCCACCCATAGAGTGAATCATAACCATTATAATACTGTTTAAAACCTATAAATAATGCAAGAATGCATTGTTTAGAGATGGCCTTATGAGCATTGGGATTCGGTTCCAAGTTTTGTCAAATTGAAAATTAAATTCACTAATATATTCTTGAAGGGCTCGTTTTATGGTAGTGATTTGTTCCATAAGTGATAGGTGATTTGTTACAGAGCTTTGTGCCTAAATCATTCCAAGTAGTAATGGAACCAACAGTTAAGCTTCAGAACCATAGAAACACTTTACCTTTAAATGAAGTAGTGAGAAGTTTTGCAGCCACGTTATCCTCCATAATAATATGCACAACACAAATACTAGCCACATCCAAAATGTGCTCTCAGGGAGTAACATTGGTTTCTCCATTATAAAATGGAAAAAATTTCAAAGCAGCTATAGGTATAGCATCTCTTTGGGATAATAGTAAGGGGTTGCTAGTGTTGAAAGGAGGATAAGAATTGGATGCCATGGAAACCAAGGGTCGATTATTTCTTGGTGGAGGAAACCTTCCATCAGAAGGAGTTGAATGACCTCTATGAGGTAAAGCTGCAACTAGTTATGTTGAAATGCCTCTTCTTCTTCTCTTTGGAGGAGACAAGAACAGTTTGATATGTTGATAATTTCCTTGATTTGAAGAAAATCTTGTCTGAATTCTTCACATAAGTTAACGCATTGTTATTTGAAGTCTACAAATATAGATTTATCAAGTACTTTGATTCATGCAAGTGAAAAGAGAAGTACCAACTATGGTCCCACCGAACGTGCCAAAAACTGTTGTCACCAAATCAATACACCCTCTGAATGGCCAAAATGTAAACAATACATTTGGTGTGATTGGGAAACATGGGATCACCTCTCAAGTTGTAGGGCTTGGGCTTGAGGTGAACCTCTAGAGGTCAACTTACTCTTCCTAAACTAAGTGATGTACTACTCCTAGTGTAATAACACAGTTATCTAGACCTACGCTAACATTTTCATGGGTTTTAGAGAGAGATATTTGCAAGAAATGAAACTATGCTAGGGAATGGTGATGCACCAAATAAAGGGTGTTGCCAGACCTTGTAAGGGTTGATTTGGAGAGGGTGTTGTGCATCACAAGTCAAATTCACCTACTAAAACTTAGAGAGGGTAACAAAATACCACATACTAGGAAGCATGTGTCCCATTTGTTAAACTCAATCAGACACAACAATATATCAGTATTCCACTGAAGAAGGATGAAATTGAAAAGGGTGAACAAGCACCACAACTCAACTGCATGTAATACTCCACAACTTGATAAGCATAGAACTCCAATAACATACAATAGAAACATGAACTTGCATAGTGTACCTACAAGCATGAGAAAGACACAAGGAAGTATAGTAGGATGAAAGGACCAAGATCAGTCACAAAACACACACTTTTATTACCTCAATAACATGAACAATGCATCATACATTCAGAAGAGGCAATAGTTTCCATTACAGTCTTGAAAGGAGGCTTGAAATTTCCCTCAACATACAACAAAAACTTGAAGGAGGTTTCTTGAAAACTATAAACTTTTCTTAGAAGTCTAACTTTTCCAACCTATCTAACCTGTTGGAATGAGCTTCCAGCTTACATTTATAGAATAAGTTGTAAAAGAGGAGATAAGAAGTCATAAATTCCCTTCCTAAATTGAAGGCACATGATTTTTCATTTATTATAGTTGGTTGAACCACTTGAGAAGGTTCCATCATGTGTCATTAATTTCCTGCTGACCTAATCTTCTCAATTAATTAAAATAATATTTAAATAAAATATTTAATAATAATAATAAATATTATTAATCAAATATTTAAATAAAAATATTAATTTAATTAAAATATGGTGGGCCCCCCCAAAGACTGGTTTGACTTGAAGAAAGTGGGGGGCATGAAAATAAGTTCAAAACAACCCAACTCATCGGTTGGCTCACTGAGCCAACTCATTGAGTTGGTCATCTAATTCCTCCACTGTCATTGCATTGACCAAGATATTTGGTTCCTAAATGATCTTACCTTAGATGAGCTCCTCCACTACTTCATCAAGACAGTTTGGTATCATGATGGCTTGGCTTGCTCTGTGAGCTCTCACAACATGAGATCTTCCTATTCTTACTGAGATGTGTTACTAACCACAACCAAGATCCATGCAGCATTAAGCTCCTACATCAACCAACCTCTAATTATGAACTGAGCTCTTCTTCATCCATTTTTGTTGACCGAGCTACTCTGATTCCACTTGATCTATGAGCTTGACATTTTTTTCTACCATATTATCACAAATGACTCCACTTCATTCATGGAAAACCCGATCTCATTCTTGCTAAGCTCCTTTTTGCCTACACACACCAACCAAAAAAAATCACTCTGAGTTGATATTCCATTTGAGTCATCCTTTTCATATGTTTCAAGCCCCCAAGTTATTTCTTTCTTAACGTAGATCCATTTCTATGACTTGACATTTATGTCATGAGATCTCAACAGCTCAACCATTGCCCCATTCTTAACATCCCATGTAATCTGATTAATCTTTAATCTATCAAACCACTCGATGTTACTCCACCCTAGCTCAGTAGATTCTCCCCGTCACTACTCATTTCATAATCCACCGATTTCTAATCCATGCCCAAAAAAATCACCATCTCTCTCAATGTTGATTTCATTTCTAAATATGAGCTCCTTGGACTTCACGATAAATCTCATATTCACTGAGAAAATTTGTGGCTCACTCAACTTGATCACTTATTCACTGATCTGACCACTAAGTCTTGGAGATTAACTTCCTAATCAAGCTCTCTATTCTCACATAATTATTTACATTAACTTTTAGATTTTCGTGAGCCATTTTCAGCTTGATTTGTAGTATTTTCCATCCTTCAACACGATCGAGTAATCGTTCACCTTCCTAGTGAGATGTTTAAATGAGTTTCATATTTCTTTGTGATGTCATCCTCACTATGAGCCTAAACCAATGACCAAGCCATTCTACTCTCAAGCTTGCTTCGAGATATTCCCATGTGTCATTAAATCTTCTCTCGTGTTAAGTCCTTTGCTCCAATTCGATGGCCCATATCTTTTACCATCTTTGCCCTGAATTAATGAACTTGGCCATGTCACCTCATATTCCCTCTAACACAGTTCAAGGATCATATAATCGATCTATCCATCTGGTTCAATGAGACAAAATACTTCTTCCTTCATTTGACCGCATTAACCGATCTCACCACCCATAAGAATGCCAAGTTCTTCCCTAAATGCTCCTCATTCAGTTTTGCACAAGCTCACCATGTATATGCCTTCAAGATCTTCTTGGAACCCGTCAAACTATCCACTGAGCTCCACGCTAACTCTTCGACAACATGGAATCATCCTCATAGGCTTACCTTGTATTGAAACACCTCTACAACCATGATCTTGCCAACTTGATGATGTAATTGTGTGCATGTAGAGCCCTATCATGACTAAGTCACTAGTTCACTTCTGAGAATAACTCCACCCTCCATGCTAATAACTCAACAAATAACTCTCCATCTCCCCTGTAGTCTCCCTAAAAATTGATGGATAACTCAGCTATTGACTTGGGCTCTAAGTTAGAAAGTTTGGTTTACGTAACTTCTCTTTTGGTTTGACATTGTTAATACTCTGTTTGGTCATGTTTGCATGAATATCCCCCACGCGGAGTTATTAGCTTGGCCTACCATCACGTTATCTCCACATGCCAAGTAATCCTAAAAATCCCCAACTTGGCTTGTCAGATAAGTTTCACCATTCTATCCGCTTGTTAGAAAATATCATCGGCAGGCCCAAGCTCTTGGAATGTCCTTGCTAGGCATCGGATCTCATAATTTCACATGTGTCTTAACCTCAAAATGTTCCCCAAATCATCTTAGCTCGGTTGAGTGAGATAATTTTTGATTTTTCACTGAGGCACTTACACGTTTACTTTATCTTGAGCTTAACCCTGCCAGCTCATTATTTCCTTCTAGCTCGAAAGAGCTCTAAGAACCACTCAAACAAGAAAATTATTACTCCTTACATAGTAGATTCTGGTTGTGAACAACTAACTAACCCATCTTCATTCAATCTTCCTTTCTGAAATTGTATTTAGCCTATCAAGAAAATTAGATTTTTCCATAGGTTGGCTGCTTCATATGATTTAGAGATCCTCATGCATGAGTAACTTGCTCTACTCACTCCATGAATTTTTGAGCCAAGCCATTTATCAACATCCCCTGTGAATTTCACAATCTCTCCATGCAACAAAACCTCAAGTCATATGAGCTTGTTTGTGAGCTCGTTGCAGCTCATCCTAGCACCAAGTTAATCCATGATTCAAGCCACTTCCTTTGTTCTTTCCTATATGCCACTGAGTGATATAGCTCTTTATCTCTTGATTCGGTGGGGCTTAGCTCTAAATAGAGCTATGTCTCGACTTCATCATGAGCTTCTAACACTTAGGTTTAATGTCTATTTCTGTGACATGATTTGGTCACATCAAACTTAATAAAATCCCATGTTAATTATCCCGATCGAGCTAACACAATCTAGCTTTGACCTTCTACATGATATCATCTCACCGAGTAGCTCACTGAGCTGCTTGGCGAGCTATTTGAGTTCAAATACCCTTTTTTGGAGCATTCCCCACTTGTTATTAAAACATAAGATCTCCCCAAGTTTCTTTTGGAAACTGAGAATCATAGAAATTCAGAAAATATCCTCATCACCTTTTTATTAATTAATTATTCTAATTATTTTATCTTGGTAATGACTGAAATGGGTCCCTGAGACTAACATTTCATTTTGAACATAATAGGACCTCATTCTCTAATTTTTCCATGTGTGTAAAATTGGATAACACTCACCACTCATGTCCCCTCTCACCACTCTATGTTCTTCTCTTTCACTCTTCTACTTTCATCTTGATAATCTTACTTAATAACCCCTTCCATATGGGACTCTTGGTTGAGGTATACCCTCTTCCTGAGATCTTCTTCTTGTTGAAACTTCTCCGCCATCTCCTCTTTCACCAAACAAAAATAACCACCACACACATCTTTTAGCTCTGTCTCTTCCACTTATCATTCATGCCTCATCACTCTCACCATGTGGGCATCCTAATTAAAGATTCCCCTCACACTTTACATTCTACACTACATATATTCCTCCATCCATTCATGTCACACTCCTTTTCTTCCTTCCTTTTTTAACACCTCCTCTTACCTCTTGTCCAACTATCACGTACACCATTCACCCTTTTCTTGTTCTTCCTAATGTCCTTATTCTACTTGGTAATATTACTTACACACTCTCAAAATATGGGGAATTCACTTGAGGGTTACCCTTCAGTCCATGTTGTCATACCCTCTTCCCACTAACTCCGTTAATCACTTACTTCTTCCCATCATGCTTCTTCTTTGGCTTGGTGATCCTACTTAACCATCCCCGTCACATGCCAATATTACTTAAGAGTCCCTCTTAATCTTGATCTATATTTGGCCCTCCCCCATCCCATCATATTTTATCCATCTTATGTCTCCCTCCCCTAACCATAATCATCTGCTCCAACCAACCTTTCCACCCTTGTACCCAATACATTCTTTTCTTTCACCTTCCCTATCGTCACATTCAGTTTGGCAGTCTTACTTAACCACTCATACGGCATGATGATATTACTTAAGATTCCCTCTTAAGGATTTTATTTCATCTTACATTCCCCCATCACTCCACATTCTCACTGTCCACATTTTATTTTCAGTCCCCATCATCGCATATTCTCACCTTCTCTTTCATTCTTGCAAACACCACCTCCTTCTTTCTCACTTTTCATCTCCTTGATCCCTCACTTGGAAATCTTACTTAACCACTTTCACCGCATGAAATTATTACTTAAGGGTCCTCCTTAAGTTGAAATCTTCATTCTGGAATTCTCGCTTGTCTCATTCTTCATTCCCTCTGTTAATTGTTTCTTCCTCTTGGTCTCCCCCATCAACCACATTTTCCTCCTACCATTATCCTTTCTCAACATATCATATCATAGATTGTGTCTCCTATCTTCCACCTATAATCATGTTCCTTTCCCCCATTTTCCCCTTCTTGATCCATCATCCTGCATATTGTTTCCTTACATTATTTTCATGTCTTATTTCTTCATCTTCACCCCATTCATACTCATCCTCTGAATCCTCTCCTCAACTTCACATTGTCACAACTTATCAATCACGTTTTCTTCACTCTTCTCATTCCAGATTCTCAAGTTCTCCCACATATCCACCCCCACATCTACCTGTCATTATTGTTGATATTCCCCTAACATTATTTCATCATCATCTTCCATTTACACATTAATAATTATTTGTGGAATACCCCTAAAATTCACTCATCCTCATGTTGCACAACCTTGTTCACTTTCTTCGACCTTCACCTTTTTTTCTCCATTCCTTCCTTCCTACATGCCCACCAATAATTATTGGTGGACTTCCCCTAATGTCCCTTCATTGGAATTTCCTCTTCTATTCTCCATCCCCTTTTTCACTTTCTTTACTTTTCCTCTCATCCTTCACCAATAATAATTAATGGTGGACTTCCCCTAACATCTCTTCATTGGTATTTTCTCTTTTATCCCCCATTCTCTCGTCCATCCCCTACCTTTTATCCACCCTCACACTTTCTTTTCACTTCTTCCCCACCTCTCCATCTTCTCTTCTCACTCATCAATATATTTACTATCTTCATCATACATCCTTTGTTTATTGTTTCATAATCCTTATATCCTCATTTCATGCATCTCTGAATCTTTTCCAATCTATATCATTCCTCCCCTCTTTCTTCTCTTTGCATTTCTGATGCTACCCACTCTACACCAACTATCCCCATTCTTGATTTCCTTCCTTATGCATCATTTTCTCTGTTATCCTCTCCTCATTCCCACTCTTCGACTTGTTTCATCTACTCTTTATCATGTTCTTCCATTTTTTCCCTCATGCCTCCTTCATACTTCCCCATCAGTACCATGTCTCTTTCTCACTATCCACTAGTTTTTACCCCATCATAATACACATGCATCTCCATGTGGTATACACTATATTCTCTACCTTGTTCTTCCCCACGATGACTAGGTTCCTTCAATATTCTCTATGTATCCACTCTAGCATATCTTATTTCCCCTAATGTTTTCATCTTCCTCCTACCCTGACTTTATTTTCTCTACCAACCTTACCTTTTAAATCATTTTGTACCAGTTTCTCTTCTTTTCTATGATCTTCTCCACATCTTCCTGGTCCCTCATAGTTTCTTTATTTTATTTGTTTTATCATCTCTTTTGTCTTATTTAAATTCTTCATCTTCCTCATCTCCTTAATTTTTCCATCCTTCTCTCTCTTTCTCTCCTCCACTCTTCATCTCATCTTCTCTATTCCATTACCTTCATTGTGCACCTTTCTCTCCCTTTTTCCTAATTTTACCCGCTACTCTCATCTCATCTTCTCCTTTTTGTCTTCTTTCCTCATTCTCTTCTCATATCATCCTTCTATATTATTATATTCTACCTATTTTATTTCATCTCCTTTGTCTCCGTCTACTCTATCCCCTAACCTTGTCTTCTTCACCTCCTAACTCTATAGTTTATTTCTTTTCTCAGTTCTATCATCTCTTTCCATCATTTCTCTACCTTCATATCTTCACCCTTCTTCGTTGTTCCTCTCTCTCTCTCTCTCTCTCTCTCTCTCTCTCTCTCTCTCTCTCTCTCTCCCTTTTTTTCATAATTTCACCCTCTACTCTGTAATCGTATCTCATCTCAACTTCTTCTTATTTGTCCTTCATCATTCCCTTCTTCCCCTATCATCCTTCTCTTTATTCTCTTCTACCTATTTCATTATTTTTTTCTCCTCCTCCATCTCTATATGCTCTATTTCATACCCTTGTCTCCTTAACCTTTCACTTTTCTTTCCCTTCTCATAATCAACCAATAATCTTGTCCATTCCTTTTTTTATTCTATTTCCACTCTTACTCATTACATCCTTCAACACATTCTCACACCTAGCATTTAAGGGCGATTGAATCCTTTCCCCATTTTTTCACTGTAACAGTTCCATCCTCTTACACCCCATTCTCGTCTTCCTCTCCACAGAGTTGACCTCTCCTCTTTTTGAGAGATCTTTTGTCTCTTCCATTCTCACTAGCCCTCTCGAGGGGGCATCGTCACATCTATCTATAATCAAATCTTCCCATCACATTTTTTTCTGTAAGGATACCATGAAATCCATCACCTACCACCTTCTACTCTCCCTAAAAAACATTTGTTCTAATTTTTGTTTAACAAAAGTAGATTGAATCCTTCCCCCATTCTTACAAGCCAAAGTTTGTTCTACTTCTCGCTTAGAGAATGCTTTCTCTTTTCTTCCTCTAATAACTTATTATCGAAGGAAAACCTTCCTTAAGAAGAGTCTCTTTAAAATCTTCAATCCTGATGCTAAGGGTATATTCATCCATCTCGTATACTTTGTTTGAAAGGACACTACTTTTATAGTACCCTTCCAAAGAGGGGAAAATTTAAACACCCCAATTTCAAACCTATGCTAAATAAATTAATTTCACCATTCCATTTCCCATAAAAATTCACATTGAATTAATCGATGTTAATCAATTAATTAATCTGTTTCAATCCCTAAATTAAACCCAATCTTCCCCACATGCCAAATATTCCCCATGTCCCCCACTTGTGAATTAAATATTCAACTTTAATTCTAGGCCATTCCTCATATCTCCCACTAACCTAATCATGCTTACTTTCCATAATCATGATTACTCTAAACCCCCAAATTAATCCTACTTCTAGGCTATAAATAGATCCTCACCCCCCTCTCTTAGAATAAACTTGAATATCATATCAAAGCTCTTACATCCTTTGAGCATATAACATCCCTCCACCTTGTCCTAATTCCCAAATAGCCACATTTTGATCATCCCAAATCCATTATCCCCTTGTCCATTGGTACAAAGTTTGAGTCGAAAGGAAGCACCTAAATTTTGAGAAATTGGGGCCCATCCACATTATGTTCACCCCTACCAAGGTTTGGTAAGGAATCACAAAGGGGAAGGTATCTCGTTAGTTATTTACTTTCTTGTTATTAGTGTATTTTCCTAACTCACAATTTTCACAATTTAAGTCAGTTGTAATTATTTTCAGTTTTAGTTTAGTTTCTTTTATTAGAAGCTCCAATTTTGGCATACAGAGAATTAGTCTACATCCCATGACTCTATAGAAGTAAATTATTATATTATAAAAAATATTGTGAAATTGATGAATTAATGTTGGAGCTTCGAACTAGTTTTATTAGTTTCCTTTTGTATTTTAATTAATGATTCATGTATTGATTCCTAGATAGAAATATTTTTCTTATTAAGTAGATTTTACACTTCTAGTTTTACTTAAATCTTGTAGGATAAAGAGATTGATTTATGCTAGTCTCATTTTTATTAGTTAGTATTTTTTAAAACTTGGACTTGTTGATGTGTTTTCAATCTTGCAGGTTAGAGTGATTAGGAGATGATAACAAATGGATGTTATTATATTTTTGTTTAGAATATGATTATTTTGGATAAATGTTAGGCTTACCAAAAAGTTTATATGTGGTTTTTCGATGGACCGACATGCTATTTGATTACCTAATGTATAGTTATAATTTTGTGTTTTGTAATTTTATTTTACTGATAGCCTATAATTTTTAAGTAACTGCTAATACTAGTTCTTATTTTCTTCATTATTTTTTCTTTTGGCTATTAAAATTGGTTTTGATAGTATTTAGTGATAAAAAGGGAGTCTATTTTTTATTTTCCTCCCTGCCTTTATTCCTTTTTTTGAAATCACAATCAATTAGTTAGGTTTAGATCATTGTGAATATTCATAGGTTATGTTCATGCTCAATCTAGGCCCCTAGATTAAGTTGGTCTTTTCCTAGAATCTCTATAGATGTAACTATTTTGTGTGGTTCATATTGTTCCCCTTGATTCAAATTTCAGTCTGAGTAAAGGAGAATGATCAATTTGTAAGAAAATTTGTGCCTTTTCAAAATAAAATGAAAGTATTTAGTGGAAATGTTGGAGGACTGAAATTAAATGAAATGAAATATTTTAATGACGTCCACAAGACTAAAGAGTCTATGGGAAAAAATGTTGAGAATTTAAGATGAATTTAGACTCTTTTCAATATTAGATGTTCTACTGTGAATCTTGAGCACAAAACCCACAATCTTTTCAAGCCTTGTTTCTTTGACTGACAACATAAGAATTTCCCAGGAATTGGTTTTGGGGACTGGTTAATGTAATGATTGATCAAAGTTTAAGATCTTTAGACTTGTGGGTGATTGGGATATGTTTACATATTTCAAAAAGGAAAAAAACATGAAATCAACACCGAATGAAAATTTTAAAATGGACTTAGCCATTTAAAAAAAATCTTGGGACGTTCAAATGTACTTCAAATATCTATATCACTAAAAAATTCAAATGTCGATGAAGGATAGGACATATGGCAGGATTCCATGCCTCTCTAATCCATTAGGGTTTTGTAGACTTCAGGTTTTCAGAATGTACCAAATCCATACAATTTCAGGTTTGTAGCGGTGCACACAAAGTTATCTTGGTTAGATCAAGGGTTGAGGGTTGACACACATCACCATTCTGGTGTAAGGCAAGTAGATGGGATCTAGAGGACCTTAATTCCATGGAATGAACCAAGTTTCATAAGGCTTTGGTTCTAGGTCATTTGTGAAGTCAAGACAAATATATAGAAACATTTCTTTACAGCCATCAATGAATTCTACCCAGATAGAAGTCACGATGTGAAGACTCGACATTACAACCAATGAAAGGTGAACACGAAAGCAAGAGAAGTTGACATTGTGAAACTAAAAAGGTGAATGGATCTTTCTCATTGGTTTATGCTTCACACTCTAACAAGACTGACATTACCAATAGCCTAGAGATATCTCATTGGTTTCTACCTCACACTCTAATAGGGTTTTTGTAAATGAAATTGAATCACAAACTAAGTATGGAGCTTCCTTATTGGATCACCTTTCACAATTTTCCGTCAATGTTATCAAACAAAATGACATTGTAAGGAGCGTGGATATTTCCCATTGGCTCACATTTCATGGAGATCAATAAAGGTTATCACACAGTCTGACACTACGAAGGTGCATGTATATTTATAATTGTCTCACATTTCATGGTGATCAACTAATGCTATCAAATAGTATGACACTACAAAGGTGCATGTAGCTTTCTTATTGGCTCATATTTCGCGGGGGTAATACAAGTAAAAGAACAACCTGAGAAGGTGAAGGTGTGTAACATTTTCTTATTGGCTCACATTTCGTAATGGAACATACCTACATGCAAATCTAAATAAAAAACAAACAAAATGAAAGAAAACACGTAGATAAAGGAAATTACCAAAGCCAATAAAAAGTTTTCATGTACTACTCTCTTGTTCATCTCGACATGTGAAAATTCAAATGGCTATAGCTTTCACTCCAGAACTCCAAATCATGAAAAATAGGCCTCGTTGGAAATGTCTCGTCGATACCTTTAATTTGGCATCATTTGATTCAAAAATTGATGGAATTTGGTGGGATAAAAAGAGAAAACATAAGAAAATACAATTGGCAATATCAACTAACTATTTTACACATGTGGTAACAAAGGCATAGAGCTGATCCCAAAATACTAATAGAAAATCATCTATTTTAAGTTAGACAAAGTACATTACCACTTTGATTAGAGATATTTCTTTATGAACAAGGAGTAGATTTAATTTCTATTTGGGGGGAATCGAATTGTAAGAACACACCAGATTTGTATAAATATGGGGCCTTGTCCTCATATTAGGGGGGGTTAAAAAAATTATGTCTGAAAAGGTTCAGAGATACAATTGTAAGACTATATGTTTCTTTTGTGAAATACATATGGATTTTGATTTCCCTAAATTTTTTGTCTAGGTGGTTGCAATGTAAAACCATTGAAAAATGTTGAGAGAATTTTATTAATGTTACCTTGTTAAGATATGAAATATTTGAATGAAACATGTCCACTTATGAGCTTTTATTTTTGTGTTTTGGGTTCTGTATGTTGAATTTTTTATTGATGAATTATATTTTCTACTAAAATTTTATGCTTATTACTTCTTTGTGTAGTAAAATAGATCAATACTTAATGGTTGTTCTTTGGTCATTAATTCAATAATGTGGTGTGAGAACTTAATCTGTAATATTGGACATAATTCTAAAATCCTTATTGTGGTCTTTTGTTGAAGTGATGTTTCTTATCCTTTGAGTGTATCTTGGGAGTACTAGAGTAGAATTAGTAAATACTTTATTAGAATATTTGAATGAGATTTTATGTTGAGTATTCTAGATATTATGTTGGAACTTTGCATCTTTTGAGTATCAATGAATGAAAATCTTCCTTTAGAGAAGATGTCACTACTTAATCAAGTTTTCTGTACTTTCCATAATATCATATTATTTTATTAAGTGTTAAATGCTTTGATACAAGGAATTTTTCATCATATAAATACCCCCTTTTTGAATTTACAACTACAGTAATTTATCCCACCCCATACTAACTTCCATTTTTTTTCTTTGCTTCTTTCTCTCTAAATATCACTAAAGGTTCCTTATAGCCTCAATTATACCCTCAAGAGAATGCAGGAGAAACCAAAATTTGTTGTCTATATTAACATGTTTCTAGTACGGTAAACATATACAACATTTTTGTAACAACTCATGAGAGTGAAGTGTTGTGTTCATGGCCATCTTTATCTTAGATTGATCCATAATTTGAAAAATCAATGGGAACAAAGTCCTTATATCCCCCTCTAAATTCAAGTTACCCCACAGGTCATCTCACCTTGGTTCAAGGTAGGACCAAGAGCATCAACATTAGGCCATACCCTTTTTACGTGCCCCTCAATAACCTCAAGGATTTCTCCCAAGGAAAGTGTTATACCCCTTCCCAGCTACAAAATGACAAAGACCACCTAGTCTACCACCATCCAAGCATTCCCCCTTCCTAAGAGAGTGATGTTAGGCCACAAAGGGGTGTATAATTGAGGACCAACATGTTTCTGGCACCATTATTGAGGAGAAAGATAGTCTCAGTTCACTTATGTGACCATTTATGGGTCATTGACTCACATGTTTATATAAGATTTATTTGATTAAATAAAATTTTGAGTTAAATTTTCTCAGGATGTATGAGTTGCTAGTATTCGTACATATTAGGTAGGCCTGTCATCATGCTTTTGGCATTGTTCCTGGGGAATTTTTTACCCCAAGAAAGGTTAAAAATACATACCTTTATATATATATTCAAAAATTAGGTAAATAAGGACTATTCTGATCCAAAATTTTCTCATAATAAACAAGGTTTCCATAAAACTTGTACACATTTCAGTATACTAAATTTGAATACCAGAAACATGAGACAATTCATAAATATCTATAATTCTTAACCTCCCAATTTGTAAAGATATCCTTTCAAGAAAATTTTGAGTTAATTTATACATCTAAGGTGCAAGGCCTTAGTGGTGTCTCCATCTTTTAAAGAAAATATGGGTTATACTAGTGCAAATACTTTACATCTTGTCAATTAACTCCACATTTGCAAAGATGAAAGGATGGATATCCATTTTCAAATCTGATCCAACCAAAAGATTACTCCTAGAGTTGCAGAGTACACAGTGAAAAAGGAAGCATATTTGAAAACTAGTGGGTGGTCAAAATACAAAAGAAAATATTGTTCAACCTGCTAAATTTGATCCACATTTGGTGGAGGATTACTCTAGTACATATGATAGCTCTAATATAAAAAGTCCTGAAGCATATTTGTATTCCTTGTTTCAAGATGGTTCAACATCTGCAAATAACATAGGTATTCTGCATCTTCCTTAGTTGTTAACTAATAAGAAAAATATATTTTGTGAAACTGAGTCCTTGAAGGATTCCCATTTTTTGGATCATACTCCTCTACATGAGAGACCTTTAGTTCCACATAGTTTCAACCCTTCTTTTGAAACACCTCCACCAAGGGATCCTTTTGTGGCTACTACTTATAGACCAATATGGTTCCATGGAATGGTGGGCTATCCTAATGAAGTGCCTAATTAAATTAGAAACAGGTTGCCTATATTTCAATAGAATAATTCCATAAGTGGGGATCAACATCTTATATTTTTTTAGAATGTTATGGATTACTATAAAGTAGATCATGAAGATGTTTATGTTAAGTTATTCATACATACATTAGAAGAAGATGTCAGGTAATGGTATAATTTTATGCCTACAAATTCAATTAATTCTTGGGTAGAAAAAAAGAATGCATTCAGACTCCAGTAGGGTGATAAGACTAACCCTAGGTTTCTCTTATTAGAATTTTAAAATATCAAGAAAAATCCTAATGAATGTGTGAAAGAATTTAACACTAGGTTCAATAAAACTTTGACTAGATTTCCTACTAATATAAAGCCTAGTGATGATTCTTTCCTGATTAAGTAATCAAATTCCTTTGATAAGAAAGTAATTTATTATCTAAGGGAAAAAAATATTAGAACTCTGAGGCAAGGTTTCTCTATCACTGTCTAAATTGAGAACAATATTAAAGCATCTAGGAAGCCTCCAAATAGGGAAGATGTCAAGTTGATTAATCCATAAAAGCCTCAGGAAATAAAATATGTAGACTTGGAATAAGTGGTTAAAATTTTTTCCAGAGAAGTCAAAGAGATTTTATATAAGCTTTCTAGAGTAGATAAAGGATTGGTTTCAAATCATCAAGTTCAACACTAGGCCCAAGGATAAAATAGATTTGGGAATCATCTTAAAGGATATCATCGAGTTAATGACTGAGGAAAAAGACCTATGGGTTCAGGAAATAAGCCTATCCATGCACCCAGAGATGTTGAAGATTAAAACTTTGGAACTTCTCAAAACTCTAGAAAGGTTTGGCTTTAATGAGCATGAGAAAATTAGAAAATAAATCTTATGCTAAATTGCCAAAGAAATATTAGGATTTCCTAGCATGATTTTATCCAGATTTGAAAGCTTATAGAGAAGACATCACGATTAGGGAACATATTTTATTTTTTAAAGACTTGGCAGGACATTTATTAGAGTTTTTAGTCAATGTTAGGCATCTCAAACATTTTTATACTAAGTCATGGGGTCATGCATGATCGTTATATAGTGTACATTTTTGTTGTGTTGTTTTTACCATTTTTTTTTTTTTTCCCTTTTTGTTCTTTGGTATAAAGTGGCTAGGTTTTGTGATATGTCAGTATTATAGTGTGAAATGTTATGTATCTATTCAGAAGGCCCTTTGTGTTTTGTCTCCCTAATTTCTTAACCATTGTATTAGGAATATGGACTTTGTTATTTTGTAACCCATAGGGGGTGCCCATCCCTAAGTAGGAGCCATTATTAGTGATCAATCAAGGTTAAATTTTTTAAAGAAACCTTATCCATTCCTAATCTTTCTTTACCCTTATCCCACATGCACTAATATGAAAATATCTCTCAAATGTGTAAGCTATATAAAGGACAAATATCCTTCCTTCAAAACACATACCACGATTTGAATAGTGAAAACTATAGGCATTTGGCTTTGAGCATTCTCCATTTATTTTTATTAGCTTCTCCATCTTGCATTCATTCACTCAAATTTGAGTAGTATGGGAAGATCCAAAAATGGCCTTGTAGCCATTTCTTGGTGAGATTCTATTCTAAATTATTGAGAAAAAAAATAATCAACTTTGATTGTTAAATGATCTCACTAGGTTCATGTTTATTTATCAATATAAATAGTAGGAAAGAACTTAGCATTTAGTTTTTTATACATTGAAGACGTTAGTTTCTATAAGCTCTTATCTTGATGGTTGTTTATTTAATTAAATTTTCTTTGAAGCTATTAGGTTTTAGTTTAAATTCACATAGCATACTTAGTTTTACATGAGAAAATTTGGCATGCCTGGTGGGACTTACTTCATTGTCCTTTGCAATTAATTTCATGTTTTTATAGTTAAGTTTCAATTTTGGTTACTAACCCTCTTTTTGAATATATTGATATAACTTGTTTTTCTTAACTTGTTTTGTTGATTTTGCATGTGTTAAAACTTCCTTATAGGTATAAAGGAGGTGAATTTATGTCAAAATTGGATCTTGATGGAAAAATTTCTATATTTATCTATGTTTTCATTTTTAGAGCTTCATTGTTCATCATTTTAAATGCTAGTTTTGTCAATTTGTTGAAAATGTTAAGTTTTTGATAATGAATGTTAATGTTTGATAGTGTTGAATCCTCTTTGTATATATTAATGAGACGGGTTGTTTTCAAAATTGAATTACCTTTATGAAGATTTAAGGGATGTTTTTTTTATAGTTTTCAAGTACAGGTTAAGTGTATACCCATGAGCATAAGAGCATGTGCATAACCCATCTTCTAGAGGTAATAACGTTTACTCCCGAACTCAAAATGAATTCATTTTTTTTTGCATTGGAAAGGTATTGAAGTGAAATATGAAATGGAAAAATAAATTTGGAATTTATTCTTACATTAATTGTAGGGTTTTCCTTTATTATAAAACTAGTCATTTCTATTGCATGTTAGATTCATTTTTTTATCAACACCAAATATGCTCTTCTCTTGCGCTTTCGAGCAACCTTGAGAATCAGAAATGGATATGATTATGGATATTTTTCTAATACATTTAAATGATTTAATGAATGTTGTTTTTACATTTTTACTTAGTTAGATCAAAGTTTGTGTATGCTCTTCTCTTGTGCCTTTTGCGATATTGAGAATCAAAAGCAACTTTTTTCTAGTTTTCTAACATCTTGGATTAATTTGGAAACATCATTTCATTATTGCTTAAGAGAATGAGTAATTTGTAAAAAAAATTAATGGTCCTTTGATTTAGCGTTTTCCATTACTATCACATTGGGTTCCTTATTGTGTATGCTCTTCTCTTGTGTCTTTTAGATGATCTTGAGAATCAGAAACAACATTTGATCCTATTTTTAAATTTTATAAGTTTCCATGGAGAACTAATAATATTTCACATTTACGACAAAAATTTTATTTTTAAATAATTAGGATCCAAACAATTACTAATACATTTTGTAGAAGGTTGCCAACGGTGTACAAAACCACACCAAGATAAAAGATAAAAAACCCACCACTATTCAAAACATTGTATTTTTAGGTTTCAGTTAAGAGCTACAGCTCGTCTTATTTGAAATAGGGGAAGTCCCTTGGCATAATCCATATAACCCATAAAGATGCCCCTAGGAACCCCAAAGTAGTTCACACCTTGAGGGAACTGGTGAATGAAACGGGAAGTGCCCCGCTTACTACCTGACTAGTACGCCTTTTTGAGATTAGAGTCAAAATTATATTCACATGACCCCAATGAGTTACAAATGAACGCAATTTTTTATCATTGTATCAAAGGAGGTAAAGTAAAGCCGAGATACTCCTTGATTTTTTTAGTGTGACTCTCTTAGCAAATCATGCTCATAGAGATAGTTTTTGATTCCTATAAAGTGAACTAACAGGAATCCATTTTGTACAGGAGCCAACTTTACAAAAATCAATTAGGTTTCAAAGAGCTCTTACGAAGCAAGATTTTTTTTGGATTCAAAACCTTGTTAGTTGAATAAGGGGTGGGTCCATTAAATTTTGAGCCTATTGTTATTCATCATGAAATTTGTGAAGTGTTATTTTGTCTTAGTTTTTCACTTGTCTTAAGACCAGGAAAAACTCGGCTGAAGTTATGCCAAGTATTTTTTACCCCCACTTGGTCTAATAATTTTTTTTCTTGTTGTCATTTTGGTAAAAAAGAATTCATACATATGTAGTGTTACTCAGGATTGTGTCCACCACTTTTGCACCCGATTACATCCTTATTGCGACTGTGATAGTAAGCGTTAAAAGTGTGTTGGTTCATCCTCAAATATTAAGTAGCTCTATCTTGATACCCACATCAAGATGTTTCATTGTAGTTAGGATTATTTCATCATCGATCTTCCCTTAAGGTGTTACTTTTCTCACATCACCTCGATAAAATTTTGATACTTACATATTGTTTCTCATAAACTTGATTTAAGTGTCTAGATTGTAGCATTATGTTGCTCGCATATTAACAAATCCTTGGTATAATTTGACCTCATTTCCTTCCAAACATTGCCTTAAACTTGAAAAGTGTTGTTGTTATGTTTTTTAGTTCATATCAATTCCATTTCAATACTAATATCTTGATTTTCTACAAATCTTGGTTAACATATCTAAGTGGTATTTTTACGTTTCTTGCATTTATAACTTCCATTTTTTAGGATTTAGGCCTTATTTATATCTAAAATGGTTATAGTATATTTTGAATTAGAAGTTACGTCAACCCCTTGTTAATTCTTACATCTTGTTTATTTTAAAATTTACGTAAGTGATTATCATCTTGCGTCAACCTACCATTGAGACACATTTTGCATAGGGAGCAATTTCTTGTAGATTGGACATGTTTTCCAAACTTGTGTGATTATTCCTTGTTATCATTTGTCTTGTAAAATTATTTTTCTAAGAACAATCCTTTTGATTTTTTTGTTCCCTTGATCCTTTGGTTCAATCATTTTTGACATTTACACTTGTAACTTGTTGTCTAAACCTTGTTTATTTATCAAAATTGTTTCATCATGATGTCTGTTTTCCTTAGATTCCTTTTGGAAAATTATAAAATCATATCCATAATTATGAAATGTCTATTTGGTTACCGTTATGTTTTTTGAATAAAAATGGAACTTTCTTCCATTTGAAGGAGTTTAAAAACAATATTTAGGTCTAGGCATTTAGACCCAATAATGTCAACCATGACTGACTATCACATGCTTCCTCACACTTACAACAATAGGGAACCTAGGTTTAGGAATTCACATCAAAATATGCCCATCGTGAATAAACCTCAATTGGTTCTTCACGCTAGAGAACCCACTCAGTTACCCCTTTCCCTACCTTCATCTCGTAGTCACTGGTATGATTATGATTATTATAATCCATGTTGTTATTTTGATTCCCCTCATTCTCTAATGATTATGATCCAAAAAAATCTTCTGATT
Organism: Taxus chinensis; assembly: GCA_019776745.2. Taxonomy (NCBI): domain Eukaryota; kingdom Viridiplantae; phylum Streptophyta; class Pinopsida; order Cupressales; family Taxaceae; genus Taxus; species Taxus chinensis. Next base: position 490,419,643 of record CM034146.1, read on the forward strand.
CCTCTCAATTTTCTGAGTATTCTAATCTAAACTATCTTTTGGATTTCTCTCAATCTTTTAATCTTCATTCAATAAAATTTCTTCGAAGGAATAATCAGTCACCTAAACAACATTTTCCTCCTCTAATTTGACTCCTAAGTCATGGTCCTCCCTTTCTTCACAAGACCCCCTTTACGAAACTTCTAATTCGACTCTTGAGTCATAATCCTCCCTTTCTTTGTAGTGTCCCCTTTATAAGTCTCCACAATGGCTTCTTCCTCCTTTGAAGATCTGTGTGACTCAAAATACCTCTAATCAATCATATAATTTGACCCCTATGTCACAATCCATTTATTGGCTATGTGATCCTCTTTATCTACCTATACTATTCCATCTTATAGGAAAAATATGCCAACCTATTCCAAATCCACATCTTCTTCCACTCATGAGACATCTAAATCCAAATCTAATTCATCTCCTGATTCGTCTTCTTCTATCAATCATCATCAATCATATTCTAAATATTACATACTTATTGGACCTCTTTCTTCCAATCAACCTATTATGGTTGACCAAAAATGACCTGTACTAATCAATTTATTTCAAATTGAATAAGTAATTAGAGAATTCATGGGGCTACATGATGGCATTCCTCTATAAGATCATGAGTAGGGATTCTCTTTTAACCTCAATGTGTTCATTTATTATAGGGAAGAGGTTGATTCCTTTTTTCAGAAAAAGGTGGAAGATCCTAAGATCATTAAACTTGATCCTCCTCTTATTATTTTGTCTTCACATTCCCCATTACATGGAGAAATTCTTGGGTCTTTCATTGATCCTTGGCCTATCTTCTCATCACCCTATCATTCTTTACATATCATGATTCCTCAATCACAATCTCTCCTTGGGTCATCTCCTGGTATCCCATCATCTTCTTTTATGTGTGGTCCACCTCATAATAGCCCTTCATATTCTATTTATGGGTCACCTCCAGGTAGCCCATTATCCTCAATTCTTGGGCCACATCCTAGTATCCCATCATCTTATATAATTAGGCCACACTCTGGTATCCCATTATCTTCTATACCTGAGTCACATCTTAGTATTCCCTCATATTATATCTATGGGACACCTCTTGGTATCCCATCATCTTTAATAGTTGGGAAATTCCCTAGTAGTCATTCATCTTCTATCTATTGGACACCTCTTTTATATCATGTTATCTTATATACTTGGGCCACATATTAGTATCCCTTCATCTTCTATTTATGGGCCACCTTTGGGTAGCCCATTTTATTCCATCTTGGGGCCACATCCTAGTATCCCCTCATCTTCTATCTATGGGACACCTCTTGGTAGCCCATTGTCTTCTATACTTGGGCCACATCCTAGTATCCATTCATCTTCTATCTATATCTCACCTCCTAATAGCTCATCCTCTTCAATTATTGGACCATATCCTCTTCATCCATCATATAATCTTTCTAATTAAAACTATGGTAAGGCCAACATCATTCCTAACATTCCTATCATCAATCCTAAACATCCACTTTCTTCTCCCACATATCACAATTAAAAAAATCACACATTATCTTGTAGGAAAAACCTACAGTTTCTTCATGCAGCTAAGATAAAAAATATGAAGAGCTCGGAATCTCCCAGAAATTTAGAAACCCATAATGTTAAAAATGAAACATGATTCAAGAATGCACACCAATGGAACTATCAAGTATAGCGCAAAGTGCATAAACCTATGGATATGGAACTCAAGTTCTCACATGCAAAATCCATGTTGAAAGATAAGTCACAGTCACTTATCGAGTATGGTCCCACCAAAACCATTGAGATTGGAGATAATATCACTCTTGATAAGCAAAAAATCCTAGTCTCCCTTACAAAATAAATCACAAACATTTTTGTTGGATCTTGTCACACATACTGACATTGTTGGTCCCAATTTCCCAAAATCTAAAAAAATCAAAACAAATTAAAAAATTTAAAATACAAAAAAATGAGAAAACATTAAAATATTACAAAAAATTGAAGGTACAAAAATCAAACATTTTACTTATGTTTTACATACACATGGATGTTCTTTCCTTTCATTCCATTCCTATACAATTCATCCACCATTTTTATCCCTCGAATGATCTTTTGATTAGTCTATTCACACTCATTGTGTGGCATTTATCTCTATGGTATTTGTTTGACCTTGGTATTTCATCACCTTTGTAAATTAAAGAACGACCAACCTCTTAGAGGTCCTATCACTATCATACATTTAAAAAATTGTTTTTTAAGACCTTCTGGATGTATTTTTTTACAATAGCAAATGTTGTCATCACAATCACTTTCACATCATTCCATCAAGCCATCTGTGGTTCTTAACCCCTTCTCAAAAAAAATTTGAGAGAGCTGAAATAAGTTTTTAGAAAGCAAAAAAATAAATCAAAAAATTAAAAAATCAAAAGAAAAGAAAATATAACTCTCTATTGGGGTATTTCCAGTATCTCTACCAGGGCTATGGATTCCTGACCAACAATAGAGCAATGTTGTGAATAGAATCAAATTCATCTCCATCAAGGCTATGGACACCTGACTGGCAGTGAAGCAATGTACGACTCTCCATCCACCCTCCATTCACAAATAGCCTATCAAAATAAATCATTCCTTCACATTGGCTAGTTTGTTCTCACTTACTTATTATCAAATATTCACTTCAAGAGGTAATTAATTTCCATGTGCACACACTTGATCTCGATGAGTAAACATGATTAGTATGTTACCAAGTGTATTTTTTTGGACCTTGTTCAAGATCTTTCTTTAGTCCATATTTTGTCTCATGATTGGTGCCTTGGGATAATCACCTTTTCATCACCAATATTCTAGCTACGTTTTCCATATCCTTTCATAACATTCACATTGTTCTTCTATTTTGTTTAGAACATCCATATATATAAGATTTCCTTTTTACCATGTGTACATGAACCTTTGTCCCCTTTTAATAAAGAATCTTGTCTTTCTCTCAATCATATGTTTCTTGGGTAGCTTACACTAGGGGCATGATCACTCCTTCCTAGTACTTCATTGGTTTGAGTTCATGATCATGTTGAACCTATTTTTCTTGGCCTTGATTCATATTATCTTGTTCTTGTATATATGTACTGATTTTTCCCTTGTACATTCTTATATCTCGCTAGGGGAATCTTTGCATCTTCATTTTCTTATACATAGTTTCAGAAAACTTTCAAAAAAACCCTAAAAATTCATAAAAAAACAAAAACTCCAAAAAATTAGTAAAATAAAAAAAATCCAAAACAATTAGTAAAATCATCACAAAATCCAAAAACATTGGTAAAAAAATCCTATCAAAAATTGGTAAAAAGCATGTACATAGCTGAAACATGTATCGAATACATGGTCCTCAAACATTGAAATTTGTCCTAAAAAAATATTTCTTTAATTCTCACCTGTTATTTTACGCAACTCATTGATCATTTGGATCTACCTCCATTAACAAAGTTGGTTTGCTTACTATGTTTATACTCCCTTGCACAATGAGTTACTTGGTATTGTTTCGTAGTGCACAATTGATTTTCCTTAGGACCCTTGTGTCCTTTGTGTATTCTCCTCACATGTATCCTTTCTTGGGGCACCATTTTCAACCCTTTTTTGTTAAATAAAAAAATTGGGAACTGAAGCTTGATAAAAAAACATTAGTGCAGTTGTCTTGAACATTGTTTGTTTGAGTATGTGTGTTTGTACTTGTTTACATGTTAGGTTAGCTTGTCTAGTTTCTCATATTGCATTACATTATGTATGTTGCACGGAATTAAGAATTTTTAGCAATGAAAAAATGTTAGTGTTATAGCTTTTTAGGTTATTATACACTTTTGGTGTATGCGTATATTTTAATAAGGACCGATGACATAAATGACATGCAATATGATAAAATAAAAATGTTTCAACTGAACACTTGATGAAATATATTTCCATCCCCTTCATCTTCCTTTTTCTTCATTATCACTTTCTTCTATCAACACTATTCTTCCAACTCACTTTGGGTAACTAGGATCACCTTTTGTCCCCCCCTCCCCAACCTTATTCTTCTATCCATTTCTTTCATATTTTCAATCGTCGATCAACATAATCCATCACCCCATTGACACTCGATGGGGAGTCCTTCATTATACTAATTTTTCTTCTATCCCTTTAAAAAAATTATTTTCCTGTACTTTTCTACTATCTTTGAAGTGGTGTCACTTACGCCACCCCAAAGAGGGGAAAATGTAGACACCTAAAATTTCCTTATGCATTTTTAATACTAAAATTGAACTAACTATCCTCTTTCAGATCATTTCCATAGTAGTTAACACTTTTCCTCTAATTAGATAGCACACATCTTCATATTTATTAATTAACAAACTTTCATTAATTAATTAAATCTTTCCCCATTCTAGATGTTGATTAACAAAATGTCATTAATTAGTGTTCACTTTGAAGGTATAGTAGCAAATTAGCACAAAGAAACAATCAATTTCTTCTCTCTATTGATCCTACAAATAAAATGGATAATATATAGCCCTGGACAATAAAAACACTTCCTAATAAATAGGAAGTAGCTACAAAAAAGAACCCAAAATAATCACGGGTATGACAAAAAAATATATTATTGTTGTACTATACAACAATAGTCTCATTACTAATAATATATTAATAAGAGCACTAATAAATATTTTCCTAACATTCCCCCTGTAGTGCAAACATGGGGAAAACCTCCATACTACATTGCTCCTGATTTAGTGATTGAATGTGATTTTCCTTTGGATGATCACAAACCAAAAGTTGGTTTTCCATCGATTAATCAAAAACTGCGACTAAGGTGGTTTTCCAGTGGTTGACCAAAAACCACAAAGGGGTGAAGGTTTTCAAATGGTTTACCTATAACCATATCACGATGTGCTAGTGCATCCTTCGAATCTCATCAAAGTTTCTCTTTAGGAGATAACATTTCAAAATCCATGATAGTGAAAAACATATCATCCACACATATAAATTGAATCATTATCATCCCCCCCCCATAATGTGAAGTTTCCATAACACATTAATTTGAAAACACCACACTGAAATTTAAACACGCACAAATGAAAAAAATGCCACCAAACCATTTTTGTGCCCTCATCGGTGGTGATTAACGAGAGGACGCCAATTATCCTCCATGCTCTATATATCCTCCATCCTCTAGTCTCATGTTGTTAGTTTAGCCAAATGTGATCATGAACCTTAAAAACAACTTAGACATCAAGTTATACTGAAAATGTGTCTGCAAGGGAATTTTTTATTTTTTATTTTTGGAATTTTACAATGACTCAATTTTTTTAAATTTTTTTTCGACTCTTTTGATTACACTTTTAACAACTCACTATAATAATAGACACACAATTTTTGACTAATATTGACAATGTCGAGACAAAAATTATACAATCTAGAATATCTAACACAAAAAACTACAAGATGATATACAAACATTATTAATATTGAATTTTGACAAAATAAATCTTACTTTTTGACTACAATGATGAGACGATATACAATTGATAATGGCCAATTAAAAAAACATTTACAAAGATTAGTATAATTAAAAATTTATCGAAAAAACTACACTACAAGTTCACATGTTATGGGAATTAATTAAAACTTATTGAAAACCTATTCCTAAAGAATGAAAGATAATGAAACTCAATAAATAAAAAACCAAACAAAATAGTTCCCCACTCATTCTAAATCAAAAACTTTTTGTCATTTTCCTTTGAGCCTATGAGGTGTCGCACTTGTGGATGTGGCAAGTTTTCCCAATGCACCATGGCCGTCAGGGTGTAGGTACATCATATCCCATTCAAACCTTCAAAAAAATGTGTGTGCCAATAAAACTCGAGAATATTGCACCAAATATGAGACAAAGGTAGTTTTCCACCGAGATGGTGACTAAAACGGTAATGCAGAACAACACTTGATTTGCATATCCAGATCGAGTTACTCACTTTTGTAGATCAAGAACTAAATTCAACTTGTCCACCTTGTTGTTTTAAACTAAAAGTAAACAAATGATGATGAATAGAAATGATCATGGATTAGACTATGTAGGAATGTTTTGAGAATCAATCATTCGCTAGCAATTCATGGGAGTCATCGTTGAAGAGGTTGAGTAATGGAGATAAATCAACCACAATGTTAATGTAAAGCCATGATTGCAATGTAATTGGATCTTCTCAGAAATCCAATAGAAAATGCAGCGGATTATGCACACAAATCAAGATGTGAAGACTTTTCAACTGTAAATGTTTGAAAAAATACGCATGAGGTATCTTCAATTGATTGATTTATCTCTTAGAATAATGATGCACATCTGCCAAACGCTTATATTCTCCACACACCGTTCAAGGCTACAAATAAAATGAATACTTAAAGAATATCTGTATGAAGTCTCCAAATAAAAAATTTATCTTCTACCATACTCTAATGGTTAATGACTCTGATACCAAATGAAGGTATAACAATAGATTAGCACAAAGAAACAATCTATTTCTTCTTTGTAATTATCCTGTAAATACAATTGCTAGTATATAGCCACGGAAAACAAACACACTTCCTAATAAATAGGAATTAGGTACAACAAAGAACCTGAAATAATCATGGGTATAACAAAAAAATATATTATTGTAGTACTATACAATAATAATCTCATTACTAACATTATATTAATGAGAGAACTAATAAATGTATTCCTAACATGCTTCTACTTGGGTAAATTAATTATTATTAATTAATCATTCTCATTTCTCTAAATCAATAAATCACCATTTATTGGATCAAATTCCTCTCTTACATCCCCTAAATCATATTATGTATCCTCTAATTAGCTTTTATAAGCTTACATCTACCTATTAATTAATCACACCTGATTAATTAAAACATCCCCCAACTCTCATGAGTTACTAATGAAAAATTAAACTCTTCTAGATCAAGGTTACCTTTTATAAAGAAACCTTATCCATTCCTAATCTTTCTTTATCCTTATCCCATATGTACTAATATGAAAATCTCTCTCAAATATGTAAGCTATATAAAGGACAAATCTTCTTCCTTCAAATCATACACCATGCTTTGAATAGTGAAAACTATAGGCAGTTGTCTTTGAGAATTATCCATTGATTTGGATTAGATTCTCAATCTTGCATTCATTCACTCAAATTTGAGTAGTATGGGAAGATCCAAAAATGTTCATTAGCCATTTCTTGGTGAGATTCCATCCTCAATTCTTGAGGAAAACAAAAATCAATTTTGATTATTAAATGATCTCACTAGGTTCATGTTTATTTAGCAATATAAAGAGTAGAAAAGAACTTACAATTTAGTTTTTTATGAATTGAAGAAGTTAGTTTCTATAAGCTCTTATCTTGATGGTTCTATAGTAGATTTATCTTTTTTTAGATTACTAGGTGTTAGTATCTTTTAAATATCATTGCAAGTTTATTATGTTCATAGATATAACTATTTTGTGTGTTTCATGTTGTTCCCCTTAAGAAATTTTGTGCCTTGTCAAAATAAAAAGAAAGGATTCAATAAAAATGTTAAAGGACTGAAAAGAAATGAAATATTATAATAACGTCCATGAGACTAGAGATTCTATGGGACAAAAATATGAGACTTTAAGATGAATTCAGAATATTTTCAATAGCCCTATCTTTTACTGTGAATCTTGAGTACAAACCTCATGGGATCTTTTCAATCCTTGTTTCTTCAACTAACACCATAAGAATTCCCTTGGGACTGGTTAATATATTGGTTGATCAAATTATAAAAGAATCTAGACTTGTGGGTGATGCGGTAGATATGTTTACATCTTTCACAAAGCTAAAAACATGCAATCAACATTAATAAAAGTTTAAAATGGACTTAGCTATTTAAAAGAGCCTGGGACATTCAGATGTCCTTCAAAGATGTGCACTTCCAAGAAATTCCAATGCCCAAAAAGGAGATGATAGATGGAAATATTTTGCGGCCTCTCTAAACCATTCAGGTTTTGTAGACTTCAAGTCAGAATGAACCAAATTCATAAGGTTTCAGATCCAAAACGGGGTAGAGGGGTCAAAATAGAAATGTGGAAAAGTAAGGGATATACAACTGACAGATCAATGGCCGATGGTGGAAACACATCACCATTTTGGTGCAATGTGAGTAGATGGGATCCCATGCAGACCTCAAGTCCATGGAATAAACCAAGTTTCAAAGGCTTTGGGTCCATGGTGGTTTGATCGGTCAAGGTGTATATGTGGCAACATTTCTATGAAGCCAGTTATGAATATTCCCAGATAGAAGTAACGATACAAAGGACTGACCCCGAAAACCAATTAAAGGAATACATGAAAGAAAGATAACTTGACACTGGGATAACAAAAAAGGTGTGTGGAGATATTTCTCATTGGTTTATGCTTCACACTCTTAAGGTTTTTGTAAATGAACATAAATTCTGAAGTAAACATGGATATTTCTCATTGGCTCACATTTCACACTATAATCAAGGTTTTTTAAATGAAATTAAATTGCGAAGTAAGCATGGAGCTTTCTCATTGGCTCACATTTCGTTGTGGTCAATCAAATTTATTAGTCTAACTGACATAGAGGAGCATGGATCTTTCTCATTGGCTCATGTATTCAAAGATATCAAGAAATCAAGTCCGACACTGCAAAGGTGCAGGGAGTTTTCTCATTGGATCATCTTTCGTGGGGGCCAGTAAAAGTAAGAGAACAGTCTAATAAGGCAAAGGTGCGTGGATTTTTCTTATTGGCTCCCATTTTGTAATGGAACATACCTAGTGCAAAGCCACATAAACACAAAAAATGTCATGGAATTGTAAATGTAGGAAAAGTTAATTCCCAAATCCAATCAAACGTTATCACGTGTCACTCTCATGTTCATCCTGAGAAGCAAAAATTCAAATGGCCATAACTTTCGCTCCAGAGCTCCAAATCACGCAAAATTGGTCTTAATGGAAAGGTCTCCTCAACCCTTCAATTTGGCATCATTTGATTCATAAATTGATGGAATTTAGTGGGATAAAAAGATTTAAAAAATGGACATAAGCGCACTTGTTAGTATCAACTAACTATTTTGCACATGTGGTAGCAAAGGGATGTAACCGATCCCAAAATACTAACAGAAAATCGGATATTTTAAGTTAGACAAAGTACATTCCCACTCTGATTAAAGATATTTATTTGTGAATATGGAGAAGATTCACTTGCTATTTGGGGGGGAATCAAATTGTAAGAATACACCAAATTTGTATAAATATGAGGGCTTTTCCTCATATCAAGGGGGTTAAATTTTTCTATTTCTGAAAAGGTGGAGAGATACAATTGTAATATTGCATGTTTCTTTTATGAAATGCTTATGGATTTCAGTTTCCAAACTCCTATGCCAAGGCAGTTGTAATGTACATCCATTGAAAAACATTGAGAGAATTTTATTTATGTTCCCTTGTTAAGAAATTCAATATCTAAATGAAATATGTCCACTTATGATCTTTTATTTATTGTGTTCTGGGTTTTGTATGTTGAATTTTTTATTGATGAGTTATATTTTGTGTTGCAATTTTGTGCTTATTACTTCTCTGTGTAGTACACTAGATCAATCCTTAACGGTTGCGCTTTGGTTATTAATTAAATATTGTGGTGTGAGCATTTACTCTATAATATTGGACATAATTCTAAAATCCTTGTTGTATCCATTTTTTTGAAATGATTTTTTTAACCTTTGAGTGAATCTTGGGCATACTAGAGTATAAGTAGTAAATACTTTATTGGAATATTGACAGGATGTTCTGTGTTGAGTATTTTAGATATTGTGTTGGAAATTTACATATGTTGAGTATAAATGAGTGTGAATCTTCCTTTGGAGAAATTGTCACTACTTAATCAAGTGTTATGTACTTACCAGAATAGAAGGTTATTTTAGTAAGTGTTAAATGATTTGATACAAGGAATTTTTCATCATAAAAATCCCCTCTTTTTGAATTTACAACTACCATAATTGATCCCACCCCATACTAACTTCCATTTTTTATCCCACCCCATACTAACTTCCATTTATTTTTTTGTTTATTTATATATCACTGGAGGTGCCTTCTAGCCTTAACTCTACTATCAAGAGAATATAAGAGCAACTGATCTTTGTTTTCTATAGTAACCTATGTCTGGTGCATTAATCATATGTAACATATTTTATGACAACTCGTGAGAGTGAGTGTTGTATTGATGGCCATGTTTATCCTAGATTTATCCATCATTTAAACATATCAAGAGAAATAAAGAATTCATCTCCCCGCCTGCAGGTTTAGGTTACTCCACAAATCCTCTCACCCTGGTTCTAAGGAAGGACCCCTCCTTAGATAAAAACAACAATTACCTGGTCTATCACCATCCCATCCCCCTTCCTAAGAGAATGTTGTTCCCTTAAAATTGAGGACCAAAAATAACAAGATGAGTCCATCCCATTTGTGTGTTCCCCTCAATCACCTAAAATATTAATACCAAGGAAATTGCTAGACCCCTTCCCGGCTATAAAACAACATACCACACATTTTACAACCCATACAAGTATCCCCCTTCCCAGAGAATGATGTCAAGCCACCATGGGGTGTAGAATTGAGGACCAACATGCTTCCGGCATCATCGTTGATGAAAATTCATAAATATTTGCAAAGTTTAAGCCTAATAGTTTATGAAGATATCCCTTCAAGAAATTTTTTATTTAATCTATACATCTAAGGTGCAAGGCCTTAGTGGCAACTCTGTCTTTCAAAGAAAATCTGGGTTATACCAATGCAAATAATTTATACCTTTCTTATTAACTCTCCCCTTTGCAAATATGGAAGGATGAAGATCCATTTTCAAGTCTAATCCTACTAGAAGATTAGTCCCATATCTGGAGAATACACATTCAAAAAGTAAGCATATCTAGAAACCAGTGGGTGGTCAAAAGAAAGAAGAAAATATTGTTCAACCTACTAAATGTGATCCACATTTGGTAGAGGAATGCTCTAGCACATATGACAGCTCTGATCAAGGTAGTCCTCAATCATATTTACATTATTTGTTTCAAGAAGGTTCAACATCTTCCTCATCTTTACAAATAATAAAGGTACTCCTCATCTTCCTTATTTTTTGACTCTTGAGAATAAAGTATTTTATGAAACTGAGTCCCCAAGAGATTTCCATTTTGTGAATCATACTCCTCTACCTTAGAGGCCTCCATTTCCCCACCATTTCAACCCTCCTATTGAAACACCTCCACAAAATAATATGTAACAACCTCCATAAAGGGCTCCTTTTGTAGTCACCACTTATATATCAATAAGGTTAAATGGAATGGTGGGCTATCCTAATGAAGTACCAAATGAATCAGAAGTAGGTTTCCTACATTTCAGGGGAATAATGTCATAAGTGAGGATCAACATCTTATATTTTTTTAGAATGTTATGCATGACTATGAAGTAGAGCATGAGGATGTTTATGTTGAGTTATTCATATATACATTAGAAGAAGATGTCAAGGAATGGTACAATTTTCTGCCTACAAATTCAATTGATTCTTGGGTAGAAATGAATAATGCATTCAAACTCCAATATGGTGATAAGAATGACCCTACGTTTCTTTTATTAGAGTTTGAAAATATCAAAAATAATCCTAATGAGTGTATGAAAGACTTTAAAAATAGTTTCAATGAAAAATTGACTAGATTTCCTACTAATATAAGGCTCAGTGATGATTCTTTCTTGATTAAATACTCAAATGCCTATGATAAGAAAGCAACCTCTTATCTAAGGGATAGAAATACTAGAACTTTGAGGAAGGATTTCTCTATGGCTATCCAGATTGAGAACAATATTAAAAAAGTTGGGAAGCCTCTAAAGAGGGAAGGTGTAAAGTTGATTAATCCATAAAATCCTTAGGCAAGTAAGGTAGTAGACTAAGAAGAGGTGGTTAAAAATTTGGCTGGAGTAGTCAAATAGATTGCATATCAGCATGCTAAAGTAGAGAAAGGATTGGTTTCAAATCCTCAAGCTCAGTACCAGGCCCAATGAAAAAATATATTTGGGAATCATCCCAAAGGAGATTACCACGCTGATGAAAGAGGAAAAGGACCTATGGGTTCAGGAAATAAGAAACAGGCTTTCAGAGATGATAAAATAGTCCTAGATCCATTGAAAGTAAGGGTATTTATAGTAGAAGAAGAACACATCATCGTGTGGTGTGATAAACTTTTATTTCTACATCCCGCTTATGAGAAGCTTGTCAAAGATGATGAGGTTGTTGTTGAAGTTTTTTTTGGTGACATATGCATGATGGAATATCCAAAAGATTCAATGCAAGAAGCCACTTCAACCGATATATTGTATGTTAAAACTGTGGAGGACTTTTGGTCTTGCACAAATCAGGTATATTCCCTCCCTTCTATAGTTAATGTTGATATAGATATGGCTCAATAATTTGAGCTTCCAAATCATGACTTTGAGTATTTAAAATCTCTAAATATTTACAAGTATGATGGTGGAATCTCTTCTGAAGAGAATAGAAAACTATTAATGAATGGTGTTTTTGCTCAAGAAAAGGAGTATAACCTTCGAAACAAACAATTCAAAGGACATGTCCCTACTCCTAAACTAAAAATGTCTCTCTTGACCAACATCCCCAAAGATTCCCCAAAAATAAATATGCCTAGTAAATTTCTTGTCAATACTTCAATACCAAGTGCTTCTGCATCCACCCCCAAAGAATAAGGGATAAAATCCCATCAGAAAAGACTATCAATATTACCTCTAATACAGCCCTACCAAAGTATATTGTATGTGATATGGCTCAAATTCTAAGTCATATAAAGATCATTGTACCAATTGTGGAATTACTCAAAATTCTTAAACATAGAAACATGGCATTTGAATACTTGAGGCTTAAGGATGATATGGTTGTAAAAGAAAGGGGTACAAATAATGTAGTAACTCCCCATAGTGTTGTTGAAGTTGAGATAAAGGAAGACCCAGATAAAATGGAAGAACCCCCAAAAGTATATTTAGGCACATCGTTGGTAGAATCCCAATTGGAAGTGGATCCCTTCTTTGCCACTCTAATTTTCAATGAACAGATTCTATACAATTATATGTTTGATTTAGGAGCTTCATGTAATATCATGACTTTAGAAGTCATTTATGAATTAGACATTAAAAGAAAAGAAAATTTTGGAAAGTGTTATGATATGGATTCAAGAGAGGTACCTATTGTTGGATATGTCATAGGTCTAGTAGCACAGCTTGCTTCATATCCTGGCAAATATTTAACTATGAAGATGGTTATAGTTGATTACCCTACTAAATGGGGTATGTTGCTATTAAGAAAATGGGTTGCTAGTGTGGGAAGAAGTGTTCAGATGGACATATCATATGCCTCTTTACCATTGGAAGGTAAACTAGCCAAATCGCATGGAGAAAAGAAAATTATCCATCTTATTAAGGATCCCATGAATGCCTCTTATGAGGTATTGTTTGTTGATACATATTTGGGTAATTTCATAGGCTGTGCAGATTCTGAAGATCATTGCATGCATATTAATACAAACCTTGAAGATGTCAATGTCCCCTGGACTATAACTTTTGACGGAGCATTCTCCAATGCTAGAAATGGAGCTGGAGTGGTTTTAACTTCTCCAAATCGGGGTTCTTTTAATTTCTCATTCAAATTGAAGTTTGAAGGTAGCAACAACATTGTTGAATATGTGGCATTGCTCCTTGGTTTAAGATTTGTGTGGAAGCATGGGATTATTAACATTATTGTCAAAGGAGAATCTAAATTATTTGTAAATCAAGTCAGGAAATTATATGTAACTAAAAAATAGAGGCTGAGACAATATAATCATGTAGTTTGGGATCTCATAGAATTTTTTGATTCCTCCAATTGCCTTTATCATGAAATAACATATAATGTTGCAACTGGAAAATTGGCTATCTTATCCTCTCAATATGATAATGAAGTTTTATCTCTTTATTGTAATTATGAAGTAGAAATGCTAGTCAAACCTTCAGTTCCTGAAAAATATTCAGCATTGGCGGGTTTTTGAGGATGATGCTTAGATTCAGAGGTTTTTAAATTGTAAAAATGAGTTCACAAATCAGCTCATTGACTTAGAACCCATGGTTGTGTTATGTGAATGAAAGGAAACCCTTTTTGGGAAATATGTAAAAAACTTAAAGACAAATATTATTCCTAGAGGACTTGTCAGATTGGAATCAAATTTTGATAGTATAGGCCAAGTTGTGAGAAAGTCAATTCATGCACCCCAAAAGATGTTCAAAATGCAACTTGAGAACTTCTCAAAACTCCTAGAAAAGTTTTTCTGGGATATAGCATGAGAAAAGAAGAAAAGAAATCTTATGCCAAATTTTTGAAGTAATACCAGGATTTCCTGGCATGGTCTTATCTAGAGATGAAATCTTACAAAGAAGACATCAAGGATTGGAGAACATACTCTCTTTCTGAAAAGACTTGGAAGGACATTTGCTGGAGTTTACCATAAATGGCAGGCATCTCAAACACTTCTTAGACTAAGCCAAAGGATCAGGTATGATCATTGTACAGTGTACATTTTTGTTGTATTGTTGTTTTCCTTTGTTTTTGTTGTTGTTTCCCTTTTTGTGCTCTTGTCTACATTGATTGAGTTTTGAGACATGTCAAGTATTCTGGTATGAAATGTTACGTATCTTTTCATAAATCCTTGAGTTTTTTGTCTCCCTGACTCCTTACCCAATGGATTCGACATATGGTCTTTTTTCTTGTGGTAACCCATAGGGGGTGTCCATCCCTGAGCAGGAGCCATTTTTGGTGCTCAATCCAGGCCCCTAGATTAAGATGGTATTTTTCCTAGACTCTCCATAGATGTAACCATTTTATGTGCTTCATATTGTTCCCCTTGCTTCAAATTTCAGTTTGAGAAAAGAAGAATTATCAATTTATAATAAATTTTGTGCCTTGTCAAATAAAAATAAAGGATTCAATAAAAATGTTGGAGGAATGAAATGAAATATGGTAATGACGTCTACAAGACTGAAGATTAAAATGCACTAAAAGACTAAGACTTTATATGAATTCCTAGGATGTTCAATAACGACATTACTGTGAATCTTTAGCATAAACCTACAATCATTTTCAAAGCATTGATTCTTTGACACTGTAAGAATTCCCCATGGTTAAGGATTGAACTAAGTATCATTAGTGGACTTGCGGGAGATTATAAATAGGTCGTGTGACATTCATTTGGTCATTAATTTCAATGTCAAGCATCATACAGGGACCACATGATATGAAAGATTCAACGATGGACTTAGCAATGGGGACACATCCTCAGATCATTCTTTAAATGGCCATTTAAGGTAGATGCACCACTAAGTGGATGTGAGATCCATGACGGAGATCAACCATGGTTTGATATCGGGCCTTTCTAAGCCATTTGCGGTTGTGGAGAAAAATTCTAGTGCGAATGTACCAAATTCAAATGTTGAGGAGTTAGGGTAGAAATAGTCAAGATGGCGCAAGATCAATGGATGATGGTGGAAACATGTCACTATCCTGACGCATAGGCAAGTAGATGGGATCCCTTGTATGTAAAGTCCGTGGAATGAGTTGGAGTTTCATAGAGGGATTCGGGTCCGGGTGGTCTGGACCGCTCAAGGCACGGATATGTGGAAACATTTCTATGAAACCAGCATGATGAAGTATGCCCAAATAGAAGTCACGATGTGAAGGCCCGACCCTGCAACCAATGAAAGGTGAACATGAAAGTAATATAACTTGACACTGCGAAACCAAAAATATGCCTGGATATTTCTCATTGGTTTATGCTTGCGACACTCTTGACAAGACTGAAATTGTCCGTAGCAGGTGGATATTTCTTATTGGTTTATGCTTTGCACTATAATAAGGTTTTTGTAAATGAAATTAAATTGTGAAGTAAGTGTGGAGCTTTCTTATTGGCTCACATTTCTTGATGGCCAGTCAAGATTATTAAACAGACTGACATTGCGAGGAGCGTGGAGCTTTCTCATTAGCTCACATTTCACGGTGATCAATCAAGGTTATCAAAGAGTCTGAAGTCGCGAAGGTGTGTGGATTTATTTATCACGTAATTTGGCTCAATCAAGTAAAATAATACTCTAACACTGGGAAGTACAAGATTTCTCATTGAGATCATATTTCTAGGTGACTGCTACAAGTAAGATAAAAAGAAGCTAAAGGTGTGGAATTTTCTTACTGGATCACATTTTGTAATGGAACATACCTATGTGCAAAGCCACATAACATAGAAAATAAAAGGGAAGAAGACACATAGATAAAGGATTTTTCCAATCAAATCCAATCAAGTGTCACTCTCTCATATTCATCGTGACATGTAAAAATTCAAATGGAAATAACTTTTTCTCCAGGAAGCTCCAAATCATGGGAAAATTCGAGGAATCTCATTGGAAAGGCTCCTCAAAGCCCCTTAAATTTGGAATCATTAAATTTTGAAAATTGATGGAATTTTAAGTGAGAAAATTTGAAAAAAACAATCTGCACCTGGTTTTATCAAAGCAAACTAGTTTTTAACATGTGGCATAAAGGCATGGAACCGATCCCAAAATACTTACAAAAAATCAGATATTTTCAATTAGACAAAGTACATTCTTGGATGGATTTAAGAGATTAAAGATCAATTTATTTTATTGAACAAGGAGAAGATTCACATCTATTTGGGGCAAAACTGAATTGTAAGTTCAAGCACCAATTTTGTATAAATATGGGGTCCTTGTCCTCATTAAGGGTGGTTAAGGTCAATTTGAGTTCCTTAGGAACTTGTTGAGACATCTAAATTATCAATGTTTCATATCTTATTACTTTGGTGCAAGTTTGAACTACATCATTTCAGTTTGATAAACTTCTGATGGCCAGGTTTGGAAATGTAAAGCCATAGAGATCAACATTGAAAGGCTCTTAAACATTATTTCCCTTGTTCCTAAATTCAAGATCTGAATGAATTCATTTCCTTTATGAGTCTAATGCATTTAGTTGATTCAGTCAACCATTCAATAGCAATGTATACAAAGCCTGATTGATCCAAATTCAACTCATTTTCTAGAGAATAAAACACTTATTCCTTTCCTGTGTATACACATTCTTCATTCCATACATGAGATTGTGATTTGGTCATTAACATCAATTCAATTCCAACAGCATTTACTTTGCAAGTATTGAGACAGGTAGATTATATTCCTTTATTGATTTCCAACAACAACTTTACAATTTATCTCTTTTCCATTTGAGTGTATCTTAAGCATACTAAAATAGCAATGCATGTAACATACCTTATCAGAATTTCCTTTCAAAACAGAGAGTAGAATATAACTTCTTTACATTTCACATTCCAATTCCAATCTTCCATTATCAATACAAATATTTTCACATTAAAAATTGCTATAACAATTCATCCACTCCAAAGTGGGAAGGATTACAATGAACTTTCTCAAAGAAGGGACTGTCAAACTGTATATTCCTCTTGCTCAAAAATAGAAGCATGCTAGTTTCTTCATCTTTTCATCTTGATCACAACTCAAGGAAGGGGGAAAGGCAATGCTCTCCACCCAACCAAGATATCCAATGAGAAGGGAGAAGCCATCCTTCCTCATTGGCCCCCGAGCCCCAACCATACTGAGATAAGAGATGCAATACAACACATGGCAACAAAGGCTTCCACAACAGCATGCATCATTTTCACATTTAGAACACATTTCAAGAAGAATGTAGTTCATAACTACATTAAACAAGTGCAAACAAAACTAAGGCTTCATCAATCAAGCCAACAAGAGCAAGGATCTATGGGGGAAACTGCTTATGCCTCCCAATTGGATTTATCAATAGTCTTGTTAAGGATGTTATAAAGGGTTCTTTTAGTGGCTTAGACTTATCCATTAGCTTGATGATAGTATGGAGAAGAGAAGATAAGATTAATATTGAATGATTCACAAATATTCTTGAGCTCTTTGTTTTTGAAGTACTATTTTTTGTCCATGATGAGGTTGTGAGAGACCCCGAAGAGGAAAATGATATATTGATAGATGAAATTAATGATCTGATTGGCTTTAGTAGATGAGAATAGAATGACTTCCACCCATTTGGTGAATTAATCGGTAGCAGTGATAATAGAATGATGGATTTAGGAAGAACTTGGATTTATGAGACCAATGAGGTCAAGTCCCCACTATGAGAAGGGCCAAAGGTCCTGAGCTAGCTATAAAGCCTAACTAGGAATGCAGACTAGATTGGAATTTTGTTGGCATTTGACACATTTTTTAATGTGTTCACAGTAGTCTTTATTGAGAGAGGGATAATAATAACCTATGTGAAGGATGCGCTTGTTGACATCCAAACCAACTAAAATGACCACCACAGACACCATTTTGGAATTCTTAAATAGCTCGATTGGATTCATTATATTAAAGAAAATAAAGAAAGATTCCATCAAAGCCACGCTTGTAGAGGATGTCTCCAAGGATGATATATTGGTTATCACATTAAATAAAATACCTCATACCAATTTTAAATAGGTAAGAGGTGATCTATATATTAAGAGAGATAGTTGAAAAATTGAGAATACCAAATATCACGAGGATTAGTGTTAACATGATTGAAACAAGGAAGCTCGTGAACATGATATGGTTGATTAAGATGCTGAACAACATAAATATGGTCATTCCTTCTTTTTCCATGAGATGAGGGATGCAATAGATTCCATATTTCCTGTGAAGTGGTTAAATGAATGAGGGAGAGTTTGAGTGGTATAAAAATAGAATGCTCCAAGGAGTGGAAGTCGACAATGTCTTTATACTTAAATATGAAGGATCTAGATGGAATTTAAATTGGTAGATCCCCTCTTGACTTGTAGTTAATGATGCAGTATGAGAATCCCCATAGATTTCAAGGATTGCCATATTTCCAATGTAAGATAGATATGTAGTAATGAGACCAAATTACCCATAGCTTCATAGCCGAGTCAGTATTATTTTTGTAGTCATATATGATTGAGCTTATAAGCATTTAAGTCAATAGGAGTATCCCAAGGAGGAATGATAGTGACACCAACACCTCCCACTAATTTGTACATTTAGAAACCATCAATAGTCGAAGAGGCATTTCATGTTGGGAGGAGAAAACTATTTGTCAAAGTGGAAGGGGACTCAATAAACTACTTCTGAGGTGGATCGAAATATAACGAAAAGGGAGCGTCAGCTAATTGGTCTACGATAGCCTGGCCCTTGGTAATGATAAAATTTAAGATAATGAAATCTAGGTCAAACTTGGTCATTTGAGGTCCAATGATGCAAATCTAGTGATTTTAGACATAAGTTTTATGATTAAGAATTATTAACATGGTGAAGCTTAGAGGTGGCAAAGAAAATGAAGTGAAACACAACTTTTCTAACTTCAGTGGTTAGTGAATAATGCATATGATGCCATAATTATAGGTGTGATGTGAATATTATTATCCTGACTCCATGCTCATCGCGATCTTGCCAACATTGGATGTCTAGAGCATGATTATTCGGTGGAGATAAAGTAGAGATAGTAGAGGGATCCCCCTCTCATGGAGGTTGTAAACACAAGATAGAGATAGCCAATATACTTCTTGAGGTCCTCAAATGGATTTTTTGGATATCATGTTGAATGGTCCAAGTTTGTAACATCATGTATCTTTGTGAATAGAAGATGGGATGAAAAGCCTATGGAAACGTGTCATAAATTTGTGCAGATGAAATGACGAATTGCATTGAATTTTTCCTTAAATACTGAAAATATGCTTCAAGTTAGATGGAGAAGGTATCTCGAGGATAGCCTTGATCTTGTTGGGGTCATCTTCAATAGTTCCCCTGATAGAAATGATAAAGCCAGGGATTTTTCTAGCTTGCACTCCAAACATGCACTTGGTTGGATTAAAATGGAGGAAGAAGTGGATAAGGAACTTAAAAAGGACCTTAAGGACATCAAGGATGGTTGCATCAATGCTTATATTTAGAAGAGATCATCAATGTAGTCCTCTATAGTATTATGGATGAGATCGTGAAATATGTAAGTCATGGGGTTGATAGGTGGCTCTGAATTTTTTCAAACCGAAGGGAATAACGCAATAAAAAAAATTTCCCTAATGAGTTATGAAAGAATTATTATGTTGGTCTTCTAGTGCAATGAGGATCTAATTAAACAGGAAAAAAATTTCCATAAGAGAAATCATCTCATGGCCTGCAGTAAGGTCTAAAATTTGATCAATGTTAGGAAGAGGAAAATCATATTTAGGATTAGTGAGGTTAAGATCTCGAAAGTCTAGTGTAGATAAAAAGCTTTCCAGAAGCTTTGGAAATGGGTACTATGTTGGAAACCCATTGTGGACAGTTGATGGGGATGATTAAATTGGATGAAAGAAGACATTTCAACTCCTCTTTGACAAGTATGACAACTTGAGGATGTATGTGGCAAAGATTTTTCTTAACCAGATTAGCATGGGAAATGTAACTATTTTGCAAACAACAATGGAAGGATCAAGCCCGACATGTCTTCGTACGACCATGTGAAGGCTTTTCTAAGTCTAGAAAAGAATTCGTTTAAATATTTAGCTCATGCAGATCAAGGGATTGGCCTACTTTGATGGCATGGGGATATTGTGGAATCCCTATGGTAATGTGGATGGTGGATTCATTAATAAAGGTGGATGTTTCTAGTGGTAAGTTCTTATGAATAAGAGGAATATTCTACCCCCATGTGAGAGAGGATGGAATCATAATCAGTGCATTAAATAACATCAATGGTAGGTAAATATTCCTACGTATAATTTCCAAAAATCAAAGAGGGAGGGACCCCGTTTCACCTTCACAATGATAAGTGACCATGGCCCTAAGGTAATGGCAGAGATTAAAAAAAGGATGAGATATACACGGTGTAATTTGTATCCATAACCTTGTAGGATGGAGAAGATAGAGAGGATTAATTTCCATGAGAGCTAAGGATGGAGGAAGAGGATCAAGTATATTGTTCCTTATAGCCCAACCAATTTTTTTTGGGGGGTTTGTGAGATTAATTAATGACGAGGTCATATGGATGCCTTGTTCATAACACCCCATTCCAAATCCTTTCCAAGTGCAACAATGAAGATAATAATGGGAAAAGGATTTATTTAAATAAGTAGGCCTACAGTCAAATTCTTTGGTATATAGTTTTGTTTGAGCTTGAACGTCAATGTGAGAGGAAGGTAGATCAATGCCACCATATATGAGATTAGTGCAAAGATTAGGTAGAGTGAAGGGGACAATATCCCAAATGTCATATTGGTACATTGGAGATTTATTAGGTCTACCAATTTGATTGGGCATGGGAAGAGAGTTAAGCGTGAGAAGTACGATACTCCCCCAGTGATAATTTGGTCCATTACTTTGTCTAAAGAGTCATCATTAGGGAGTTTGGACACGAAAATAGATGAGCTAGTTGAATCTTCAAAAGAACCTTCTATGGGGATGAGAACATCATTAGGAAGGTAAGTTTTGTGTCATTATTTGAGTCCTGAGGAGTGTCTACAAGGAGAGTTAGGACCTTATCCTCATGTTCGTACTTGATGCAATGATGGATGGTGGAAGGAAAACAACACATGGCATGAATACATTGTTAGAATTTAGAGGATTCTAATTATTACGAATTTAAGCAACTAATGCATTTAAAATTGAGGATACACCAATTACGGGTTTAATTCATACATTTTAAACATTAATACATTATAAACATATAATAAAATAAACATTACATAATGAAACAAGTAAATACATACCAAAGATAAATACACAGGTGACACAATATGTATAGTGGAAAACCCCAATAGGGTAAAAACCACTTGAAATAACCTTTTACTATCAGAGAACCAAAGTTACATCCAATATTTTCACCTCCTCCTTTAAACCCTAATCATAAGGGTAAACAATTTTCACCTTTGATATATTTCACGAATATATCAAATGAGGACCTTAATGTCCTTTTTATACAAGGTGATTGGGTATGTCTCCCAACCCACCTTTTCAACCTAAAAGGGTTGACACATACACCTAGGTTTATAATATTTAATATTAGAAATATAATCATTTCATGATATTAAATATTTAACCTAAAGTATATACCTTGGTTAGCATATTTAATATAGAAATATAAATATTTCGTATTATTAAATATTAACCTAAATATATTAGTGATGGACCCATATTAACTAAGGGGTGGTCAAACCACTTAATCATTATGTTCCAATACTCCCCCTTAATGTTAAGTGGGATAACATATGCCAATAGATTACCTTCCCATGGTACACTACAAGATTTACAATCCTTAAACCATAAAGGTTTTAGGCTAACATTTAGGGTGAAGGAATTATAACACCTTCATCATACTCAAGTTACCTTTTGGTACAAAAAGATTTAGAATCCCAAAGATCATCCCATGATTAGTGGCTAAGTACGATTTGTGATTTTTACATGTTCTCACTAGTTCTCATAAAAGGGTATTAAACCCAAGCATATAGGAACATTTTATAAATAAGGACTTCCTTAACAATATGCTTGCACTGGATGTTTACCAGTAAACCCAATAACACTAAATGGTTTATTGAAGACTGCCTTTAAGGTCTTTCTACACTATTTTCTAAAAAAATAATCCGAGGAATACACATGCCCATAGGTCTTTTTACACTTTCCTTAAGGTCTTTATACATGTTCCCGAAGGTCTTTTACATTTGCATTTTTATTTTACAAATACAAAGTTACATTAGGAGGTGACATTGTCATGCACACTCCCCCTCAATGGAAACTCTGACAATCCAATTTTTTCATGAAAGTGACAAAAATTTGTAGCACTCAGGGGCTTTGTGAAGATGTCAACAACCTACTCTTCAGTGGGCATGAACTTGAGATCTATCTCACCACTTAGCACCTTCTCATGGATGAAGTGTATATGTATCTCAATGTGCTTCATCCTCTAATGATGTACTGGATTATGTGTAAGAGCTATGGTGCTTTGGTTTTCACAGAACAAAGGATCACTACCTGGATCCTTCATCTTTATCTCATACCTCTTTAGCCATAGAGCCTCTTTTGCATCTTCATTGCACTTCTATACTCATCTTCTAGTTGAAGAGATAGAAACAAGCTTCTTTTTGTTGCACCAAGTAATGACACCTGCATCAAATTTAAACACTAACCATAAGTAGATTTTCTATCCATCATTGCATCAGAATCACTATAAGTTAACATTTTCATTCTTAGTATAATGCAACCCATAATTGGTTCTTCCTTTAATATACTAGAATCCTTTTTACAAGATTCCAATGATCTCTATAAGGTTCCTACATAAAATTTGAAGAAATTTCTAACATAGGAAATATCTAGTCTCTAGTGATAGTTAGATAAATCAAACTACCAACTAACTATTTATATGAAGTAGGATCACAATTTTTCACATGCAGGTTTATGATCAATTTTCAGTCCAACTTCCATAGGAGTAGAAATTACTTTACAATCAATCATGTTAAAAAAATTTAGTACATTGGTTGCATAGTGTTCTTGAGAAATAACAATAGAATATTTATCTTGAAATACAAACATGTCAAGAAAATGATGTAAGAGACCTAAATCAATCATTTCAAAGTATTGTTTCAATTTTTCTTTAATTCTACACATTAAAAGGACCTCACCACTCATAAGCAAATCATCAACATATATGCAATGATAATATGTAATTCTTCTTGCTTGATGAATAGATCATTATCAGAAGAAAAATTAACAAAACCTAACTGTATATAAAGAAGGAATTAATTTTCACATACCAAGCTCTAGGAGCTTGCTTTAAACTATACAAGGATTTTTTCAATTTACAAACATAGTTTTCTTTACCAGTTTCTTCAAATCCTTTAGGTTGAGACATGTAAAGTTATTCTTTTAAATCACCATTAAAAAAATCATTTTTCACATCCATTTGGTGGATTTCCCACCCAAATTGAGTAACATTAACAAACAAGGCCCTAACAGTACTCATCTTAGCTATAGGATAAAAGGTTTCAACATAATCAATACCAGGTTTTTGAGTGAAACCTCTAGCAACAAGTCTATCTTTATGTTTTTCAATACTACCATCAACATTATATTTTACTTTGTATAACCATCTAGACCCTATAATACTTCTTTTTTCAGGAGGAGGAACCAACTCCCAAGTTTGATTTTGAATTAGGGAATTATATTTATCATGCATTCCATTGATCCACTTCTCATCTTGAGAAACTTCTTCAAACGTTTGTAGCTCAGGTTCATGCAAGGTCATTAATGCAAGGTAAGTATGATGACTTCTGGTCATTTTCCTAAGGTCAATAGGATTAGAACTTTCTAACACAAATTGATCCAATTTTGGTTTCTTAGCTAGGGAAATAGGGGATTTAGAAACATCCATATCATTAACACAAGAAACATCATCATGACCATCTATATTTTCATTATCATAACCATCATTAGAAATATTGACAGAGTTAGGAACATCATAACCATTATTAGATGAACAATTTTTTTTTTCCAACACAACCACATTACGGTTTTCCATTACTTCCCTTTTTACAGGGTCATAAATCCTTAGACCTATAGTGTTAATACCATATCCAATGAAAACACAAGAAAAATAATTCATATCAAGTTTCTTTTTCTTTTCTTTTTAGGAATGTATAAAGAAGCAGGACTACCAAAAACTTTTAAATGAGAGATATCAGGTTTTTGTTTTGACCATTTTTCTAAGGGATTCAAAAGGTGAATAGCTTTGGTAGGAACCCTATTTAGAATGTAGACTGTTGTGTTCATTGTTTCTGCCCATAGAAATTTGGGAATACCAGTAGAATGAAGCATAGTGTGAGCCATATCTAAAATAGTCCTATTTTTTCTTTCTGCAACACCATTAGATTGGGGAGAATGAGGAGAAGTTAATTCCCTTTTAATACCACAATCAATACAAAAATTTTCAAATGTCTTGCTAACATATTCACCCCCATTATCTATTCTAAGTCTCTTAATTTTATAATTTGATGATTTTTCAACAGATGCTTTTAATTCCTTAAATTTTCCAAATACATCAATTTTTTTTTAAAGAAAATATGTCCAAATCATTCTAGTGAAATCATCAATAAAAGTCACAGCATATAAATAACTATTTATTGAAGCTACTTCAAGAGGTCCTCTAGCATCACTATGAATAAGATCTAGAGAGGAAGAGAAACTATCCTCAAGATGTGAGTGAAAGGGTTTATCACTTTGTTTTGAGTGTAAGCACCCTTCACATGCATCATGAGAAGAAGACAACACCTACAAACCTTTTACTAGATTATATCTAGACATTTCATATAAGCTTCGATAATTAACATGTCCTAACCTTTCATGCCATAGTTTTTAATTATTAAAACTTTGAGATACAAAACACGATGCAGAAGAGAAATCATCAAAAATATACAGACCATTTCTTTGAATTCCTTCAGTAATTATATTATCATCACTATCCTTGATGTACCAAGTATCCTTCAAAATTTGAATAGATAAACCATCATGAGTTAGTTGTGAACATGATAAATTATTTTTAAGTTTAGGAACAAATAAAACATTATTCAAAACACCATTTGAAAATTTTACTTTTCCTTTTTCTATTGCTTCTAAGGATGAGTTATCACCAAGATATACATGTTCATTGATTTTCACAACATCAAATAAAGAATTTGAAACACCAGTCATATGGTTTGATACACCTGAATCTAGAATCCATTCAGAATTAGAGGAAGAGTATAAAGTAGCGTATAAAGCAATAGTTTTAGGAGCATCATTAGAACTATCCTTTTTCCTTAAATTATATCTAGACGAAACAATTTGTTTCTAATTTTTATGGATAGGTTTCTTAGATTTACAATATTCCTTTTTATGCCCAAATTTTCCACATTTGTGACATTTACCATTAAATCTTACATGTAATTTTTCATAAGAAATTTTTTTCTTATCAACAAAAGAAGATTTAGATTTATACTTCTGATCAGAGAAGGGCTTGCGAGGCTTGAACTTTGAATTCTGAGAAAGAAGTTCCTGAGAGGCATTCTCCTTAGAGTCAAAGTCCATCATCACTTTATCTTCCTAAATCAGAAGAGCTATTAGAGTATTCAAATCAGGAAATTCATCTTCATTCTGATAGTTCAAGTTAAGATAGAAATAAAGTTCCTAAATCTTTGAGGTATATTTAACTGCACAATAAAGTAGATTAATTTTTCACCAATTAAATCACAATTGTCCTCCATGCCCAGAAGAATTGTGTCTTTAGGCCCTTTCAATCCTTATTTTTAATTTTGGACTAAATTAACGTTCAGTTTAACTACTTTTCATCTCAAATTTTATACTCAGAGTCATGTAAGCAATTCTAAAACAATAACCTTAATGAATCTTAGATAGAAATTAACACTTTTTCGTACCTTCATGCATGAAAAAAATCTTAATTATACCTTCATGCATGTATTATATTTCTATTCATACTTCTTTCAGATGTTCGATATTATCAATGTGTAGAAGGTATTCATTGTTCACATTGTGAAAAATCATAGAAATGGCCTCTTGGGTATGCTGAGAGAATGCATTTATATTATCCACAGTTTCTTTTCTACCAGTGGGTGCAATCTTAGTTCCTAAAACAATTGTCAAGAGTTTCCTCACCATAAATTCATATTTTACCTTGATCTTCCAAATGTTGTAATTGGCTCCATTTAGGATCTGGGATTTATCAAGGTAGAAATAACTGGATGCCATTGTCTTCCTAAACCTGTAAAAACACCCCATTATAATATAAAATGCACCACACAGAGTTAGATGCATTTTTATTGAAAAAAAAATGATAATATCCATATTATATTCTTTTATCAAATATATTTAAAGATAAATCATAACAAAACCAGATATATAGATGTAAATTATATAAAATGCCAATTTTGAACAAACTACAATTATCACTAGTGATTCAATTAATCTCCCACGATTCAAGGGTGAATCATTGGTGATTGGGTCAATCGTTGGCGATTTGATTTCAAAATTTTAACTGAATCAAAAAATGGTTATATTTTCCAAATTTGGGTTTCTAGCTGGTAAATTTCTAGAAATGATGAAAAATCACCAGCGATTTATGAAATCACCTGCAATTCCTAAAACTATCAACATTTTTTTTAAATTTTGATTTTGATTTTCCTTTTGTTCCAATTTTTACTATTGTTGTATAGATTTTGAAGGGACCAGAGTATAAATTATATCAAAAAAACATCAATATAATTTTTCTTTATTAAAATAAAGAATTACTTTAGTTTTAAAACTATAGTATAAATTTATTAAGAACAATTAGAAAGAACCCTATTAAAGGGATCCCATTGAAAAATAGATGATACTAAATTAAGAAAATAAAATTCAAACCAGAGTATTTGGTAACAATATTATTTTTCCCCATTCCAAGATTCTTTAACCGAACCAATAGGAAAAATCAAATTCCTATTCTTGAGGAAGAATGTATCCCTTTGAATTTTTACATGTTTACCCTAGAATTTAACATGGGCCTACACACATTAAAACTTAAAGAAACATAGGAAAATATTTCATACAATATTTAACCCTTACCAATTTTTTCACGCAAGTATTCAAGGAGGTAATAGTCTTACCAAATTTTCATCTATGCATCCATATAATTTCTTCACACAAAAAACTTAGGTTGCACAAAAAAAGAAAGAAATCTGGAACATATTAAATAGCCTTTCCGATTGGTTAGAAAAACCTATAAAAATTAAATATATTAAATACTTTACCTTAGATCTAACATATTTAATTTAAACCAAACTCTGGTACCATGTTAGAAATTAAGGATACACCAATTACAGGTTTAATTCATACATACTAAACATTAATACATTATGCCATATAATAAAATAAACATTACATAATGAAACAAGTAAATACATACCAAAGATAATTACATAGGTGACACAGTATGTATAGTGGAAAACCTCAATTGAGTAAAAACCACTTGAAATAACCTTTTACTATCAAAGAACCAAAGTTACATCAAGTATTTTCTACCTCCTCCTTCAAACCCTAATCACAAGGGTAAATAATTTTCACTTTTGATATATTTCACGAATATATCAAATGAGGACCTTAATTTCCTATTTATACAAGTTGATCAGGTATGTCTCCCAACCCACCTTTTTAACCTAAAAGGGTTGACACCTACACCTAAGTTTATAATATTTAATATTAGAAATATAATCATTTCATGATATTAACTATTTAACCTAAATTATATACCTAGGTTAATATATTTAATAATAGAAATATTAATATTCCTTATTATTAAATATTAACCTATATAATAGTGATGGACCCATATTATTAAGGGGTGGCCAACCCACTTAATCATTATGTTCCAAAAACTACACCACTACAGAAAATGAATTTTTAGTTGTTTACTCTCTAAATATATTCAGACACTACATTATTGGTTATAAAATTTTTGTGTATATAGACCATTCAGCCATAAGATACTTAATGAACAAACCAGTAGTAGAGGAAAGAATTATTAGGTAGTTTCTTATTTTGTAAGAGTTTAACTTGACCATTATTGATAATCCTGGAAAGGCTAATGTTGTTGCTAACTTTCTTTTAAGATTGAATATTTCAGGAGAAGGTGAGGTAGTTCAAGATCACTTCACAGATGAAAACTTGTTTGTAATATACACACGTACTCCATGGTTTTATAACCTTGCCAATTATCTAACTACAGGGAATTTTCTAGCTTATTTAAATAGTAAAGAAAGAAAAATATTAGTAAAAAATAGTGCTACATATAAGTGGTGCAATGGAATTTTGTTTAAATGTTGTCCTGACATGATTCTTCTTAGGTGTTTTCAAGAAGATTCAGTAGATGACATACTAAGAGCATACCATGATGAATATAGATGAGGGAAATACTTAGTAAAGAGTACAACTCATAAGGTCCTTTGAGTTGGGTACTACTAGACCTCACTCCATAAAGTTGTCAAGAAATATGTATGGCAATGTGATGCATGTCAAAGAATGGGGAGGCCTACTTTTTCTTTTGAAATGCCCCTCAATTCTCAATAGTTCTTAGGACCACTTGAGAAATGAGGGATTGATTTTGTTGGACCTATAGACCCCACATCTTATGGAAAGGAGTGCATGTTGTTGTGCATCGAATATGTTACCAAATGGTCCAAGGTTCAAACACTGGCATATTCTAATGAAGATTTTGTTGCTGGATTTTTGTACCACAAGATCATTATAAGCTATGGAGCTCCCAGAGCGATAGTACCTGATCAAGGACCTCAGTTTTTTTCTAACATGACTGAGGCCTTTCTTAATATTTACCAGATCAAGCATAGTAAATCATCACCATACCACCCCCAATCCATTGGATAGGTGGAAGTCACCAAAAGAGAACTTGAAAACATCTTGACTAAAGTTATAAATGCAGATAAAAAGAATTGGGTGCCAAGACTGCTTGAAGTAGTCTGGGCATACAAAAAACTTGGCAAACCACCACTAGTTTTACCCCATATGAACTAGTATATGGAAATAAGCCATTGCTACAAGTGGAATTTGAATTACATACATGGAGAACACCATTGAATCTAGGAATTAACTTGGATGAAACTCAATAAGATAGGGTGATGTAGCTGAATGAACTAGAAAAGATGTGGATGGAAGCACAACAACAAGATGAGATCCTTTAATATAAGAGGAAGGTTTGGCATGATTCTCATATCAAGAGGAAAAAAATCAAAGAAGGAGACTAGGCTCTGTTTCTTACTCAAAATACCAACACTTCAAAGGGAAACTGAGGAAAAGAAGGTTACGACCTTACCAAATTCAAAAAGATATATGATAATGGATTTGTGAGATTTTTTCCAATTGATGGTGACAGAATAAATTTTTTAGTGAATGACCATAGACTGAGGCTATATTAACAACCCCAAGATAAATAAACCTTCACTAAAGACATACAACTATGTGAGTAATTTAATTTAGTGGAAAACTTCAAATCTTCCAGCCATGGGTAGTTTGTTAGGGATATGCAAATAAAGGAAGAAGACCATAATTTTTTAAGTCTTCTTCCCCCTATATCTAAAAATATATATCTTTTCTTTTATGCATGCAAATAAAGGATAGAAGTGTAAATTATAAAAATTCATATTAACCATAATTGATTTTTAAACATAGGAGGTGCAGCCCAAATGGTTAAAAGGATGCTAAGTTGGTAAGGTGATGTGTATTTACTTTTTTGTCAAAGGTCTTAACTATATTTGAAATTCCTAATGCACTTGATTAAAAACAAAAAAACTAAAGGAGTAATTGTAGAGATACATGGTAATGATTAATGAATAAGGCATTATTCCACTCTTTTTGAAGGATGAAATATGGAATGACTAATAATGATATAAGTGTGGGAATCGTGTGAATGAATTAAAATCTCACCACCTTTAACAATCAAATCAGTCATCTCTGTATTCACTCTCTGTCACCATGATGCTATTCTAAATTCATGCGTAATTCAAATTCAAGATACTGACATTACACAAATCTAATCAACCTCTTCCAAGAAACCATCAACATTGTTTTGAAAATCTAACTCCTCACTACCTTTTTCTTTCCTGTTTCAAACCAAACTTTTCGATGGTGATGAAGAAGAAGTTATAGACAAAATTTAAAGGGTTTAATGAATATTTTTTGTCAAATTCTAAAACAACTTGTTCTAGAGTAGGAGGGAAAAATATTGAGATAGATAGCCAATTTTTCATAACAATCTCTAGTCTTCTAGAATTTGGACTCAAGGTTGTCACTAACTCCCCCCTCAAAGTTTTAATAGCCCTTTTTCATGAGGAGGAGGAACCTCTTCCTAAGATAATAGTTAATCCCCAGGGGATCTAGAAGGGTAATAAAAGAGGAATATTGCTAGGACATTAGAAGGAGGTAAATTATTGGGTAAATAGGTATTTCATCTATGATGGACAAAAATTAGTATTAGGAGGGAGATACCCTATAAATTTTGACCCATTTGAAGAAATTTAGGGAAAACCCTACACTCAAAGTCAATCTCCCTGAATACCTAGAAAATTTCATCATAAAAGTGGGGTAGAAGTAGAAAAATGGAGTTGGTGATGTTGCAATTAAGCATTAATGGCTTATTCAGTTGATTTTTGCACACCAGGACTCGAGGAAACCCAAGATGAAAGAAGAAAATATGATTTTAGGGGAAATTTATAGACATAATAAGATCAAGGGTACTCCTATGATAATTTCTACCGAACTTTCCCATAACTCTCATCCCAAGATTCAATTCGCTCCTTAGTTTTCCCCTGTGTTCATTGAATATTCTGTAGATGACGTTGAGAAGCTTCCTGATCCTATAAATTTGAGGAAAAATTATATCATGAAAACCCTTCATGAAGAAAAAATTCATGTTGTTAAGGAACCATAAACTCATTTGGAAACTCTAGAAAATATTTCTATAGCTCTAAAAATCTAAACGGTAGATATGGAAACTATTACACAAGAAATTGGACATGAGGAATCATAAAGGGATTCTCTTCTTCACAAGGATGAGGTTTCCAGAAATTTTTGATCTAAAATAAAAACTAAGAGGTATGGAAGAAACTCATTTGTCTCTTTAAAATGAGTTTGTGTAAAAGAGTATAGAAAAAGATAGAGAAATATATGTTTTAAGAATGTAAATTACTATTTTAAAGAGATAGAAATATATTGGTTTGAAATCATAGGATGATTTATCATCTTGTTGGACTCAAATTTCTCTTAAAAACAAGGATCTAGTAGAATAAAATAAGAAACTCAAGGAAGAGGTTGAATCCAACTCTAATGTAAAAATAAAATTGGAAATAGTTGTTGAGTCTATCTGTCCTTTATCTTGTACAACATTAGCATGCAGGAAACCATATTTAGTGTATAGTCAATTTCTTCAAGAGAAATTTTATTCATGGAAGTTGCATAGAATTTTGTATGGAGATCCTCATGAGGTTCCTAATGGAAAAACCATTTTATAGATTTATCAGAGTTATACTCGATAAGTACAAAACTTATTCTGTGAATTCTATCTCCATAACATCTTGGTTCCAAATGGGGGGAATGATGGATAATAGAAACGCTAATCCTAAAGTAGCGAAAGGAAAGAAGAATGGGAAGAAATGTGGCTTAGGAAACTAGAGAAAGGATGTCAGAAAGGAGTTGATGCGTGGGGTCGATGGAACTCCTGCAGGTGAAAAAGGCTCAGGAAGTGACTTTAAGGCGGTGGCTCAGGTAGGAGGAAGAAAAAATAGACCTAACAAAGGTGTCACTCCCTTTCTGAAATATTTCAAAGAGGTGTTGGGATCTAATGGAGGAAGCCAAGTCAAAAATTAGGCCTTCTTGGTTGATTTAGCTGAGGAATATTTTAAAATAGAGCTAAAAAACATGGCAGTAGATGTTTATCACAGGGATTTGCTGGAGGATGCCATCATAGGTCATTTTAATGGAATTTGGCCCTCTTCTTAAGCCTTGTATCAATGGGTGTTTGAGAACTGGATTAGTAAGTGTGAAATTTCATTATGTTCAAAAGGTTTTTTCATTGTTCATTTAAGAGAGCATGGGGATTATCAGTAGTGTTTTTCAGAGGGCCCTTGATTTTGGGGTAACGCTGGTTTGTATTTAACTCAGTGGTTCCCAGATTTCGATCCTAATACCCACCTAGTCATAATAACGCCAACCTGAGTCAGGTTACTGAACTTACCCTTGCACCTATGGTATGCATTGGAGGATATCACAAATTCTTTGGGCTCATTCATAAAATAGGACATAGAAAAAATTCAATCTGGAATGTGCACTTATGTAAGAATGTGTGTTGAAGTAGATTTGAGTAAAGGCATACCAGATCACATATCTCTAAAATTTCAGAATTTGTAATGAATCCAACCCTTGGATTACAAGAACAATGCCTTCGGTGCTGAGTCAATAGAAATCCAGGTTATTTACAAGCCTCACGTCTGCTTAACAAAAACACTAAAAATGTTAAGAAGGGTGCTTCACGATGGGGAACTTTGAGTTAAGATTTAGTTTTGGCTACGATATTCCCGAAAGATACGAGTAAAGTGAATAATGAGACTGGGGTGGAAAAAACAATAGAAGAAAATACAAATAATAAGGAATTTGCAAGTGGCATGAAGTGATGGCATTCACCTGAAAAGTTTGACTCTGAGTCGAACAAATTATCATATAGCGTGAAAATTGTAGATGAAAATAATATTATGATGTTTGTTACTACAGATCATGGAAAGTGTCATGAGGTTTCAAATAAATATAAAGAAAGAAGGGATGGATAGTAAATATTTTTTATTATTTTCCATCTCATGGCGGGAAATAATTCCTTCTTTATGTCATCCCTTCCTCTGGGCCATTGTTAGGCTCTTGCGTGGTGTTGTTTGGTATTAGTTTAGTTGGTTTTGTATTTTTACAGGTGGGGCCCCATCAACCCTCTATTTCATAGCTCTGATCAAGAGTGTTTAACTATCTAAAAAAACCTTGGCTCTAAATGTTCCTAATTTTTTCATAAATCCGTCATTAGGAGAATTTTATTTAAAATATTTTCATTCATTGATAATAAATCAAATTATGTAGGAAGAGAAAACTAATATCTTTACACAGCAGGAATTATTTTTTTGTTTCTACATTTGACCCTATAACCATAATGATATTTTGATGAAGAAATATTTAAGGTCTTTGTATTACCAGGATGGAGTTGGTAAAAACACCTCTGAGATCTTGGAAATTTTTTTCCAATATTTTGAAGCGTACTGTCAGAAAAACTTTGGCTAGGCTATGATATCCTATGTTAAAATATGGGATACCTTTAATCTTCCACTGAAGATAAGAGAAGTGATTTCTCCTCAGAATCTCAACTAGAGCATGAGAATGGGAGATGCACTTATGGAAATTATTCAAAAGTTAGTGCAAAAAGGGAGTAATGAGTATAATGATGAATGGGTTGGGATGAAGGTTATGCCTCCTCTAATTCTCATCCCAATGACTACTTGGAAAAATAGTTCTCCTCAATCAAATTAAATCTTTATGGCATGGGTAGAAGCTATGTTTGCAAACCAAGGATGTAAGGGCACCAAGAAACAATATGTAGATAAATTTGAATAGTATGACATGGAAAAAAAGCTCAAACAAAATATTATCAAAAATAGTTTACAAGAGGACTTGATAAAGGTAAAGCACAAGGGATATGATGAGTAAATAAAATGACTCATCATAGCATCTATATAACTATAAAATTTACTTCAAAAAACACTAATCAATGCATGGGAATGTTCTAAATAGTTATAACTAAAGTAGAAAGTAATGCATTTCCCCTTATTCTATCTTAAGTAAACTAATGACCAATGAAATTTCTAATAACTACTTCTTTGAGTAATTTGGTGAGATGTGTAGGATGATGACACATATTCTTTTCCATTTTGAATAGTTACAATCAAAGGAGACTGAGTCTATAGCCACTACGCCATTTTGAATACTGAACCATAACAAGCTACAAACTAGGACCCATGTTTCCAACAAAGTTATCTGGCGTTATGGGACTTTAATGAATTTATAATCAGTTGCCTATAGTTTTGGCATATGTTGTAACTAGCTGTGTCTATAAGACACCTTCTCGTGACTATTTCTCAGTTAGTTATTTTTGGTATTACAATAGATAATAGATAGAATATATTGTAGTTTCTCTCTGAAGTATGTAACAAAATCATTTTTTATCAATACAATACATGATATTTTGAGGATACGTTTTTGTTAAGAGCCTCAATCCCAAAGTAGAGAAAAGGGCCCACTCAACTGAGGAGATTGAATGACTGGTATTTAATGTAAAATATGTACATTTACTAAGTTCAAGTTTTAATATCTTGACTTGGTGATTATCTGAATACAATCTTATATATTTTTATTTTAGTGAATTTCCTTTACTTGTCATTTCATTTAAACAAACATTTCATTCAGTAATTCTATTTCAGTTGAATAGATGCATTTTATATACTTTTTTTTCCATTTGATAGTTTAAAATCTTTTGATATTCAGTAGTTTAGACATTTACTCACTTTCAATAGATAAATAATATAGAACAAGAGAATCGATACCAAACAAAACCCCCCTAAAGAGAGAAACACCATAGTGACTGAGCTACATATCAACTTCTCTACATACAGCCTTGAACACAACCCTTGTCTATAATGACATCAAAACTTGAATAGGTTGATTGAATTATTGGAATTTAGAATGACCCATTAGTAACTCCTTTCTCCCTTATGGAGGTATGATGACTCTTACATTGGGAGTTACACATCACTCCTACTTGTACTCTTTTTTCTAATCTATGATAATTCTAAAATAATATTCCCTTGTGAATAAATATCTTGTTTATGTCTAATTTATTGGTGATTACTTGGAGCACATGTTCATTTTTGTTTGAGTACTATGAAATTGAGGTGCAAGGGTTCCATTATATTCTCATGGTTCATTCTCACATGGTATCAGAGCTACATTCTTGGTAAATGTGTACTTTTTAGTGGTTGTTGCTACTGGTTTTGATTCTTAATTTCTTATTGTTTAAGATTTTATTAATCATTTTTTGGTGCGTGCCAATCTAGTTTTATCCCATTTTTGGATTTTTGATGTTGTGTTTTACTTTTTTGTTTGTGTAGTCTGGAGTTTTATAACTAGATTTGGATAGTCTCGGCTATCTTTGGTGAAAATATCTATTTTGGAAATATTTATTATTTTATGATTTTTTGTTTGTTTTTTATTAAAGTTCAAATTTTGGAATTTTTTCCTCCAAAATCAGCTTTATCCCGCTCTCTCCATCCTTCCCTGCTCATCTCTTCAACCACCTTTCTCTACTATGTCTTCATAATCCTTTCCTCTTCACCCCATCTCGACCATGATCTATTCTATCTTGATGAGATCCTCCTCAAAAATCTCCAAAACGAGCTCCCACCAAGCTCATGCACTCTTAGTACCTTCTGTAAGCTCATTTGAGGGTTTTTTTTGAGCATGTTCTCTATCTAGGATTATTTTGGATTTTTTTCAAGTTCATTTTCGGCTTCAAATGATCCTCCTCATAGTTGGTCCTTATTTTTCTCAAGATCATTGGGTTTTCCCTATCTTGGTTGCTACCATTTGACCTACACTCACCTGAACCCTACCCTTGGTGTTGCATCCTTTCCACCTCAGACCATAATCTCATCCTTTGATAATGGATATGCTTACCACCTCCATTGTTCTAGCCTTGGAAACAATCTCATTTTTGTGTTTCAAAACTTATAACCACTATCTCCACTGTTTCAAAACCTTCCTTTCTAATTTTAACCTTCATCCTCATATTTTGTGCCAACTAGAACTCTCCCATTCCCTTGAACTTTAAAACATGTTCCTTCCTTTTAAAAATAAAAAACCTATGCCACATTTTTTAGAAGTCTTGATATAAGTTTCTTATCATTTTTAAAAATACATTTGAACTTTGATTTTTTTAACTTAATGTATAGTGTATATAATATGAGCCTGAATTCTAGTAAAATAAGCCTCATATAATTTTTTAAACTTAATTTGTTTTATAACTTAGCTTATTTAAAACTAAGGTTAAGTTATCTAAAAAGAAGAAAATCAATCATTTAATTAGGTCCTTGGTTTAATTAGGAGGAATTTTTTAGAACCATTTTATTTTTTTAATCTAATATTTTGAATAACTAAAGTAATGGGAAATTTTTTTAATTTAGAATTATACTTTTTTTACTAATGTGTTTTGTGGAGGCTATTATCATTTTCAAATGCTCAGTGTGCATTTTGAGAGTTCTTTGGCTCCTGCGGGAGTAGTTTTTCTTTGTAATTGAAATATTATTATTGCTTGTGATCTAGTGAGCATGTCCACCATAGCCTTACATGAAGGGAGTTCCTTTTGACATGAGATGTTATTTCTCACACAATACATAGTTTTTTCCCTTTTATCTTATTTTCACACTTTTTTTTGCTTGTTACAGTGTCAATTTTATGTGATCTCTCAAAAATTATTATGGTCTCTATAATTACACATTTTGTGTCGATTACAAGGTGAGTAACCTTTGTTGCAACACACACAATCACATATAATTATAATAAAAAAATATACTATAAAGTGCTACAAATAGGGGGTAATACTATTGTTCTTTAGCTTATTATTCTCATCATGGACTTCAACTTTCATTATTTTTTTATTCACCTACATTCAAATAACTAATTAACCTAGAAGAATGGGAAACTTGATCACTATATCATACATGAATTGTGGCCTAATCTCCTTAGTACTGCTCCCGAATTTAGTGATCACATAAAACATAATGATTGGTTCAAAAAAAGGACATCAGATATGGGATTATTTGTCTCACCGTACTATAATATTTTCAACATCAACTTGAATTCATTGAGTTCCCTCACATACTTAGATCTTCAATTTGATAGTTGTTATCCAATTTTACATGCATGGGAAAATTAGACAATGGGGTCCTGTTGAATTTTAGGTCTTCATGGAAGTACTAGGGGCCTATAGGAAAATTTTGTGCTTTGAGAATGTTTACAGTGTTCTATGATGGTTCAAGATCATTCTTGAACTATTTTCTCCTTTCTCAGGTTTTGGAGGCAAAAGGTTTTCTCAGAGAAAGGAAATTGGCACTTGCAGGCCCACCTCCAACCAAGGAGGGTATGATGGTCATAATTGGATCACACTTAAAAGGCCCCTATTACCATTTCATAATTTTCATAGTTCAAGAGAATGGTGGATATTAAGAGGTTTTGAGGTCAAGTGTGAAAATACCCAGGAGGGGGGCTTCGAGCTCAAATGGCTTGTCGAGCTAAAGGATAATTTGTAAGTATTCGAGATACAATGATAGCTCAATTTTAGCTCATGGCTCATAGCATGTTATAAAGCTAGGTATTGAAATAGATACTTAATGGGTTCAGGACATAAACACATGCAAGTGCCTATGAAAATAGAATCATCATATAGTAATGTGAACATCATTTTTTACAAGGGTTTTGGCATTGATTAAGGTTTTTTCATCCAACATGTACATGAGTGGGATCAACCGGAAGATCATAGTGTGAATATGGGTGATCCTTACTATACATGCAGATTGATTTTTTATCAAAGGGTCAAAATGACGAAGAGATGAAGGAGTCAAGGGTGAGTTGTGGGGATTGGCTTGGGCCTAGTTTTTAGGATGCTCCATAGGAAATAGATTGACGAGCCATGAAATACTAGATGGAAGATAAGATAACTTGGGTGTTAACTCATAATTGAGCTTGGCATTGGCATGTTAGTCACCGTGATAGTGAACGATCAATATAACATGGGAACTTAACATTTTGAGCCTTATGAGTTCTAATCTGACATTAAGTATCCCAAATGTCAAGACTAGGGAAAGTTTGAATAGATAAGGTGTTCACAGGTATAAAAATCATCAAATTAGGATGAATGGAGGAAATGTTTCAAGGGTTGCATGGAGCTCATCATCGAAAATATTGAATTAGGGTTATTATGTTTGACATTGCAATGAGGTGAAGCAGAGTTGTATTTGTTAGGTGCAAAGCTCAAATAGATGTATGGGTAAGTTACAAGGAGGAGAGCTAGTGGGAATAGTGAGATGGAAATCCCTAGTTTCCTCCACCAAAGAATGAGTCATATAATGGTAAAATTCTGAGCTCGGTGAATAATAGGTCATTTGTGAAAGCCATGGAATTCAAGTATCATCTCGGATTAGACTAAGAGATCAAGCGGCTGATGTAATGTGTTAATATTCAGCTAGACTATGGCATGAGGGTAAAATAGCTTTAGATCAAGGTAAGGAATGAGGAGTTGAGGGGGGGAGTTTGTATCAGGAGTAGCTTTGTTGTATAGCTCAGGAAAATCAAAAGAGTGTCAACATCATGAAAATTCAATGAACCATTGAAGTCTCATTTGAGTGTTGGGTGAGATCATGTTGAGGATAGCTCACAGAGTTTGATTATTGAACTTAGGGCTTGAAGGAAAAATAAATCATGGAATTGAGCTAAATAGAAAAACATGGAGCTCACATCAAAGGAAAAAAAATATGTGTTGAGCTAAAATGGTCTCCATTCATTGTGAATGAATGTTCATTGTTTAACAAATTCAAAGTGAGCTCACAGTGCATAAACAAAGACAAGATTAGAGTTGATGTAAGTATCATTGGATATTGAGTGAGTTGCATGAGGTCACGCTTGGGATGGCATGGTTAGCATTACAAGATGTGTGATAATTTAGAGAGCTTTTTGACCGAGTTAGCAATTGATTACTGACTGAGTGAGTTAGAGATTAGAAATAGCTTGGGTGAATACAAGACCATCTAAGTGTTTGGTTAGCTTGGAGAAGTAATTCATTTCAAGAGGTGAATGTGAGATGGCTTGAGAAAGGTTTGTTTTGGAGCTCAATTTATACTATAGTGGGGTGATCATGGAGGAATATACAAGAGAGCTCATAAAAAGAATGAACTTGGTAGATTTTATAATGAGCTCGAACTCGCAAGTTGGATCGACGGGGAAGATCAATGACAAGCTTGAGTTTGGAATTTTTGAGGCCTCAGACTTCAAAAATCTGATTACAAAAGAGCTTAGTAGTGGAGTCAATGTTGAGGCCCGAGGGATGATGTTTCAAAGTTTACGGGGATCATGGTTGAATCGTGTAGGTGGATGAGCTGAGATAGAAACTCTGGTGGGGAAAAATTTTGGTCTCTTTTTGGTTTAATTGGATAAATGTTGTCAAAATTCCACATTAATTCTTCACAGTGGGAAATTTTCAGGAGCATTACGAAGTGAAAATCATGAGATGGTAAGCCAAGAGATAGATCGTGCCGAATAAATGTGTCATCAATAAACCGAGTTGGATGCCAAAACATTTGGTTAGTGTGTGAAGGTGAGTAATGTTTAACTAGTTTGGCGAATCATGGGGAGTCCAAGTTCATTGCCAAGTTATCAAGAAAGTAATTTAGTGACTTGGATTGCATGACTAGGTTATACAAAAAGTTGAGTGAGTTATCAAATCCAATTCAGCTCGATTGGAGAAGGAGCTAGTCATTTTTCCAAGCATGACAAGGAGAGACAAGGTTGAGATGTGAAAAGGATGATCCCATAACTAGTCGATAGTGAGCTCATGAATTTCACGATGATTTCATGGTGAGTTGAAGTTAAAAAGGTGAGTTGATTTCAATGAATATAAACAAAGTTGTGTTTGAGATAAGTAAAGAGAGCCAATTAGTAGGCATATTTTGGTGGGAACATATCATGGATATTATCGGCGCAATAAGTCTTTTAGTAACATGGGTGAGTTCAAGCATGTGTGTAATCTACACGAAATGTCTCAGCAATGATCTCATCCAGTTTGCATGGTATTTTATTGACAAGTTAGGAATAGCTTGAGATCTAGATCAAGAGTGGTATATCTATCACCATGATGGTGGAGATTAATGCAAGCTTGTGGAGGTTGTGTAGTTGATATAGGATGGGCTCAGGCTTGTAATTAACTGATGTTAGGATGTTTGACAATGGACACACATGTAGAATATAATGAGCTCGGCATTAGACACATTGGCTTGGCATTAGGTCATGGCAAAAAACTCACAAAGATCTAGGTGACTCATCATTATGGCACACAATGTGATAAGGGCTGGGTAAATATGGTTTGAGCTATTAAAATGATGCAACAAGCTTTACACATAGGTGCTCAAAATTTAAGGCCTATGGAAAAGGATCCAGGTTAACTCATAACTCACAAATGAATATGGTAAAGGGTGGTGGGAGTTAAGATCATTTCAAAAGTCAAGGATGAAGTAACAGATGTGAATTAGGTTTGGAAAGACCACAAAGGGGCTTAATCAAGATCACTGTGTAATTTAAATAGGCCAAGCCGATATGTGGAGAGAAACGTAAACCTGACCAGTATGATGAAAGAAATCATTGAGAACTTTACCCAACATCATGTCAATTTTACATCCATTCATGGTGGGAGTCGTAATGAAGGATGTGAGATGAAAAGGTAGGAATGATGCAAGGTTAGAGCTTGACATAACCTGAAGTTAAGTTTTATAGATCCACGAGTTTGTCGATAAGCCGAGTTGGGTGAGTCAAAAATTGTGAGCTCTAGATAACTTGACGACGAGTTCACGAAGTCCACAGAAATATGGTGGAAAAGTGGGGATCATGTACCATCCATCCAAGTTAGTACACGATAAAATTGGCTTCCAAAATCTAGAAATCCACCACTATGCGACTTGTGGGTCCCTACATAATGGAAACCATGGCAATTAAATCAGTGCATAGGGAAAAGTCTTATTTGGTCTCCCAAGCCACTAGAACCAATATGGAGAGTCTTTGGGGTATGATAGGAGTCAATCCCTAAGT
The DNA here is from genome assembly GCA_019776745.2 of Taxus chinensis. Lineage (NCBI taxonomy): Eukaryota > Viridiplantae > Streptophyta > Pinopsida > Cupressales > Taxaceae > Taxus > Taxus chinensis. The sequence continues at coordinate 490,461,327 of CM034146.1, forward strand.
TATCTGAATCATTGCATTGGACCTGCCAAGGAAGAATTTCAAAGAGGACATGGTGGATCTAGCATTCAGTATGGTGGATAATTTAACACAACAAGAACATGATGGGTCAATCATTCTGAGTCTATCTTCAAGCTTGCAAAGATGAATCGGTGGAAGTTATAAGCGGTTGAGGAATCATTAAATGTGGGCACCACGTGGAGGTTAGGTTGAAATCCATGATGAGTGCCGAGCCCGGTCAAAGTGGTGAAAGGTGGCATTGCAAAGTGAAGGATGATGGGAGGATAAGATATGACTCTTCGAGTCATTTCTAAACCAAACCGGCCAAGACAAGGTGGTCGGTGCTAATAAGGAGCTCGCCAATCAGCTCGCCCAGCTGGCTGATGATCTAGTTGGAAATTGTATCAACCAAGCAATATTTAAACCCCCTTCCAAGAATAACTAAATCAAGTGGTCACGCCATTATTTTTTATTAAATTAATTTTTTTATTTAAATATTTTATTAATAATATTTATTATTATTATTAAATTATTTTATTTAAATATTCCTTTAATTAATTGAGAGGATTAGGTCAACATGAAATTAATGGCACATGATGGAACCTTCTCAAGTGGTTCAACCAACTGTAATAAATGAACCTTCGTGTACCTTTAATTTAGGAAGGAAATTTATGACTCCTCTCCTCTCTCTCCGATTCTTCTATAAATGTAAGTTGGAAGCTCATTCCAGGGGAATCTAATAGGTCAGATAGGCTGGACAAGTTAGACTTCTGAGACAAGTGCATATTTTTCAATAGTCCTCTCTCTTTTACAAATTGTCCTTATATGTTAAGGGAGCGTTCAACCCTCCTTTTCAATACTATAATGGCAACCATTTCCTCTTCTACATGTATGATGCATTATGTACGCCATTGAAGCAATAAAAGTGTGTGTTTTGTGACTAATCTCAGTCCTTTCATCCTTCTATACTTCTTTGTGCCTTTTCTCATGCTTGTAGGTACATTGTGCAATTTCACGTTTCTATTGCAGGTTCTTAGAGCTATGTGCTTATCAAGTGGTGGAGTGTTGCATGCAGTTGAGTTGTGGTGCTTGTTCACCCTTCTCAATTTCATCCTTCTTCATTGTAAGGCTAATAACTTGTTTGTGTGATCAAGTTTAACAAAAGAAACATGTGCTTCCTAGTCTTTGGTATTTTGTACCCTCTCTAAGTTGAATTAGGTGAAGTTAACTTTTGGTGTACACACACTCTTCAAATTAACCCTTCCTAAGTCTAGAAACACCCTTTATTTGGTGCATCACCATCCCTAGTATAGTTTCATTTCTTACAAATATCTTTCCCTAAAACTCATGAAAATGTTAGCATATGTATAGATAACCATTTTATTGCACTAGGAGTAGTATAACTTAGGTTAGGAAGAGGAATCCGGCCTTCTCTGGATGTTCACCTCAAGCCCAAGTCCCATAGCTTGAGAGGTGATCCCATGCGTCCCAATCACATTGAGTGTCTTGTTCACATTTTGGCCATTCGAAGGGTGTAGTGGTTTGGTGAAAACAATTTTTGGCACACCCAGTGGGATAGAGTTGGTACTTCTCTTCTCACTTACAAAATTCAAAGTACCTGGCAACTCTATATCTCTGGAGTCTAAATCTCATTGTTTTAACTTATGTAAAAAATTCAGACAAGAGATTCTTCAAAACAAGGAAATTATCAACATATTCAAATCTTCTTGTCTCCTCCAAATAGAAGAAGAAGAGGCATTGCAGCATCACCAGTTGCAGTTTTACCTCATAGGGTTCATTCAAATCCTCCATACAGAAGGTTTCCTCCACCAAGGAAAAATCAACCTCTTGATGTTATAACATGAAACCAAGTTTTTTCCCCTTTCAATGCAAGCAGTCCTCTTCTATTTTCTCAGTGTGACCCTATACCTATTGCGGAGCTCAAAATTTTACCCTTTTATACAAGGGAAACTCATGTTACTCCAATGGAACATATTCTTGATGTATCCATCATTTTTCCAGTACATAATATCATGGAGGACAATTTGTGGTTAGAATTCTTACTACCTCTTTCAAGGGAAAATAACTTCAATGGTTTCAAGGGTTAAGTGTTAGCACTATAACCACTTGGGATGACTTAGGAGAAAAGTTATGTAAATAGTTTAAATACAATAGTGATCACCTATCACTTTTGGAACAACTCACTACCATGAAGAGAGCTCCCCAGGAATACATGAGTGATTTCAACTTTCAATTCCATAGGACCTGGAATAGGATTCTAGAACTCATAAAACCTTATCCAAATAATGCATTCATGTACTATTAGTGAGCCTTGGATAGCTCAATGTAGCAGTTATGATCCAATCCATGGGAGGGACTACATTACCTGATGCCTATGATGTTGCCATAAGAGTGGAAAATTCCTTGATCCAGGTTGGAAAGATAGCTCCATGACCGATAATGCCATTGTCTCCAGATCTTACAAATAATCAGCCTATCATTGCTCCTATTCCAGCAGCCTCTAATAAACCAACTCAGTCTACCCTTTCCTTTTCGAATGATCTATTTGAAGTTAAGTCACTACTACAAACTTTTGGAAATGAGCTCATTGCACTCAAGAGGTAACTGGTTCAATGCAATCATCCATATCAGCCACAAAATCAGAAGTATCAGGCTAACTGTGTTCCTTTTCAAGGGAACAATCAGCTAAAAAATCAATCTATGAATCTCAGGCCTTTGAAATTTATGAACCCTCTTTCTACTTGCTCATCTAGAGCCATAGTACCTATTCAGAATAATCTAGTTCAAGACTACAAATGGTGTTATCCTTGTTCTTAACCCCATAATCAAAATATTTTCCTTAATGGATTTCTTGGCCAGGCCCTTATGGTTCAAAGTGTATCTACCCCTTCAGAGCTGATAGAAAATTCTTCTACGCAAGAAACAACAGATCAACCATAGGTACCTGAATAAACCACTTTACTAAAGTGGAAAAAATAATATTTTCTACGGGTTAAATACAGATTCCTCATCGGTGGTGGATAACACTCGTTCCAAGAAGAGATCAATGGAACCTCAATATTCCAAAAATAATCAATCATCCATTTAACAACCTCAGTCACAAATGGCAGTTGATAAATATGTGGGAAAGAAACCGCCAGAAACACCTGTTAGCCAAGCTGTGAGGAAAGAAGGTTCTTCAGGCATCACGGTACCCAATAAGCACTTTATAAAAGAGAATTATAATGCCCAAAAAAGTGTTAGGAAAATTGGAGTAATTTCCTTCAACATAGTAGAACAAATGAAGAAGACCAACCTGAGTGTTACTATGTGGAACGCATTCTCAATTCATTCTCAAAGAAATTTGTTGCCAGAGGCTCTAAATAGTTTTGGTACAACCGATGGATCATTAGGTCATGGAGCAGTAGTTACTACGATTTTATGTCAACTGGAAGGGAAAAATATTCCTAAAGATAAAAAATCACCACTATTCTATATTTCCCTAATCATTGGTAACCACCTGGTGTATAATTACATGATCGATTCTCGCGCCAGTAGTTTAGTCATGCCCAAGCAAATTATAGATGTACTAGGCATACAATATGCTCTAAATTACAAGATGAGTTGGTTAGATGGATGACACAAATGTTAATATTATTGGATTTATCAAAGGAATTCAACTTACCATCCATGCATGCCCAAGTTTTTCATTTACCCAAGACATATCAGTCATCAATCTCCCTCCTCTCTTCGTTATCTAGATTTCACTACCAAGATGGGTGGGTATCTATCGACTGATTGGTCACATATGATTCTCAGGACTTGATACGGAACCAAATTAACTATAATGGTGGAACCAATACATAATCATGTAGAACCCTACACTGCTAGTCCTATAAATGAAAATTATACTATCGATGATCTAGAAGAGGAATATGTTGATCATGAACCAACCACTCTTGTTGAAGAAGTCCCTGATACTGTGCTAGATGAAGTGAGTGGAGATCATCATTACGATCCCTACACTAATGTGTTGGAAGAAGAAGAAGAAGCTAGTTTTTTGTTGTTGGAATAGATGAGATTGGGTACATACTACATTCATGAAGAAGATACGATCATACCACAACTTGTCAAAAAACCAAGCGGTTTGGAAGGACTGTGGCAATTTTTCTTCGATGGCTCAAGAAGTAAGAATGGATCCGGTGGTGGTGTTATGTTAATTTTTCTAAAGGGAGATAAGTACTTCATATCTTTCTGGTTGAAATTCAATTGCACTAATAATGTTGCTGAATATGAGGACCTTATGCAAGGAATTCAACTACCCCAAAAGAGGGGAATCAAGGCTCTAACTATTTTTGGAGACATTGAGTTAGTTTTTCATGAAGTGAAAGCATGCATTGAATCCAAAAATGATCTTTTAAGATCATACAAGAACTAATTTTGGTACTTGATTGCATATTTCAAATCTTTTGGAATCCATGCAGTTCCTAGAAATCAAAATCAAGATGTTGATAGGCTTGCTACACTTGGCTTGCAATACGACATACCTATTGATATCATGAAAGAAGGGGAAAATTGTTAAAATGGTGGTTTGACCTGTCGTCCTTGATAATGTGAGGAGCTGGAAAATGTTCAATAGTGACAAACAAATTTTCCTTTTCCTACAAGAAGAAGCAAATTTTTCTTCTAAAAATCAAGATAAGTTGCAAGAGTCATATGGTGATCAAATTATACAATTGAAAAGAAAAAAAATACTAAAAGGATTAGTTACTCTTGAATCCATTTTCAATTCATATGATCAAGCCAAAAGATAAAGCTCTAACATGGTGTTCGAAGAAGAAGATTTTGAGGAAGTCGAGGTAGTATATGAAAAGTTTCTAAAGATTGGAAAAGTGTATACTTCAGAGGAAAAATAATATTTCATTAAAATTTGTCAAGAGTATCATGAAATTTTTATGTGGATCTATAAATACCTGCATGGTTTTGATCTAGGTCTGGAAAACCATACCATCAAACTGGATCCTAATTCCAAGCCAATTTGTAAGAAAAAGAGGCCAATTAATCCCAAAATTGAGCCACTAATGAGAAAGGAGCTAACCAAACTCATCGAGGCCTGTATAATTTTTCTCATCAAGCAGTCCTCTTGGGTAAACAATTTGTTGCCCATAAGGAAGAAGAATAGAGAGATTTGGTTTTGTATAAATTTTAGGGATTTGAACAATTCCTCATTGAAAGACCATTATCATCTACCGTTAATAGAGCAGATCCTTCAAATGGTGGTAGGATCTCAAATATTTTCTTTTCTCAATGGATATTTGGGTTACAATAAAATTCTAGTCCAATAATCTTACCAATTCAAAATTTCTTTCACTACCAAGTGGGGCATGCATGCCTACAAAAATATGCCATTCGGATTGTCCAATGTCAGGATACTTTCCAAAGAGCCATGGGCATGGCATTTAAAGGACTAATCAATGATATCATCTTGGTTTACCTAGATGATATAATTGTATATTTTAAACATGAAGATGATCGCATCATGGATCTAAGGAAGGTTTTCCAAAGGTGTACAATTGCCCATAAGGAAGAAGAATAGAGAGATTCGGTTTTGTATAAATTTCAGGGATTTGAACAGTTTCTCATTGAAAGGCCATTATCATCTACCAATAATAGAGCAGATCCTTCAAATGGTGGTAAGATCTCAAATATTTTCTTTTCTCAATGGATATTTGGGTTACAATAAAATTCTAGTCCAATAATCTTACCAATTCAAAATGTCTTTCACTACCATGTGGGGCATGCATGCCTACAACAATATGCCATTCGGATTGTCCAATGTCAGGATACTTTCCAAAGAGCCATGGACATGGCGTTTAAAGGAATAATCAATGATATCATCTTGGTTTACCTAGATGATATAATTGTATACTTTAAACATGCAGATGATCACATCATGGATCTAAGGAAGGTTTTCCAAAGGTGTACGAAATTTGGGGTTTCACTTAATCCCAAGAAGTGTATTTTTTTAGTGCACAAGGGAAATTTTTTGGGGCATATTGTTTCAATGGATGGACTATCAATCGATTTAGCTAGGATTCATTCAATTATGTCCTTATCTCTCCAAGTCACAAGAAGATTCTCCAGTTTTTTTTAGGAAACATAAATTTCATGCGGAGATTCATCCCTTAATTTTCCAAATTGCCTAGACCACTGACAGCCATGCTACAGAAAAACATGCCATTCTCATGGAAAAATGAAGGATGAGAGAGCTTCAACACCATCAAAACGGCCATTTCTCAAGCTCCCACGCTAATGAACCCTAGGTTTGATAAGTAATTTATCCTTTATACTTTTGCAGGTCAAGAGAACATTTCAAGTATCCTCACCCAGTAAAATGACAACCTGATGGAGCAACCAATCACTTTCTTCATTCAATCCCTCAAAGACTATGAGCTGAAATATTCATTCGTTGAAAAAAAAATCTTTGTAGTTATTCAAGCCTTAAAGAAATTCAAGCACATGTTTTCCAACAGCAAAATTCATCTGATGGTGTCTCATCTAGGCATCACGGATTTTTTTTTTTGAACAAATAGATAAACAAAAAGCGTGCTACATGGATCATGAAGGTGATGGAGCATGACATACATATCAAATTTACCAAACTTGTAAGAGGTAAAGGTTTCTGTCAAAAAAAAAATTATAGACATAGAATCAAAAGGTGATGAGGACGTGACGCTCCTAAACACTGATGAGAGTGATGATCAAGTTGACTAGTTATCCAAATTGAAGAATTTCCTCTTCTCATGAGTATATCCTGTGAACATGGATAAAAATAGAAGACGTAATTTCCATTTTCAGTCTATTCCATATGTTCTAGTAGATAACATTCTCTTTCAAAGGGATTTGAATGGTGTTCTCCTTTGGTGCATGGGACCAGAACAGGTAAGAAAGATACTACAAGATTTTCACAATGGTCCATCTGGAGGACATTATTCTTCATGAAAAACTACTACCAAGATCATGTGATTCAGCTACTATATGCTGGATTTTTTCAAAGATGCCCATTTATGAGTAAGGAAATGTAAGGAATATTCCTTTTTCATAGGCAAGAAGAAGTTGACATCTCTTCCACTACATCCAATCCAAGTAGGTCAACCCTTTTTCCAATGGGGGTTGGACTTCATCATAATGATTAATCCTCCATCTAGTGATGGACATAAATGGTTCCTTACTGCAAAAAACTATTTTACTCGATGGACAGAGGCAGTAGCATTAAAAGAGAGCAATGAGAAGGTAGTTATATATTTCTTGGAAGCTATAATGACAAGGTTTGGTGTTCCATTTATAATCATTTTAGAAAATGCGCTGAATTTTCTTGGTATGAAGTTGAGTGAATGGGATGTTGAAAATGGGGTCTACCACAAGACTTCATCCAATTACTATCTACAAAGAAACGGATTGGTTGAGTCTAGTAACAAAAACCTCTTAAGGATTATTAAGTGCACAAGGGAAACTAACAAGAGGACTTGGCATACACAAATTAAAAATACTTTATGGGCAAATTGGATCACACCTAAAAGGGCCATTTGAAATTTCCATTTCATTCTTGTATATGGAAGAGAGGAAAAACTTCTTCTCTCCTTAGAGTTACCATCTTTGGAGTTAGCTCAGCAGCTTAAATTTATGGAGAATGATCCTCTAATGGTTAGGTTTGCTGAACTCGTAGAGTTGGAAGAAGTATGAAACAAGGCTATGAATAGTTTGGATTAACATAAAGCTCAGGTTAATAAATATTTTGACAAGAAGGCATCTGACAGACATTTTGAGGAGGGATATTTAGTCCTCAAATGGGATGAAGAGGGCCAAAGTAGGCAAGCATGTCAAGTTAGTCCTCAAATGGGAAATTGGAACTTACAGGCCCACCTCCAACCTATGAGGGAATAGATGGTCAGAATCAGATCACACTTAAAAAGGCCCTATTTTCATTTCATAATATTCATGGTTCAAGATAATTGTGGATATTTATAGGTTTTGAGGTCAAGTTTGACAATGCCCATGAGGGGGGATTTGAGCTCAAATTGCTCACCAAGCTAAAGGACAAGTTGTAAATATTTGAGATATATTGGTAGCTTGATTTGAGCTCATGGCTCATAACATGTTACCAATGTAGGTATTGAAACATATACTTAACAGGTTCGGGACATAAACACATGTAAGTACCTACAAAAATAGGTTTGTCATATAGTAATGTAGAGCATAGTTTTTGACGAGGATCTCAGATTTGATTAAAGTTGGCTCTGTCAACATGTACATGAGTAGGCTTATCCAGAAGATCATAGTATGAATATGAGTGATCCTTTCTATACATGCAGAGCAAGCTATTATCAAAGGGTGATGGTGATGAAGAGATGAAAGAGTCAAGGGTGAGTTATGGGGATTGGCTTGGGCCTAGTTGTTGGGATGTTCTGTAAGAAATGGATTGATGAGCCATGGAAGACCAGATGGCAGATAAGAAAACTCAGGTGGTAACTCGTAATCAAGCTTGGAAGTGGCAGGTTAGTCACCATGATAGTGAATGATGAATACAACATGAGAACTCAGCATTTAGAGCCTTGTGAGCTCTAATCTGACATTGAACAACTCAGACATCAAGACCGGGGCAAGTTTGAATAGATAAGGTGTTCATAGGTATCGAAATTATCAAGTTAGAATGAATGGAGCAAATTTTTTGGGGGTTGCATGGAGCTCATCATCGAAAATATTGAATTAGGCTTATTGTGTTTGACGTTGCAGTAAGGTGAAGCTGAGTTATATTTTTCATGTGAAAAGCTTGAAAATATGTATACGTATGAATAATGAGATGGTAAGATAAGGTTTCCTCCACCAAAGAATGAGTCATATAATGTTAAAATTCTTAGCTCGATGAATAATATATCATTTTTGAAAGCCTTGCAATTCAAGTATCATCTCGTCTTAGACTAAGAGCTCAAATGGCTAATATAAAGTGTCAATATTGAGTTACAATGTGGCATGAGGGTAGAATAGCTCTAGATCGAGCTAAGGAATGAAGAGTAAAGGTGAGTAGTTTTTATCAAGAGTAGCTCAATTATATAGCTTAGGAAAATTGAAAGAGTGTCGCCATCATGAAAATTCAATGAACCATTGAAGTCTCATTCGAGCATTGGGTGAGCTCATGCTGAGGATAGCTCGCAGAGTTTGATTGTTGAACTTAGGGCTTGAAGGCACAAGAAATCATGGAACTGAGAGAAATATAAAAACATGGAGCTCATATCAAAGGAGTAGAAGATGCATTGAGCTAAAATGTTCTCTGTGCACTGTGAATGAATACTCATTGTTTAACGAATTTAGGAGTGCATGGACAAATACAAGCTTGGAAGTGATGTAAGTATCATTAGAGACTGAACAATATGCATGAGGTCATGCTTGGGATGGCTTGGTTAGCATTATAATATGCATGATAAGGTAGAGAGCTCGTGGACTGAGTTAATGGTTGATTACCAACTGAGTTAGAGATCAGAAATAGCTTGGGTAAATACATGGCCATCTAAGTGTTTGGTTACCTTAGAGATGTAATTAATTTCAAGAGGTGAATGTGAGATGGCTCAAGAAAGGTATGTTTTGGATCTCGATCCGTGCTACAATAGGATGATCTCAATGGAATACACAAGAGAGATTACAGAAAGAGTGAACTTGGTAGAGTTTGTAATGAGCTTGAACTCACAAGTCAGATCGATGGTGAAGATCAATGACAAGCTGGAGTTTGGAATTTTTTGAGGCCTCAGACTTTGAAAATATGATTACCAAATATCTTAGCAGTGGAGTCAATGTTGGGACCCAAGGGATGATGTTTTCAAGTTTGTAGGGATCATGCTTAAACCATGTTGGTGGAAGAGCTGAGATAGAAACCTAGGTGGGGAAAATTTTGGGTCTCTTGCTAGTTGAATTGGATAAATGGTGTGGAAATACCACATTAATTCTTCACCGTGGGAATTTTTTAGGAGCATGGCCAAGTGGGAATCATGAAATGGTAAGCCAAGAGAGATATCCCACCAAATAAACATGTCATCAATAAACAGAGTTGGATGCAAAAACATTCGGTTAGTGTGTGAAGGTGAGTAATGTTTAACTAGCTTGGAAAATTGTGGGGAGTCAGAATTCATCGCCAAGTTATCAAGAAAGTCATTCAGTGACTTGGTCTATATGGCTAGGTTATAAAAATGGCTGAGTGAGTTATAAGAGCCAATTCAGCTCGATTGGAGAAGGAGTGAGTCAGTTTACCAAGCATGATAAGGTAAGATAAGGTTGAGCCTGTGGAAATAGCAAGCTCATAACTAGTCAATGGTGATCTCATGGATTTCACAAAGATTTCATGGTGAGTTGCAGTGAAAAATGTGAGTTAATCACCATGAATATAAACAGATTTACATTCAAGATAAGTAAAGAGAGCCAACAAGTAGGCATATGTGCATTGGAACATATTATGGAGATTATCAGTGCAATGAGTCTTTTAGTAACATGGGTGAGTTCAAGCATGTTTTCAATGTACATGAAATGGTTTGGCAAGGAGCTCATCTAGTTATCATGGTATTTTCCCGAGAGGTCAAGAATAACTTGATATCTAGCTTCAGAGTGGTATATTTCTCACCATGATGGTGGGGATTAACACAAGCTCATGGAGGTTGTTCAATTTATAGATGATGGGCTCGGGCTCATAATTAATTGATGTGAGGATGTTTGACGATGGAAGCACATGTAGAATACAATGAGCTTGGAATTGAACACATTAGCTCGACATTAGGTCCTGGAAGATAAATCGTAAAGATCTAGGTGACTCGTTATCATGGCACACAACGTGATAGGGGTTAGGGAAATATGGCTTGAGCTATTAAAATGACACAACAAGCTTTGCACATAGGTTCTCAAACTTGAAGTCCTGTGGAAAAGGAACCAGGTTAGTTCATAAATCACAAATGAATGTGATGAAGGACAGTGGGTTTCAAGATCATTTCAGAAGGCAAGGATGAGGTAACAGATGTGAATTAGGTTTGGAAAGAACACAAAGGAGCTTAATTAAGATCACTGTGTAAGTTTAATAGGCCAAGATGATATGGGAAGAGAAACGTAAACTCAACTAGTGTAATGAAAGAAATCATTAAGCACTTCACCCAACATCAGGTCAAGTTTTCATCCATTCATGGCAGGAGTCGTAATGAAGGATGGGAGCTTAACAAGTAGGAATTATGGAAGGTTGAGATCGACAGAACCTGAAGTTCAATTTTAGAGCTTGACGAGTTCGTAAATAAGCTGAATCAGGTGAGTTACAAACAATGAGCTCTAGACAACTTGGCAACGATTTCACAAAGTCCATGGTCAACTGGTGGAAAATTGGGGATCAGGTACCATCCATCCAAGTTAGTGCACAAAAAAATTGGCTTCCAATCTAGAAATCCACCACTATGGGACTTTTGGGTCCCTGCGTCATGGAAACCATGGCGAGTAAATCAGCACATAGGGAAAACTGAAATCTGGGCTCCCAACACACTAGAACCAATATGGAGAGGTCTTTGGGGTATGACGGGAGTCAATTCCTAACTTATCTGAATCATTGTGTTGGACCTGCCAAGGAATAATTTCAAAGAGGACATGGTAGATGGAGCACTCGGTATGGTGGATACTTTAACACAACAAGAACGTTGTGGGCCAATCATTTTGAGTCTATCTACAAGCTCGCAAAGATGAATCGGTGGAAGTTATAAGTAGTTGAGGCATCATTAAATGTGGGAACCATGTGGTGGTTAGGTTTAAATACATGATGAGTGTCAAGCCCGATCAAAGTGGTGAAAGTTGGCAATGCAAAGTGAAGGATGAGGGGAGGATAATATATGACTCTCTGAGTCATTTCTAATGCAAATTGGCCAAGCCAAGGTGGTCGGTGCTAATGAGGAACTCGCTAATCAACTTGCTAAGCTGGCTAGCGAGATGGTTAGAAATTGTATCAATCGAGTAATTTTTAAACCCCCTTCCAAGAATAACTAAACCAATTGGTCCCACCATTATTTTTATTAAATTAATATTTTTATTTAAATATTTTATTAATAATATTTATTATTATTATTATTATTATTAAAATATTTTATTTAAATATTCCTTTAATTAATTGAGAGGATTAGGTCAACATGAAATTAATGGCACATGATGGAACCTTCTCACGTGGTTCAACCAACTGTAATAAATGAACAATCATGTACCTTCAATTTAGGAAGGAAATTTATGATTCCTTCTCTCCTCTCTCTTAGCTTCTTCTATAAATGTAAGTTGGAAGCTCATTCTAGGGGGTTCCAATAGGTAAGACAGGTTGGACAAGTTAGACTTATGAGACAAGTGCATATTTTTCAAGAGTCCTCTCTCTTCTGCCAGTTGTCCTTGTATGTTGAGGGAACTTTCAACCTTCCTTTTCAATACTGTAATGGAAGCCATTTCCTCTTCTAAATGTATGATGCGTTGTGCACTTTATTGAAGTAATAAAAGTGTGTTTTATGACTAATCTCAGTCCTTTCATAATTATATACTTCATTGTGCCTTTTCTCATGCTTGCAGGTACACTGTGCAAGTTCATGTTTTTATTGTAGGTTCTTGGAGCTCTGTGCTTATCAAGTTGTGGATCATTGCATGCAATTGAGTTGTGATGCTTGTTCACCCTTCTCAAGTTCATCCTTCTTCACTAGAAGACTAATAACTTGTTTTTCTACTCATGTTTAATAAAGGGAACATTTGCTTCCTAGTCTATGGTATTATGTACCCTCTCTAAGTTGCATTAGGTGAATTTGACTTATGGTGAACACACCCTCTTCAAATTTACCCTTCCTGAGTCTAGAAACTCCCTTTATTTGGTGCATCACCATCCCTAGTATAGTTTCATTTCTTGTAAATATCTTTCCCTAAAACCCATGAAAATGTTAGCATAGGTCTAGATAACCATTTTATTACATTAGGAGTAGAATAGTACTTATTTTAGGAAGAGGAAGACGACATTATTCGGAGGTTCACCTTAATCCCAAGTCGCACATCTTCATATGTTATCCCATGTGTCCTAATCACACCAAACATCTTGTTCACATTTTGGCCATTCGGAGGGTGCAATTATTTGGCGACAATAATAGTTACATGGATATGCTGACCCCTCTTACATGGATATACTGACCCCTCTTCTGAAAGAGATGGATCCTAAAATGAAATTTCGCCCACCTAATGTGATGATAGTTCTGTTGGCACATATTTTCCTATTCATATTCTAGATGATGAGGTTTTTTATTCTAGTTCTAATGACAAGTGTATTGATTAGAATACCTCTCCTCCCTCTCTTGGTCACCCTTTAGAGAATGTTGAACCTACTCTTTACTCTTCCACCTTTGGAGATGTATTAGACACCAAGAAGACATGTTCCTAGATTCATAACTTCATTGCATCTTCCTCCATTCAATATTAATTTTACGAGGAATCTTCCACTCCTACTTCTTGCATTGATGATACATGCCTATAAATAATTTCTCTTCTATTTTTCAATCAATCCTTTTGGGATGAGTGTCTACTGAACCTTAGATGTATTTTAACATGGTCTTCTAATGTTATAGTACAGGGAGTTTATCTTCCTATTTTGGAGCCTTCACACATTTTTAATTTAGAGTAGTACTTTATCTCCATTGATATGAGTTCCCCTTTTATGATTTTTGTCACTTCTACTATTTTGGAGATCATTACTTTTCCACCTCTGCTTGTGGATCCTCTTTTTACCATTGTGGGGGTTGTGCCCTCACTTCATATAGAAATTCCTTTATTGAATTATGTATACCCATACTATGAAAATTATTATTTAGTGGCATTACCTTTATTTATTGATAATATTTTTTTAGACTAATGTCACGTTCCAGTTGTGTGCCAGTTTCAAAGTTCTTCATACTAATTCCTTTGGTTTCCTTCGTGGAGTTGACAAAATTTTACTACACCATTTCTATTCTTCCCAAGGCTAGAAACATTGTTTATTATAGATGGACCTTCTTCATTCTGTAGGTGGAAGACCAAATCATCAACACTTTTCTTAGATACTTTATAGAGTTACAAAATTTTGATTAGGTTACAATTTTATTTACCAAACCCTTTATTGAAGCAAAGTATCTTCACTTGTGATCTCACATTTGGATGAGGTCCACTACAAATTTACATAATCTTCACTATTTCTAGTCTCCTTCTTATCTTCTTATTATTCTAGAAAAAATATAATTTTTATATGGGTTCTTCATCAGGACTTTTTGTTGTTTGGACCCATATGATGAATCTTTCTCAAGTTGTTTAGGAGAGTCTTCTATCTCTTATAAGTGGATATTTTCCTATTTTTATTTTCCTCCATTACTTGAGATTGTTATTTTACATGGCTACCTCATCAGACGTAGCTACCGAGACCCATTTAATTTTTTGAATGATCATGTCTCATCTTAAGATATGCTGAAAGGGGTTTTGATGTGAGGGATTTCATTTACCTATTACTAGGCTATTTTACCTCACACATGGTGAGTCATCTCTCCTAGTTGATTCATAGGTATTAGGTTTCATAGGATTTATATGATAGATCTCATCATAAAACCTATCATATTTGTTAGTGTGTGTCATATCAGAGTTACATTCCATTTCTATATTGTATCACCATTCTCCCTTATGGAAGTATGATGATTCCTTCATTGGGGATTACACACCAATCTTTCTTGTACTTTTGTATGATCTAAAAGAATGCTAGAATGATTTTCCCTTATGAATGAATCTATTTTTACTGTTAATTTATTGATTATTACTCTAAGCACATGTTCGTTTTTCATTGGAGTGAAACAATCCTGATGTACACGAGTCCTATTAAATTATCATGGTTCACTCTCAAATATATGGGTTGAGGCAACACCATATGCACTAGATATAGAAATCTAGTAAAGGTGTGGCATGTAGGCTAGTGTTGGAGCTTTGTGAGTTGAGATATAGAATTGGAATTAGGATTAGAATCACCATTCTTACCCCCTTAAGGAAGGTTTTATTGGGAACTTATTAGTAGATTGATCATAAATATTAACACATTATTTTAGTTTTCCGAAAGAAAGTAACTTAGTTTCACGGGTCTTAAGAGTATGAAATAAATGATAAAAAGAGTGAAAAGAGTCAAAGAGTATACATTATTGCAAAGGATGCAATAAGATTTGGATAAAAATATTTTTTAATTCAGATTCAGTCAAGACATTATTATTTTTAGTTACATTGTTCTTATAATGCAAAACATAGTCACTAAGATGTTCATTAGTTAATTTATTCATTTTATCCATTTGTGCATATGATATATTCATTCCAATATTCATAGAAAAGTGAGATAGAAAGAGATCTACTAAAGGAGTAAAATATCTAATAGAGTGTAGGAAAATAATAAAACCATTACAAGACATAGTTATTAAAGCTCCTAGGAAATAACTTAGTCAATAGTGTAGTATCACAAGCATAATCCAAGCATGAAATATGAAATTATCTAAGATTCTATTGGGATATCCATGGCCATAAAATAGAGGAAACTTGGGTGATGTAAAATTATAAGAAGTGGATAAGATGAAACCTCAGGTACAAGTGGACTATTAAGAAGAAGAGAAGAATCAATAAATGGAGAAGAGAAGAAAATGGATATTGTAATTGATAAATTTGAGCTTTTAAATCATGATACAAACACTATAAGGAATTAGTTACTAAATAGGTGATAATTTGGATATGAGATATGAAAGGGGAAGAAAGGTGAGTATTAGGGGTATGAATAGGGACATGGTTAGTAGAGGCTTCCTCATTGGGGCTAGGGGTAAAGAGTAGAATAGATGATGTTGTGGCCATAATAGGGATAATGTTAATGTATGAAGGAGTAGATTTATAGATACATTGGGATTATTCACGAGAAGTAAATAAAAAGAGATCTATGTTCTTAGGATGATTAACAAGTTATGTATTTAGTTCACTAATATTTTTAGTGGTAAACTCATTAGATACACTAGCCATGATAGGAAACAGAAAGATATAATAGAGGGGGTGCAAGGATCATGTTCACCAAAATGATTTTATAGAATTAAATATTTATCATAGGAATGAGATCAAACATATATAACCATAATAATCAATAACTACCATGAAATGAAAAGTAAGTGTGAAAAATAGATATATAAGAGTGACTTAGCTTACATCTGAGTTCCTGGACTAATTCTAGGCTAGAAAGTAGGTGGAATAAGCTAGATCTAGTATGAGTATTTTTTTATGGAAAAGTGACACCTGCAAGGATTTCAAAAAGAACCACCCAAAGGAAGACAAGGCCAATCCAGGAACTAGTGTCCTAATAATAATTCTTGATACGATCTTTTCAGGGTTTGGACTTGTGTTCTTCCTTTCACTTTTTATCACTCTTGATTCATTGTAGGGCTTAACTGTCACACCTAAACTTGCAATAAACCATATCTACCTGCACAAGGATTTGGAACACATTATATGAATAAATAATTCATATGTTTGAGTCAGAATTACCTCAGCAGTCACCCCAATGTGATTGTCACTGAGCACTACACTACATTGTAGACTTGATATATTTCTAGTGAGTGTGATAGAATCATGTCCTTTTAAGCTAGGTTTCTTTTGTTCCAGTCACACCAAGATAGAGATAAAAAACTACTTTCCCCTAAGATGAATGAGTGAGATGGAATTCAGAAATATCCCATCATATGTAGTGAATGACATAACCTAAATGTAATGCTTAAATGTTTCTCTTTTTCCCAAGGAGTACATAGGAAGTAATATCCCAAATTGATTAGCCCCCTTAAATAGTGAGTAAGTAATGTATATATATGATTAAATTATTTGAATATTTTCATTAACTAATAAAAAGGATAACCCAAAGTGATAGGTATAATTTATAAAATACTATAGTTGATGTGGTATTTCAAATTTGAGAAAAGGAGGGAAAAGAACCAAAACACCCAGAGAGGAAAGCTTGGCATGGGTGCTCATGTCCATAATGGGAGGAATTGTATGAGATTATTAGAGGATAGAATAAAAAATATTGAGCTAGGTCACATGTTATCTAATGTCTAAAAGTAAATTATTCATTCTTAAAAGTAAATAATAGATGTATAAAAAGGAATAAACAATGTAAAAGTATAAAAAGTGTTATTAAAGTCTATTTTTCTTGCTTATGAAACATGCATATAATGACTTAATTAGAGGCATGATGTTAATAGTATGTGCATGAATTCATGTCTATAGCTAGAGTAATCCATACCTTGAATCCACATGTCCAACCACAATTCTAAAACAAGTGGGAAAGAGAATTAAAACCCCAATTTAGCTATTTGAGAAGGTGTTTACTAGTGGTTACAAAAAACTCATCAAAATAGTACTTAAGATATTACAAAGGTAATAATAGTCACAATTTATAGAATAATAGTTTGTGATATTTCTACTTATCAGGATGTTAGCTGAAACACATTTTGATTTCCATAGACATAGGGGTATTAAACCATCATCATGGAGGATGAGATAAATATCTTGGGGTTTATAGTAATATGAAGGATAATGAAATTGATAGAGTTTATAGATAGATGAAATTCCCATAGATGTGTGAATTATTTCAGATATGATTGAGTACTTGATTCATGGGCCAAACACGGGGTTAGATTGGTGGGCTTGTGAATATATAACTTTTTAAAGGTCGTGATTGGTGTGTTGGCCTCTCACATAGTTAGGGATAAAATAATTTACAATATAATTTATTTCTTGGATCCAATTATTATAAATATTTAAGAGTATGTCCATCAATATAGTTGGGAACATGATATTATATCTTGAAAATACAAGGATTTATAGCATACTGCATAACTAGGAGCTTAGTAGCTTAACTACACAACACTAATGATGAGATGGGTATATGAGTATTTTTTTTCAATATTCTAGAGGAATTTTGGTGGGAAAAGAAGGGTCTCTTAGGAGTTTATAACATTCAGATATGGCAGAATTCATTGAATTTATCTAAGAAGTGGGAACCATTACACGTGTATGTCTAGTTTCTTATCCAGATCAAAGGATGGTAGTAGAGTAGGTATTTGAAGGCCTTTCCTTTATGGGATTTTCCATGGTGGAGTGGGTGAAGGATACACATGAATAGATCAAGAAATACCTAATTGTATGAGTTTATTAACACTTTTGGTTACTGTACATGGAATATTTAGTGTGCCCTTAGTGTTTCACATTGGATATGGTGAGAAGGAATTTCCATCTTGATAGAATCAAATTAAAAACTTAGATCCTAAAAATTTACATTATAGAATACCAAGGTGTAGGATGAGATGGATGGAGAGGTATGGGATTTAGAGAATGAGTTAGTTAATAACTTACAACTGGGGTAGTGGTTGGATATGATATAGTTAGATAGGGTCCTTATGTAGGATAGCTTTCAAAAGTGGAAGTATGAGGAGATAAAATACGAGGAAGAGGAGGAGTACGAGATTTAATGGGGATTCTAACCTTGAATGATAGGAGGGGATCATGGTGAGAATACATTACTTGTTATTATTTTATCTTTACTATAATTACTAGCATGTTTGATATTTTCATTTCAATTTCCTATTAATAATAACACTATGTTTGTATGTGTGTAGATAAAATATTAGAGTGGAGGATGACAATCAAATATAACTTAATGAATCTATTTTATACCCCCTCTGTATTGAATTAGAAATAGCTCATGGTGGACCCTCACTTTCTAGAATTTAGTATAAATATTGCAAATTTATTTCCCTCTAAACACTAGAATACTCACATTCTTGTTGTGTGTAGGAATAAGATCTCTACGGTATAGACACATGTCAAACCCATGAGTGAAATTTTGGAGCTATAGGCTAAAGGAAAGGAAACATATTCAAGTATGATGACTAAGGATTATGGAATATTGGAGGCTACGACTATTAGGTTGAGGTGTTAAAGTAATTTGAGGATCCCTTGCCACTTAGTAGTGGCCCACATAACCCATAGAACCATATCCCTTAACACAATAGTGAAAATTGTCCATGATGGTGATGATGTTAGGTTATGATATTTTTAGCTAATGATACACATTTTTACATGAGATACGACCTTTTGTATTTTATTTTATTTATTTTTGTCCTACACTGTCCCTTTTAATGTGGATGTGATGAGACAGTATGTATGAAACTTCAAGATTACACACACACACACACACATGTGCACACACACACACAGGAAACCATCCACCCACCCACTCACCATGGATTATTTTTTGAATGTTGTGTCAAATGGGATGGACTAATTTACTTTTGTGGTTTCTCTTTACTTTTCACTTATTTTGGATGTATTATAAGTAGGATTATGTAATGAATGAAATAAAGATATTTAATTTACCTTGAGTTAAAAAAAGTATGCAAATGTGCTATGAGGTAAAATAAATTTTACTAACAATGTATTTTACAAGTATAGAACACGTTATTTTTTCCGCATTGTGATTCCTAAAAGTTCAAGACAATAAGATGATAGAAACGAACAAAATAGGAAGTTGATAAAATTTAGAGGATTGTACCTAAATTAAATAAAAAGGAAAAGAATAAAAATTAATTCACAGGGGTTATGATAGGAAATAAGGTCCTCATAAATAAGAAAAAGAGGGACTATCCATGTGATAAGGTATAGAATTAGATCTTGTGATATTCAAGTGTGTTGAATTATGTGAGATAATGTTTCTCCTCTTTATGAACATCTAAATAGACTCAAGGATTAGGATTTGATGCTATATTTTAACACCTCATAATTAGATTATTGAGGACTCCCATTAATTATCCCATTGTGAATAGGAAAATGCATGGGATTATTACTTAGGAGTATACATAGGTGAGTAAGGGAGTCTCCCCCAATTTTAATCCTATACAACTAGTAAGACACACGGTATCATAACCAAATACCAACATGGGAGAGATGTATGGCTAAAAAAGTTATTTGCATAATTTTTAGTTTAACATAATTCTATTATATAATTTTTTTTTAGAAAAAATGATTCAGTACCACACACCTTGGACCCATGAAACTAGTAGGATGAAAGGTCTCACCACTGCTAACAAAAGATGGTGAGAAAAATATCTCAAGGAACAATGTTGTAGTGTTACCTATAGAGAAAAATAATGAGGTTATATTTGTTTTGGGGAATATTATAGATGGGTCATTAGCCAAGGATCTCATACTTACAAAGGTTCATAAAGAAATAAAAATATTATAGAAAAAAGAGACCAAGATTTAATGATCCACTAAAATGTAGTTTTAGGGAGGTTGCTCTATACTTAAGAAATAATGGATGGTAGTAAAAAAGTGGAAAACAATAGGTTGAGGTGTCATGTGAAGTGATAACTATGAAATATCATAAATATAACAGTTTTTCATGCATGTGTAGATAAAAAATTGAATGAAACTAAAAAGAAAAAATGGAAATACATGATAGAGTATGCCATATATAGTAACACTTGAGGTGCAAGGAGTTCACCAATTATTCAAATACCTCTCCCTCTCAAGTGTAAAGGTGATAAGTCCCATTTTTTAAATCCTAATTGATTACATATGGTACTATCGAATTCATCATAATTTTTAAACATTCACCTACTTTATTGTAGATTCCTCTATCTTGGTGCAATACATGGTCACATATGTGGATTATATGACTACATTTTTTGTTGTACTAGCAAGACATGCAAAAAACACATGCCTCATGATTTTAGGTGATTTAAAGTTATTTCTCATTTAATATTTCTATCAAGGCAAGACATGACACTATAAACTCATCTTAATTTAAAAATCTTTGGAGATAGACCTTAAAACTTGAGATCTTCACCTATAAAGGAAAAACATATTCCGAATAGAAAACTAGTGAATATGGGGTAGCCCTCATGTGTGTGTATACTAGTTCTATAGGACCATAATGTAACATTCCCATTTTAAGACTTTAGAAACAAGGGAATTTTTTTTTTAATAATGTTCATTGTTCTAAATAATCATAATTTAGAACACACATTCTAAGCCGATAAAACTCATAACAAATAACCATATGCAGCTGTAATGAATCGGTGGAACATTGATCTCTCATTTCATGACTCATTATCATACCAATCTATCATGTTAACTTAATTATTTCTATACTAGGTGTACTTTGTTCTCTTACTCTTTTCAGGGTATTTAAGTTTTCTGTTTAAGAGGCCTATCTAAATATTTGTTGCCAATATTCATCTGAAATCCCTCTTCTTCAACTAGGTGACATAGAAAAACATAACCAACAACTTGTGATACTTTGGCCAAATATTTTCAACATATTGTTCATGTTTATATTCCTAGATGAAATACTTATAAAAAAGAATACGACCTTCACCCCACTTCATCTGTTATCTAGAATTGTCTTCACTGACTCCTGTCAGTCCACTTGTTTAAGGTTTAACCCTAACTAAGGGTAGCAACATAGTTTAGTGTAGAGGAATACTCGTGGTGACTATGGGTACACAGAAATACTCAATTGACCTAAGTCGATTACATGTGTCTAGCTATCCTCAGTCATCATGAGTTTTCCCTGACACTAGATTATGCTTCTAAATTAACCTATGGTATAACTATGATCAAGTCCGAGTTTATGTAGATCTAGATGATTAAACTCTGAAGGGTGTTACAAAATGTCAATTGCATCACAATATCTTCATGAAGACCTAAGTGTTCACAAAGGTATGGTACTATATTTGGCATGTGCTAACATCTAAATGATTTCATCCCATCTAGATGTACATACCAAAGAAAGAAGTTAATGACTAAATTATTTTCCTTATTTAAAGTTTAATTACATCAGCCCTACTAAACCACTAGTTTCATTAACCATTAGGGTTATAAGAAATAACTATAATTGGATGTACTATGTATATATATCTTCCTCCAAACCCCTTCCCAAAGATTTTTTTTAATTCATTAAAATTCTAATTTTATGATTCATTTTCACAAATAGATTTAGCATACTAACAGATATGATAACTTAATTAACTTATCCAAGTCTTAGCTTGTTCAAGTTATGAATCATATCTTTTTATGATAGAATTCATTGGGATGGAGTCTACTTCTATAAATATATTATTTTCATTTGTTTTATTCATATTAAGGATTTAATCAAGAGGAAGCACATATTCCTCTTTCCAAGATAACATTAGGATTTAATTCCAAAAGGTCTTAAAACAGATTGCAGAGCATTACAGAATAGTTGCCTTCCCTTTACTAAATAATAAATAAGGTTCATTTGTAACCCCTTAACATTTTGCAAGTTATCATAATGGTTTCATTTATCCACTAACATCATTTTAGTAAACCATAGTGATTTAATTGAATGACCAATCATGAATTCTAACTTTATTAAGTTTTACTGAATAAGAGGGTAGTATATTTAGTACCCTTATCCTCTAGTTTATTTTAAATCAACCCAAGAGGGTTCATTACAGGTATATAAATAAAATAATAGAGATAAGCTTATCAATGTCATTCACAAAATATACAAAAAGATGACACATCAAATACAAATAAAGCCACAACTTTTCCATTCATCAAAGTAGAATTCATACATTATAAGTCCAAACACTTCAAACATCTTTAGTGTCAATCAACATCAGTAAGATAAATTAAAAATATAAATTTCCTTTCCAACAAATACATTTCAATAATGATTCATGTTTCATCATAAAAGATCCAGTCTCTTTGGTAAAAAAAGTAACATCATAAAATATTTTTCCTCCTTTTACCACTTATGAATTCCATTTGCAAAATTGCTAGCATAGGTCAGTTCATTGAAATGAGCATGATAAACACTAATCATTAAAACAATGTGATTTTAACTAACTATTTCATAAAGAGAACTCTGTTTTTATGAAATAGTTAAAGTATTACAGAAAGACATATCATAAAGAAATACCATTCATAAAAGAGAGAGAGAAATAAAGTGATAACCCATATCATCATTAACAAAATATTATGATATAATCAGATTCAACTTTCAACTAATGATTTCATAGAAAGTATTTTTTTTATTATTGACAAATAGTTTTTTGAAAGGGACTATACCCTTGTGTACAATAGAGGGCCTAGGAGCCAGAATAGGAATTAAAACCAGAAAAAAAAAGGATCAAAATCCAAGTGTGACAATGAAACCCAAAGTAGCCAAAAAATAGCTACCCCATCAAGACAAAATAGCAAAAACTCTGTAAAAAAGTAGCAAAGAGACTGCAAAAAAATAGCAAAAAAACAAACAAGAGCAGCTAAAGCACCTACAACTACTTCTTGGTAGCTTTGTCGATGCTGGCTTTGATGTTCTTCTAGGATTTGAACATTCACAAAGTTTTCATGTGGGCAGTGTCAGTCTTATCCAGCTGATCAATGGTCCTTTTGCTTTCCTTATCATTGCCCCAAAGTGTTGTCGGAACTCCGCTGAGATTGGAGACACTTCGGACATGCTACTCAATGAACTCCTCAATCGCACTAAAAATGCCCATATTTTAATCATGATGAGTTTTGGCCTTCCCTAAATGGGAGTCTAAGGAGTTCAGTTTTTTGTAGATATATTCAATATGGCTATTATTAATAACCACCTCCTCCTCCTTCTTCCTCTTACCTTTCTGTTTTGCCAATTTCTTAACCTCATCCTTCAACAGCTTCATATCATCTTCAAAGGCTTCCATCCTTTTTGTAGATCTCTCCATATGCACATCCCGGGGACTAGCACTGCTAATATTCAGGAGGTCATGTGTAATTTCAATTTCATGAGGACCCTTCCCTACAGTAAGAGTATCAAGGTTAAGCCTTCTAGAAGACTTGGTGACCGGTCTGGCTGAGGTGGAAGCAAAGGGGGGGTGGGAGCAGCAGTAGGGGGAATGGATGATGAAGCCTAGATGGTCGGTAGGGGGTGACAACAGTGGTGGCGGGGGCAGAGAGTGGAGAAATGGGGCTAGTAGCAGCAGAACTTGGCAGAGGGGGAGTTGAGCTAGGGGAGGAAGGGAGACTAGGATACCGAAGAAGACAAAATTTATGCAGCAGTGAAATAAGCCCCTGGTGTTAAGGAACCACCCGGGTATGCTTTTGAAACTCCAAAATGGAGCGCTCAAGAGAGTTCAACAAATAATGGGGGAAACAAACCATGCGATTCCTACAGAAGTGGTTGAGGAATATAAGGTGCTTAGCAAGTACGGTGACAAACCTCCCTTCCAAAGAAATGAATCGTATCATCATGTGAGTAACCTCATCATAAGGTGGAGGGATCAAGCTAACAAGCAAGCCCACAGTAACATGGATCAACTTCTCAGATCCCTCCACAAATCTCCTCTCTTCAGCAAAATCACAAACTACTTTTCATTTACTGATTTTAAACATTAATCCAGATAAATAATATTTCACCAAAATCACAAACTACTTTTCATTTACTGATTTTTATGATTCACATATAAATTTATTCCATCTAACCTGAGAAGATACTAACATTAACATCTCTTAGGATTATGTCTACATTAGATGGAACAATAATACATTTATCTCATGGTTATCTCACTTACTTCATCCTAAAATATAAAATGCCAAGCTTAATCAATCATTAGGATAAATTTAGGATGAACCCACAACACCTTTAGGAAAGAGTTTCTTATTTAAGTATCTATATCCTAATTCAAAGTCAAGAACCAACCTACGTTTAGGATCAACATCAAATAGATTTGATCAAGGATGAATTCAACACATCACAAATGAGTACATCATTACAAATGTAAAATTCAAAGAGAAGAATGGAGGGATTTATCAATCAACTATAGATCATACAATCCTTCAATATATTACAAACCAAACAGGTCAACTCCCTCCTCAGGAGTGATACAAGTGAAAGATGAAAGGAAAGAGAGAAATAGATTGTTCACTCTAAATCCAAGCAAGGATATAATAGAAAAGTCAGTTCTCTATTGTTTTCCATTTTAAATCCCAACAAAGGTTAGATCAAGCTCAGGTTAGATGATAGCTGTCCTGAAATAGAGAGAAAAAAGTACCACATACATCTACCTTATAGAAATTGAGGATGATATCAAAAATACCTTAACACTCTAGAATACAAGTAAACATCTCCTAACATATATAGAAGAAAACAAAAAATAATATCCAAGGAGTAAGTCTACCTAGTATTTTTAACTCAGAATAGAAAGAGGAGATAACACCAAATATCATTATAGACGAGGTCTCAAAACTCATTTCCTTAAATAGAGGTACTCTTAACAAGATCGGAAAAGAAATGTGACAGATTTGATGGCCCAAGGCCAAGAAAAAAATCAACCCCAAACAACCATTGAATCCCAATGAACTATTGGAACTTACATTCAATAATAGTAACTATAACACAAAAACTACAAACTGAAAATGATTTACCTTCTAAACAGTAATTGCATCAATTCAAGAAGTTATCCCAGTTTCCCAAATAAATAAGACAAAGTAATATTTAAATAATTTACCCTTTTTTGAGAAATGATTTCCTTTTCAAGGAGATAACACAATAATCTTACCCATCCATTTATGGTGAACGAAAAGGTGAGAGAAAGACTTACAGTCAAAAATTCCATTCAAGACAACTTAGAACTATGTATCTTCACAATAATCACTGAAATAGATAACTGGAATAGGAAGAATAAAAATCAACTAGATTCATAACTCAAGAGGGAGACAAATGAAATGTCAGTATGACCACAAGTTTTATGTATGAAGTTGAGCTTAGAAAAAATGCTAAAACCGAAAATTCCATAGTCTATTTTGCTTCAAGTTCTCATTCAAGTTTAGACAAGATTCAAGTTACTCTATAGTTCAACCTTAATTACTACGAGATCCTACAGTAACAACTACATTTTTTATTAAAGTAAAAAAAGAGAAAGACATACACAAAAAGTCAGATTGAGAAGAAGAAACCTAAATCACTCTTTCCTCACACTAGAGAAGATGCAATTGAATTCAATAAACCATTCCACATATCACACAAGAAGGGTTAAACTATCAACCATGCCAAATAGATAGATTGCATTTGAGGTGATTCATTCAAGTTCAACCTCGTACGAGTTACTAACAATTTTTATCATAACTTAACAGGTGTACTAAAAGAATCAACTTCATCTTAAGTTAAAACAAAAGTTAAGCATGATTCAATCATTTTTCCAACAAAGGAAACAAAACCCAAAACCTATTTTCATCAAATAGTGAATCCATATAGAAGAATACAATGAAAATACAAGCATCGAAATCAAGATCAAACATCATATAAAAACTCATTTATTACATGATATAAATAAAAATTACAATCATTTTTTTTATTGATGGAATTAATGAATATAAATTTAATTTTTAATTAGTTTCCCTATCATAGATGTTGGCCTCATTATAGTAGAGGGAAAAAATATGATGTGAGATAGAAAATTTATTGCTCATGTACCTCATGGTTTTTAAAGGGGTCACTATTATAAAAATTATAACTTTAGGGAAAGTAAACCTGAAATTTATTTTATTTAATATGAATTTATATAAATATTATTTTGTTATAGTTGTAAGGGGAATGGATTCTACCGAATTTTTGAAATGATTTCTAGATATTATGATGATATTTTATATTAGAGGATGTTGATGATAAATTATGGATCAAATCTATTCCCTAGGTGGAATTGGACAATGTATGACTATGGATTACAATATTTTTATTGGAACATGAATGACATGAGATAATATTTAGCACTTTAAAATTTTCTAAAATAAATTAAATGAACCATATTATAATATGGTCCAGAAATATTCCATCCTTTTTATCTAATGGACAATTATGTGTCTGTTGAAAATGCCATTGTAGTAATGAAGTAAAACTCAAGTAGAATCTTATTTTACAAAACACCTAAAAGGATTTCATCAAACAATATTATATACAATAATGTGTTGATAATGATGTATTTCTCCATAATACATGAATTTAATGCCTTTATAGGTAGTGGATGCCTCAAGGTAAGTATACTTGTTGAGATAGTTGATGATATTAGAATACCAAGGGGAGGAAGGCACTATGTGATTATTGATGTAATAAATCAAAATGTTAATAAAGTTTATATCAATGAGGTCTCTAGACTCCAATGAAGAGTTTTATAACTATTATGTAATAATATTTACCTTTAAAGACTTATAGTTTATGTACATTAGTTTAAATTCACTTAATAGAGTGATGAAGATACCAAACTTCGTGGATAGGTAAAATTGGGTGAGGAAAGTTTAAAAACCTTGTGACTTGGAAATGGATCTCATTTTTTGTCTCAATAAGTAATGTATCAATAAATATATTTCAAATAAAATATAAAGGCATTCCTTTTCAACTTGAGAATATCTAATCTCATAGTTATGTTAGAAGAACAATCAGTATGGGGGGCTTAATCAGTGTCCTTCAAAAATTTTAATTCAACCATTCATTAACTTGCATTAAAAATATATGATCCATAGTGATATTTTACTTAACTTGTGTGAACCATTCAATGAGCTATCATGATATAAAAATGCAAAACATAACAACCATCCACATGAGCAAGAAAAAATAGAGAGAACACATGAAAAAAACATATATGTGGGAAACCATTAAATGTAATAAAACCCACTGATCATTATATTA
This sequence comes from Taxus chinensis, assembly GCA_019776745.2. Taxonomy (NCBI): domain Eukaryota; kingdom Viridiplantae; phylum Streptophyta; class Pinopsida; order Cupressales; family Taxaceae; genus Taxus; species Taxus chinensis. The sequence goes on from CM034146.1 coordinate 490,489,126, forward strand.
ATAAATAAAAAATCAAGATTTATTTAAGCACCAACTCCACAAGGAGCAAAAGCCACTGATTTATCTAGCATGAACTAGACTTTAACAAGAACCAACTTGGAAGAAGACACCAACCCCATAATTTATCAGGCACCAACCTAAATTTAGCAAGCACTAACTTACAAAGAGGATACAACCCACTAGGGTTATAATGAAGGATCAAATCCATAAGGAAGACTAAGCACCAACACATCCACCTAGGAATGTTTTCAACCTCTTCTTGTTGTTATCTCAACCAATGATTGACTTATTTTATCTTTTTCTCTATTATGCCCTTCTTCTTCTTGGTATCCTCTTAATCTCTGATATATAAGTCACCTCAACATGCTCTCAAGATTTTAGCACAAACTCTAATCCTCTAACATCAGCTTATCTTCATACCTTTTCTTTTCTACTCTTGAACATTCTCAGATTTTCATGGCATGCATACTCTCTCTTCCTCCTTCACCTTCTCATAAGTATGAAAAACTTCCTTTTATAGCAAGAGACCTTCAGATTTTCAATAAGGACAGATTATTCATGCTCTTTAGGACCTCATACATCTCTCTCTATCCCTTATAGCTCACTCATGATCTTATACAACTCTTCATGTAGTTTATAAGAACTTATTATACCATTAGATGTGACCTTTAGATAATTATTTTTCTCTACTCAAACTTGCTTCTCAAATAATCCTTTGTATATGTTGGATCCCATATTTTCACCCTAAGGGGAAGCGGGACAAGGTAGGGGGTGTTTCAGGTGGTAGAGGAGGACCCTCATTAAATCGTTGTTCTTTGGCCATGGGTGAGGTCCCCCCTCAAAGGCCCATCCTCCCCTCTTATTGGATTGATGTGTAGGCACCTAAACAAAGTACGTGGTTGTTATCCCTACTACTTTTGAATTTGACTTGGTCAAGGTGAGAGGACTCAAGATTAGAGTCAAGGGTGTGCAGAGGTTAAGCATGAATTCAGGGTGAGGTCCCTTTAGTTTGAGGAATACAGATTGGGGTTGGGTGCAAACACTACATATAACATTCACTCGAAGGAGTAGTCACAAAATGCTACATACACCCAAGGACTTGATTCATACCATTGAGGGTAGTGTTAGTCTGACACGTAAGATTTATGTAAAGTTTTGTATATGTTATATGTTTATTAATAAAGGGGAGCCTCGGGTCAAGGAAGAGAATACACTTAGTGAATGAGTCAGAAGTCTGTTCTCCCTAGAGGGTTAGTGGAATATTTAACAGAAAAACTGGGACCTGTACAATGAGTTAAGATTTTTTTCTGAAAGGTATTCAAAATATTTTTATATGTGGATGGAGTCGAGTCTAGTTCATAGGGCATGAAAGATAGGGAATAAAATTTAGGGGAGATGCAGAAAAAAATTAGAAGTAGAGTAAAACCATCGTGTGTTCCCAACTATGACATGAATGTAAGGGATGAATTAAATGGATGTATTGTAAGAGATCATCCTGCAGGGAAAGCTCTGGGAAAACCAAGGTCTAAATTCCTGACAATATAGCTTAGTACACTTAAGGTTGGATCATCTCATGCAAATCATACTCGAAATTCTAGATCATGGGACCCCCAATAAATTACAAGTCATACCCCCAAAACCCATTTAGTCTGTAGGGATAATTTTATAGGTTTCAAAAGTGAATCTCTTAGGTACCCCCAGAAAATGTTAGATACTCATACCATTCCTAGACAAGGATCTAAATAGGTGTAGGATATGTAAGAAATTGAATTATGGTCATGATTCACACAAAATTAAAACAAGAGAACATAGATAACTTCACCCTAAACACTATTTCACAACAAAACTAAGGGGTGCCATCGATCTTGATGACTCTGCTAAGGGAAAACCATTAAAATTAGGAAAATAAAATGGAAACATATATTAATGCTCTCAAATCCCGTTAACGATTGTATAAAATTTAATCATCTTTACACTAATTCTTGATAATTGGGTTAAATAGAGACAACCTTCATACGAACCTGGTACCTTATCTACATTTTTAGTGCCTTTGCAAATTCCCTCCACCTTTTTCCTTCCTAAAGATATTCCCACCCTTTTCTTAGCCACCTCTAGAGAAAAAATCCTCCCTCAAACCTCCGCTTCTAAAACCCCTCTTATTTCTTATATATTACCTTAACTTTTTTAGGGTTTTGAAGTATATTCCATAGATGCTCAAAAAACCTATCAATGACATCAACTGCTCATGGTCACCACGAAATATGTAAATTAACTACTCACAAATGGCCACCACATTTTTTCCCATTTCTACTGTTTCTTTCAGGTGTCATCATGATACTGCCAAATATTTTCCAAGTCATGTCAATAGTTATTGTTTAGAAATTCCACATGCATCTAAGTATGACATGGCCATAAGGTTTAATGTGACAAGACCTTATTGAAATATGTGGGTCCTTAATCCTTTTCTGATGATACATTCCTCATTAATTTTTATCTTTAATTTTGATTTTTACTTGAACCTCATATGTACCCCAAAATCGAAATTGTATATGGAATTAATTGATGAAATGATGGTCCTTGCCTCATCAACTCCAACACCATGTTTATTTAAACGGTCTACTATATATTTCCCTTCTTCACCCATCCTTTTTAGATTTCTTTGTAGAATCTTCAGAACCATTTATTTTCTTGCCATCCCCCTTTACTTCAAAATTCCTAGAAATCGCTTCATCCTTTCAAAGTGGAAATCCATCAAGGGAAGAAATGGTCCATGTCGACCAATTATTTCATCTTTAAGGGCCAAATGAGGCTCTAATTTTCCAATTTTTCAGCATGCAAATGTTAGGTCTAATCCCCAGGATTGCCTTCATCGATCTTCACTAGTACTATCATTTTTAAATTTCCTAGCCAAGATGTGTCCCTCTTTTCCAATCTTTCAGACTTTGCATTTCCACTTGGTCCACCCATAATTCCACTTAGATATTGAATCCATGAGGAATCATTTGTCTCACCATTACCCTTGCATCCATAAATACCATTAGCACATGCTCAAGGTTTATTACACCCCTTTCCTATTGGAAGCACAACTTCCTTATTCAGCCCCATCACCAAAATTGAAGGTTGATGTTCCGAAATACTTACACGTGATGTTAGGTTTTGGAGCTTTTTTCATGTGTGAAAGTTTTGAAGACTGTACAATAAGAGTACTATACACTTTTAATGTATCCTTGCTAGGGTTCAGGGCCGGAATTGGCCCTGAGAAGGGGTCCGAGGGTTGCAGCCCTTAGTAGTAGGGGTTTTGGGGGCGTAGCCCCCAAATTTTTTTTGGGCCCTAAAACATCCTCGATATATCGGGAAACGTGATTTTCTCATATGGACAAGATTTTGACCCATAGGTTTATGGGACAATTTTTTCCCATGGTTTTAATACCCATGGTTTTATAAAACTACTTAAGAAGTTGTCTATTTATATGGTTTTATGCATATGATAGAAGGATGAAAAACATTGCAGATGTACTTTGAATTCGGGTGTGAATTCTGTAGAGTTTGTTGAGCATAGCTCCAAATAGATATGGGTATTGTATTGAGAGAGTGGTGGCTTGTAATAAAATATGAGCAAGTGATTCTTGGTGGACATAGCCCAAATTGGGTGTACCATGTTAAATACTATCTCTTTGTGTTGTGTTACTTTATTCTGCACTTTTATTTGAGATCTGTAATATTTTCTACATATTAGTTTCTACTGTTGTGATTCTGTGAGGGATTATTACACATATTTTATCTTTGATTCCCTAACAATTGGTATCAGAGCCTGGTTTGGTTTGCTGAAGTGTTGAATTGTAGAGAAAGTTTTATCTTGAGTGGGAGCTATGGCAGATGATGGAAGATCTAGGGTTGATAAATTCAATGGGAAAAATTTTAGTTTTTGGAAGATGTAGATGGAAGATTACCTTTATCAGAAGGATATTTATACTTCGTTGTCTGAGAAGGTGAACAAACCCTTGAATATGACGGATGCAAAATGGTATTTGCTAGATAGGAAGGCACTTGGGACAATCCAGATGTGTCTTGCATCTTTGGTATTATTTAATGTTTCAAAGGAAAAGACTACAAAAGAATTGATGGATGCATTAGGGAATCTGTATGAAAAACCCTCTGCCTCTAATAAGATAGTTTTAATGAAAAATTTGTTTGATATGAACATGTCTGAGAATGGTTCAATAGCATATCATCTAAATGATTTTAATACATTTGTAAATGTGCTAGCTTCGGTTACAATAGGATTCAATGAATAACTTAGGGATTTATTAGATCTGTGCTCTTTACTTGAGAGTTGGAATAACTTGGTAATGGCGGTAAGCAACTCGGTTCCTAATAACTCAAATTTGAAGTTTGAGGATGTTGTAGGGGTGATTCTAAGTGAGGAAATGTGAAGAAAAATCTCTGGGGAATATTCTAATTCAAGGAATGATTTGACAATGAAAACTAGAGGGAGACAAAAAAATATAGGAAGCCATAGAAAATCAAAGGATCAGGCAAGGTCAAAATCCAAAAACAAGATAGTATGCTGAAAATGTGGAAAGTATGGGCATGTAAAGGATTTTTGGGAGATTCGGGACAAGAAGAAACAATAGGAAGAAAAAAATGAGGAAAATGTGGCAATGGGGTAATGTATGTTAGGATGTTTTGATTATTTCTTTGCACAATATTGTTGAATCTTGGGTTTTAGATTTGGGGGCTTCTTTCCATGCTACTCCACATAGGCATTATTTTTTTGATTATGTTCAAGGGGATTTTGGGCATGTTTTTCTTGGTGATGATGAGCCTTGCAACATAGTTGGAAAAGGTTTTGTTTAGGTTAAGATGCAGAATGGAAATACATGGCTATTAAAGGATTTCAAACATGTGCCTACTTTAAGATGAAATTTGATATCGATGCAGGGCAGTTTAGGAAGTGATGGTTATAAAGTGATATTTACAGTGGACTCTTGGAAGGTTACCAAGGGTATCTTTTCGTGGTTGCAAGAGGTAAGAATGTTGGAACCTTGTATTTAACCACTGATAGCACTAATGTTTGTAATCTTGTGGCTTCAGAAGAAAATACAACATTGTGGCACTATAGGCTCGGTCATATGAGCCATAAGGGCATTGAGATCATAAAGAAGGATTTTCATGGATATACAGAAATAGGTTTGGATTTTTGTGAGGACTGCATATATGGGAAATAGAAGCAAGTAAGTTTTCTCAAGGTTGGACCTACAAAGAAAGAGAGTAAGTTGGAGCTGGTACATTTTGATGTGCGGGGGGTAGGCTTAGGTATCATCTCTTAGGAGTTCAAGTTATTATGTTACTTTTATTGATGATGCAACAAGGAAAGTTTGGGTATATTGTATTAGACACAAATCTGAGGTATTTAACACTTTTGTTAAATGGAAATCCTTGGTAGAGAATGAAACGGGTCTTAAGTTAAAATGTCTCAGGTCAGATAATGGAGGGGAGTATTGTAGCAATGAGTTTGATGATTATTGTTCTAAGAAAGGAATCCACAAGAAAATTATTGTTCTAGAAAATCTGCACAGTAGAATAGGGTGTATCGGAAAGGCTGAACTGAATAATAATGGAATGTGCTAGGAGCATGAGGTTACATATAGGACTGCCTCTTTCTTTTTGGGCAGAAGCAGTGAGCATAACTATGTACTTGATAAAAAAATGACCCTCAAGTGCCTTGGATGGAGGCATACCTGAGGAGGCTTGGTATGGTAAGAAATTTAATTACTCATTTCTTAGAGTCTTTAGATGTGAGGTATTTGTTCATAAAGAAAAGGATGATAGGAACAAACTAGAGGCTAAATTAGAAAAATGTCACTTTCATTGGTTATGGTGGTGATGAGTTTGGATATAAATGTTGGAGTATTAAGGACAATAAAATCATTCAATCTAGGGATGTGGTATTTAATGATAAATTTATGTATAAGCAAGTAATTGCAAGAAAATGGGGAAGAATCCAAGAAAGAATATTTAGTGGTAGAGGATATTCCGAATGGGAAAGTGATACATGAATCAGTTCAGGAACCTACTCAACAGGAACCCCAAACTCGTATATTGAGGATGTCTTCTAGGGTAAGAGAGATAACCTAAACATTTTTCTTCTTCTCTTTATTATTTAATTAGTCACTGATAGTGGAGAGCCAGAGAGTCTTTAATGAAGCAAAGCATTTAGATGTCAAGGAAGAAGTGGGAGAAAGCCATGGATGAGGAGCATCAGGCTCTTATGGAGAACCAAGACATGGGATTTGGTGAAGCTACCCGAAACACAAAATATCATTGCAGAACAAGTGGGTTATACAGAGTTAAAGAGGGAGAAGGAGGAAAGAAAAGATACAAGGCCTAGTTGGTGGTCAAGGGGTTTACACAAAAAAAAGGTATAGATTTAGATGATATTTGTTCTCCTATAGTTAAAATGAATTTTATTAGAACTGTTCTTGGAATAGTGGCAGTAGAAGACTTGCACTTACAGACAACTAGATGTAACGACTGCATTTCTCCATGGTGATTTGGAGGAGGATCTATATATGCAGTAGCTAGAGGGTTATGAGGTCAAAGGTAAAGAGAGAGATGGTGTGCAAACTAAAGAAGAGCTTGTATGGCCTAAAACAAGCTCCACGTCAATGGTATAAGAATTTTATACCTTCATGGTGGAGTAATATTATATTAGATATCATTCTTACCATTGTGTGTATACAAAGAAATTTAAAGATGGAAGTTATTTTATTTTTTTGTTTGTATGTGGATGACATGTTGTTTGCAGGAAAAAAACATGTAGGAAATAAAGGTACTCAATAAACAATTAAGTGACTCCTTTTCTATAAAGGATTTAGGGGGAGCCAAAAAAATCCTTAGTATGAGGATATCTTAGGATAAGAAGCAACAGAAACTGACTTTATCTCAGGAAGAGTACATTAAGAAGTTCTTGGAGAGGTTTAATATGTAGGATGCTAAACTGATTGGGACTCCTTTAGCAAGCCATTTCAAGTTATCAAAGGAGATGTGTCTCAAGACAGGGCAGGAGAGAAAGTAGATGTCTAAGGTACCTTACTCATTAGCAATTGATAGTTTGATGTATGTCCATGGTGTGCACTAGGCCTGATATTACGCATGCAGTGGGAGTAGTGAGTAGATTTATGAGTGATTCAGGTAAAGATCACTAATAGGCAGTAAAGTGGATCCTTTAGTACTTGAGAGGGACCATGGGGACTAGTTTTGTGCTATAGTGGTTTAGACACCACTTTGTGTGGTTATGTAGATTCAGATATGGCTGGAGATGTAGACAAAAAAATTAGCATGAATAGGTTATATTTTCACTGTAGGTGGGACATCAGTGAGTTGGATTTCATGACTATAGAAGTTTGTGGCTCTGTCAACCACAAAGGCTGAGTATGTTGTTTCCACATAAGCAAGCAAAGAATGATTTGGTTACAAAAATTACTTGAGGAGTTAGGGCATAAACATGAGGAATGGAAAGTTGCATAGTGATAGTCAGAGTGTTATACACTTAACTAAGAACTCTTCTTTCCACTCTAGGACATGAAGCATATATAGTCTTAGATACCATTTCATCAAGAAAACTTTGGACGAAGAGAATTTGAAACTAGAGAAGATTCATACCAGTCAGAATCCTAAAAACATGATGACGAAGGTGGTCAAAAGGGAGAAACTGAAATCTGTGTTCATCTTTGGTTAGTCTTCATGGATGACTAGTGAAGGGTTAAGAATATTTCTCAAAGGAAAACTAGTCTCGAAGTGGGAGATTGTTAAGTTGTGGAGCTTGTTTTCATGAAAGTGTTGAATACTGTACACTAAGAGTACTATAAAATTTTCATGTATCCTCGCCGGGGTTCGGGGCTGGGTAGGGCCCCGAGTAGGGGTTTGGGGGTGGCAGCCCCCAATAGTAGGGGTTCAGGGGGCGCAGCCCCCAAAATTTTTTTTTGGGCCTTACAACATGCCTGATATATCGAGAAACATGATTTTCTCATATGGGTGGGATTTTGACCCATAGGTTTGTGGGACAGTTTTTGCCCATGGTTTTGATACCCATGGTTTTGTAAAATTTCTTAAGGAGTTGTCTATTTATATGGTTTTATGCATATGATAGAAGGATGAAAAACAGTGCAGACGTACTTTGAATTCCGGTGTGAATTATGTAGAGTTTGTGTAGCATAGCTCCAAATAGATCTGGGTATTGTATTGAGAGAGTGGTGGCTTGCAATAAAATTTGAGCAAGTGATTCTTGGTGGACGTAGCCCAAATTGGGTGAACCACGTTAAATACTGTCTCTTTGTGTTGTGTTATTTTATTCTACACTTTTATTTGAGATCTGTAATATTTTCTGCATATTAGTTTCTACTGTTGTGATTCTATGAGGGATTATTCCACATATTTTAACCCTTATTCCCTAACACATAAGTAGAAAAGAATTATGGCTTACTGCGCTTGAGTCACCTATGGAGGATATTCAAGTTTTCATTATGATGTAGGTGGTTACATCTCAAAAGATACATATTCTCCCAAGTATCCCAACTAGTGGAGCTACACCCATTCCAGAAGCCCACCTAACAAGAGGTTGGCATCCCAAAGCATATGACAAAGGTATGCTTACTTTTCTTGAGTGGGAAAACTCACCTAAGTGGAGGAAGGGGTTGGTGAACATTTTGAATGGGCCGAGGGTGAGTATCTTTACACTGCATGAGAAGGGGATGTCAAGGGGCTTGGTGGGGGCTATAAAAAATTTGTATTCGAGTGTTATGGCCTGATGATGAATACATTTGGTGTTGAGACCATCTCCTAAAAGGTGTCCACTGTGTGTCTGAGGAAATAAAGATCTATGACCTTACTATCACTATAATTATGTATCTATTAAATGTGTCTGGTTTTACCATTTTTACTCATATATACTATACAATGGAGGGATAAAGACCCCTTAAATAGAACCCCCATTTTGATTATCATAACTATGTGTTTCTGAGTTGTTATCTATATATTATGTGAAACTATCAATTATTTTAAAATGTTTAACTAATGTCCTTGCATTTCTATGTCTTCATTTTCACAACTAAAATACATTCCTCAAAAATAGACAGTTTCACTTCACCTCTATGCATACTTACATGTTTCACTTAACTACACAAAATTAGGGGAGAGAGGATTGGGCAATTGTTTCTTTGTTCACCCTCAAAAATTAGGTAGGACCGTAAATTTATCTAGTTCTTTCTAACTTTGATTGGATGGCCATGTTTAGAAATAAAACTTGAGGAATTACTTCATGGCTAAACAAAAGAACATCATGACCCCGATCTCTGAAATGCTACTCACTTTATGAATTTGGCACGATTATTTTCTTTGGATACTGAGAGGACGATACTACCTTTTGATTAATTTTTGGGTAAGGCCCAACAGTAGATAACATTCAAGTTAGGGGTTTTGAGGGCTACTTTAAGTTTAAATTGAGGCTAGGCCACACTTCTCTGAGGTAATTCTAGCCTTTAGGCATTCAGTGTAAAAAATATATTTTCTCCACTTACCTTTGACCAAACATGTCTGAAAACACAACGTTTTCACTAATTATAAATTTTGTGTTATATTTTGAGTATGTAAAATTCTCAAAAAACCTTCATAGTAACTATAAAGCCTACTGCACACTTAATCATCTAATTGTGATATAAATTTTGGAAGGAGTAATGTTCCCCAAAATTGAGCCATCACTAACCTATTATCTTAAAAAATAATTTGGAGGAAAAGAAACCACTAAAACAGGTCAGTCATATATGGGTGCCAACATTGGCTCCATATTGGGGATGGAATCCCTCTATAGGTGTCCAAAGAACACTAGAACCAATATTGTTAAAATAGGACCAGAAGCCTATCCATTGGACAACAGAGTTAGAAAAAAATCACAACTGCAAGTCACCACACATGAGAGAAGAAACCAAAAAACCAATGGGGATCCAAATAAGAAAAAGATACCACTATACATTGTATAAGTAGACCATCGGGGACCAAGGACGCAAAATTTTCCATAAAAAATATTCCAAGATTCCACATAATATGCCTTCATCTCATCCAAAAACACAAATTTCTAGGCCAGATCCTAAAGCTAGTAACGAAATTTACTTCAACTGAAACACATACCATTGATCACTTGCCATCACCTAGAAGCCCTTCATTTTACAGGAGCCTAATCATGTCTCTATCCATACCCATCGATCCACTTTTTCCTTTAAGCCTATTCCAGTCATTAATAATTCCTTCTTTACCACACACCACATTGTATAACAGTCTAATGACCTACATGTGTTTCTCAAGATGCATGATAAAAAAATTTCTCTCCAAAGTAGACAACTCTTTGTTTATCCAATCCTTCTTAAACTCAATATAGGCATCAAAGTGGTGGTCAACATATTTATCCCTACCTATATTTGATAATATTTTCTCTATCCATATTGCACTTTGCTTAACAAATGGGGAATCGATACCAAATTTCCCACATACCTCAACCTCATATCTAGAAAGAGAGGAACTGACAAGTATTCAAAAATTACAATCCTCATGTGAAACAACCTTCTGCATCCTCAAATATTCAAGGAATAGGGAAAGATTTCTCACTTGTCCAATAAAAGAGGAGTAAAGAGCACATATTTCCTACCTCACAGGTAAAAGTATCAACATTATTTGAAATCAAAATCAAATCACTAACCTCATAGTTTTCATTGACTAATACAACACTCTTAATAGTTTTACTAAACTGATTATCCCCTATATCCAAAGTTATGACACCCTTTTTAGATACATAAGAGGATGTCAACTCATTAGTATTCGGATCTTCTTAAACCATTACCTTGTAACCTCCAGTGAAATCCTGACATGCCTTAGAGATAAAATCCCAAAAATCAACAGTTGTTCAAGCATGCAGGAGGGCAGTGGAAGATGCCCCATGACTTTTTTTATGGAGCCCTGAGGTACATCTATCTCCTCAATGCTTAATTTAACTTCATCAATACTGAGCACATTGTTTCCAACATAAGGGGCATGGGACATAAAATATTTTCTACACCAGGTACAAAAAAACCCTATCTAAGCATTCTACCCAACATAATCACAAATCAATGCCTTATCACCTAACATGTGTCCAATCGTGTCATCTTCCTTATACCAAGAACACATGAACCTTCTTACTTTAACCGAATGCAAGGATTCTCCATCATAATCATGAAAGGAGGAAACAACATCATCACTAAATTGTTTTTAAAACATATTTACCATATCTACCCATGAATAAATGGAGCTCTGAGGCAAAGAATTAAACCATTCTCTAGCATCTCTTTGTAGCATCTGTATAAATAACCGCATAAACATATCTTCGTGACTCACCCGATATTCATGCATCACTTCCCTAAATGTAGAAATATGGTGATCTATAGAAATTATGCCATATCCTTGGAATATAGGTAACTTCAGTCTAATGCTGGAAGGGATTTGATGTGGGTAATCGCTTATTTTTCCAAAGTCATATGGCTTAAAATTATTTGGTTTAAAATGGATTTTAGAGGACAAAAAGTTCTCACCACTACCCCAGACACCCATAGGTAATCAAAAGAAGGACTACCTCTCACCAATAGATTTTTATTTCATGAATTAAAAAGGAAACCACCAACAAGCTTTCAACATAAAGTCAGATATGACACATAAACACAATTTCAAAACATATTTAGATGGGGAGTACTAGTCCATCACAAATCAAAAGAAAACTGAGTCACCACCAGGGTCACAACCCTAGAAAGATAAATAACTTGAAATTTAAAGAACCAACCCACCATCAAACCACACAAGTCTAAATTTGAATAAATGAGGATACTAACCAAAGAAATTCTAGATATTTGATGTAATTTTTTCTTCCCCAGAAATGGCGCCAAAAAGGTATTAGCTCCCAAATTTTCACGTTGGGGGAAATGGGGGCGAGGTGGGGGATGTTTCAGGTGATGGAAGGGGACCCTCGTTAAATCTTCATTCTATGGTTGGGGGTGAGGTCCCCTTCGATGGCATGTCTGCCCCTCCCAGTGGAGTGATGGGGAGGTACCCGAACAAAGGGTGTGGTTGTTATCCCTACTACTTTTGACTATGCCTTGGTCAAGGTGAAAGGAACCGAGATTATGGTCTAGAGTTGGAGGAGGTTATCAGTTTGGATTCGAGGTGAGGTCTCAATATTTTGAGAAATATAGATCAAGTTCGAGTGTCACCACCAGATATAACATTCACTCGAAGGAGTGGTCACCAAAAGCTACATACAATTGATGAATCTATGCAAAACGTTGAGGCCATTGTTGTTCTAACAATCAAGATTACCCCAAATTTTTACACATGTTATATGTTTATTAATAAAGGGGATCCTCAAGTTAGGGATGAGAACACATTTAGTGAATGAGTCAGAAGTGTGTTCTCCCTGGAGGGTCGGTGGAATATTTAACAGAAAAATTGGGACTCATGTAATGAGTTAAGATTTTTTTCCATAAGGTATTCAAAATATTTTTATGTGGGGATGGAGGTGAGTCTAATTCATAGGGCATGACATATGTGGAATACTATTCAGGGGAGACACAAAGAAAACTTATAATCATAGTACAAGCATCATGTGTTCCCAACTACTACATGAATGCAAGGGATGAATTAAATGGACCTCTTGTAAGAGATCGGTCTGCAAGGAAAGCTATGGGAAAACCAAGGTCTAAATTCTTGACAGTCAAGATCAATACACCTAAGGCTAGATTAGCTCGTGTGAATCATACCAAGATGTATAGATCAAGGGATCCCCAAGAAATTACAATTCATACCCCCAAACCCCATTTATTATGTAGGGATATTTTTATAGGTTTCATAAGTGAAGTATTTAGGTACTCCCAGAAAAGGTTAGATACTCATACCATTCCTAAACAAGAGATAAACAAGAGCAGGATATGTAAGAAATTGAATTGTAGTCATGATTCACACAAAATTATCACAAGAGCACACATATCACTTCACCCTAAACATCATTTGGCAAAAAAACTAAGGAGTTTCATGGATATTGATGAATCTACTGAGTGAAAACCATTAAAATTACGAAAATATGAGGGAAACATATATTAATGCTCTCAAATCCCATTAATGACTCTACAAAATGTAATCATCTTAACATTAATTCCTAATAATTTGGATACACAGATATAACCTTCATCCAAGCTTGGTGCCTTCTCTACATTTTCGGTGCCTCTGCAAATTTCCTCCACCTTTTTCCTTCTTGAAGAGCTTCCCACCCTTTTCTTAGCCACCTCTAGAGAAAAAATCCTCCCTCTAACCTCCTCTTCTAAAACCCCTCTTATTTCTTGTATATTACCTTAGTTTTTAGGGTTTTGAATTATATTCCATAGAAGTTAAAACAACATGTCAATGACATCAACTACTCATTATTGACATGAAATATGCAAACTGACTACTCACAAATAGTCACCATGTTTTTCCCATTGCCACCGTGTCTTTTAGGCGTCATCATGATACCGCCAAATATTTTCTAGGTCATGTCAATATTTATTGTTTAGAAACTCCACATTTGTCTAAGTATGATGTGGCCAGATGGGTTAATACGAAAAGACCTTCTTTAAATACATGGGAATTTAATCCTTTTCCGATGATACATTCCTCTTTAATTTTTATTTTTACTTGAACCTCACACATACCCCAAAATTGAAATTGGATATGGAATTAATTGATGAAATTATGTTCCTTTCCACATAAGTGCCAACACCATGTTTATTTAAGTGGTTACTAGCTCTTTCACTTCATCACCCATCCTTTTTAGATTTCTCTATAGAATCTTTAGAACCATTACTTTTCCCACCATCCCCCTTTAATTAAAAATTACTATAAATGGCTTCGTATTTTCAAAGTGCCAATCCATCAGGGGAATAAATGTTCCATATGGGCCAATTCTTTCAATTTTTTAGGGCTAAATGAGGATTTGATTTTCCAATTTTTCAACATGCCAAATACTAGGGCCAATCCCTAGGATTTCCTTCATCAACCTAACATGGTACTATATTTTGTAAATCGCATAACCAAGATGTGTCACTCTTTTCCAATCTTGCAGAATCTTTATTTACACTTGGTCCACCCAGAATTCCACTTGGATATTGAATCCCTAAGGAATCATTGGTCTCACCATTTCCCTCATATTCATAAATAACACTGGCACATACTCAAGGATTATTATGCCCCTTTCCTTTCAGATGCAGAGCTTCCTTATTTAGCCCCAACACCAGAACTAAAGGTTGAGAGTCCATCCACATACTTACATGTGAGTAGAATGGAATAGAAGCTTGCCACATGTGAGTTAGTTTTGGAGAATATTTTAGTTGTGGTTGGGATGTAGGTGGTTTCATATCAGAAGATATGTGATCTATCAGGTGTCCCAACTAGCAGAGCTATACCTAGTTAAGAGGCCCACCTGACCAGAGGTTAGTGTCCCAAAGCATATGGCATAGGGGGGATCAATTTTCCTAAATGGGAAAGCTCTCTTGAGTACGTAAAGGAGCTAGTGGACATTATGAAAGATCCAAGGGTGAGTATCTCTGCATTACTTGAGAAGGGGAGTTCAAGGGGCTTGGTGGGGGCCATAAATTTTATATTCAAGGTTATGGCTCATGATGACTTCAATCGGCACTGAGACCAGCTCCTGAAAGGTATCCCTTGTGTGTTTGAGGTAATGAGAGATATGAGCTTACTCCCAATATTATTATGTATCTATTAAATGTATTTGGTTTTATCATTTTTCTTGTATATGTACTATATAGTGGAGGGTTGGGGACCTTTAAATTAGAACCCCCATTTTGATTATTATAACTATCTGTTTTGATTTTTTTTCTGTATGTTATGTGCAACTGTCAATTATTTAAAAATGTTCAACCATTTCCTTACATTTCTTTATTTTTGTTTTTGCAACTAAAAACATTCCTCAAAATAGACGTTTCAGTTCACATTTATGTCCTTACATGTCACACTTAACCACACAAAATTATGGGAGAGAGGAGTGTGAACTTTTTACTTTATTCACCCTTAAAATTTGGGCAAGACCACATTTTTCTAGTTATTTCTACCTTTGATCGGAGTGACCATGTCTGGAACAAAATCTTGGGAATTACTTCAAGGTTGAACATAAGTACATCAGGACCCAGGTCTTTGAAATGTTACTCACTTTATGAATTCAGAACTTGATTATTTTCTCACGATACTGGAGGAATACTAACTTTTGATCACTCTTTGGGTAAGGCTCAACAATAGATAAAATCTGGGGTCAGGGTTCTCAAGGGCTACTTAAAGTTTACCTTGAGGCTAGGTGACAGTATCTTCAAGCAATTTATAGCCTTTGGGATTTCGGGGACAAACTACATTCGCACCATTTACCTTTGACCAAACATGTCTAAAACCCCAAATTTTGCACCAATCATAAAGTTTGTGTTGTATTTTGAGTATGTGAAATTCTCAAAAAACCTTCATAGCAACCATAAATCCTATTGCACACTTAATCATTTGATTGTGACAAAAAAATTTAAAGGAGTAATGTTCCCCAAAACCGAGCCATCACTGACCTGTTAGCTTAAAAAATAATTTTGAGGACAATAAACCAATGAAACAGGATGGTCGTGTATGGGTACCAACAATATACATGTCTTAATATCAAACATTAACTAGGTCGGTTACATACACCTAAGACCACTTAGGTTAGCCATGTAAAATCTCAATGAACATATAAAAAACATGGATTAATCACACCACATGATTCTTTTGAATTTTAATGACCAAATTATGTCATTTCAATCTCTATTTGCTTTAGTTTTCTCTTTCTCTTATTCTTAGTACTTCGCAATTTCCTCTTTAGATCTCCATTATCTCCATCAAAGCATCCATTTTGGCCATAAAATAGAAGATATGGAACATTTTAGTTCCAAAAAAATAGATTATCAGCCAACAAGAAGAAAATCACAAATATTCTTCCAAATATTTTAAAGGTCAGCCAAACATGATCACAAAAAATGATCCAAAAAATTTAGAAATGCATTGCAACAGTCGGCCCAAACCAATTGTTCTAGATCAAAGAAAACCACTGATTTTATAAAAACTACAAATTATTCATTTCAGACTCTTAAGCAAATAGAAAAAACTTTAGAAATACTTTGAAGAATTATAACATACTTCTAAAAAACATCAAAGCAATAGAATAGAATCCTAAAGCACCTTAATTAGATTGTGACTTTTTCGGAAGTAAATAAAATAGACTCTGAAAAAACTCTGAAGCTTTATCCTTCGATAATATTTCAACAATCTACTCTATTTTTGTCATCTTTTTTATCTTAATGTTAGGAATATACCTTTATACCTCTGTCTCTATACTCCAAAGGACTTGAAAAATAATTGACATCCATCATACAGACCTTGATATCATAATTAAGCATCATTTGACATCATTTATCATTAATTTCAACTCACAAAAAACTATCCATGTCACTCTCTAGCATAAAAAAGGCACACACTTAGCTATATCATCACTTCAATAGCTCACCATAACACAAATGACCATACCATGCCAACACACTCACCTTCAAATCAATGAAAACTTTCCAATAGTCTCCCCCTTTGTCATTGATGGAAAACACATTGATGGAAAACACACAAACAAAACTTCATAATGATACTTACTTTACATTTACTTATTCTCCCATTATAGTACTTACATGTTTCATCTACTTAATCTCCCCCTTTTGACTTAAATGACAAAGGGTCTTCAAAACACTATGGTATTCTACAATCCACCATCTGACTAAAAACCATTTCAATTATACCAATAACAACCAATAATCACCTTAGGAGCACCTTCAGAACATAGAGCTACAAGATACCAACTGTATGAAAAAAACATACTCCCCGCATGTTGAAAATTATCCTCCTATGGTACACAATTAAATCACCACATATGAAATCAATGGTTAGAATCATCAACCAAAATTGGAAGAAAAAACATACTTGACATGATCCCCTTTCTCAATGCATACCTCTTCAAATGAACTGAAGACCACTCACCATGTCCTTGCCATGACTAATACATACTAGGTCACTAATTACATCTTCTCAACTCAAGCTCAAATTAACATAATTTTTATGCCAATAGAACAAATTCAACCATATACTACCACCAATTTCTAGAAATATGAAACCATGTTGCATACCTCTTATTAACACTTCTCATCTCTATCTACATCATGATTATTCATGTCATCTTGGAACTTCTAATTATATCATAGAGCTATTAGTACACCTGATCAACTCCCCATCGTTCTTGACCCCTTTAGAGACATCTAGAAAGATACCAATTGAATACACAAGACTCCATTATCTTGACACAACTATCATACACTTTCAAAACTTAACTAATGATATCTTCTTCTCTGACTTCATAGAATGTTCCCAACCAATGTATAAACAAACTTATACATGAAAGAATGAAAATTATCACACATAAAAACTTTCATACCTTGTTCTAAACTATCAAAATATTAGAGCTAATAAGCTCCCCCTAAGACAATGCTTTCATTTTGATTATTTCAAACACTTTTTCATTGTAATTAGACACCAAATGCATGCAAAATCCACCAAACCTAGAAATTCACAATCATTCATGCTATGTTCATATGATAAATTCCTCATACTACATTCATGTTAGTTTCTCCATGAACCATCAAACCTCATCGTTCATCTTCATACTTTTTTTAGTCTATATCAGGCATCAAATATCAAAATCAGCATACTAATTTTTCATGATCATTCCCAAATTTTTTATTTTCATGCATTCATACCTTCAATCAATATATCTACATGAAATCCTTCACAAAACCTTCGTGATGCCCATAAAACAATTCCATGAATGTAAAACAATGTCAAAAATGTAACCAAACTTGTAACACAACTTTTGACCTTCTTAAAGTTGCTTCAAGTCTTCAACTTGACTACATACATTAACATACTCTTTATATATTTTATTTACTATCCAAGCCTTAATTCTCCTTTTTGATGAGCTTCACTTAGAAATACAACTCATGAATGACTAATCAAAAACATTAAATTCATACCTTGACCATCTTCAAACTATTCATTAGGTCTTCATATGTCCACATCACTATGACACTTCTCTATCATACTTGTCTCCTTTATGATATCAAAACTGATACACTTTAACTTATTCTTTAAACTTCCATGAACCAATAAAACTTACCTTTTTACACCAATGAATCAAATAATAAACACATATATATATTTATTTTCATGATTTTACCATTATCTCACTATGTATACTCATATTTTTTAACTTGTTCTCATTCCATCCTACCTTCTGGGTCTGTCAAGATTCCAAGCAAAACACTTATAAACTCACATTTCTATCTACATCTCTCTCATAATGTTCTAGGCTTCATGGATCCAAAATCATATTGGTCTTATAGACCAATCCCTTTCTTCTCATGAGTCACAAACCTCAAGAAACAACCTACATATAGTCTCTAAAAATTCCATGAATGTGATAGAATGGATAAAATCAACACACATATACATTTACTTGTCATTCACATAGTTGTACCAAGTGATCAACATGATATCAAATCTGTAACACACCTTCATTTCTTCTAATGGATGACGAATGTATTCATGAATCCTAATGAAGACACCCGATGCTTTTTAGGGAAATTAGAACAACATGAACTCAGGAGATTCCCAAATATCTATCACCTTACAGTATTGAGATTGATATTCCTTCTTTAGAATCATTTTTGTCTTGATTGGTACAACTAGATTGATGACTGTATCATATTTCTTCTTCTTCTCTATCTGAATTTTTGTCAAGGAAATTTGTTACTCTTAAAACTCTTCAACTTCTAGTTTATGCTCTATCTTAGAAAACATACCTTTTTGGATTGTAGAAAAATTAGGATATGTCTTGACTATCTCCGTTTACTTCACTTTTTCTCCATGATCTGAATTCTTGACATACAACTTTTCATCTTGTCTAGATGACTTGTGGTGACAAAATATTTCTATATGACCAATATTTTGATAGTTGTAGTAAACAACATCACTCTTACCTCTTGAATGTTATGAACTAAGTTTTCTTCTACAATTTGTAACCCTATATCCCTATTCATTGCATGATAACAATATCCTTTGAAAGATATTTCATATTCCCAAGAATACTCATTCCTTGAGGTCCTCATTTTACATTCTCTTGCTCTATGATCAAATTCATTTCATGAATAAAAATAGCCATTAAAATAAATATCATACCTTATAAAATTTGGTTTTATAACAAACCTTTTCTTCGTATCTCTTAAAAAAATTCTTCTTGTTCATGTCATTATTCTTCATGTTCTCCTTCTAAACTTTTTGGAAACTAGGACCATCATTGTTATCTCCATTAGTCTTCTTAGGGTCTCTACTAAATAAAAGATCTACCCTATCACCATAATATTTTTGACTACTCAACATATCATTTAGAGCCTTAGTTATCTTCTCAAACTTCTCAAATGACTTCAATTTGTTGGATTCCTAATTAAAATCTGTCTTCAAAGATTCCATTTTAGACTTGAAATTTATAGACTCTTTTTATTTGGCATTGAGACTAACTGACATGACTTCAATATGAGATTCCATCTCCTTAATGATCTTATCATCTTCACTATCCATGTAACTAATTTGATCCGCATACTCCTTGATCATGGTCTTCAACTTCTTATTGTTCTTTCTTTAGATCTTCATCTCATCTAGGGAACTCATCAATTCTACCTCTAAGTATTCCTCAGTCTCTTCATCTTCTAAACATTCCAAAAAATAATTCAAAAAATCATTACTTGCTTCCTTTGCCACAAATATAGATTCATTGATATATTCCTTGACATATTAATCATCACTATCTTCTTTACTATCACTCACATAAGAACGGTTGTCAATGCAATCTTCTTTGGAGTATAAATTCTTCTTGTTCTTGAATGATCTTCTCTTGCCATCATAATTTTTCAAACTCCTTTTTTTATGCTTATGAGACTTCGTGTCCTTATCATCATGATCATCTTCCTCATCATTATTATCCTTATTCTTGTTAGGACATCTATTTGAAAAATGACCAATATTACAACATTCAAAACACTTAAAGGGCAACTTACCTTTATACCTACCTGATTCTCTCCCTATCATTATAAAAAACATGGCTTCTATATTTTCATCATTAATATCTGAATCAAAAATATATTTGATTTTTTTACTTTATGACTTCTTTTCATCCTTGAAAGAAGCATCCATTTTAGATAATGTAGCCAAATTCTAAACAAACTTGATATACTTTAAATATTATGAATTCCAAAAGAAAATAGATCTCCTTCTTCATTATTCAATAATGAATTACAATTTTTCTTAAATAGGAAAACAACTCCCAACTCGAGTTTCGAAGTAAACTCTAACTAACTTTGACTAAATCTACTCTAGGTGGTGGAAATTACTATTTCTAGTAGTTTACTAGAACCTATTATTCTTAGTAAGTTTACATGCTTATTTGTATGGGCACAGAAATTTCCATGCATCTTCTACATTCCTAAATTAGAATAATTTCCAACTTTCTAACTCATAATGCAACTAATAGACTAAAATTAAGTAATGCCCAAAAATAGTTAAAAACTGAATGACAACTTAAATCCTAATTTTCCACCTCAAGATGGTGTATTTAGGGCCTGAAAATGTGCCAAAATTTACTCCAACTAGTAGGGTAGAGTGCCAGTGCATTCGTCTCATCAAAACAAGTGGTTTCAAAAAAGGAATCAAATGGACACCCGGAGCTCAAGTTATGACTTTTTCAAGTTCCTGCTAATTTTGGCGCATCATTAAAGGTCTTCCATCATTAGTTCTTAGCTCATAGGATATTAAGATACCATGAATCTCATATATCTATAGGGTGCTCAAATAATTTTATTCTTTAACAACTAAGACCCTAGGATCAAACTTGGGAGTCAAGGACCTTAGTACCTTATTAACAACTATTATTTCCTTCATCTTCTATCCAATACCTTTGATTATATTGAGAACTTCATCAACTCTTAATAGATAAAAATCAACGTTTTCATCTTCTTTCATTCTCAATCTCTCAAAATGTCATCTATAGGTATGCAAATTTTCCATCTTTACCTTGAAATATCCTTCATAGATGGTTTGTAACTTATCCCACATTCCTTTAGTTGTATCAAAATACATGGCATTCACAAACTCATCTTCTAAAAGACCGCATAAAATAACATTCATTTCTTTATAATTGCTTTCATAAGCCCTCTCACTCATTGCATCAGTTGGGGATGTAGCAGTAGAATATATCCAACATCCATTGATTTCCATATTTAAAATCCAAATGACATGAGATAGTTCTCCATCTTAATGAACCAAAATTCATAATAATTCATATTGAAGAGAGGATCCGTGGTAGTTGAGAAAAATCCTTGAACCTAATTTCTCATCATAATTGCGCTTCAAGGATCACCTTCAAGATGTTAAGCTACTCCAAAGGAAAAAGATCTGATACCAATTTTTAGAAGCACAATCAATGAGAGTGGGGTGAATAAGTTTCCTTTAAAACTTTTACTTCAATAATGCATTAACTTGCAATCAACATATATGAACCATAGTGATATTTTATGTAACTTTTGTGACCCATTCAATGCATTATCATGATATAACAATGTAAAACATAACAACTATGCACATGAGAAAGAAACAATATAGAGAACACATGAACACAAAATATAGGTGGGAAACCTTTAAAGGTAATAAAACCCTATGACCATTTTATTGATAATCAAGATTTATTGAAACACCAACTCCATAAGAAGCACCAACCCCTAATTTATCTAGCACCAAATAGACTTTAGAAATCACCAACTTGCAATGAGGCACCTACCCCCTACTTTACTAGGAACCAAGATAACATTAACAAGCACCAAATAAAAATGAGGTTACAATACCCTATGTTTTTAGTGAAGTACTAACTCCACAAGGAATACTAAACACCAACTCATCCACCTAGTAATGTTTTCAATATATTTTTTTTGCTATCTCAACCAATAATTGAATTCTTTGCACTTCTTCTCTCTTATACCCTTATTATTCTTCTTGCTATTCTCTCAACATTATTCTTCTTCTTAGGAGGGTTTAAAATAAAATTTTAACACTAGGGTTAAGTTTTCATGTTTCAACATTGAATTTTAACCTTGCAAAAACACATGACAACAACTAGATATAGCTTGGGGGCATGTTCTAGGTCGATCACAATGATGACAGAACACGCAGAAACCATAGAATCTCAAGACACCATGTGGAATAGTTCTTTGTCAATTGGGCTTATGGATTCATTTCTTCTAAACACACACAAACAAACAAACACATGAAAGGGAAAAACACTAAAAGTGGAAAACAAAAAATGAAAAAAGGAAACTATATTACAAGAGAGGGATATTTATAGAGGTAGGGAAAGAATATACACATACCCAAAAATGGTTTGTGAAAAGTACATACCATTATGGAACACTAGACTAAAATCCAACCTATAAAGCACAAAAATTGGTATCTGATCATACCATTCTCTTGTGATGGATTTTTATGGTTTGAGAAGAAGGATACATACCAAAATTTCATCTTCATATCTTTCTTACATTGAAAAAATTATTACATCCAATGAAAACTTTGTCATCTGTTTGAAATCCTTATATCTTGTAGCTTCTAATTGATGTTATGTGATCATGAGAAACCATTCCTCCATGTTCTCAAAAGTGGGAACATTGGTTTTGTCATAGAAACATTTTTCATCCTTGAATTACATTTTGAAATAATCCCTTGAATCAAAAAGACACTTAGAGGATTTTATAACAAGTTGATTCAATTCCCAATCTTTTTTAAACCTTTCACTTTGTTGTTTTGAGCAATTGATTTCAAATATAGATTCCAATGTCATCGACACAAAGGTCTTCATCATCCTAGAGTAAATTTTGTAGCATGGAAACATGTTCAAGGCTAGTGTGGGATTTAGAATGGTGATTGCAATATGATTTTACATTTTTTCACAAGATTTTTACATGTTCTCACTTTCTTTTCTGAAAAAAACATCATCAACACCTACAAAATCAAAATTTAGCTTGACATAATTTTTGAAACTAAAATATTTGATTTGGTCATGGGAGAATTCATCACCCTTGAGTGAGTATTGTAGTATGGATTCTATGTTTTGAGTTGGTAGGTCATTCAAAGGTGGTGAGAACAAGTTGATCTTGATTACACTCATAAGAATCCTGCATCTTTTCACCATCTTAAGCAATCACCTTCAATAAAAATTAGCTCAAAATTGTCTTTACTATCATCCTCTGTGATGTAGATGTTGTCTTTAAAGTTGAGAATCTTCATAAGAGATTCAAGAATCTCCTTTCCTTTGCATTTATGATCTTATTCAAAAAACAAGAAAGACAAAGACTTACCTCCACATTTTCTCTCATTCACCCATGTATTGAGGAAGATGTCAAAATCATATATTTTATCTGTATATTCATCAAACATTGGTGCATGTAAAGGGAAAAAAAACTTGCATCATACCTATCTTTCATTTCCATATCCCAAGTTTAGATCTCAATATTGAGTTGAGGGTCTTTAGTTTCTTCTGTAGTCTTCAAAATGTCTTGTAGGTATTTCTCTTCCAAGTTTGTCATACACTCATTTTCACCTTCACTAGAAGATTCATCCTAATGGGCTTCGAGGAAATGATTGAAAATGTGACCCAAACATGGCCAAAATCTATTTAAAACATTCTAGTCCTCTTATCATGTATTTATTGTTATCAAAGACTCACTTTTTTGCAAGACCTGAGATACTTGATTTTCAACATTTTCTAACATGGAGAAGAGATCCAAGCTACATAGGAAGGTTACACCTTTAATCTCAAAATCTATTTCATCATCTTCATGATGGGAGATAGAGAAATGTGTTGGGAAAATAATATGAGAAGAATTTTTAACTCCATCTTGATCATTTATTGTATCATTTTCTCATTCACAAGGAAAAGGAGATATTTTGTACTTACTATGATGATCATCACTGTGCTCCTTTTGCGAGGTTTGTGAAATCAGATCTTCAGAAAGGTCATGCTAAATTTTCTCATCCACCTTGGTTTAGAGAAACAAAATGGACTCTTCCATTTGTTTATCCATGATTGAATCAAGAAGGGAACTTTATTATTTAACTATCTTTGTTTCATCATCCAACATTTTTACATCACTTGAAGAATCAAAATTGGAAAGGATATTATTCATGATTACTTCAAATTCATCATCTTAATTTTGAGATGCGGATTTGATTTCTCATGCATCTTTGTGTTTAATGGAGTCTTAAAAAAGCATTAGTTCTTTTGTTATACAAAAAGAATCTTCCTCCCTTGAATTCATTATTTCTCCCATGGATTGTCCATAGAGCAAAAAATAATTGATGAATCAAGGTTCAACTATCATTTCTTCTTCATTAACCTCCAAGGTTCTTATTTGGTTCTCATAAGGAGGTTCAAGGATAGAGAATTAATTAGAAGTGCACAATAATCTTCTAGGAATAAACACATTTTTGTGTGAGAAATAATCAAGATATTACTCCAAAGGACAAATCTCCTCTTCTTCCTCCTTTCTATGAAGTTCTTTAAGTTGTTTATATCTTTCTTGCATGGCTTCAACATAGTTCATAATTTTAAGGTGCCTTTGGGGATCTGAATTTCCTTATGCAACACTAAAAATTATTTGCACATACTCAAATTTCAAGGTTGTTATTTCTTCATTTTCATATATAAAGAAATCATCTCAAGGATGAGATATAAAATACATGGTTGTGAGTTTCTTGTTCAACTATGTGAGATTGAAAACATTTCCTTCAAGAGATTATTCATCTTCTTTGACTTTATACAACATCTTGTACCTCATTTGCATCGCTTTCATCAGGTTATTACCTTCTTTCTCATTAGCGAGTCCCATTTTATTTCGTTTAGCAATAGTCTTCTTAAATTGAAACCACCAAGATTTTATGATAGGTTATTCACACAAAACAATTTTATTCATTCTACATAGTATTTATTTGATTTTTAGAGATAGCCACTAGCCTTCTTTCCCTTTTCTAATTGTATATTTTTTCTTAAAATAAGATATGTTTTTTCTATTATTGAATTCTCGTCCTTGTAAGAACTGGTCCATAATGATGGATAATTAAAGATTTGCATTTCTTGGCAGCCATTTTCTTCTTCTTCTTCAATGTCACTCATTGGTATTTAATTCCAATCTTCAAATTTTTTATCGTGTTTTAGGAAAAAAACATGACATAGATTCATTCCTTAGTGGAGTCATATTAAAAAATTGATTTATCTTTGAAACATATTTTTTGTTTTTTGTTGTTTTATACTTTTTATTTTAAAGAGATATTTGTGCATGCACTTTGGAAAATATCTCCCCAATAGAGTCACCAAAAATTATTGGTGAAATAATTTTTCATATGGAAAATTAGTTTATTTCCACTAATTCTCATGGGGATATGATCCTTTTTCTTATGTATGGGGAGGCTCCCATTATTTAATGTAAACTAATCTACTCCTATATTAATGATGTGGGTGTTTCTAGTAGGTCAGGGATCACATAGAAGCACTTCACTAAACCTGTTGAAAAGTGGTTATACAAGGTACCAGGGAAGAAATTGCAGCAGTGAGGGATGAAGGTGAGAAATTAGGAAAGGGGAGGTTGTTTTATGAGTAAGAAATCACAAAGTTCACACCCAATAACTAGATTAGTTCAAAATTAAATTGGAGGAAATAAAAAATGAAGCCATTAGTGAGACTAAAAAACGCAGACACACAGTTCTTAGATTCATTCATCAAAGATATGAAATTATTTCTTGATCACAATGCTTAAAAAGTGCATAAAAGAGAGAAAATAGAGGAACATATGAAAAGAGAAATGGAAGGAATGTAGATTTTATTTCTTGTGTCGGTGATACAAATCTCAACACCCAAAACCACAATCAACAATTGCTACAAAGAAATAAATTTTCAATATCTTAGGAGCCTTTGGAGTGGAGAAGCCATCCCAATTTATAGCAATGTGAATTGACCTTTTTCCTACCCCCCACATGAATATCCATGATCTCATTCAACTTGTGAATTTACATCTTCTTAGGAAATGAGAAATAAGTTCCCTTTTTATAAATTAAAGGTACCTTTACATTTTAACTTTAGAAATTCACTTAAGTGAATGAGACGAAATATTATGATTATGTATAATGAATAATTAGAAAGGGGGAAGAAGAAAAGGGAGAAAGAGAGGAGAGGGAAGAAGTTACCATATCTGATGAAGAAATTTTTGGACTCATGCTTCTAGATGAGAATTTTATCAAACAGGCTCATGTTCCTTGAATTCCTAGTTCAAGTGAGCTATTGTAAGTGTCAACTTATCTGCCTCTGAAATTTAATTGTAAATGCATCCCAAAACTTTGGTCCATGCCCCAGGAACCTTGTTGATATTCTTAAATTGAATGATCCATCCTTCATGATCCTTTGTAATTATGGTGATGAAACTTTTGATGTTGGCCTGGGACTCTAAGTTATCTTCATTGAAGGAAATACAATCACCTTGTTCTTTCTTGACTAACTCCTAGAAGGAAACAACGAGTTCTTCTCATGATGAATCCTCAGTGAGTAGAGAAAAATCAAGTTATTGAACACAACTATAGGCCTCATTTAAGATATTAAAAGCATGTTTCCCACAAGATTCCAACTCAGATATTACATTTTTTAGCATTGCATATATCACATTTACGATGTTGATCCAAAGTTGAGACAATTTGTCTACATCTGGTTCAAACACATTCTTACTCACTAGAGTGTGAGAGTCGAAGGATCTCATCTCATAAAATAATGGGAACACCTCATCTAAGTGAATTGTCTCTTTTACAAACTCCTTTTCTTTATTTACTTTTGAAAAAGTTACAAGAAAGTACTTGATGAGAGAAATTACATCTGTAAACAATGCCTTGCCTTTCTCAATGATTTTCTCAATCCACTTCTCATCAGAATTCCCCTACATCATGTATCCTATTGCTTCTTTTAATTCCCCAAGATCAAAATTGTTGATCAGAGGAATGTATTCTACTAAAATAGGATATGTTGAGTTGGGTTCCAAGAAGTCTTGAATGTAGTCACTAAGAGCTTTTACCTATTCCTCCAATTACACAATTATTTTCTTGTATTATTCATTCTAAGTGAGGAGGAAAGAAGTGGATTCCTTGAAAAGACGAGAGTCTCCCTCATGTGAAGATTGATCTAATGAGATACAGGTCAATTCATAATTTGAAGGAGTCATTTCCTTCATGGTATTTTCATTCTTAGGTCTAGAAATTTGAATGTAATGATTACCTAAAGTACCACTAAAGAAGGAGGTTGTTGTATGAGCCCTCTTTCTTTGCTTGGACTTCTAAGGTCTTAAGATTGATTCAAGACTACGTATGATAGAAATTTTAATTGTCCTTGGAAAAATTTCAATCATTTATTGAATCCATAAAAAATTATCTTCGGTATTTGACACAATGTTGGTCACCAGACAACTTTCATGAGTTCGTTTTGGAAAAATGAGGCGAGGAGAGGTTGCTTCAAGTTTTAAAACTTCGTGGAAGCACTTCTAGTTCATGGGAGAGGAAGAAGTGAGTAGAAGTAAATATCATTAATTAGATTATGTTTTTGTTTATAAATCATGGGGGTGGGGTAAAATCGTTTTCCCCACTATCCAAGGGATATTTGGGATAGTAAAATATGCCCCCTACTCTAAGCATGAGAAGTGTCAGAACAAGATTTGGGGAGATGGGGAGATGAGAGAGAATAAATTTAGCACTTGGGAGGAAAAACATATGGTCACGTGGTGAACCTAGGAATTGGATAATGGTGGAGTTAATTTTTCTATCCCTACTATCCCTAGGATAGTTAGGATAGTTAGGATAGTAAAATGCACCCAAGGGTTAGATGAGGAAACTTGGAAAAATCATGGGAAAAATAACTTAGAACGAGATATTCATATGATGAACCACGATAAATAATTGAGGGGTGTTCTTTTCCCAAATTTCCCCACTATCCTCATAATCCCTAGGATAGTTAGGACAGTCAGGACACCAAAATGCACCACTCATCCAACTGAGAAAATGAAGTCCCAAAATCTTGAAATCACTTTTCCTAGAGATCCATGAACTCTTTTCATGAAAAATTTATATCATTTTGAATCATAAAATTATATAAAGATAAATGGTATGGTTTTCAAGACATTATTCCACCTTCTCCAAAAATAACTAATTTTTCATTCAGGACAACATGATGAGTCTGTTGAAACTTAGATGGTCTTAAGAACACTTGGGTATAGTGAATAGTGTGAAAGTTCCATAATTTATAGGTTTGAATTATTTTTCCAATTAAATATTGTTTGACCTATAAATCCATATGGAGCTCCTGGAATCCTCTCTTGAATCCTAGGTGACATTATAGACTATAAGCTCTGTCGCCCTCAAAAACCCGCTTTCATTGTTCTTGTTCCTAAACCTTGGAAACCTTCCTAAACTTTCCTTAAAAAGTTCCATTGAGTCAATAATGCATTAAACCACTACCGGATGGTTTTTATCTTTCACAAATTCCTCATAGGATGTACACTTGTCTTGCGAAGAACAAAAATAACCTTTCTAGGCTTACTGAATAACTCATATTTAGAAGCATTGTATTGAAATTGCACAAGTCACTCTATCTCAATATTTTGAACACATGGGAAGGTATGTAAAACATATATGATGACTTGCAAGGACAAAATAGACACCACAAATAGGTCATACTAATCCAGAGAGGTGTTTATGAGGTTTTACAAGAAAATTTTGACACTAGGGTTAAGTTGTCATGTTTTAAAATTAATATTTTACCTTACAAAAACAAATGACAAGATGTGGTTTTCATGCTCCATATATAATTTTTTGTTTGCATAGGAAAAGGAAATAAATATTTAATTTTAAGAGTTATTTTAATATTTAAAGAGAAATATGATAAATAATAAGTACAAAGAGAAAAATTAAAAGGAAAAAATGTGTATGATATATTTAATAGATATTTTGAGGTCATAACATCATCATAAGACCCTTAAAATATAATCTAGTGAAAAAATTAGGTATGTGTAATTAGAAGTGACTATGAATTTGTCATTTGTAGTATTATGATTTTGAGGTCTCATGAGTACTTAAATTTTTTTATGAGATGTTTATTTAGGTTGAGATATTTCAAACTCACACATAAAGTAATCTTGTCTCTTGTCTTTCTAAATAACCTCCTCTAAATTGGATGGAGAGAAGGACTTAACCTTTCATCAAAGGTGACATTCTAAAAAATAAATGAGGAGATATAAGATAACATCATTAGATAAACTATTCTCAATTTTATTACATTAATTTTTCCATCCTTAGATGAAGGATTAATATTTTTCATTCTAATAATGTTTACAATTGAAAAGGATGATAATGATGTTTTTCAGGTATTTCCCTAGAGTGAATTTCCTCAAAACATACTTTGAATAACCCCTCAAGTTTGAAAATGGAGTTAGTAGGAAGGGTATGGTGCCAATTTAAGGCATTTATCACAAGGTTATTATCTAAGAGATTGGTAGTGAAAAAATAATAAGTGTTGATCTAATTCTTGTAGAAATTTCCAAAGGATTTAGTGTGAAGAGTAGGGTAAATTGCCATGTTATAAGATATAAATGGAGGTATTCCCCCACTATCCATGATGAAAATATAGGGAGATACAATATACTTATAATTAGATTATATAACCTTTTAGTTACAAGTAGTTATGGAACTGGAGACCAATTACGTCTACTAGAAGAAGTGAGGGGCATGGAAATTTATCTTAAACTCCCCACTAAATATGTTGAGGTAGATTGTATATACGAGAAAGGATAGATTTAATATGAAGACATTTATTATTGGTAACCTTTTTTATTAATTCATTGAGTTGATGAGTTACACAAATAGTTGAGTTAGATTCATGGGGTGATTGAATTAATTGGTATAATTAAGTAGATTTGTAGGATTCAATGAATTATTTTAAGGAGGTGCACTAGTTTCAACACATTTCATGACTTGAAGAAGACGGTTGATTATTATATGTAAAGGTAGGGAAAGGTATTATTTGGATTTCCTCAATTTTTGAAGGGGGATACCAAATGCAAGTGTATTCCTCCATACATTATAGGATAAAATCAAGAGGTCCTCCAAAACATTTATGGAAGGTTTAGATAAATTATTACATGGAAGGTGTATAACTATCACATATATTTTCTACTTTCTTTCCCTTGTGTTAAAATTATTCTTCTTAGATAGATTGGTTTAAATATGATCTAATGGTCCTTCTATTGGATGCATAAAGTATAATCTTCATAATGTAATTTTTGGTCATATTGTAATCCATATGAAAAGGTGTTTCTTTATATGGAAATTTCCAATCAATATCTTGGGAGACAAAGATATTATTCATGGTATAATTTAAAAAAAAATAGATCTAGGATATATAGAAATAATTAGGATATTGAAGTTAAATTCAAGTTGATTTTAGGTTCATATTGTAGGAGATAAAATGGGTAAAAAAGGGTGAAATACAACCAATACAAATTTGAGTAATATTTAGGCCAGGTTCACTAGAAATTATTTGAGATTAGAAGGCCTATAAATTATAACCTTTATTTTATCTATAATGCAGATTAAGATATAGGGAGGACCACTGTAGTGCCTACAAACATGTTGATATGTTTAACAAATAGGTGTAAGAGAAATGGACCTAGCAGATGATAACTCGCTCTCTACCATAGGAATAGGGTTAAAAATTCTTGGTCTAGGATAGGGGATGAATTATTACTGATATCCTAAATGTATGAAGATCAATAAGATGTAAATTTCACACACACACACACACACACACACACACATAAATATTAGGGTTGTAAGAGGTTGATATGTTGTAAATGAAAAAGGGAGGATGAAAATAAATGACTAATATAGAAAGATTCAATAAACTAGAATACACTACCCTATCCTAGTATATATAGATGATCAATAAATAAATAATAGAAGAGTAATAATGTAAAGGAAAAGAAAGGATTTAGATACTTACCTTTGTGAAGATATTATTGGTACATTAACCATTAGGATTATTGAAATCTTAGAATAAATTTGATGTGCATGACATAAAAAATGATAGAAAGAAGATATAAGTAAATTATAGCTCGGGACTCCAAAGAGCTGATAGAATTTTTTCTATAGATATTTTTCTTAAGTGTCTTAGACTCAATATATCAAATATTGTTCTCTAAGTTTAAGAAAAACTAACTCCTAAACCTATAATATATTAAGAGAAACTTAAAAATAAAAATAATATTTAGATATGATGATCGTATGTGTTATAAATGTTCTCAAATGATGTCTATAAATATTGATCATGATTAGTTATTACATTATCCTATAAGTAATTGTGTTAACCATGGTAAATGTAGTTAGTGATGAGGATAAAAAACTAGATGGAATAGAACATTGTCAATTCCATCAGCTATAGGTAATAAAAAATCATAGGGTCCTAGGGAAATTATTAATAGGTCAAGGAAGGAATCAAAAGATGATAAAAAAGTTGATCTAATAGAGGTATGATGGTGATGCTTGTAGATATGTAGGAAATACTAAGTGGAGATAAGGTGATCTCATATGAGGTTGTAAGAGAATGAAAAGAAGACATAAATGATATAATATATATGGCATTAAATACCACACATCAAATCTCTCTCACAGTTACCACTAACCTTCTTATCCATTCCGAATTATTCTCTTCTGGTAATTTCTCATACTACATCAATATAGAGGGATGATGTGTAAATTTTTGCTATTGTCATGCTAAATGTATAGCATAAAAAATTGAAAATATTGGGCATGACAACCAAGCCCACCATCTGTAGACCCCTCTCTTGGTCATTGTGAACCCTTCCCCCAACTAGCTTAACAACCCATACAAACTCTTTGAGTCTTGTTCATCCTCATTATATATAAGAGAAACATGGTAACATGATTTGAAAGTGTGTTTCATGTGCAGGGAATGGATCCAAGTTGATTTCTAAAGTGAGACTAAGCTCTCAGGAGGAATAGTGTTCTATGAAGCACTAAATTCCCTATTTTAGCCATATTACAACATGAGGACATCATCCAAAATATGAGTTGAAAGGGTCAACCAATTTTGGATTTTTATAGGAGATAAATGAAGTGAACCATGGTGGTCACTTCAAGCATAGGAATTGAAGGATTTAGCAGATAAAGTGAGTTTATTATGAAGATTGTGAGAGCTCTAGGAAGAGTTAGGAGCTCATCAAGTAGTCAATGGAAACATCTTTAATTCCAATACATGATGGATGTATTAATTATGATCCTTTACTTCACTAATTTATATGGTCGTCTGGGTCATTTCTACTGTTCCTTCATGCCAACATGGTTCTTGGGCTTAAAATTAAAAATTTAGGAAGAATTAGCTCTTGGAAATTGTTGGAATTTTCTCAGAATTTTTTTAGAGTTAAAATCATATAATGTTTGGCCCCTAAACTCCATGTTATGCTCTTGAGGTATAAAAAACACTTCTGGTGTTCAAATTTCAAGTTGGCAGGATTTCATCAACAAAGAAAACAAGATTGAACACACTTTTCACCCTCATTTATCCATTTTATCTTTTACCTTGACACAAGGGGACAAAATGGACAAAAAAGTGTTCTCCTTATCAATTCGACATGTTTTCTCACTTGAAAGTTCAAACTTGAAGTGTTATGAGTGTTAAAACATGTAAACTTGGGTTTTTAGGAAATCATAACTCAAATTAAACCCCATCCTCATGATGAATGCAATCATGAAATATTTTTATAAAATCTCCATCCATTTTCTTTTTCTCAATAGCCAAAGGGATAAGAGGGACCAAAAAATGTGCTACCCCTCTCTCAGTAAGCCCCTGATCACATGCAAGATGTTTTTGTAGCTCCCAAGAAATCATTTTTAACACATCTCATCTCATCCTCATGCCATCACATGTTTCCACATGTCAAGATCTAGTGAAAAGATAAATTTTATGCCCCTCTTGTCCCTTTTCCCCTCTTTTCCCTTGTTTTTTAGGGTTAAACTCCACTTTAACCATTATCTAACCATGGTTAAGCTTAAATGAGTTAAAAGTGAGTTTAAGTTTTCAAATGAGGTAGAAAGGATTATTATTCAAACACTTAGCCACTTTTTGGATTTTGTGTATTTTTCCTTCTCAATCTATTTTCCATGATTCTATGCTATTGAAAATATTCTAAGGACCACCACATTAAAAAATGGAAAGTTGTTCATATCTCAAAAAAGCCTTGTCTATTTTCCATGAAATTTTAATAGTAACTCCTCCTCAAATCCTTTCACATGATCTATCACTTGGGAAATGTCATAGTATGATTTATTATCTATTTGAGAACTAATTTTACTTCCATGAAATCTTATTTTTCCCAAAATAACTGATAATGTATTTGCATTTTCCTGGTGACTAGGCAAGCCAAATTCCCTAAAGATTAGAGTACATGTTATTTGTAAAATAAGATTCCATTTGAGATATTTATTGCATGATGAGGTTGAGTATTTTTGGAGATATGGAGGACTAAGGTTTCTCTCTGTATTCTCTCCTCTTTGATGAAATTTTCATTTTCCCCATGATCCAATAAGATAAACTTCTTGAACTTTGGAGAATTTTTTCTTTATAAAATCAATTCCTTTTGAGATATTACTTATATGATGGGGTGGAGTATTTTTGAATATACAAAGGATTGAATTTTCTCTCATTATTCTTCCCTCTTTAATTAAATTTTCACTTTCCCATTAATCTGGATGAGAAAATCATCTAAAATTTGGAGTAGAGCATCCTAGTGAAATAAAAAAATTTATACCACTCTCACTCCATTCCGACACCCATAAGAACCACTTCTAAAAATAGTAAGTATTACCAGGCTACACCATCTAAATATAGTAATTCTAGGAAATAGTTCATTTCCTAAGTTTCCTTTACTTGTTGCATATCAAGAACACTCAAAAGTGTTAAATTGAGACACTTGCTAATAGTACGCATCCTAGAGTTGGAATTACTAAAAATAATAAGTGTTAGGATTGTGGTAGCAATTTGCACTCATTCATCTCTAGTTAATATCACTAACTTTTTCACCATGGAGCTCAAACATTTAAGTTTGGATCCAATAAAAAATTCCAACATTCACTATGTTGACAAGAGTGATAATGATGTAACAACTATGGAACTGGAATACTTGAAAAGAACGGTGTTGATTGAACACTAAAAAAATACAAAGGGGAATACATTCAGTGGTATATTCATTGGTTAGTAGGGTTAATTTTTCAATAGACTGGATGGTTCAATTCATCCTAGTGGTGGAAAACGGGGATCAACATGTTTGCAAGATTAGGATGGTATCTCAGGTCCACATAGTATAAGTAGCCTAGTAGTTTTTTTTGAAAACTTGTTCAATTATTTGGAGTGTGTTCACACCTCACAAGCCAAGGAAATTACAATCATATTATTTCAATTCAATAGGAGGTCAAAGGTGAAATGACTTCATTCTTAGAGAATCCTCTCAATATCCATCAAAAGAGGCTCTTCATTAACATAAGATTCCTTGTCTCCAAATTATCACTTCTCTTTCTTCTTCTCTCTCTTCCTTATCTCTCTAACATTATAGTTCTTCCTTTTGACTCTTTCATTTTATTCACTTAAGTAGCCTTATTTTGCATTATAAAAGTCCCTTTTTCAAAAATTAAAAAATGAATTAATTTTATTCCTAGGGAATATGAAAGGTCACAAGTGGTGGTGAGATGAAAATTCATATGGGGCAGGTGAAGAGACATCATTGTAAAGATATAAATTGGGATCGACTCTCCATTACAAAATGGGTGGCTTTTGTTTCCATACTATTACAAAGAATAAGCTATATTATTTTATCTCCTCATTTATGTTTTTCTACATCCTCTAATTCCCAACTTTACAAGCATTATGATTTTGTACAATCAAGAAATAACTTTGTCTTTTATTAATGAATCCATAGAACTTTGGTTTTCTAATTTGACAGTCATGCTACTGCTTACACCATTTTTATTCTTATTATTGAATTTGGACCTACTTTGGTTAATGTTGGTGAGAATCTGTAAGTGCCTAATCACAATCATAACCCTCTCTCTATTTTCCTACCTCCCTTCAAATCTCTCCAAGAAAATTCATCCCTTGGATTTCATAGAAGAATTTTGACACTAGTTTATTGGAGTATCCCTATGTGATCCCCGACTTAACAAACCATTTAAAGAAATTATTTTCTTAGTATTTAATAAATGGGAGCCTCCTCATACATAAGGAGGGTCCTAGCCCAATGAAAATTGGTAAAAACCACTAATCTATCCTACAATAAATTATTTCACCAACATTTTTATGTCAATCTGTCGGGGAATTTTTTTCTCTTGTGCACCTATAATGATCTCTAAATTTTAAAAAATCACACACACACACACACACATAACCATAAAAATCAAAAGACTAAAAAAATACAAAAAATACTATATGACAAGGAAAATTTTAAGGGTCCCTCCAAAAAAAATCCTTAGAAAATATTTGGCGAATATTGGTAAAACCACTTTCACATGTTTGGCAAATTGCAAGAAAAGTTGTTTCGTATGGTAGGATATTTTATAACTTGATTGTGGGAATGGTTAGGCCTTATCCATTGGCGTTATGATGTGGAAGAAATAATATATGACACCAGACAGGAGGACTATAAGTGTTACCATCCAGTAGCATATAGAATACTATCGATCGGTAGCATGTAGAATGCTACTGGCCGGTAGCATATAAAATGCTAATGGCCATGAGTGTTATTTATACTACCGGCTAGAAGCATATTTAATGCTACTGGTAGGTAACATTCTACATGCTACCAGCCAGTAGCATTAAATATGTTGTTGTTCACCTCATTAAACTTGTTATAAATACCTGAAGGAATTCATTTTCACTCCACACAACAGAGAATCCAAAGCTAAGAGCATACAAGGAAAAATCCTAAAGATGAAACTTGAACACCAAATGACATATAAAAGGGAAAATTCCAAAGGACAACTACAACTAGGAATTTTATAATAGATTGAAAAAATTCCTAGAAGAAAGAACACTTCGAGAGATCCCAAGATCCCAGGTGCGTCAATAGCAAATATGAAGAACTTTTCATTAAAGATCCTTGTGATTCCTCAACTTTACACATTTCTAGAGGATCCTGCTTTGTTTTCCCAATGGATCGAAGTGACCAATTTCATAGGGCTAGTGTATACATCCCAATTTTAGACAGACCACAAAACACTTAGCAATCTTCTACTCAATTACGACACTTCCACTTTCACATTTCATTATACATTCCCATCTCATGCACAGTCATTTGGAAGGTGTTATCATATGGATTTGCATGCATGCAAATGACATGCAATAGTGTGGGAATGGAGTCCCTCGTCAATGAAGGTGATACTTCCTTTATTGAAAACCAAAACTATATTTACACATGTACATTCAAAATTATATGTGGGGGGGTGTTTTGGAACATCAATGGAAAGAAAATTGAATGAGGGAGATGGAATGGAATGAAGGAAAGGAATGGAAAGGAATGAATGGGAGGAACATGCAAGAGTTAGGTAAAATCAGAGCCTAATATTGCATGGAGAAGAACAATAAATAACTAACACAAATAACACATAGTTTGCTTCAGCTAAACAAGAATGAGTAAAAGGGAACACGTGTGAGAAAGTAGATAATCAGAGCTTGATCATTATGAACTAGAACAACATATTAGTAGCATTAAAAATAAGATCCAAGACAATATTTGCATGCAAGCTTCAAAAAAAAAACATCTAATGAACAAATGAACATCAAATGATATAAGGGACAATAAATGGGACACAAAGTTCGTATTTCATTAACTCCAAGATGTTTTCTCAAAAGAACACGAAGTTTCTTTCTTTAAAGTAAATCTTGCATACAAAATCATTTTCTTCTCCTCACTCAAAGTCACCCTTATAAATGATACCTTGAATTTCTTTTATAGCCCAAAAATTGGTTACAAAGTAGTTAGGATTTTAAATGCACATTTTATAGGGCACTTAAGTGAATTTGACTTTCTCAACCAGCTTTATTAAAAAGTGACTAAAAATAGAAACCACTTAAGTTAAAAATTCATTTAAGGAAAAATACATAAATAAAATAAATGGATACATTGGACCCCACTTAAATGACTTGGACACACACATAGACATCCTGGTCAAGAATGCACCACCTAGATCAAAACACCTATGATCAGTGCCTTATCCATTAGGCCAAGAGTCTAACCATCTTGATCATACAGGAATGATCTTATTGATCGCACTACATAATCCTCCAAATGACAAGAGATTCGAGCTTGAAACTTGAGCAAATCATCCACCTCTCTCTTTGAGCAATATCTTGGTGTGGGTAATTTTTTATTTTTTTGCATTCGCATTCAAAATTACACACGATTCTCCACATGCTCTGAATACCTTTCCATAGTGAATTATTCATTTGACACGAGACTATAGTCATTATGCCACCTTGACTTATCAGAATCCAAATCTTGATCTTTTGCCATTAAGAGTATCTTCAAAGACTCAAAATTGTAATTCACTTCCTGGAGTTATGTCTTTTGTATTTTAACGATCGTCCAATTCGAGAACACTCCAACTTTAAGACTAGCCGATGAAGTATTACACCTGCTGCTAACTGGGAGTTGACAAGGACATGTTTGAATGATGTGGTCTTGTTTGATGATCCACACAATTGTACTTATCATTGGTTTTGATTTTTCAATGAATAGATCCTTTAAATGATTAAGTGAAGACAATTGATGTAGAAAAAATTATTCCATTATTGATCTCTGCTGATAACAAGGACTTTCAACTCCGAAGATACTTTTGCCAATAGTTGTGACCTATACCACATAATGAGGAAGTCAGAGGTTGCTTCCACTTTGAAGCTATTGGATTTGAATTTCCACACTATGCAGGTGTTGTGCTACATCCATGCAAGTGATGACCAATTCAGAACAAACATCAAGAAAATTGTGACTCGTCTTTGGTTGATACACGATCGCATATCGATCTACATCGACGTGTCCCAAGTTGGTATCGACGATGTTCTCATACTAAGAATGGAGCATCAAGGTGAGTATAATTCCCAAGAACTGCAACATCATTTTATTTTAAGATGACATGATTGTGACAGAAGTGTGATTTCGGGCTATTACTTCCTTACTTCAAAACTGCACAAATTTCCTCTGAAACTACCCTGGGAAAAATAACAAATCTTGTTCTGAGAAACACTCACTAGATGAGGGAGTATATTAAGGTACCAAAAGTTTGTTTGTCATATGGTTTTTTCCCAATAAATTTTTTCAGTCAAATATTAAAGGTCAAAGTTGACTCTTCTAAAACTACTAGGAAAATGCAAGTGTAAAACTACAAAAATCCTGTTTAGTTTTAGCCTGGGAACAATACCAAATGTCACCCTGGGAATCTATAACTTGGAAAAGGAGAATATGAAGGTGGGGAGAATTGAAAGAAATAATTATTTTCTCTTGAAGATCATTTGAGTTCAAAATATCAACTCTAAAAGCGAGTCACCTTGACAGACTGAAAAAATGCACGCGCGGTGAAATCAAACAAATAGTGTTTTATTTGGCTCCGTGAAAAATATTAAACAAAGTGTTGTACATTTGAATTTTTGAAATAAGTACATGAATATGGGAAGAATTAAACAAATCAAACTTTTTCTCTTGATGGTCGTTTGGGCTTGAGATACTAATTCTCAAAGTAGGCCTCCCGCCAAGCTAAAATTGTGCGCACGGCAAAATCGAGAAAACTAAGTTTTTCCTGGGTTCGTGAAAAATATCAAATGAGGTTATGCTTATGTGAAATTTTAAAAAGGAGTACATGAAGTTGGGGATAATTCAAAGAACCAAACTTTTCTTCCTAACGATCATCTGACTTCGAGATATCGATCTCCAAAGTTGATTACTTCAACAGATACAACCCATTGCAAGTTCTTTCTGCATCTATCGTTTTCTTTATTAAATTGATTTTCCTTTATGTCAATATACATCGATAATGCATTTGAATGCGTGATATTTTTGAATAGCCTAAATACTTCTCACAAATTCGTTATGAAAATGAATTTTTTAAATTAAATTCCCTCGATTTTTAATGACTTCACGCAGGATCGATTTGAATTTTTTTTATTCACCTTGCTCTACGTGCTTGATTTGAGATGCTATATTTTAATAAATGTGTATGGTAATCCTTTTCTATTGACAGCACATGAAGTCTTCCTTTGTATGAATCATGATTTCCTCCAAAGTGTGAATAGCGTTCCTTTGGCGTGGGATGAGCGGATTGTTTTCTAAGACAAAACAAATGCCTTTTTGGAGAAGAATTCAACAAACCTAATCATTTCTCTTGATGATCATTTGGGCTCGAGATTCAAATTCTCAAAATAGGCCTTCTAATAAACTAAAATTGTGCATGCGGCAAAATCGAGCAAACTGAGTTTTTCTTGGGTTCGTGAAAAATATCAAATGAGGTTTTGCACATTTGAAATTTGGAAAAGGAGTACATAAATTTGGGGAGAATTCAACGAACCAAACCTTTTCTTCCCGACAATCATCTAACTTTGAGATATTGATCTCCAAAGTTGATTACTTCAACAAATACAACCCACAACACGTTCTTTCTGCATCTATCATTTTCTTTATTAAATTCATTTTCCTTTATGCCGATATACATCAGTAATGCATTTGAATGCGTGATATTTTTGAATAGCCTGAATACTTCTCACAAATGCATTATGAAAATGCATTTTTTAAATTAAATTCTCCCGACTTTTAATGACTTCGTGCACGATCGATATGATTTTTTTTATTTGCCTTGTTCTGCATGCCTGATTTGAGATGTCAGATTTTAATAAATGCGTATGGTAATCCTTTGTTATTAGCAGCACATGAAGTCTTCCTTTGCATGAATCGTGATTTCCTCCAAGACATGAATAGCCTTCCTTTTGCGTGGGATGAGTGGATTGTTTTCTAAGACAAAACAAATGCATTTTTAGAGAAACTTATTGTTGTTTTATTTATTTTTTTAGAAGTGTGGTGATTCTCCTTGGTGTGGATATTGCTCCTCTTTTGGACTGTTTTCTCTGCTTTATCCCATGTAGTCTCCTCCAAGCAAAAGAAAATAAATAAAAACAAATTTTAATGGGCTGTAGTTTGTGGTTTACCAAGGTTCTTGGTTTCTCCTAAGACCAATGATTAGAGCTTTAATGAAGACAAAAATTGCTTAATAAAACAAACTAAATTCCCTTTTTGTTGTTATCTACACGTGGTCAACCTTGTTTTGGATAAATGTGTGGATTATTTTTAATTTTTATAACTGTTGTCATTCCTCCCTCAGGCTACGTTGAAATTGTTTTGTCTCATTCAAACAATGCATGGATATGCAAAATGATAAATGTGTGGGAGCTACTCAAATTGCATGGGATTTTTCTCAAAACAATTATTTCTTGTCCCTTGCGTGAACAACTTCAACCTATGGGTTTGTTTTTTTTCTTTGGCTATCTAGGCAATGTTTTAACTATTTTCTTTTCTTTTCCTCCTATGTGGGAACTCTTACTTCTGGCTCTTGAGTGAACTGGTGTTTTATTTTTATGTATATCTTCTTAGCTTTCAGTCTTGCATGGATTTTATTCCATTTGGCTATGTGGGCTTATTGAATTCTTTGTTGGATTGTAGACTTTATGCTTTGAAAAATCCTCCTTGTCTTTTGTGTTAAAAATTCTCCAATGGCGTGGAAGATCTTCTCCCTGGCGTTCACAGGAAAAGAATTGTTGTTTCTTCTTCATATGTAAATGCAAACGAACAAATTAATTAAATGGAACGAACTATTTCCTCGGAAACACTTCTATAGAGGAAATAAGAAGAAGTTAGAAATATTGAAAGCTTCAAAGCTTCTTTGCATGAATTTTTCCAATGAGTTTGACTGGGAAATGATTATGAGGATTAAAGAAGCTTTTGTAATCATTTCTTATTTCCGTTGGAATAACCAATTCCATCTTTCCCGAGTAGTGGCATTAAGTGCTAGGGGAAAGTGGGAATTAAACAACCATTTACCAGTGGAAATAGCAAGGTAGGCTGACAATCCCCATTTTATATCCCCATATGGGAACTAGGGATATTTTTTTCCCATTTGCAAATTGATTGAATTGGCAATCAGTGGAATAAATCCCACAAACGGGGAAATAAAATGAATTTTCCAAGGAAGGGGAAATCTGGGTACAGGGAGCCAATATAGCATCCCCGACAATTGGAAGCGGAAGCTTTATTTTCCCTCGAAAATAAAAAATAAAAATTGTGAATTGATTTTTAATTATATTAATATTTATTTAATTAAAAACCCTAAATTTTAATAAAATTGATTTTATCAAATAAACGGTAATAAATTAATTAATTAATATTTAACATAGTTTATGACCTGGCGGGAGGATTTCTTTCCCAAAATGGATGAAATGAAAACCATAATGATCACAAAAATGAGACGATCGTGAAGAGGGTGATAAATCACACAAAGTAACACTTTTGAAAATTTTCAAAATTTCCATGTTTATTAATTTTGTGAAGTCAAAATTAGCTGATAATAACTGGCTCTAATTGGGGACAATGACTTTATGGATGTAACAAAGGACCCAAACCCAAATATTTAATGAACATGATCTCAAAAATGACAGTGCACAAAAACGGGATGAAAAAAGAGAGGAAGCCAAAAAATAAGGAAATGAAACAAACCAAAATTATAATTACCTATGTTTATACGGGGGAAAACCCATTTTCAATTTTGATAGTGCTTGAGATATTTCCTGCTGTAGGGCAAAGGAAAATGAGTTTCATCAAGATATGCCAAGTAATAGGTACTATCTCCACAGAAATGCCTGATTTTGAAAGGGCCTAGCCACAACAAATCAAACTTCCCATTCTTTCCTTTTGGTTCACGTCTCTTTTTCCAGAGATGAACTAAGTCATTGATTTGAAATTTCCTCTCCTTAGTTTTCCTATCGAACAATCTCTTCACTTTGGATTGGTGTCCCTCGATCCTATTTTCTACTTGACTTCTTTGTTTTTTGAGCTTTCTTAGGAACATTATCCTTTTAGCCAACGCATTGGCGGAGCATTCATCATCATCTACATGAGCCAATTGTAATGTTGGTAACTCTAATGTGATGTGAATTTGAGCATCAGTTCTATACAAGAGTTGGAATGGAGACATCCCGATTGCTCTTTTTGGATTTATGCGGTTAGCCCACAATGCATCATATAACTTCTTATGCCAAGTTCTTTGATTTTCTTCAACTAAATTGTGCATGATAGTAATGATGTTTTTGTTACTGGATTCTACTTTACCATTTCCCTGTGAGTAGTAATCTAATAAATGAGGTATGGATATATCATACCCATAGAAAAAACCTATCATCTCTGTAGAACAAAAATTGGAGGCATTTTTCATCACGATCTTGTGTGGAACTTCGTAACAAATCAATATATTATCTTTGATGAAGTCACAGATTACCATGGTAGATGTTTGTTTCATCGGTATAGCTTTTACCCACTTCGTAAAGTAGTCAGTTCTAGTGAGCATGTGAGTATGACTAGCACTAGAATTAGGATTCAAAACTCCGATGAAATCTAAACCCTAGTGTTGATAGGGTTCTT
Organism: Taxus chinensis; assembly: GCA_019776745.2. NCBI lineage: Eukaryota > Viridiplantae > Streptophyta > Pinopsida > Cupressales > Taxaceae > Taxus > Taxus chinensis. The sequence goes on from CM034146.1 coordinate 490,532,214, forward strand.
CAATGAAAACTGGCTTTAAAGGAAAAGATGCCAATTTAGGTCTTCTAACAAATTACATACAAGATTCACATTTTGTTACCCATTTCTGAGTATCAAAAAACATAGTGTGATAGTAATAATGTTCTCGCAAAATTTTATGAGTTGTCACTAGGCCCGAGAAATGACCACCACAGGCATGATTATGAAAGGCTTCAAGTAACCTCGATTATTGCTCCTTATCGACACATATGAGGAACATTCCATCAATTCCTTTCTTGAACAACATGTTGTCCCAAATGACGTACCTGACAAATCTTAATTTGATAGCTCACTTTTTCTTAATTGTTATATTCTCAGGGAATTCACCATATGTGAGAAAGGAGGCTATATTGGAATACCATTCATCTATGGCACTGACAAAAACTACTAGTGGTAAACTTTCTTCAATTGGTTCTTTTTCAGAGTCATCTCGTGGCTCATTCTCTGCAATGAGTTCGCAGAGTCCTCTTCCTCAAAATAATTTGGTATGCTTGATGTCCAAATCATATTCTTGGATCTTGGAGACCTAGTTACCTCTTTTAGATCCTAGTTCTTGTTGTGTCAGCATCAATTTAACCGCGGTGTCCAGAACTAAGAATTTCGTGTGTAAATTCAACACAGAGTACCTGAAAATTTTCAAGGCTCTCACCACTAAGTAAACATGCCTTTCAAGGGGAGTGTAATTGATTTCATGTTTCTTGAATCCAGAACTCATGAATGCAATAGGAGATTTGATTCCCTCTTCATTTTGTGTGAGTCAAGATGACAGAGATCGTGTGTGGTGAATCATAACAATAGATTATAAAATCCTTTTTAAAATTGGGAGATACCAATGTAGGTGATTTTACAATAGCACCCTCAATTGTTTCAAATGTTTACCTACCTTCCTTCGATTATTTGAAGGATTATTTTCCTTTCATCATATCAGTGATTTATTTGGTCAGCTCGGTGAAATATGGCACAAAACTTCTCAAAATTTTTACCTTCCTAAAGAATGAGTGGACTCCATGCTTACTTGTAGGAAAGGAAAGATTCTTGATAGCCTGAATGCACTCAGGATTGATTTTAGTTCCTTCTTTAGAAACAATATGACCAAGGAGTTTACCTTCCATAACTCCAAACAAAGACTTCTTTAGATTAAGGGAGATCTTATGAAGTCTACACCTCTACAATATTTTCTCCAAATCTCTTAGGTGGGCTTCTCATTTCTTCGAGAACACTGTCAAACCATCTAGGCATATCACAATGATGTTGTCTTTATAATCTACAAATTCCATATCCATATCCCTTTAAACAGTTACATCGGCATTGATCAAACCAAAATGCATTCTTCTATATGCAAACGTACCCCAGGGGGTGGTGAACGTAGTCTTATGTTGGTCTTCTCTAGCCACTTCAATCTAATTATATCCAGAGAAACCTGTTAGTGCAAAATCACAACACCCCTGGATGCAAATCAGGTTTCTAAGTTGATCTTCAGGCATCCAGTGTGATTACACAACATTGAAACCTTCCTCCAAGTGTGGGACTTGCAAGAATGAGAAAGGAATCTCCAGAGAAGGCTGGTTCCTGCTCCTAAACTACCTGCCACAAGCTATTCCAGTGCAGGAAAGCTAATCTAAACCTAATCTAACCATGTCAAGGAGACAAAGAGAGAGAAAAGGGAAAAACAGCAAAATCCTACACTAAAACAGTGATACACCAGAGAAGGAGAATGTTGAATATCTATCAAAACTACCATAGAACAAGGAAAGGTGAGCAATGGTAAGGATGGACAGATGCATCACAGGCCCAAGGATAGATTTCACACATAAAATTTCCCAAACCTCCATGAACACAGCTCTAGACCTACAATGAACATTCAAACTTGCACAAATACCTGCAATGAAGAGAGGCAAGAAGAAAACAAGCAAAAAACGAGCAAGGATGGATAGATGTATCACAAAACATGTTTTTGTTGCTTCAGAAGTTTGCACAGAACATCATTTCAATAGTAAAAGGAAAAAACACCATTACAGAGCAAGGGAGGAGGTTCAAACTCCATTTTCAACCCTGGAGAAGAAAATAAGGGAGGGCAGAGCTGAAAAGATGAACAACTTGTAATCATCTTCCACAAAATGAGCCAAATCTAGCTTTTACATTGCATGGGTCGAGCCCATGAGAGAGAAAATGTACAAAAACGTGGGAGCCCATTCCTCATTGACTACAAATGCATTAAATCAGCATGGAGGACCTTACAAACCCATACCCTGTCATTTTGACCAAATGGGAGGAGAGTGCGACCCATTCTGTATTAAATTTGGTCATTGAAATGTCACTTCTGGCCATGAACACATACCAGAAACTTTTTTTGAATTTTCTCTCTCCAAACTAAAACAAAATTATATATTGACCATGGAATCCTGTAGATAATTTCATAATATTTCCAATGATATAAAGAACGTGCAATTCTGAGCTCTGGATCAAAAGATATGGGGGTCTGAATATTTAGGGAAAAAACGGCCCAAAAAATGGATCGGCGGGCAAAAATTTTAATTTTTCCGTGCTCTGCTGGTCAGACGCCACGTGGCAAGAACTGATTGGATGAGAAATTCTCTCTCCTCTACCTCCCGTGGGTTTCCCTTTGAAAATTTTGACTTTTCTTACACTTTGGAAAAAAATTCATTTTCCCCCCGCGCCCCGCCACTTAGGACATGTGGCATCATTTGGTTCGTCGACAGGGGCACGGGGAAAACCTTTACCTTTTAGTTTTTCGGCCAAAAATTTTTGCTAAATTTTCTAAGTCCTCCCTGAGCTTCACACTTCCCCACCTTAGGACACGTGGTGTTTCCTGATTCATCCGAGGCCATCCCGGGTTTTTGCGTCCCTCGCGTCCCTTTGGTCCAGCTATCCCAAACCGTCTGGGACAAATTTCTCTGATCCACCCGACTCGGGCTTCCTCTTCCCTCTTTGCAGTGAAGACATGTGGCAAGATTAGATTGGCTTTCAGCTCCTTCAGCTTTTCATGTCCCACGCATCCCTTTGTCCCAACTATCCCGGACTAAAGTTCCCTGTTTCGGTCGATCTGGGTGGTTCGCGTCCTTCGCGTACATTTGTTCCAACTGTCCCGGACTGTCTGGGAAAAATTCTTCCGAACCACCCAAAATGGGCTTCCTTTTCTCTCAGTTGCTTCACCTTTTTGCATACTTCACATCCTCCATGTCCACATGGCCCAGATGTCCCAATTGTTGCATGGACCACCTGGAGGCTTTTCGGTCGGTTCGTGCCCCGACGTCCCAACTGTCCCAAGGACCGCCTGGACTAGAACTTAGCCGATTTTCATGATTTTTTCTGCCCTAAGCTTGTTTTTTGCAACGTTTTCACCCTTTTTTAGAACCTTCTCTTTTCTTCTTGGACAGGAGAGTTTGGGAGAAGCTGAGGGACCCCAAAAAACATGATTTTGGGCCCTGAATCAATCTATTTGCTCGGGACTTGAATATTCTGATGCATGTTATCAAAATTACCCTTGGGGGGTTAATTTTGGATAACAGTTTTGATGACTCAATGGGGTCATCTACCTGCGAGATGAATGATCAATAGCCTAAAGCAATCCATTGGGCATGGAGTCATGAGTTATAGCCTGCAAACTGATCTGAACTTTAAAAACCTCCTCTTTGAGCCACTTGGAAACCCACTGAACATGGAGTTGTTCTCACCAAAATGCCACTGAAATGGACTGTGCAAGAGCAAAACCAACACCACAAAAACTATGTATAGAACTGAAAATCATACATGCTCCAAATGGAACATGCAGAGTGTGCACAAGCACTTCTTCTACTGAAAGCAAACCTACCTACTTTACTCTAACTGGAAGCAAAGGCAAGCTAAACAAACCCTGCAATTGGTTGCGAGAAATAGCTTCCCTTTCTCAAAAGTGGCAGCCATGTAATTGATTTGGAGCTGATCATGGCTGTTAGGATGAGTGGAAAATCAACCAGAAGTTGGTCTTCTACCCAAATCATCAAGGTATCAGCTGAAGGAAAATTCAATAACTCTTTTAGTTGCTCTGTAATTGGATTGAAGAGGTATGACAGCTGATCCTTGGTACTTTGTAGCTCACCCTCATGCTCAGAAGCAAGCATGACTGGTTGTGACTTCTCCTTTGGCTCCAATGAAGCCAAATACCTGATTGGGCAAGGTATGATCCGTTGAGTATGCCCATAATTCTGATTTTTAACTCCAAAAATGGAGTCTTCTTGTAGACCTTCCTGAATGGATGGTGTGGAAGCGATGGCGAAATTCTTCTGTCCTTTCTCTTCCTCCAATGCAGAACATGAAAGATTAAAATCTTCCAATCTTGATTCCAAAGAGCTGCTATAAGATGTAGGCTCCTGCAAATGAATGTTCTCCTTCATGACAGCAGACTCAAGTGTTTGGAATGTGGATGATGAAAGAGAGAATGGTGGAAGCTCAACCGGCTCTTCTCCATCAAAACATTCCTCCAAATCTGATAGATAAATTACCTCATGGCTGTCCTGCTGCAAATGCTCCACTTCCTCCATGGTGTCTTCTTGATCTGCAACTTGATCACCATGGTTTCTTTCACCCTCCAACATTGAGTTTGAGATATCAAACTCCTTTTCATTAATAGAACTTGAGAGAGGTGAAGTAGAAAGAAGAACTGAAGGTTCTCCTGTAGCCTGCTTTGTGCTCAAAGCCTTTGGATCTGCAATTTTCTCCTCCACAACTAGAATGTGCTCCTCTTCTTTTGGATCTAGAGCAGCTTCTCCTTCCTCCAATGTTTGAAGACATTCTTGCTCTTGATTGAACTCTTCCTCCAGTATGAAGTTTGCCAAGTCAAACTCTTTAATCTGCTACTCTAGAGGACAAGTTGGGACTGCAAGATCTTCTTCTTCTGTTGTAACAAAATCAGTCCTGACCACCATTTTTTCTCCAACTCCCATCTCTTCTGAAGGCTTAACCATCAAGGGGATCTTTGTCATCCCAAATTTGGCAGCCCAAACCCTCAAGTTGTCTGTCATTTCTTTTCTTCTTGGCTCTTCCTTTTGCTGTCCTTGATGACTGATTTTTGCAATTTCTTGTTCCCCACATGGAATTGGGAATGCAAGAGGAGGGATGGGTTGTAACTCAATTGATTTGGCAATTTTTTGTGGTGGTGGAGGTAGAAACTCTTGTTTCCTTGGAGGAGGGGGTATTTTTGTTAGCTCTTGTGGAGGGGATGACTGTTTGGAAGGAAAAAGGAAAGAAGAATTGAGGTGTGGTGGAAGACTAAGAGGTGGAGACATGGGATCAACATTTGGGACAGCAAATGGGGAGTTTAGAATTTTCAATTCCAAATGAGATGGTGCTGCTTGAGTAATGGGAAGAGAAAAACCAGATGATGGTGTAGAACTTACCCATTGACAAGGTTGTTCAACAACAAGTGTATAGGCCTCTATTTCTGTTGTCCATTGTGTAAGTTTGGCAGCGTCTTCATCACAAAGTCTAGCTTCTCCTGAGGGCTGAAGTGTCTTGGAAAAGGGCCTCCCCATGGACAAGGAGTCCTGCAACCAATTCTGAAAGCTCTCATTTGAGCTGTTGCTCTGGAAAGCACCATCTTTTCCTCCATCTTTTGGATTTTCTCTGATAGACCAGCATCTTGCATCTAATTGTCTTCATTATATGCATACTCTTGCCCTTGGAAAGCTCCATAGCCAAACTGATCTTGGCATTGCTGCTCATATGGGTATGCATGTTGATTTGGAGGATTTGTAAAACATGTTGGAGGTGTGATAAACTGTTGTTGTTGAAAATGTGAATTCCATGATGGAAATGAAGTCATGATTGCACAACCTCATGGAATGGAAAAGAATGAAAGGGATGGAAAGAAATATGGATGGAAATGGATGAAAAACAGGTCTGCAACTTCAGAAATGGGTTGCTGATCAGATGGAGTCACCAGATGTGTTTGCAAGTGCCTCCAAAGGCTGAAATCTTCACAAGAACACACCAACCTGTAAAATATGAAGTGGAAGACCTCTAAGGTCCCACTGGGCATGCCAAAACTATTGGTGTAGATGCACGGTGGCTTAAAATTTTCTGTTGATAATGAGACACCTCTGAAAGATGAAATAATCTAACCTCAGTGTCCCACCCGGTGTGCCAAAAATGTTAGTGCAAAATCACAGCACCCCTGGATGCAAATCAGGTTTCTAAGTTGATCTTCATGCATCCAGTGTGATTGCACAACATTGAAACCTTCCTCCAAGTGTGGGACTTGCAAGAATGAGAAAGGAATCTCCAGAGAAGGTTGGTTCCTACTCCTAAACTAACTGCCACAAGCTATTCCAGTGCAGGAAAGCTAATCTAAACCTAATCTAACCATGCCAAGGAGACAAAGAGAGATAAAAGGGAAAAACAACAAAATCCTACACTAAAACAGTGATACACCAGAGAAGGAGAATGTTGAACATCTATCAAAACTACCATGGAACAAGAAAAGGTGAGCAATGGGAAGGATGGACAGATGCATCACAGACCCAACGATAGATTTCACATAGAAAATGTCCCAAAACTCCATGAACACAGCTCCAAACCTGCAATGAACATTCAAACTTGCACAAATACCTGCAATGAAGAGAGGCAAGAAGAAAACAAGCAAAAAATGAGCAAGGATGGACAGATGCATCACAAAACACGTTTTTGTTGCTTCAGAAGTTTGCACAGAACATCATTTCAATAGTAAAAGGAAAAAATGCCATTACAGAGCAAGGGAGAAGGTTTGAACTCCATTTTCAACCTTGGAGAAGAAAAGAAGGGAGGGTAGAGCTGAAAAGATGAACAACTTGTAATCATCTTCCCCAAAATGAGCCAAATTTGGCTTTTACATTGCATGGGTCGAGCCCATGAGAGAGAAAACATACAAAAACATGGGAGCCCATTCCTCATTGACTGCAAATGCATTAAATCAGCATGGAGGACCTTACAAACCCATACCTTGTCATTTTGACCAAATGGGAGGAGAGTGCGACCCATTCTATATTAAATTTTGTCGCTGAAGTGTCACTTTTGGCCATGAACACGTACCAGAATTTTTTTTTAATTTTCTCTCTCCAAACTGAACCAAAATTAGAGATTGACCATGGAATCCTGTAGAGAATTTCATAATCTTTCCAATGATATAAATAACATGCAAGTCTGAGCTCTGGGTCAAAAGATATGGGGGTCTGAAGATTTAGGGCAAAAACGGCCCAAAAAACGGATCGGCGGGCAAAAATTTTAATTTTTCCATGCTCCGCTGGTCAGACGCCACGTGGCAAGTGCTGATTAGATGAGAAATTATCTCTCCTCTGCCTCCCATGGGTTTCCCTTTGAAAATTTTTACTTTTCTTACACTTTGGAAAAAAAATCATTTTCCCCCCTCTCCCCGCCACTTGGGACACGTGACATCATTTGGTTCGTCGACAAGGGCGTGGGGAAAACCTTTACCTTTTAGTTTTTCAGCCAAAACTTTTTGCTAAATTTTCTAAGTCCTCCCCAAGATCCGCACTTTCCCACCTTAGGACATGTGGCATTTCCTGATTCGTCTGCAGGCCTCCCTGCTTTTCACGTCCCTCGCGTCCCTTTGGCCCGACTGTCCCAAACCATCTGGGACAAATTTCTCCCATCCGCCCGACTCAGGCTTCCTTGTCCCTCTTTGTAGTGAAGACACGTGGCAAGATTTTATTGGCTCTCAGCTCCTTCGGCTTTTCACATCCCACATGTCCCTTTGTCCCAATTGTTCTGGACTAAAGTTCCCTGTTTCGGCCGATCCAGGTGGTTCGCGTCCTTCGTGTACATTTATTCCAACTGTCCCGGACTTTTTGGGACAAATTCTTCCAAACCGCCTGAAATGGGCTTCCTTTGCTCTCAGCTACTTCATCTTTTTGCATCCTTCGCGTCCTCCACATCCTCACGGCCTAGATGTCCCAATTGCTGCGTGGACTGCCTGGAGGCTTTTCGGCCACTTGGCGCCCCGACGTCCCAACTATCCCAAGGACCGCCTGGACTAGGACTTAGCCATTTTTCGTGATTTTTTCTACCCCAAGCTTTTTTTTGTAACTTTTTCACCCTTTTTTAGAACCTACTCTTTTCTTCTTGGACAAGAGAGTTTGGGAGAAGCCGAGGGACCCCAAAAAACATGATTTTGGGCCCTGAATCAATCTATTTTCTCGAGACTTGAATATTCTGATGCATGTTATCAAAATTACCCTGGGGGGGTGAATTTTGGATAACAAAACCATCTAGTATAGATAGAATTTCTGATCCAGTTACTACCTACAAAATATGGTCCATGATTGGTAGTGGATAGTTATCCTTCAAGGAAGCTTGATTAAGATTGTGGAAATCCATGTAAATCCTAATTTCTCCATTTTTCTTGCAAACCAGTATAATATTATCTACCAAGTTGAATTTTTAATGGGAAAAACTATTCGTACGTCTAACATATTTTGAACCTCATGAAATATTGTCCCTATTATCTTGGGATTATACTATCATTACTTCTGCCTGAATAAAACTACACTAGGTTTCAAGGGTATGACATGCTCCATTTCTCTAGGTTGGAAAGACTTCAAGTATTCATATGATTAAGCCAAGATGTCAGAATATTTAGTAAGGACGCTTAAAAATTTCCTACACTCCTCAGGTGAGAAACACTTATCAATGTTAACCAAGCGAGGTTTGTCCTTAGTACCAATGTTAACTTGCTCATAGTTAGCAGAGTTCGCAGGTCATGTCTGCTCTTTCTCTTTGATAAACATGTTGCTCTTATCAAAAAGGTTCTTCAAGTGAAACCAATCCTTTTGGGATTTTATTTCCTTTGAGTTGAATGATTCCATTGTTTGGATCCTCGTTCTCAACTCCTTCTAGAATGGGTGAGGTTGTTGAATCATGAAATGCATAATCAATTCCTTCAAAGTAAAACTATTCAAAATTATCTCTCATTTCCAAGAAGGAAATAATTTGTTGATCATCATTGAATACTTGCCAAATTTCTCCATTTTTAGGAACACTTGGCCTAAAACCATTTCAATGATGTATTTTTCTTTATCAAAATCTGAATGAGGGATCATCAATAAATCTGACACTACTAGATAATCTTATCTGTAATTCTTTTCATGAGAAAATGATCCTATGGAAAAATCATCGAAGGTCTCTATCGCATCCCACACTTTATTTTTGTAGTGTCTCAAATGATCATTCTTTACCTGAAAATGATTTTTTACTTTTTTCACGATCAATTCTGCGTCTCCAAAGACTTTCAATTTTTTGATTCATTTCTCTTCAGAAACTTGGAGACTAAGGATTAATGCCTCGTATTCTGAAGTGTTGTTAGTATTTGAAAATTGGAGTTTATAAGAAAAAGGAAACATTTTACCATTCAGAGATATGAGCACCACTCCTATGCCAGAACCTGTTGAGCAATAACTTCCATCAAAATCAAGAGTCCAGATCTCATTGGGCTCTTGGAAAGTGACCTCAAGTGCATGAACCTCTGTAGTTATCATATAATTCCCCATACTTCAGTTTTGAAATAGGACTTGTGTGCGGGGATCATTGGTTTTTATTATGGTAAAATTTTCCTGAGTTTATAGCATTAGATTCTTCATTTCTCCATTAATAGGGATCATAGCATAAGACCAATCCATTTGAATCTCACCACCTAGATCTCTGTAAAATTTCCTACTCAACAACATACCATATGAAGTAGGAATTTTAGCAACTAGAATAGTTACCTTAACTCTCTTCTGAGAAAATTGGGCTAAAACCATTTGAGCGTCTTTAATCTACCAAATCAGAGGATCCTATCTTATGTCCATATAGTAACAAGATTTGAATGTTCTCGTACAATTCAACTCAAGAGCATGTGCTACTTTCACAAGCATCACATTATCTGAGGCCCTAGAATCTATAATGCAATTACTTAATTTACATTCTTTGATAAAAAAGGACACAAAGAAAGGTTCAATCTTTTCATTTTAAGGTGTAGTGACCACCACAATATTTTAAGTCTTCCCATATTTGGGAGTTTTCAAGATTTCTTTAGAGGAATGAATAGTAGAGTCACCTTTGATAAACTAGACCAATTTCTCAAGTTGATCCTTATTGGATTTCAAGTACTCTTCCTGTGACATGGAATTTTTTTATTGATGTGATCAATGATATCAAATTTGGGAAAAATGACCGTACTTGATGTCTTAGATACTATTTATTTCGAACTTGATGATGGCACACTTTTTACCTTCACTTCAAGATTGGTTGATACTGATGTGGAAGAAGAAAATTTCTTCATAGCTGATTTATCAACTTATTGACTTGACAAAGGCCCTCCTTTCTTTAAGATAGTTTTGACCTTAGAAACCTCAGTTTCCTTAGACTCTTTAGGAATCTCAGTTGTCTTGGATTCTTTGTAAGTTTCATTAGTCTTAGATTCTTTTATAAATTCCTTGGAGATCTTTTTATATTCCACCTTAGTGGTACTCTGCTCTTTCTGAGAGTGCATGAATAAAATGAAGGATTGACTATTCATATCTTCTATAATTTATTCGTATTCATCTTCTTCTTCTGAACGGTACTCAAAGAAATGATTATTACTCTCTCCTTCAGGCTCTTCGACTTTAGGTTTAGATGTCTCAGAGTCTGTCTCTTCTTCATCAACTTCTACGACCTCAACTTCATCATCACTTTCTTCAACCACATCACACATTGAGTTAGTTGCGGGATCTACTTCAATAACAAGCCTCTTCGAAGCACCTACAATTCTAGATTTTTTAGGGACATAACCTTTTCTTGGGATGTCTTTGTAAAGTGCAGGTTTACTACTTTGAGTAAATTTCTTTTTTAAAGCTGGCACATCATTAGCCAACTTAGTGGGTATAGTCTTTGAAGCATTGGGGGTTTCTTGACTCTTTCCCTTGAGGGAGGTTTTCTTGAATTTTCCCTCCATGATTAAGTCAATTTCTATGGCCAAGGGTTGAGAAAGTTCCAAAGTATCCACTCTAGCCCTTCTTGGCTGATAGCACACTTCTAGTTGTTGTGCGTTAATAAAGAAACATTTTTGTCCATTAGGGTTCAGGAGAATCCCGACAAGAACTTTATTCACCATTTTTTTGAATTTAACCATGAAATTCCTCATGGGTTTTGTTGGATCTTTCTTCACTTGAGATAGTTGGGCAAGAAGAGCATGCTCATATTCTGCTGTCTTGAATCGATCTTCAAAAATAGTTTTCATATCATTCTAGTTTGTAATGCATCCATTTGGTAGATGATGAAACCAATATATGAAAATTTCATGCAATGTTTCAATGAAGAGGCGAATAGAAACATCTTCATATTCTACTAAAAAAATTGCAAATGTAATAAAGAAAGGAAAAATGTGGTCATCTGGTGATGTTTTTCCATCCCCATCAAACTTGGGAAGAATATTCCTCAATCCTCATGGGATTTCATGTTGAGATGGTAATGCCAATGGGCCTATGGAATTTCCCCATGGTACGTTAACTACCATCTTAGGAAAGGTGGTATGTGAAGGTAAAACAATGTGAGCAAGAACAAGTGCTTGACTTGTAGTGATTCCTTACATGTTTGTTCTTTCATGACCTGATGCAAGGCTTATAGATCTATGGGGTGTGTTCCTCCTTGGAGGAGAAAACTTGAAACAAAAACTTCCTTGAAAGTCAAAAATGGGATCTGATTGACCTTTATCTTTTTCTCCTTGTGTAAACCTCTTTCCCACCAGTTTGAAATCTTTACTGTGAAAGGATCACTAGGATGTTCTAATCAACTCTTTCCTATTCTCTTCACTCTCTTTCTTGAGATATTTGCATCTGAATGACTCTAAGAAGTCTCATAACTTGATCTTCTTCATTATCTAGTACTGATGTGGCGAGATGAAAATGATAGTTTCTCACACGCTTTTCCCAAATAGCTTGCCTCAAATATGATGATATGTATTCTTGAGTATCTACAAAAAGAAGGTTTGGTTACAAGATAGGTGAGTTACCTGTAATAGTCATACATATTATTTCCTTGGTGGAAGAGGACCACATTGATGAACAACAATCAACACATGTCCAGGAGGTATTCTAGCCACAAGTGTGGGTGCTCTTCATCTAAGGGCTTCAATGTATATTTCTTTGACAATGGATTTATCAACAACCACAAATTACTGCAGGATTTCGTGGTTTTTCCAAGTTATTGTTCAAAGGTTGGAAGCAATGTCTCCTTAAAAATATTCGTTGGGAACAAGGTTCGGTTGAAGAACTGAAGTTTGTGTAGAGGGGATAGTCATAAATATTTAACCAAACACTCATTAATGATTCTTGAATCCCCATTAGAGTCACCAAAAATTGTTAGCATATGGATTTTCATGCGTGCAAATGACATGCAATAGTGTGGGAATGAAGTCCCTCCTTAATGAAGGTGAGGTTTCCTTTATTGAAAACCAAATCTATATTTACACTTGTACATTCAAAATTGTATGTGGGGGGTGTTTTGCAACATCAATGGAAAGAAAATTGAATGAGGGAGATGGAATGGAATGAAGGAAAGGAATGAAAAGGAATGAATGGAAGTAGTATGCAAGAGCTATCTAAACTCAGAGCCTAATATTGCATGGAGAAGAACAATACATAACTAACACAAATAAAATGGAGTTTGCATCAGCTAAACAAGAATGAGTAAAATGGAACAGACATAATCAAGTAGATAATAAGAGCTTGATCATTGTTAACTAGAACAACATTTTAGTAGCATTGACAATAAGATCCAACACAATATTTACATGTAAGATTAAAACACTAACATCTAATGAACATAAGAACATGAAATGCTTTAAGAGACGATGAATGGGACACAAAGTTCATATTTCATTAACTCCAAGATGTCTTCTCAAAAGAACAAAAAGTTTCTTTCTTTGAAGTAAAGCTTGCATACAAAATTATTTTCTTCTCCTCACTCAAATTCACCCTTACAAATGAGCCCTTGAATTTCTTTTATAACCCAAAAATTGGTTACAAAGTAGTTAGGATTTTAAATGCACATTAAATAGGGAACTTAAGTGACTTTGACTTTCTCAACTAGATTTATTAAAAAGTGACTAAAAATAGAAACCACTTAAGTTAAAAAGTAATTTAAGGAAAAATACATAAATAAAATAAATGGGTACAGGTGGACCCCACTTAAATGACTTGGACTCACACATATACATCCTAGTCAAGAATGCACCACCTAGATCAAAACACCTATGATCAGTGCCTTATCCATTGAGCCAAGAGTCTGCCTATCCTGATCGTACATGAATGAACTTATTTATCATGCTCTACAATCCTTCAGATGACAAGAGATATGAGCTTGAAACTTGAGCTATTCATCCACCTCTCCATTTGAGAAACATCCTGGTGTGAGAATTTTATTTCTTTTTTCACATTCACATTCACCATTACACACAATTCTCCACATGCTTTGAATACCTTTTGATGCAGCCTAGAATTTACCAGTAACACCTTAGATGCACTAGCACATCACTTAGCCTATACTGAGAGCTCACCCAAAGCACACAAAGGTACCAAGTCCCTCTTTATGGTTGCTATTGTAGGTTGTTAGCATGATGAAGACTTGGCACATAAAATTCCATTACTAACACATCATTCTACAAAGCATACCAGATCTATATCAAAAGGCAGAGAAAAATTTAAACAATAATCATGATGGAATCAAGTACATGCAATATCCAATTACACACAAGATTACACTAAGATTTAGCCAATATCCTCCATTACATTAAATAAGTATATAGAAGCTTCATTACAATAACAGTAGTATATGCATAACATATTTAGTAGCATAATCTCCCTATATCTCTCTCTGTATATTCATCATCATACATATATCTACTACATAGTTCACTACATATATATAAGGGTGGGGAGTTTCCCTTCACTTCTTATCTAATCCCAAAATAGGTCACATGATATTATTAGCCACGTGTCGTTACAAAAATATCCACACATGCAAGTGCACTAATAATAGACTACTAGTAGTTAATTGACAGTGATAAATCTATTTCTGGCCTATGTCCATGCAAAGCACTTTGTATCTAATCTTCCAAAAATAGCCAATGTGTGGTACACACGTCTCTTCCTTGTTTGTGTTCTCTATATGCCATCTCTAAAAATAGATCTTCATGAGTGAAAATGGCTAAGTCCCAAAATCAAAACTTCTACTCTGTGCGCGTGTTCTTCCTATCCATTCGTTCCTTTCAATATGACCTGTTTTTCTACGCAAATTTCTTGTGTGCTTTTTTTCAAGTGTTCTCTGATCAACATTATCCCACACTAATTGCATTGTCACCCTGATAATGGTTATCTCCAAAAATGAATCAAAGAATATAAGAATAGAAAGAATTTGAATGAATGAAAGAATGTTCTTATCCCACGGTTTCTTCTTCTATATCTTTCCAAATTAATTCAGGATATTCCTCCTTAATCTCAGCCTCCAAGGTCTTCCACTCAACGAGTGCTTCCTCTACTCTTTCTATAATTTCCACAATAATAGACTCTAATTCCTCCTTTTCCATTTCTCCTTTCTCATTCTGCAAGACTAGCACAATGCTGGACTTTTCTGTCATCCTTCCCTCCAGTGAATCCATCTTCTACGTGATGAGTTTTCCAATCTCTTCTAGATGATTTTTGTGTGGTTCTTGGGTTACTACTAGGGCCTCACGCTTTTTTTTGACCAATGTTAATCTATCTACACGGCCCAATGTGTCATCTTTCATTACTTTTTAGACCTCATTGTTCTCCTTCAAGGTTTTTATGTTGACAAACACCTCTGGATCTGTACATATCTTCAAGGCTTGGTCTTCCTTCTTCATTAGTTTCTATAATGCTTGTAGCAATCCTTCATATGATGTAATCTTCCACATCACTAAATCCTTTTCTCGCTCTGCATATTGTGCTGGATCCTTTGGTGCTAACATGCATAGAGGTTCATCTTCAAGCACTAGGTCCACCAATGTACCTACATAGTGTATTTTCGAAGGAAATATATTTGGTAGCTTTGGCTCTAAGTGTGGCCTATCTCTTAGGACATTATCACCAATTTCCTCTATGATGCTGATAAAGATAGAGTTTTTTTCTGCGCTAAGTCTCTTTCCTATGTTAGGTGCACTATCTCCTTATCCTTAGTTTTGATTTCTTCCTTTAGCACCCTAATTGTTGCAGCCTTGTCCATATTCCACCTTGCTACCTCTGTTGAGACTTTAACCAATACATTTCTCACCTGCTAATCTGACATAACAATAGGATTTACTGTTATGTGTCTATCCTAAGGTGTATTTTTCAACCTCCTCGACACACATGAATCTTCATACACATAAAAATCCATTTCATCCATGTGTGTGTGCATCGACCATGATAATTGCTTCCTGGTCTGCAATCTTTCCATATCTTCATCCATTAATTCGCATCCATATAAGTCCTTTTATGTTAGCATGCTCTAGAAACGGGTGCAGATAATTTTACCTGTGTCCTTAGCATAACCCATGGCTAGTGGAATGTGTTCTCCACTTGTTCTTCTTGACCTAGGCTGCTTAGGAACTTAACCATCCAGATTTGGAACTTGTGTTCCCATGTCCTAAGTATTCTTTGTAGCTATCTCATATGTTCTCTTTTCTTCCTCTTCTACTTCCTTCATTTCTTCACCTTGATGTCCTTTAACATTCTTAGGAGGTGTAGGAGAATTAGACGCACTTTCCTCTTACTCTTCCACTTCTTCATTCAATTTTAGTTTTCTCCTTTTTCACAGTTGTCTCCTTCTGTGGAGAGAGTCTGGGTGATCTGTGCACTATTTTCAGAGTAGCACCTTGGGTCCTTATTCTTCTAAAAACTCTCTTCAATCTTTTCTCTCATTGGACCACATCCAATTCCTCATCATCCTCCTCATGTGGCTGAGGTGGTGTAGTTGTGTGCTCAACTTTATCCTTATTCGTAGGATGTCTCCTACCTCTATGCTCTAAA
The DNA here is from genome assembly GCA_019776745.2 of Taxus chinensis. Lineage (NCBI taxonomy): Eukaryota > Viridiplantae > Streptophyta > Pinopsida > Cupressales > Taxaceae > Taxus > Taxus chinensis. The sequence goes on from CM034146.1 coordinate 490,548,269, forward strand.
CTCCCACTATCTATGTGCTCATCGTCCTCATCCTCCACTTCAATTTTCTCTATGGGCTTAGGCACTGGGATGTTATCCATGGTATGATTAGCCTTTGGTGGCCTTGGGAGTGAAAATGCATTCTCCACGTACTTGTTATTCTCCAACTTGGGCTTTAGTTGAAGGTATACCAGTACTGCTCTAATATCTCCCACAACCAAAATTACCGGTTTAATGCTTAATACATTTGAAACAATCCTTTCAATGTATACACCCCATCCTGGATACACATATTTATTCCTTAGCATGTGGTAGTTACAATATACCTTTTCCGCATTGAATGTTAGTCGTCACACATTTGAGAACCTGTGTACGGACACCTAGAAGTACCTTGTTGTGAAGGGATATGGTAACTTACACCAAGGGCTCCATGCTCCATCTATCATGGTGAACCACGCTATGAAAAAGTTATAGTATACAATGAATTGAACTATCTTTCCAACCACCGAAGGCAAGTCCTTGGGGATTTACCATTCTTCTTTAAAGGTTGCGTGGAGCCTATCATACCATTTCTTAGCCCTTTTCTTGACTGGTTTTGTCATGGATCCTTCATAGAGGTATTTGATGAACCACTCCTCTGGTGACTTATGCTCCATAGGATACTCCCACATCTTCTCTTTTGGTCCATCAGATACTCCGATCTCCATGAACACTAGTTACAACATAACAGCTCCAAAGCTGATCTTTCCTCTTGTGCGCGCTTCTTCAATAATAGTTTCTGTAATGTAGCATGAAATATTGTAGACTAACCCTTCAAACATTCTCTTCACAACATGTAGAAACATGGTGTTAACTTGTGACCACCTTTACTAGTCATTTAGCTTCATCACAAGGTGTGTGGCTGCCTACACAACTGGATAATTCTTCAGTTTATCAATGTCCATTCCGCACAGACCCTTTATTTACCCCAAATCCTTTCTAGTCTTCAATATTGCAGCCTTTTCTATTAAATCATTCTTCAAATCTTCTCCTATGCCATTAAATCTTGTTACCATGGAGATTAGTAGGAATGAAATTTTGGCTCTGCATCCTGCAAAGTAGAAAAAATCTTTGTGCACTCTGCTTATGAGCCACTAGTACAAGGGCTCATATTTCCTGAAGTAAGGGAGATCGTATAGCTGGTAAACTTTAATCTTATTTAAGAGCTTCTCACCAACATTTTCATACACCGGTATGTCTTTTTCCATGTGTTTATTTGTCTTTGTGTTTAGCAAGACATCAAACTCCTTATTCTCTATGGTATGGTGGTAGTACTCACTCACCTTGCTTCTCCACAGAGAAATTTATTTTAGGAGAATTTTTTTACATTTAAGAAAAATTTCTTTGGGGAGTCATCTCCTCTTCTTCTACGACCACCTTCTTATTTCCCTTCACTCCTACTGTAACTTCTTTCATGGGTGCCATTTCTACCTTGCACTCCTTTGTAATTACTCACCTCTTGAATTCTATAGTGTGTGAATCAAACCCTAGCTTGATTCAATGTGCCCTAGGTGAAATTATGTGCCCTCACTCCTCTCTTTCACCTTGCTTCACTCAAACCCTTCACCACTAGGGACAAAAGCTCTTTCTACGCACATATCTCTTCATCACGACTAGCTACACACCTTTCACACCTTAATTCGATAACTCAACTCTTTGCACTTAGCTCCTTTTCAAATAATCTTAATCACAACGGTAAAAATGAACTCGCATCCCATCCTTATATACATTTTCAAAATTTTGATACATTTATTACTCCTTCACCTGCCAAATATCCTCTCAATAATTGACCAATTCCATTCTTTCCATGCGGTACATCTTCACGCCCCAGTTATAACCTTCTAACATGCCTTCCTACCCTTTGGTCACAAACTTCTCTTCAACACATTTCCTTACACCTAAGTAACTCATCAATGCACCTTCTTCTAGTAGTTCTTATGGCCTCTTCTTACCTCGCGTTATATTGTCCGTTCATTCATCTTCATCTTTGGTCACTTTTTAGAGGCAATCCTTTGACTTGAAAAGCACCCATAGCAAATTATTGTTATCCAAAATTCACCCCCAAGGTAACTTTGATAACATGCAAGCAATTATATTGATTCAGGGTGAAAAGTCATGTTTCTAGGGTCCCCTCATATTTGTCTAACTCCCCTGTCCAAGAGGAAGAGAGTAAGTTCTGAGAAAATGCAAAAAAAAGGGTTGCAGAAGGCAAATAGGTTGATCTAGGAAAAATCGTGAAAATTGGCTAAGTCCCGCTCAAGGTCGCCTCTGGGACGTTTGGGACAGAAAAGCGCGAACCGGGCAAAATCAGCACAAATAGTCCGAAACGCAGCAGGGACAAATGGGACAAAAGTACGCGGCGGGCACGAAATTCCGGTTCGACAGAGAAAAAATCGACTAACTGCTGAGAGGGTCGCCTTTGGGACAAGCGGGACAAGAAGACGCGAACCGGCCGAACCGGGCAAAATGAGTCAAGGCAGCCCGAAAAAGTCTGGGACGTGCAGGTCAAAAGTACGCGAACCAGCTGAAATAAGAACTTTTGTCCCGGGACAGTTGGGACAAAAAGGCGCGAACCGGCCGAATCGGGCGAATTTGTCCCGGACAGTCCAAAAGCAAATGGGACGCGCGGGCCAAAAGTACGTGAACCGGCTGGATCGGCCGAAATGGGAAATTTCAGCACCAAAACCAAATGGGACAAAGGGACGCGTGGGACGTGAAAAGCCGAAATAGCCGAAGGCAGAGGAGAAAAGTCAACATTTGACCCGTGGAACTTCAAACGGCCATAACTTTTGACTCCGAGCTCCGATTTTGATAAAATTGGACTTTCTGGAACGGGCACGACGTCCTCTACGCCACAAAAACTGAATTTCTTAATTTTAATGAGGGTAGATATATTTAAATAAAAGAAACATATTCGGCTCCAGTCAGTCAATGCTCATTCCCGTCAAATGACAGAAAACGCCTGCCAGGCCCAAAATAGCTGCCTGCACTCAGAAGGCCATAACTTTTGCATTTCTCAACGAAATCGCACAAAATTGGTACCATTGGAATCGTGTTTCTGAGCCCAATGCACAGAAATCAAGAAATTTTGGATTTGATCAGAAATTGATTGAGATTTTTAAGAAAACGTGGCCGGGTTCAGAACAGTGTTTTATTTGGTAGCTGGGAGTGCATTTAAGAGGCATGGTCATCATTCTTTCTCTGCTGCAGCACATGGGACAGTATGGGGAGCCTTTTGCAAGTAATTTATACCCATTCCACTCAATTTAATGCCTCTTACAGGTGGTTGAAGGACAGATTTCGGGATTTCCACTTTCCCTTCTCTTCTCTCTCTCATTTTTTCTATAAATTGGAGTGTTGGGCTTATTGTAAAGGGGGGAGAGTTTTTGGGTAACAAAGCTCTGTCAAAATTGCTTTGTGAAGCCAGTGTGTTGCAGGCCCTTGTAGTGGACTCCTTGCATGGTGATCCAGGCCCTTATCTTGTAATAGATTGAACTGTGCATATCATGAAGCAATAAAATATCAGTTTGTGGATATATCTTCCCCTGCTGTGTTTCCTTACATTCTTCTTGCCCCTTTAATCTTTCTACAAGTATATTGTGTCTATTTATTATGTTCTTGCAGGAATTCATTATTATTGTGTGTGCTTGGAATGTTGCTGTGAATGTATTTTGCTGGATTATGGTGAACTGTCATCACCTCTTCTAGTGTGCACTTTGCCTCTGTATTTCACACATTTGGAGATTACTCTCACACCCTCTTTTTCTGGTGTATCACCGCTTTAGTGTAGGCTTTCATTTTATGCATTCTCTCTCTCTGGTCCCTTGGAATTTAAGGTTAGAATAGCTAGTTTCTCCTACATTAGAGTAGATTGTGGCAGGTAGTTTAGGAGCAAGAACCAGCTTTCTCTGGAGGTCTATCTCAAGTAGCAAGTCCCACAACTTGGAGATAGTACCCATGTTATCCAATCACACTGGATGCTTAGAGTGATCAAACTAGAAATCTGATCAACATCCAGGGGTGTTGTGATTCGGTGATAACAATTATTCCTTTCACCTTTCAATTCCCATAATCTTGTACCTGATTATCGACAACCACCACACACTCAAATTATGTGCAATCCTCTACACATAAACATGCTTCATATAGTAATTAGCTTCATGTGCACAAGCGCACTTATTACACAGGAACAATAACTAAATTGACAAAGCATAACAAAAAAGAAAGAAACACATTAAGGAAATATAGAGTTGAAAACCTAATCTAAATGGCAATACTACCTTATTACAAAAGCTAAGAAGACTTATTTATAGTAGGGATTCAGCCTACTCCCATTAAAGTAACCAAGTGGCCATGTTCCATCAAGTGCTTTTGATTGGAAAGCACTTGTTTCAAGGATGTAAGTGAGAACATACAGCTGTAACCAATGTACCTTAATTTTTCGTGGATGGCACAAGAACTTAGAGTCATAGAGAAGTATCATTTTTCCAATCTCAAGCTTTTTATCCCTAATATTCCTATCATGCCATGCTTTCTACCTAGCCTTTTCTTGCTTCTGAATTCAACGTGCTATGGATTTTTGCTCATTCATCTTAATTATCTTTTCAATCCATTCTTCTAAAGATTGCTAATTAGCTACACCTCCAACATGTGCAATATGCAAATAAGGTAACATAAATTCTATAGGAAGAACTGCTTATGCGTCAAACACTAACTGAAATGGTGTGGCTTTGTTCAATCTCTTATATGTTATCCGATATTCCCAAAGTACTACAGATACTTTATCATCCCAATCCTTTCATCCAACAACATAGATTTTTGTCAATGTCTAGCTCAAAATTTTGTTGAAAGCCTTAGCAGTTCCATTTGCCTAAGGATGATAGGGTGTAGTCTTATGGTGTGCAATCATGAACTCATCCAATAAAATTCTAATTGTCTCATTAAGAAAATGTGTGCCCCTATCACTAGTCAAACTCAAAGGAAATCTATACCTTGTAATAATATTTTCCCATAGAATCTGAGCTGTTGTAGCCATTGTATAGTCTTTTATAGGTGTTTCTTCTGCCCACCTCATCAGAAAGTATGAGCAAGTTATGATGTAGCGTGATCCAGTTCTGCGCGTAGTTGGTGAAATATGACCTGTAAAATATATAGCCCATTTCTCAAATGGTTCTACGCTAGCAATAGGTCTCAGAGGCACTTCATCTCATTGACCTATTTTTTGAAGATGTTGATAATGATAACATGCCTTACAAAATTCCTTACAATCTTTATATAGGGTCTCCCACCATAATCCAGTGAGTAGAATCTTGTGCATTGTGGCATCACCAACATAGTGGCCACCTAAAATACCACCATGAGCTTCTTCCATAATATCCATGTGCTCATGTTGCAATACACAACGACGTAATACCTCATCTTGACCCAATTTGTATAAGTCACCACTGATTAACATATAAGGTGCGGCGCATATAGTAAGTTGTTTTTTCTCTAAGGATTTCATTCCTTCTGGTGCCATCCCTGTTCATAGAAAGACAAAAATGTCCTCTAAATCTTCTGGTGCACATTGTAACCTATATAATTGTCCATCTAGCATAGTATCCTCAATTGCATATGCTTCTTCTCCTGACTGTATTCTTGATAGATGGTTTGGTCCAGAATTACTTTTTCCTAGTTTTACCACAACTATGAAATCAAATTCTTGAAATAAGAAAACCCATCGACATATGTGCCCTTGTAAAATAGGTTTATTTACCAAATACTTCAATTCCATGTGATCTGTATAAAAGATGAATGGTTGAGCTAGTAGGTACTGGAAAAATTTATGCAACACATAGATCATTGACAAAGCTTCGTGCTCTGTAGTTATGTAATTCTATTATTCAAAGTTAGCTTTCTACTAGCAAAATAGATAGGATGATCTACAATACCTTCTCCATGTTGAGTCAACACCGTGCCAATGGCCATGTTAGAGGCGTCAACGTGTACATGAAATGGTTTGTCCCATGAATGAAAACACACAATAGGTGTGGTAGTAAGTTTCTCCTTCAATGTCTTGAATGTGTGTTGTTTTTGTTCTCCCCAGTAGAACGTACCTTTCCCTTTCAATAAATCTTCTAATGGTGCAAAAAATTTGTCATATCCTTTGATAAACTTTCTATAATATCCTGTATGACCCAAAAATCTGTGCACCTCACTTTGACTGGTAGGCTCCCTCAGGCCTATTATGATTACAAACTTTGTTCGATCAACCAATAAACCCTCCTTATAGATTATGTATCCTAAAAGTATCCCAAATGGTGTAGCAAATGTGCACTTCTTGATGTTCAAAGAGATACTCAATTCTCTACACCTTTCAAACACTAAGCACAGATTGTCACAGTGATCCTTAACTAATCCATACACTATCTAATCATCTAAATATACATGTAAGAAGTTGTGAATAAATTCCTTAAATGTTTGGAAAACTATGCATGAAAATACAGCAGACACATTTTTCAGACAAAAAGGAATGATAGTATAGGCGAAGCTACCCCATTCAGTAGTAAATGTAGTCTTTTCTTGATCCTCATGGGAAATCCAAACCTGATGATACCTAGAGAACCCATCTGTAAATGAATATATTTTGCGACCTACAACACCTTCTAGTATTTCCTTAGTGAATGGCATAGGAAATGGATCACTTACACATATAACATTCAGCTCCCTGTATTCCATGCATATCCTAATCCGTCCATCCTTCTTGATACTGATCACTATTAGACTAACCATTTCTGACTCATCAACGGGCTTTATAATCCTAGACTTCAACATGTTATCAACTCTTCTTTGACCTTTTCATGAAAATTAGGGTTCATCCTGTAGGGTCTCTTTCTTACTGAGCGCGCACCCTCTTTAAGATTTATTTTCATCTCTCCTAACGATTCATGCATGCCTTTAAGTTCATGGTACCCCCTAGGAAATAAGTCCTGATAATCCTTTAGTAACTCTGTGATTTTTTCAACTTTAGAATCTGACCAATAGTATCCAATTATGGCTTCCTTAGGCTCAGTATATGTCCTAATATTCACCTTCTTTGGCTTCATAGGTTCATGATAGGTGTGTGTGGTCTTATCTGCACTATCCAATACCTCACACCTCTCTTTTGAATGGTTTACATCAAGATTATCTACTTCTTCGTCATCCACTAAGTAGACCATTTTTCCTTTCTCTTTCTCAGGGCAAGTGCATTGAAGTACTGTTGCATTGGCCTCTGGTTCTTCATCGAGATGTGCTCCTGAGTCTTCTTTACCTAATAACTCCTAAAGGAGTTCTTCATCCTTGGCACTATCTCCCAGAGTTAAGCCCTTTATGAATTTCAATGCTTCTTCCACTAAAGGCTTTGAAGAGAAGAAGTCAAATGTCTGGGTCAATCCTGTAATTAAATTCAGCAAATTTCCAGTTTCTCTATGGAGTTCTGCATACACATACCAAGCATGCGGACAACCTTGTAAAGTGGAATAAAACTTGTGCACCCATAGAAAAGGTGGTAAAGCTTCCTGCCCTTCTGTCCAGAGTCTCTCACACATCTGAACATGGTGTTGAACAGGTTGGTTACCGTGATAAGTACTGATTTGAGTAGGTACATTTCTCCTAAATAATCTATTAGTAAGAGCAATCCCAATTTCATTCCATCCGAAAAGATTATCCCTGTGGGTAACCCACCAGTGTGCTATTGTCCAACGTAGTGTATATGCTAGCATATTTCTTCTTTCTAGTGGGTCTATCCATTGTTCTTCCATGGAAAGCAATAATACCATGGGATCCCCTTCTCCTGTGTAACAAGGTACTGAGTTGTTTCCTATCCTCCTGACATAACGTGGTTTTGTGATTTGAGGAAATATGCTCTTTTCTTCATGCCCTACCAACTCATAAGTGTTGTGAGCCCAATTATCACAAGAAACACTTGTATTATCACTAATAGACTATGCATCCTCCCACTTAATTAGTCTTTCTTTGGTTAGTTCAATCATCTCTAGGTCTCGGATGACACGTACATAAATCCTATTTAGATCTTCTTCACTTAAGGGATATACATAGGGTGCATATTTTCCATCTGTCAAAGGAATAATAACTCTTTCCTTTTTATTTTCAAAACTGATATAGCCCTTGTTGAACTGAAGAACATCATTATTTGCATAACACTAAGGATTCCCCAATAGAGCTAGGAAGCTATCTGACTCTGCCAGTGCTAAAACTTTAAAGTCTCCAGTGAACTTGGCTCCTTATATGGTAATGGATGCATCCTTCAAATATTCAATGGGAGTGGCCTTACTCTGATTAGCCATGAATAGTACATTAGAAGATGGCTGCAATGGGGATCTTCCCATTTGTACCCATGCATCCAAGGTAAGAACATTGACTTCCGTGCCTGTATCAATCAGTATATTACTCAATAGTCATCCCTCCACAACAACATTAAGAGTGATTTCCTTGTCATAATCTAGGATATGAGGGGGAAGATTCACATGTAGGATCTATCATCCCATCTTAGTAATTTCACATAGAGTGTTTCCTTTTAACCAAATCCCTAACAGTGGAAAGATTTTTTCCTGGCCCAGTATTTTACACACCTCCCTCAAGTCATCTATATCAATTTGGACCATCTCTGATGCTTTCTTTTTCTCCTTTAAGTACTATAACTCACCCTGAAGATTCCTTAGCACTTCCATGGTTTCCTAATAAACCTCCTTCTGAGAGGTAGGATCTGGGTACTATGCATGAAGAAATTCTTCTTTAGTGATGGTCATTTTCTCCTATAATTCTTCCCTGACACGTGCCACCTTAGCATGGGTTGTGATCTTCACTTGTAACTCTTCAGACTTTTCTACCAACTTACACATCAATTGATTGTCCATAGCGTGTTGTATTCTAACCATCCCTACACCTTTGTTTTCTTTTTTATGTTGCTTACTCAGATGCTCATATAAGTTTGGGCATTCCTCATAGCTATGGTTCTTTCCACAAAAATAACATGTAATATTCTGGGGGAATTTACACCTATAGTGATAAGGAGATCTACATCTATAACTCATACCGCGAGGGAACTCACTTCCCCCACAACCATAGACTCATCCTCTGAATCCACCGCAATATCCTCGGCCTCTACCACAACCTAATTTAAAATTCCCTTCATTCCTATCATAGTGCGGTAGATTGTGATTTTGATCTTGGTTCTCATTTTTGTTTTAGAACTATCCGTTACACTTGTATGTTGTACCCCAATGTCTATAGCATCATGTACTTGACCAATCAACCTACAATCTTCAGTATCATTGGTTGTGGACCAGAAAAATTTACAATAGCAGGATACGTTCTTCCTTATCGTGTGTTGTAGAAAAGGAAAATGGCTAGCATCATGATTCAAATGACAGATCTCATAGTCTAACAACAATGAACGTATGGACCTATGAGGAAAACTATCCTTGGTGTGTCCCTCCACTTCACAATCTATACACCAAATCCCTAAGCACATTTCATGGGTTGAATTCACCAGTAATTTCTCTAACTGCTTTGCCATAGCTACAATCTATTCCTATAAGAATGGGCTAATGCCAATGTCAATAATCCCCACTGCCTCAGCACGTAGGGCTTCCTCCAATGCCTTGCATGGATCAGTATGTCTTATGTGAAAGTACCCTTCTAAATGGTGATCCTCCAATGAACCATTGTGCATGTTGGCTTGCATAAATATTATAGGAAAGCTTAGAGATAAGCATTTTAAAATGGGAATCATACTTGTGCACACTCTTAGTAGTGCCTTGCTTGATATATTTGAGTGTTCTTATACTCTTCTGCTCAAATTTTGGAATATCAAACTCTTTGAAGAACACAACCTTCAGTTCTACATAATCTACGCAAGTCTGATTAAGGTAAAACTTTATATACTAGCTGTGGGCACGTCCCTATAATGTGGTAACAAATTGACTTACCTTGCACTTAGAAGCCGTGATCCCTTTTGCATGCCATAATATTTCACACATATACACATGTTTAACAAAATATTCTATTCCCCTATACTCTTGAAGATGAAGAGACATTTCCATGGAAATATTATGGGGTTGGTGCAGTCCTTGGCCACCTGATCTAGAACCTCCTATGTTTCCCCTACCTCTAGAACCTCTAGATATGCTTGAACCAAAGCTATCAATACCTCCTAATCCCGAACCTATAGCTAGAATAGGTCATGTAGATGTACTCCCATGTGCTCTGATAATAGTACTATACTGAACCCCTATGGTCTGTGAAGTAGTTCCACTTCCAAAGGTGAATCCAACATTACACACACTCATGTTCTGTGTAGATGATGCGCCTGAAAACACACCTCCAAATAACAATGAAGTCGTCTACCCTGCCATTGATGTGTTTTCTCTCTTACTTTCCAAACTTGCTTACTGATTACTTATCATACTAGATACTAGAAAACCAAGCGCAAGGGCTAGGTTATCAAGTAGGTTCACATGCACACCCGTGGCCCAGGTCATCTCTACTAGCATGCTTCCTTGTGAGGCCAATGAGGGTTCCCTATCATGCTTTCCCAGATGGGGGAGTTCTTGATGCTCTGGCTCCACGTCTTCTACATGAGCTCTAAATCCTTCACAAACCATCTCTCTCCTCAAATCCATCTACTCTGCAACATCACACTGCTTCTCTATCTCCCTCTCACATGCCTCAGTATACTTGAGCCACCTTCCTTCTTTCTACCTTTTCGCCGCTAAGTCCATCATACTTCAGCAATATTGTTCCTACTCCCATGTGTGGTGGGGTTTAGTTAGCCATCGGTTTACTCTCCAAATTAAAAATTACCATTAAGATCTTGATTTCTAATGGAATTCCTTGTAGGTAAGTTCCCCTTGGCTATTGTAAAAAACTGGAATTCAGCTACCTATAAACACAACTAAGTGGAAATTGAGTATTCCAAGATATAGCTGTTAAAGACACCACGCAACCACATATCCACCGCTTGAGTCCAAATCAGATCAGCGTCATAAAGGGCCTAAAACTATTCTTGCATCCAGACAAGTGCATGATACCTCCAATTCCACTTAGATGCATAATCAATCAACCATGCATACAATTCTATTGGAAAGATAGTGAAAAAACTATCATATAAATTGTCATACAAATTCTGTTCCACCCACATGTGTGCATTAAACTCAGATCCAGTGCTGAACCACTATGCCTATTCTTCTTCCAAATTGTGTATCCACTGCTTAACACTCACTAGAGTTAATCGGTATGTCTTCATCGTGAACCATCCTGGAAACAACGGAAAAAGAGGTCCCGGCAAAGGAAGTAATGATGCAGCCTAGAATTTACCAGTAACACCCTAGGCGCGCTGAAACATCACTTGGCCTAGATTGAGAGCTCACCCAAAGTGCAAAAAGGTACCAGGTCCCTCTTTAGGGTTGTTGTTGTAGGTTGTTAGCATGATGAAGATTTGGCACATGCAATTCCATTACTAACACATCATTCTACAAAGTATACTAGATCTATATCTAAGGGAGAGAAGAATTTATAAAATAATCATGATGGAATCAAGTACATGTAATATCCAATTACACACAAGAATACACTCATATTCAGCCAATATCCTCCATTATATTAAATGAGTATATAGAAGCTTCATTACAATAACAATAGTATGCACGTAACAGATTTAGCAACATAATCTCCCTATATCTCTCTTTGTATGTTCATCATCATACATATATCCACTACGCAATTAACTACATATATATAAGGGTGGTGACTTGCCCTTCACCGCTTATCTAATCCCAAAATAGGTCACATGTTATTATTAGCTACATGTCGTTACAAAAATAGCCCCACATGTAAGTGTGTCAACAATAGACTACTGGTAGTTAACTGACAGTGATAAATCTATTTCCGGCCTGTGTCCATGCAAAGAACTTCATAAATGATCCTCCAAAAATATCCAATGCATGGTGCACATGTATCTGCCTCATTTGTGTGCTCTACACACCATCTCTAAAAATAGATCTTCATGAGCGAAAACGGCTAAGTCCCGAAAGATGAACTTCTTCTCCGTGTGCGTGTTCTCCCTATCCGTTTGCGCCTTTGAATATGACCTATTTTCGCACATGGAATTCTTTTGTGATTTCTATCAATTGTTTTCTGATCAACACCTTTCTATGGTGAATTCTTCATTTGATGCGAGACTATAGTCATTATGCCACCTTGGCTTAACAAAATCCAACTCTTGATCTTTTTCCATTGAGAAGATCTTCCATGAGTCAAAATTACAATTCACTTCCTGGAGTTATGTCTTTTGTCTTTGTCATCATCCCAAAGTGTTTCCATTCTACTCCACTCACGATCATCCAATTTGAGAATGCTCCAACTTTAAGACTGACCGATGAAGTATTGCTCATGCTGCTAACTGAGAGCTGACATGGACATGCTTGAATGATGTGGCCTTGATTGATGATCCATACAATTGTATGTATCATTGGTTTTGATTTTTCGATGAATAGATCCTTCAAATGATTAAGTGAAGACAATTAATGTAGACAAATTTCTCTTATTATCAATCTCTGTCGATAACAATGAATTTTGAATCCGAAGAGACTTTTGCCAATAGCTGTGATCTATACCACATAATGAGGAAGTTAGAGGTTACTTCCACTTTGAAGCCATTGGATTTGAATCTCCACACTATTTAGGTGTTGTGGTGCATCCATGCAAGTGATTACCAATTCAGAACAAGCATCAAGAAAATTGTGACTCACCTTTGGTTGATATGCGATCATAGATCAATCTACGTCGACGTGTCCCAAGTTGGTATCGGCGATGTTATCATAATCGAAATGGAGCATCAAGATGAGTAGAATTCTCTAGAACCAAAACATCATTTTGTTCTAAGATGACATGATTGTGACAAAAGCATGGTTTCAGGCTATTACTTCCTTACTTCAAAACTGCACAAATTGCCTTTGAAACTGCCTTGGGAAAAATAAAAAATCTTGTTATGAGAAACTCTCACTAGATGAGGGAGTATATTAAGGTACCAAAATTTTTCTTGTTAGAGAGTTTTTTACCAATAAAATTTTTCAGTCTAATATTAAAGGTCAAAGTTGACTCTTCTTAAACTGATAGGAAAATGCAAGTGTAAAACTGTAAAAATCCCATTTAGTTTTAGCCTGGGAAAAATACCAAACGTCACCCTGGGAATATACAACTTGGCAAGAGAGAATATGAAGGTGGGGAGAATTGAACAAAAAAATTATTTTCTCTTGACGATTATCTGATTTCAAAATATCAACTCTCAAAGTGACTCACCTTGACAGGCTAAAAACTACACGTGTGGTGAAATCAAACAAATTTTGTTTTGTTTGTCTCCGTGAAATATATCAAACGAAGTACTATACATTTGAATTTTTGAAAATAAGTACATGAATATGGAAAGAATTCAAAAAATAAAAAAAATTCTCTTGACGATCGTTTGGGCTCGAGATATGAATTCTCAAAGTAGGCCTTCCACCAAGCTGAAATTATGCACACAGCAAAATCGAGCAAACTAAGTTTTTCTTGGGTTTGTGAAAAATATGAAATGAGGTTCTGTGCATGTGAACTTTGTAAAATGAGTACATGAATTTGGGGATAATTCAATGAACTAAACCTTTCTTCTCGACGTTCATCTAACTTTGAGATATCGAACTCCAAAGTTGATTACTTCAACAGATACAACACATTGCAAGTTCTTTCTGCATCTATCATTTTCTTTATTAAATTCATTTTCCTTTATGCCGATATACATCGGTAATGCATTTTAATGTGTGATATTTTTGAATAGCTTGAATACTTCTCACAAATGTGTTATGACTATGAATTTTTTAAATTAAATTCTCCTGATTTTTAATGACTTCACGCAGGATCGATTTGAATTTTTTTATTCACCTTGCTCTACGTGCTTGATTTGAGATGTCGACTTTTCATAAATGCGTATGGTAATTCTTTGCTATTGACAACACATGAAGTATTCCTTTGTATGAATTGTGATTTCCTCCAAAGTGTGAATGGCCTTCCTTTGGTGTGGGATGAGAGAACTATTTTCTAAGACAAAACAAATGACTTTTTGGAGAAACTTATTGTTGTTTTCTTTGTTTGGAAGTGTTGTGATTCTCCTTGGTGTGGATATTGCTCCTCTTTTGGACTGTTATCTCTGCTTTCTCCCACATAGTCTCCTCCAAGAAAAAGAAAATAAACAAAAATAAATTTTAATGGGTTGTAGTTTATGGTTTACCAAGGTTCTTGTTTTCTCCTAAGACCAATGATTAGAGCTTCAATGAAGACAAAACTTTCTTGATAAAAATAAATAAATTCACTTTTTGCTATTATCTACACGTGTTCAGCCTTCTTTTGGATAAATGTGTGGATTATTTTTATTTTTTAAAACTATTGTCATTCCTCCCTCAAGTTGCATTGAAATTGTTTTGTTTCATTCAAACAATGCATGGATCTGCAAAAAGAGAAATGTGTGGGAGCTGCTCAAACAACATGGGATTTTTATCAAAACAATTCTTTCTTGTTCCTTGCATGAACAACTTCAACCTCTACATTTTATTTTTCTCTTTGGTTGTGTGGGTAATGTTTTAACTATGTTTTTTTTCTTTTCCCCCTGCGTGGGAACTCTAACTTTTGGCTCTTGAGTGGACTGGGGTTTTATTGATGTGTATATGTTCTTTGATTTCACTCTTGCATGGCTTTTATTCCCTTTGGTTATGTGGGCTTATTGACTTCTTTGTTGGATTGTAGACTTTATGCTTTGACAAATCCTCCTTTTCTTTTGTGTTAAAAACTCTCCAATGGCGTGGAAGATATTCTCCCTGGCGTTCACAGGAAAAGAAATTTTGTTTCTTTTTTGTATGGAAATGTGAACGAACAAATTAATCAAATGAAACAAAAACTCTTCCAATTATTTCCTCGGTAATGCTTCTACATAGGAAATAAGAAGTTAGAAATATTGAAAGCTTCAAAGCTTCTTTACATTAATTTTTCCAACGAGTTTGACGGAGAAATGGTTATGAGGATTAAAGAAGCTTCTGTAACCGTTTCTTATTTCCGTTGGAATAAACAATTCCATCTTTTCCTGAGTAGTGGCATTAATTGCTAGGGGAAAGTGGGAAGTAAACAACCATTTGCCAACGAAAATGGAAAGGTGGACTAGCAATCCCCATTTTATTTCCCCATGTGGGAAATCTAGACATTTTTTTCCCGTTTTCCAATCGGTTGAATTTGAAATCAGTGGAAGAAACCCCCCAAGTGGAGAAATAAAATGAATTTTCTAGGAAAGGGGAAATCTAGGTATGGGAAGCCAATTTGGCATCCCCAAAAATTAGAAGCAGAAGCTTTATTTTCCCCCGGCAATAAAAAATAAAACTTGTCGATTGATTTTTAATTATATTAATATATATTTAATTAAAAAACCCAAATTTTAATAAAAATTGATTTTATCAATTAAAGGGTAATAAATTAATTAAATATTTATTAATTAATATTTAACACAATCTATGACCTGACGAGAGGATTTCTTTCCTGAAATGGATGAAACAAAAACCAGAACGATCACAAAAACGAGATGATCGCGAGGAGGGTGATAAATCATGCAAAGTAACACTTTTGAAAAATTTCAAAATTTCCATGTTTATTAATTTTGTGAAGTCAAAATTAGCTTATAACATAACATCACCTGATAACATTGAACGTCTTACAAGACTACGACACAAATATGTGGATCCTATCACGACCAAGGTTGTTTTATCAGATGAAGAATGCAAGTATTTGGAGTCTAGTTTTCAATTATCTATTGATGCAATTGTAGCTACTACTACTTGTAAGTCTATTTTCTATTTTACAACATTAAATTTTTAATATTTTCAATTTAACAAAATTTGATTACGTTTAATATTCACTACTATTAAAATTCTTCTCGTCGTATTGAAAATTATAGCTTCCCAAAAACCTTCAAAAATAGGATTCAACTCAAGTATTTCAATCACCCATTTCTACAGGTCATTGTGCAATTCTTTCAGGCTAGAATAATTTTACAAGGTCGATATATGGATATTTCATGGTGGGCATTAGCCTATATTGTTCACACATTAAGTGGGTAGAAATTTGACTGGTGTGGCTTCTTATCCTCAAGGATAAGATATGATTTGGAAAACATTAATTTTAATTATAATGTCACTATCAGCTTAACAAATTTTATTCTAGGTTTATATTATAAATATCTTTATAATTTATGTGGCACCTCTCCTCTGACAATAATGCATTCAAGGCTAAAGGATTTGTAATTAACACTATCAATTGAAGAGAAAGAGGTGAGTCCCATTTTTTTATTAGATGGTTTTTAATTATTATTTTTCTTATTGTAATATTTATATTTTAAAATTAAAATTTGAAATTAATTAACATTTTACTCTTAAATTATCACAAAAGATGGAAGCCATGGTTACATCACAAAGGGAAGCTACTATCAGATGTCATTTCCCACTTGGTTCGGGAGATTCTATTACTGTTTTTGATGATCAACAAATAGAGAAGGACACTTCTCCACATTTTGTTAAAAATATGAGGAGTTCCTTAAACACTCAAAATCAATCATCCAAAATACTAGAGGCATTAATCGAAGGTGTTTTAATTTATGATGTATATATGTTTCAAATTTCAAAATGTATGAAAATAAAAGTAATTAGTTTTATAAAACTTGTGTGTTTCAAAAATTTCTTGCAATTTATATTGCTTTTTTGCAGAAACCACTAGTAGAATAGGATTGTATCATCGGGATGAAACGTAGGAGGTAGAAATATCTTCAATAACTCACTCTGCTACCCCAGGATTATGTTAGGAAATCGATCTATTAGTGCTCTATTATGTTAATGTGTGATCAAAGTTATATTTTGTATATTGTTTATATGAATTTTATTATTAAAACTCATATTATTTGTATTGTATTGGTTTTGGATTTGTTACGAGTTGTTAAAACAACTTGTATAGTTTAGGTGAGTGGTTTCCTACATTTTAGAAAATATATTTCCTATATAATCGATTATATGTAATATGAATAATAGAGCATATTGAATATCATTTTGAATTATGTTTTTACTCTTAACTGATCCATTCCTTTCAATTGATACCAGAGCGAGTGAGTTTTTTTGTAAAATTAAGATTGGTGAAAATATGGAGATGTTGCAATCCCAACAATCTCGTTCCATTACACAATACGCTCCAATGTTTTTTCTACTAGTGTTAGTGTGTTTGATGACAACACTAGGAATATAACAATAGGGAAGCATGTAGGCCTGTAGACTATACTGGTGGGATCTCCAATTTCTTAGAATTCATACTACAATTGTGATTCATACTATGTACCAGGTCTCATTGCATTCAATAAAAACTATGACTGGTAAATTGGTAATATCTCACAAACCAAGATTCTGAATATTAAAAAAAATTTGGGTTATTTTATATATCTATTGGAAATATTTTGTTAAAATTTTACCAAATCCTAGATCGCGGTTGAAGAGAAGTGATGAAATTCGTACAATCTATTGAGATAAATTTGTTTTGAAAATATTGATGGGAAGACATTTTTCAAAGTAGTATTCATTGGTCCATTTTTAGAATTTTTATTTGGGTTTGTCAAAAGATTTT
Source organism: Taxus chinensis (assembly GCA_019776745.2). Lineage (NCBI taxonomy): Eukaryota > Viridiplantae > Streptophyta > Pinopsida > Cupressales > Taxaceae > Taxus > Taxus chinensis. The sequence goes on from CM034146.1 coordinate 490,566,005, forward strand.
AGTCCCTTTATTATTGTGTCAACATTATCCATTTATATTTGCATGTGTTGGAAAATCTAGACCTGCACTTGTCCACTCATCCTGTTAGATATGCAGTATCTTTTCTATCTCCGCAACCCGTATTGTGTATAATATTCACCATTCCTTACATAATTATTTGAATAGAACGGGTTTGATTGTCTAGGTGGTAGCTCTGTTCAATTAGTCATTTTCATTATTTTTACAATATAGAAAAATCAAAAGGGTGAAAAATAGTGTTATCAAAATAGAATCATTTTTCACCTTTTTCTTTGAGTCTGCATGGAAATCCCACTAGAAAAATTTAATGGGCTCAATTTTCATACTTGGAAATTGAAGATCTAGATGCAGTTGATGAATAAAAATATCTGGCTCAGATAGTAGATGGAAAAGAACCAACACCTACAGATCCAACCAAATAGGCAAAATGGGAAATGAGAGATGATAAAGAAAAAGCCATTATTGGTCTTTCTCTCTCAGATACTGAGCTACATTATGTTGATCTCGAGAAATCATCTCATGAAATATGGGAAAACTTGAACAAAACCTTTGGTGCTAAAGTAGTGAACACAAAAATTTCTCTCAAATTACAGTTGTTCAAGTTTAAAATGGGTGAAGGAGCTACAATGTCCAGTCATATTAATGATTTACGATCTCTCCTCCAAAATCTGGCAGAAGTAAAATCTCCAGTAGATGGTGAAGATGCAAAAGCTATTCTATTGAATAGCTTTCCTCCCAAATATAGTAATTTTGTCTTCACATTTGGTCATATGCCTTCCAACTCATTGGAAGATATGATATCAGCTCTTCTAGCTGAGGAAAAAAGGACTAAAGAAGATGTAGAAGAAGAAACTGCATTGTACTTAATCAATAAGTACAAGAATTTCTCCAAAAATAAGGAGGAAATTGAATGTTTTTACTGCAAGAAAAATGGGAATAAATCTCCATTTTGTAAAATTTGAGCTCGTGATCTTCTAAATGGAACAATAAAAATGCATGAAGAAAATATGGGCATAGATGATGAATCTGATTATGAGGAAGGAAAAACTATTGAAGACAACAGTGATAATTTTGAAGATTTTCCTTACTAAGTAAAATATACTAGACACAAGAGGCATCATAGTTGGAGGTCGATCAACGACCTCTCGTCAGTTGCCAATGACAGGGCCGCATATAATATTTGGTGACATGTGTTTGTTTAGTTTTCTTTCAGTTGTTTGCACTGTGATTATATTTCAGTGTTCCTATTTTCAATAAGTGGAAATTTCACATTGAGGGGGGAATATGATACAATGTTCCATTTCCAGTTTTCAGCTTGTGTGTATGAGCAACATCATTCTACATATTTTCCTATGTTATTTTTTATAGTGAGATAGTGATTAGAGCCAATGATACTACTGACATCATGATATTGTGGTTGTTAGTTATCCACTAGAAAAACTATCCAGAGGTTGTTGGTACTATCCTCAAAAACCATATGTTGTGTGGTTGTTAGTTAACCACTTGGAAAACCATCCAGAGGTTGTTGGTATTGTCCTTGAAACCATTCAGATCATGAGCAGGCTATGTAGTGGCATGTTGTAGTACAAAGCATGTTTTCCCTATGTTCTCACTAAGAGGGGAATGTTAGGAAATCAATCTATTAGTGCCCATTATGTTAATGTGTGAGAAAAATTATATTTTGTATATTGTTTATATGATTTTTTATTATAACAACTCATGTTATTTGTATTGTGTTGGTTTTGAAGTTGTTACGAGTTGTTAAAACAGCTCGTATAGTTTAGGTGAGTGGTTTCCTATATTTTAGGAAAGACATTTCTTATATAATCGATTGTATGTAATATGAAGAATACAACATATTGAGTATCATTTTGAATTGTGTTTTTACTCTTAACTGATCCATTCCTTTCACCTTGAATCTCTTGTTTATTTTTTTTGCTGATATTTGCTGATATAAAATTGAATATTATAATAAATATTTAATTCTTAATTAAACTTTAGATCACACCTACCCATCTTTTCAGTCTACTCCTCCAAAACCACCACATCAACAGAAACTATCTTCATTCACACCTCAACAAAAATCCTCTCAAAAAAGTATTATTTATAATATTATATGAATTTATTTACTTTTCATTGCTATTTTATTTGAATTTTGAGTTTTTTCATATTATTTACAAAATTACAATTCAATGTCTCAGGGCCTCTAATTCTACGTCCACAACAAAAGAAAATGCTACCTCCACTACACCCACTACAAAATATGAGGACCAAGTTTCCTGGAAATAATACTTCATTTACTTGTCCAGCGTCAAGTAGTGGAACCCTTGATTTTTCTTCTGATTTTCCAACATTTTCATTGGGCAATGTTCCTATTAGACGAGGTATTTCGGTGTTGAATGATATTGATTTGGATGAGGATTATATTGGGATTGAAAGTGGATATTAGGAGCATGGAACATTCAATCCCTAAGATATGATTCACGTGGCAAGCCAACCTACTCCAATAAGAAAGGATAGATCAAGAACACCATCTCCAGTACAAGCTAACATTGCCTTAACTAATGACCAGAAAAATATTTTTTCAGTTAATGTTATTTTGGATGATAATAATAAAGCCAATATTGATTTAATTTTAAAGGAGGTTGAAGAATTAAAATTGTGGGAGTTTAGGGATGAATTTATGATTAAAGAAATAAATTCACGATATAAAAATCACAACCAAATAAATATATTGTATTCTTCACATCAGAATAAGTCAGGAAAGATTGATATTTTTTTGAATCGGGTTGTTTCTACTTCTATACAATTTAAAAATAATTATGAAGATGAAGTGTTGAATGTTATGTTGAACAGAATTGAGAAATTAAATATTGAAGCACAAGCGTACCACAATATGTGATCAAGAGACAAAGGCCCTGTATTTATTGCGAAAGAGGAATGAGATAAGGCATTGGTAAGCCTTACTAAATTTTCAAGTATTATTTTCATTTTTTGAAATTTTACTAATAGACTTTTTCTTTTCTAATGTAGTCAAAGTACGAAAAATTGAAAAATGAGGCTAGTGTGCTTGATTTACATTTACAAAGTGCTAGGAAAATTTTAAATGCAACAGTTGAATTGAAATTAGAATTGTTTTTACTAAAGAAATTTCTGTTACAACACTCGAATGAACCACGTAGAGAAGAATATTCTCAAGGATGAAGCTGCAGAAAACATTGTGAAATTAGAATTGTTGCTGTAGAATCTTTAATAAAATTGTTTCAATTTGTATGACAATATTGAAAGTTTCAAACTTTAATAAATGAAGATTGTGACATTTTACTTTTACTTTTTCTATATTGTGCATGAGCTATTCAAACTGATTCTAAATGTGATTATTATTCTCGATTGTATTTGATATATGTATTAAATGGTGCATTACTGATTAATATCATTTTCAAATACTTTGTTGACATAACAATGAACTATATATTTACTAAAAAAATTATACGGTGTTTTATTTGTACTATATTCGTGTGTAAGACTAAAAAAATTGAAAATTATCTAATTATGGAATTATATATTTTTTCATTCTAAAGACAACATAACAATAATTATGACACATTCAAAAAATATAAACAGTAAACACATTGCAACATTGAAAATATTATTCAAAAATGAACAGTCGTATAACAAAAATAACAATATACATAATTATAATTTGAATCCTGATATGAAATTTTCTTTCTTGAATAAAAATGTATAGTCATTATTCTTTAATCGTTATCGGAGAGATCAAATGAAAAATTATGTTGAAATTTTTTCTTCCCAACACTTTTATTTAATCTTTCACTACAATTTTCAGTCATAGTTTCATTGTTATCAGCAGTCCCTGTATTAGTATTATTGATCCCTCTTCTCTCTACAAGAGAATTCCATACAACCATTACCCCTTCATAAGGAAAGGTATCCACATCATATTGTGAAACGTACTATCTCAAGAAGGTCTCAACATTTTTATCAAGCATGTTACGATATTTTGATTTTATAAATGTTAATGTACTGAAAACTTTTTTGTCTTCAACTGATCCCAATATCATTGTCTGACACAATTCATACAATAAAAAATATTCACTTATTCTTTCACGAAGAATGGAACTAGGATATAACCTTTTCCATAGAAGTGTAATTACTCCATTCTCTATTGGCTCTTCCAGTAATTCAAATTGATCCTTCATTACTTGTCCGAGATCAGTTGATTACAATGCAAGAGTTTCCTTTTGAAGAATACCATTAATCTAAAATCCTTTACATTTAACTGATTGTCCAAAATTTTTAATTATAGTACTCACATGTATTTTAAATGAATCAGCTACAATGCCTCCTACATGATTCCGAAAGTTAAGATTAACAACTCCCATAGCCTCAAGAATTTATCCTTTGTTAAAACGATCTTTGATCTCATTGGAAAAACATTGTGATATTTTTCTGAATTTTTTTCCGTATTTTAGATATAATACCAACATATAAATGACATGTAATAGGAACTTATTCAATATTTTCTCTAGTAATATCCTCTGGTTTTTTGAATGTGTGAATTTTAATCTCCTTCCCATTAATAGAGATACACAGATGACCAGATATATTGAATCGGAAGTAGCAATTAGGATCCTTTAAATCTGTCAAAGCTTGCTAGTGATTGAATACATGTCCTTTAAAATAGTCGTGAGAGTTATATAACATATCTAGATTCTAACAAACCATTTTTCTAAACCTAATGAATTATGTTATATATGGATCATTATTGTGCAAGTTTTGTTATGCAATTCATCTCATGCAACATTGGAAGTATCCCACAAAGTGTTAACAATGTTTTGAAGTCTATAAGGCGGTAAAGAAAATATTTTTCCCTATCAACTTGCTTATGGTTCTTATGCATAAAACCAGTTAAATATGGATATTCCTCAAAAACTCTATGTGCAGGCTCATACATATAAATCCATCTAGTATCAACATCTTTAAGAAGTTTCTTACCATTTGTGACCATGAGTGAAAACTTCTGAAACTCTAGAAATATTTCCAGAATGCTTGACATATATGCATGCACTTCACAGATAAGCACTTCAAATTTCTCAAAAAATTTGAATGTGATTACTATCCTATATGTAAGATTCATCCTATGAGACATGCAATGAATAGGAATCATGTAAGGAGCAAAATATGTTTGGAGATGCACATATAGACCATTTATTTGACCATGTATCACTGATACACCATCAATACCAACACAAATAAACTTTTTGGCTATAGAATAATTATCCATTCCTGTTATGTCCTTCAAATTATATATCACTAATTTGGAAAGATTTTCAGCATTACATTTTTCTTGCATTTTATGAACCGATAAAAGATGAGGTGTCTTGGTGTGGTTTTAGAATGTATATACACGCATACAAACCCAAGAATTTTTTTCAACAGTTGTAGCCTCATCAATTAAAAGGAATATGAAACTTACATTCTTGACATTTTCTTTCATATCTTCTTGTTCAATCATCGCAAGACATCACAATATTTCCCAAATAATGATCTCTGACCAGTGTGAATTTGGAAGGTTTGAAAACCTATTGAACTTGAAAAAAAAATTATATTATGAAAAATCTGAAATTGGTCGGCCCATTTTAAAAATAAAGAATAAGGTAGAAAAATGGGAGGTTCTTGCCTTTAAATTTTCATTTGCAACTTTTCCAAAATTTGTATTTATGGTTCCTCCTTTCTCTTGAAATTTTTGAGTGTTTTTCATCTTATTGTCATACTCGTCCTTGTATCTAGCATGCATGCACTCTTTTGCAATTTTCCCTCATTGTCAGTGACTGTGTAATATATTTTTCCACAATGTTTCTCTATAATGTCCAATTTAAGTTGCATTCTGTGTTCTTTACCCAATTTCCAAGTACAAATAGTACATCTACGTTCTTTGGGAGTATCACTACCATTATCTAGTTGTAAAGGCTCAATAAATGGGTATTTTTATGCCCAATCTACTTGAAACGACATTCTAATTTTCTAGGATGTTTTCTTCTTTCTCCTAGACTTATTTTTATGAAGGTTTGTGTCATTATCATCTTCTGCTAGGATATTTTCATTTGAACATTATTTTATTAAATGCATTTGGCATTCAGGATAATCTTCAAGTTTTGGCATGTATGGGTTAATAAAATATTCATATACTAAAGTAATTGTTTCCTTAGGGTTTATATTTTGGTTTACTATTTCATTATGAATAAAATTTACATAAGGCTTTCTATTTTCAAAACTGAAAAATGTTTTGTTCCAAAGATATTAAAAAATAAAATTGTATAGATGAAAAAGAGGAAAAAGGTTATGATAATCAGTTACAACTTACTTGTACCCATGTTAATGTTTCAAGTGGAAGTAACTTGGGTGTTCATTTTTTTAGTGGGTCTAAAAAAAATTACTATGTTACCTTTTCTTGTTTGTTTTTCTACCTTTTGTTGATTATTTAGAGAATCCATTGTACCTATCCATGAAAATATTTAAAATAGATAAATGTAATCAAATTTTAAACAGTTCTAAATTTTGTAAATGTAATCAAAAGAATACATGATGATACTGGATGGTAGCTTAATGCATGCTCTCGAAAGGAAATATGCAAAATGCTCCCAATCGGTATCATACTGCTACCAGCCGGTACCATACTGCATGATGCCGACTGGTAGCATGTATGCATTCTATCGGCCAATACCATGTAGAATGGTTTTGTCTAGTAGCATGCATCATGCTATTGGCTGGTAGTATACCACTTGCTACCAGCCGGTAGCATAGTGCATGCTACCAGCCAGTATCATTTCTGCATGATGGGTTGGTATCAAGTAGTATGCTACCATTCGGTAGCATATAGTCTTCTACAGGACGTTATCATGTTACATGCTACCGATCAACATCATGCATAATACTACCGGCTGGTAGCATGGAGCATGCTACCGGCCAGTAGCATCCTTTATGCTACCAACTGGAATAATGTAGATGCCAGACAGTATGCTACCTACATGCTACATAACAAACTAAAGTACTTTTAAAGTAGAAAGAACATATCTTCCTCTAGTGACAAGTGCTCTAATTTCAAAATCAAAAAGCCTAAAAATGAGATATTTGGTAACCAATAATTTACGGAAGGGGAGGTTCCAAAGTTTGATGTTTAGAACCATGAATAATGAATTATAAATACTTAAATACAATATATGAGGCAAATTTGACAAATTTTTATTTTCTATAAGGGAGGTTTTAATGATAATTATCAGATGTTGATGGAAATTCCTTGGTGAACCAAACCCTAACATTAAATTGTACCCAGAAAATTTTAGAGACCTAATCCTTATTCATACCTGAAAAATTTGACAATTTCAAATTTTGAAAACTGGAATATTCATGAATTAATGAATATTTTCCACTAAAATTTTCCCTATTATATGAATGTTTGAAATAATTTTTGAACTCCTTGATGAATCATGTAAATCCCCTTTATAAATACCTCTTATATGTACTTTTGTTAATCCATTGAAGCTGTGTCCTTGTATTTCCTAGATACTGTTGAACTCTATCATCATAACTTGAACTTATTGGCATGCATACTGATTAATATAGTTATAACTACTTATCTTTATTTTGTGGTATTTTGAGTATGCATTAAGTCTCTTGATTTTAATAAGTTGATTTAATGATGCTTTGTGTGATGCCACTCTTGTTTGTGAGCAACTTGTTATATGTAACAACTCGTATGCAACAAATGAATCACATGTAATAAATCGTATACAACAAATGAATCACATGAAACAAATCATATGAAACAAAATAATTACATGCAAAAACCCATTTGCAGCCTAAGGGACTTACCTAAAGCTAAGGATTTGTCTACAATAACCCGTCCGCATCTAAAGGAGAACAAATAAAACAAAGAACCCATGATTATGAAGATCTATTGGAACGTGAATAACGGAATTGGAACATGAATAACGACACTCATGTCTATATGTGTCATTGAAGAGGTAGTTATAACTGGGACATGAGAACTGGGAGATAAATCAACAATAGATTTGATTATTTATTTGTAACTCATTGAAGAATTGATTGATCAGTTAAACACGTGATCTAAGGAACTTAACTGTTACTTGAGTTATGTGTTTTTGTTCCTTTTGTTGGAAATCTTGTTGATCTATTTGAGATCTTCCACTTTCCCGGAGAAGATATTTTACTTAGTTTGTTTGAAATCCTAGTAAAATTCTTCTTCTCACATTTTTTTGTAATCAAGGATTATAAGAGAAAGAGATTAAATGTTTGAGAGATAGAGAGATCTAGACGGAGAATTAGACAATAGATAATACATAGTTAAAAAAGTTTCTTTGCTCATAAATGTAATCTTCATGCCAATTCAATAAATAATATGAGTTATGTTTAGTATCCTTTAGTTACAAGACTTAGGATGAATTAACACCCAAGGCAGGGCCCACTTGTGGTTTGCTAAACCCCTCCATAGTTTTTTCTTTGCTTTACTACTTGAGTCTGTTAGCAAACAATTTATCTTCGTGTCTGCGGTCCAAATTCACAAGATTTTTTGTTAGCCATAGTGTTAGAAGCTATTTGCTTTCATTTCTGAGTTTTGTTCCAAGCATTGTACTTTTAATCCTTGTTATTTTCAGTATTGTAGTGAGAGAAATTTATTTCCATACCTCTTAAATTATTTATACTTGTGCATACATCATTGACATTATTAAAATTTTATGTCCTTTAGTTTGATGATTAAATGACTGTGAATTAGTGAACAACATATTAATTGTTGCAAGTTAATTTGCACCATCATTTTTTCCGTTGTTACTGAGGATACTACCAAGTTATAAGTTTTTTGAGAGGTTTTACATTTCTTAGGAAAAAATTAGGTTTATGAAAGTTTATCTTCAACCCCCCCACTAATTTTCACTAATTGACTTGAGCTAATTGATGCATGCACCATCCAAGATATTCCCATGATATATTTTTACCCAATCCACAAGTAGAAAAGATCTCTTCATAAAATTATGAGGATTATGAAGAATACGTAATTTCCTCTGTATAAGGTTTTCTTTTAGAAGATCCTCCTCTAAGTGAAAGTTATGAAGTTGTTTCTAATCAGCCATACATGACAGAAGAATTAAACCAAAATGTTGAAGATAGGGAAACTACCTTTGAGTTTCCCATTTCTAACAATGACGAGCCTATTGCTATGAAGAATATTTCACCCTTAGCCATTCCTATCTTTCATGGATCCATAAATGAAGACCCATACACCTTTCTATTTGAGTTGGATGTATTATGCAAGAGCTATGATTATACCATCGATGCACATATATTGAAGTTATTCTCTACTACAAAACTCAAGGATGTTGCCTTTAGGTGGTTCATGGGTTTAGGAAGAGATGCTATTAACACTTGGGCACAAATGAAGGAGAAGTTTCTCAGTAAGTACCAGGAATACTACAGGCTAAGTAGCAGAGGAGGTGATAAAATATTCAAGATGGCACAGAAGGAAGATAACCACTAGAAGACTATCTAGAAAGATTCATGTTCTAAATTCAGAAGACAATGCACATAAGACTACCTCCTGAATCTCTCAAATTACTCTTTTTAAAGGGACTCAGTGAGGAGGAAATGGATGCTCTGGATCTAATAAGAGCTGGAGACATTTAAAAATATACCTTTAATGAGATATGTGAAGTCTACAGGAATTACTCTAGAGACACCGTGAAGAGAATAAGAAATGTAAGATTAAGGGGTGGATCAACTACCAAAACAATTGGGGACATATCCAAGTCAAATATTGTTAACATGTTCAAGAACATGAAGCATGAGATTTTCAATGACATGGACACTCAACTAGATGATATGAATGCCAAGAAGAAAAGAGAAGATGTAAAGGAATCACTTACAAAGTTTTTCCATTCAAGTAGAAGGAAGAAAGCTAACTACAGATGTAGAGGATTGGCCAACATTACATAAGAAAGGGAAGCTTCACCTGAATTCAAGATGTTAGAGATAGAGTATGGGTAAGTCCTCTACATTTCTCAAAGAAAATCGTAGCCGCAAAGACAAAGAGGTATGTCAGAAGAACCTATGCCATCATTTCATAATTGGGACAGTAATCCACATATACAACCCCACCTTGGGATAATCTGCAACAAGGTTGGGCTCCATACCCTATCCAACACCAACAACAATGAAAAAATTAATTTTCAGGCCAACAATAGTGGCAACAACCCCCTTCTTCATGATTTTTTTTTAGAGGAGGGAAATCACAGAACAACCCACCTCCTAATTACCAATAATGTTACCAACAACCTCCTTATTCGCAGAAGCAAGCTATGATGCCAAATCCCCAATATGGCTCTCATCCAAAAGCAACACAACTACCAACTTAACCAACACCTAACCCCAACAATAAATCTACTCAGCCCACCTATTCCATTGAATCATATTAATACCCTACTTATTCTTTTTATGTTAATAACATCCATCTTCACTTAGGAAGATAAATTCCTACACCAAGTAAACCCACCATTACAGAGATTACAGATGAATCACCATTGCTGCAGACTGGTCCACAGTAAAATGAGAATATGTTGCAAGTTGATACATAACAACCTAAAAAAATTTCTAGCAAGGGTAAATTACAAGCTAATGAACCATCATTTCTAGGGAGATTATAAGAAAGAAGATTTATCTCAAATACAAATTTGATTCTGATTTTGTCAATTAGCTGAGGGATATTTGTGTCAAAATTTTATTTATCCCAAAAATCAAGAATGTTCCCATCTATAACAAATTGGTTAAGGATTTATGCATAAAACAACCAAGCAGAAAGAGAAAGGATCCATCCATTGTGTAATTAATTAGACAATTGACTGATAGTATGCTTGGAAATTCAGTTTTACCCAAGTACATAGATCCGGGAAGTCCTTTTGTAAATAATACCGTTAATGGAAAAATAATAAATAACACTCTAATTGACCTACGAGCATCCATAAACATCATGAAAAAACAAATTATTGATGATCTGAAATTGGAAGGAATAAGGCCAACGTCTATAGTCTTATAACTTGTAGATAGATCAACAGTGAGACCTAAAGGATTACTTGAGGACATAGTTGTGGTGGTAGAATATTGGGAATACCCTGCTGAATTTATTGTTCTACAACCCAAGGAAAGTTTAGGAGGATATCATATCATCTTAGGAAGGCCATGGTTGGCCAATGCTGATGCATTCATAAGTTGCAGGTCTAACAACATGATTATTTCTAATGGAAGTGGTACTAACAATTTGATGCGCTATCCTCCTACCCAACCATTAAATCATGAAGATCAAATGATTTAGGTACAAGAACAAGAAGCATATAAGAACTCTATAAAACAACTCATGATTTTAGATAAGTCTTGTATAAATAAAGGACAAGAATGGGTTGTTATCTCCAATGTATTGAAAAATAATTATGGAAGTAATGAAGAAGTGGATGACAAATTAAGATGTTTAAATTGCCCATTGAAATAGGTTCTAATGTAGAAAAGAACCATTGAAATTCCAATTTAGAATTGTATTCTTCATCAACTTCTTCCCCATGATAGTATATTGAATTCTGTTAGAAATTTTTTTATATTCAATGATTGATCTCTCAAAAAAAATGGAGATAACACGGGGAAAATTACTTAATGTCAACAAGTTGCTAGATTGATAGACAAAGAAATTTCTGATTTATCTTCTAAAAAACATAAAATATCATTTTCATGGGATTATGGTAATATGTATGGAATTCATCCTAATCTCTACACTCATAAGATTTATATCAAGGAAATTTGTAAACTAATAAGGAAGCTAAAAAGAAGAATGAACCCAATGGTGAGAGATATTGTAAAAGGATAATTGAAGAAGTTACATGATGCTAGATTTATATATCCTATATTAGATAGTCAATGGGTGTCACCCCTTGTCATTGTGCCAAAGAATAATGGAAAATAGAGGATATGTATATATTACATGGAGCTGAATGTAACAACAAAGAAAGATCATTTTGCACTTCCTTTCATTGATCAGGTACTTAATACTTTGGCTAGTAAAAATTATTTATCTTTTCTTGATGGATATAATAGCTGTAATCAAATTTATATTGCACCAAAGGATCAAGACAAAACTACCTTCACATGCCCATGGGGAACATTTGCATATTTAGTTCTTCCATTGGGCTTGTGTAATGCACCTGCTACATTCCAGAGGGAAGTCTTGAGAATATTTTCAGACCTAACAAATGAATGCATGGAGGTCTACATGGATGATTTCAATGTACATGGCAATAATTTTGAAAAATATATGAAAAATATGGATAAAGTCTTGCAGAGATACAAAAAGCACAATTTTTCCTTACGTAATGAAAAATGATACATGATGATAGTCTGAAGGTATAGTTTTGGGACACTCTATTTCTTTTTATGGAATTCAAGTTCATCTAGCCAAGGTATATGTTATAATTAACCTGCCAACACCAAATAAAAAAAGGATGCTAGGATCTTTCTTGGTCATGATGGTTATTACAGGACATTCATAAAAGATTTCAATAAGATTATAGTTTCATTGTTTTTATTATTAGGAAAATATGTTTCCTTTCAGTGGACTAAAAAATTTGAGACTGCATTCCAAAATTTAAAGAAAATGTTAACTAATACTCCTATATTAAGAGGACCTGATTGGAACCTACCCTTCCATACCCATACTGATGCATAAAACCATTCCATTGGAATGTCTTATGACAAAAGGATGGAGTTCTAAATTATGCAATTTATTATGTTTGTAAGAACTTACAGCATGCTCAACTAAACTATGTAGTAATAGAGAAGGAGTTCTTGGTAGTTTATATACTATCAATAAATTCAGACACTATATAACAAATTATCTAGTGTTCTTTCAAAATGACCATATTGCAATCAAATATATGATAAAAAATCCTATAGTAAGTAGTAGGATTATCATATGGTTTCTCCTTCTACAAGAGTTTGATGTCACCATATTGGATAATCTTGGAAAAAATAAAATGGTAGCATATTTCCTCTCAAGGATGGAGACTAATGATGAAGAACAGGTAGTTGATTACTCTTTTACAAATGAGCACTTATTTTTTATCTCTACAAAATCACCTTAGTATGCAAACATAGCCAACTATCTGGTTTCAGGTAAAACACCTTCACACTACTTATACTCTGAGAATTAAATATATAGTTGAAAAGAGTGTACATTTTTTTTGGATATCTAGATTTCTATTTCATATAGGGAAAGATCATGTCATGAGAAGATGTATATAAGGAAATATATGATGTCTTAAAAGTCTGTCATAGTGAATCTCATGGAGGATATTTTTCTGCAAAAGGAACAACACAGAAATTATTAACTGGTTATTATTGGCCAACATTACATAATGATGAAACACTATACACCAGGAGATGATATAAGTGTCAAAGAATGGTCAGTCCTACGAAATATGATGAAATGCCATTTCAGCCTCACTTGGTCTTGTAGCTTTTTCAAAAATGGAGCTTAGACTTCATTGTCCCTATAGATCCTAAATCTCAGCAGAAGGAGTATATCTTCGTATGTACATATTATCTAAGTGGACATAGGTGAAGTCATTTCCAAATAAAAAAAGTGAGAAAGTAACCAAGTTTCTCTATGATCACATCTTTACCAGATATGGAGTTTCTAATGGATATTGTCACAGATCAAGGTACACACTTTACTGTTGATGTAATTTCTAATCTAGCTAAAAAGTATGAACTAAGGAATAAGAAGTCTACACCATACCATCCCCAATCTAATGGATAGGTAGAGGTAACACAAAGATATATATATATATATATGTTATCTTTACAAAGACCATTTCACTCCACATGAAAGATTTGGCTAATAGACTTCCAGAGGTAGTATGGGAATTCAACACATGGAAAATGACAATTGGATTCACACCATTTGAACTCTTTTATGGTAAGAGTGTTGTTTTTTCAATCAAATTTGAGCAAAAAACACCAAGGACTGCACTTGAGCTAGGCATAGATTTATCTGAGGCTCAAAGGAAAAGGATTATCCAACTCAATAAGTTGGATGAGATGAGAAGATAGGATGTGCATAACACATAATTAGTGTAGAATAAAATAATCAACTGACATGACCGTTGCATAAAAACAAGACACTTTCAAGAAAGTGATTGGGAAATCTTGTTTGATTCAAGGTAAAAGGAACATATAGGAAAGCTCAGGACAAGGTAGCTAGGCCCATATGATATAGATAATATATTTCTTGATGGAGTTATAAAAATCACTGCCATAGATTATGTGAGGTTCAAGTTATTGGTTAATGGTCACATAATGAGATTTTACAAGAAACCAGTTAACATAAATGCATTCATGTAGGAGTTCATAGGAGATCAAAGTAGGATGGAAGTAAGGACATCTAAACTAAAATCAGAATTTGAGCCTATTAGTTCATCTTTTGAGATTATGGAGGATTGAGGAATTTGTGTGGCCTTGGTATATTCAGCTTGCTGAATATTCCAAGGTTGAATAAAAGTGTTGTGATCAACCCTTTTGGTGATCAACAACACTTAGCTAACACATTATATTTCTTAGAGTTTCTATTTTGCAGGGTTTTGATGTTATATGATTGCAAGAGTGCACGATATCCATCAAAAGGAGAGAATGCAATGATTGAAGGTCCACTTGCAACAACATGCAACAACCCTTATTTTTGTCTTCTTGTATGAAATATCTCATGATTACATGAAGAAGATCAAAGATATCTTCACATGTGAAATATTGAATAGAAAAAATTGGCACCCCAATGGATAATAATTCCCTCTCTAGGAGTTATATGGTTTTATTAAGGAGTGGCCACTATAAATTCAGCACATGCATGCATTATCATAGCAACATCTGCAATATTATAGCAAGGTTGCATGTAGCTAAGGCACAAATTCAATAATCTTGAAAATTCATCATTCTAAAATAAACATTGAGATAAGTGCACTCCACTACCACTTTATTAAAGTATAATTAGAATGATTATTATTAATTAGCATTTATGCCAAGTCATCATGTATTTATTACATTTAAAATATTATTGTCTTTTATGTCATGATGTGTCTCTCCACATAAGTCCACATTATCAAATCACTTTACTTGACACATTTTCAGTGGCCACATCAATCAATGATCACTCCCACAATCGTGTCATGTATCATCTCAGTCCCAAATTTCAAAAACACTCAAAACAACTCCATGCAACTTAATTGTTCATCATTTCTCTGAAGTAGAGTTGAGTGATTGTGTATTGAGATAGAAGAAAACTACATATTCAAAATGGGAGGATATTTGATACGCCATGAACCCACAAAGCACTCTCAGCTTCTTAGAAACCCTCAAATTTCAAATTATTTTCAAGATAATGGGTGGCTAGACTACATAAACTGATTCTAGTGTTTCAATGAATCAAGAGTCTAAGAGTTTTCTCAGACATTCAGTGGTGGGAAGAAAAAGTGAAGGTTTTATTAGTAAGAATCAATGATGACATCTTGGATGAGGTAACTAGACTGCCTACATAGGGAGAACTATTTCTAGAGAAGGCCAATCTAGAGGCATCTAAGAGGGAATTTGTAGATGTCGATGACCAATTTGTCTCAGACAAGAAAGGTACACACAAAAATTCTCTTAAACCTTTCTAGGACAAGGTTTCAAATTATGTTGTTAAGTATTTTACCTATGAGGGAAGACATTAAAGGTTGAATACAGTTCACTTTAAATTGTTAAATCACTTAAAGAATAATAGACAAGTGAATGTGCCAAATTTATTACAAAAGATATTGAAGAGGATGAGTAGGGAGGCACAAAAGCACCAGTCTTCACTCTCACACCACTACCTCATAACCATGATAGTAAAGCATACCTTACAGAGGGATCATCCAGAGATAAGGTGGGAGGAGTTTTTAAGGTCAAGAGATATAAACGATTAGTTGGGGAAAAGGAGAAAGAAGAGAAAGATTACTAAGAGTACCTATGAGCATATCAAAAATGATCTACCATTAATCTCTCAATCTAAATAGCAACTGAGGAACACCCTACCTCTAAAAATTTACCACCTAGTGAAGAAAATCTTATTCTTGTCTCCCATGAAAGAATATTTATTACTAAAACCCTCTTATAATTATCTACTCCCGAATCATCTACCTCCAAGGGTAAAATGAAGTCTTCTAAGTCCACTCCTACATCACCAAGGCACTCTCATAGACTAAAAACCAAAAGGCCAAAAACCTCCAAGCCAAAAAAATCACAGACCATATCACTTGATAGTGATGTGGAAGCTACAAAGGAGAACACTAATCCCATGGAGGCAGTGTAGGGAGGTGCTAATGCTACATTTAATTATAAATAATACCTTAAAGATCCCATGGAGGGACTAGATGAAAAATCTCAAGATGTGGGAGAGTTGTGTGTGTGATGCAAACCCTGTGGAAAAAGAGGAAGAAGTTGGAGGAGAAATTGGAAAGCAATACCCTGGAGATTCCATGGGGGAGCATGGGAAGGTAATTCAACCTGACCAAATGGTTCATATGCGGCAAAAGGTAATGAGGGAGAAAAGGAAGAACAAATTGGTGGAAAAATTGAACATGAAAACATTCCCCAGTTGTTAAGGAATTTCATTGAGCACCTAGTACATGGAATTGAGGAGAAGAAAATGTCTATCAAAGTTGAACAAGTACAATAATATACCCCTATGGTTGTGGTTGATGTAATTGAGAAAGTGCTTGAGCACCACCATTTGCACCACCATTTTCCCCACATGATAACATGCAAAAATTGAATGTAGCCCCCATTTAACCAAAAATTTCCATCAAATAATTTATAAGAGAGTCTTTCAAACCATTTTGTAGAAAGATGGAAACACAAAAAACATTGACTGATTACTGGGTGAATAAATTTGAAACCTATGTTAATAGGTTAAAAGTAAAGTGGGAAAGATAAAAATAAGAACTCATCTTCCAGCACAAGCAAGAACTTGAGGAAAAAGACAGGGAAATTCAAAGGCTAAAGAAAAAGAAAGAAGATACCCTTCAGGTGGCCCATGAAATAATCAAATGCGGGCCTCCCTCCAACGTTTATGTTATCTTTTTAAAGGAAAATATGTTGTAAATGAAACTCACTTATATCAATTCTGAGATACCATATGATATCATTACAGCTAGGATATTTTTTAGGTTATATCTGAAGAGCACTCATGAAATTCATTTCCTATTGTGTGAAATCTACACATACAATTATGCTCTTGAGTATGATAGGTCTTGGATTCTAGTCCTATACATTGGATATGTTCCTGGTTAAAGCACTTTGTTCTTATTTTTTGAATGAGTTGGATAGAGAAAGACAAATGTAAGGAATACAGGCATTTGGAGAAGGTGCGACCACTAATGTTTAGGGATAAAGCTACTAAAAATGGAGAATTTATCGAACAATATGAAAAGTATATGGAGAAAAAGGAAATTAAAAGGAGAGTATGGAAAATGAGGAAAAAAGCACATGAAGAAGCCAAAGACATGATAAAGGACCATGGAATATAGATAGTTCAAGCATGTAGGATGCACTAAAATGAGATGTATCTTTAGTTGCAAAAGAAAGAAATGCATTCTTATCCTAATATCATTCCAACTCTAAGAAAATTGAATGCATACATTGACATCTCTACTGAATGTGTAGACACATGGCTTCCATTGGCTATCACCCCCCAATCTTCCACTTTCTAATACTAACATGGACAGGTGATAGACCATTGAATGAAGTGATACAAAACAAAGTTATGAGAAAGTTAAGGATAAACAATGGTTATTTATTCACAGAAGAGTAAGGGGAAAGGAAACATTTTGAATTTAGGTGTTTATGATACTTTTAATAGCAGGAAATAAAACTACTTAAATGAGGACATTTAATAAATTAAGTCTATAGATGTGATGATTCATGTAAATCCCCTTTATAAACACCTCATAATGTGTACTTGTGTTAATCCATTGAGGCCATGTCCTTATATTTCCCAATTATATTGTTGAACATCTACCATCATAATTTGAAATTATGGCATGAATATTAATTAATATAGTTATGGCTAGTTATCTTTATTTTGTGGTGTTTTGAGTATTCATTTATTCTCTTGATTTCAATAAGTTGTTTGAATGATGATTTGTGTGATGCCACTCTTGTTTTCAAGTAACTTATTATATGTATAAAAGTGTCCGCAACAAAATTAGTCCACCTACAGCTAAGGAACCACCTGCAGCCACTCATCCACGGCCAAAGGATCTTCCCGCAGTAACTCGCCTACAGCCAAAGGATATCACCTAAGCAAATCACTTGTTTATGAAGAAATCTTAGAACGTGAATAATAACACTCATGTTTTTATGTGTCATTGAAGAGGCAGTTACAACTGGGACGTGATAACTGGAAGATAACTCAGCAATAGATATGATTATTTATCGTAACTCATTGAAGAATTGGTTGATCGGTTAAACTCATGATCTAAGAAACTTAACAGTTACTTGAGTTATGTTTTTGATATCTGAACACTTGTTAATTAACATTGTTTGCATGTGTTTGAACTCTTTTTGCTCTATTTGATATCTTCCACTTGTTTGCTAGAAGATATTTTACTTAGTCTATTTGAACTCCCAGTCAAAATATTCTTCTTACATTTTTTATAATGGAGGAGTATAAAAGAAAGAGATTAAATGTTGGAAAGGGATGTAGAGATCTAGATGGAGAATTATATAATAGAGGATACACAAATAAAGAAGTTTCTTTGTTCCTAAATTTAATTTGCATGCTAATTCAATAAAGAATCTGAGTTTTGTTCAGTATATTTTAGCTACAAGCCTTAGGAGGGATTAGCACCCAAGGTAGGGCTCATTTGTGGTCTGCTAAACCCCTCCATAGTTTTTTTGCTCCATTTTACTGCATGAGTAGGTTAGCAAGTAATTTATCTTCTTATTTGTATTTTAAATTCACAAGCTTTGTTTTTAGCCATAGTGTTAAAAGATATTTAATTTCAGTTCTAAGATTTGTTTCAAGCATTGTAATTTCAAGCTCTGTTATTTTCAGTATATTAGTGACAGTTATTTCTTTCCATACCTCCTCAATTCTTTGTAACTATGCATACAGCACTGGCATTAGTGAAAGTTGACATCCCTTGGTCTGATTATTAAATGACTGTGAATTAGTGAATAACATATTAATTGCTACAAGTTAATTTGCATCATCACTCCTATTGAAAATCTGTAATATTTATGATTGCATCCTTATCTAATATTCTAAGTTAAAATGGAAGATGGGAGATTCACTAGAGAGGAACAATAAAGTGACACTCTAGTACTTCATAATCCCACATTTTAGTTACAGGAACAAGCTTATTTCATACTTTATCCCACATAAATTCTAAGACAAGCACTTGATTCTTCACCTCCTTGTTTGGTTACATCTCCAATCTCTCCTGAACCAATAAACACTCTTCCTCTAGAAATGGTTGCACTTGTACTTTGGGGTTGAAACATAGATCTTCTAGCTTTACCTCTTCCACTTCATGAATTACTAGAATTATTAATAAATAAATTTCCCAAGTTATATGGATATGGAGATAAACATCTAGATGAACATGTCTTAGATTTTATCATAGCATGTGGTGTTCTTGGAGTGGGACATGAAGATGTTGTTTTACTATTAATTGAGTAATTACAAGATGCTGCTACAAAATGGTTTTACTACATTCCACCTTGCTCCATTACTAACCAAGAATACATGAAAACTAGGTTTGAAGAAATATTCAAGGTTGCAAAATATTCCCATGCCCTCCTTTCTCAATTAGCGCTAATTAAGAAAGAACCACAAGACTCCATGAGAGAATTTGTGGAAAAATTTACCAAATTGATAAACAAAATTCCTATTAGTGTTTGTCCTACTATAAATAATCAAAATAGGTTCTTGATAAATGATCTGTTTTCTAAAATTTGTTTAATATCATGAAGAGATAAACCAAAAACATTGGAAAATTCTTCATAAATTTCCATTGAAGTGAAATATGATCTTATCATGTCAAGAAAGGTAAAGAACTATTCAATGAGGATAAGCTCTAGAGTTCCAAAGATGAAAGATATGATCCATTGTTATAAAATCTGGTCAATGATCTGACTACATTAAATAAGTAAAGTGCTAAACATGATTTATATCAAAATTTAAATAGGAATAAAATTTTGGAGCACCTCGAAGGCTTTCATTGGAAGCTCCAATTATTAATGCATTATGTGGAACCTATGAAGATGAAGGAGAAGAAAGTTTTTCATGAAAAATTGAAAGAGAAGAAGGAGATGGATATTCTAATATTATGTATTTTGAATACTCATTTGATGAACATCTAGAAGATCCCATGGTTGATATGAATAGTTATTCATATGCAATGTTCACATGCTCACAAAGAGAGAAAGATGCATCTTTTTCCACTTCCCAAGTAAAGTACTTGTATCCTCAAATGGAAAATATGTGAAAGACAAAAATGAAAGGAAGATCATCATTTCCCACTTCCATGGGGTCAACCAATAATAAGCCTAAGACTACCTCAATCAAGACCCCATCTAACTCATTGAGTAAGTCTCTTTCATCTCCTCTTATCAAATTAGTTTCTATTGTGTTGATCCTAAGAATGTAAAACCTACTCATGTAAAGGATTTCATATCTCTTGATGTGCCAAACACTTCTTCACCCTTTGACATCATTGACCATGTCAAGAAAGATAAAATTCAAATTTTTGAGTCTAAGTACTTGATAACTCATCCAAACTAATCTAATAAACTTGTCCAATTTGTTAAAGGAAGTAGTTCAACTCATGATCTAAATATTCCATTTCCAAATAACCATTTATAATAATCCTTCTTAAAACCTTCTTTCCTAAATATCCTCTTCTTATGGGAAAATATAACCTTTCTATCTTTCCTTATTGATCAATCAATATAAATTAAGAAAATGTATCATTAACTCCAATGCCTTTGATAATGTCATTCCCAAAAAAATTTATAAATCCCTCGTTATTAATTATATCCCTATTATTTTCCATTATTACCCTATGGAAACTAAATAAGTACCTCTCATTGGCCAAGTCAAGGATACTCAAGTAGTATTTGAGGATTTTCCTGACAAGAAAATCATGATGAAATTACTTGTGGTAAACATGTCATCTTTGTATGGTATGTTATTGAGCTAGAGTTTCTTTTATTATGTTGGATGAGATATATAGATGAATTGATCACATGCCACCATACATGTCAATGGTAAAATGAAGAATATGCTTCCTATGAGGAAAATGAAATATATGGTTCAAAAACCAAATGACCCAAGGAAGGACATCTTATTTAAATGTTCAAGGTATGGAAAAAATTTCATAACTTTAGAGTAAGATGATAATCTTCGCATGTTGATGGAGGATTACCCAAGTGTGACAGAACTATATTAGAAAAACATGATGACCTAATAGATCCAAAATTGTATGGTTTCTACCTCACACTAACTATGGATTCATTTTATCTACTTGGTGATGATAAGGATTATGTATGTCTTAACCTATAAAAAATCAATCTCAAGATGATAAGAAATGCAGTTCATGAAGGAAAAATGGCATCAAATAACTTCTTGGTAGGTAAGTCCCAAGTTTCTAGCCATACTATCAAAATCCAACATGAAGATTTGTTTGATGAGTACGATTGTTAATATGAATATTTATCCTTACCATTAAGAGAGGATGAATTTTTCAAGAAGGAATGTGTAAATGATAAGGTGTTTGAATATCAACAGGTTGACTCTACTTAAGAAGGAGGTATCTCCATTATGGAGATGAATTTTAAATTTGAAGATGGTCAAGATGATGAAAATGATAATTTCCATATTTCATTCCCAACCTTTTGCTCATTATCCTTTCATGAGGATGAAGCACTAAGCAAATCATACCATTGTGTAAAGTAGATAAAAAATGAGCTAACGTGTGTGAAAGGAAATTGTTTAGAGAAATTGAGAAACGTGAAGTACTAAGAAGCTTGAAATGAGGTTCAAAATCTAAAAATATATGCCAAAAACAAAATCATGGAGACCATGGTCATGAAGAAGATAATAAATAAAGGCCAAGTTATCATCAAATACCATAATACTTAATGTAATAATGGTAATATTTGTATTATTAAGACTCATTCCTGTACAAACAATAGAAAATTGGAAATTGGAATAAATTTGAAAAATATGAGTACACAAAAACAAAATGTCTGATGAAAAAATGTAATGGGAAATTTTAGTGGACCCTCATTTATAAGAATAATCATGTAAAATTTCCCATGAAATTGATAAAGTGGTCATATTTTATTGATAAAATCAATTGGTTTACATAGTAGAGGCATGCGGTGCTACCCATGCATAGGTAGAACATTCAAAAAAGAATTAATGCTACAATGAAAGTGGGTTGTTCCCCACATGTACCATAGGTGATTTAGGAATTTTGTATCATGGTTTCCATTTATATTGTAGTTTACCTTTACATTGTGTGTTTACCTTTTCTATTGTGTGTTTATGTTTTTTCTCTTGGTTGTGTTAGTATCTTTACTAATTGTTCAATGTGAGGAATCTATGGCCTAATGGATAAGGAAATGGTTTACTCCTCCATATGATGTTCAAGGTTATTCAGTACCCCTTATGGTATAGTGTCACAAAGTTAGATCCATCTATTTTCATGATACATTTCTATCATGGAAAATTGAAACTTTTGGTCTTGAAAACCAAGACGACCATTTAAAAACCCCTCTCCTTAGCATTTTGAATCATTCCCCTAGCCAACGTAATAACCCACACAGTCCCCACGAGTCTGTGTCATCCTCATTCTATTTTATAGGAACATGCTAACGTGGTTTTCAAGTTTTTGTGTAGTGGAATGGATCCATGTTGATTTCCAAGGTGAGACTAAGCTCCGAGGTGGAATAGTGTTCTCAAAAACACCAAATTGGCTATTTTTAGTGATATTACAACATGAGGACATCCTATAGAAGTTCATTGAAAAAACTAAAAACATATGGTATTTTCACATTATAGAAATTAAGTGATACATAAAAGTATAGGGAAAATATATGCAAACAAGTGATGTCAAGAACAATTTAAGAAAAATTGGGTCATTATGGGCACATGGAATGAAGGCTTCAATGGAGAAAGTGGGCATGTTTTGAAGATTTTGGGAGTTATAAGAATATTTATGATCTCATCAAGTATTCAATGGAAATATATTTTAGTCCACTATATGATGGATCCATTAATGTTTATCCTTGACCTAACCACTCTCCATGGCAGTCTGGGTCACTGTTACTACTCGTTTATTCCAAAAGGGTGACTATGACTAAAATTAAAATTACATGAAGAATTGGATCTTGTAAATGGTTGGAATGGTCTCATCATGTTATTTGTATTCAAAATCATATAAGGTTTGGCCCCTAAACTCCATGTCATGATCCCGAGGCAAAAATTTACTTATGGTGTTCTAATTTCAAGTTCACAGGATGACATGAACAAGGAAAACAAGCTTTAGCACACTTTTCACCCTCATATGTACATTTTAACTTGTTTTTTTGGTTTAAGGGGATAAGAGGGGAAATAAAGTGTGACACATATCAATCTAACATGTTTTTTCACTTGAAATTCACAAGGTGAAGTGTTAGAAGTGTTAGAACATGCAAACTTTGGCTATTAGGAAAGCATAATTAAACATTAAATCCCCTCCTCATGAGGCATGAAACCATGGAATTTTGTTGATATTTTTCTATCCTTTTTATTTTTCCCAACAGCCAAAGGGAAGATAGGCATAAAAAATTGTTCCCCCTCTCTCAGTTAGCATGCAAGATCCTATTGCAACTCATGGGAGATATTTTTTAACCCATTTGATCTCATCCTCAAGCCACCACATGTTTCCACATGTCAAAATAGTACTCAAATTTCACCTATGGGCCCATATTGTCCCTTTTCCCCTCTTTGCAACTATAGTTTAGGGTTCAAATCCACTTCAACACTCATTTGACCTTGTTTAAGCTTAAATGGGTTAAAAGTGAGTTTAAGTGTGTAAATGAGTAGAAAGGATTTTTATTAAAAAAATATCAAATTTTTGGATTTGAAATGTGTAGTTTTTCCTCTCATTCTCTTTTCCATGTTGTTATACTATTGAGAATATGTTAGGGACCTCCATGTCCAAAACTGGAAATTTTCTCTTATCTCCCAAACCCCTTATTCATTTCCATGAAATTTTATGATGCATGGGAATCTTAAAATGACTACAATCAAATAAAATTCCATGTTCATGAGGTAAAGGAGGTAAAATTGGGTATATGAATTAAAGAGGGAGTTAGTCTAAGTGGTCTAGAGTTTGGAATTTCAAAAAGGAAGCTTTCCCTCCAAAACATGTAATTAAAAAATTCAAATTGGTAAGAGTGATTCCTAAGGTTACTAGGTGAGTAAAATGGTTTAGGAGGCGGTGTATACTTGCTAAAAGGGGTCATAAGTTACACAAGTTAAAAAATGGTGTATGAATCTATGTTTATCCAAAATGGTAGTTACACTAAGGACGGGTAGTTACATGATAAGTCATTATGGGATGCAAGGAGTTAGATGAGAATGGAAAAAGGAGTTACATGGATAAGGAATTCAAATATGGAGAGTAGGAAGTCAATTTTTGGATTCATTTCACATACGGATGATGAGAAGAAGGTTATAGAAGGAATGGATCATTACCTTTGGAATGTAATACAGTTACAAAGTAGTAAGACTCTAGTTTTTTGTATGGAATAGTTCATAATCTTCTATGAATTTTTATTCTTATGTTTGTATGTATGAAATGTTCCCTATAATTAATGTATGGTATGTTTCTCATATTTTTGAACTCAAAGAGTAGTACTCTATTTTGAGTTATGAAGCCCACTTCGTTATGTATGGGTCTCATAGGATTGTTAAACCTTGTATAAGCATTAATCATAAAATAGATGAAGACTATGATGTATGAAAATATTTGTAAGAAAGTACCAACTCATGAGAATGGGTGCATTGTTCTGGTTCAGTGGCAAAATTCTTTGCATGACTGTGTTTATCTCAAAAAATTTCATGTCTAAAGTGAGAATAAGGTGTTGTGACTTTTTTTTTGTAAATATTAGACATGTTCATGTTGGAATCTTGTTGAAAATCCTTCCTTGATTGAATAATGATGTAATTATCATTGAAAATGGTAGCTCATGGTTTAATGCAATCAACAAACCCTTGCATGACCAAGTGGAACTTAAAAACACAATTTTGAATAGGGAATCAAAGTCAATAGGGGTTGCATGTTTTCTTGCAAGGAATGAGTGATTAAAAATTTAGCAAGTTATATAGAGGGTATATTATCATAAGAATAGAATCCATGAAGGATACCAACAAAGGACATTTACTTAAGACACTGTTTCTTGTGAAAAAATTGAGATAACTCTAGTTTCTTAAAACAGTGCTTACCATTTGCACATGATTTTAAAGGTTATAAGAGTAATTGGCCATTAATGTTATCCCATAACTTATGATGGAGTCAACACATTATAGTATGCAAATATTTGGGGTTTGAAGTAGAGTATTCACCATTTTATAAGCCATTTAATCCGCTCAGGATCCTGTAGGACATAATCAGGGTTTCAAAGGAGAAACATGAGATAAAAACCTCTAGGAGTGAAAATTAACCTCAATAATTTATATAAATAATTTTGGATGAGTGATTCAATTGATAAAGAAGTAATTTATAACTTTTCTTATTTAATATTTGATAATTTCATGATAGATATTATTTAGGATAGTGTAACATAATGCCAACCTTAAAAAGTTGGTCATTCTACAAAGGAAGTGTATCATAAACCTTGAAATCAATATTTAAACTTTAGAGGAAGGTAAAATGAGTTAATGGGTTCTCAAAACCACATAATTTGTGTCTTTAAGGCATTGACATAAAAAATTATGAGTAGATTAGTATTGTCCGAGACCTAATATTAGGCTAGAGAACCTAGGGTGAAAATTTGAATAGAGGGAGCTAGTGGAAGAGTTAAGTCCCAAAATTTTGCATGCACTTTAAGGGTCATATGGGAGCTCTAATTAATATGGAAACTTATTCTAGGTGAATATATATTAATCCAATCCTGAATCTTATAAGCATGTTGTCTTAAGGGTACACATTGCAAGATAGAGTAAATTTTGGAAAGATGAGGTCTTGAGGCATTTTTGATCATGTTGATGATTTTATAACATATTTATTGAAGTTTTTGGAGCAGGGGAGGAAATATAGTAAGCATTAGAGAAGTAACATCCAAAAAAAATCATGTTAAGACTACGAACTTATGAACCAAGAGGTTGGTAAGGTTAGTAAAAGGTAAATACTAGTTGAGCTATGTGAAGTTAGATGACTTTAATGATTGAATTAGCAACAAGGAAAGGGTATGAGGATGGTAATACCATTCTAGGTGATATTTATTATTTTTAGCAAGTTTTAAGCCACTGTAGGCTTTGTAAAGGATCCTCATTGCAGAGTAAGTAAGATTATTATTTTGAATCCTTGTTGTTGGTTGAATGCATGCTTGAATATAATATTGCTCTGCATCATTTTAAAAACACATCCTCATCAAACATGCCTTTCAAGTGATATATCACTTGGGGGATTTCATGGTATAGTTTATTCTTTATTTTAGAAAGAATTTTCGAACCATGAAGTCCATTTTATCCCAAAACAATTGAAAATGTATTTACATTTTCTTGGTGACCCGACTAGCCAAATTTCATGAAACTTAAATCATATATTTTTCATAAAATCAACTTCCATATTAGATATTGTTTGCATGATGATGTGGATTATTATTATTTTTTTGATTGATAAGTATATTATTATTGGAGATATGGAGGAATAATTTTTCTCTCAGTATTCTTCCCTCTTTGATGAAATTTATATTTTCCCAGTGATCAAATGAGATAAATTTCTTATGTTCTTCATAAAATCAACTTCCATTTGAGATATTATTTTCATGATGAGGTGGATTACTTTTTAGAGATATGGAGGAATTATTTTTCTCCCAATATTTTTCCCTCTTTGATGAATTTTTTACTTTCCTACTAATCTGGATGAGAGAATCATATAAAATTTGGATCAGAACTTCCTGATGAAATACAAAAACTTTTGAGACCACTCTCGCTCCATTCTAAAACCCAAAATACTCACTTATAAAAATAGTAAATATTATAGGTTACATAATATATATATAGTAGGTCTTGGGAATAGTTCATTTTTTAGTTACCTTCACTTCTTGCGTATCATGAACACTTCAAAGTGCTAAATTGAGACACTTATTTAAAAAATACATCATGGAATTGATCTTACTAAAAATAACAAGTGATGGGATTATGGTAAAACATTGAATACTTATTCATCTATAGTTAATTTCACTAATCTTTGTCAATATAGAGCTCAAACACTCGTATTTGGAGCCAATTTCAACTTCAAACATTGAGTATCCTTATGAGAATGATAGTGATGTAACAAGTATGGAACTGGAAGAATTAAAAATAAAAATATTGATTAAACACCAAATAGATGTAGAGGGTAAGAAATTATCAGTGGGATATTAAGGGTTGGTAGGGTAAATTTTGCAAGAGACTAGATGGTTTAATTCATCCTAGTGTTGGTAGAAGGAGATACACAGGTTTGTAAGATAAGTCATTCATCTCAGATATACACAGCGCAAGTCTCGCATTAGTGTTCTTTTAACACTTTTTCAATTCTTTCGATTGTTTTCACACCTCGCAGGAAAAAATTTACAATAATAGTTCTCAATTCAACATGGGGTCAAAGGAAATAACTTCATTCTTAGAGCATAGTCTCAAGATCCATCAAAAGTCGGATCTCCATCTAGAAAATATTCCTTATCTTTGGATTATCACTTATCTTTCTTATTCTCTCTCATCCTTCCCTCTCTAACATTATATTTACTCATTGGGAATTTATTTTTGAATTTTTTTCTTATTCACTTAGGTGGCCTTTCTTTACATTGTAAAAGTTCCATTTTCAAAAAGAAGAAAAGGACCTAATTTCATTCCCAGGGAATATGAAAGGTCACAAGTGGTGGTGAGATGAAACATTAAATGGGGGGAGGTGAAGAGACATCATTGTAAATACATAAATTAGGATGGACTCTCCATTCCAAAAGGGTTGGAGTTTTATTTCCATACTACTACATGCAATAAGTTACATTATTCTATCTCCTTGTCTATGTTTTTATACATCCTCTACTTCCCAAATTTTCAAGAATTGTAATCCTATACAACTAAGAAATAACTTTGTGTCTTTAATTAATGAATCCATATAATTTTTTATCTCTTATTGTTTAGTCTTGTTATTTCTTACACCATTATTATTCTTATTATCAAATGTGGACCTATTATGGTTAATTTTGATTAGAATCTACAAGTTCTTACTCACAATATTAACACTCTTTATCTATTTTCCTACCTCCATTCACCTCTCTCCAAGAAAATTCTTCTCTTGTATTTCACACAAGAAGTTTCCCATAGGTTAAGTGGAGTATTATTGTGTGAACCATGTCCTAACAAGCCACCCACAAACTGTAATTTTTTGTGCATTCTGTAATTTAAGAACAAGGATGGAACCCAGAAAATTATGTTGATGTTCAATAAAATAAAGTAAAGTAGTGAGGGATGCAATATTTATAGATATTGGACAGGTGGGTACAAATAGAGAATAAGTTGCACATGTGCAAAAATAAACCATATGTGAAATAATACATATAAATATGTTGTTGAAACAATGTAACAATAATCCTACAAAAACCTCATGTATGCATAATAAAAACAATACAAATGGTTATACAAACATAACCATACAACAATAATATTGAACCACCTAATTAAATAAGTAACTACCTTAGTAAAAAATAATTAACTAAGGTGCAATGCATAATTCCTTAAAGTAAACAATGTTTACCCTAACATTCCCCCCCCTTAATTTTGCATTTCCTCAAGGGATGAGGAGAGGAACTCTCAGAACAACTCGAACTTGTCACATTTAAGTGATTTTGTGAAGATATGTGCTCATTGTTCATTTGTTGGGAAAAATTGAAGTTGTATGTTGTGTTTCAAGATATGCTCGCGTATGAAATTAACTTGTACCTCAATGTTTTTTGTTCTCTCATGAAATAATGGATTGCGAACAAGTTTTAGAACACCTTCATTGTAAAAATACAAGGTGGTAGGTTTTTCCTATGTTATTTCAAGTCCTTCTAGTATGCGACGTAGTCATATCGCTTCACAGAAAACTTCACCTACAACATGATATTTGACCTATGTAGAAGTGTGAGAAACAAAGTGTTGTTTCTTACTTCCCCATCAAGAATACAAATACAAAAGTGGATTCCTATCATTAATGTTACATGCATGATCTAAATCTGAATATCCAGTCAAGAATAAGTTATCATTATTCTTGTATTCTAGACCAAGATCCACTTTACCCTTGAGATATCTCAAGATATGCCTTACTACCTTCTAATAACAAACTCTAGGTTACTGCATGAACCTGGAAAGATAGTTCACTGCAAAGCTGATATCTGGTCTAGTATAAGTGAGGTAAATGAGACTCCCAATCAACTATCAATAGAGAGTTATATCTACCACAGGAGATGGATTTGAACGAGATAACTACAGTCTCATATCCATAGGTGTAGTAATAGGTGTGCAATCCATCATCCTAAATTTCTCAAGTGTTTTCTTGGTATAATTTAATTGAGAAAAAATATGGTTATCTTTCTGTCATACTTCCAATCTAATACATCAGTGCATAAGCCTGAGATCTGTCATGTCGAATGATCAGTTAATATATTTCTTCCTTGCATCGACCATCTTCATCGAACTACTAGTGATTACTAGATCATCAACAAAGACAAAAAAAATCAAAATATCCCCCCTTGATTTTTGAGCTAGAGATTGGGATCATATGTATTTCGGACAAATCCATGTTGAATGAGATGCTCATCAATTTTGATGTACCAAGCTCGGGGTGCCTGTTTAAGGCCATACAAAGATTTCCTAAGTTTGCATACCTTTGTTTCTTCTCCAAGTACAACATAACCCTTAGATTGAGTCATATAGACTTCCTCTTATAGATATCCATTCAAAAAGTCACTTTTTACATCCATTTGATGGAATTTTCAACCAAACTATGCAACTAGATCAAAGATCATCCTGATTGTTTTGATCTTAACTAAGGGAGAAAATGTATCCTCATAGTCTACGCCTTATTTCTATGCATACCCCTTTCATACCATTATTTATTTGTATTTTTCTATGGTCCCATCTTATTTTTACTTTGTTTTGAATATCCATCTGCAACCAATGGGTTTCTTCCCTGGTGGAAGATCAACAAGCTGCCAAGTGTTTTTTTTTTCATTACTAATTGATATTCAACATCCATGGAATCTTTCCAAGATTTCAAATGTAGGGCTTCCTTGATAGTAGATGGCTTAACATATTCAACTACTCTACACATCAACGTAAATTTTACTTCTTCTCATTCTTTATTGTGATTTCATGGTCAGTAGTGGGTGTATCTGGTGGAGCATCCAATTTTACATCTTGTATTATGTAAGTATACCACTTGGGCATACAATGAACTATTCTCATGGGTCATGGTCCTATTTGATCATCACCATCATCACCATCATCCCCATCATCACTATCATAATCAATGACAACATCAACTTCTATTTTTACAACAGGTGAAATAGCTACATCAGGTGAGTCTGGAGGAGGAGTTTCATCTTCCTTCTTCTCAAACAAATCAAAATCTCTACTGGTGTAGACTTTCATGGTCTTTAGATCCATCAATATGTACCCAACAGTCTCTTAACTGTACCTAATGAAGATGATTTTATGTGACTTCATATATAATTTCTTTCTATTCTGATTGGGTATGTGCATGCTATCTTTGCACCCAAATATTCTGAGGTATGCAACGGATGGATTCCTCTTCGACCATGATTTATGTGGTGTCACTCCATCAAGAGTAACTATGGGCACTCTATTTAAAAAATATACAGTTGTATTTACTACTTCTACCCAAAATTTGCTCTCTACTATAGAATCATCGATCATGCAACACACCATTTCCATGATAGTATGATTTATTCTCTCAACAACACCACTTTGTTGTGGTGTGTGTGGAGGAATTTTTTGATGACTCTCATGAGCTTGTAGGTAGGATTTAAACTCATTATTGGTGATTTCCCCCCTGGATCTGAGTAGAGAGATCATGTGTGATGAACAGTCTTGTTCTCTACATCCACTTTAAACTATTTGAAGTTCTTAAAATCTTTACTTTTCTTACGAAGAAAAAATATGCACATTTTCCTTGAATAGTCATCAACACAAAGCATGAAGTACTGAAATCCAGAATGACTCAGTTGCATCAGATTGAAAATATAGACATGAACCAGAACAAGATTACCATGATCTCGATAAGTACTATTCTGGAATGAAACTCTGTGTTATTTTCTTGCTAGGGAGTTAGGACACTTATATATATCCTTCTAGAGAGATGGAAATCCTCTCACCATGTTGTATCAGTGAAGTGTTTAGAGATACTTGAAACTGCTGTGATCAAGTCTCTGATGCCACAAATGTGCTGATGAATAATTCTTAGCCACAAGTGCCTGATCATCTTTGTGGACACAAAGTCAAGATGGAACATACATCCCACATAGGAGCATTTTGCAACTATTTTCAATCCTCGTGATTTGTCTTGAATTAAACAAATTTTCTTACCGTAATGAATATCAAAGTCAATATTCAAATTTTCATCTAGAAGATGACTAAATGATAGTAGATATTTCGTTAATCTAGGGACATATAGTATATTTGGTATTTTATAATTTTGTGAACCAAGAGGTACAAAAATGTTTCCAATCCTCTGTACTGTGTATGAAGAATCATCACCTAACAAAACATGATTTTTCAAAGGCATGTACCTCATTTTAGTAAACAATTCTTTGTGCCTGGTCATGTGTTGAGTGCATCTTGAATCAACATACCAAACAACACTAGATGACATGGATGGTTAACTAGAACGAGAAGTATACAAGAAGTCCTCATTTTCTTAATGTTATTCTTTCTCAACTATATTTACTTTCTAATGGGGTTTTCTACGCCAATTCCCCTTCTTCTGCCCTTTATTATAGTGTGATTGTCCCTTATGAGATTTCTGATTTTGAGGTCCAGAATTACTTGATGAACCTTTCTTATATGTATTGTACCAACAATATTTTATATCATGCCCTCTGTTATAGATAGGAAATTTATTATTATTCTTGTCCCCATGCTAATTCTATTTTTGGGACTTTTGAGAGGAATGATATGTATTGTTTCCTTTTCCTTTCTGATGAGAAGATAGTGCCTACTCCTCTTCATCATATTTGTTGTAAAATGTTTCTTCTTGTTGCAGTAGATTCACTAATTGGTCAAAATAAATTGTCTAATCTGACAAGTTTAGTGTCATCACAAAAATGTCATATGAAGGAGGGAGTACTCTTAGAAAAATGGAAACAAGAGTTCTATCAGTGATCTCCTATCATAGGGATAGAAGTGAAGCCCTCAATTCTACAACTCTTCGCAAGAAAGATTCAACTTTCTCATTTTGTTTAAATTTCAGTGTATGCAACTAAGTTTACAAATTCAATATTGTGTTCTTATTTTTGGCCTCATACACTATGCTCAACTTATCACGTGCTTCTTTGGCTATTGTGGCATCTTGAATGTTGATTTGTACTTCATCAGAAACTACAAAAAAAATTATGACTTTGGCCTTCTAATTGGCCCTGTCAAACTACCTGTGTTGAGATGAATCATCTTGTGATCTAGTTACATAACCATTCATAATAGGCCATATCTCCTCAAACTCAAGTTGTGTTTTGATCTTAGTTTTCCATGCAACATAATTATATCCTATGAGGAGCTATGAGTCTCAAAGAAATAACTTGGGGGAATTGGCGCCCATTTTCTGAATTCACTGAAAAAGGGTAAGGATCTTATCACTCCAGGTATATGGTCTCCCAATCTATATAATGTTAGTCCGATATACCGAACCTTTCTATATATGCACCCTTCTGATATACCCATCAATTCATGGAAGAAGCTCTCCCTTTTGATATACTAGGTAGTATGTGAAAGAGGCATTAAAATATGTGAAATAATTCAATACGTGGTACCAAGATAGTACTGAAAGAGGTATACGTGAATATTGACAACAAACCAAAGAAATATCCTCATATGCGTGCGTAACTTTTATATATACTTGGATAATTTCAGTGTCTAGATTTATGTCGTGCAATCATTTATAGATGGATGTGAGGGCCTAAAGTGTGTGCACTATGTCCTTATTACTCCCCATCAATTTATAGGGATGATGCTCAGACGACATTGTTGTAACTATATTAGGAGTTAAGTAAAGTAGTAGTTGTGGTGAATTTATTTGTAAGCACTTCCTAGAGGCATTATATATACCAAATGCTACAAATGAGATCTGAAGACCTTGTGAGTGTTACAAAACAAATATTTTACTGATTTTGTTTACAAATATCTGTCAGGTTTTAGTAGTTACAATGTTTGTGGTTGAATATGAAAACTTGGAAATTAGTATAATCCTATTGAAAATACACTAAAAATATATAATTACATCCAACATGCAAAAAAATTGAATGATAGGAATTTTTTTTGTTTTGCAAGGCCCTGATGGCCTTCAAAGCTTGGAATATCTCTCAATGTGAAAAAATGTAAAAAAATGCAGCTACAAATGTAGTTTTTTAGTGTCCCCCTCTTTAAAAAGATGGTCGGAATGAAATTTTAAGAAAAATGGGAGAATTGTTTTTTGACCCCAGAGTAGGGTTTTCTCCTCTAATTTTAGTAGTGAGTTCAACCGTAGATAGCTTGTTTAGTGGGGTTTAGAGCTGATAGATGTAGAATTTTTTTGAAAATGGCCTCCAAATGCAATAATCCACCGATAAAAAAAGTCTTAATAACAACGGTATAGGGGGATTCAAACTCGATACTACCCTCCCCAAAGAATTTTCAACTAGTCAATACAACGATCCTCATTTTTCAAGGTGGCTGCAATGATCCTCATTTTTTCTGAGTGGCTCCAAATATTGTCTTCACCTATGGGTAGTGGTGATGACCTTCTTTCCTTAACTTCTCCTTATCGGGTATTTAAATCACTCCAGATCCGTTTGCTATTAACAACCCCAAACCATCACTCCAGATCTATTTGATACAGACAACTGTTCGTAGTTCTTTCTCCTTCTTCTCAACCATCACTTCAGATCTGTTTGTTGTCAACAACCCCAATCAGAAGTGCGAGGGAAGCAAGGCCGCCATTGAATTAAGACTAAGTCGTGGACAACGATTTGTTGAAGGGAGTCATTCAAATTATCATTGGAACCCTCCGCAGTCTCAATCTCACGAAATCATTGGAACCCTCCACAGTCTCACGAGGAGATTATCAGGATCTCATCTCATCTGCAGATTATCAAATTATCAGGATATCTCTTGTGGCTTCTCCTGCGACTACGTCTGTGCCTTAGAGATAAGTGGGGCCAGTGTGGCTGATCCTACACCGGTGAGTAGATTCTTTTCCAAGTATTATTATAGCTGCTCCTACACTTGCACCTGCGCCTACACCTCAGAGGTAAGTGGGGAAAGTGTGGCTGCTCCTACGCCTTTGCTTGCACTTGTGCCTACGCCTCAGAGGTAGAGAAGTTTGATCAGTGGCAGATATGGAGGGTAGTGGTGGGTAGCAGGCTCAAACTGACATACACAGAAGGAGGGCAGAGACAACGATCACCAGGGTAGGTAGAGACAACGAGGGTAGATAGTGGGTTAGTGAGTAGGGTTGATTATCACATTGAGATAGCACAGACAAGGTGCAAATAGTGGGGTCAGCATAGAAAAAAGGGTAGACAAGAGGGCCCGGGTCAGAGAGGCAACTAGGAGTGTATTCTTCTCCAAGGGCTCAAACCGACACACACAGTCTAAACAAGTCAAGAAAACCATGGTTAAACATGAGTTTCCCAACAACAACCCAAACAAAGAGATACAGAAGTACATTGGTCCAGTCACATATTTAGTAGAAGCACACAGAAATGTAGGAAATATATGAAACTCTCAAAAGAATACACTAGGGATAGGGAACAAACTAGTTTTTGTGAATGCAAAGCAATATAAGGGGATTTTGTGGCGTAGACAAGCCAAAAAGTTAAGGCAAACCCAGAAGAAAAATATAACTTTAATTCTACCTAAAATGAAAAACAAAAAAGGTACTTTTGTCTTCAAGGATCAACTTATTCAACGAAAGTAAACATTGTATAAGGAAGGGAGAGAGGCTACAAAGTTTAACAAATAATTTTTTTTTGCAAAAACTAGTGAGGAACGAGAGGAGGTGATGGAAGACCCCAAACAACTATATATTCCTACATCTACACCTCTACTTTGGTCTTCCGCACTGTATGTAACTAAACTCATGAGCATGAAAGAGAGACTGGGACTCTTAGAAAATTAGATGTTACAAGAAGACATTGAAAGAAGAAAATGTGTAGAACATAGACACAAGCTAGAGGGGGAAAATAAAGCTCTCAAAGAGTAGGTTCTAACTCTACAGCACCTCATGGAAAGAGGACATCAAGATTTAGTTGCTTTAAAACATGACATAGGTCAGCTGAAAGTAGTGGGAGAAAAAAACACTGAAACAGAATAAGGAAAGGAAACAACACAAGTAAAGGAATTTCAAGAAACAATCAAAAACTTGGAAATAAAAGAAAATCAGCTAAAATATCAGATAGAGGAGGCCAAAACATGGTCACAATTGGTAAGTAGATCAACAAGTGAATAAAGGCAAGCTTTAAAGAAACATGTCAAATTTCAGATAAAAGAAGAAAAAGATCAGCAAGACAAAGCGTTAAATTTTATTATCAAAGGTTTGAGAGATTTTGGTGAAAGAGAGAGAACTGACATATTGACAAGGGATTTTCTTAAAGATCAGTTGAAATGGACAGGATATATACAACAAGGTAATAGGATTGGCAAGGGAATAGAAGGAGGAAGAGATCAACATGTGCAAGTGGTCATGAAAAATATATAAGACAAGCAAGCTATTCTAAAAATTAGGGGGCTTCTTTGAGGCACACATATATATCTAGACAAGGATTTGACATTCGCACAAAGAGAAGATCATAAGAAGGAATGGGAGAAAATGAAAAAGGAAAAAGAAGCAAGAAAATGGGCACAATTAAGGAATGACAAAGCTCAAATCAGCGAGTATTGAACAAACAGGAAATAGTAATTCAGGGCCCCACGGGATCCTATGCATATAGTAAGCTGGAATTGTAGGGGGTACCCGTGGAGAAGAGGACCTGGTTTGGGGCCCATAGCAGAGGGGAAAGATATTATAATCCTTACGGAAACACATGAACATGATGGTTGCAGAGTTCCAGATTTTGAAGGATACAAGAAAATTTCAGTTTGGAACGAAGGGAATGAGACAGGGAAAGGGCATGGGGGAATCACAATTCTAATCAAGGATACATGGCTTGGGGTCGTTAAAGTGGAAAAAGAAGATGCAAATAAGCAATATATATGGCTGAAAATAGCGGATAACAAGACAACTATCAGATTGGTTGCTTGCTACTTTGCTCCGCAAAGATCAAAGACATATAAGAAAAGAAATTTAGATAGTGAGGACCCTTATGCTTCAATAAAAAAAGACATTTCTTTGTTTGGTGCTGACGGAGAAATTATTATGATGGGAGATTTTAATGCAAGAACGGCAAATAATCAATCTCTTCAGCTGGACAACACCAAAGGTGACGATGGAAATCCACTTTGGCTTGATGAGGCAGATGACAAGTTTTGGGAAAGATTGTCCCAAGATGGGAATGGAGGGGTGACGCTCTTCGGGGTTGAGCTCCTAGGTCTATGTAGCCTACACGACATGGTTATTTGTAATGGCATGAAGACTTGGCCTAGATCCGGAAATATCACTTGCAAAACGTACAATGGTCAAAGTGTTGTGGACTATGTTATCTGCACTCAAAGTTCTACTTGTAGACTGCTCGAGTTCGAAATTGGGGATTCTCCTATTGAGCTCAAATCTGATCATAACCCTCTCTTAATCAAACTTTCCATCAGTACAAATCAACAACAAGGAAACCAAGGCCATCACTTGCCAGAGTCATATCCAAAACAAGGCAAAATCATTTTGAATAAAGAAAATCAGGAAATCTTTTTGGCTGCCCTTGAGCAACAATTTCAATCGGCAAAAATTGATTTAGAGTGCAATACAATCAAGGGGGCAAGGGGGTGTGTTGGTAGTAATCTAATGATACCTTTAATTCACAAGGCTTTAGGTGCTTGCAAAAGATCTAAGCCCAGAAAGGGAGCTGCAAATACTTTTCCCACTAATCCATGGTATGACGAGGATTGTAAGGCTGCCAAGAGAACTATAAGAGAAAGTGGAGGGAATAAAATAAATAAAAAGATTTATAAGAGACTGGTTCAATACAAAAAAGAAACCTATGTGAATAGAAGGAGGTCGGAATTAATTACTCTCGGAAAACACAATCCCAAAGGATTTTGGAGAGAGTTGCAACAAAAGAAAACACACATAGAAAACAATATCACAGAAGCACATTGGTTGGAATATGCGAAGCTTTTATATGAGCGGTCTCCTCAACAGGATGGCCCTCCCATCCTCCAGACTTTAGTCAAGCTATTCTCAGAAAATGACATCAAATACGGCATTCAAAAGCTAGCAAATGGAAAAGCACAAGATGTTGATGGGTTACAAGCTAAATTTTTAAAATGGGGGGTCAAGGTGCTTGCTCCACATATCAAAACAATCTTCAATAATGTAAATCAAGTAGGGTTCCCAATAGAATGGACGACCAGTGTGGTTATTCCTCTATTTAAAAGTGGGGATGCCAATAACCCTTCTAACTACCGCACCATTATGATCAATCCTTTGTTTGGTAAGTTGTTTGGGGGCATGATAGAGCGTCGAATCAGCAATTGGGCAGAAAGAGAGGGTAAAAGAGCAAAAGGACAGGTAGGCTTCCGACCTAAACATTCAACCATTGATCATTGCATAACTCTCAGGCATTTGATTGAAAAGGTTTGGGATTCTCAAGGTGAGGAAGCTTTTTGTTGTTTTGTTGACTTTAAAAAAGCGTTTGACACTGTCCCTCGTGACAAACTTTGGAACAGGATGGAAGAACTTGGGATTCCAGACGAGTTTAGAGCTGCAGTGCACAGGCTTTATGAGCAGGTCAGAGCTAAAATCAGAACTAGAGAAGGCATGTCGGAATGTTTTGGTAGTGACATTGGTGTCAAGCAAGGCTGCCCTCTTTCTCCCACTTTGTTTGGTCTATACATCGACAAGCTTGAAGAATGGTTTCACAATACCGAGGGAGGGGGTGTTCAGTTGGCAGAATATGTGGTGAAGCTGCTCCTATATGCTGATGACCTTATCTTAATATCAACAACTCAATGTTTGAGAGAGCATCTAAAAGCTGTAGAACTCTTTTGCCAGGAAGTCGGGATGCAAGTGAAGATCGACAAAACAAAAATCGTGATTTTTTCTCTAAAAAGGAAAGGGACGCATACTAACTTTCTTTTTAAAGGGAGGCCATTGGAAATTGTTACAGAATATAAATATCTGGGGATTGATTTTCACCACAAATTGAGCTGGGAAACATGCAGAGCAAAAAGAATTCAAGGAGGTTGGAAAGCATCATACTCGCTCCAAAATAGATGTAGGAAAGCTGAGCTTTGGGACTGGAATACTAAGAAAACCCTCTTCGGTCTGTTG
The DNA here is from genome assembly GCA_019776745.2 of Taxus chinensis. Lineage (NCBI taxonomy): Eukaryota > Viridiplantae > Streptophyta > Pinopsida > Cupressales > Taxaceae > Taxus > Taxus chinensis. Next base: position 490,605,103 of record CM034146.1, read on the forward strand.
GTCACTCCGGTGGCCCTTTATGGGTGTGAAGTCTAGGGAAGTAATATGTCAAAACATGGGTGGAGACAAGTAGAAAGAATCCAAAAACATTTAATCACAAGCACTCTCAAGGTTAAATCAACGGTCCCTTATGAGATTTTACTGGTTGAAGCAGGTATGTTACCAATGGAAGCTTCGGCAATCACTTGGCTATATAAGCTATTTGAAAAAAGTGGAAAGCATGGACAATCATCGTTGGCTCAAAATGGTTATAGAGGATAACCTAGAGCGCAGAAAGAAAACTTGGATGAAGCAGAACACCAATTGGATGGAGAAGTGGGGCATCCACTTCCAGGAGTGCCCTAACAACAATAGGGAATTAAAAAACTATGTGGCGGAGAAGTTTAGGAACAGCATGTGGACAGAAAATATTGGACATAAGAAAGTGCACTATATCAAATATTTCAACCCCACTTGGGCTCATGATAACAAAGCTTATTTAAGGGCAGATATCAAAGGTAAGGCTAGGATTATTTTGGCTCAGCTGAGGACCGGGTCACATCATCTTCGCTGTGAAACGGGCAGATGGACTATTCCCAAAGTAAAGTGGGAAAGGAGAACTTGTCTTTTATGCAATACAGGGGTTGTTGAAACAGAATGGCACTTCATCATGGAATGCTCAGCATATGATGGCATTCGCTTCCAGTACGAAAATGGCTTACAAGTGGACAACCTAAATGAGTTATTTGAAGAAGCAAAGCTTCAAAGGATTTCCAGTTTTGTGCTCAAGATTCACAGTAGGCGAGAGGATTTGGAAAACAACTTGGTTTCAGCTTAATGTTTCTGCTTTTCTTGGTCCCTTTGACTTTTTAGTCACGTGGACGTCATTAAAATCTTTCCTTCCTTCCTTCATTAAATAAAATTGCGTTAATGACATTTTCTCAAAAGAATTGCATGTTTGTTTCAAACTTCCACATTTTTCACACATGGCAATCTCAACTGTGATTCCCGACAAAACTAGTTTCATTTGTTTTTAATGGAAATTCACAGTTTGGTCCAAACATTCCACTATGGCACTGTTGGGTGGAAGCATAAAAAGGTAGCTGAGTTTGGATGAAAACCTTAACTTTTGTAACCCTTGGAATATTTCTATTCTGTTGATTCTTTTTTTGGTTACTATTGGGGGATTAGACCCTGGGTCGCTGGCTAGCAAGCACTCAAACCCTACCATCAGGGCACATCCTTGCACCCTACTGTGATTTTTGATTAATTTAAGGCATAATTTGTATGAAAGAGTGACCAACCTAAGCACTTTCATCGGTATTTAGAAAGTTTTTCTATTGATTTTTAATTATTAAAAATTATATACACACAAAAAACACATACTATAAAATCAGACACTATCACTTATATACACACAAAAAAAAGAAATGCCTATTGCTAATTATTTACAAAAAACTGGACGATGTTGATTATTGGATTCGTAATGTTAACAAGCAATTACATCAGTATCCTATATTCCAAACTAAATTGTTGCCAACCAAATTCTGACGTTTGGGGTTGTTAGTTCCTTTCCTTTCGACCATATTCATGCTACAAAACAATTTTAGAATGCTTGTTACTTAGGAGAGGATGTCCCACGGAAGGGTCCCTCGTTGCTTATTCCACCTTGGAAAAGAGATTTTGTTATTTATCTTCCCCTGTTATCATCTGTAGACCCATGTAAAGTGATTTCCTCGTCCCCCCATGCACTTCAATTGGGATCATCCTAGTGTTTAAGCATTTTTAAGGTTTGTTGTCTGGAACATGGAGCAATCAAATGTGAATGGAGTTGTCTTTGACATTGGCATGTGAACACATATACTATCAAAAGCAGACAACAACACAGTCATGGAAACTGTTGATATAGAAGTTACAGCAACCTGCAAGGATCTTGAGATTGTAAGAAAAATCTTCCAGTTGACCTTTGCACTAAGAAACAGCCCTGTGATTGACCCATCATGCATGAATTTGCGAGAGCTCTAAAGTTGATGTTGTTAGTGCCTGCTCCTAAGCAAGTTCCTAGTATCCGAAGTGTAAACCAACTGACCCCTAATAATAATTACACGAGGTATTTGGATGAATATGCAGATGGTAAGCACTGAGATGTTACAAGGAGCACAAGCAGCACTTCTGATGGGCACTTTCCCAGGAGGAATGTTTTCATCAAAGCTAAATCAATCCACTTCCGATACTAGTAGTAATAAACTCTTATGTTGTTGCCTACTCTAATTGTATAAGGTTCCACAAGAAAAATAGTTGGATCAAATGACATCAAACAAGCTCGTGTTGATATAATTTTTGCTACATTGGATGGAGAGCATCATCTGTAGTTCAGACCAAGATAAACTTAATTATAGATATAATTACAGATAAACGACAAGAATAATATGCTTATTGGGTTTGTGTTCTCTTTAAATGATTTGCTTACATGATCCCAAGTCATGTTGACATGGAAAAGCATAAATGTAGGTCCAATATTAATCTTGTGATGAACTTCCACCTAGTTGGAGGATTGAACTTAACAAACAAAGGTATAGTAGTTGATTATTGTATTGAGTTTGGAGGATTGAACTAATTATAACAAACTTTGGCCTATGGAAGAGTTGATTAGGTTGTATCAATTTTGTGATCCGTCAAGAATGACAATAGTTGGGGATTGAAGTGAAATTTGTAACTAGTTTTTTAAATTTGTTAGGACTCGAACAAAAGTACAACTAGCCTAGTGGATGTTAAAAGTTCTTCTTAGTTGTAAGATTGATCTCTTACGTGACTTCAGACTGGTATGGGTATATATATTAACTTGAATCAAGATTGTTTTGTTCCAGGCAGTTGGTTGCTTAATTGAATTTGTTTCAATGAAAAATCAACACTCTGTTCAACTATAATAGGTAGGACTGTTGTGCTAGGTTCCTAAAAATAGTATTTGCCATCTTAATAAGCACATTGAAAGAAGATCACAACATACTCATGATGCGCAAGGAACACTGAAATTTGTGAAGCCTGGTCATGATACAAGAGGTTTAAGTAAAGTAAGTATTGCGTAGGTAGTTCTGTGCAAACATTTAATGAAAAAAATGATTTGGGATTGTTGGGAGTTAGGGACACTCATTCAGGCAGTCATCTGTTGCAAACATTTAATCAACACATGATGACCCCCGGATTGTTACCTTAGGACTACTCATTCCAAGGCATGGAAAAATGTACAGATTATGTCTGAGTGATTTACATCTACATGATCATCCCGATATCCTCATAGTCGTCGGTCATTTAGACATGGTCTAACATTCACAACTTTCTCCAGAGTTCCCTCGCTTGATAATTTGTGCATCCCCTCCCCCTTTTCATTTGAGAGGTACTAAAAAATGGCGCACACATCTACACTTGGAACAAGAAGAAAGGAGGAGTCAAGAATAATTTCACTTAACCAAAACAACCCATCGTAAATACTAGACTCTACTTTGATAGCACCTCCACTACTACTTTACACAATACTACTTGTATCCAACGTGACAGTGGCGTTCAAGGGGTAGAACTGTATTAATGTTTACTACGAATAAAATTGTCCACAAAAGGTTATCATTCATGATATATTCACAAATGTTGAAAGTCACATGTATCCATGTTTAGTGCAAATAAAATTGTCCACAAAAGGCTACCAGTCATGATATAAGGTTTCAAATGTATATGTATGAATAGTGCAAAAGGTAAGATTTTTGTAGCACAAAATTTGCCAAGTCATGTATATAAGGTTTGTTACCATCCCTATATGTATGAATTTTGATAACAAATTTGAAAGTTTACAGATAGATAGCTTTCAATGTTTCATCTATATTCTGACCCTTCCATTATCAATCACACATGTTATCAATAGAACATTTAAGGCTTTTTCAACAAAAAACCAATGCAAACACCATCTCAAACACGTTGCAACATTAACACATTATCACCCCAAATAATTACAAAACACATCAACTACGAAAGTAAATCAAAAAACTGATCCAAACACCGTCTCAAACACGTTGCAACACTAACACATTATCACTCCAAATAATTACAAAACACATCAGCTACGAAAGTAATTAACGTATCCCTCCAAATCAACTAACTTATACCGTTCGGCATTCACATTGCATTGTACACATGATTGCTAGTTTTACAAAACCAAGAAAAACATCTAGTGTTTGTTCGATAGGCATACCTAGTTAGTATAGATTTTATGTTATTAAAAATATTTTAAAATGTTGTTCTTCAAGAGTTCAATTTTATTTTATTTTATTTACAATAAACAAAATTCTACTTAATAATAATAAATTCATCATAGTGTTAGTGAAAGGTCTTATTCTTGGGAGGCATGAACCTAGTTATATAGATCTTTATAGTTAGCAATCTTAACAAAATAGTTTTAAACTGTTGTTCTACAAGTTTCTAATTTTACTGTTATTTTATCTTACAATAAACAAGATTCTACTTAATAATAACATGAGGCATATCCAGTTTCCAAATTCTTCTAATAACGTAATCGTATTAAAAGTATTATCCCATTGAAATCAAAAGAAATAATGAAGAGAAAATAACATAGGTCTGTAATGTCCCTCTTTCTCATATAATTTGATCGAAGACCTTTGGCCCATTTTGTCTACTCGCCGGCCAAAGGGGGAGATCAAGGGTGACTTAAGTTTTATTAATTTTATTATATTGTGAAAAATTAAAATACAACATTATAAAAGCACATATAATAAATTAAGAAACTTAACATTAAAATAGGACGTAGAAAAGTGCATAAAAAAGAAAAGCACTTATTTAAATTGTATTTTCTAGAGAGAAAGACTTTGCCCCATGAGGTCAAAAAAAATAGAAAATAAGGTCCCATTAAAAAATGTGATTTGCTAGGGGAGTGCCATGAAGCTCATTGGATGTAATAAAGGTCACCTTGGGTCCCTTTTCCTAGAGTGTGTCTCAAGGTCCCATTATAAAAATGTGATTTGGCCTAGTGGAGTGCAACAAAGGAGATGAGCTCATTGGATGTAGATAAAGGTCATCCTTGGGTCCCTTTTCCTTTGATTCAAAGATGAGGTCAATCTATTCTTAGTAGGGCATTCCAGATTATATTTAGATCATTTCTCTCTTACATTGGAAGCTTTGACCATTTTGCAAATAATTCAAGGATGAAAACCCTTAGGATTTATCCCTCTTGTGGATGAAAACCCTAAGAGCATTGTGAGGGATTTCCACTCAGGAAATTCCATTGATCTTCAGATATTTTTATTATTCCAATAGTGTGTGTTGAAGAATAAATTTATAGCAGCGGTTTATCAAATGTTCTAGTGTTGGGCATCTCGCTTTCTAGATATTCTATGCTATTTCAGAGGTATTTCCAGATCTGATTTGTATGCCATCTATTGTATTGCTATTTCGGGATCTAGAGGAACAAATTTCAAAACAATTGAAAGGGTTTTTAGTGGTGTTTTAGCCACATTAATATTCAAATTTATGAACTATTTTACTGTCATTATTGGCCTCTTAAAAATGATTTCTTTCATTGGCTGTTGAAATCATGAAGGTGGGCTATTTTACTGTCATTATTAGCCTCTTAAAATATGATTTCTTTCATGATTGGCTGTTGAAATCATGGACCGCCGTTCAGTTTTGACGTTGGCAGGTTTGTATGCTAATGTGTATGGGTTTTATCATTAACCCTAGTCACCATTTTTGAAGAATAATTATAGCAGTTAGTAAATATGATTTTTGCATGATCTTGTATGCCTATGTTGGTCTAAGTTGAATTCATAAATTCTAAAGATAATTTTAGTAGGAGAATTATTTAAGTGTGGATTGTTTGTATCCATTACCCTAGTTTCATATCTAAGAAAAAATCCAGGTTCAGTGGGTAGGGATCTTTCAGTGGTATCGGAGCAATGTTCCTCCTACTTGTAGGGTTTTGATTTAATTCTATGCAACCATGAGAGATTGGTCCACACAAATATTACACACATAGACGAGCACGACTAGAGGTTTGTCTCGAAACAGGTGTTGGAGTTGAAACCATGGGTGATAGACATGAAGATCCTCATAGCCCTCCCCAAGATGAGCAAACGGATCCAGACATAGAACTTTTTAGGAAAATGGTAGCCACCCAACATCGGCTGATTCAATCCATGGAATGTATGGACTCTAATTTAGACAAGTTGGCATTGGATAGGACAAGAGATAGATATGATAGGAGAGACAAATTCATATCGGTTATCAGTAACCGGTATCGGTTATCCTGACTATAACCAAGAACCAGCCTTTCCCCTACCCAGTTCAACGAAGCAATTTAATTGATATCTTATAGTATTTTGTGTTAATTCATATTAGCAGGGGAACTGACCACCTTTGAAAGGAATTTTTATATTTCCTGGGCCCAAGGCAGTTCCCTCATTTATTGTCTAATCAAAATCGTGTGGTCTTGTGTTCTTATTTGCAGGTAGTCCTTCCAAGACAAAAAGGAGTTCTTCGCAGTCAACCTGATCTTTCTCTACGGTACGCGCACACCATCTCGACGTTCAACAGGTATTCCTCCTAGCCCTAACCTTATCTGTTTCTAAAAGGAATGAAACATTCCGAGTGAAACATTTTGGCATGCCCGGTGGGACCCATTTTGGGTTTCTTTCTTTCTTGCTTGCTTTCATTTAGGGAGTATACTTGCTGTTTTCTTCTTCTAAAAAGATATTCACAAGGTTTTGTATTATTTTGATAAAAGAAATTTCTTTGCTTTTACATCTCGCATTAGTGAAAGTCATCTCTTTTGCTTCATCGAATATCATTTTCGAGTTGGGTTTAAAACACGTGCATTGCATTACTGCTTGCTATTTTCAATTCTAGTGAACATATATTAAGTAACAGGTCGTACACGTGGGGGTGATATCCACGGTATTGACAAGAAATTAATCTTACTTTCACTGCACAACACATACCGAATCACTTCACAATTAACACAACAGCTCAAACATCCCCCCTTTTCCGCGGTATTCCTCCACCCGATTGAGGTAACCTTATAAGCCAAAACAACTTGACATTTCCCCTAAGTCTTTTGTTTAGGATTGACATCGTGCCTCGTCTAAAGGCATAAGCCCATAATAATTAAAATTAACCCTAGGGTTGGTCTCTGGATTTGCGTGTGCATCTTGCTTGTTTTTAGTTCTGTTTTCTTTCTCATACCCTGTCTTCTGTGATTAATAATTGGACAAGTATACTAAACGTTGTTAAAAATCAAATTAGCATCCTTTTATATCTTGTTGGCCCAGACTTCTTACACCGACATCGGTTACCTGACCGGCGTCGGCTATAGTATAACCGACATCGGTTACTAGACTGATATCGGTTACTGTCTTTCCCAATTCCTGACAAACCAGCAACCTACTAATTTGACCAGTCTGAGTTTGTTTCTGTTCTTGACAGATTGAAACCCTACTGTGAACTCCTGTCCATGGTTGTTATCACTCGAAAGCAAGCTGCCGCCATGGTTTCACATGCTTGCTCTGTTTCTTTGCCTGAATCACCCCCTTCACATTCTATGGGGAATCCTACGGATACCAGCGAGGTTCCTAAAATTCCTATGGGAGATAAGGACTTTGCCAAGTTTCTGGATGCTAATTCTAGCACTGTACAATACTATTTGTCTCATACCCCTGACCGTATGCCTGATGGTCAGCTCCTTGTTGGTATGCCTATTAGTATAGCTACTCATTTAGCTCCCACTCCGCCTGATAACACAGCCTTGCTTCCTGCATCTCTAGCCCCGTCTCCCAATCCGACGGCTTCAGAGGTTCATACGACTCAGATTGGATTTCCGTTGGTTAATCTTGGACCCAACATATCATTACCGCTGACTGCCCCTACCTCATCTCTCTTGCAGACTGCTCCGTTCATGACTTGCTCTCTGCCACCTATCCACACTAGCTTTCCTTCTCAAGCTCCGCCTACCTTTTCTTTCCCATACACGTATCCAGTGACCTCAACATCTTATATGGGACATCCCTATTCGGTCACCTCAACATATTCATCCTCCATACCTTATCAACACTTAACCCCACCATTGTCCAACGGAGGCCCTTGGCCCAATTTTCCTCTGTTTACCACAATCGCACCATCATCTCATCCAACCACAGATTTCATTAAACAAATGATAGACAAAATGCAAAACCTAGAGGCTTCTGTTTCAGGAAGTCATAGCGCCTTGACATACGAGCAAGTTTGTCGGGAGCCTATTCACCCATCTGTCCCCCTTCATTCGTATCCTCCTCAATGGGAATTACCAAAATTTACCCATTTTAACAGTAAAGAGGACCCTCAACAACACTTGCGATCATTTAGACATGCTTGTTATTTGATTGCTCATGATGATGCCTTGTTACTCCGCACCTTTCCCATGTCCTTATCAGGACCCGCCTTGGAGTGGTACAGTGCTTTAACCTAGCACTCAATCTTCTCTTTTAACCAACTAGCCCAATCTTTCTTGGATCATTTCTCCATTAACTTTTCCAAGAAAGTATCTATCACTAACCTTTATGCCATCCGACAATTCGAAGACGAATCTATCGCAGATTTCGTTGGACGATGGCGGGGCCTTATCAACCAACTTACATATGCCTTGCCTTAGGTTGAACTTATCAAACTTTTTACGTGGGCATGTGCTAAGCACATTTCTCCTACTCTTCAAATTCAAACTTTTCGCACATTTGATGAGGCCTTTACCATGGCTCGGAAACTAGAAATTCGAGCCTTAGAAGAAGAGAAATTGCAGTTGCGCAACAAAAACCCCAATTTCCGAACTCCAGATTCCACCAACAAACCTAACACCACCAATCCTCACCCATCAACCACTTCGAAATCAAAAGGGGCCGTGCACGCGGTGATGGTAAAATCCCAACCACCGTCTAATACCCTGCCAAAAACCACTTATAAGTATAAAGCAGAACCCATCAACTACACTCTCTTGGGAGAAACATATGGTGTGATATTGGAAAAATTGCTCAAAGCAGGAGCCATTACCTTACCTCCTGTTAAACCTCACTCCGGGTTTGATTCTACCCACACTATACCTTCCTGGTACAAAGAAAATGACTTCTGTAACTTTCACCGCATAAAAGGACATAGTCATGAAAACTGCAAAATGTTGAAAAACATAGTGTAGGAAATGGTTGACGCAGGTGATATAACCCTCGATAATCCTAATGCCCCTGCCAACCGAAATTTGAAAATCTTCAACAAACCATTCCCAAATCACTCGTCCAACAGTAACGTAAACCAGGATATCTTAGCCGAGGAGAGTGTTCATGAGATCCATGCAGTCTTCGACTCCCAGCCAAAATCCTCTATCGAGAAAATTTTGAATCAAGCCTCTCCACTAACACAGGAGTCCGAACCTCCTTCACCACCATCAAGCCAAAGTGAAATCATTCCTTTACCCATAAAAGAGTTAACTGCCCAAACTTCTCTTCTCATCAATGAGTCTGCTTACACCACATCCCTACAAGACTGCGAATGGATGTTATCTAATCTATCTATTTCCCAAATGTCCCCTTCTACCACTCTTGCTACACAAGAGGAAGGGTCACCACTCCTTTTGACATCCTTAGATGAGAAATCTCTTGCACCAACATCACCAAATTCTGTAACCATAATAGACCCTCTCAAACATGCCCTCCTACCTATTAGTCCTTCATCGCCTAAATATTTTCAACAACTGGTCGACCTCTTAATATCTATTGATACAGTACCTTATCTACCCCCTGTATCACACCCACAGTGGACTGGAATCACAACCCATCTTTCTTCCATACCAAATTTACAATTCATGCCTGAAGATTTTCATTCTCCAAAAGATAAACGAGTCCTATGGGAACATTTGAGTACCCCCTATTCTACTCAAATGCAGGTGACCGATCCGGACACCTCTACCATATATCCTAAGTGTTTACAGAAACTCAAAATGCCTATGTCCTTAGTCTCATCCCCCGTATCTATACCAAGTAGCCTATCCACCTCTATTAACCTAACCAAATCTTCCCCTACACTTGGGACCTCACCAATGCCCAGTCTAATGCACCTGCCTAAGCGACTTGATTTATCCAAAAATAAAGCCACCCCGCCACCTAGGAGACAAACTCAATCCGCACCTCTATCACAATCAAAACCATCATCGTCACACCTACCTTCCATATTGGGACCTCATCCCTCCACCTTGCATCAATATATCATACCTCATGCGTTTTCTTCAAAATGACCTATGCCTTCTGCACCTATACAGAGATCAAAGGGTATATCAACATTGTCACCCCACATATCCTGTCCACCCATCAACCCTAAACAAACTCCATCATCAAAGGATTTATTTTCTGTCACTCCCCTTTCTCCGTGGTTGTTTCCCGCTACCACGTCATCTGTAGCCTCATCATCTAACCAGCTGAATATAGCTTCTGCGCCAAAGAAACCACGTTTAGTGAAAACCACGTATCAACATCCCTCGGCTAAACCACCACCCGTACGAACCAACCACACCCAAACATTACCAAAACCCGCAAAACCAATACCCTCATCCTCCTCTGATTTTGACCCACTCAAAGGATCTTACGCCAAAATCCTTGCTATGTTGGTGGAGAATGCGACCATTTCCCTACCCCCCACTTAGACCTTATGACCCGTCTAAACCTCGACCTATAGGTTATGATGAGTCTAAAATCTGCGCCTATCACCGCACACCAGGACATGATGTGGAGAGATGCAAAGCTTTAAAAACCATCCTTCGTCAGTCACCTCTCCCAGATACAAAGGTTAAGAAAGACAACTTATGAAGGGAGAGACCTTTAGCTTCAATTCCCTCTACTATACCATATATCCCCGCCTCACCAAGATCTATCATTATTACAACCCCACCTCTTGAAGACCATGATTTATCCCAACCATCTTCTTCATCTCCGGTCTACGAGATTAATATGATTAGTGTTGCTACTCGAGCGCAGAAAAACAACGAGAAAGCAAAAGAAAGCACACATGCATCCTCTCTTTCTCCATCCAGCATCCCGATTGCACCACCACCCAAAGTGGTTATTCATGGACCCACTTACCCCGTCTCTAATGGAGTTGCCCATTGAGCCATGATCAAACAGCTTCACCAATCGCCCGTAAAAATGACACTATATGATCTCATTCAGACTTCTGAATCCCATCGACAAGCTCTCGTTGAAATTCTTCAAGGGATCAAGGTCTTACCTAATGAAACCCTACCTGTTGCCTCCATTCTAACACCCAATCACGTTGCTTCTCTCACCAAATAACCCACTGCCCCAACCACTTCTGTACAACAACAAGCTGTGGCAGTCAGTTTCTCTGAAAATGAAATTGTTGACTTTGGTACAGAAGATCCTGACCCTGCCCTTTTCATCTCAGCTTACGTCCGGGACATTTGGGTACGTCGTGTTATGATTGACGGGGGCGCTAGCCTAAAAATCATCTCTTCAAAAGCCTTCCAATAAATGAATATCCCCTCTAGCTACATGTGTGCCAATCGCATCATGTTGCGGTCATTCAATGACGCTATTACCTCTACCTTAGGCACCGTGATCCTCAACATTCGGGTAGGACCACGTACTTTACCCGAACTCTTCTATGTCCTTGAAGGAGAGTTCCAATATAACATATTGGCTAGGTCACCCTTGGATCCGGGCTATGGGATGCGTTCCCTCAACATTTACATAGATGCATAAAATTTGAGTACGAGGGGAAGTCCTACACCGTAAAAGCTGATCCTCCCCCCTTTAAAACCTGCAATATGTTATACCGCCCTAACAATGTGCTTATACCAATCAAGACACCCATACATTCAACCCAACCATCCTCTTCAAATGTACCTCAACCATCCACCTCAACTGCACCTACGCCTTCAACTGATGAAACCACCGTCGCAAAAACCACTTCCCTTCCCGCAGCTAACATCCCAACCGCAGACCCCTTAGTAGATGTTTTTCAACGCCTTACGCTGGGGGAGTATCACCTATATAACGTTAGTTCTTTCCATACCCCACAGGAATATGGACAGGTACATGCACATCCTACCTATGACCGTCGTGTGGGGGAAGTAATCTCTTACGGTCCACCCCATTGCCGCACCAACCTAACGTATGGGGGTGTTGACGCATCCTCCATTACCCCTGAACCCCCTCTTGGTGTGGTTCCCTTCCAATCCGATTTTCAATACTTGACAAATCGTCATTTTGCCCTCACCTTCTTGACTCGCTGTGCTTGGAAAGGCTTTGGTTTTGGTCTTTATGAACAAGGCCGACATACACTCATTCCCGTGACTACACGCAAACAAAATGATCGCAGTGGTCTCGGTTTTCCTGAAACACCTACACAGGAGGAACCTCGTGTCAGTTTTCTTCTAGAAGACAACGACGTCACCCCTACCAAACCATCATCACCCATTTTGCCTTCGTCACCCACAGAGTCAATAGATCCCGAATCTATCCCTTCTAACTTTTTTTTTTCATAAATGCTATCTTCCTAGGTCCTCTCAATTATCAACGTGATAATGAGGACCCCTCTTCTATCCCCCTTCTGTATCCAGACATGATCGAAGAGGATTTGCCTTTGATTAATGTTGTTGAGTGCCAGGATGACGACTCCATCCTCACTTACCTTGGGGCGGACGACTCCTATATTCAACGCACCTTACCATCTGAAACTCAAACCATGTTGAATGAATCAACTATAGAAATCAACATCCACATGGAGGAGGATCCTCACATTGTGAAGATCGGACAATCCCTTAACACATCAGAACAAGCCGCCTTTACTACCTTTCTCCGTACCCGCAACCAAGCTTTCGCTTGGTCCTACGTGGACATGCCAGGAATTGATCCTACTATTGCCCTCCATAACATCACTCTAAACCCTGATTCCAAGCCAATTAAACAGAAATTGAGAAAAATGCATCCACGCATTTCTCTCTTGGTCAAAGATGAGCTTCAACGACTCCTTTCTGTTTCTTTCATTCTACCTATTGACTATCCTCAATGGATTTCTAACATCGTACCTGTCACTAAAGTGACGGGGGGACTTCGGATATGCACGGATTTCTGGGATCTTAACCTCGCTTGCCCTAAGGATGACTTCCCCCTGCCTAGCATTGACCAACTTGTAGATCTCACTGCAGGAAATGAGATGCTCTCTCTCATGGATGGTTTCTCAGGATATAACCAAATTTTGGTTGCCCCCGCCGATCAACATAAAACTACCTTCATAACTCCTTGGGGAACCTTCTGTTACCGTGTAATGCCATTTGGCCTTAAGAATGCTGGTGCAACCTATCAGCGGGCTATGACCTACATTTTTCATGACATTGTGCACACTATCCTTGAAGATTACATCGACGATATTCTTGGCAAATCTAAACATCGTAGTGAACATCTCGATGTTTTAACCATTATTTTTGATCGCCTGTTACAATATTCTGTCCACCTTCAACCAAATAAATGTGTCTTTGGTGTCCTTTCGGGGAAACTTCTTGGCTTTATCGTCTCTTTGCATGGCATCGAGGTCGACCTATCTAAATTCAAAGCTATCCTAGAAATGCCCCCACCTACCAATCTCAAACAATTGCGTAGTTTACAAGGTAAGCTCCAATCTATCCGACGTTTCATCTCCCAACTCTCGGATCGATGTCAACCTTTTCATCACCTTCTTAAAAAGGACATTGATTTTCAATGGAGCGAAGAGTGCCACCTAGCCTTTAAAGCTCTCAAAACTTACCTCTTGCAGCCACCCGTGCTTATCCCACCCCAGGACGACTGCCCTTTCTACCTTTACCTTTCCGCCACTGACCACGCTGTAGGGGCCATGCTTGCACATTGTGACTCTGAGAATCGAGAACAAGCCGTTTATTATATAAGTCATACTTTGGTGGACTATGAGACTAGGTATACACATGTAGAAAAGTTATGCCTAGCCCTATCATTCGTGGCTACCAAACTCTGACACTACCTTCTGAATCACAAAACTTTCGTCATCACCAACACAGACCCCATCCATTACATGTATGCCAAACCTCATCTAAACCAACGCATCGCCAGATGGCTCATGCTCCTCACCGACCTCGACCTTGAGTTTGTCCACCAAAAATCAATCAAAGGACAAACTCTTGCAGACCAACTTGCGGAGGCCCCTTTACCTGGGGAACAATTTACCAATTTTACATTCCCAGATGAACTCATCGCTACTCTTTTCCTCAAGGAGGAGTCGTATCTAATGACCCTCTTCTTCGATGGATCCAAATGCCACCATGGTGGAGGAGCCGACGTTGTTCTCATTCATCTCGACGATGAGTCCATGCCTCTTTCATTCCGACTTGATTTCCCTTGCACTAATAATATAGCAGAATACGAGGCCCTTGTTCTGGGTCTCCAAGTTGCGTTACACTTAGGTATCAAATCTATCAATATTTTTGGCAACTCTAAATTGGTAGTCAATCAAGTTATGGGCATCTACCAATGTAAAAATGAGGAACTTCAAAAGTACAAACACTACGTGGATTCACTTCTAGCCTTATTTACTCACTATTCTATCCAAACCATTCCCCGCTCCACTAACAAATTTGCGGATACTATGGCTTGCTTAGCCTCGCAAATTCCAACTTCATCAACTGACTCTGAATTATTCGTCTTGGTCCAACAACTTTTTGCCCCATCCTACTCAACCCCGGTAGTTTGTATGATAAATACTATGTATACTAATTCGCAGGATACCTGGTACCACCAATTTCACGACTACCTTACAACCTCTGTTCTCCCTTCTGACCTTGCTAGTACTGGCAAACGTGCTTTTCTTAAACACGTTTCTCGTTATGTAGTTATGGGGGGACTCCTTTATAAACATGGCTTTGATGGCATCCTCCTTCGATGTCTCACCGGTGCGGAGGTCACCCATACCATCCAACAGGTCCATGACGGTATCTGTGGCGGACATTTTAGTGGCCTTGCCGTGGCCAAACGAATCCTTCGCCTTGGTTATTATTGGCCTACTCTCAATAACGATTGCTACGAATATGTTAAGTGTTGTGTTATGTGTCAACAACATGCCAACCTTCAACATACTCCTAGCCACCCCCTACAGGTTGCCCGAGATCTTTGGCCTTTCTCACAATGGGGTTTAGACCTTATTGGTGAGATTCACCCGTCCTCTTCACAATGTCACCGATGGGTTATCACAGCAACCGAATATTACACAAAATGGGTGGAGGCTATTCCACTCATTTCAACCAAAAAAGAAAAAATTGTAGAATTCATTAACCACCACATCATCTGTCGTTTTGGTGTTCCTCATCGCCTGATAACAGATAATGGAAAATATTTCAAAAATAAGTTATTACAAGACCTTTGTGACAATTTTGGTATTAAACTTAGCTTCTCATCACCCTATTATCCACAAGCAAATGGATAGGCCGAATCCTCTAATAAAACCCTAACCAAAATCCTCATGAAAGTTGTCAATGAGTCTGGAAGAAATTGGCACGATCACATCCCCTTTGCCCTTTGGGCTTATCGTACTAGCATTCGTACCTCTACTAATGCTACACCTTTTTCTTTGGTATATGGTACCGAGGCTGTCTTGCCTCTCAAAATACAAATACACTCCCTCAGAATATCTCTTCAGGATATTCTCACCAACAATGAATTCCGCCAAGAGCGGTTAGCCCAATTGGAGCTTCTTGATGAACGTCGTCTTACAGCTCTTGATCACCTTCAAATCTACCAAAAACGTATCAAGCGTGCTTATGATAAGCGACTTCATGAGCGTACCTTTAAGGTTGGTGATATTTTCCTCAAAGAGAATCAACATGTAACCAAACTAGAAAAGAGAAAACATGGAAAATTTGCTCCTAATTGGATCGGGCCTTATATAATCACTCACACTTATGGATCAGGCACTTATCATTTAGCTTCGCTTAATGGTAAACCTGAGCTTGAACCCCTTAATGCCTTGCATCTTCGACCATTCTACTGTTGAATTTAGTGTTATATCACTTCTTATCTACCTACTGCTCATCCCTTGAGCTCATTTACCGCTACATACACTTTGTTTCCTACATCTCCAAATAAAATCAAGCTCACTTCTCACCTCCCGTCAACAATGTCTTCCCCTTTTTAGTCTAGTCCATGACTTCAAAGTCTTAAAATAACACCTTCTTATGGGATTTTCTTGAGTCAAACTTCCTACCAAACTAGATGCTTCATGCCAAAAGAACATCTAGCTATCTAAATTATATATAGACTGCTCCCTCGAAGGACAATTATATGCCAAATTATTGCTGCTATTATATATAGACTGCTCCCCCGAAGGACAGCTATGCACTAAAATCATATCTGCTACTATAAATAGACTGCTCCCTCGAAGGACAGCTATACACAGTCAGCCTTTATCAGAAGCTTCTCGCATGGATCAACTTTGTGAAGACCTCAAGAATAGCACAATCAATATCCCTTGTAGACTTCCCGCATTGATCAGTCTATATTCAGTAAAATAAAAGCCTCATTCAAAAGAACTTTTTGGGTCATGGACTTGTCTATTTAGGGTAGGTTCTCTTTCGTCAGAACACTCACTTTGTAACAAGTTCTTTGTACCTCAGCTATATCATCCACCTCACCTCACCATTTGTTTCAACTCAAGGGACGTAACATACGCTCGATATGTTGTGATCATACAACTCTTTTCACCTATTGATTTCTCGTCTATGCATCGGTACCTAGGGCTTCAGGCTCATTCTACGTTGTGTGGTTTGTTTAGATCTTTTCACCTACGGAACACTCTTTCTGCTTTGCCTCGCATCTAGGATTGTGTGTTGATCTTAATCAGGACATGGTTCCCCTCGACTTGGGTAGGCTAACTTTCACTTCCCTTATACCTTTTACAACATCACCAATTCATTACCAACACCAACAACCTTACCTTACCAATATTAATATCAATATTTTTACCAACCAACCAATTGCCTAAACCGTACCAAATTGCCTGAATTCGCCTCTCCCTGATCCTAAGGAAGAACTACATCGGTCTGAGGCCCTTCCTTGCTTTATGCAATGGGCTATGTAGGCAGCACTTAGGAGACATGGGGTCTCCCAAGGTTAGCTCAACCATCCCCTACCATACCCTATCATGTGTTGTAAATATAAATATTTTTTGTGTATTTCTATTTGCCAACATTCATCTTTATCCTTTTTTTCAAAACAAACAAAAACAACATTTAAAACACAACCATTATTATTATTATCATCACTCAAAACCAATTACATATTTAGTTTTATTTTAGATGTTAAACAAATACATCTTCTCTATCATCGACACGCAGGTCGGCATCCTTATTTATTCTTATACCTTGCTAACATTTACTTAGACCCTCACGATTCATCCCGACCTAGGAGATGATCGTGATCGTCGACACCTCTCGCCGGGCCTCTCTGTCCTCAAAGGTACCACGGCTATTACTACCGCCCACTGATCTTCCAATCTCTCCTGTAACATATGAATACGCCCTCTCGCATGGAGGAATCCAGCCTCTAGTCTCTCCGTCCGTGACTCCGCAACTGCTAACAATCCTCTTGCCTCATTCACCTGCGTTTGGAGCTGCTGAACTAAACTCTGCAGACGATCTCTCTCCGCTGTAATCACAGCTATGTTAGGGCGATCACGTACACCTCGCAGCTCTGCTACCCACCATAACCTATAGGCCTCTGTCGTTCCTGCATCCATTACACTGCGATCGGCTACTATCTCCTCTGGCCCTTCTGGAGGTGTTGGCCGGGGAGGTGAGAATGTTGCCTCGGCATCGATCCTCATATATGGTCTATAAGCCAGGGGTATATCCTGCACAAATCCGAATTGTCGCCGCACGTGATCTAGAGGAATCCTCTCATACTCACCTGGCCTGTGCCCTGCGATCCACCTCAATCGCTCTACACCCCTCAACTCGTCAGCTATATTCTCTGTTACCATATAGTTCCCGTAAGGCCTCCAACAGATATCAGCAATCGTCACCCTCTCCCATACCTACCTGTAATACTCAATGTCACCCGTCACGGCCTGAGATCTTGCCTCTTGTTCTGTCTGGACCCATCGTCTGAATCCTAACCTCTGTACTCCGGTCTCTCCTGACTGGATGGATCGGCCTACTGGTTGCACACAAACAATGTGCTCATAGGCCCAACAGTGTAATAAGTATGAACAATCCAGTGGCGTCCTGTGATTTCACCTACAAGCCCATAAACCCCTGTATAACTCCGCCAAATATGCAGGTGCCCATGCAAAAGTCACGTTCCTTTCTATCATCTCCCAGATAACACACATCAATGCCTTTGGAAATCTTCCCCCTTCTGCTCTCGGTAATGCATAATACCCTACCGCTATCATTAATATCACTGCTAACCTTGTCTCCTCAGGGTGTGCTGCATACATTATCCCATATGTGAATGAAAAACCTCGTTGTGTCAAATCTCACGCGTATGGACCAAATACTACTATTATCGCTCCTTGCGCCGCGCTAGGTAATGCCTGATATACTAGTTTTCCTGTAATAGGGAGCCTCAAAATATGGAACACATCTTCCAATGTTACTGTCATCTCCCCTGTTAGCAGATAGAATGTATTCTTCTCTGGATTCCATCTTTCAATCAACGCCTGCAACATAGCATGGTTACGTGCGATTCGTGAATAATAGCGGATTCCACTTAACCCCAAACGATTTATCAATGTCCATTCCACTGGTGTTACATCCGCTCGGATTCATGACAACAGCGCTGGCACACTATCATTCATCCTCAACCCTGCCTCTGCCTGCATACATCAAAACAACAAACAACCATTCAATCCATCAAATCCCTAAGGGTTTTTCTCACATTCTGGAAATTCCTCCAGTAACCGGTATCGGTTATAAATAATCGGTACCGGTTCAGTAACCAATACCGGTTATCCCTAACCGCTATCAGTCACTGTTAATTACATACACCTTACCTAAACAACCACCTACGACAATAAATTGCTCATTTATTCCTCTCTGTATACACAGACATACCCAAAACCCTTGATTACCTACCACGTAACACTCACCTCATTTATAACCCTTGTTATCATGTTTTCTTTCTCATATCTACCCACCTACTCTCCCCCATCTTATTCACAAAACATACAGTAATCAAATCACAACCAAAACATTTACCTCTTGAGTTGCAGCAGCTTGAGGTGGCCCTTGTCTTCCCTCTCGTCCCTGCCTGCTGGATGCTTCTCCTCGTTCTGCCATGATCACCACCCTTTTCAAATTCACCTTTCTGCCTTCTGAATCTCAGAACACATTCACTTTCCCTGTCTCTTTTCTCCTTATCACTCAAATCTCTCATGCAATTACCTATCTCAGTCGTCAAAAAGCATCACGTTCGCGTATTTAACTTCTTGCATGGCTCTCAAAATTAGAACTTAAGTTGCCACCCTAGCTTTTCTATTTTTAGAAAATCTCATACCTAAATAACCGGTATCGATTATGTAACCAATATCGGTCTACTAACTACCGCCATCGGTTACCTAATTGATATCGGTTACACACTTGCCTATTTGAAACATAGTTCTTTTCTTCATTTTCTACCTAATTTTTTATCACGCCCGCCTCTTTTCCTGCATAACAACACCATTATCCATATTTTTCCATCCAATCCACTTCTCATTACGATTTCATCCATATCATCTATCTACATTACCCAAAACAAACATGCCATCATCTAAGGATATCAAAAAACTATCAATCTATACACCATTTGGATCCAACTCATCAGATACATATATAACAATGTCACCAAACCAGTAACAAAACATGCCACATTTCATCATATAATATGTCGTCCATATATACGTGCAAAAGACATCAACATCATCAATATATCAACATGTCAATTAAACTCATCATACAACCTATATCACAAACCATTGACGAAATACTTAAAAACATTTTGAACACATCATGTGGGTCGAATCATCATATCTATATATATATATACAAGGTTTCAAATATACAACGTACCCTGCATCGGGGCCTCTGTGATCTCATAATACAACAACAAAGCCGGCACGCAGGCTGCAATAAATGTCAATAACCTCGACTCGGCTCGCAGGCCGGTCCCTCATATCAAAAATATACTCAGCTCGCAGGCCGGTATCAACTATACAACTCGTACTCGGCTCGCAGGCCGGTATATAATAAATGAGTGAATAAATGAATAAATGTAGGCACGCAGGCCTCTATCCACACAACCGATGCGCAGACCGGTGCCCATGTCCATATACAAAAACAATGCAGGGATCCCTCAGCTCTCCCCACCGCCCTCAACACCTCTCCCTGCTGGTCCCTGTGGTGCCTCTCGCCTCCTGCCTGTAATAGACACACCAGCTATGGCTGCACCTCCCTGCAATCTCTGACTATGGGAGGTCTCTGCTCTATAAGCTACATATGGCTGATACTCAGCTCTGGTACCATCAAGAACATATTGATAGTACCGGGCCTCCACTCTCGCCTCCATATATCTGTCCCGTGCCACCGTAGGTACTCGGGGCTGGTCCCTGAACTCCTACTACCAGTGCCCCCTGTAACTGTGATGGTGTCGCTGGTGGTGCCTGTGGCCGTGGTGGTATCTATGCCTGTGCCTAGGGCTGTGGCTATACCGCTGGTGGTGGTGGTACCTGTACCTGTACCTGTGCCTGGGGCTGTGGCTGTACCGCTACTGGTGGTGGTGCCTATGCCTGTACCTGAGCCTGGGCTAGCTGCCCCTGTAAAACACCTATCTATGCCTGTGCAAAAGCTAGCTGCCCCTGTAATAACTGCACCTGGCCCTTAAGCTAATCTCGCCTCTGCTATCACTGCTGCCAAGTCTGGCTGTGCAGGCGGTGCTATCCTAGCTACTCTCTGACCAGCCCACCACACCATGTATGCTCCCGTATAACCAACATCATCTACGCCATCATCTGCTGGCCTCTTATCAACCCAATCTGGGTCCAAGGGCTATGGTGCAGGCAGTGGGGCCTCTACATCATCCCTCCTATACCGAGGGAAGGGAGGTGGCTCATCCTGTCATAGCCCCATCTGCCTGCGTACCCTCTCCAGGGGGTATCCTCTCTCATACTCTCTCGGCCTCCGTCCTGCTATCCAGAATGTGTACTGAATCAGGCGCAACTGTAAGCGCGCTCCTCTACGAGGGTGATGACCTCTGTAAGGTCTCCATACGATATCTACCACTATCAGGCACTCTAACAAATGTCTATAATAAGCAACGTCCCGACCTACAAGCACTGCTCGTGGCTACCCCACGACCCCCAACCACCTGTGAAAGCCGTATCTGTATATGACCTGTGGCCCTAGCTGCTAGGGTAACCCTACTGGTCTGATGGATATGATGTGCTCATATGCCCAACAGTGAAGTAAAAATATCGAACAAATCCCGAATCACCTCATCCGGCGATAGCCCCACAGCTCCCTGTATAACTACACTAGATATACTGGTGCCCAAGCATAACAGGTATGCTCCTCCACCATCTCATGAAGCACCCCCATCAATGCTCCGTGGAAAGCGGCCTCCCTCTGAGTCCGAGAGGGTGAAGCAGGTGATCCCAATCATCATCAACACGACAAGCCGTGTCTCATGTCGGTGCGCATGGTACATATCACCATACCCGATGCTCACAGCTATGATATATCACTAGCACAGCTATATCCCCAAAAACCTGTAGGATGATGTCCATGGCTGTCTCTGCATCCACCTAAAAAACGGTCTCTCCATCAATAGGTAATCAAAGGATGCGATATACATCCTCCAATGTGATGGTCATCTCTCCAGTCGGGAGATGGACCACATTGGTCGCCGGATTCCATCTCTCGATGAGGGCAACCATCAAACTATGATCTCTGTCGATCGGTCTATATCGCTGGACTCCGCCGAGTCCCACCTCACGCATGATAGCCTCAATGCGCTGCGGACACATGTGGTCACATCCGCACCAACAGTGGAGGCATCCTGTCCCGCATCGTCAGCTGCTGACGTGCCTGCAAAACCCACCCACTACATTATCCCTACTCTTCATCACGATATCTACCTATACCCCCTTTTATCCCCCCAACCACATCCCGACTCTCTAACCCACCCCTTTATACCCCCTTTTATCCCCCCGACCACACCCAACTCTCTAACACCCCCCTCTAGCCACCCATCTTCTCCACTATCCCCCCTCCCTCTTCCCAACCCAAAACCCAAGCCCAACCCATACCACCCAAGCCCAACCCATAACCCTACCCACCCCAAGCCCAACCCATAACCCACCCAAACCCACACAAACCCATACCAACCCAAGCCCAACCCATAACCCACCCAAACCCACACAAACCCCAAACCATACCCACCCCAAGCCCAACCCATAACCCAACCAAACCCACACAAACCCCAAGCCCAACCCACCACCCACCCAAACCCACACAAACCCCAAACCCACACAAAACCCATACCCACCCCAAGCCCAACCCATAACCCACCCAAACCCACACAAACCCCAAACCATACCCACCCCAAGCCCAACCCATAACCCACCCAAACCCACACAAACCCCAAACCATACCCACAATACCCAAAACCACCCCACTGACACCGGCCGATATACGACCGGCACTGGTCAGTAACAAAACACCCTGCCCCTGAAATTTGTGACCAATGTCGGTCGCTTAGCAACCGACATTGGTCACTGTAAAAATGCGGAGCTGAACCCGATGCGGCCCCCCAAACCTTTTTTTTCTGCCTATTACCTACCCTTTTACCCCATTGAAAAGCCCTACAAAACCTACCCACCCTACCATTTTCGCCTAACTACCCTACCTACCCTCTCTATTTTCCAAACAACTTCCATTTATTCATTATTTTATCAAAAACTTGGATTCCTACCCAAAACCCCAAATTTAGCATAATGCAATAAAATGAACACAATGAGGGGTTTCGAACCTACTCGTACGATGACACGTCGTCGTGGTGGGATGGGTGGTGGTGGTCCAGCTGGTCCAGCCCCTCCTACTCCTCCTAGCTGGGCCATGGCTCCAAATGTCCTGTTTTGGGTCCTCCACTAATCAACTATTGCCTCCTCCTCACTCGGGCCCGCTAACAACTCACTCCTCCGGTCAAATAAGGCCACCTCACACAATAAATGCTCCAATCTCCACTCTCCACGTCAGACAATTCAAATTGGCTTCCAAATTACAAAAGTAATAATGACAGGCCGTATTTTTCTTTTTATAGGTTTTTAACATAGAACCGACACCGGTCAACTCGTGCCCTAAGGAACCGGCATCGGTTACCTAACCGATACCGGTCATAGATAACCGATATCGGTTTTGTCTTTATTCACCCAACTTTCTGCCCCTATTTGCTAATCACCCTTTCTCCCAACATCGCCTATATCCACCTTTGTTGAACACCATTTGATCACCTATCCGGCCCGACCCTAAGGCCTCAACCTAACTATCCGGCCCGACCCAAGGCCGCCACCCAACAATTTGGCCCGACCCAAGGCCCGACCCAAGGCCTCGCCCCAACCTATCTGGCCCAAACCCAAGGCCTTGCCCCAACCATCTAGCTCGACCCAAGGCCTCACCCTAACCATCTGGCCCGACCCAAGGCCTCGCCCTAACCATTTGGCCTGACCCAAGGCCTCACCCTACCCATCCGGCTAGACCCAAGGCCTCACTCTACCCTTCCGGCCTGACCCAAGGCCACAACCCAACAACTTGGCCCAACCCAAGGCCGTACCACTTCGATACCTCACCCAACATCAACAACATATAATTTTATCCACCCATCATGTAGCTTTTTGTTCCATCGAGCTCACCTATTCATGTTTTAGCATGATTAGGGTCCTTGACTTGATCTGTCGACCAACTTTTCCTAGACCTAGACCGTGATGTTTATCTCAACCAAACCAACCATTTGGTACTAGCCGAACATGCCTAAACGTTCCTGTACCTTACCTATTATATACCCCTAGAGCTACTTCCTATGCCTTGGATACCAGGATTATATCACCCTTGTTTGGATAAACTATCGACATTTGCCTATACATTGCTGGTTTGCTCATCAAATCATGTACCCTAGTCGTACTATTGCATTTCAACATGCGTCTGCTATCTTGGACCTACCCCACCACCTTACCATCCTCTCTACAACATGTACCCTTTATTAACCCTATCCCTGATTTCCCTTTCACTCAATCTGTGATAGATTTGAGGGGGATTACCTATATCCTAAACAGGAGAAACCACTTCATATTATTGTCTGCACAGCTCTACAAAACAAGCTACATGATAATAAGGGGCTAATGTAGACACCAAATTTGTGTCTTACGACCCCTTGTGACCCGCATCTCATCTCGCAACCTAAACTCATCACCTAAACCTTACACAATTATTTATTAATTAGCTTGTAGTTGATAAATCCACATCATCTCACCTACCACCTCATTCTGCCACTTCATCATGACCTACCCCTAACCCTAAACTAACCTAATTAAGACCTATAACTTGGTCTACACCTACACCCATGACTAATGACCCCTTTCTCGCACCCAAAACTGACCTTCTAGTAACTTGACCAAGCCCGCAACTAATCTCTCGGGAGAAAAGCAGGGAAGGTGGGCTATTTTACTAAAAATAGCCTACTTTTTCCTTACCGATGCCAGTTCCTACTCGACCGCCGTGGGTTACGTAACTGCCATCGGTTTCCCTGTAAATGGTCTCCCCAAACCAAAAACAAGGGATCGGAATTTCATTTTTGGATTAGGGTGGAAGGATTTTTGGAATCGATAGAGAGCATCATTTGGGAGCGATCATGAGAATCCGGATCTTTACTTGGTTGAGTAGAGACAAGTGAAGAGAGCTAGAAGAGTTGCAGCAAAAGGAGATCAATCCCAAAACTGCAATAGAATAGCCAGAGTTCTCAGATACTCAGCTGATCATCGGGAGGGAGATATTTCATCTTCTATTTTTCCAGCCATCCTACCTAGAGTTTTGCCTTTGTCATTAGAGTTCTTGGACTTGCATCTTCGTCAAATAACCAGTAAGTTACATCTTGCATGTCCTCTTTAATAACATTTCTTAGAATTTTTGAAGCATAATCCTCACAAATCCA
The DNA here is from genome assembly GCA_019776745.2 of Taxus chinensis. NCBI lineage: Eukaryota > Viridiplantae > Streptophyta > Pinopsida > Cupressales > Taxaceae > Taxus > Taxus chinensis. The sequence goes on from CM034146.1 coordinate 490,630,353, forward strand.
TTCCTAGATCCACTACCCAGCGTGCTATTGCATCTAACTATCATTCATCTACCTCTCATCACCTTATTTCCTAATATCACCTAAATACAGCCTTACAAACAACACAACCACCCCACAAAATAACCAACCTTCAGATCTTAGACCATACCGATATCAGTTATCAGTAACCGGTATCGGTTATCCTGACTATAGCCAAAAACCAGCCTTTCCCCTACCTAGTTCAACGAAGCAATTTAATTGATATCTTACAGTCTTTTGTGTTAATTCATATTAGTAGGGGAACTGACCACCTTCGAAAGGAAGTTTTATACTTCCTGGGCCCAAGGCAGGTTCCCTCATTTATTGTCTAATCAAAATCGTGTGGTCTTGTGTTCTTATTTGCAAGTAGTCCTTCCAAGACAAAAAGGAGTTCTTTGCAGTCAACCTGATGTTTCTCTACGGTACGCGCACACCATCTCGACGTTCAACAGGTATTCCTCCTAGCCCTAACCTTATCTATTTCTAAAAGGAATGAAATATTCTGAGTGAAACACCGATTACCCTCCATTTCAATGTAATATTTGACTTTAGTTCCATATTTTTTCTCTAGAATGTCTTTGACTGCGCCAAATATGTCAATTAGGTTGAAATTAGACCAATTATCACACCAAAAATTAATGTCCCTGCCATTTCCCACTTTCCATTTATAGCCTTGTTTGATGAAATTTTTGACTTTAATCAAGTTATTCCAAAAAAGGGAACCATGAGGGAGTTGTCCATCATAAAGGAAATAATTAGTTGTTTGTTGATCAAGATACTTAGCCTTAATTAAATCAATCCAAGGTTGTTCCTCCGAGAGCATTCTCCAACCCATTTTAGCAATTAAGGCCACATTCCTTTTTCTAATATCCTTTATGCCAAGCCCACCAATTCTTTTAGGAGTACAAACTTGATCCCAAGCCACCAAGTGATATCTAAATTTTTCCTCCATTCCCTTCCATAATAAGTTCTTCTGGATCCTTTTAAATGGGGTTTAATTATCCCCAATCAAAGTATCATGTTGAAGAAATTTAGTGATTCATTCATCGTGGTACATAATTGGGTCTAATCAATCCCAATGAAGTGAAATACAATTATTTAATGTCAATTTAGACTCAATTGGCCCCAATTAAAGTACCAAACTAATGACATTGAGTGGTTGGTTCATTATGGTACAAAATTTGGTATAATATAACCAAAACCCACCAAATATAATATTGTAATGTCAATCAGTGTCAAATAGCCCTAAATAAAATAGTTCTATAAAGGAATTAAGTGTTTGAAGCAATGTGATATGCAATCAAGATTGATTACGGATAAACCCACAAAATACAATAATGTAATGTCAAGTGGGACTCAATTATCCCTAATTAAATTACCACATTGGAAATATTCAAATGATTTTTTTTAATGTGGTACATAATTATAATAATTGATCTCATGTCCACTAAATATGATAATTTAATTGTTATCCAAAATGTACCCCTTGCTCATTTTGTGGCTAACTCCTTTCATTCTTCCCTCTCTTGTGCCTCAGTCATAATTTTTCAATTTTTAGGCACTTAAAACTTTCTGGAAATGGCACCATTGGATAGATCTCTTTCTCATCTTTCCAGAAAGGTAAAGTTTTCCTCCTAACTCCATGTATTTTTGAAGTTATGGCCCGGTGGAGTTTTTGTGGAAAATTTTCCCCTAAAAGGCCCGCAGCCAATGAAATGGCACCATGTGTCCAAAGAAGTGGCGGGGGTCGGAGGTAGACTTGGATTTTTTACCAAGTGTTTGGAAAAGTTTTCAAAAGGAATATTTTTCCCCATAGGCCTGCGGAAAATAAAATCTTGCCACGTGTCCAAGGGGAAAAATTGGAAAGATCGGCTAACTGTTAGTGCCATGAAAATTTTTAGAAGGGAGGCCCGCACCCAATCACGCTTTGCCACATGTCCCTGGGGAGTCAGAATTTTGGAGCACAGAGGTTAAGTTGAAATTTTGATGAAATATTTTGGGAGGGAGCAAAGTTGATTTTCTTCCAACAAATCCCACATCCAATGGCCTCACGCCACGTGTCCTCGGGGGGGAACCAGAAGAGTGCAGGAGAAGATTGGGATTTTTTCCCAAAGGCTAAAATCTAAAGGGAAAAACATTTACCCAGGGCCTACATCGAATGAGATGTCAACACATGTCCTAGACAGGTAGAAGGTGGGGAAAATTTAGGAAATTTTCCCAAAATAAAAAGAATGAAATTTCAAAGGAAAAATTGCCCCCCCAAGTGCGAGCCAATGGAATTGTGCCATGTGTCAAGTTGCGCCAAAACTCAAGTCAAGCCCGCATGGAAAATTCTAAGGGAAAGGCCCATAGTGAATCATGTTTTTCCACGTGTCTGGGTCAAAATGTGGATCAAAAAAAATGGAAAATTTAGGAGGATAGGCCTATGCCCAATCAGCATGTGCCACGTGTCCTCAGATCATCGGCCCGACGGGAAATTTTTGGAAAATTTTCCAAAGGGAAAAGTGATGGAGAATGAAACAGTAGATGCCCATGACCAATTAGAGCATACCACATGGCACTAGGAATGGCGGAGCATGGGGAAATTTTGGAAAAATTTCCAAATGATCAAAAAGTGGAAAATTTAAAAAAATTTGCCCGGCAATCCGATTTGGCCCTGTTTTGCCCTAAAATTTCAAACAACTATATCTTTTGATCCGGAGCTCAGTTGTTTGTGTTCTTTATATCAATCGAAAGCTGGTGAAATTATCTACAAGATTCCATGGTCATTTTTTATTTTCATGGATTTGAGAGAGAGAAAATTGAAAAACACCTCTGTCACGTGGTCATGGACAGAAATGACGTTTCAACCACCATTTTTAATGAAGAATGGTTCACATTCTCTCCCAGCATAGCATAAAATGTTAGGGGAGGGGAATGTAAGGATGAACATGCTATTTTGATTGCATTTTGGTTGGTGGTTGAATATCTCCCATGTTTTCCCACGTTTCTCTCTCCTGGGGTCGTGGTTTGCACTGTAAAAGCTAGATTTAGCTCATTTTCAAAGGGTTGAACATTTTTTTTGTATCGCAGGCTCCGTCTTTCACCTGAGAAGTGATTTTTGTGAAAAATTAGACCTTTTCCAAGATTGAAACCTATTTTTCCTCTTATGTTTTGTAATGTAAGTGGTTTTTAATGTTAAAATGACAATACAGGCTGTGTGAATGAGTTTTTATCCTCTGTTTGTGTTGTTTGATTCATTTCTGACCCTCCATTACAGTTATCAGTTTGTGCATGAATTTTTGTTACATTCTTATGAACTGTGTCAATCTGTAGAAGTAATAAATGCTCACCACTCCTTTGGTGCATCACCTTATTAGCACTAGTTTCAGTTATTTTTTTTGCATTCTCTATCGCTGTCCACTTTGGAATTTAGAGTAGGATTTTGAGTTTGAAACCTCTGTATAACTTGCAAGTGATATATCTGATCAGAGGAGTTGAGAAACCAGCCTTAAAACTAGATATTCTTTTCCCATTTTACAATTCCCACACTTGGGGAAAAGATTCAATGTTGTGCAATCACACTGGATGTCCAAGATGTCAAACTAGAAGTCTAATCAGCATCCAGGGGTGCTGCTGATTTGCAACAATAGTTTTGACACGCCCAGTGGGACCTTAGATGTATTCATCTTAATCGAAACAAATTGATTTGCATTTGTTGCAAGTTTCTTGCTTAAAAGAGCCCTAAATTACACATATGGTGACTCCAAGGAAGAAGAATCAACTGGTTTTAGCAGTGCAGACCTGCAAACTCATGAGAAGAATCACCACAAGGTCAAGAGTTGGAGAAGAAGAGGTGTTGTTTGAGTATCTGCAGTTATCTCCAAGAAGAAGGCAATGAGGGAGGAGAATTCAAAAGTCTCCATCTCCACCAAACAAAACTCTATCAACTCCTCCACCTGGTAGTCCTTTCATTCAATCAACAAGGGTTCTAAGGCCAATCAGAATGCAAAAAAACAACCCCTGTGTCAACTTCACTGGCAGCAACCCACTTTCTCTCAATGCACAAAATCCAATCCCAGTTGTAGCCTTGAAGAACATTGCATACTTTACTGGAGAGAATCATACCACTTCTGGTGATCATGTCAAGGACATTTCTAACATTTGTGCAATCCATGAGATCAATGAGATGCAAGTTACTATCAAACTATTGGCATCTTCATTCAAAGGGAAATATTTGCAATGGTACAGGAGTCTTGCCTTAGGTTCTATCCAAAATTGGAACCAGCTATGTATAGCCCTCCATGAGTAGTTTGGAGAAAAGGGAGACAAATTGTCCCTTTTGGAGTAGCTGACAACCATCAAGAGAGCTCCTAATGAGCAGCTGACTGACTTCAACTTCATATTTCAAATGACTTGGGAGAGAATTCCAGTGGCAGTAAGGCCAGTAGAAGAAGGTGCTTTTCTATATTACCTTAAAGCTTTAAATTCTGATATTTCTATGTTAATTCAATCCATGGGGGGCACAACTATCCCTGTTGCTTATAACATTGCCATTAGAGCTGAAAATTGTTTGATTCAAGCTGGCAAGCTAGCTCCCAGGCCTCCAATGCCATTGTTCCCAAGTTTAGAGAGCCCAAGTACTAGCCAAGTGCCTAATTTAGCTCCTATTCCCACTCCTAGAAACCAGAATTTAAGTGAAGATTCTACTTCATCTTCTAGTGCCTCAAATGAACTTCAAGAAGTCATGAAGCAATTGTAAAATTTAGGTAATGAGCTAGTTACACTCAAGAGACAGCAAGCCCAAGGTTTTAGGCCTCCTTTTCAGCCTCAAGCTTAGCCTAACAGGCAGCCATACCAACCTCAAAGACCATCCAATCCAGCTACAAATTTAAACCAAGAAATACCTCCTACCAACAGACCATTTCAGCCCTATAATCCCAATGCTATATCTTCCCCTAAGGCATTCGTGCTAGTGCAAAACAACATAGCTCAAGAGTATGATTGGTGTTTCCCATGCAATGAACCTCACAACCAGTATATGTGCTTCAATGGTTCCTTGAACCAAGCATTAATGGTGATAACTACTGGTGTGGAGGGTGAAGGTAGTCAAGGAAATAACCAACAACAAGAAACATTCCAGCAGCAATCAGCTCCAAATGATACCACACTTGTAAACTAGCAGGAAGAATATTTTTGTGGCATGAATCAAACAGTTTCCCAAAGTGTTGCAGCCAACATAAGGTCAAAAAGGAGTAATTTGGGTGAAGAACAACCATTGGCTACAAATAATCCACAACCTCCTACTATTCCACAAATTATTAGCAAACAAAATGCAGTTCCAAACACACAAGGACTGTCTAAAACAGCTCCTAGGCCAACTCAAATGCCAGTTGTTGCTACCCATATGCAAGTAATGAATGTGCAAGCCAAGGGAAAGCAAAGAGATGCTTCATCTCCATTCAACATCATTGATCAGATGAAGAAGACAAATGTAAACAAATCAATGTGGGAATCATTATTTATCCTAGGCCAAAGAGATTTGCTACAAGCTACCATGAAGGACTGGTCAACTTCAAATCAGCATGTCCAGAAGCAAGAGAAGGTGCTCACAAATGCTACCCAGCCTAAGAGGAATCATGGAGGACAGCAAGGTAAAATGTTGAAGCCCCCTCCATTCTATGTTTCATTTATCATTGGAAACCATTTAGTACACAATTGCATGATTGATTCTGGGGCAAGTAGTTCAGTAATGCCCAAACAAATAGCTGATCAGTTAGGGATTCAACATGAAGTCATAACCAAAGGGGTAGTACAATTGGATGGGAAAACAATAACAACAGTCGGAGTGATAAAAAACTTGAGTCTTACCTTGCATGCCTGCCCCAACGTTGTTGTTTTATAAGATGTCTCAGTAATAGACCTTCCACCACTCTTTTCCCTGTCTATCAAGGGATTTCACAGCCAAGATCAGAGGGTACTTATCTAATGATTGGAAACACAAGTTGTTTAGAACAATATATGGAACTAAAGCCACAATCATATATGAACCTATTGCAAAATTTCACATTGAGCCTTACATTCCAAGTCAGATCAATACCAATTGTTCAACGTTTAATCAAGAGGATTATCCAAGCACTGATGAAAATGACACAAAGGTAGGAAGCATCCCAGATCTAGCTCTTTATGAATGGGCAAATAAGGTGCATGCTTTTGATCCTTATCAAGAAATAGAAGAATCTGAGTTAGGAGTCTATTGCATGCATGAAGAAAATTAGCTTATTCCCAGTATCACCAAGCCAAACCACAAGGATGACAATGAGGTATGGCAGTTGTTTTTTGATGGATCAAGGAGTAGACAAGGTGCAGGGGGTGGACCTATACTTATTTCACCTCAAGGATTTAAGTATTATTCAGCTTTTAGATTTCAGTTTGCATGCTCTAATAACACTGCTAAATATGAAGCCTTGATACAAGGATTGCATTGGTCAATCAAGAGAGGAATAAAGAACTTGCAAGTGTTTGGTGACAGTGAGTTGATTGTCAATCAAGTTAAGGGCCAGCATGCTGTCAAGAATGATCTACTCAAGTGCTACAAAAATAGGGTGTGGGACCTCATTGAAGATTTTGAGGGCTTTGGCATAAAATCCATTCCTAGAAAAGAGAACCAAGCTACTGACAGGCTTGCAGTAGTTGGAGCAGCCTTTGTCGTTGTTGAAAGCATTCAAAAAGAAAAGGTACTCCCAAAAATCCATGTGATTGTGAGGCCTTCAGTACCAGACAACAATGTAAGTTGGCAAGTGTTTGAAAATGACTAGCAAATCATCCATTTCTTGCAAGAAGAGGCTGAGTTCTCAGCTAAAAATCAGGAAAAGTTGGAACAACAGTATGGTGACCAAGTGGTACAGCTGAGAACCAACAGACTACCAAAGGGAATTATTACTTTGGAGTCCATTTTCAATCCTAATGATCAGTTTAGGAAGGAGAAGGCAAACATTCAAGTCAAGGGAGAAGATTTAGTGTCCATCTTGGTGGAAGAAGGCAAATCATGCCGAGTTGGTAAAGTGACAACTGAGCAAGAAAGGTATGAGTTCATACAACTTTGTCAAGAATTCCCTGATGTGTTCACTTGGAGCTATGAAGATTTGAAAGGTTTCAATCCCAAGTTATCTCAACACATAATTGAATTGGATCCAAGTACTAAACCCATCAGGTAAAAACAAAGGCCAGTCAATCCACACATGAAGCCTCTCATGAGAAAGGAATTGAATAATTTGATAGAATCAAGAATCATATTCCCTATCAAGAATTCTAGTTCGGTAGACAACTTGGTTCCAGTTAGAAAGAAGAGTGGGGAAATCAGATTATGTGTTGACTTCAGATATTTGAACAAAGCATCTCTCAAGGATCATTACCCACTTCCTTCCATGAAGCAGATTTTGCAAGTTGTTGTTGGTTCTAAGAGGTTTTCATTACTTGATGGCTATTCAGGGTATAATCAGATTATGGTGAAAAAAGAGGACCAGTTCAAGACAACCTTCACAACCAAATGGGGAACTTATGCATACAAGAAAATGTCATTTGGGCTGTCCATAGCTGGAGCTACTTTCCAAAGAGCAATGGACATGGCGTTCAAGGGTTTGATTAACAACAGTGTGCTGATATATCTTGACGATGTTACTATTTTTTTCAAAAAATGTAGCAAACCACCTCTTTCATTTGAGACAAGTATTCCAAAGGTGCAGAAGATTTGGAGTATCCTTGAATCCTAAAAAGTGTATTTTTCTAGCTCATGAGGGAAAGCTCCTTAGCCACATTGTCTCCAAAGAGGGATTAGCAATTGATCCAAAAAGAGTTGAAGCCATAAGAGCACTACCATTGCCAAGCCACAAGAATGCCCTTCAAAGTTTCTTGGGGAGAATAAATTTTGTTCAGAGATTTGTCCCAAATTTTGTAGCCCTAGTCAAGCCTATCACCAATATTTTGAAGAAAAGAATGGTTTTCAAATCGAAAACAGAGGGAAAGGAAAGTTTTGAAGCAATCAAAGAAGCCATCTCTCAAGCCCCAACTCTCATCAACCTATATTTCTCCAAGGATTTCATCCTCTATACATTTGGGGGTGAAGATACTATTTCTACAATTTTGGTACAGCAGAACAAAAGCAATGATGAGTAGCCAATTACTTTTTTCAGCCAAATCCTGGAGGATTACAAGGTGATATATTCTTTCATTGAAAAGCATGTTCTTGCAGTAATCAGAAGCTTGAAGAAATTCAAGCATTTAGTTTCAAACAACAAGGTTTAGTTGTTGGTTTCTCATGTGGGAGTTAAAGACTTCCTCCTCAACAAAGACCTGAATGAAAAGAGATCAGGGTGGATTACTCATGTCATGGAGTATGACATTGAGATCAAAGTCACCAAGTTGGTTAGAGGAAAAGGATTGTGTGAGCAACTGATTTTGAGCAAACAAACAGAAGCATGCAATGAGAAAGATGTTGTTTTGGCGTTGCAAGACAACCATGAGCAAGGAAGCACTCAAGAAGAAAATGATAATGTCCTCATTCCTTGCTGGACCCAAGACATAATGCACTTCCTACACATATCCCTATGCCCTCCAAAGATGAAAAAAAACCAAAAGGAGACACTTCAGATTGCATGTTGTCCCATATGCCCTTGTTGATGGTGTTTTATTCAAAAGGGATGTGAATGGAATGCTGCTGAGATGCATTGGTGCAAATCAGATTCATATGGTGTTGGAAGAGTTCCATGGTGGACCAACTGGTGGTCATTTTGCACCAAGAGTGATAGCTCTAAAGATCATGAAGGCTGGCTATTATTGGCCCAAAATTTTCAGTGATTGTTATGCATGGATCAAGAGGTGTAAGAATTGTGCATTCTTCACAAGTAAAGAGAGGCTAGCTGCCCTTCGATTGCATCCAATTTCAGTTGACAAGTCATTCATGAAATGGGGTTTGGACTTCATTAGAGTCATTAATCCCAATTCAAGCCAAGGGCAAAAATGGATTCTAACAGCAACAGATTACTTCACCAAGTGGACTAAAGCAGTAACACTCAAGGAAGCAAATGAATCTAGCATCCTGGACTTCTATGAGAGAATAGCAACCAGATTTGGCATACCTGCTATAATAATCTCAGATAATGCATTGGCATTCATTGGGTCCAAGGTGACTGAATGGGCTATCAAGAATGGGATCTACCTAAGTACTTCATCAAATTATTACCCTCAGGGTAATGGCCAAGCTGAATCTACAAACAAGAACTTGTTGAGGATCATTAGGAGGACTCTTGATGAAAATCAGAGGTCTTGGCATACCAAATTGAAATCAACCTTATGGGCTGATAGGATAACTCCTAAAAGATCTATAGGTAACTCCCCATTCAAGCTTGTTTATGGGAGAGAGGCCATTTTTCCCATGTCACTTGAGTTGCCAATGTTGGAACTCATGAAATAGTTGGAGTTGTTGGAGTTTGAGCCTATGGAGGTTAGATATGCAGAATTGATGGAGCTCCAAGAATTCAGAAGTCAAGCATCCCAAGTAATGGAGAAGGTTCAAGCCTTGATCAAGAAGACCTTTGATAGGAAGGCCAAGAATAGATCTTTCCAAGTTGGAGATCTAGTGTTAAAATGGGATGGAGATAGAGAAAAATTGGGAAGGCATTCAAAAATTGATGCCATTTAGAGTGGCCCATACATGGTCACAAAGTGTAAAGACAACAATGCCTTCCAATTGTCTTCATTAGATGGTGAAGAATTGTAAATTCCAGTCAATGGAATTCATCTAAAGCTTTGCTACTAAAGGGAACTCTCCACCTTGTACATATTAGCTTAGGTTTTCATTCCTCTAAGTTCTTGTGAACATTGTTTTGTTGTAGATTAGCTTTTCTTTTCCTAAGTGCTTTGGCACAAGCTTGTTATTCCCAGAGATGTGTCTTCTAGGCCTTGCTCTAATCAGATGGTGTTCCACCCTCCATCTTCCTCCTTGCAGTGTTCTAGTCAGTTGGGGTACCAAACAGAGAATTTGATGACTCCATGCCTAATGGATTGCTTCAAGCAACTGGTAACTTCATCTAACAGGCAGATGCCCCCTCTGAGTCGCCAAAATTGTTATCCAAAATGTACCCCTTCCTCATTTTGTGGATAACTCCTTTCATTCTTCCCTCTCTTATGCCTCAGTCTAATTTTTTGCTTTTCAGGCACTCAAAACTATTTGGAAATGGCACCATTGGATAGAGATATTTCTTAGCTTTCCAGAAAGGTAAAGTTTTCCTCCTAACTCCGTGTATTTTTGAAGTTATGGCCCGGTGGATTTTTTGTGGAAAATTTTCCGTTGAAAGGCCCACATCCAATGAAATAGTGCCACGTGTCCAAGGAAGTGGTGGGGGTCAGAGGTAGACCTGGATTTTTTACCAAGTGTTTGGCAAAGTTTTCAAAAGGAATATTTTTCCCCACAGGTCCATGATGAATCAAATCTTTCCATGTGTCCAAGGGGAAAAATTGGAAAGATCGACTAAGTGTTAGTGCCATGAAAAAATTTAGAAGGGAGGCCCGCACCCAATCACGCTTTGCCACATGTCCCTGGGGATTCAGAATTTTGGAGCACAGAGGTTAAGTTGAAATTTTGGCAAAATATTTTGTGAGGGAGCAAATTTGATTTTCTCCCTCCAAATCTCGCATCCAATGGCCTCATGCCACGTGTCCCCGGGGGGGAACCGGCAAAGTGCGGGAGAAGATTGGGATTTTTTCCCAAAGGCTAAAATCCAAAGGGAAAAATGTTTTCCTAGGGCCCGCATCGAATGAGATGCCGACACCTATCTTGGATAGGTGGAGGGTGGGGAAAATTTTGGAAATTTTCCCAAAAGAAAAAGAAGGAAATTTCAAAGGAAAAATCACCCCCCGAGCACGAGCCAATGGAATTGTACCACATGTCAGGTTGCGCCAAAACTCAAGGCAAGCCCGCATGGAAAATTCAAAGGGAAAGGCCTGTGACAAATCACATTTTCCCATGTGTCTGGGTCAAAATGTGGATCAAACAGTGATGGAAAATTTAGAAGGACAGGCTCGCGCCCAATCAGCACGTGCCACGTGTCCTCAGATCATCGGCCCAGCGGGAATTTTTTGGAAAATTTTCCAAAGGGTAAAGTGATGGAGAATGAAGCAGTAGATGCCCATAACCAATCAAAGCATGCCACATGGCACTTGAAATGGTAGAGCATCGGGAAATTCTGGAAAATTTTCCAAATGACCAAAAAGTGGAAAATTTAAAAAAATTTACCAGCCAATCCGATTTGGCCCTGTTTTTCCCTAAAATTTCAAACAGCTATATCTTTCGATCCAGAGCTCGATTTTTCATGTTCTTTATATCAATGGAAATCTGGTGAAATTCTCTACAAGATTCCAGGTTCATTTTTTTATTTTTATGGATTTTGGAGAGAAAAAATTGAAAAATTCCTCTAGCACGTGGTCATGGACAGAAATGACGTTTCAACCACCATTTTTAATGAAGAATGGCTCGCATTCTCTCCCAGCATGGCCGAAAATGCCAGGGAATGGGCCTGTAAGGATTCCCATGTTGTTTTGATTGTGTTTTGGTCAGTGGTTGAAGCTCTCCCATGTTTTCCCATGTTTCTCTCTCCTGGGGTCGTGGTTTGCACTGTAAAAGCCAGATTTGGCTCATTTTCAAAGGTTTGAACATTTTTTTTTGTATTGCAAGCTCCCTCTTTCACCTAAGAAGTGATTTTTGTTGAAAATCAGACCCTTTCCAAGACTTCAACCTATTTTTCCTCTCAGGTGTTGTAATGCAAGTGGTTTTTAATGTTAAAATTACAATAGAGACTCTGTGAATGAGTTTTTATCCTCTGTTTGTGTTGTTTGATTCATTTCTGACCCTCCATTACAGTTATCAGTTTGTGCATGAAGTTTTGTTTCATTCTTATGAACTGTGTCAATCTGTAAAAGTAAGAAATACTCACCACTCCTTTGGTGCATCACCTTATTAGCACTAGTTTCAGTTTTCTTTTGGATTCTCTATCTCTGTCCACTTTGGAATTTAGAGTAGAATTTTGAGTTTGAAACCTTTCTATAACTTGCAAGTGATATATCTAATCAGAGGAGTTGAGGAACTAGCCTCAAAACTAGAGATTCTTTTCCCATTTTACAAGTCCCACACTTGGGGAAAAGATTCAATGTTGTGCAATCACACTGGATGTCTAAGATGTCAAACTAGAAGTCTGATCAACATCCAGGGGTGTTGCTGATTTGCAACAACAGTAATGTTAATTGGGGCTTAGTTGGTAGAAATTAAAATACCACATTGAAAATATTGAGTTAATTGAACTTTGTATGTAATAAAGTCCAATCGATCCCAAAACCACCAAGTATAAAATCATAATGTCAACTATGATTCAAGTGGACATAACTAAAGTACCATATTGAATAAATTGATTGGTTGGTTCATTGTCATATATAATCAAGACCAATCAAGCATGAACCCATAAAATATGATAATATATTATCAAATGAATCTTATTGGCTCTGATTAAATTACAACATAGAATTTAACAAATGTTTAGTTCAATGAGGAATGTAATTAGGCCCAATAAATCACAAACCAACTAAATATGATAAAATAAATCATAACAACATGTTCTAATTTTTGACATGCCAAAATAGTGAATTTTAGACATCAAATTCCATAGGATTTTTTAACCGAACCTCAAAAAAAATTTAAATGATGTAAAATAATAAAATTTTGCATTTTAAGTGTGGATTATATGTATATTTTAATTTTTAACAAAACAATTGTTATACATTTTCAAAGGGTATGTTTTATATGTACAAAGTTATATAGAGTGATATTTTATCACAGCCATAACTTTATTAAAAATTAATATTTTATTTATATTTTTTCATATATAATCTTGACTTGTAGATCTAGGTCTTAAATATTTTTTAGGTAATGTTTTTATAAAAAAATCTTTTATTTGGTCGAGCTGATACAAAAAAAATATAAAAAATAATATCCTTTATATTGTTAGAATGAGTGAGTGATTGTTCTCATTGGTGTAAAATCTCATTAATGAAAAAGAGGATAATCTAGGAGAGTTAAAATATGCTTTATATGATGGTGACATGGATAAACATAGTGTAGCATGATGTCATGAGTGGAAATAGTGAGAATGGCTTGGCTTAGTAGGTCTAATCAGGTGACCTAGTTAGCCTCGGTGATGGTACATGGAGAAAACAGTTGCATGGTGGCTTGAGGATCATGGTAAATGCATGGAGACCATGATAAGAGTGTTTGGAAGCACTCATAAAATTATAGAGGATGGTTGCAAGGTGAAAGAAGGGTTTGCATGTACTCATCTAGACCTAGCCTAGGTGCTTAGAGGTCAAATACAACATGAGAGTGCAGTGTAGAGATATGTGAGCTCATGTAAGGATGTAGGGGTGTGAAAAATGTTGTCTCAAGTGTGTTAGGTCCTTTTTGATATCTTATAAGAAGAGGTACGTGTTTACCTACTTTTTCTAGGTCTAAACTAGACCTAATCTTAGTGTTTCGATGCCTATTGAAGTATAGAAGTGTGTGATATCTTGGAAGAAATCATAAAGGTATGTCATACTATTTTCAAAATGTATATGTAGTTTTTAGGGGTTTCATGCATGGTTGTAGTGTTAGTTCACTTGGTTATGGCCCAAAATATGTAAAACCCTAAGGCCTAGCCATGTAAGTGCTAGTGGTGGTGAATATGAATATATATTTATGACTAAGTGAAAATTGGAGATGTTAGAAGAGGGTTTCATTGTGAAGTGGAAAAAATTCATATTTCCATAATGAAGATTTTGCAAGATATGAAGTTTTTGGTCCTATTGATTTCTAGTAAGCATGTTTTCTAGGTCGAAGTGAGAAATGTTCTTTGTTGGCACGTGTGATTTTTTCATGCGACAATGATCCTTTAAAGGATGAGTTGTCATGGAGTTAAGAATATCTCATAGTTGTAATGAGATAAATGAGGCCCAAACATTTGTGAATGATTGTTAAGAAGGTAAGGCATTTTTTATGAGTTTGAAACCATAGCTCATGAGTGATAGGAGAAAAATTATTGGTGTGAGCCTAGAATGGATAGAATCATAAAATTTGATGATTGGAGGATGGATAGGACTCTCCCAGATTTTAGATGGTGGTGGTTTGAGATCATGACAGTGAGTGGAGGCCACTCGTATTTACTTTTTTCCAGGAAAGAATGTTTTACCCTCATATTTTCCATTGGACCCTATGAATAATTTAGTGTTATGAGATATATGGAATCTCTGTACACGTTTGAATTCATTTAAGTTCTTGTTGAGGTGTTTTAATGATCCACATAAGTCAAAACAGGTTGACATGTTTTTCAGCCAAAAGGGAGATTTTAGAAGTCTTGGTGAAGGGAAGTGATTGAGAAATTATGGGCATGATGATGATGGTTGAGTACTTTGGAATTTTTTATGACATCTCATATGAGTTTTTTTATGATTGTATTGAGCTTTGAAATTTAGTTGAGGTGGCATGAATAAGGTCACAAATCGACCTCGTTTGACTGGTTTAGGAAAACATGGATTTGGATTGAAGATTGATCTAGAAGAGACATATTTTGTCTTAGTTTATTATGGATATCCATTTGAGAGTAGATAGGGATAAATATTTTTCCTATTTAATTCATTTAGAGTTATTTAATTTGTTATCAAGGGTGAAAACATGTTGAGTTTCCAAAATTGGTTCCTGGGTAGTTCATAATGCTAAACAAGTTTGCATTTTTGACTATTTCATGAGGTATATCATTCATGATGATGTTATACAGGTAATTATATTTCCAATTAGTGGTTAAATTTCATATTTTATGTGTTTTGGTGTGATATTGAGCTTCATTTTTGAAGTATGGTTCCTGGAGGTGCCTGATTTGAGTAGGAAACAATCCTACTTGGTGGTGATATGAAGAAAATGAATGATGTAGAGGTTTTTGATTATATTGATTATGATGATATAGTTTCCTTTAAGTTTTTGAAGATTTTGGAGATATGGCATATCTAGAGTGGGTGCTAGGAGTCCTTGATGAGCTCGGTGGAGAAGGATTTAGGATTTTTGGTCTAGTTGTGAAAGTTAGAGTGTATTGATGCATTTCTGACCCATATAGGTCTTTCATGATGATTTATATGAATATATAGGTCTATTTTTAAGTTGGTATGATGGAAATTAAGGTTCATTTCATACCTAGTCATGTTTAGAAGAAGATTCATGTATAAAATTGTATGTATGAGTTTATTTTAAACTAGTGACACAAAAGGGAAAAAGTGGGAGCTAGGTGAGAGAGTGAAAGTTTTTCAAGGGAATCAAGACATATGAGATAGTGTGTGAATGTCTAAAGAGTGTTGAAGATCTTTTTTGAAAGATTATTTTTCCAAATCAGTCCATGAAAGAGCAAGTTTGAGTGAAGTAGGATAAGGTGAATTTGAAGAGGGATTAAAGGTGTAGGATATGCAATTGGATCACTATTAGTTGTGTGAGAAGCATATCATTAGTGGTCATCCATTTCTAGGTGGTTGAGTTGGTTTTTAATCACCTTAGGGAGTTTTATCCTCCTTTTGGGGTTGGTTCCTCACTAAACTAGGGGTTGGTGCTCATTATAGGGTTGATGCTCTCTATGCTCCTTGTGAAGTTAGTGCTTCACTAAATTCTTTTTGTTTGTGTAATATAATCAAAATTTTCAGTGATTTTTATTCCCCTTAAGGTTTTCCTGCTTACATCTTGTTTTCTTGTGTACTCTCTCATAGTTATGCTCTTGTGAATGGTTGTTATATTTGCTAAGATCACATTAATACACGATTGAATGGGAAATGGTTTATGCAACTTAATTTGAATTGAATAAGGGTTTTGAAGGAATGATTCACCCCCCTTAGTCCATTTTTCTTCTAACATATTTATTATTCAGCAAAACATGATACATACATATAGGTGATATTTCTCCCATAAAAAGGATTTTTCTTCAAATAATCATTACACAAATATCTCTTCAGACTAAATCTCAAAAAATACTAATAATAAGAGTTATTTCAAAGAAAAATAATTCAAATTATTTTATTCTCATGGTCACATATAAATATAAACGTGCATGATCATTAGAATTTGAGCACTAAACAACATTTTCCTAATATTTCCCCTTAGTGAAAATATAGTAAAAAAAACTTGCCCTCTAGAAGTGTAGTGTGCCAACGCAAATATTTATGTTGATATTGCATTATGCATGGGATAAATCATGCTTATCCTTTGAAACAAACTTGTATATTTGTATCAGTGGGATCACACACAAGTAAAAGTAGGGTAGAGAAGGAATATATGGACATCTTATCAATAATACAATGGTGGGAACATATCAATCTGATCTTGTGTGGGAAATATGAACACTAGCTATACATCTATTCAAAATTAATCTATATCAAACATGATTTTACATGGAAAATTATCAACAAACTAGGTATGACAAGGACTATACATACACCTATTCATCATACACATATAGATTGTTTTACACATAATAAAAAATAACCCCTTTTCAAGTATGAATATTTCTATAGCACTATGATATAGATATCCAAATTTGATTTAAGACTAGGTAGAATTATAAACATTGATTATAAAACACACAACAAAAAAATAAAAAATTGAAACTTGTGCCACTATAACAGAACAAATCCTCATTGTTAGTGGCTAATGCGAGGAGTTATTTGGCTTCCTTCATCTGTCATCTCTATTCTTCAGTTGGATTCTATTCACTCAATAGGATGAATCTTGAAGCTAAAATTTGTACCTACTTTTATTTCTTTGGTTCCCCCAAAAATGTTTCTTTTGGCTTCGAAACTCCAAATCATGGATTTGGGGATTATAGCCTCCATTAGGGTTACGAGGAAATGCCCCTTACGGGTTCCTTTTACATTTCCTTGTGGGAACTCTTTGTTACAGTATAGGGTGGGTTGAGGGATAGAGACCCCAAGTCCAAACATATTTTCCTTATTTGTATTCTTCAAAATATTCACCATAAATGTAATATTCTTAATTTTACCCTAACGAATTACTCTAACTTGGATGTCTATTTCAACTAAAAATTATTTTGATACATTAAGATGAAATTTTTACAACTTAATAAAATTGACAAAAATTAATCTATTATCAAGACTATTAAAAGTAATGTTTGATTTGTTTTTGTACAATAATTCCTTAATTTATCATATTTTTTTTATTAGTGGCAAATAGTTTTGATGGAACTATACCCAGTTATAAGGAAGGCTCAATAGCCAGATCAAACATGAAAACAACATCAAAAGAGAATCAAAATCCTAAAAATATAAAAATTCCAATAATAACCCAAACAATAGCTACCAGAAAAGATCAAAATAGAGAAATAACTGCAATTAAAAAGCCAAAAAACAACATACTATCTAAAACAAAGCACCAAATAAAAAGACACCAACCATACCAAGGGGTGTTATTTCTTGGAGGCTCTTTCAGTCCTTGATTTGATTGTGTGTAAATAAGTGAATAACGCTAGAGTGGTAGTGTGTGTTGGATCATTCATGTTCAAATTTGAGATAACCTGATTTCTTTCCTTTTCAGTCCCCCAAATGGCTTTAGGGATCCCGCTCAACATAGAAATTCTTCTAACCTGATTCTCCAGAAACTCACTAATGGCATTGAAAATGGCCATATTATGGTCATGTCTTTCCTTGGCCCTCCCCAATATATTGTCCAATGAGTTCAAATTTCTGTAAATATCCTCAGTCTAATAAATTTCAATACCCCCATCATCATTTAAATTTCTTTTCCCCTTCTGCATAATTAAATGAGACAACTCTTTCTTGATATTATCAATATCTTTTTCCATTAGGTCTAGTCTGAGAGGAGTATTATCCTTCTCATATTGTAAGGCACTATCCTAACCAACATTTCTAATATGTAAAATATTTTGAACAACTTCCATTTATTTTTTTCTTCTTAGAACACGGGAAGAGGGAGGAGAGGCCACTTTACTAAATTTGGGCTTCTTAGTTTTCGTATCTCTGGCCTTAAAAGAAGTGATCGGGTTGTTATAGGGAGCACCAAGGATGGGAATGATTGGGTCTCTAGGGGAGATAGGAATGGTAGAGAATTTTGAGAGGTAGAGCTTCTGCAGGAGGAAAATGAGACCCTGGTGGAGGGGGATGGCCCTGGTATGTTTATGAAATTCAAGAATGGAACGTTCTAGAGAATTCAAGAGGTAATGCGGGGAAAAAACTAAAAATTTTCTCCTAAATTGGTTGAGGAAGACCAAGTGCTTGGTAGGAATAATGACATAACGCCCTTCAAGGGAAATGAAGTGAACCATAATTTTAGTAACATCATCATAGGGTTTCATAATGGAGCTTACCTTAATGCCCGCCATAATAAAGATGATCTCCTCCCCTTCTTCAGAAAATTTCTTATCTTTTGCAGTTTTTTTACCCTTTTGCTAAAGAACTGATAGCCATACAAATCGAGACCAGGTGCCTCAACAATCAGCTCCTCATTCATTAGCACATGATGACCCCCATACTTTACCTTCATATCCTTCCAATCCATGGAAAAATGCACAGAAATGTTTTGGTCATGGCCTTGGATTTTTTTGATGAAGTTGGAAACACCCCCCTTTTTAAGAAGATTCCAAAGCTCCATGTTGTCCTTCCACGCGGGATCACAACTAGGTTCTAATTGACACGGATCGGCCCCCATCTTCTTCCCTCTACAATTTTTGTGACTTCCCTTCTTGAAACCACCCATAGAATCGATGTGTTTGATATGAATACCCTAGTTTTTTAGAATCCAACCACAGGTTCAAGAATCATGCAAAATTTTATGGCCGTAATTAGTATTGCTTCTCTCACATGTGTGATTTGTCTTGTACTTTGAATCCCACACAATCTCATTATATATCCTACACAATGTGTGAGTGTCCATGTTTATCCTTATTAATACCATCTTGTACCTCCTTGGGGGTGTATTTATCATTATCCAAATAGGTAATATTGTTTTTGGTGGCATAATTAGCCAAGGTGTCCACCACATTGTTACCCTCCCTATAAGTATGCCAAATTTTGAAATGTTGGAAAGTATGATAGATATTAATGGATTCCTCAATGAAATATTTGATAGTCCAACTAGGGGGATAAATCTTATTAAGATGATTAATAATATTTAAGGAGTCCCCTTCCACAATGATGTTCTGGATGTTATATTCCTTGGCAACTCTTAGACCCCAAAGATTTGCTAAGGCTTTTTCATATGGTTAGTCTTATTACCCATTCTGCTAGCATAAGTAGCAACTAAGTAGCCTTTATGATCCCAAATCACACCTCCACCAGTAGCTGCTACTGGGTTTCCCTTGGAGGCTCCATCAAAGTTAAATTTTTACCAAAAAGTTGGAGGAGGGATCCAATGGATTGCCAACCAATCAATTTTTTGAGTTCTCTATTTTTACAAATTTACAGCACCAATCTTCTAGTTGGAAAGAATATATTCTTCCTCTTTAGGATACTTCTTATTCTTGGGAGGTTTGAATCTCTCTATATTGTCTTTAATATCATTAGCAATATTAACGAAGTTATTCTTGCAATGTTGTCTACTGTTTCTAAAAATGATGGCATTTCTATCTTTCTAGATCCTCCAGATAACATGGGGCATAACCAATTTCCAAAGTCTTCTGAAGACGCAGTGCTTAAAAGGAGGATCCCACTGGATCCAAAATTGGTGAAAATCCTTTGGCACTGTCTAATAAACTTTGAACTTTGAGAAAGCATAACTCTAGAGCATTGAAGAATACTCACAATGAACCAATAGATGCTCAATGTCCTCATCCTATTTTTAAAATTATTTTTGGGTCAGATTCAAATGTAGAAACAATAAAATATAACACACTAATAAAACACCGAATATAAAAAATATTGCAATTTAATTCATTTGGGATGATTTTCTTTATGAATATATTACATATAAATAGGTAAATGACATAGAATAAGGAGTCAAACCATATCAATTACCCAATCCCCACTTATCTCTCCAACATGATTCTCTCCACCTTTATTTTCTCATAGCTATCTAATAGTGAGTTGTTCTCACAACTCCCATACACCCAAAATATAATAATAATATCTCACACTCACCTAACTATTATAATATTATATTATCATCTGGATAATATAATTTCACAAACATTATTAATGTTCACACTAACACATTAATTTCCTAACATTCACCCCCTTAGTGTGAACATGGGTGAGTTCTGTCTAGTACCTTCTCATGTTCTACAATACGATAGTTTTCAAAGAGTACCATCAACTCCAACAGGTTTTCTAGTGGAACCATTAACCACTCTGTATGTGATTTTCTAAGAGATTCACAAACTCTCAAATTAGTTTTCTAGTGGACCACCAACCACTTTTATAGCAACGTACATGTTTCCCCATCCACAATTTACAAAAGAGAACAAAAAATAGGAAAATATGTTCCTTACTATGAACATGAATTATCCATCTGTTCTTTATTTACTACCACACATGTTGAAATTAAACACACCAAACACAACTAAAAAAAAATGGCCACCAAAGCAATATTGCGGTCTCATCGATGGTGCCTAGCAAGAGGTCACTAAAACACATCCTTCCTCCATTGCCTCCATCATCCATTTGAAACTTATTAGATACTCAAAAAAAATTGAAAATGAATCTCAATATGAAATTGCCACCTTAATTTAAACTTGGTTGTCGCATACAAGTGAAAATGTGACTAGGAGAAATACGAGCAACTTTTTTTTTCTTTTACAATTTTCCTAATAATCACCTATATGACACGAAAATGACTTTAAAATTTTTTGACTCGACTTTATGATGTTTGTAATTATAAAAATAAAATTAACAAAAAAAATTTAAAAATAAATTACAACTTAGACTTACGTAACTAAACAATAAATAAGATTTGTTCCCTAATGAATTAACTAAGAGAGAATAAATACCATGTTTCTTTTTCTTCCTAAAAATAAAAAAAACCAAAAAAAAACATGGAGGGTAAAATAAATTAGAGACTAAAAAATAATGACCAAATGACTGGAAGGAAGGTACATGTGATCCATGTGGCATGGCAGGTCTGCAATCTCCCATGAACTGCATACCGTGTGGCATAAGAAACATTTACAAAAACTCCAAACTTGTATAATGCAGGCTTGGTGAAATGTGTTTTTATCCAAAACTATTATCTAGGTTTGGATGAAATTTCATCTGTAGTTGTATTACCCATATTTTGTGAAACCCAGATCCTAAAATGAAAACTACAATATATTCTTTAGACGGATTTTCTTAACAAATGCTCTTGCTCAATCACAAAAAATTCATTGTCAGATTTGCTTACCTGCTCTGATACCAAATATTATTTTTGGGTCGAATTCAAATGTATAAACAATAAAATATAACACACTAATAAAACACTGAATATAAAAAATATTGCAATTTAATTCATTCGGGATGATTTTCATTATGAAGAGATTACATATAAATAGGTAAATGACATCCTTAGAATAAGGAGTCAAACCATATCAATTACCCAAACCCCACTTATCTCTCCAACATGATTCTCTCCACCTTTATTTTCTTATAGCTATCTAATAGTGAGTTCTTCTCACAACTCACATACACCCAAAATATAATGATAATATCTCACACTCACATAACTATTATAATATTATATTATCATCTGGATAATATAATTTCACAAACATTATTAATGTTCACACTAACACATTAATTTCCTAACATTCACCCCCTTAGTGTGAACATGGATGAGTTCTATCTAGTACCTACTCATGTTCTATAATACGACATTTTTCAAAGAGTACCATCAACTCCAACAGGTTTTCTAGTGGAACCATTAACCACTCTGTATGTTATTTTCTAAGAGATTCACAAACTCTCAAATTATTTTTCTAGTGAAACACCAACCACTTTCATAGCAGCATACATGTTTCCCCATCCACAATTTATAAAAGAGAAAAAAATATAGGAAAATATGTTCCTTACTATGAACATGAATTATCCATCTGTTCTTTATTTACTACCACACATGCTGAAATTAAACACACCAAACACAACTGAAAAAATATGGCCACCAAAGCAATATTGCATCCTCATCAATGGTGCCTAACGAGAGGTTGCTAAAACGCCTCCTTCCTCCATTGCCTCCATCATCCATTTGAAACTTCTTAGATACTCAAAAAAATTTGAAAATGAATCTCAATATGAAATTCTCACCTCAATTTAAACTTGGTCATCGCGTACAAGTGAAAATGTGACTAGGAGAAATACAAGCAACTTTTTATTTTCTTTTACAATTTTCCTAATAATCACCTAAATGACACAAAAATGAATTTAAAATTTTTTGACTCGAATTTATGATGTTTTTAATGATACAAATAAAATTAACAAAAAAATTTAAAAATAAATTACAGCTTAGACTTACGTAACTAAACAATAAATAAGATTTTTTCGCTAATGAATTAACTAAGAGAGAAGAAATACCATGTTTCTTTTTCTTCTTAAAAATAAATTAAAAACCAAAACAACACATGGAGGGTAAAATAAATCAGAGACTAAAAAATAATGACCAAATGACTGGAAGGAAGGTACATGTGATCCATGTGGCATGGCAGGTCTGCAATCTCCCATGAACTGCATACCGTGTGGTAAAAGAAACATTTACAAAAACTCCAAACTTGTATAATGCAGGCTCGGTGAAATGCATTTTTATCCAAAGCTATTATCTAGGTTTGGATAAAATTTCATTTGTAGTTGTATTACCCATATTTTGTGAAACCCAAAAGTTTCAGAGAAACCTAGATCCTAGAACAAAAACTACAATATATTCTTCAGATGGATTTTCTTAACAAATGGTATTGCTCAATCATAGAAAATACATTGTCAGGTTTGCATACCTGATCTGATACCAAATATTATTTTTGGGTCAAATTCAAATGTAGAAACAATGAAATATAACACACTAATAAAACACCAAATATAAAAAATATTGCAATTTAATTCATTCGGGATGATTTTCATTATGAAGAGATTACATATAAATAGGTAAATGTCATCCTTAGAATAAGGAGTCAAACCATATCAATTACCCAAACCCCACTAATCTCTCCAACATTATTCTCTCCACCTTTATTTTCTCATAGCTATCTAATAGTGAGTTGTTCTCACAACTCACATACACCCAAAATATAATAATAATATCTCACACTCACCTAGCTATTACAATATTATATTATCATCTTGATAATATAATTTCAAAAACATTATTAATGTTTGCACTAACACATTAATTTCATAACATTTTTTGCATAGGCAGCACATGTTTGACATTATAAATCTTCTCTTAATCAATTTTTCATTTGTGAGTATTCTTCCTCTGAGGACAAACCAGAAGAAAAAAATGATTTTAGGGGTTAGTTTTGTCATCCAAATCCTGCTCCATTTGAAATCACTATGAATGTTTTCAAAATAAGAATTATATCCAGATTTGACAACATCATCTCCATCACTTGAGTTGTTCTAGAAAAGTTCATCCTTAGCTTCAATTTGGTTCAGGGGTATGATGTCCATCTGCTCCTGTAGGGAGGATATTATGGAATTAAAATCAGTCCTTTCCATCGTAAGTTGTTTCGATCTCTTTCTATAACCATCCATTTCCATGTAATCTTGGACTTTAGTTCCATATTTTTTCTCTAGAATGTCTTTGACTGCACCAAATCTATCATTTAGGCTGAAATTAGACCATTTATCACTCAAAAATTGAATATCCCTGCCATTTCCCACTTTGCATTTATATCCTTGTTTGATCAAATTTCTTATTTGAATCAAGTTATTCCAGAAAATGGAACCTTGAGGGAGTTGTCCATCATGAAGGAAAGAAATAGTTGTTTGTTGTACAAGATACTTAGCCTTAATTAATTCAATCCAAGGTTGTTCTTCCGAGAGCATTCTCCAACCCATTTTTGCAATTAAGGCCACACTCATTTTTCTAATATCCTTTATGCCAAGCCCACCAATTCTTTGAGGATTACAAACTTGATCCCAAGCCACCAAGTGATATCTAAATTTTTCCTCTGTTCCATGCCATAAGAAGTGCTTCTCGATCCTTTCAATTTTGTCCCTAAAGATAGAGGGAATATTATAAAGAGACATAATATATATAGGAATATTTTGAAGATTTTTGTTAATGAGTAGACATTTTCCAGCACTAGATAGAATGGCCCCTTTCCAACAGGCAATTTTCTTTTTAAATATTTCTAGTAAATCATTCCATACTTTGATAGAGTTTTTTTTTGTACCAAGAGGGAGACCTAGATAAGTAGTGGGTATGGAATTGATTTTACATCCCATAATTTTAGCAATTTGTTTTGTCTATCCATAGGACTGTTAAAGAAGAAAATGAAACTCTTATCAAAATTTATCTCTTGTCCCGAAGCAACCTCGTAGATTTTCAGAACAGATTTAATAGCTTTAGCTTCAAGGTTAGAGGCCATCAACAAAAGAAATGTCTCATCCGCAAATTGCTAGTATGAAGTTGTCTGGTTTGTAGAAGTAGGCTTAGTTACTTTTAGAAGACCTTCTTTGACTGTTTTGGAAATGGATCTGCTAAGGATATCTTCCATTAGAATGAAGAGAAACGGGGATATTGGGTCCTCCATAGGGTCCACCATTAATTTATCATATTGAACCTCTAATAATATTTGTAATTAAAGGATTATACTTCTTATTGACTATTTTGATTCAAAATTATAAACCAATCATCACCTAAATAATGAACATTATGATTTAATAATGATTTAAATTTCATATAAAAATAGACAACTTTATACCTTAACAAGACATAAAATTTAGGATTTGATATAACTACATGATCATGTGAAAATATCTTTCAAAATGTGTTAATAAGTTAGGTTTTACAAATAAGAGTTAGAATATGGATTGGTTTTTATAGAAAACACACTTTTTATTAGAATTCAAAACCATTTGAGAATCCTACTTGTGCTCATACACCATTAAAGAATAATACATGATCTTTTTCACAATTTTTAGATATCCAAATTTTCAAATCCTGAAAACCTTATCACTTATCAACATGGATTTGATAGGTTGTAGAATAGACTTAGGAAATTTATTACCATGATTTTAAATTTCTAAAATGTGCAATTCAATGCATTAAAATAATGAAATGGATATATAATGTGAAATTCAATCCAAAATAGTTACATATTTTGAAGAATAACATTATGATCCAAACCAATCACAAAATATTATGATCCATTGTCTAATCACACAAAGCAATGTAGAATACCTCCTGATATGAGTATGATACACCCTATGCACTATTGATTAATATTCACATAGATATACTAGGTTATACAGTGTAGATTTGTAACACCTTATACAATATACTTTGACCAAGTGATACGTGGATACAAAACCTATAAATAATTATACTTTTACCTTAAAGATGTTTAGTCTATAAAGTGGGAATTTCCCACTTAACTTTCTCATATGAATTCACACTTAAATTTGTATATTTCATGTATGTATAAGAATCCATGTGAAAAAAATGATGAACGAGAGATCTACAGGATAATGAATTTAAAATTAGATTAAATTTCTTACATAAGTATCTTATGGATAATGTATTAATAAACCATGCTATGATACAAAATGCTATATTTGGTTAAAATTATACAAATAAACACTCAAAATAATATTATTAATATATTATTCAAATCACATGCACACGCACATGCACACGTACACACACGCGTGCGCGCGCGCGCGCGCGCACCCGCACACACACGCACACACACACACACACACACACACACACACACACACGCACGCACGCACGCACGCACGCACGCACGCAAGCACGTGCATGCGCACACGCATGCTAAACATGTATGCACACACACATACACACATGGTGCACACATTTTATAAAAAAGGAGTTTGATTTAACTACTCACCACATAAATTTATCTACCCAATAATTCTCAACAATGCCTAATAATGTGCACTAGTTAAATGACCAAATATATCACATTATTTTATTCTTACAATGACACAAAATATAAATATACCTACTCAAAATAATGTGAGTACAAAATAAAATTTTGCTAACATATATTATCTATTGAATACTACATTTGATTTATACATATTACTATGATTATATTTCTCAATATAGGTAAAAATTGAGAAATTTTCCCATCAATAAAACCAATACAATAAACCATTAAGCATATATAATTTTTTTTCTTTTGAAATATTTGCAATTTTTCCAAGTACCCCAAGAAGATGATGGTATGCAATTATATTAAATACCTTAGCTATGTAATAATAAATAAATAAATAGTAATAATTATTACATTAGAAAATAGCTCAAGAGCTTGGGATATTGGTGAGTTATAAGTAGCTTTTAATAATAAACCCAAGTTCTATTCCCACCAGTGTCATTGGAAACTCTTAATAAATGGTCATAGGGGAGCCCTAAGATAGGGGTCAAATTTCTCATTGTGGACCAAAAAAAACACACCCATGATATTATGGATCCAATCTTATCCCCATTTCCTAATTTGATAATGTGATCATCAATTAATTCACTATGGTTATGAAGGGAAGTAAGCCTTCCTACTCTCTTCTCGGTTTGAATCTTCACAAATTGTTCTAGTTTGGAGCTAGTTGAACTGGTTTATGGGGGTATTGGTGGTATCTTATTTTTTTGGTTCTATTGTTATTGGGGTTGTAGATTTTGGAGGATTATTGGTTCCCCTCTATTTCCATATTTTTCCATGGTGTATGAACATTGAGGCTTTCTTTCTAATTAATGGTTGATTCATGTGGCCAATATTTATTGTTCATTTTTGCCTAGTTTATAGGAAGGATCCTTTCTTAGGATTTATCCTTAGCTGCACACATGTATCCTTCATTGGTTAGGGTCTCATTAATAGGTTATAATGAGGGAATCCCATGAGCCTAGTATGGGCTCCTTCATGCTCTAGTTTTCTTCCTCTTGGAGTTGTGTTGGAAAAATAATGTCACAGTGATAAATTAGTGGATTTTCACCAATGCTCTAGGACTACACCCATCCTCTTATTAATAGAGAGGATACCATTTATTAAATGTATAAAAACAAATATGTGGGTGGCCGTGAAGCTAGGGATCACATATTACTACTCCACTAGACCTATGGAAAATTACTTGCACTTAATGCAAGGGAGGAATTTAACTGGTGAGAGGAGGTAAAGAGGAGTAATAATTTAGTGGATGGTTAAATTTGTGAGTAGGCACTAACATATTTTTACAACATTAACTAGAATTAATTCACACTCAATTAGAGGAATACAACCTTGTTAAAAATGATATGACTAACAAACCATAGACAAAAAATTCTATTGATTCATTTATCAAAGGCACCAACACCTTCCTTGGCTTTATAAGATCATTATGTTTACAAAGTTGAACATGTAAGGAAATAAAGGAAAGATAGAGAAAGAGGAAAATAGAAGAATGCAATATCTTACTTGTATCTTAGTAGTGCAAAGCTATCTACTTAGAAAATTACAAATGACAACCACATGAAATGGAGAAGTCATTTCAATTTATATCCTTATAGAAATCCTTTTCATTTATCCCGACATGAATTTTCACTCGCCATTATAACTTGTGACCTTTCATATTCCTAGGAAACAAAAGTGAGCCTTTTTCATTAATTGAAAAGAACTCATTACAATGTTAGACTATAGGTCACTTAAGTGAATACGATAAAATAGTGAAAAGTACCTTCCCAATGATGAATTAGAAAATGGAGAGAGATAAGGGAGGATGGAGGAAGAAGAGGAGATATGATCATGGTGATGGAGATGAGGCTTATGTTGATCAAGATTCATCTTCCAATAAACCTTGTAGGAATGCCCCTAGATATATTTATTCACCTTTGAATTCCATGCTAAAGTGGGATCTTGTACATGCCACTTTATTTATTTGAGGGATATAAATGAAGCTCATAGTATTGATCTAGGTTTCAAAAGTAATACATATGTTTTTGCATTGATTGAACTAAACTTTATCGTCTTTATTAGTATTTGAAATTGTACATATTATTTCTACGAGAGACTCCAAAGTGTCCACATTGAATGAGAAGGGGTCTCCTACCACTTTCTTGACCAATTCCTCAAATGGTTTCAGAAGACTAAAATTTCAGAGTAATTTTTTTTTTTGAGCATTGAATTAATAAAAATCCCTCACTAACTCCATTCTCGTTAATAAATAATTTTAATCTAATTTAATTTACCTAATTTAATAGATTACTAGCCTAAACCCATCTTTAATTTATTTACTTACCTTTTAAAATTTGCACCCTTTAATATCTTTTGTTTTTTTTAATTACAATTTGTCATGAGAACAATAATATATCCATTCTTAAATAGAATTATTTTCCTTTTGAAAATATTTACCCGCATCCCCCTCTTAAATTATTTAATTCATCACACTCTTCCTTTTTGTTATAATTCCCATAAAAACCCTATGACTAAAAAAAAAGTGCATGAATTAATAATGACCCTAGGATTAAACCCATATGGGCCCTTGGTTTTAGAAAAACCCTAAAGTTTTCCCTAATCCTCTAATGACCATTTTCTTCTCTTTCTCTTTATTCTCTTTCTCATTTGGTTTGTTTGGTCTTTGTCTCTTCATGCAGGTTGTTTGAAAGCTATGGAGAGATCCTTAAAGAGATCTGGTTTGTTGTTTTGTTGTTTTCTTATTTCCTTGTTGGGTTGTTCTCCTTGATAAGGGTTGTTCTGTGATAAGGTGTGTACACACACACACACAGATACACACACACACACACACACACACACACACACACACACACATATGTATGTATATATGTATTTATATATGTGTGTGTGTGTGTGTGTGTGTGTATGTGTGTGTGTATTCTGTTAAAATTTAATAGAACGTATGGGGCAAATTTTTGTTTATACAGGGGATTGTGTGAAGGGGAGAGGGCGCAACAGGGAAGACATGAGGAGAAGGGGGGGTGAGGGCGGTGACAGGGTGCGGCAGGGGAGTGGGAGGAAGGAGTCGTGGTGGTGGTGGTGGCGGTGACATGGTGCGGCAGGGGAGCAGGAGGAAGGAGTCGTGGTGGTGGCGATGGATGTGACAGCGGCAGAACAGGCCACTATGGATTTGGTTGGGTAGGGCTACGCCGAGAGCAGAGGGGGCATGGGTGAGTGGGGTGGGGGGGGCATTGGGTTCGGCCCTCCCAACCCCACCAAACATTAATAAAAAACAGTCCATACAACAACAAAAAAATAATACAAACGGTCGTTTAAAAATTGGTTTTGTTTTGTTTATTATTTCATATTTATATTCATTATTATATATTGTTTATATATATATATATATATATATATATATATATATATATATATATATATATATATCCATTGCCAAATTTAAAAAAAAAAACATAAATATTATTATATGTAGAATTCAGTATGGTATTATTAGCTAGTATTCATTCAATTTATATAGGTTAAATATATAAGATCAAGCTATGTATGTGTAAAAAGAAATACCAGTAATAGGTATAATTATCCTTTTTATTTTAAAAATATACTAAAAGAAAATCAATCTCTTGGCTACACAAGAGAGAAACAAAAAAAAACTACTTTCTTTCATTTACTAATATATATATATATATAACTACAAGAGAAAACATATTGCTTAATGAGGATATTTTCATTTCCAATACACGGTGGTAAGCAATAATTTTAAGACCAGTCTCACATATTGCTTAATGAGGATATTTTCATTTCCAATACAAGGTGGTAAGCAATAATTTTAAAACTAGTCTCATTTTGTTTTCTAAATCCATGATAGTCTACCAAGAGATGTACATTCCAAAATAATAACAGTTTTTCTTCCAATTTTAACTATAAACTCCACAAAGCAACATAGATTTCATTTTAAATAACAATCCCTTTTGTCAGATAAAATTTCAAGAACAAGACTTGTTAAAGAGATGTAAAAAAAAATACTTCTAGTAGATGTATTTTAAAGAAATAAAATATCTTACATTTCTTCTTTTGCTCAATATCTCAACAAAAAAACACTCAATGCTTCATACTACATACATGCTAAATTCACAAGGTAACAATCCTACAACTTCCTTTCCAAGGTTGAAAGGAAGTCTTCAAATACAAAGGACTAGCAAACTTACAAGTGATTCCAAATCACAAGGAAGGATACTTTACAAAATAAGAATACCCTTCGAAAAGCCATATCTTAGAGTCACAAAGAGAGATATGCCAACAAAGTGAAGGAGACAATGAGCACCAAGATGATGAGAGATTCCAAGCTTGATATACAACCTTCATGCCTTCAAGAAAACCAACAAGGAGAAGAGGCTTGTTTGCCACCCAACCATAGGCATCATTACATGCGTCTACCAAGGTTGGGGTGCATGCTAGCCTCCCCCAAGCCCATGGGAAAGAGGATAATTAACCACAACTTGCACAATATGGAGGGTGAACTAAAAATGATATAAACACACAAAAATAGGACAAAAACAAGACAAGACTACAAAATTTACAAGGAAGGAAGAAGAGAAGAACCCAAGTTCTAACTCTAAAACAACATGGGGAAGAGAGGAAAGATGTTCTCCAATAATTATAATCCAATAATAGTTGCATAAAACCAAATAATCCATACCCTCCTTATTTCTCCATTTACATACAATCCCTCCTTATTCCTCCACCCTTTCCCCAAGTCCTTCTTGGAAGGATTTTCAAACCCCAAAGGAGTTTCCTTACCGAGAATGGGGAAGGATATTCAAGCGAAATGAATTAACTTCCCCACCTCAACCATTTGAGGGGAAAAACTATAAGACCCTACAAGAATTTTCCATCAAGCCTTGAGGATTGAGAGGGAAAATCCGTCTCTCTTTCCCCAAAACTCCAAAAATCCATCATGTCATATGATGGAGGGAGTAAAACAAGCAACACACAACCAAAATCCACATGCAACAATAACAATTTCAAGCAGCCAATCTAACAACTAAAAGGAAAACAACACAACCAATAAGACATAAGAGCCTACCTCAAAGAAAGCTCTCCAAAAATCTTTCCAACTTCAAATTTCTCCACTCTTGACTCAAGCAAATCACTAGCTCCCAATCACCCAAGCATCCAAGCAAGAAGTTCCAAAAAAAAAGTCCCTCTCTTTTCCCATGAAGAGAAATTTGAAGAGGAGCAAGCAAGAGTTTTCACAAATGAAGGGGTGACATGTGTCACCCCTCTTCTCTTTCAAGGTCAAAGATTCCAAAACAAAAGAGATAAAGGGTAAAAATGTCTTTTTTCCCTCTTTTTCCAAAATACCCCAAATGTTATTAAGACAACACTAGTGCAACTTTTAACAAGCACTCTAATCCACAGCCCCCTTTCATGGATGTGACCAAACAAGAGGCAAAAAGAGAGGGAAACCTCCCTCTAGCCTTTGAAATAAGCCCCCCTACCCATTAGGTAGGGTCCAAGGGCTCATTTTTATGTTAGGGGAATTCCCAAGCTAAAAACGGGTCCCCAAAAATGCCCAAAATAACCCAATTTCGGGTTTTTGCATTTTTGGCACAAGGGTAGAGGGTGTGGGGACCACCCAAGGGTTTCACATGAGACCCTAAACCCTTGTGATTAAGTAACTCATAAAACAAAATCAAAATTTTAATGAAAGTGGGATTATTAACTCCTAAAACAAGTTTACAACATAACTAATTACCCTAAACAAATTTAGTAATTCAAGGCACAATACATTACAAAAATTTGGGTCACTCATGGTGCCCAAAATAATAATCTCCAACACTAAGGTTTCACACAATGAACATGGCTGGGACTCAGCCCGTGGGCTGCTTGTGCAAAATTGTGTAGCTGGCCTGAATCCCACGTTCTCCTGTAAACCTGTCACCTGCACACTCATTGCACACATTAGCCGCACCTGTCCGATACAATATAAATCAACGATTGAGTAAGATATCAATGAGTTCTAACTAGCCTAACATCCTATTGAAATCAAAATGCGACAATGTGCATAATTATACTCAACTCTCCAAAGTTAGACAAGATGATAAAGTGACATATAACCATAGAATCCCAACATGCAACAACTAAGTATCCATCAGTATAATTATGTTCCAAAAATAACATCATATCCATTAGTATCCATGACATCATAAGAAAATGTGACAACATAGAAATTAAGCTAAATTGGTGCTATACGCCTGAATGTCCACTCATGTCTAATAAGATCCAATCTCTAATATAATGTCCACGATCTAACAAAACTCTGTCAAAACATGTCTATGAGTAAAGAAACAACAAGCTACTGAGCTATGAAAAGTGTGGGCACTATCAACCAATACAAAATAATAAATATTACTTATTTCTGACACTAATGGAAGAACTTTGTCCTAATGGACATTTTCATTCTTGATCTTTTCCAAGTAGTCATTTTTATCTTCGAAGTGGTGTCCTTTTTCAAGAATTATTTCAACACACCTATTATTGTCTCTTTCTTTCATTGTGTGACCTTAGGCCTTTTTTATTTTTTCATTAAGATAAAGAGGGGGATAGTGGGAAAGAAAGGAATGAAACTTTTGTATGTTGAGAGAGACAAAAGAAGTTGCTGATATGAGTAAAAACCTTTTTGGAAAGAGATGGTAGTGCATTAGGATTCATAAATGACTATACATAAGAAGTTAGAGCTCTCATATGCTCCTTTAACTATGTTATTGTCTATTTGTATTCATTGTTTCATGAAAGCATGCGGGTATCAGATTCCTTGAAAAAATGTGCATCACACTCATGTGTTGTTTGTCCCAAATATATTGTTATAATTTAATAATATTCATGATTCATATCCTCCACGATTTTCATAAATTTTGTTCAAGAAACCTATACATACTGATTACCAAAATCTCCACTGAAAAATTGAGGTTATATGTGACTTATTACCTTGTTTGGTTTTCATGATCCTTGAGAATAACTTTAAAGACGAATTTCGATGTTTTCTATAATGTCCTTAGCTTACTCCAAATAAATTTTCAGATCCATGGGAAATTTTCTATTATTTTGGGCTCAACATTAAGCACGATAGAACTTTCTGGTTCGTGATGAGGAATAACATCTTGTAATTTATGAGATGACTTAGCTGTTAAAGAGGAAACACTTGGGAACCAATGCAAAACTAGAGATTGTGA
Organism: Taxus chinensis; assembly: GCA_019776745.2. Lineage (NCBI taxonomy): Eukaryota > Viridiplantae > Streptophyta > Pinopsida > Cupressales > Taxaceae > Taxus > Taxus chinensis. The sequence continues at coordinate 490,663,753 of CM034146.1, forward strand.
AAGTTAAATCTCACCTTACTCAAGCTCTTCAACATGATATTCAGTGGCTTTGGTTTTCTTGTGAAGCCTTCTAGGGTGAAATCCTTCAGTGTGTTCTTATTCCATGACATATCTCTTCAAGGAATCCCTTTAGTGAGTGGAGTTTGTGTGTCTCTTTGATGCCTTTAAGGATGAAACTTGATATTCTTATCTTGAGAGAGTTAGGAGACCACAAGATTTGATGATGGAAATTATATTTTTCTTGAAAAAATCCCTTGATCCTTGAATCACTTCTTTAGTCCTCTCATTGATGTCACATGATTCTCTTATGTTCCATGAGATAGGTGAAAGAGGTTTAGACTTTACTGCTTGATACTTTGGTTTAAACATATACGATCCATCATCTCTAACTACTTCAATGAACCAATCAAATTTAAAATTCCCAATTTGACCAATTTTCATCCTCACATGGTCCTTCTTCCTCACTTCAAATTCATTAAGGCAATTGGCCTAATAGTCCTCAATTTTAGGAAAATGGTGTAGTATAAGGAAAGTGAAAGTTTCAAGATTTCTCCTAATATAAAAATTGGGCCTAGATACATAGGATTAGAGGATGAGGGAAGAAAAGGAGGCTTCAATCTGATGTATCTATAAATTTTTTACACGAATAGATCTCCAGAGATATAGGAAAGGAAACACTTTTATTTTTATTATTTTTACATTTGTTATGAACATGAGAAAATTTCTCACATAATTCAAACATTACCATTTTTTCACTAGGGCACATGGGAAGTCTACGAGGAGCAAGATCAAAGCATGAAACCCTGATGTCGGTGAAGGTTGATAACTTGGTGAAGTATATCCCATATTTATCGATTAGTGAAACCACATGAGAGGACATATTAAACTTTGTTTTTCCTTATATAATTATGATGATGAACATGGTGAATGCATCATTCACCATGGTAGTATTATGGTTACTCTCGTTATGCATGATCTTCTAGTATTTCTCTTAGGTAAGATCCTTTTGGGAGACATTTAGAGCTGTAGTTAGGCCTTGTGTAGGAAAGAGAATATACTTGATAAGAGGTCATAATGATTTTTTTGGTAGAGGGATAATGGAGAAACTACTGATGAATATTATCACTTATAATTTTTCCCAAATCCACCACCTAGTACCTTTCACTAGAAACAAGGATGAATTGGACCATCTAGTCCTTAATATATTTTTTCATCTCTTCACCAATCACTCTACTCAATAAGATGATAGCATATGAGTAACATTCATGGAATTCACTTCTATACAATTTTTTATGCACACGAGAAGGTTTACTTCCCTACCTAAGCCATGATTTGAGTGAAATGCCTTACAATTATGATTCATTATTTTCCCATTCTTGTGATGCAAATTATTTGGTGACGATGATCATACTACCACTAGTTGGAATTTGTAAAGGGAGCAAGGAATGCGAGAACTACATTTTCATCTACTTACATTATCCTAGAGTCAAGCTCATAATGTTGTGCACATGCTAAGACCAACTCAGTGGTATGAACAGATAATGGTTGACACCCTACTAAGAATAATATGCTCGAAAATATTTTCTCTTCCATTGGCTCCCAGGTCCTCTAAGAATTCTATTTTTAGAACTTCGAGATCCATGTGAGTGACATCATTATATACTATATCTAGATACTTAGTAATGAGGGTTGAAAAGGGATCAATACCAGAGTATTTGAACTTCATTTTTCCAAAAAGCATTGATACAAGTAAAATTGGACTTGCACAAACTTTTTGCACTCAAATAAGAAAATTTCTATATTTAGTAGGTAGTGTCCAGGACTACTATTTTTGGTAATTTCTCACTATTTTTTCTCTCTGATATGCCTAATTCATTTATATAATTATAACTATTGAAGGTTTACTATTTTTAGAAACATGCTATTTTTAGATGCATACTTTCTCGAATACTGCTATTTTAGAAATTTTCTTGAATTACCCTTTTTTGATGTTTTTTGTTTATTCAGGATATTATAAATGATGAAAATACATTGGTCTAGGAAACATACTATTTTTAGAAACCTATTATTTTGAATACCTTCTATTTTTATAAATTTCACTTACCGATGTTGGGTTACAACAAAACCATTGTCAAAATATTCCATTTTACACTAGGATCTTCTGCTCTGAATTTCATGATTTTCCATCTGCTGGATCTTTAGGAAATTTAAAATTAGGTTTTAGGGTTTAATATTTTAGTTTTTTGTTGTAAAAAACTAATGGAACAACTAAGTTTTCTTCAAAAATCTTCCCAAAGGTGTTTTGGAGAGGGATATTTTGGAAATTTTTAAGGCAATTAGAATTCTAGATAAAAAGTTATGAGAAAATTCTTGTTTTGGTAGCTATGCATGTCTGGAAGAATTTTGGTAGGATTTATGGGTGAAAATTGTGTTTATAGGGTGTTACAACAACCTAGCATGAAAAATGGTTGTGTGATGAGAGAGGATTTAGGATGATTAAATATGTTTTTTTACTCACCTGTAAACTTCACACATAACCTAAGTTAGAATGGAGTGATTAAGGGTTTAAAACTGGTGCAAGAGTGACTGTTATCCAATTTTCACCCCCCAGGGTAAAAATTGATAACATGCATCAGAATATTCAAGTCCCAGGCAGATAGATTGATTCAAGGCAAAAAATCATGTTTCTATTGTCCCCTCATATTTTTTCTAACTCTCCTGTCCAAGGAGAAAAGAGCAAGTTCTAAAAAAGGGTGAAAAAGTTGCAAAAAAACAAGCTTGGGCCAGAAAAAATCATGAAAATTGGCTAAGTCCTAGTCCAAGCGGCCCTTGGGATAGTTGGGATGTCAGGGTATGAACCGGCTGAAAAGCCTCTAGGCGGTCCAAACATTTTGGGACATCTGAGCAGTGGGGACGCGCAGGACGCGAAAGGGCGAACCAGCCAAAGGTAAAAGAAAAATTGACAAACTGTTGTCCCTAACAGGCTGGGAAATTTGGGCCATGAGGATGCGAAGGATGTGAACCACCCGGATCGGCCGAAACAAAGAAATTTCACACTGGGACAGTTGGGACATAGGGATGCGGAGAGCCGAAGGAGCTGAGAGCCAATCAAATAACGCCACGTGTCTTCACCTGAAAGAGGGACAAGGAAGCTTGAATCGGGTGGATCAGAGGAATTTGTCCCAAAAAGTTGGGGACAATCGGGCCAAAGGGATGTGAGGGACATGAAAAGCCGGTAGGCCTGCGGACGAATCAAGAAATGCCACGTGTCACAAGGGAAAACGTCCAAAATTTCAAAGGGCAAGGTTTGAAGCGTTGGCCCGAGCCAATAAAAAGAGGACATGTGTCCTAAGGAGAAGGGGAGTGTGGAGCTTAGGGAGGAATTAGAGAATTTGGCAAAAGTTTTGGCCAAAAACTAAAAGGTGAAAGATGACCCCGCGCCCCTGTCCTCCAACCAGATCATGCCACATGTCCCAAGTGGCGGGGACGCGGGGAAAAAATGGGAAATTTTCCAAAATTACAAAAAGTCAAAAATTTCAAGGAAAACCCACGGGTAAGGGAAGGAGAGAGAATTTCTCATCTAATCAGCACCCGACATGTGTCGTCCAGGTGGCGGAGTGCAGGAAAAAATTTCAAAACCCGTTTTTACCTGTTTTGTGCCCTAAATCTTCAGATCTCCATATCTTTCGATCCAGAGCTCAGATTTGCACGTTCTTTATATCATTGGAAAGCTTGTGAAATTATCTACATGATTCTGGGGTCAATATTTAATTTTGGTTTAGTCTAGAGAGATAAAGTTAAGAAACGGCTCTGACGCATGTCCATGGCTAGAAATGACATTTCAGCGACCAAATTTAATGCAGAATGGGTTGCATTCTCCTCCAATTCGGTCAAAAATGACAGGGTATGGGTTTGTAAGGTCCCCCATGCCATTTTAATGCATTTGTAGTCAATGAGGAATGGGCTCCCATGTTTTGTACATTTTCTCTCTCCTGGGCTCGACCCATGTAATGTAAAAGCCAGATTTGGCTCATTTCTAAAGGGGAACATTTTTGGGCATAACAGACTACTTCTTTCACCTCCAGCAAGTGATTGATGCAAGAATCAGACCTCTTCAAAGATTTTAACAGTTTTTCTACCTCTCTGAGGTTGTAATGCAGTGGTTTTGACATTGGAAATGATAATGCAAGCTTTGTGAATGGGTTTCAGTCCTTTGTTTGTATTATTTGCTTCATTTCAGATCCTAAATTATATCTTATTAGCCTGTGTATGATTTTATGCTGAAATCTTTGGTTTGTGTGTATTTGCATGACAAAAATATTCACCACTCCTTTTGGTGCATCACCACCTTTAGTTAGTTTCAATTTTTGCACTTCTATCCTTGTCTCCTTGCAATTTAGAGTAAGATTAGGATCTGAACCTCTATAGTTGTGCAAATATAGATCTAAATCAGAGGATTTTGAGGAACCATCCTCTAATCTGGAGATTCCTCTCTCAGTTTCACAAGTCCCACACTTGGAGAGAGGTTTCCATGTTGTGCAATCACACTAGGTGTTAGAGTGATCAACCTAGAAATCTGATCAACATCCAGGGGTGCTGTGATTTTGCACTAATAGTGACACAGGGGACACCAAGGACACCAAAGTGAAAATTTCACTAAATGGCGATAAGTGTAATCTTGTGGTGTGTGGTGGATGATATGAGGTGGTTGGTAAATTGTACTAGCAAAGATGTGTGTGGTTGCATGGGGGTCTAGAGGCTACAAGAATATTTTGGTCACACTTTTGTGTTCCCCTTATCTGCCCTAGGGATAAGGAGATAGAGGAGACACAAGGGAAACCAAATTACAACCTATGAGAAGAAGGGATGTTACACTTTTGTGTCCCCTTATCCCCCTTGCACCATGGGGATAGACGGGATAGTGGGGACACCTGAGACACCAGAGTGTCCAAAGTACAACTTAGGGAGGAGGATGAGGTTAGAATTTTGTGTCCCTTGTGCTCCCATTGTACCTAGGGGAACAAAATGGACACAATAGTGTCCAAAGTATGACTAGGCTTAACATGGAAAGCATATTTTGCACTAGATGTCCAAATTTGGACATCATACTTGTGTTTTTCACCCAAGAGGCTTAGAATCATGTTTTTGGGTCAAATATTATATTATTTTGACTCAAAAGAACATTATAATATCAATTGAAACATTACCAACACTTTATTTTTCCTAAAATTTAAAATATAGGTCCTTTTTATCTAGAATTCAGAGTGGAAACTGAAGTGTTTTGAAATGTCTCTGGAAGTATTTAAGCTTTGGAGAAAACTTGATGTTTCCATCTTGTATATAATTACCATATATTTTTTATTCCTAACTCACTATGGAACTCTTAGAATCATCAGGAGAAGTCAGGTTTCACCATTAGGATGTTCATTCCATGTACCTAGAAAACCCGGTGTTGAATAAGTTATTTTTGAATGATATTTTCTTTCCTAAATTTCTTCAAACACCTTCAATACTCTCTAAAACAACCCTCAGATACTTTATATATTCCCATAACATCCTTTGAGGATGCATATTGGCTGCAAAATGATTTTAAAAAATGGCCTTTTAGGTCTCCAGGAGGAATTGTCTTTGATAGAACTTTACTAAATTCATCTATAAAATTCATCACCCTTCTTTGTACACTAAGGCATGCTTGAAAACATTCATTAACACATTCCTCATATCTAGGTTGATGGTGTCATTAAAGACAGGTTGGCTAGGAGAGGGGCTCAATGTGATCAAGAAGCATAATTTTGAACTATGGGCTTAGTTGTCATGCTTTAACCTTTCAATTTTTAGGCTAGTCATTTTGAATGAAATTTTTTTATTTAAGTCTTCGTGGATTTATTTATAGGGTATAAAACTATCTTACATGTTATTCAAGGGAGGAATCATATTCGGTGTATCATCAATTTCATGTTATTAATATTTGGAGGATATCCCTATGATCTCAAGGTGTATAATGAATTACTATTTATTATCTTGATTTATGTTTTATGGATGGTTAGTGCATGCAGTTTCTTGAAGTTATTTTATGATATTATAAAGCATTTTATAAAAAAAATTTGGGTGAGAAATTTCCATATGTTGAACCCTTTTCACTATGGGTTGTTAGTATTAGGTTCTTAGTTTTATGAATGTTGGGTGTTTGAAGGGTAAAATTATTTTACCTTCTAGTTTTTTTGTAAGGATTGATATTGTAAATCTCATAGCTTCCATGAACATGTTTTATATTTGAACAATGTTCCTTATGTGAGGAACACATATTTATTCATAACCCTTAATTTTCAAGGACTCATTCCTTTTGTATCTTATTTCATGTATCCAACTAGCTACTAGTGTTGGGTTCATTGAGTATGTAGATGTAGGTATATTTGTTCCCTCTCTTAGTTTTCCTAGAGGGTGATGGGATGATTTGTGTGGTGTTTGGAGTTTTAGTTTGTTAGAAGTATCCAAATTGTGATTTTTTAGCATGACTCTTGAATATGTAACTCAAGTTTTTCAATGTCTTATTCTTCTAAGATCTGGAATCATGTGACGAGTTTAAGTAATTGTCATTTATGTGTAGGGAGTATTTTGAGGATTATGGTATTTTGTTTTGTAGTCTTTATATTTACAACCCATGTTAAATCAAGGTTGAAGCTAGTTTAATTTGTATTCATTTAGTTTTAAGGTGGTTTCTTCCCCATAATATTCTAAATAATTTTAGGTTTTTTTAAATCCATTATGAGGAATTATTTCATTATGCACACAACAATGTTGGTCCCTTCCAGTTGTGTTTTAAGATTAGGTTCTAATTGGTGTTGGTGCTTGAGATATATTTTCTTCATATCTTATGGTCATGGAATTATTAGAATAAATCTTAAGTGAGATGATTTATGTGACTAGTCATTGGTTGTTGTTGGTATTTAATATTAATTATATAAATAATTTAAGTTTAATCTTCTGTGCCTTTGATTTTCATGTGATAAAAGTACACAATACATCTTAAGTACCACATAAGGGGTACACATTAAAAGGGTTAGGGTGAACCCCTAAGAAAAATAATTTAATTTGTAATTTCTACACCCTAAAATAGATAATTTATAAATAAGGTTAGGGAAATAAGGGTTATGGAAAATCCCTTTTTGGATCAACCTTATTAAAATGGCATATGCCAAATTTACAATTTCATAATTTCATACCAAAGAAGACATGTTATTGTAATTTGAAATAAGTATCAATCATGTTTAAATTGTCTCAAATAAAATTTAAATAATTTATATAACTATGCATACACATTATTTAATATTCTTGCAACACTCAGCTTGTTGAGTGGCCCATACTATAGATTCTTGTAGTGGTGACTATACGACTGAAAATCAACACATGACTTTCAAGTGCACTCAACCTCCTGAGGTCATGTCTAGAAATTTTATGTGGAATGAAATGATGTCTATGTGGAAGCTATATAAGGAAAAATAAATGCAATGTGGATAAGGAAAGATCAAAGAAATATAATGTCTTGTATGGGAACTAATATAATATGCTTGTCCAAGGCAATGAAAGCTAGTATTAACTGTGTGGGTGAAATGGAATGGTCTAAGAGGATGGTAAAATGTAAAAGGAGATCAATATCTGGATCACAGAATATTCTCATAATGGGTTGGGGAAGGCATCAAAACTATCATACGTTTGTCTTATAGGAAATTCCATATAAGGTCATGGAGGTTAGAGAACAAACATATGGAAAGGATAAGTGAGTGGATTGTGGGAACTAGTCTCACCTAGGCTGGTTCCACTAGAAATCATAAACCTTTTTGGCTTTGACATTCAGGGTAGTCAATTTTATATGATGACAGGTGAAAGTGGTGAGGATTAGAAAACTGAAATCCTAAGGCTTGTGTCAATATCTATGTGTAAGTAAGATATGTTTGGTTGCAAGACCTGGGGATCGCATACTTTGTCTCTTGTTTGTTGAGGACCCTAAATACTCATGCAGGATATATGAATAGATAACTATGTTAAAATGATAGACAACTAATCAAAGAAACCTATGGTCAGGCTAATTTTCCAAGAACTCGTAAGCTCTATCATCTTCGGTGTCCAAATCCCTCAACTTTGTAGTGATAACATGTGGTTTTGAGGTGGTTTGGAAGATGTGAATTTAAAGGCCTCGGTTGATGTTTGACAATGCCATGAATAGGTTTAGTTGTGTAGCTATTGGTCCAAAAACATAATCTACGGGTTCCCTAGGACCTTGAATGGTCATGCGAACATGGAAACTACTAAATTAAAGGAAACAAAAATCTAAAAAAGAAACCGTAAGAAGGAAAGGTCAATCTTGAGCCAATTAGGGATGCGTATGGAGATGTATTAATTCCCGCTAATTAAACTATGTTCTTGATTGAAAAAAAGAAACAAACAAATTTAAACCAAAACAATTCAATTACTCTCATTGAATTAATTAAACCTACGTGATGATTTTGACTAATTAACAAAGGGAACGAATAATTTAACACATAAAACAAATCTATTATAATGTTTTTGTTATTTTCAATAAAATAATGGAAATTCAAAAAATAAAAAAGTAATTGAACTATTATAATATTTTTGGATTTTTATGCTTTCTGGAACAAATAAAATAAATCTATAGAAGAAATACGAAGAAGTTGAAATTTCTTCTACAATACTATTAACGGAACAAAACAAAATAATAACCTGGTGTGGCTATTTTCTTGTGCATAATGAACCTAGTCTATTCTAATAAAACAAAAGCTTTTCCAATTTGTATTTATAGATCTAAAACTTCCTCTGCTCTACCTCAGAGACATGGTAAGAAATCAAATCTTCTCAGAATCTCTTCTTCCCTTGTAACTTCCCTGGTAGAAATCAAGGATCCAATGAAATCTTACAAATTGAAATGAAATTAAAATTGATACGAAACTAATGTAGGATATTTCTTCTAGAAAAACTTCCCTTGTAAACCCACAGGGATAGGCAGCAAAACAACTTTCACTAGAATATTTATGCAAACAAATGGAAACTACAACAATGAATTTTCCCCCCGCTCCGCGTCTGCTCCGCGACTGCTCCGCGGCTGCTCCGCGTCTGCTTCGCGGTTGCTTCGCGACTGCTCCGCGATTGCTCCGCGGCTGCTCCGCAACTGCTCCGAGATTTCTCCGCGACTGTTCCGCGGCTACCATGGTTTCTACGCGGGCTTCATCTAAAAAAAGGGTTCGAGGAGGCACGAGCATTGCCAGAGGTTCGCCCCTCTCAATTCGAAATGAGGTCCCTATTAATGGCGGCGAGAAACCAGTGGTATCTGTGGGAGGTGGATGCAAAAATGTAGAGGAAAATAAAGCACCAATCTCATGGATTGGTATGGCTTGCAATACTAACCAAGACCCCCATATCAAAACAGGGGTGTTCACTCATGGGACAGGTAAAGATGGTTCAGTCAAAGATTCATTATCTCCTTTAAAACTCAATACTGGTAACTGCAGGTTGCAAGAGACTAAGAGTGGATCTGGTGATGGAGGAAGAGGTACAGGGGTAAGCCAGAACCAGGACAATCTAAACAGCAACAATAGGTCTGGATCTTATGCTTCAGCGGTCTCCAAACAGAAGGAGAATGTCAGAAATGAGCTCTTAAAACCCTCCCAGGAGGTCCCGACACTGAAAATCGAAGAGGATTTACTTCTAAAGGTTCTTAAGGAGGAGGAAAATCTCTCCCATCTGGGGCTCATATGCAGATTTCACAAATTTTTGGCCTAAGCTTTCTCAGCTTCATGACTGGATAGCCCAGAGATGGAGAGAAAAAATACAAGGTAAGATTGAGCTTTATCCTTGTGCTAAAGCTTACTTCATTGCTGTCTTTGAAACCCCTGAAGATAGGGATTTAATTTTTAGTCAACATTGGGTTTGGGGGGAACATGGGCTTATGTCCAAACCATGGTATCCATCTTTCGACCCATTAAAGGAGTCTTTTGATACCTACCCGATTTGGGTTCATCTACCAGGACTCCCATTGCAGCTTTGGAACAGATCTTGTCTCATTGCTATAGGGGATACTTTAGGCTCATGTGTAGCAGTTGATGATAAGACCTCCATTCAAACCCATACTACTTATGCTCGAATCCTGGTTGATCTCGATACCTCCAAATGTTTACCAGCAGAAATCAATCTTCAGATTGGAGCCAGGCTCTGGGTGCAGAGGATAGACTATGAGAGACTTGCCTTCAGATGTAGGCGTTGCTTCCAAACTGGTCATGTTACAGATGACTGTGAACACTCCAAACGTAAGACCAAAACAGCCTGGTGGAGGGATTCTCTACCTGAACATCTTACAATCGACTCAAATCCGGCTAAGGATTCGAGTGCCCCCCTGCAAGCTAACTCACCCATCATGGTTGATTCACAGACCAATACAGAGAAGCCTCCAGATTATTCTTTGCAGGTTTCTGATTCAGTGATTAAAGATATTCCGACCTCCCATTTGGGTCACTCCCCCATCAAACCTATTGCAGTTTTTCCGACTGTAGTGGATGTGGGAAATCAGGAATGGACAGTGGTGGATCGGAAAAAGAAGGGTAATGCCAAATCTAAATCCCCCACCATATCGGACAAGATTTGATTCTTGTCTTTTTGGGCGCTATCATTGCTACATTTTGGCTTATGGCCTACTACGCAGTTGCTAGGCAGCTGTGTTGTTGTTTTGTTGCTGTTTTGTTGCAGCTGGTTTGCTTTTGTTGGTTCCTTCCTTGTCAGTTTTTTTTGGGCTCTTTTGTGATGATCGTCTGGTTGTTTTCTCCGTTAGTGGTCGGCCGGAGTACATTGTTATCATTTTTGTGGCCGGACCACTGCGTGTTTGCTGTTTGATCACTGTCCAGCAGGTGTTTATTTGCTGTTGTGTTGCTGTTGATTGTTTCTTTGCAGACTGCGTTCTGCACTTGGTCCTTATTGTTATATCAGGATGTTGATCCTTTTTTTCGAGCTTTATTTTCCTATTCTGGCTTCTGAGCCTTGCTGTACAAGGGTATAGTCCCTTTCAAAAAACTATTTGCCAATAATAAAAAAAACAATGAATTTTCTATTAACTTGAATATTCTAATCAAATTGTGAATTGAGATCTAAAGAAATTAAATAAATCTTCAAGAAAACCAAGTATATCCCCAACCTGGAATTTTTTGAACTATGAAAAATCTAGTAATGGTTTTACTATGTTGTCCCCTAGCTTATTTTCCAATTTTGTGCTCAGATGAATCTAAGGAATTGTGTTGGGTAGTCCAGAAGAAGTGCTGCAGAAGGAATGGCTTATAGAAAATCTAGTATTAATGTAGATGATAGAATAATAAGGAAATAGAAATGATATTTCTTAAGTATTTCTCAGCAAGATTACAGAAGCATAACGGTGCAATTCAAAGCAATGATCTCCAACAAATGCTTTACGAAGAATCTTGGATCTTATAGGAAAAAGACAGATAAATGGTGTAAGCCATTTTATAGTCAAGAGGTGCCACCCATCTTAGAGAAGGAGAAATTAACTCTAATTAATCAGCAGAAAGGGAAAGAGAAGTTGGTATGCATCAAATGATCCCAAGAACAACCAATTTATCCTAGAAACATGTACTAAAACAAGTTCGAAGAAATTGAAACACATTCAGAACACGTCATAATGAGCTTACGAAAAGCCACACACAACCTCTGGTCTATACTGAGGGGTGGTTGCATAACCTCCACTTAGGGCAGACTAATGGTTGCATAACTGTTGGGAAGGTTGTGTAACCGCTATGGTGATTCCGTGACTTAAAGTCAAAAGCTAAGTAAAAAGATATGAAAGAGATACAAGAAAACATGGAAAGCATGGAAATGGTTAAGGGAAGCATTATAGGCTACAACTATATACTACAAGTGGGAAGTTGGACTTGAAGACCATTGAAAAAGATATTAATCATCATAGGGGATTTTTGACCATTCCAACAATGTAGCATGTGTAAAATTGGGTGCGTATAGTGACATTATTGACTTACATGTGAGAGCTATTAATTTTTTTTAGTATGATACGATTTCAATATGTTATAATGCAATAATATTATTTCAATGACATTGCTAGTATAACCATGAGGAATATATAGATGTATGTGACTAGACCTTACAATGTACTTATATTAGTGAACTAGTCGTTTTTATTGTAGATTCTATCAAACACTCTCAATTGATATGTATTTAGATTTTTTAATATTAGGGATGCATTAATCTACCATTTTATATAAGAAAACGTGTATCTATTTTATATATAGAAGGTAGAGAGAATAATGTATTTCATTTAAGAGTTGTGAGTATTTTTTATTAACGGTAAATCTAGAGTTTTCAAAGGGTCTACCTCCCCTTTAAAAAATATTAAAAAAATCATAGAGGACTACATAAATCTAAGGGATAATATATGATGAAAAAAATAACCCTTCTAAAAAGCCATTAGTAAAAGGTCAACCAGAAACAAGAAAAGCATAACTCCTACTTTGAGGAATCTTGCTATTTAATTTTTCTACTCCTTACAATCTGTTAGTGTAGGTTATTATTTATCTTTTTATTTATTTATTAGGATAATTCTTAGACTTGTGTTAGCCCTACATTTGTTGGGTTAGCTTGCTTAGGTGTACTAGTTGTGTGGAGTTAGCTTCTTAGTTATGTCGAGCTAGCTTACTAGTCTTTTGGAATTAACTTAACTACCAGTATTAGTTAGTGGGAGTTCTTCACCATTGATTTAGGTAGTAGTTGCACTTCCCTCCTCCTATATTTACATCTTTCTTATTGAATAATTCAAGTCATTCTATTGTAATGTATTGAGCATTATGGATTATGATGGATTTCCATATATGGTATTTTAGCTCTTCTACTTTGCTAATCTAATGTGGTGTGCTATTATCATATGAGATCACGGCTTGGAATAGTATTCTTATCGTTCCTTTCATGGTATCAGAGTTATAGATGATGTAGAAATCCATCTGTAAGTTTTTCTTTGCAATAAAGAGTTTATTTTTTCATGTATTCGGAAGTTGTTAGCACTTTTATGTAGAATACATTTTTATACAAAACAAAGTGTGCCATTGGATTTGGAAGGTGCCAAAACCATAGAATCAACTGCAAACTCGACCATGTTTTGAGATAGTCAAATTTGGGTGCATTCTTTTATCCATTGGATATAAGCGTGTACCTTCTAGATGCATTCTTTTAGCCTCTGGGTATTTTGGTTTTGGATGTAGTCTTTTATCCATAAGATGTAGATTTGTACCCTCTGGGTGCATTCTTTTATCCATTGGATATAAGCATGTACCTTCTAGATGTATTCTTTGACCCTCTGGGTATTTCGATTCTGGATGCAGTATTTTCTCCACTGGACATTGATTTATACCCTATGGGTGCATTCTTTTATCTATTAGATATAAACATGTACCTTCTAGATGCATTCTTTTACCCTCTGGGTATTTTGGTTTTGGATGGAGTCTTTTATCCACTGGACACAAATCTGTACCCTCTTGGTGCATTCTTTTATCCATTGGATATAAGCGTGTACCTTCTAGATGCATTCTTTTACCCTTTGGATATTCCAGTTTTGGATGCACTCTTTTATCCACTGGACATAGATCTATACCCTCTGGGTGCATTCTTTTATCCATTGGATATAAGTGTGTACCCTCTGGACGCAATGATTTACCCTCTAGACATTTTAGGTTTTAGGTGTAGGATTTTATCCTTTGGTCACAAGCATGTATCATGTGGATGCACTCTTTTACCCTTTGGACATTTGGGTGTCACGTGTACCTTTTAAAAAGATCAGCATTAAAATATTATTTTAATAGCAAAACTTTGTAGAGCTCATAACTTTTGATTTGTAGCTCAGATTAAGGTGATTTTTTTTTTGAAATTGTATATATTTTTGAGATCTACACATTGGTGAAATTTTTATACACATATTTCAAATGTAAAAGGTACTGTTACTCATTGTAATATTTATATGCACTCAATTATAAAGTGTCAAATTCAAGAGGGTGTTGTGATCACTTGTGGACGCAATTTCAGTTGAGCCCGATGTCCTAAACTTTTGGGTATTACATTCTTGTATCTATGGGTGTATACATTTATATATCTCTTTTTTGTTGAGATATTTTGGATCTATGTTTTTGACACTTTAATTGGCATGTTGACAGTCTCTCTTGTGGGGGAGCTATTCTAGTGGAGCCCAGTGTTAGTTTGTCAGTGCTCGAGTAGTTGATTTTGACAACTCATACAGATTTGTGGTATCACTCTACCCATTTTGCAGTATGGGAGGGTGTGGTGTTGATACTGATTCTTTGGGTTTCGTGTCCTTGTCTTGTTACCTTGGCTTTTTCTTGGATCGTGGCACTTCTATTTATTTGGATCTCGTGTCCTTTCCTTGTTGCCTTAGTTTTTCTTGTATCATGGCACACCTATTTGTAGCAGTTGATCAAATTATGTTTGGTGTTTGTTTTTCACTTTTCGACATCACTAAAGGATCAGCTACATATTTGCACAGGTAAATCACTCTCTGTATTATTATATTTACTGTCCCTAATATCTTGTGCAATACAATAGGCTAATATATAGCCAATACAATAGACAAACCTCTTCCTATAAAATAGGAAGTGTATCAAACAACTTACCCGTTTATAAATTTACGGGTACAACAAGACTCTATGAATAATATATTCTTTCAAACCTAATATTTATAATGTAAACATTAATAATTAATTTCCTAACATTCCCCCCCTTAATGTTTACATGGTACAACATATCTCGTTCACTGATTGTAGCCTGCCACCTCTGTGTGCTCATGATCAACTCCGCAAATGTGCAGCATTGGGCTTGCACAAAACTCGAACATGTGTCAACGCACATTTCTTCCACTGATGGTTTTCTCCGGCTTCTACCAACAACCTTACCAGTTGGTTTTGCAGGTGTACCAATAACCTTTCACACTTGGTTTTGCAGGATTACCAAAAACCTTACACAATTGGTTTTTACAAGTTTACCAAAAACCTTTACATCATGATTGTTACAATACTTTTGATCAATATTATACAATGTCACTATAAAAGGGAATCATGTAGGAAATACTGCTTTCAAAACTGAACAATAAAACATAATGGAAATGGAACAATGAGACCATGTTCCCCCCTCATTGTGAACATTTCACTTATTCAATCCAAAACAGGAACTCTGAAATCATACTGCACACAACAAACTGCAATTCAGAAATGAAAGAAAACTCACAAAAACACTGTCACCACAACTTCATGCAGCCCCGTCATTGGTGACTGACGAGAGGTCGCTGAATGACCTCCATCCTCCTGTGCCTCCGTCCTCCAGTCAAAAATCATCTAGAAGAGAAAATCTTCATCACTTTGATGTGCGGTATTTTCTTCCTCTTCATTTTCTCCTTCTTCATCAACAATCATGGCATTATCTTGTAGTTTCCCATCAAGTAAGTCTTGTGCTCTTTTTCTGCAATTGTTAGATATATGAATAGGTTGTTTACAATAGTAGCATGTAAATTATTTCTTCGGTCCTTTAGAGGTTGAACCGTATTTGGTCATTTTCTTACCAAATGCTTTCTTGTTTCTGCCAAACATTGCAGTCTCCTCTGGTTCAACAACCATAATTATTTTTTCTTCATCTAACAAAGAAGAAATAAGTTCTTCTAGACTTGGATTTATTTTGCTTAATGTAAAGACCATATTAGAATAACATGAAGGCATGCTATTAAGTAATATTGCTTTAGCATCATCATCAGGTACATCTACTTTTATGCCAGTAAGTTGATTACAGATAGATCGAAACTTACTGATATGCTCCACCATGCTCTCACCTTCTTCCATCTTGAGGCCGAACAATATTTGCTTTAAGGATATCGCTGCGCTTCCCATTTGTGATCCAAAATTTTTTTTCAATGTCACCTAGATTGTATGAGAGGACTTTTTTAAGTCTATATGATGTAGATAAGCATCTGATAGACCCAATCTAATAATTGCTGTAGCCTTTCGATCTCTGCTGTCCCATTTTATTGCTTCATCTGCATTTGTCAGTTTTTTTTCTTTTCCATCAACAATATCCCACAAGTATTTGTTGATTAGGAATAATTGAGTCCGCACTTGCCAGGTATGAAAATCTTTGCCTTCAAATTTTTCAATGTGACTCAACTTATTCATTATGAATTTTCACACAATATGGACGTCGGATTCTACCGAGAATGCGTCCATGTAATAACATGTAAAAAGTAATTAAAGAGACTTAACAATTTTTCACAAACTACAACAAGCTAGTTAAGAGTAACTAAGAGCCATAATTGCCCTGACCTCTATAACATGTGTATGCTTTGCTAAGAAATACAAATTCCTGTGAATATTGGAAAAATACTTGCCTTTATTTATCTGCCTGATCTATAGCTGGATGCGACTCAATGCATGGTGATGAAGTGATTTTGCATAATCAAATCAAGTAAACTATTATGCGCACAGCTAAATCATATGCTCTGTATTGGTTTGCTCCACCAATGAGTACGAATGCCACAAACCTGGCTTAAAAAAGATCTCCAAACGGTGCAAACTTCACCACTTCCAAGCCTCTATATCTAAATCTAAATCCAAACCGACACCACAAGTCAGATACTTAGTAAATCTTCAAGATTTTACTCCAAACGCTTTTATTTAGCGAGGAAAAGCCAGAAAATTAAATTGACAGCAAAGAGTCCTTCACAAAAGACTATTGTTCAGTCAAAATGAATGGTGGACAGTTGTAACCAAAGAATAGTAACGAATCAAAAATGACAGATCAGGATCAGATGAACACCAATACACGTCCGATCGGATATAGCCATGGCAGCCATTTCATCGTCTACTTTGTCTACACTGGCGCTGGTTTTTCATTCTGCGATGCATCTGATGACTTCGATGGCACTGCCTCTGATTTGGGCGCTACGACTACCGCTGACTTGGAAAAAACTCACGAAATATGCATATGGCCGCACGTCTTTTATTATGAATGTTTGATAAAATAGATCACAGAGGGAAGGTCGCGAGCTGGGCGCTGTAAACTGAATGGATCATATGGATCTGCGCCTTTATCTTTGACTGATAAATTTCATGAATGGATACAGATTTAACAAAATGCCTACAAAATGGATACAGATCAAATACCAAATTTTTTTGGGTGTTTTGAATGATCGATCTCCTTGGGATGTCCGCAGCTAAGTCTCCAAACAATGGAAAGTTGAGCCAAGTTTGAGCAATATACTCCAATCACATGCAATTGAAAATTTGACCGACTGAAGAAAATCCAATCAACCGTTGACAATGGATGTAGGGGCAATCACGATCAAAGTTTGCTGAGCACTTTTGATGTACAACTATGACAGATTCAATATAAATGCTAATTAGAGCATTAGAACTTCATACATGCAGCCACCAAACCAACAACCCGTACAAGAATACAATGGCATGAAACACACTGGTGAAAGAGTTCCCTTTTAAAAAAATTCTTCCAAATACTGATTACTACGCAAATTCTTTTACATTCTCGTCCCTCTCACAAGACTCTCATCTGGATTTTTCTCTGGTACCAAATAAAGGAGCAGCTACATATTTGCACAGGTAAATCACTCTCTGTATTATTATATTTATTGTCCCTAATATCTTGTGCAATACAATAGGCTAATATATAGCCAATACAATAGACAAACCTCTTCCTATAAAATAGGAAGTGTATCAAACAACTTACCCGTTTATAAATTTATGGGTACAACAAGACTCTATGAATAATATATTGTTGAAACAATATATTCTTTCAAACCTAATATTTATAATGTAAACATTAATAATTAATTTCCTAACAATCACTCCATTAATAGTCTCCTTACATGGAGCTATTCTCATAAATCCCAGTGTCAGTTGTTTTTGAGTTATATGATCAAGCAGTGGATTCATACCATAGTGTGCACCACACTTCTTCGACATTTTACAAGTTTTTGGAGTCGAGCTTCTGAGGATATCTTGTAGTAGGATTTTTCTCTCTACTTTGTTATTACTAGTTTTGGGTACCTTGTGGTGTCCATTTTTCCCAGTTGTTGTACGTGGGTACGTCATCAGGCCTTATTTCCAGGACCCACCTTCTTTTTCTCCCACCGAAGCTATGCTTACGGAAGGGTGTTAGTGTAGGTTATTATTTATCCTTTTACTTATTTATCAGGATAATTATTAGACTTGTGTTATCCCTACACTTGTTGGGTTAGCTTTCTTAGGTGTACTAGTTATGTAGAGTTAGCTTCTCAGTTATGTCGAGTTAGCTTACTAGTCTTTTGGAGTTAACTACTAATATCAGTTAGTGGGAATTCTTCACCATTAATTTAGGTAGTAGTTGCACTTCCCTCCTCCTATATGTACATCTTTCTTATTGAATAATTCAAGTCATTCTATTGTAATGTATTGAGCATTATGGATTATGATGGATTTCCATATATGGCATTTTAGCTCTTTTGCTTTGCAAATCTAATGTCCTTTCACAATCCTATAGCTAAACTATAGTGAATTTAATTTATGAGGTGGAACATTTTCCAACCATCTTCCCTCTCCTTATATTTTTCAGTTTTATAATCTTCCATATTTTCTTGATTTGTCTTCTTCCATATTGTTGTAGTTGTTAATCTATTTTTCAATTACTTTTCATTGACTACTCATAGTTATATAAGTGTTTATCAAATATACTTCTGTTGGTTATAAAAAAGGGTACATCAAAGGTTTAAATGAGGGGATAAATAATGATCATCCATATTAAGCATTGGCCATAAGATAATTATTATTTCTACAACCAAATTTCATTATGTATAATATATTAGTGATTAGTGTTATATGATAAAAATAAATCACCAACCTTAAATTCTTCTTCTCATGAATTTGGTGTAATTTTAGTTGGGGTATAACTTTTACAAGTTTGGTCATATTTAGAAGAGGGTAGATATTCTAATAACATTCTAACTAATTTTTATAGAAACAAATACTTTATACTTAATTAGATAGGAATATTGAATCATTTGTTAGCTAATACGAATGAAACTCATTGTAGCACCAAAGCGTATCATATAGACAAAATAATAAACCTTTAACCATTTAATCAACATGATTTTAATATTAAGAAGCATCTTGTCTGGCGTCCCAAAGCTGCAACAATAGCTTTGCCTGAAGCCCCCAACAAAGAAGTAGTGGACAAATCTGTGAAGTCATCTCCGGGCAAGCCTTTTGAAACTTCTGTGAATGAAGACCTTGTTAAGGTATCCTTGGAAGTAAACGAACAAGATGGTTCAGTGAAGGCCATTTTAATCCCTTCTGGTTCAGAAGAGAAAGAAATCCTGTCATTCATTATAGAGGAAGCTTGTAACAAGGAGGATATGAGTGTGATTGAACCCCTGGAGATTCTCTCTACTGGAGAGAAAGGAAATGCGGATCCGCTGCCATACCTCAGCATTACAACAGCGACTGCGCAAGTCTGTTACAGCACCATAACAGCTTCTGATCATACTCCTGACAGTATCCAAAAGCAACAAGAGGAAGGGGAGATTAAGGAAAAGAAGGCCAATTTAATCCCTTCTGGTTCAGAAGAGAAAGAAATCCTGTCATTCATTAGAGAGGAAGCTTATAACAAGGAGGATATGAGTGTGATTGAGCCCCTGGAGATTCTCTCTACTGGAGAGAAAGGAAATGCAGATCCGCTGCCATACCTCAGCATTACAACAGCGTCTGCGCAAGTCTGTTGCAGCACAAAAACAACTTCTGATCACACTCATGACAGTATCCATAAGGAACAAGAGGAAGGGGAGATTACGCCTACCAAGGAAAAGGAAGATCTAGACTCTGGATTCACATTGGTCATCTCAAAAAAGAAAAAAAAAGAATGGAAGGTTTTGAAAGGATCCCAGAATCACTATATAGTGAAAAAAAGGAAATTGACAATTGGGACACCTCTACTTCCAGAACAACCAGATCTTCAGTTAGACGAATAGCTGATTTTGGAGGAAGCTCAAAAAGAGGAAGACCCTCTAAAAAGACTCTCAGAGCTAAGAAAACAGAGAGGGATATTGCAGATGGTGTTCTGCGTCAACTGAACCAGCAAGCAATTCCAACTACCAACCATTCCATATGAAGATCATATCTTGGAATATTAGAGGCCTTAACGGTTACTCTAAGTAAAGAAGCATCAAGGAGTTACGAGACTCCAGTAACCCCAGCATTTTGATTCTTCAAGAAACTAAAATGAAAGCAATGACCATGGATAATATTAAATTTTTTTTTTGGGATAGCTCTGAAATGGCGGCTGTTGATTCTCAGGGTACTTCCGGAGGGCTGGCTACTCTTTGGGATAGAATGCACTGTACTGGTATGATTCTTAGTGATAATATTAATCATCTTGCAATTAAATTTGTCACTATTGAGAAAAAGTGTGAATGGATCTTGTCTAATATTTATGCCCCTAACTCTGCTAGTGGTAGAAGAAAACTATGGGCTGATCTTAAAATCTTTAGAAACCAGCACAGCTCTGCTAACTGGCTTATCATGGGAGACTTCAACTCCCCTCTAAACCCAGGTGAGAAGTTTGGGGGAACCCCCACCTTCTCTAATGGAATGGAGGATTTTGCTGATTTTATCGCTGAACATAACCTCATTGATGTGGATCTGCATGGTAATAAGTATACTTGGAATAATAGAAGGTTGGGAAAGGAGTTCATTCAGGTGAGACTGGACAGGGCACTAATCTCAGCAAACTGGATTCTTAGCCAAGACTTTTACCTCTCTTCTCTGCCTAGAATTGGATCGGATCATAATCCGATTGCTTTAAGCTTTCTCAATTGGACCAAACCTGCAAGAAGCTCGTTCAAATTTGAAAAAATGTGGATGGAGCATGATGATATCTATGACAGAATAAAAGAATGGTGGGAATGGAATGGGGAAGGCACTGCTCAGTTCAGATTGGTTCAAAAACTCAAAAATGTCAAAAAACAAGTCAAACTCTGGAACAAAAATGTTTTTGGGAATATCTTCGAAAAAAAGAAAGAGTTAAAACAGAAGCTTCAGGATCTTGAGTTAAAAATGGATACTATGGGGAGATCGGTTGAAGATGAAGTTAATGAAAAGAAAATTCTTTCTGAGTTGCATACGATCTGTAGTAGAGAAGAGTCCTTTTGGCACCTTAAATCTAGTGCTATCTGGCTTAAAAAGGGTGACAGGAACACAAAGTTCTTCCACATGACCACTCTAAAGCACAGAGCCAGTAATAGGATCTTAGAGGTTTCTAAAAGCAACGGAAGTATCACTAAAGATCCAAACAACATCAAGAAACAAGCACTTAAATTCTACCAAAATCTTCTTAGAGAGAGAAATGTCAGTAATCCGGAAGCTATTTCCTTCATGCTGGAGGCCATCCCTCAGAATAATATTGAGGACCAGAAATTCAGAGATATTACTAAAGCTGTCACGCTTGAAGAGCTGAAAAAGGCTATTTTTTCCCTTAAGGGAGATAAGGCTCCTGGGCCGGATGGATTCTCTATTAATTTTTTTTAGAAGTTCTGGGAAATATGCTCGGAGGATCTACTCAAAGAGGTTAATGAATTTTATAGAACGGGAAATCTTCTAAAAGAGCTCAATAACACGCACATTGTGTTGGCACCTAAAAAAATGGATGCAAAAGATTTCAAGGACTTCAGACCCATCAGTCTTGTTAATGCTATCTTTAGAATTTTCACCAAAATCATTACATCTAGGCTGCAGCTCATAATGAATGATCTCATCTCAAGGCAGCAGAGTGGCTTTATTAAAGGCAGGATAATACAAGACGGTGTGATTATGGTGCATGAAACTATACATTCCATGGAAAATAATAAAAAGGCAAACATGATCCTTAAACTTGTTATGAATAAATCTTTTGACAAAGTTTCTTGGGTCTTCCTTGACAGGATTTTATCCAAATTTGGGTTCACGGAAAAGTTTAGAAAAATTATCAAGTCTTGTATATCTACAGCCAGGTTCTCTGTGGTTGTTAATGGAGAGCCTGTGGGATTTTTCACCAGCAGCAGAGGTCTAAGGCAAGGAGACCCCATCTCCCCCTTGCTCTTCATCCTTTTAGCTGACAGCCTTAGTAGAACAATTAGCAAAGCGGTGGAAGACAGCCTTTTAAATGGTTCTAAACCCACTTCATTCAGCGAAGCTGTCTCTCATCAACAGTTTGCGGATGACACTATCCTTCTTCTTCTGGCCTTAGTTGTAGAAGCTAAAGCTATTAAGGCTCTACTACAGCTCTATGAATCTGCTTCTGGGCAAGAGATTAACTATGAAAAAAGCATCATTTTTTTCTTTAACACCCCTGGGGAAAGACAGCTCAAGATTGCTAAAATTCTGGGCTGTAAAATTGGAGCTCTTCCAGCAACGTACTTAGGCCTCCCTCTTGGCACTAAGAAAGTCTCTCACACGGTGTGGGATGATTTATTGATGAGATTTCAGAAAAAAATGGCCGGTTGGAAAGGGGCCATTCTCTCCAGTGCTGGTAAGTGCCTTCTCATTAAAAGCACACTCCAAAGTCTGCACATCTATATCATGTCACTTTTCAAAATTCCTTCTTCCTTCAGAGAGAAAATTGAAAGGATTCAAAAAAAAATTTTATGGCAAGGCATGGAGGAGAAATTCAGATTTCACCTAGTGGCCTGGGATAAAGTCTGCACCCCAAAGACTATGGGAGGGCTGGGTATAAAAAATATTGAAAAAATGAATGAGGCACTCATCGCTAAGATGGGCTAGAGATTGCTATCTGAGAAACAACCCTGGATTGATGTTATTAAAGCAAAATACTTGAATCAACAAGTTGTTTACTCCTATCTGCATGATGAGCAACTCCCCAATGGTTCCATTTTTTGGAATAATCTGATTAAGAGTAGAAACTTCATAAAGCAGGGCAGCAAATGGAAAGTGGGGGATGGCAGTGACATAAACTTCTGGGAGGATAACTGGTCCAGTGATAATCTCTTGGAGAGATTTGGGATGGCTAAGGACAGCCTTATAAGCAAGTATGGAACTAAAGTCAAGGACTACATTGAAGGAAATGACACCAACAAGACTTGGAAAAGAATTTCTATGGAGCGTATTGAACTGAAACAAATTATTTCCTCCCTTCAAGACCTTCTAGATCTCTTCCCTTTGTGTCAGTTGGATTCCAAGGATGAGCTGGTCTGGAGTAATTCACAAGATGGAAAATATTCAGTCAAATATGGGTATACCAATCTTTTTCACAGTAACCAATCTGATTTTAACTGGAACTTGATCTGGATGCCTGAGTTAACCCCCAAGATAAAAAATTTTCTTTGGCTGGCCATCAGAGGTAAAATTCTCACCACTGACAATTTGATGAGAAGAGGATTCATCATTCCCAATTGGTGTCACCTTTGTAGGAATGATTATGAAGACATTAGTCATCTGTTCATTCATTGTGATTATGCCAATAAAATTTGGAACTTTGTCCTTTCCAAATTCAAAGCTCTTTGGGTGTTGCCGGAGGATCTTAATCAGCTATGGAATCAATGGAACCCACCATTCAGACATTGTGCTATCAAAAGAATATGGAAATTAGCCATCCCTCATTTAATTTGGAGGATCTGGAAGGATAGAAATAATATCATTTTTAGAAATAGGAAACAGAATTATAATTTCACTATTGGTAAAATTTCCCAAGGCATCAAAGAGGACATGGCCAGATTTAAACCTCCCAAAAACAATTGTTATCCTGAGAATGAAGAGCACATCTTATCTAATTGGCAGTTTGGTAATTGGAGCAACCCCGGGAATAGTGTGGATAGATCTTTGATTAAATGGAATCCTCCTGACTCCAATTGGTTCAAGCTGAACTTTGATGGCGCCTCTAAGGGTAACCCTGGAACAGCAGCAGGAGGAGGGGCAATACGGGACCACAAAGGCAATCTGATTGCTGCATATGCTGGAAAAATGGGAATTCAAACCAATCATTTTACCGAAGCTTTATCTGCTCTCTGGGGTTTAAGAGTTGCACGGGCCCAAAATATCCAGAACCTTATTGTTGAAGGGGACTCCCTTAATATTATTAAACTTCTGAATCAGTCCTCATCTCCCAGCTGGAATATTAAAGATTTTATCTCTGAGTCCATAAGCATCAGTCATACCTTCAACAGTATCAGAATCGTTCATACTTACAGGGAGGGCAACAAGCTGGCGGATGCACTGGCCAATTATGGCATTAACATAAATTTCACTACATGGGATAAGGATAGTATCCCTAATCAGCTCCACAACAGCATCCATGCGGACCTTCACATGCAAACAATCTCTAGAGATATGCCTTAATCTTTGGAGGAAAATCAAATCCATAAATTCTTCCACATGTGCTGCTTTAAAGTATATGGCGTGGCAAATGATATCTAATTCAAATAATAGCAAGATTTTTTTAAGGAACTTCAAGTGGAGATATCTGGATTTAAAAATCACGCACGTGGGAGGTACAATAGCTGTTGATATCTGGATGCTAAGCTCCATGAAAATCGATGATAACTACAAGGTGAAAGCTAACAGGGAAAGGGTTTTCACGCGTGACTTCCCGCAGGCTCAGATCAGCAATCACATAGCCGTTCGTGAGAAGACCAATGGTTATAGTTCCTATTTTTATGTGACCTTCAACAGCAAGAAACGAAATACTCTTCACGCTTAAAGGTATCCTAGAAATTGCTGTAACCAACACATCACAGTGAAGATGGGAGGGCCTCCCTGTCAAATTGAGCCGTGCGCGGACCATGACTGGAAAGAAAACACGGAGCTTTGGAACATTCTTAGCATTGGCGGCTTCACCAGCTTTGTTGAAAGGATGCAAGGGCATGATCAAAGCATCTCTGTTCGCTTTGCCAAGGAATGGAATGGGAGGACAGTCGACTATGGGGGGCAGAAAATTCTTATCAATGAAGAGCTCATAGCTGAAGCGACTAGCCTCAGCCTGGAAGGGTACCGCTTCTTCAACAAGAGGGTTATCAAAGAGGTTAAAGAAAGAAGATTTGTGGAGGAGGATGATAAGCTTATTTTCAGCACTGCGGGTCTGCTTGTAAGCTCAATTCCATCTCCGTACGATGAAGTCACCCGCATGATGATTCGATTCATCTCCTTGGAAGGCAGGTTTGTTACTGTCCCTACTAAGCACCTTATCTTTTTGAACCACTTCCGTAGGAATAGGTTGGTTTGCTTCCCGCACTATTTGTTAAACTCTCTTGAGCGCTCCATTTTGGAGTTCCAGAAACATACCCGGGCGGTTCCCTTGCACCAAGGGCTTATTCTGCTTATCCACAAACTCTGCCTTCTTAAGTACCCCGGTCTCCCTTCCTCTCCCAGCCCAGCTCCCCCTTTGATGGGCTCTGCTGCCGCCAGTCCTGTCTCCCCTGCTGCCCCTGCTGCTGCCCCCCCGCCTTAGGTGCTGCTACCCCCCATGCCGGCTGCTCATGCTTCTCCTTCTATTCCTCCTGCTGCTGCCCCTGCCACCCACCTTGCCTCTACCTCTAAACGAGTCACTAGGGATTCTAGGAGACTCAACCTTGAGACTGCTGCTGTGGGGGATGAACCTCTTGAGCTTGACATTGCTCGTGATCTACTAAACATTAGAAGTGCCAGTCCTCGGGAGGCACAGATGGATAACCCTTCTAAGAAATTGGAGGCCTTAGAGGCAGAGATTAAATTGCTGAAGGTTGAGGTCAAAAACCTTGCTAAGCAAAAAGGCAAAAAAAGCATGGAGGGGGAAGGGAGCATTGACAATTGTCAGATTGATGACATATACAAAAAGCTGACCTCCTTAGACTCCCGCCTTGGGAAGGCTAAGACCAGACATGACTACAATATTGCAGCCTTTAGGGCCATCGAGGAGTTTATCGTGGGTCATGCCAAGAGTGTTTCAAATCTAAGCGGTGTCCCGGCAGCGCTTTGGGGCAATGATAAAGAGAGCAAGAGAACCATTGAGGAGCTCGATAAGATGGATGCTGCTCAAATGACCGCGTTAGGCATGTTTCAAGCTTGGAAAAAAGTCAAGATCAGTATTGATCAAGCGGCCAAGAAGTAGTCCTGGATACTTCTACTGCTCTTTATTGTTAATATTACTGTTTCTTGGCTGTCGTCTTGCTATTTTTTTGCCGTTGTTTTGCTGTTAAGTCTTGTCTGTGTAGCTGTTTCTGGGCTACGTTGATTTTGTTGTAACTCTTGAACTGTGCTACAGCTACTCTGCTCCTCTCTCTTATTCCGGCTTATAGGCCTTATTTTGTATTCAAGGGTATAGTCCCTTTCAAAAAACTATTTGCCAATATTAAAAAAAAAACATGATTTTAATATTCAATGTAATTTTTATTTTCAAATTTTTCCACTTAATTATATTGGAATAAAAGTGGTATGCATAATTTTTTTAATGGATATTTTAATCTTAAAACACATACATACACGTGTGTGCATGCACACAGACCCATGCATCACAGTTTTTAGACTTAGTATAAAATTTTCAAAACATGTGTGATCATAAGATTATAAATATAAACTCTTACTTTTGGTTACCACCATATCCTCACATACTAAGGGCCCCCTTTTACACTTCTACCCCTTGTTTTCTTATGTTTTTACAAGGGAAAAAATAAATAGAAAGCAAGACAATGATACCCCTGTGTCAAAACTTTTAAGATTTACCTTTCCAAGACACCCCAAGTCTACCCATTCTTAACTATAAGCCTTACTCAGTCTATGTAATGGTCCTCAATTAGATGTCCATCCAATCCCCATTAGGAAAGAAATGTTAGTCCCCCTAAGTGATTTTAGGAGTTTGAGAAGAATGCTAAGTTTTGAGAAGTTTTGGGAAGGGCTACCACTGGCCTTCCTGTGACTAATGCACCCCCCTAGAGAAAAACGAAGGATAAAAAATAAACATGGAGATGAAATAAATTTCTAAGAACATCAGGGAAAATATTTTGGGATATTCAGGGAATATTTTTTAATTTTTTGGGTAGGTTCATCAAAAACGGGTTCTCAGGCCTAGGTAGCATACAATGTTAAAAAAGCACCTAAGATTTGAGAAGTAATTTTGGGAATTATATAAGGAGATATGGGAAAAATAAATGTCATCAAAAAGGTAATTAAAATATATAAAATATGGTGGAATCATATTTTCACAACACCTTGACTCCATATGTTTATATCAAGTTTTTCTCATGCTCAGTCATGGAGACATAAACAAATTATGATTTTTTAGGGATAACATGGAGCAATAAAGAGATGACACCTAGAACATTGAATTAAAAATGATATTTTCAATAAATTTCATATAAAATTTAACCTTGAAACTCATCCGGGAGCTCAAAATATCATTGTTTTAAGTTGACCTCAAGGTAAGCTCTCATATGTAGCCAAATTTTGAAGTGGACACATGTTAGCTCTACGAGCCTAGAAAATTTTGATGTCCCTTTATTTTATTTAGAAAAGGGACATAATGGACATGAAAATTCACTGATCCCTTTTTATTCCTCTGATCATCCATAGGACCCTCTACATCACTAGTTTAGCCCCGAGGAGCTAGTCGAAGCCATTCCTCTCACTACACGAATAATCGCCAAGTGTCACAACCTGGCGTAATGTGAAAATTAATGTACCTTTCATCCATTTAGATAAAGGTACATCAGAGAAAAAAAATAAACCATGCCCTAGTATTTTCTTCTTGGATGAACAAATTTCAGACTTACTCATTTTTTGTATGCCTGTTCATCCCCCCACACCTCCATACCCTGCCGAAACTCTGGCCAATTTTCTACATACATCCAAAATTCCATTAATACACTCTATTAGATCCTCCATGCACTTGGCACATTAAAACAAAAATATGTCATAAGAAAATAAGATCGAGAGGGTGAATAATAGAGGTAAAACAAAGGATTTCATCTGAAAACCCTCACAGCTGCCTGATAAAGAAATTGACATATCTTGCAAACTAGGGCATGGATCGAATAACCCTTTTTTAGTCTTTGTCATTTTTAGAGGTCATAAAAACATCATAAATAGATATCCCATTCACGGAAAGTATTTTTTGTAGAAAAAAACCTCTTTTCCGTGCAATGAAAACAAAAAGATCATTTCCTGATAGACTAGAAATAGATTTGCGAAGAAAATTTACTGGTGAAATGAGAAGAAAAAACCACATAAAAAATAGAATTTCCATCATGATTTGATGTGGATAAATAGACCTGTAATTTTTAAGATCCATTAATGGCTTTCATGCTTGTAGCTAACGTCAGGTAAAAAATTTCAAGTTTTAAAATCTCACATATTGGTGAGCGGACAAGTATGAAATTTCAGAGGGGTAATATTTGGAAAAAGCACACATAAAAAATCTTGATCCCACCATGATCTAATCACCTAAAGAATATGTTAGGGATTAATAGAATCTAATGCAAAATAATTCCTCAGAATCATAATAATAAGAAGTATGAATAGAATTATAGAAATGAAAAATGCACAACACGAAGACAATATTTAACATGGTTCACCCAATGTGGGCTACATCCACCAAGAACACTTTCTCAGATTTTATTACAAGCCAAAATTCTTCACAATTACAATAATCAGATCTTGTTTGGAGCTGTGCTCAATAAACCCTCCCGAATTTGCAATTGAATTCACACACACTATTCACCTTCACAAAACACACTCATATAAATCCTATTGTATGTCCATCTATTTATAAATATATCATTAGGTAGCCGAAGAGGTAGTTTTACAAAATAATGGGTACCGACAAACCATGGGCCCAAAAATAGCCCATAACAGTTACCCATTACCCATGGGTTAATAAACCACCCATGAAAATTTGCTTCGGGGGCTTCTCCCCCCTGAACCCCCTTGACCCGCTCATTGGTGAGCGGGACTGCCGTAAAAATATCTGAGTGTAACACATGGAAGGTGTACCAAACTCTAACATGAAAATAGGCTCCATAAACATAACAGAATACTTTCTAAAAATAGTAGGCTTTATACATGGGAGACTATTATTTCAGGTAAGCCCCAGTTTGAAGAAGTTGCAAAGGAGGCGATGAAGAAAAAAGAGGTATTGCAGGTGAAAATATTCGGAAAGGTCACCTCAATCCAAAATTAACACTTACTAAAAATAGTAAGTAGTCTTATAAACACCTGCCAAAAATAGTAAACTAGTCTACGGGGAAAGAGAAATGCAGTGAGAAGAAGGAATTCAAGTTCTCATATCCAACTAAAGTCTGAAAGTGCTGAATTTTCACACTTACTAAAAATAGTAAGTTGTTCCTGAGGGCATATTTCACAAGGGGAATGTATCGAGAGTTGAACATCTAAGTTGCCATCACCATTTGGGGACTAAAGAGGAAAAATATTAACACTAACTAAAATTAGTTTCCCTTTTCAAATATAGTAAGTGTTAATAAATAATGAATTTTAGATTCACAAGGGGGAAACTAGTGCATTCTCTATCATCAAAGTATATGGGAGTAGGTGACAATGAGGTCACTTACATGGAACTCAACAACATCTTTCGACACTCATTTCATGCTTCAATAAATATGTGCTACTTGGAATTCATAGTCAACGCTATCAAACTATTCTTAGTGTGTTTCATTAGGATAGTGTTCAAATCAACTAAGCAGTGTGGCAATGTTGTAAGGAGTCAGGGTGGGATTTATTCCAAAGCTTCAGCCTCTTCAGAGGGGATCTTCATGAGTAACACCCACATTTTTCAAAGGTTCCATTCAACAAAATTTCTAAAAACTTAGTTTGTGGTGTTTATGAGTCATTTGGAGGCAATTTCTCACCTACATCTAAAGAACTTGCCTGTAGAAACCCATCTGCGGCATAAGAAAACCATTCACGGCAAAGGGTTCAAAGGTATTAGGATCAATCTAGCAGAGCTTTCCAAGATTCAATAGGAGCATATTCTTCATCGCCATGATTCCTCCTTCTCTCTCTCTCTCTCTCTCTCTCTCTCCTCTCAACTCCCAACTTTATCTCTCCTCAATGTTCTAATTTTGCGTTGGGGGTTACACTTTTTTGTATGTCTTAATGTTTGTAATGTAATAAGTCACCTTTATGTTATGAAAAGGGACTTAATGTTTTCCGAGAAAGGTGAATAATCTTAAGTCACGTCGAGACAAATGAAGAGTCATTGGTGGATAGATGAAGAGTTGATCCTCTTCTATAAATTGCAACGAGCTCCTCATTTGAGCTTCTTTTGAAATTATTATCTTCTTAGCTGGTTTTCAACTTGTAATCTCATGAGAGAGTAATTCTTGTGAAGGAACAAAGAGATAGTTGAAATTATTCTATTTTCCCACCAGAAAAATGGAATTTGAAAAGTCACCTAAGTCGTATGTCTACAAATCATGGAAATTATGAGTAACCCTCCTATTAAAAGGCTCAAGATATTGTTTTATATTAAAAAAGACATCACTTCTGAATTAAGGGAAGTCATTTGGCATAATAGGAAAATATTCACATAGTACTTCATTTCCACAAGAGTCTTGGACCTTGAATAAGAACGTACTACTGAGCTATAGAGACAAAGACAAGCCAAAACACCTCAAAAAAGAGTGTAGATTTCCAAGCTGGAAAATTGAAGGTACACTTGACAATAAGGACAAGGAGGAAAAATAAATCCCATCTTTAAAGAACTTTAAAGAAGAAAGGAGCTACTCACAAATCCAAGGTCTCCCATGTGACTGGAAAACACTCATAGTGGAATTTTAAGAGTCATCAACCCATTGGATGTTGGGTTTCCATACATCAATGAGAATATTGAATATTTTATCGATGTAGAGACTGAAGAAGAAGATAGAGAAAGAGAATCAAGAGCTGAAGTGGAGATAAGAGCTCAAATTGAGGAGATTGAAAGAGATCAATCTGAATCATATGCAAGAGAAATAGCTTAATCCACAACCTTAGAAAGGTTGGAAGCTAGAATCAAGAATGAAATGGTGGATTTTGGCCATGAAGAATGCAAACCAAATGTACCATGGGGTGGAAACACTATCCCACTTTCTCTTCATCAACCACTCCATGAGCTACCAAAAAGATCAAGAAAAAACTTATTGAAATTAAGAGGAGATGGTTCTCAAATTCCCAAGGAGCATGCAACAACATTCATCACCACATGTGGTCTACTAAGCACAGAACATGAGGTTGTTTCTATCTGAATCTTTATAGAATCACTGTAAGAGAAAGTTGTTGAATGGTTCTACATGTTGCCCCCAATATCTATAACCTACTCGGAAGATATAAGAAGAATATTTGAACATAGGTTCAAAAACATGAAGGATTGTGAGGATCTCTTGGTCCAATTGGTGAAAATGAATAAATAATCTTTTGAATCAATGAGAGAATTTATTTCCAAATATAACTAGATAATAAGAAGGATTTTTGAAGATGTTCTGCCTCCTGAAAATAAATTGAAAAGGTTCTTCATCATTTCTCTACCACCGGAAGTTGGTTTCTTCCTTAGAAGATCCCAAACCAAGGATTTGAAGGAAGCTCAATAATTCATGATTGAGACTGAATATGATTTGATCTTTTCTAACAAAGTGAAAGGTCTTAATGGAAAAAAAAAAGGTCATGGTTCAAACTTAGTCAAAACGGACCCAATGTTCTAGAAAATGGAAAATAAATTGGTTTCCATGAAGAAATAATTATCCCAAATCACCATGTGGAATTCTCCAAAGGAGTTTAATCCTCTGAACCAGCTGAGAATCACCCCACCTCCCCTTAGGATTTGTCTCAAAGAACCGTCAGTCAATGTTATGTGTGACACTGATGAATGAGATGAATAAGAAGAATTTGATGATGGAGGCTACCTTGAGGTTGAATAAGTTAATGGTGAAACTCAAAATGGCCTTATTGAGTATTTTAAGGAGACGAAGATTATGATGATGAATAATATCAAAGATTCTTGAGTGCAGTGTTCCTATGGGCTCAATAAAAAACTTCATCTTCAACAAATGTATCGAATAAGAAAAAAGAATATCCTCCCATTGAAATTACACAAAATAAGATCATCAGTAGAGGGTCAACATTTCCACCATCAATGGAATCTGATGAGACCCATTAATACTATTTTAATGGTCTCATCTTTTATAGTCTGTTATGTGTTGAATACCCTTGCACTTTTTTTTATTTTGTCAAAACATTCCCACCTGAACCTAAGTATTGGCACTTATCTATTAATTATTATAATTACTGCTAAGTTACTTTATTTCATGGGTTTTGAATGTGCATTTTAATCTCTTAGATGCAATGAATGATTATTAAGTTCTTATTTAAATGATGTACTTGTTGCAATAAGTTGTTATGTTTTATTACTAACATGAAACCAAAGATACTTTGTCACAAGAAAGATAGACTCATTCACAACAACTAACATGCAACAACTGGGACTCATCCACAGAAAGGAATCTGCATCCAAGTGAAATATGCACATCTACACAGTCGTGATTATAGGAAAGGTGATCGACAAGAATTCTTCATCTAAATTTACACCTACCAATGAAGGATTAGTTATGTGAATAAAAGTAGATCTCACGTCTCTACATATACAACTTGAAACTAGCTGATCCAGTTTCACAACTGATTGTTTGAATAATCAGTTAATCATATTGATGTATTAGAACACTTATCTTCAGTTCTGATTGCATGCACATATTTCTTGAGATTGATCTAGTACTCAATAAAAATGTAACTACTAGTTCAAAGAGTCTTTTCACGTCTCTCTGGAAAATAAATGGGAAAATAAGATTGTGGTAGATATAGATCCATAGGAGGAAAATTGCTAGTAATTGTAATCTTCATGTTGATCAATAAAATCATAGTTCTATCATTCTACTATAGAAACCAGATTTAGGGAAGGATAACACCCAAGGCAGGGCCCACTTGCGGTTGCCAACCAATTTTCTTCTTTTTTGTGTTTTAAGTGGTTTAGTTCTCCATTTATGTTATGCTTTTATCTATTTCATATTTAGCTCTAGCATTTTACTTTTATCTCCAACATAGTTTATCTTTCTAGCATTATGTTTCTCTTGTTGTGACAACAATCTTTAAGTTTATACCTTATAAGCATATGTAATTGTGCATACAACACTAGCAGAGTTAAAATTTATGTCCCTAAGTCTGATGAATAAATGACGGTGGATTAGTGAATAACATATTAATTGCTACTAATTAATTTTCACCACCATTTTTAGTGTCGTTGATGGGGACACTACTAAGTTATTAGGTTTTTGTGAGGTTTTTTCCATTCCTTAGAAATATCCTAGGTTTAGGAACTCATCGTAGAATAAACCTCCCAACTAATTACCATTGAAGAGATGAATATTTGATGCATGCACCATCTAAGGGATCCTCAAGGTATATTTTTACCTAATCTACAAGTAGCACAAATCTCCTCATTTACCTATGAAGATTACAAAAATTTTGAGGAAGGAACCTTTGTACTCGGTTTACTTTTTGAAGACAATCGTCCAAGTGATAGTTGTGTAACTGATCCTGAATGGCTAGGGATGGTAGAAAAATTAGATCAGAATGCTTGGAATGGGGAAATCACTTTCAAGTTCCCCATCAATAATGACTATATAACTGTCAGGATGAAGAATATTTCTCCATCATTCTTTCCAAATTTCTGTGGAGCCTCATTAGAATATCCAGACACCTTTATATTGGAGTTTGATGTTCTGTACATAAGCTATGATTATACTATTGATAGACATAAATTGAAATTATTTTCTGAAACACTCAAAGATGTTTCTTTAAGGTGGTTCATGGGATTAGGAATGAATTTGGTTCAAGGCTTAAACTAAAAATGACTAATTTCTTTTGTTTTGAAAACTTACCCTCTTTGGATGCCTTATCCTTTAAAGAGGGTTCTATACTTACTTATGTTGGCTCAGACCTTCCTTACACTGAGGATCTCTAGGATACTTCCCATTACACAATTCATGTGCTTAAGCAAATTTTAGACATATATTTCTCTTGATTGACTACACACACATGCACTTGCATTAGTAGATATATGAAATCAATGAGGAAATGGATACAATACCTTGGTTGAATCCCATACCTCTTTAATGATACACTTCGACCATGTCTATGTCACCCTTCATACTCCTTTCATTCCATTCTCTAAGAATTATATCCTTCAGGAAGTCACTATACTCTTGTTTACTCCTAACAACATGAGATTGGACTTAAGTAGCCTCTTCGTCTAATACTCAAAACCATACATATAGGTTACTCACTTACCTCAACCCACCTAAGACATTTTGTCTCACCTATTACAAGGTACTTAGACCGAATTCATAACCATATTCTCTTATCTTGCCTATAATCTCCTCTTGAGGTCTCATTTGGCTTGTAGCCCTCTCAACACACAAATATTTGTATATCTCACTTTGTTATGAAACAACTCCAAAACCTAAATGGTGTTTTTGAGAGCCTTTATCCATCCTTAACTCATGCAAAAATTTCACCCTATGTTTCTTTGTTAGAACTTGCACTTCCTTTGTAACTGATCAAACAAATTAGGCCCATTTATGAAGGCTAGTTATAATAGTGGATACTTAGAACTAGAATCTCACCTAAAATTTCTTGGATCCACTTCTAGAATAGTACTAACATACTCCTAACCAAGTTTTGTGACTTAACTACATCGTTTACTCCTTCATGAACTCCATTATCCCTCTCTATTATGTATTCTCACAGTTTGACCTGCTAAACCTCCTCTAACTTTCTCCCATGTGTGAGCTACGTCATGAAACTTCAAAGTTTCCTAGGAACCATTAAAATAGATTTCTTCTCCAAATTTCATCCATATTGGATAGTTAGAATTTTCGTTATGCCTTGCCCTAGTTAGGGATCGAGAGCACAAAATTTAAGCTCTAGCTCATTATACAGTGTTTCAAGAACTATGAAAACTTAGGGACATCAATCATACATTCCTCAAAATTTTCATGTAATAAAAAATCTCAAAAGCATCAGTTTTACATGACTATAATATATTGGGTCTTGGCCTGATACATGATAGTATATATATAGTTATAAAACCAAGAAATAAACATAGGAATCTTAGTGCCAATTACCTACAAATCAATCTATCATCTTAATTATTCAATTCCAAACCCTGTTACATTCTCTTCTTCAATATTTTTGACTTAATTCCTCGAATATCTCTCAAATCACCCACTTCATTCCTATTTTAGACTCATATATGAATTGTTCTATCTCCTACAAGATCTCAACACACATACCAAACTTATAATAAGTCGAAACAACTCCCTCAACTTGTTTATCCTTCTATGACAACTCATTACACACCTTTATAGGCTTGATTAGGCCTAATACAACCAATTTACTCTCTATTACCCTTAACGTTTACATATTAGACTTTAAAAATTACATCTACTTTCCACACTTACAAAATGAATGAAACACACCTATAATGAAATGATCACATTTACACATGCCTTTAAGGCCTTTAAGTCCTCTAAGTTCTTGATGCTCCTGCATCAAGCTACCCTTCAAGAATGAATTGAGCTCCTTCTCAATGCATTGTATATGTATTCCCCTTCCTTGTATTTCAATTCTTGATTGCTTCCTTGGTTTGTACACCTGCATTTCTTTGTACCTTCCCACTTTTCTCACTTGCTTGTATCTTTTTACTGTTTTGTACCTGGTTCCACCATTCCACCAATATGAACCCTCATTTTCCTCTCTTCTTACTTTTTTTCCTTTGTTCTTGTCCAATATCCTTCATCATGCATCTCCATTAAGAGTTTTTCTTTTTTTCCTCATGTTCACCCTAAGTTAGGGCCTATATAGTAGTGTTCGGTATAAGAGGATACAGTTTAATTGCATCTCTAATATATCTTAATACTATTTCTCTATCTTCTTCTTTTATGGCTTCTTGGTAGGATTGTCTTACCTTTTCCATGAACTAGAAGTATTCAAGGTTAAAATCCCATTCTTTCATATTTGTTAAGAGTCCATATGGATCCTCAGTTGGAAACCTGCTCCAATGTAGTTGATCATGATATAAAACATTCTGACCTATACAATATTCTTGTATTTTGATGGCTACTAGTTCCTCATGTTTGTTTTCTCCTTGTACTATACTTGTCAATGCTTCTTTTTTTTGTGATGAGTTGTACTCCATTTGACCTTACCTTTGTAGAAAATGTATCAGTACTTCTTGATTGTAGGTAAACATTATTTCATTTTGACCTCTTGGATAAAATTCCTTGACTTGGTTTGTACCATATCTCTCATTTCTTTGGATGGTTTCAAATGGTTCCTTCTTCATTATTTGTTGATATTTACATAACTTTCCCTACACTATATCAGTCCATAGTATTCTAATTTTTGGTTTCCTTCCTTATATTCTATCACCATTTAAGGTTTTTGTAGGCTCCTCCACTTGGAGTTTTGAGTTTTCCACTATTATATTTGTCTTAAGCCAATAATAGTTACTTGAGAACATCATTCTTCTTATCTGTCTTCCTTTTTTCATTATGCTAGCACTGTCAAACACATGATCTTCCAAATAATCATCCTTGACAAGTATACTCCTATGTGATATTTTTTTGCCATCTTTAATGATCTATTTTCTCCTGATATCTCTGTTGTAAGTTGTATAACTCATGTTCTTTAGGAAATTACAAGCTCCTCCATACTCGGCCTTGAACAATTCACTTCTCACTTCATATGCATGTTTTCTTACAACTGATGTTGGTCTAAAATATTCATTACATGACCTAGGTTCCAGTCCATGCACCTTCATGAATTTTCTTGGGGGAATTAGTGACTTTATTAACATGCAACCTAGGACCAAACCTTTACAATATTGTTGGAATTTGAAACTATGATTAGTAGAGACAATATATGTATCCTCTTGCTGGTTTACATATATAAATTGAATTTCCATTTGTTCTTTGGCATGTGTTAAGCCTTTCTTACTACTCCATGGCTCTAAGTACAGTATCATGCTTTTTGCAAACCTATTTTGATTCATCAATAACCATGTAAAATTCAAAATTACTCCTAACTCACTCATCGCTCCTTGGTTTTGTGATTTTCTTCCTAAGATAGCTTGATTGGAGTCTTCTTCCTTCTTTGCCTTCATCATGCTTTGATTGCATTTGATACTCATATTGCATGGTTCATTCTCTTGAAGAGTTATGTTTATACCTCTTAAGGCCTTTCAAAACATTTCATAGTTCCCTCCTTCACTAACTTATCTTGTTCTTGGTCTATTAATGACCATTATTGTCAAGTAATCTTTATAACCTACATCCACACATGCCAACACAAAATTAGATTTAAAAATAAGAGCTTCATTGCCTTTCTTGAGTTGCTCCATGCATGCCTTCCATTTGTTTGCTATTTGCATCCTTTTTGAATATTGTTGATACGATTGGTTTCTTCAATTTCCTCTGTTGTTCTCCATTATTCATGATGGTTATGTCAAGACACTGTTGCTGTCCTTCTTGAGGGTCATCCTTTATCCCTTTGAATTTCTCCTCATTTCCTCTTGATAATCTTCCTCTTCCCTCTTGTTCTATTCTTCTCAAAAAGACTGACTATCCTTTATCTTCTCTTCATTTGTCTTTGAGAGAACCTCTTGCTTCTACTTTTTCCATGACACATTCTTGTGTCTTCTCATACTCATCTTCTCTTAAATCTTGCATAATATACTCTAGGATTCAATCCCACACTTTATCCTTCTCACCATTACTCTGCAATTTTCCATTGTCATCTTCAACTTGGTGACTCACTTGACCTTCTTGGACTTCTTATTTCTCTGTCATGACCTTCATGGTCTTTCTAAGCCTTGTTTGGGCGTGTTCATCATCCTCCACTTTTACTTCTTGGTCCATTGCATTGGACTCTAATTGCTGCACTCTTCAATAAATCTGGTCTTCATCTCTCATGAAGGATAATACCCAATCCTTGGTCTTCTCAACAAAATCCTTGAATCCAAATACAATGCTTCTTATTTCAATACCTATAT
The DNA here is from genome assembly GCA_019776745.2 of Taxus chinensis. Taxonomy (NCBI): domain Eukaryota; kingdom Viridiplantae; phylum Streptophyta; class Pinopsida; order Cupressales; family Taxaceae; genus Taxus; species Taxus chinensis. Next base: position 490,701,925 of record CM034146.1, read on the forward strand.
GTTGGTCCATCAAAGTCACTAAAACATGCTCTATTTCATTCTTTGTTAGAAACCATTTATTCAACCTTCCATTATAAAAATTAACTTCTTGTCATATTGCCATGGCCTACCTATGAGTAAATTCCATACATCCATAGGCATTACATCAGGGAATACCTCATCATGCAAACTTCCAATTTTGAAAGTTATTCTACATTGCTCATTTATAAGAATTTGATGGTTCTTCTGAACCCATGCAAATTTTAAGGTGTAGGATGAACTAATATTTTCAACCTCAATTTACTAACCATTTCCTATGAGACAATGTTGTTTATGCTACCATTATCTATAATAACATTACAACAATTACCACTTGTATTACATCTTGTTCTGAACAGACTTTTCCTATAGAATGCCTCCTCATCTTTGGTTTATTGTAGAATTAACTCTTCTTACCAACAATGATTCTCCAATCCTATGATCATCATCTTCATTAGATAACTTCTCCATTTCTAAACACACTGCCTCTATGTTGGTCATGTAGATCAAGAATTTTGTGCTTGTTACCTATCCAAGTTAATGTACCAAACTAAACAAAAAAACTTGAAAAACTCAAATGAAATCAATACCTGAAAGACAAGATCTGAAGATGTAGATGGAAACAAAATCCGATGTAGACAAGATGGGTACACACGAGTGATCCTAAAAAGTATATCCAAGAAACCTGTGAGACACATATGCTTGACAGAAAAAGACCACGTTAAAAGATATTTGGGTGGACTACCCGAAAAGTAGGTTCGGGAAGTGATAAGCTCCCTCGGTGGATGTCAGTCCACATTTTCAATTAAAGAAAGAAGCATACATGATAAAATATGTAATTAAATGTCTATATTTTGATTAAAAATGACAGACAGAAAAGTAAATAGTAGAAAGAAACCAAAGTGTGAAAACAATGTTGGATTTGTGTTCCCTGAATTATTTCACCTATCCGTAAGCAGATTATTGCCGATTAGGAAAATCGACATTGATTGAGAGAATCGGTGTCGACTGAGATAGGTCGACGTCGATTAGAGATAATCGGCGTCGAATGGGTACAGTCGGTGTCGACTTGGGGAAAATTGCAGGAAGATTTAGAAACAGACAGTGGAAGCTAGATCGTCAATCTCTGCTGGATCTACAAGAGCCATAGGGATACTGACAAGGCTCCACATGTGCTGGATGTAGGAACAGAGTCACCAAGAGATTGATGGAGACTCATGATGTCAATGTGGTAGGAGTAGAGTAACGGTACTCCTCTCAGGGATTGGTTTGGACAGGATTTTCTCTCACTTGATAGATAATGCTCAGACTTAATGCTCGAAACTCTCTCATTATCTCTCTCTCTCTCTATGTCTCACTGTCTAACCAGAATTGTATTCTAGCCTTCTATTTGTAATCAGTGCTAACCAAGATGAAATCGGTGCCGCTCTAAAAAATTGGCGTCGATCGAGTATTGGTCGGCGCTGATCAGGGAACAGTCTCCTGAAATGGCCAAAAGGGACAATTTTTGGGAAGATGAAGTGATCCTTCCACCTTAAATATGGGAAATATCCCTCTACTCAGTTTGGGAGGAGAAAAATAGGGGGGATAGATGGATAGAATAGATACGGGAGGTTAGGAATCGATATGGGGTAGATAAGTGATTAGGATATATGTAGAAAATATAATTAAATAGTTAATATTTAATTATCTATGGGTAAAACATAATGGGGTGACATAAAATTAGGATAGATGTTTAAATCAAATATAAAGTAATACCCTAAAGGAGAGGTTATGATGTAAACATGCCCCAGGTTACCTGAGAAGACAAATGCGCACAAGGGACACCAAATTGGATAACCAATTTTAGGTGTCTACATTTTGCCCCTTTTTGTCAAGTAACTTACGATAAGTAAAGTTGCGAGACAAAAACAAGGATTTGGAATAAAGGAAGAAAAAGTGATTATGTAATCCCCCTCAAACTAGGGATGGGATGGGCCCCAAAAGAGCAACTGATCCCAAGTTTGAAAAATGGTAGATGAAAATGCAGGATGCCCCAGCTAGATGCCTGGAGTAGATCTGATCATTAATGATGCACAAAAATAAACATTAAGGTAGCTACCTAAGGAACCCACATTGGTAGGGAAGACTAGACGGTCTCTGCATGAGACGACATTAGTACCTACAGACCCATAAGTGTAAGGAGGGCTACAAAATAGTCAACACCTAAAGAGAGACACATTGGTAGGGACAACCAGACAGTCTTCAAAGTAGACGACATTAGTACCAACAGACCCGTTAACTCTAAGCTGCCAAAAGTGTGAGTGCCCCATGTATAGGGGACAGGCTCGAAATGGACGATAATATCAAAAGTATGTGCCAAAAGGAAACATTCAGGGCACAATAATGACCAGATAAATAAGCCAAGCATCAACACTATGGCAAGAAGATTAGGAGATGGAAGAAAAGAAAAGAAAGGAAGATGAAGAAGCAAAAGTGCAACCAATCGGCAACAATAGGCTTAAATCAGCATCAAACTTGATTAATCGGCACCGACCATAACAATCGACACTAACCAAACAAATCGGCGCTGACCGTACTGAGCGCATATAAATATGCAAAAGGAAAACATGAACGATTTATTTAGACCATGACGATTGATTTAGAGAGAGTCAAAAATTGGATTTGAGCACCATGGAGGCCTCTGGGAGCAGTCAGAAGTAGAAGAGGACATGACCAGGGGTAAGTGAGTCTACCTGAACTTCCTTACATACTTTTATTGTGAAATAGCATATTATGATGCCAAATTTTAGAGAAAAAGGGAATAAGTGGGAAGTAAGAGTGTTTTTGACACTCGTCCTCCTAGTCAGTGTCAATTGGAAAAATTGATGACGATTAGATGAAATCGGCACCAATTATCTTCAATCGATGCCGACTATTTTGGATTGACATCAATTGGACCGAACAAACTAATAAGATGATAGAATGTGTTTTTTGATGTTCTGATGTGGAGAAATGGGAAGCTAAAATTTCTCTTGATGTCGTGCATGTAGGCACAAGAGGCATTACACATGCGGGATGCTATTCTCGAGCTTTTGGAGACCATTCTCCCCGATGTGACTGATGCAAATTGGCACCACCTAGAGTTAGCTAGGCTCAGGGGCTTCCGGTACTACTGACGAGTGCCGAGAGATGTAGAGTTGTTGCGAGCACTAGTACAATGATGGGACAACTAGACTTGCACTTTTTGGTTTAGGACGAGTGAGATAACCATCACCCACGAGGACATATAAAGGATCCTTAGGCTACCAATCATTGGGGACCCAATAGAGATTACTCCACGAGAGTAGTAGTAGAGGGCCCTAGGACGATTATATGGAGATAGGGCAGATGATTCAGAGATAGTGTCCGGGGCGGTGAGGATAGCCTCTCAGTACAGACATGATGATGCCAGGAGTAGACTGACAGTGTTGATTCAGATGGTTATCTCCTATTTTTCTCTGCCAGATTCAGGAGGTGGGAGATTCCCATTACTATTACTAGATTGTGTTTGTGACATCCTATAGTTTAGACAGGTGTTCACATTTTTTGATGCCCTGATAGCTCAGATATATTATGAGTTATGGATGTATACCACTGACAGGAGGACAGACATTGATGTTAGTTTTGTGCTCCATTGCTGGGAATATGAGCATATAGTAGTGATTAGGCCATCTGGGCTTCCATGGATGCCAATAACAATGTGGGCCATTGATTATGGATTCCGGTGATGGCGGGCCGACATGGCCCTGGGAGATACAGGGAGATCTGTAGATTGGTATGCCGAGTGCTTTAGGATGCTGACACCAGAGTAGGTCATTTGAAGACCATATCGGGTCTACCCGACATGGGCTGGTCAGGAGGCTCACCTAGTGGGATTGAGACAGAGCTGGGTGGTTAGGGGCTGCAGGCTTGATATGTGGGAGCGCGTCCCGTTTATATGGGTATTGAGACAGTTCGGCCTAGTGCAGACAGTACCGACCACCTACAGGCCATACAGGCGAGACAGTAAAGAGACTGATCTACTGATTTTGATCCCGACAGATCCATTGAGGGAGGCCCCACCCTTCATAGACAGTGATGATGATGCCAGAGTGGATGATGGCTATGCGGCATGGTATGCGACAGAGCTACCACGACACCTGCCAGCATCTATAGATGCCAATGAGGAGGATATGGCCACAGCACTGGAGAGATTAGAGGGAGAGCATTTTACCCTGACGCAGACACACCAGGAGGCCCTCGAGGAGATCAGAGCTCTGACATAGGAGAGGGATGCCCTGATATTGGAGAGAGACACACCTCACCAGGAGCGAGATATAGTGATCCAGTAGAGGGATCACTACCATCAGCATAGAGAGGCCCTCAAAGCAAAATATGGTGATACAGGTACTATGTCAGAGTTTGGGACACAGGGTATGACTGTAGGAGGGCCACCACCAGTAGCACCAGCAGTGACATTATGAGCACTTGGTACAGTGAGCTTGAGTACTTATCAGTCTCTCCTCACTAAGGTGAGATACTATGAGGACACCCTAGCATAACATGCCCCTGAGGTGCTTCGTTATGGTGCGAGGAGGAGATCAGTGATAGCCACAGCTAGTGGTGCATCAGAGGGAGGGAGTACTGGGAGAGAGTGATAGCCTGGTCCAAAGGAGGGTGGAGGAGATAGTGTCTTCCACTTATTAGAATTTATGATATAGAGATTGGTGTATTTTGATATCGATATATTGATGTAGCCTCGATTTGAAGGCATTTTGATGTATGATATAGATAGCTTGATTGAAATCCATCCATTCTTTCTTGTACAGATACTCATGTATATATATAGATTCATCATTTTCTTTGCCATATGATTGTACTCATGCTTTTAGTTTCGATATACATGGATAGATATAGCGTAATTGTGATGGATATAGACAAATGCTGATAGATGATAAATAGATGTGATTATATGGACATAGACATAGAGGATATATAGACGTGATATGATTTGATGTTATTATTATATGGATTTAATTTTGATGAAAAATAGATATAGATAGATGTAGTGTAACTTAGATGTACATATTTTTAGATGTTTTGATGTATAGATGGATAGATGTGATTGATATATGGATTTAATTTGATGAAAAATAGATATAGATAGATGTAGTGTAACTTGGATGTGCAATTTTTTAGATGGTTTGATGAATAGATGGATAGATGTGTTGATAGATTTGATATATTTTGAGATGTTAATTTAATTTTGATGAAAATAGATAGGTAGATCCACATGTGTTGACAATACATGCTTTGATATGTGTTTTGGACAAAGTAGATAAGATGAAATTAGATAGATGATAGATTTTGATTAAATTAACATGTTAAATGTCAGTTTAACTGGATGAATAAGAAATAATAATGGGAAATAATCTCTGCGAGAGCTAAGGATGTAATGAAATGACCTTGATTATAAATAAAGGAAATACACCTAGATAAGAAAAATAATGATAAGATAGGCCCCTAACTAACCATAAATAGAGACTTTGATAGGAAACTAAAAGACCATGCATACAAGGCCATATCTGAGGTTAAAATAAACCTGACATTAGCTAGTCACAAACCAGGTCTCAAAGGTAAATGGAAGGAGAAGTAAGTATTTATCTTGTCAAAATTTACAAAGGACAGAATACATGTTACCATTAGGAAAATTGGGTTCTCCATATGACCGAAAAAAAGTTCTTATGTCTCAGCTTCATGATTTTTATTTTGACAGAAGAGCAAACTAATCAATATGGGAAGTTTGCTAGATATAGAAAGACTGATCGATACGGGAAGTCTTTCAATCATGCTAAGAAATAAACAAACAGCCATCCTTCAAGGGAACAGTCTGTATTTCCAATGTAGCCATCCTTCAAGGGCATGTTCTATATTTCGAATGTAGCCATCCTTTAATGGTATAGTCGATATCTTTTGATTCATTTTGAAAATGCATAGATAGCTGTCCTTCAAGGGATCAGTCTATATTTTGGGAATTTTTTTTTTTTTGAGCTTTTGGAGGTTGTTTTGAAAGAAGTTAAGTGTAGACCAGATAAATTAGATAGAGGGGAAGAAAATGTATAAAAAGCACGTACTCATGCCCCGAGTAGATTCAATTAAGATAGATACTTGGGACAGATGAAGAAGTGATTAAGGTGTCCCTACTAGGAGGAGGAACATATCCATAAGAAAAATGCTATGAGTAGAGCCACGATACTCATATTTAAGGTGGAATAGACATAATGGAGAGGACCACATAGTTCCGAATCACTATGAAAATATATGACTAGTTGTTAGATGGATGAAAGATCTGTTTTGCGACTAAGATCATGTAAGATAGATTTTAATAGTAGAAGGGCCTTAGATGTAATGCATTAAAAGGTTCCATTTTAGGTACACCATCCATGGAGGATAGATGATAAGCCCCAAACCAATATTTATGAGTAACTATGTACGGACCCATCTAATTAGGAGCAAACTTACCATGCTGACTCCATTCTAGCGTAGTGACATTTTGGTTTTCTTTAAGAACAATATCACCAATTTTAAAGTCACGGTGTTGCAAGTGTGTTATCCCGTAAAATTGACAAGGGCAATTTTACCGATAACCATACCAAAATTTTGTTCCGATCCCTCATTAGGGATCCCTTGCGTTCGAAACGTTGTAAAATCCCTTCCCGAGAAATCTGGTTTTTCGAACTTAGTCTTTTGAGTCTTTTTTGGCTGGGCGCATGAAATTTCTATGTAACACCAACATTTGGTGCGCCCCCTTTAAAACCTTTGGTGCGTGATTTTTAGTGTTAACACAAATTTCGGTGTGCCAAAGTGTGTTGAGCCTTCCCTGCGTGCACCAAGATGCATGCGCCATTGTGTTGGCACAACGTTTGTAGCGCCACTTTTTGGTGCACCAAAGGGCGCACATAATCTTATTGCAACACAATGCTTTGGTGCGCCAAAAGGTGCACATAATTTTCTGTCAAGATAGCATTTGGTGCGCCAAAGGTGCACTTTATTTCATGTTGGCAGGCATTTTGGTGCACCAAAGGGCGCACGATTTTTTCTGTCGACAGCAGTTTTCATGCGCTTTTCAAAAAGTGGGTGGCGCATTAATGTTCAGCTAACCTATATATATGTGTTTGCGCGCCCAAATGTCATTTTCACTTTTCGCTGAGCACGTGATTTTTCTGAGCCTGTCAGCCCCTGCCTCGTCGCTTTCAACGTGTTGTGGACCCGTTCTTGAGCTTTTGTTATTTATCTAGGTAAGAGTTCTTCTCCCTCTTGTGTGTTTTGTGTTCTTGTTTCTTGGTGTGCTTGTGGTCTGGTTGTGGTTTAGCAGTATTAAAATATCAAATGTTGAGCTAGCCCTCCCCTGTGCCGTCTTTCCTTATTTGTTTCCTCCCATCCCTCTTTCCAGATCTGCTAGTAGAGGGTGTTAGTTTGAAAGCTCAGTCTGAAACCCCTTTGGCTTGAACCATTGAATATCCCAAGGCAGCCTTAGAACTGAAAAGAAAGAAGGGTTGAGCCATATGAAAAAACACTATTTTTCCCTTAGGTGCACCAGCGCGTCGTGGAACATTATAAACAGTTGCACCCCATGGCGCGTTTATCCCCCCTACAGTATAACTAGAACCCACGCCAATGGTGCACCCATCATGCTTGTTGCATCAAGTTTTCATACGCCCTCAAGGCACGCCTCTTCCACATGTTGCACAAGCTAAACTTGCGCCCCTTTGGTGCACCATCTTTCCATGTTGCATCGCCTTTCCATGCGCCCTTGGCATGCCCAGCATCTATGCAACACAAGCCTTATCTGTGCCAAGTATAGTCATAAAAGCGCAGGCGCATCTCTCCTTACAGTAACATTCATGTTTTGCAAACCCTCCTTGCGCCGCGCCATATTTCCTTTGGCGCACGAAAAATCCCTGTTACACGCTTTTCCCATGTGCCAAAGGGCACACCAAATCCCAATGTAACATGAAATTTCCATGCACCTTTGGCGCATCCTATCTCCATGCAACACGCTGTTCTCATGCGCCCTTTACTAAAATGCGCTCTGCAGTACGCATGCACCATGCGCCTTTGGTGCCAGTTTAACCTTTACAACAGCCCTTTCCCATGCACCCTGCCTATTTAGCCCTGTAAGCTACATTTTTCCTGTGCCCTGAGCCTAAAAATCTCTAACTCTTTCTTCTGCTAACATTCCAATGGAAGATCAAATGGCTAATTCAACTTTTTCGGATTGGGTCTCACTTCTTCTTCATGCAGATCAGCAGATAATCTTAGAAGAACATATGTCTACATCCAGCAAGAGACCCACCAAATCAAAAGGGAAGGCTAAGCTTACTGAGGAAGAGATGAAGTATAAATATCAAAGGGTCAGAATGCCCAAGTCGCAGGCCGAATGCAGCATGGATGTCAGAGACTCAGATTTGGGGCATGTCGACATGGAGGAATTCTGGGCCAGAACTCAGAAAGTTACAAGGAGTCCATGGATGGACAAATTGATAGGCAGTGCCCTGCACTTCGCCGGAGGAATCCCCGTCAGCACAGTCAACAATGAATTTATGATGGTGGTTGCTCAATCTTACAACAAAGACAACATATGTGTCGAAAACAGTAAGGGCGAGGTAGTCATTAACCTCACTGCCCGTCATTTTGAGATGATACTTGGCATCCCTCACCACCGGCACTTCGTGGCCGTCAGCCAAGCAGAGTGTATCAAGGCCTGGGAAGATAATGAAGACCAATGCATGCAATTAATGAACGAAGTCTACTTGAAGAACAAGAAGGTGGTAACCCGGTGGCCCCCAAATCATCCACCGCAGTGACTTCTCAGAAGAGCTCAGCGATACCATTACCTTCCTGAGCAGGGTCTTCGGGCTTTCTGATGCCCATTACTTCCATAAATGGATGTTGCGCTACCTGGAAACAATGAACAAGAATTTTCCTGATCAGCGCTTTTGCTGGGGGGAAATTATAAGCAGCACCATTTCCGAGCAGCTACAACAGTTCAGCACAACGGGAGTATTCCATATGAACTCCTACGTGGTCTACGCTGCAGCATTAGAGAGGGATTATCCAGGCCTAGCACGAAGTGGAGTTTGGCCTCAGGTCAAAATATATGAGTATTATCCAGAGTTGAAGCTGGAGAATAGCATCGCCCAATTTGCCAAAATCAATGATGCATTCTTTTATCACATCATCTGCCTATTGAGGCCAAATCTGACTCATGGTCATACGACCAAAAACATAGTGGCAGCCACGGAGAAATGGGGAGCCCTTTTCACCCAATTTCCTACATTCACCTATCTGAGGGCTGCCAACTTTTTGGGAGAGCCAACCAGGCTACCAAGGTATGCTAGGCCTAAGCTGATTCTGCTGGAACTATCGAGGCAGCTGGTCACATACCACGAAAAATGCCTGAAAAGGAAGAAGGGTGGAACTCCTTTCCCCCTCACATTGGGCCGATACACATGCTCTACCAACCACAAGGTGAAGGAAATGTTTGCAGAGCTGGAGTTACTCAATTTGAAGCATGACTTCCCAGCCAGGCCCACCTTCGACCCAAGGGGTTGCCTGCCAAGAGCAAAGCTTGATCCAATCCACGTTCCTCAGATCGAAGATATTTATATTGACGTCCTCCATGAGGTAGAGCTCAGAAGAAAGGATCATTCTCACCTAGCATTGGCAGAAATTATCCAGTATGGGGTAGCCATTGTCCCCAAAGGCTACCAAACAACAGAAGATGAAGTGGACAAGGTATATAATGATACAGATGGGGACGATTGGCCCTTTCCGGCCATTGATAGAACTAAAGCTCCTCAGACAATTGAGGAGAGGGTTAAGGAGACTTTACGGAGGACAGAACATTGGTGCCAGTTGAACGGCCTAATCTACCTCGGGGTTCATTTCACAACATCCCCATTGGGCAACGCGCCTCCACGATCCAAAAAGCAGCTTAAAGGCAAGAGTGTAGAAGGTGAATCCAGCACCATTTAGGAAGAAGCCCCTGAAAGTCCTCCTTCCACAGTGCCAAAACAGATAATAACTCTAGATTCGCCAGAGAAAGAAGCAGCAGGGGATAGTCCAATTGGCCCATCCACTCAGGATGTCGGCATTGCTACCACAACAGAAGTCCCTTCTATCCCTTCTTCTTCTCTTCCTTCCCCTCCTCGAGTGACTCAAGCGACCATCCCTTTGGTCGTGTCCTCCGCCCCTTCTTCTACTCTTTCCCCTGCTTCTTCGTCTATCTTCTCTTCCCTCACTGATCTTTCCTCCTCCATTTCTTCCCTCATCTCTGAGCTCCCTTCCCTTCCTATGTCTTCCGTAGCTACAGTTTCCCTTCCTCCCGTGGAAACTTCTTCGGCTATTCTCTCAATTTCACCTCCGCGTGTCTCCACGTTTTTCCCCTCTTCTACTACAGTTGTCCCCTCCTCTGTTTTTTGGTCCTTCTTCCATAGGACCAGCCTGGATCTCTCAGCAGTTGAGCCAGCAAAAGAGGAAAGTTCCCATCGCTCCGATGGACTTTTCAGTGATCCCAACCAAAGGGGCAAAGAGGCTGAAGCTTGTTGCATGCTTCTCTAAAAGTGCTGCAGGTGAGAGAATCATGGAAATTGCATACCCTGATCCCCTCAAAGAGAAGAAGGATCTGTCTCCGACAGATTTTACCGTGACCCAAGTCACAATGGGGTCATCTTCTGAAAGTCTCCAGGGGGAAGCTCTTTCCGTGGTCGACACCCTCTGTCAAAAGCTTCAAGAAACAAAAGAATAAAAAAGGCTACTAAAAGAGCAAAACAAATATCTGCTCCAAGCCTTACAGAAGATGGGTAGTGCGCCTCCCACAACTGCCGCCGAGACTTCTGAGCTTCTTAGCCAGGAGAAAATCAATGAATATGCAAAGATTGGCGAGCAAGGTATGGCCGTTTCTGCTTGGAGGAGCCAGATCCTCAAGGACAGTGAAAGAGTGATCACCAAGTTTGTCAATTTGTATCTGAACATCGAAAAGACAAACAAAGAGCTCCAAGCATTAGCGGGGCCCATATCAGAAGAGCTGGATCATGCTAGACTGCAACACGAGACCTTTCAACAGATGTTCGACTATTCAGTCAAAGATCTGGTCAAGTTCGGTGTCTTCGGCCATCCAAGGGCCCTCAACAAAACCATGTCCACTCTGGACTATCGGATAGATCAGCTTGAATTTATTCTAGAAAAAATCGACAAGGTAAAGGAGGCAACCCTGGATGCAATGCATCAAATGGAGGGAATTTTTCTCAACATGTCTCCAGGGTTGCTCACTCCTTCCTTCACCTTTAGGTTAGCTGATGAAACCATCCGGATCTTCAAGGAGATCGTTTCTCAAGCAACAGGGCCAGAGGTCACATTTGACACTAAATCTATCAACAACCTGCTGGCCTGTAGGGACTTCATCAGGTTCCTCATTGAGGGGGAAAAAGATTATTCCAAACTCCCAGAGAAGCTCATAGATGAGTGGGAGACTTGTGAGGCAATCAGCGAACTGCACAAGGATCCTTCTCAGGATCAATTTGGGCCAATGATTAACAAGTTTTTGGAATACTGTGCTCAGTTCCATATCTCATCACCTGAGCAGCATCAAAAGCACGCTACTCCCTTTCGGCTGCAGGATGATGATGACGAGTAGTTGCTCCTTCTTCTTCTTCTTCTTCTTCTCTCTCTTCTCTGACTTTCTTGTTGGAATGTCTGAAGTATGTTGATGCAAATGATGACATCATCCATGTTGTATCATGGGATGATGTCATCCATCAAGTTGTAAAAAGTCAACATGACTTTTAGATATTTTGTAAATATCTTTGTAAATAGTTGTTGGCTCCTTTTTGCCTTCTTTTCTCCTCTTCTTCTATAAATACCCCAACACTTGTTGTGTTGATGGATGGATGAATATCTTTCAGATGAGAAATAGGAGTAAGGAGAAAAGACTTTGAGCTTTTTGTAACAGAACAAATTAGTAATACAATATTTGGACTTTGTGCTGAATACCTGAGTTATATACATTAGATCTTTCTTATGTTAGATCTGTGTATTTATTCTGTTGGATCTGCTTCTATTTTATTGTCATTTATTTATCATCAGTATTGCTTTGTTTATTTATGCAAGTAGGTTTGGCTTTGTTTACTACCAACCCAAAAACATAAATCTTCTAACCTTTCTGCTTTGGAATTCATTTCTTTTCCCCCTTTGGACCTGTTCCTTCTTCCTCCTCTCTTTCATTCCTTTCTCTTCGCAGCCGGAAATAAACCTACAGGGATGAGATCCCAAATCCCCGAAGGCAGAATCTGTGAGACTTGCATAGATTCCTACTGGTAGAATAGCAATAAACCAGTTTCGCTTTGTTGACTCAAAGAGGGGCTATGCCCTACACAATGTTGGCTTGTTTATCCATAGATCTGTCCAAGCGACAGATTTTCAGACCAACAATTTTTTGGCGACTCGACTGGGGATCGAATAAATCTATCAGATCTATGATGGTAGTAAGATAAAAAATCAGAAAAATTAGAAGATCGCTGCCTGTTTGCAAATCTGAACTTTTTGTTAAAAATCCAAAAATTTGCAAAAGTTCTCAAATTGAAAAATTTTCTTCTGAGAGTCATAGATCTGGTCCAGTTAAAGATCTTTATTTCGCTGAGTTTTTACAAAAAATCAATATTTTACCGTAGATCTGAGTTTTGACTGTTTGCAAAAAAAAAAAAAAAAAAAGTTAAAATCAGATCCGAAAATCAGCTTACTAATCTTCCCTGCCATCTTATCCTCGTTGTAATTTGTCATTTAACCGCAATCGGTTTTCTGAAGAGGATAGTTTTAAATATTTAGAAAAGTATTTGCTGCTGGTTTTTGTCAGAAAAACCAGAAAATCAACAAGTACAACCAAAAAGAAAGTTTGAATCTGTGCCATAACATTACAGATCTGGAAGGAACACTGGCGAGTGAACCTTTTACGCATAGCAGGAGAGCCCGTGGAGAAACCGATCCTACTTTCGATCTGCTTCAAAGGCACAATTTCAGCGTAACACCGGTGCGTTTTTCAGCACTAAGCTTGGCTAGCCGGTCATCCAGGAGTGTCTCACCTTCACAAAGAAAAAGTCTTTTGCAGGGGGCATCCACATCCCTTTGTAGTGCCTTGCTACTCAACGGAACTACACTTCTAGCTCGTGTTCTCTTTCCGGCTTTCCAGATGGCGGTACCATGGGGAAACGCGATGGGTCCTTTGGCTTTACCACATCCAGTTCACGCACTCCCTCACGGAAATCGAAAGAATTTTCCTAAATTCGACGAGAGCGGAAATCAAAGCACGGATTCCCACATATCTGCATTCATCATGTCGTGCAGTATTTTGGATGTGACCCACGAAGATGTGTCAGTTCACCTTTTCTAGAAACCCTACAAGGACCTGCAGCTGAATGGTTTCAGCATTTGTCGGCTGGGTCTATTACCAGTTGGGCCACCTTACGGGATGCTTTCGAAGATAGATACAAGCCTTCAGAGGATGCATTTTCATTACTATCATGGATCACTCACCTGAAGAAGGAGGTGAATGAGACCATGTGTGATTTTGTTTCCCGGTTCAATGCACTAATCAACCATATCCCTGTTGCCATGCTTCTGACGCAGGAAAATCAAAAGTGTTTCTTCATAAACACTATGAGCTTGAAAGTTAGTTTCTTGCTCCTTCAGGAACGAGTTGCCACCTTGGTTCTCACCCAAGCCACTGCCATTCGCATAGAGGATAATCTGATAATATCCGGCGAATTAAAAAAGGAATCAGCCAAGCCTAAATCTTTGGGCACTTCACCCACGACTTCTTCTGATCCAGCATTCCAAAAAATGGTGAACGATTTGCTTGCATTGAAGAAGCAGTTGGCCCAGGCCTCTCCCAGTTCCTCATACCAGGATATCCCGCGGAGGAATTTCGTTCCTAACAATGTTTCACAAAGACCGCGCTTACCTACAGCTGCTCCACGGTTGGCGCTTGAAGCTCCTCTGGTCAATGCTCTAGTCGAGATTGATGAAGAAGAGCAGTACTATGAAGAACCTTCGTCTTAGGGTGAAGATGATCAAGATGTCGGTGAACTGATTGGCGACTCTACTATCGGGTATATGGAATTTGACGAGGAAGAATCTGATGAAGAAGAGGTTACCCGGGGATATGCAAGCGGACAGTCATTCGCTGTTTTTACTCACTCGTAAGGAAAAGAAGCGGAAGTTGCTGCCCATGTCCAGCAGGAGAAGGCTGTGTCAAATGCACCTTCGATCATTGCTGAAAGAGGTAATCCTCTTCCTGCTCAACTCCCTGGCAAATCTTTTACAAGGAAATCTTTTCCCCCTATCTCTCCTCCAAATCAGTCCTCTCACATTCCTACTAAGACCACCAATCCTATTCCATCATCGCGAGGTGAGGGACTCATTCCTTTACCAACGTAACCCTTGGCCGCGTTTGATATTATAGATCATGTAAAAAAGACCAAGATCCAAATGTCTGAAGCTGAGTACCTTCAGTCAAACCCCGAACAGCTTGTAAGATTGACTAAGTATATCCAAAGTCAAGCTGTTATATCTAATCAGGTTTCCCCAAAAGGAATCCTTTCCACTCCCCCTGAATCCCATATAAATGTTGCTTCAACATCTGCGTCAGGCAAGATAGAGCCTTTCTATCTCTCCCTCCTAATCAATGGTCACAAGCTGAGTAATTGCATAATTGATTCCTGGGCTTCTGATAACGTCATGCCGACTAAAATCACCCATGCTCTGGGCCTCACTCTTACCAAGCCTTTCGGCAGATGTTATTCATTGGAAACCAAGCAGGTTCCGTTTGTTGGCCAAATCAAAGACGCGCAATTCGCATTTGTAGCTTTCCCAGATAAAAGAGTAAAAATGACAGTCCTCGTTGCTGACATTCTGGCAGCCTATGGAATATTGCTGGGAAGAAGTTTTTGCAGCGAAGTTGGTGGAGAAATTCATATGGACTGGTCTAAAGCTAGAATTCCAGTCAAAGGCGTAATGCAGACTTTGGATCCAGAATCACAAAAGAAATACTTGGTTACCAGCTCTGAAGACCCCAAGGCCCAAATCCTTTTTGAATCATCAGGGATGGGGAACTACTTCTTATCTACTGAGACAGATAAAACGGGTGTCCTCATTTAAGAAGGAGATCTTAATAAGATCTGGACATTGCAATTCGATGGCAGCTGTGCAACTAGTGGATGTGGCACTGGGGCCATGCTGATATCTCCTGAGGAAGAAGTCATTCCTCTCTCTTTCAAATTGCAATTTTTCAACACTAACAATACTGCTGAGTATGAATCTCTCTTACTCGGTATGCAAGCCACAAAAGAAAGAGGAATTAAAAATCTAAAAGTGCAAGGTGATGCTGAGCTGGTTGTAAATCAGGTCAAAAGGATTTACCAAGCAAAGAATGAAAGGCTTAGACATTACCGTAATGCTGTATGGGACAGCATTGAAGAGTTTGATGCCTTTTCAATTGAATCTATTCCAAGAGCCCAAAATGACATGGCTGATTCATTGGCTGTTTCAGCATCTCTCATGCTCCCACACCCAGGTTTGAAAACGAACAAGTATACCATTGAGGTGGTTTTCCACCCGAGTGTACCAGACAATTCTCAGCATTGACAGGTGTTCAACAACGATTATCAACTCATTGCTTTTCTAGAGAAGGCAGAAAATTTTAAATAATTGCACTTTGAAGGGTCTACTTCCACTTGCCGTGAGTCAGTCACCGATCAAGGAAATGAATCTGAAGGGAATGATGGCATATGTCAGCTCAAGGGAAATAAAATTCCAAAGGGCCTGGTTTCTCTGGAACGCCTGTTCGACAGGCATGACCGTTTTGTAAAAAAGAAGAAGCGGGACGACCCTAGCTCGTCCCCAGAAACCGAACCGGTCAATATAGGTTCGATAAAACACCCGCAATTCGTGAACATTGGCAAATGTTGTATGCCTGAAGAGAAGCAAAAATTTGTCAAGTTGCTGAAAAAATATATGGATGTATTGGCATGGTCCTATGCCGATTTAAAGTCCTTCAAGCCAAAGGACGTTCAGAACGATATTCCATTGAAAGACGATGTCAAAGCCTTCCGCCAGAAGCAGAGGCACTATAATCCCAAGATTTCAGGCACCATCCAGGCTTAAATTCAGAAGATGTTGGATGCAAGAATCATCTTCCCTATCCATCACAACACTTGGGTAGCAAATATTGTGCTAGTACACAAGAAAAACGGCGAGATACGCATATGCGTAGACTTTCAAAATTTGAATCAAGCTTCGCTGAAAGATAACTACCCTCTTCCGATAATGGATCAAGTTCTGCAAGCAGTAACTAGATTAGAGATGTTGTCCATGCTTGATGGTTTTTTAGGTTACAATCAGATTAAAGTTTCACCTGAAGATCAGTTTAAGACAGCATTCACTACTCCCTGGGGTACATTTGCCTACAGCAGGATGCCTTTCGGCCTAACTAATGCTAGTGCCACTTTTCAGTGGGCCATGGACTTTGCATTCAAAGGTATGATGGGGAAAGTCATTTTGGTTTACCTACATGACTTAACCGTGTTCTCTAAACAGCGAAATGATCATTGTGATCATTTGGAGCAAGTGTTGGCTAGGTGCCGAGAACATGGGATTTCCCTAAACCCAAAAAAGTCTTTTTTTGGAGTCACGGAAGGGAAGTTGCTAGGCCATGTGGTTAGCAAAGAAGGAACAAAGATAGATGCTGAAAGAGTTAAAGCTATTCAAAGCCTTACTCTGCCTATAAGCAAGACTAGTGTTCATTCTTTCTTTGGAAAGGTGAACTTTCTCAGGCGTTTTGTTCCTGACTTTGCTGAAAAGACACGTCACATATTGAACATGATGAAGGGGTCACCAACTTTCAGATGGAGTGAAGAGGGGAAAAGGTCATTTGAAGAAATAAAAGCTTCTGTTGCTCATGCACCAGTCCTGGTATGTCCAGATTTCTCCAAGGACTTCATCATGTATAGTTACGCATCTGAGCATACTGTGTCTGCAATCTTGATGCAAAAGAACTCAGAAGATATTGAATCTCCAATCGCGTTCATGAGTTCTCCTCTCAAGACTCACGAACTGAAAATGACTCAACTGGAAAAGCATGCCTTTGCCATCGTCAAAGCAGTGAAGAATTTCAGGTATTACATTCTAAATTCGCATACGGTAGTGCTGGTCCCAGACACGGCAGTGAAATCAATTCTAACTCAGCAGGAGTTAGGAAGCTTGCGAGGAAATTGGATTGCAAAAGTCCAGGAGTATGACCTGGATATTAAACCAACCAAGCTGGTAAGGGGCAAAGGCCTGTGTCAGCTAATGGCTGAAAACAAAGATTAAGAAAGCCCTGATGAAAGGGGTGACTACACCGATGAAACACAGGACCGGCAGGAAGAGCCTGATTCTCTGCCTCTGGTTCTATTTGTTGCAACTAGTGATGAGTGGTACTCCGACATCACTTTCTTCCTTACCTACAGTGAATTCCCAATGCACCTAACTACAAAGGAGAAGCACACTATAAATCTTAGAGTGGCTAAATATGTCATCTGGGATGACGGTTTATATAAACGTGGGATAGATGGCATCTTTTTGCGATGTGTTGACAAACCCCAGCAAGTAAAACTATTGGAAAGTTTTCACAATTCAGCCTGTGGAGGGCATTTCTCTTCCTCCGTAACTGCACACAAGATCATTCAAGCCAGGTACTATTGGCCGACGCTCTTCCAAGATACAGCCACCTGGGTGGCGAAATGTGAACCCTGCCAACAATTCGTCGGCAAGCCCAAGTTGGCTGCCTTTCCCCTAAGACCGGTCATTATCAATGAACCATTCAGGCAATGGGGAATTGATTTTATTGGCACACTCAATCCTCAATCGAGTGCCGGACATAGCTATGTCCTTACATCAAGGGATTACTTTACCAAGTGGGTGGAAGCCATACCTGTCAAGCATGCCACTTCTGAGGTGGTTTGCAATTTCATTAAAGAAAATATCATTGTCAGGTTCAGCGTTCCAAACAAAATCGTTGCTGATAATGCTTCTAACTTCTCCTCATGGGAAGTTATTAGTTTTTTCTATGAATATGGTATAACTTTGGCTCACGCATCCGACTATTACCCTTAGGGAAATGGTCAGGCGGAATCCAGTAACAAGAACTTGGTGACCATCATACGGAAGTTAGTTGATGAGAATCAGCGAATGTGGCACAAGTCTTTGTACGACACTTTATGGGCCGATCGTATTACTCCCAAGAGATCTCTCGGCATGTCACCTTTTCAAGTGTTATATGGCATTGATGCCGAGCTTCCCATTTCTGCGGAACTTCCTGCTCTGCGCTTGGCACGAGCCATTGAAGATGAAACTTTCCAAAGTTCTCTTGAAAAGAGAATCATGTATCTGGCAGAACTTGAATAAAAGAGAGTGAGGGTGTTCGATAGGATCACTGAACATTAGAATCAAGTTAAGAGGCTTTTTGATAAGAAAGCCAAGCAAAAGGATTTTCAAGTGGGAGATCTCGTCCTTTTGTGGGACAAGCGAAGAGAACCAAAGGGCATGCACGGAAAGTTTGATTCCCTATGGAGAGGGCCCTTCAAGATCAAGCAGCTCAACGGAGAGAATAGTTTCTATCTCTCATATCTGGATGGAACCAAAATCCTGCTTCCTTATAGCGGGCAGCATCTGAAGATCTTCAGGAAGTAGAGCTTGCTCTCTTCTTTATACAGTTTCTTTAAGTTGTGTGTTTGCTTTTGGTTTGTTGTGTGTTTCTTTTGCTCCCCCTCCGGTCGCCCTTGTTTTTGACTCTGTTACCCAATGGATAGGCACATGAGAACTGGGATTCTCTACCCCCAAGTTCGCTCAGGGATAGTCCCCAGAAAGAGCCAGCTGTTATCCCGTAAAATTGACAAGGGCAATTTTACCGATAACCATACCAAAATTTTGTTCGGATCCCACATTAGGGATCCCTTGCATTCAAAACATTGTAAAATCTCTTCCCGGGAAATCTGGTTTTTCGAATTTAGTCTTTTGAGTCTTTTTTGGCTGGGCGCATGAAATTTCTATGTAACACCAACGTTTGGTGTGCCCCTTTTAAAACCTTTGGCATGTGATTTTCAGTGTTAACACGACTTTCAGTGTGCCAAAGTGTGTTGAGCCTTCCCTGCGTGCGCCAAGATGCATGCGCCATTGTGTTGGCACAACATTTGTTGCGCCACTTTTTGGTGCGCCAAAGGGTGCACATAATCTTATTGCAACACAATGCTTTGGTGCGCCAAAAGGTGCACATAATTTTCTGTCGAGATAGCGTTTGGTGCGCCAAAGGTGCACTTTATTTCATGTTGGCAGGCATTTTGGTGCACCAAAGGGCGCACGATTTTTTCTGTCGATAGTAGTTTTCATGCGCTTTTCAAAAAGTGGGTGGCACATTAATGTTCAGCTAACCTATATATATGTGTTTGCGCGCCCAAATGTCATTTTCACTTTTCGCTGAGCACGTGATTTTTCTGAGCCTGTCAGCCCCTGCCTCGTTGCTTTCAACGTGTTGTGGACCCGTTCTTGAGCTTTTGTTATTTATCTAGGTAAGAGTTCTTCTCCCTCTTGTGTGTTTTGCATTCTTGTTTCTTGGTGTGCTTGTGGTCTGGTTGTGGTTTAGCAGTATTAAAATATCAAATGTTGAGCTAGCCCTCCCCTGTGCCGTCTTTCCTTATTTATTTCCTCCCATCCCTCTTTCCAGATCTGCTAGTAGAGGGTGTTAGTTTGAAAGCTCAGTCTGAAACCCCTTTGGCTTGAACCATTGAATATCCCAAGGCAGCCTTAGAACTGAAAAGAAAGAAGGGTTGAGCCATATGAAAAAACACTGTTTTTCCCTTAGGTGCACCAGCGCGTCATGGAACATTATAAACAGTTGCGCCCCCATGGTGCATCTGTCCCCCCTGCAGTATAACTAGAACCCACGCCAATGGCGCACCCATCATGCTTGTTGCATCAAGTTTTCCTACGCCCTCAAGGTGCGCCTCTTCCACATGCTGCACAAGCTAAACTTGTGCCCCTTTGGTGCACCATCTTTCCGTGCTGCATCGCCTTTCCATGCACCCTTGGCGTGCCCAGCATCTATGCAACACAAGCCTTATCTGCGCCAAGTATAGTCATAAAAGCGCAGGTGCATCTCTCCTTACAGTAACATTCGTGTTTTGCAAACCCTCCGTGCGTCGCGCCATATTTCCTTTGGCGCACGAAAAATCCTTGTTACACGCTTTTCCCATGCGCCAAAGGGCGCACCAAATCCCAATGTAACATGAAATGTCCATTCGCCTTTGGCGCATCCTGTCTCCATGCAACACGCTGTTCTCATGCGCCCTTTACTAAAATGCGCTCTGCAGTACGCATGCACCATGCGCCTTTGGTGCCAGTTTAACCTTTACAACAGCCCTTTCCCATGCACCCTGCCTATTTAGCCCTGTAAGCTACATTTTTCCTGTGCCCTGAGCCTAAAAATCTCTAACTCTTTCTTCTGCTAACATTCCAATGGAAGATCAAATGGCTAATTCAACTTTTTCGGATTGGGTCTCACTTCTTTTTCATGCAGATCAGCAGATAATCTTAGAAGAACATATGTCTACATCCAGCAAGAGACCCACCAAATCAAAAGGGAAGGCTAAGCTTACTGAGGAAGAGATGAAGTATAAATATCAAAGGGTCAGAATGCCCAAGTCGCAGGCCGAATGCAGCATGGATGTCAGAGACTCAGATTTGGGGCATGTCGACATGGAGGAATTCTGGGCCAGAACTCAGAAAGCTACAAGGAGAGCATGGATGGACAAATTGATAGGCAGTGCCCTGCACTTCGCCGGAGGAATCCCCGTCAGCACAGTCAACAATGAATTTATGATGGTGGTTGCTCAGTCTTACAAAAAAGACACCAGATGTGTCGAAAATAGTAAGGGCGAGGTAGTCATTAACCTCACTGCCCGTCATTTTGAGATGATACTTAGCATCCCTCACCACCGGCACTTCGTGGCCGTCAGCCAAGCAGAGTGTATCAAGGCCTGGGAAGATAATGAAGACCAATGCATGCAACTAATGAACGAAGTCTACTTGAAGAACAAGAAGGTGGTAACCCGGTGGCCCCAAATCATCCACCGCAGTGACTTCTCAGAAGAGCTCAGCGATACCATTACCTTCCTGAGCAGGGTCTTCGGGCTTTCTGATGCCCATTACGTCCATAAATGGATGTTGCGCTACCTGGAAACAATGAACAAGAATTTGCCTGATCAGTGCTTTTGCTGGGGGAAATTATAAGCAGCACCATTTCCGAGCAGCTACAATAGTTCAGCACAACGGGAGTATTCCATATGAACTCCTACGTGGTCTACGCTGTAGCATCAGAGAGGGATTATCCAGGCCTAGCACGAAGTGGAGTTTGGCCTCAGGTCAAAATATATGAGTATTATCTAGAGTTGAAGCTGGAGAATAGCATCGCCCAATTCGCCAAAATTAACGATGCATTCTTTTATCACATCATCTGCCTATTGAGGCCAAATCTGACTCATGGTCGTACGACCAAAAACATAGTGGTAGCCACGGAGAAATGGGGAGCCCTTTTCACCCAATTTCCTACATTCACCTATCTGAGGGCTGCCAACTTTTTGGGAGAGCCAACCAGGCTACCAAGGTATGCTGGGCCTAAGCTGATTCTGCTGGAACTATCGAGGCAGCTGGTCACATACCACGAAAAATGCCTGAAAAGGAAGAAGGGTGGAACTCCTTTCCCCCTCACATTGGGCCGATACACATGCTCTACCAACCACAAGGCGAAGGAAATGTTTGCAGAGCTGGAGTTACTCAATTTGAAGCATGACTTCCCAGCCAGGCCCACCTTCAACCGAAGGGGCTGCCTGCCAAGAGCAAAGCTTGATCCAATCCACGTTCCTCAGATCGAGGATATTTATATTGACGTCCTCCATGAGGTAGAGCTCAGAAGAAAGGATCATTCTCACCTAGCAGTGACAGAAATTATCCAGTATGGGGTAGCCATTGTCCCCAAAGGCTACCAAACAATAGAAGATGAAGTGGACAAGGTATATAATGATACAGATGGGGACGATTGGCCCTTTCCGGCCATCGATAGAACTAAAGCTCCTCAGACAATTGAGGAGAGGGTCAAGGAGACTTTGCGGAGGACAGAACATTGGTGCCAGATGAACGGCCTAATCTACCTCGGGGTTGATTTCACAACATCCCCATTGGGAAACACACCTCCATGATCCAAAAAGTAGCTTAAAGGCAAGAGTGTAGAAGGTGAATCCAGCACCATTTAGGAAGAAGCCCCTGAAAGTCCTCCTTCCACAGCGCCAGAACAGGTAATAACTCTGGATTTGCCAGAGAAAGAAGCAGCAGGGGATAGTCCAATTGGCCCATCCACTCAGGATGTCGGCATTGCTACCACAATAGAGGTCCCTTCTATCCCTTCTTCTTCTCTTCCTTCCCATCTTCGAGTGACTCAAGTGACCATCCCTTTGGTCGTGTCCTCCGCCCCTTCTTCTACTCTTTCCCCTGCTTCTTCGTCTATCTTCTCTTCCCTCACTGATCTTTCCTCCTCCATTTCTTCCCTCATCTCCGAGCTCCCTTCCCTTCCTATGTCTTCCACAGCTGCAGTTTCCCTTCCTCCCGTGGACACTTCTTCAGCTATTCTCTCAATGCTAACTCCGCGTGTCTCCACGTTTTTCCCCTCTTCTACTGCAGTTGTCCCCTCCTCTGTTTCTGGTCCTTCTTCCATAGGACCAGCCTGGATCTCTCAGCAGCTGAGCCAGTAAAAGAGGAAAGTTCCCATCGCTCTGATGGACTTTTCAGTGATCCCAACCAAAGGGGAAAAGAGGCTGAAGCCTGTTGCACTCTTCTCTAAAAGTGCTGTAGGTGAGAGTATCATGGAAATTACATACCCCGATCCCCTCAAAGAGAAGAAGGATCTGTCTCCGACAGATTTTACCGTGACCCAAGTCACAATGGGGACATCTTCTGAAAGTCTCCAGGGGGAAGCTCTTTCCGCGGTCGACGCCCTCTATCAAAAGCTTCAAGAAACAAAAGAAGAAAAAAGGCTACTAAAAGAGAAAAAAAAATATCTGCTCCAAACCTTACAGAAGATGGGTAGTGCGCCTCCCACAACTGCCGCCGAGACTTCTGAGCTTCTTAGCCAGGAGAAAATCAACGAATATGTAAAGATTGGTGAGCAAGGTATGGCCGTTTCTGCTTGGAGGAGCCAGATCCTCAAGGACAATGAAAGAGTGATCACCGAGTTTGTCAATTTGTATCTGAACATCGGAAAGACAAACAAAGAGCTCCAAGCATTAGCGGGGCCCATATCATAAGAGCTAGATCATGCTAGACTCCAACACGAGACCTTTCAACAGATGTTTGACTGTTCGGTCGAAGATCTGGTCAAGTTCGGTGTCTTAGGCCATCCAAGGGCCCTCAACAAAACCATGTCCACTCTGGACTATTGGATAGATCAGCTTGAATTTATTCTAGAAAAAATCGACAAGGTAAAGGAGGAAGCCCTGGATGCAATGCATCAAATGGAGTGAATTTTTCTCAACATGTCTCCAGGGTTGCTCACTCCTTCCTTCACCTTTAGATCAGCTGATGAAACCATCCAGATCTTCAAGGATATCGCTTCTCAAGGAACAGGGCTAGAGGTCACATTTGACACTGAATCTATCAACAACCTACTGGCCTGTAGGGACTTCATCGGGTTCCTCATTGAGGCGGAAAAATATTATTCCAAACTCCCAGAGAAGCTCATAGATGAGCGGGAGACTTGTGAGGCAATCAGCGAACTGCACAAGGATCCTTCTCAGGATCAATTTGGGCCAATGATTAACAAGTTTTTGGAATACCGCACTCAGTTCCATATCTCATCACCTGAGCAACATCAAAAGCAGGCTACTCCCTTTCGGCTGCAGGATGATGACGACGAGTAGTTGCTCCTTCTTCTTCTTCTTCTTCTTCTCTCTCTTCTCCAACTTTCTTGTTGGAATGTCTGAAGTATGTTGATGTAAATGATGACATCAACCATGTTGCATCATGGGATGATATCATCCATCAAGTTGTAAAAATTCAACATGACTTTTAGATATTTTGTAAATATCTTTGTAAATAGTTGGCTCCTTTTTGCCTTCTTTTCTCCTCTTCTTCTATAAATACCCCAACACTTGTTGTGTTGATGGATGGATGAATATCTTTCAGATGAGAAATAGGAGTAAGGAGAAAAGACTTTGAGCTTTTTGTAACAGAACAAATTAGTAATACAATATTTGGACTTTGTGCTGAATACCTGAGTTATATACATTAGATCTTTCTTATGTTAGATCTGTGTATTTATTCTGTTGGATCTGCTTCTATTTTATTGTCATTTATTTATCATCAGTATTGCTTTGTTTATTTATGCAAGTAGGTTTGGCTTTGTTTACTACCAACCCAAAAACATAAATCTTCTAACCTTTCTGCTTTGGAATTCATTTCTTTTCCCCCTTCGGACCTGTTCCTTCTTCCTCCTCTCTTTCATTCCTTTCTCTTCGCAGCCGGAAATAAACCTACAGGGATGAGATCCCAAATCCCCGAAGGCAGAATCTGTGAGACTTGCATAGATTCCTACTGGTAGAATAGCAATAAACCAGTTTCGCTTTGTTGACTCAAAGAGGGGCTATGCCCTACACAATGTTGGCTCGTTTATCCATAGATCTGTCCAAGCGACAGATTTTCAGACCAACAAAGTGCTTGTTATAAGAACATTTGACATGCTCAAGATAGATTTGATGATGTTCAAGAGCATTGAGACGCCACTCATCTAGCAACTCAAGCTGCGCTAAATGATTTTGATGATAGTCCTCATCAGAGACAAATTCTCTGAGAGAAACATGAAGAGATGGGATCTAGACTTCCAAAGGAAGAACAACCTCTGACATATAGACTAGAGAGAAGGGAGTAGCACTTGTAGGAGTATGAATGCTAGTCTAATAAGCCTAGAGAGTAAAAGGGATATGTAAATTCCAATCCCTACCAACTCGACTAGTTACCTTTGTGAGGATATTACGTAAAGTTTTATTGGAAGCCTCGGCCTGGCCGTTAGCTTGGGGATAGTATGGAGAAGAAAAACTGATTTTGATATTGAAAGCGTCACAGAGATTCTACAAATCGACATTTTTGAAAGATTTACCATTATCTATGATGAGTTTTTGTGGAACACCAAAGCGAAAAATGATATGTTGATAGACAAAATCAACAATTGGTTTAGCTTTGGTCGATGAAAGAGGAATAGCTTCCACCCACTTAGTAAAGTATTATATGGCAGTAATGATAGAATGATGACATTGTGAAGAGAAAGGGTTGATAAGACTGATGAGATCAATACCCCACTACGAAAAAGGCCACAAATCCACTGCAAGTTGTAAACCCTGACTGGGGATATGTGTGAGATTGGAATGTTGTTGACACTTGACACATTTCTTAGTGTATTCACAACAATATCGATTAAGAGAAGGCCAATAATATCCTAAATGTAATATGTGTTTAGATATGGCCAAGCCACCAAAATTTCCACCACAAATACCATCATGGACTTCCTGGATGGCTTTAGATGATTCAGGGGTTTTGAGGCACCGAAGAAAAATACCATCAAAACCACGTTTGTAGAGGATTTTGCCTAGAATAGTATAGTGATTAGCGTGTAGGATAAAATATCTTCTACCATTGGAAGTCAAATCTAGAGGAAGCACTGAATGAGATAGATAATCAATGATCTATTGATACCACTCATCTTGAGTATTGGTTGTGATGACATTGATTGAAGTTAGTTTTCGTAGATGAGATGGTTGATCTAATCATTGCATAGCCACATAAAGTCACGATTCCTTAGTAAAAGGTGGAATAAGCGAGGCTAATGAAGCCATTGTATCTGCATATTGATTTGTAGTATGAGAAATAGCTTGGATAGTGAATTTATCAAAATATTGGAGTTGAAAAAGAATGATATCGTGATATTGTTGAAGGATATCATTTTTGCATTGATAGACACCCGTGACTTGATTAACGACGATTTCAGATTCACCAAAGATGTCGATATGGTAGGCACCAAAATTAATAGTGTTTTGAAAACCTAAAACAAGAGCTTCATATTCAACCATATTATTGGTACACTCAAAGTTAAGTTTGTGTGTGACTGGGATAGGTACACCCTAAGGAGGAATCATAACGAAACCTACACCTCTCCCTTACTGGCATTTGGATCCATCAAAGAAGAGTTTTACTTTAAATGGAGAAATACCGACATCAATTTGTTAGATATACTCATCAGGGAATTGAGCAAGGGGGACTTGAGTGTCCAGAATAGGAGCATCAGCTAATTGATCTGCAATGACCTGACCCTTGATAAAAAAAATTGAAATAAACTCAAGATCAAATTCTATCATTAGCATGAGCCAACGAGTGATACGATCATTGTGATAAGGCTTTGCATGCAGTTTCTTGAGTGGATTGACACTTGTGATAATGTAAGTTTTGTGATTGAGGAGGTAGTGAAGAATCTTAGAAGTTACAAAGAAGAGAGCACGAAACAACTTTTCAGCTTTGGAATAACATGTTTCATACTCATGGAGAGTGTGACTGATGTAATATATGGCCTGTTCTTTACCGTTAGCATCTTGATGTGAGATCATGGCTCCCAAAGCATGGTCAGTCACAGAAATATAAAGATAGAATGGCTCCCCCTTGCATGGAGGTGTAAGCATAGGTGGGGAAAGAAGATAATCTTTGAGATCATTAAAGGCCTTTTGGCAATGCTCATCCCATTCAAAATGAACATTCTTATGGAGGAGATGATGAAAAGGTTGACAATGGTCTGATAGTTGCGAGATAAAATGGCATATTGATTGAAGGCATCCTTGAAGACCACGGAGTTGCTTTAAGTTAGAAGGGGGAGGCATCTCAAGGATAGCTTTTATTTTTGTGGGGTCCACTTCAATACCCCTAATAGAAATGATAAAGCCTAAGAGTTTACCAGTGAGAATGCCAAACACACACTTGGATGGATTTAGGAAAATAAAAAAGTGAATGAGCCTCTCAAAGAGAGGTGAAAGAGTGAAAAGATGATCCTGACAGCATTTGGATTTACCGAGGAGATCATCGACGTAATCTTCCATAGTTTTGTGTAAGAGATCATGGAAGATGTAGGTCATGGCTCGTTGATAGGTTGCTCCTGCGTTTTTAAGATTGAAAGGCATGACACGATAACAAAAAGTCCCCTAAGGAGTTATAAAGGAAGTCTTATGTTGGTCCTCTGGTGTGATGAGAATTTGATTATACCCAGAGAAACCATCCATAAGAGAAAGCATCTCGTGACCTTCCGTTAAATCCATGAGTTGGTCGATATTAGGTAGAGGAAAATCATCTTTTGGATAAGCAAGATTAAGATCCCAGAAGTTGGTACAAATTCAAATCTTCCCAATAGCTTTGGTTACTGGTACTACGTTTGAAACCCATTGTGGATAATCGATGGGTTGGATAAAGTTAGTAGAAATAAAACGTTGCAACTCCTCTTTAACAAGAAGGGCTACTCGAGGGTGCATTTTACACAATTTTTGTTTAACCAATTTGATGTCGGGAAGAGTAATGATATTATGGACCACAATATCAGGATCGAGTCATACGATATCCTCATATGACCAAGTGAAGGCTTGATGATGGTTGGAAAGAAAAGTAGTAAAGTCTCCTAACTCCTGTGGATTAAGAGATTGGCCGACCTTAATGATGCGAGGGTCTTTAGAAGTCCCTATATTAAGATTGACAGTGGCTTCATTAAGAATCGTAGATGTGTCAGAAGGAATGATTTTAGGAAGATAGGAATCCTCTACCCCCAAATAGGTGAGGACAGAATCATCATCTGCATAGTGGATAGTGTTGATAGTAGGAGATTCATGTCCAACTATTTCAGGGAAGACTAATGGTATGGAAGTGGATTTTTTATTAGTTTTATAGGTCAGTGGCCCTAAGGAAATGGTATTTACTAAAAAAAAAGTTAGATGGGATGGAAATGGTGTCATCCACATCAAATGATGCTTCCGACCTAGTGGGAGAAGATGGTTATGTTATCCAAAATTCACCCTCAAGGTAATTTTGATAACATGCATCAAATTATTCAGTCTCGAGCAAGTAAGATTGATTCGAGGCCCAAAATCATGTTTTTCAGGGTCCCCTCGGCCTTTTTCTAACTCTCCCATCCAAGAAGAAATCCCAACGAGTTGGAAAAAATGGAAAAAAATGCAAAAATAAGGTTCCAGGACTATTTTAAAGAATTTCGGGTCTGAAGCATTCGGGTCATACTGAGGTTCGTCGTACCAAGCTTGGGGCCAGAAAAAACAAAGAAAATTGGCTAAGTCAGAAATTTTTGTCCCAGGTGGTCCGAGGGACAGTTGGGACGTCGGGACACGAGGGACACAAAAATCTGAATCAGCCAAAAGAAAGAAAAATCACCTAAGTATTTTGTTTCGCATGGTTTGGGACAGCCGGGACAAAAGTACCCGAGGTACGTGTGGGACGCGAATCGGCCGATTTGCCGATAGACAGTCCATTTCAAGTGGTTCGGAGATATTTGTCCTAGGTATTCCACGGGACAGTTGGAACAAAGGTACGCGAGGGACGCATGGGACGCGAAAAGGTGAAAAATCCGCAAGCAGGGACAAGGAAGCCCGAATTGGCCGATGCGGGAGAATGTGTCCTAGGAAGTGGCAGGGAAAAGAGAAGGACTTAGAAAATTTTCCAAGTTTCAGTCAAAGTTTTCAAAGGTAAAAGTTTTGGCCCACTGCCCCTGCCATCAAATGGAATCTTGACATGTGTCATCCAAGTGGTGGAGTGCGGGGGGGAAATGGCAAATTTTCCCAAAGTGAAAAATGCCAAATTTTCGAAGGGCAAAGTGCCATGTGTCCAGGTGGCAAAAAATTTTAAGGAAGGGCCCGAGAGAAATTTTCAAAGGATGAGCCCATGAATGAATCAGAGCCTGACACATGTCATCCAAGTGGTGGAGTGTGGGGAAAATTAAAAAAAAATTCAAAGACCAAAACGGGTCAAAATTTCAAATTTTTGCCCGCCGATCCGATTTTGGCCTGTTTTTGCCTGTGAAACTTCAAACGGCCATAACTTTCGACTCTGAGCTCAGATTTTTACAAAATTGGACTTTCTGGAACGAGCACAATGTCCTCTATGCCACAAAAAATGGATTTCTTATTTTTAATGAGGGTAGATATATTTAATTAAAAGAAACATATTCGGCTCCAGTCAGTTAATGCTCATTCCCGTCAAATGACAGAAAACGCCTGCCAAACCCAAAATAGCTGCCCGCACTCAGAAGGCCATAAATTTTGCATTTCTCAACAAAATCACACAAAATTTGTACCATTGGAATCATGGCTCTAAGCCCGACACACAGCAATCAATAAATTCCATATTTGATGAGATATCGATGGATATTTTTTATAAAACGTGGCTGGGTTCATAACAGTGTTTTATTTGGTGGTTGAGAATGCAATTAAGAGGCATGGTCATCATTATTTCTCTACTACAGCACTTGGGATAGTATGGGGAGCCTTTTTCAAGTAAAATACAATAATTTTACTCCATTTAATGTCTCTTACAAGTGGTTGAAGGATAGATTTTGGGATTTCCATTTTCCCTTCTCTCTCTCTTCTCATTCTCTTATAAATTGGAGTGTTGGGCTCATTGTAGAGGGGAGGTAGTTTTTGTAGCAAAGCTCTACCAAAATTTCTTTGTGAAGATGATGTGTTATAGGCCCTTGTTTTGGACTCCTTGTATGGTGATCCAGGCCCTTTTCTTGTAACCGATTGAACTGTGCATATCAGGAAGAAATAAAATATAAGTTTGTGGATGCATCTTCCCCCTGCTATGTTTTCTTGAATTCTTCTTGCCCCTTCAACCTTGATTACAAGAATATTGTGCCTATTAGTATGATTCATGCAGGGATCCACTATCATTGTGTATGTTTGAAATATTGTTGTGAATGCGTTTTGCTAGATTATGGATAGCTGTCATCACCTCTTCTAGTGTGCATTTTGCTTCTGTATTTCACGCATTTAGAGACTACTCTCACACCCTCCTTTTTTGGTGTATCACCGATTTAGTGTAGGATTTCATTTTATGCATTATCTCTCCATGGTTCCTTGGAAATTTAGATTAGAATATTTAGTTTCACCTACATTAGAGTAGATTGTGGCAGTTAGTTTAGGAGCAAGAACCAGCTTTCTCTAGAGGTCTATCTCAAATAGCAAGTCCCACAACTTGGAGATAGTACCCATGTTATCCAATCACACCATGAGCTCAAGTATATGCACTTTTGGAAACATAAGGGTGCTGTGATTCAATGATAACAGGTTCCTCAATGGGGAGAGGCTCATCGAGAATAGTGATGGTGGCTTTTGAAAGAGGTTTAAATCCTAAACCAAATTTTTGATGTGGTTTGAGAGTTGGAATGGACGCGAGGTCATGCACACCCTATTCATACTTTCCCATGCCAAAACCCTTCCACGCGCATTGATATAAATAAGTTTTTGAAAACGTGGGATTTTGTAGACAATCAAACCCTGCTAAATAGGGTTTGGCACTAGGAGGAGAATCCGGGTGATAGTGAGGTGTATCAAGACCACCGTAAATGAAGTTTGTCTGTTAATTGGGTAGACCAATGGTGATGACATGACCGAGACCTGGCTGATATTCAGGTTGTTTTTCTGGTCTACCATACTCATTAGGTTTGAGATGGGCATCAAAAGAAAGAATAGGAAGCTCTCCTAGTGAGAAACACTGCAATGCCTCTTCTATATTTTGTAAATCTGGTAGTTTTGTTGCAGGTATGGAAGAGGATGAATCCTTGTTAGGAGAATAAGCATTCTCCTTTAGAGGGACAAACCCTGTTGTCATGTCACACTGTGCAAAAGGAAAAGGATCTCCTAGATGAGTATAGATTTTTCCCTCATACTAATATTTTAAGCATCAATGGAGGGTTGATGGGACACAATTCATTGCACGAATCTAGGAGCATCCAAGGATCATATTGTAGTGGAATTTCCCTTCAACAATGTAAAAGAGTTCGTGAAGCAGCTTCTTACCTACTCGAATGGGTAGAACCACAATTCCTAAAGTAACTACCAACTGATCATTAAATGATCGAAGGGAGAAAGGCATGGGTGACACTACGTTCTTTGGTAACTTAATTTGCTCGAATGTGTGTGAGGAAATGACATTAAGTGCAGCACCATTGTCAATCATAGTGCATTTTAACATAGTGTTGTTAATTTGAACTGTGATAAAGAGGGGAGCCTCCAAATCCTCGGAAGAAAAGGAAGGAAATTCTGAATCTTCAAAAGAAATGGCGGTTGATGGTTTATTCAATCCAAAAATCATCTCGAAAGGTTGGGGATCATCTGAATTCATTGTGATATGGCACAGATTATCAATCAAATCCTGGCGATGCTGTGGGGATGATTGGATGAGGTCAAAAGAAGACATTTTGACCGGAGCATGAGTTAGTTGTTTCATAACACTCTCCTCTACTAACACTGGAATCTAAGCCTAAGGTGAAGCACGAATAGAGACCCTAGGTCTCGAGGCTGATGTGAAAGGAGGAATGTCTTCAGGGGCTGCAGAAATGAAAACCCATGGCCGAGATGATGATAGATTATCATATTGTTGTTTTCTAGTGGCGATATGAATCATGTCAATTTGGGAAGGTGGAAGACTGTCTGGTGTGGAATTAGTAGAACTAGAGGCCTGAGTAGATCGTTGAGGCTTAGATGTGGTTGAGATGACAGGAGATACTTGTTCCTCCTCTTCTTCCAGCAGAAGATCACTTTCTTCTAAAAGACTGTTAACGACAAATTGAAGGGCCTTACATCCCTCAATGTCATGTCCTAGGGTGCGATGGTAAGCACAAATCAAATCAGAGTTGAACCAGGAAGCTTTTACTCCTTTAGGATTATAGGGTTTGATCGGAGGAAGGGATATGGATGAAGACTGGATAATTTGGCCAAGAATCTTGGTATAGAACCCGGTCGACAAAGATGAGGATAGAGATGACGGAGGTGACTCTCTTACCTCCACGGACTGCCGAGGTAAAAGAACTTGCATATTTTGTTTGACAGTCTTTTTAAGGATCATTTTACTTTTTTGTACATTGAAAGAAGTAGTCTTGGACACTTGAGATGGAAGCAAGTGAGGCATGGTTGATTTTTGTGGAGGAGCTCCTAAGATAGATTTTGAAGAAGATGAAGATGTGACAAGTTTCGTGGTCTTCAGAGATAGGGAAGGCTGCTTGATCGAAATAGATGAAAATTTAGATAATGCTGATTTAGACGAGGGAGGAGCTCCCAAAATAGGTCTGATTGGAGGAACAAAGGGTACCTTAGCTTTTGGTGACGAAGATGATGATCCTAATAAAAGAGATGATGCCTCTCTAGTCTATGAATTCACTTTACAAGGTACCAGTGAAGAAGGTGTTGTAGAAGAAGAGGATAATGGTTCTGATGGTATTATAGAAGAATATGCCTTCCTAGTTGACAAATCCAATATTTTATGAGGTGCAGAAAGAGATTTTTGAGGGAAGGCACCAAGAGTTTTAAAAGTCTGAAATATGGGTTTTCCTTTTTCAGGGATGGTGACAACTTCAACCACATAAGGTGATTGTAGCCTTTTCGGGGGAAGGAGATGAGGGGGTGTTGATGATGTAATGTTAGACTTTAGTTGTCTTGGTTTAAGTCTAGGAATTGAGAGTGTAGGTGCTGATGCTATTTCTTTATATTTTCCCTTAATAGGAAAAATAGTATCGATGATGGAAGAAGTGGATGATGAAGGAGCAGTTCCTTGCGAGGGAGGTACTTCTGGTACATTAATTGTGGGTATAACTATTGTGGGTGTAGCTACTATGGGAAAGGAAATGGGAAGAGTCAAAATCGAAGACACTTCCATTGAGGTTGGTACAACTATAGGTATGTTTACCAATGGCATAGTCGTAGCAAAGATGGGAGAAATATAAGTAGATGAATTCACATTGGAAACTCAAAGAGATGTAATTGCCTCGAGCATCGAAAGAATATCTGACAATGAGACAAATGAAGATAACACTGTCTCAGGAATAGAAAGAAGATCAGATAAAGAGGCAGAGGGAGATGAATTCGTCTCTAACAAGGTGGGAATATTCAAAGACGAGGTGTCTGAAGATGATGGAATCTTAGTGATTAGCGGAGTGGCAGGAGGTTTTGATTCAGTCAATGTGTTCATAGATGGCTTAGTTTTAGAAGAAGATTCTTCAGTAGAAATGAAGCTGATAGTATGAGTGTTTGGTTTTTGAGACTCTGAAGCATCATGGTTCGGGGAATGATTAGGAAAAAGGTTGTTTAAAAACATCAAGCACCTGATTTGGGGGAGCATTTGGGTTATTCAAAATGAGCTCGCCTTTATTAATGAATTTCTGGACAAGATTTTTGAAGGTTTGACATCGCTTAATGTCATGGCCTTTGGTTCTATGATAATGATAGAAGTCATTTTCCCTATACCAGAATGAACATTCTTGGCTTTCATCGAAATTTCTAATGGGGGGAAGTTCAATCATGTGAACTTCCAACATTTTTTCTAAGATAGAAGCATATGATTCCCCCAAAAAAGTAAAAGATCGAGACAATGAGGGTCCTTTTCAAGAAGATGAGGAGTCTCTCCATGGTGTTTGATTAGAACTGTTATCGGCATGTGGTGTTTTTAATATGATAGCATTAGTGGATCCCTAATTTTTGTCTTTAGAAGTGGAAGGGTTTGATTTTGTAAACCGAGAAAAATTATGGTTTAGATTTAGAGTGAATTTTAACTTCCCTTGTTCAATGGCACGAGACTCAAGTTTACGTGCCATTGTAAAGGCTTCTTCAAATGTATTAAAATTTTGGATCCTTAAAGTGGAAGAAATATGATTAGCACAAGATTGGGTAAACAACTCAATCTAGTTAGATTGAGGAAGGGAGAAAGACAATTGGTTTATTATCCCTCTCCAACGAGTGACAAAGTATGTAATAGACTCATCATCGAATTGATGAATGTTATAAAGATCTGTAATCAAGATC
Organism: Taxus chinensis; assembly: GCA_019776745.2. Lineage (NCBI taxonomy): Eukaryota > Viridiplantae > Streptophyta > Pinopsida > Cupressales > Taxaceae > Taxus > Taxus chinensis. The sequence continues at coordinate 490,736,184 of CM034146.1, forward strand.
TTATGTGCAATGTTTATTAAAAAGATTTAAAAAAAAAACTGGGCCAATTGAAAGAAAGAAAACAAGGAATGTTGAGAAATTTTATTATACCAATCTAAAGCAGGGCTTGCTAGAGACAGGAAAATTACGGAGCATAAGCTCTTGATCCTGGACTATCAGGTAGCAAGCATGTTTGAATGCTCGCAGGTGCTGTTGAGGATCCTTCGGACTATGAAATTTTGAGAACTTAGGAAGTTCCCATTAGGGGGGATAAGGCTTGAAAGCCATTGATGGATGAATGGGTTCATTACACACTTCTTCAAAAGAGTATGAAGGCCGAGCCCCTTTAGTGGAAGCTTCTAAGTCAGTGATTTTCTTGAAAAGAATTTAGACCACGTCAGATTGAGGAGGAGGCATACTGGTATGTCCTACATAATAAGTGAATGGTGGATTTTGTTGAGGCATCAATGGGGGATTCATCTGTTGATTAACAGGATGGTAAGAGGAATAACTAGGTGTTCTAGGTGACACCTTGTGAGGTATTTGCTGTGAAGGAGCCTGTGTATAAACAGGTTGTGAGATGACAAGTGGTTGAGAAAAAGGTGGTTGAATGAAATCCGGAGCCTGTGATTGGTGGGCTCCTACACTTGTCAACTGAATCGGAATGGATTGAGGAACATGGGTATTGATTTGATTGGACATGGTGGGGAACAAGGTCTGAATGAGGCTTTTGACTACCGGATTGGTTATTAAGAGTGCTGATGTTAGAGGATGGGTGAAGGTCACTATCACTGGAACATTAGAAGAAAGACCAACTGGAGGATGAGAAGCAGGAACCAACTGACTCGTTTAAGGGGGTTGACTCATAAAGAGGTACTGACCCTGGGATGTAATGGACGACATAGAATAATTAACAACAATCTATGGGTGCGCAGATGCGCCCATTATAGCTAGAGAAGAGGACTTCTCAGAAGTAGGTTCTGGAATAGTCAAGGTAACTACAGCATTAGGAATAGGCAAGACTATTTGAGAACTAGTCGACATGGTCGGTGGAAGAGAGGGGGGGAAAAAGGAGGCACAGGTGCGCCACCCTCTTCCATGGTTCGAGGTGAGAAAAAGGATGCTAACTATTCTACAAAAGCCTGGGATGGTTCGCGAGGATAATCGTAAACTTGTTGGATTGGTGGTCCCTGATCAGATATTTGAATGGACTTATGTACTAGGTAGTCCATAAGGGCTACCAGATTACGATCAAGGAGTGCCTAAAATTTTGAAGGACTGGGGGAAGCTGGACATGATGGGATTGCTTTTGGCTGATAGAAAGGATTATATGACCAAGATGGGGAACCAACTAATATTGGTGCCAAGGAAGACCTGAGGGGTGCCGAAGCATCCACACTAGTTGTGATCTCGGAGGAAGAAGGGGCCAGTTGAGCCATTCTTCTAGATTATAACCGAGTGATGACCGTCATAAACAAGAAGAAATATAGAAAAAGAAGATTGACCTAACTAATGCACAGATAATTCAAGCAGCATAGGTGATTATCTCTTTTGAGTTTTCCTTCTTTTAAGAAAGAAAATATTAGGGAAGGATTTTTAGAACAGGAACTACTCAGATAGCCAAAATAAGGATGGTTTAGGGAATGTTTTGGTGAGGAGTGCTAAAGGCACTTCAGTAAAATACCAGTACGTGGCTTGATATAGGGGCCTACCCCCGTACTTCACACACAGCTATGATAAGGGAGTCGGGTGCTTTGACAATATATACATGAACTTCTGTGAATTTATAGCGCGGCCCGAGTACCGTGTAGGCTCTTCCCTTTGGATGTCACTTCTAAGTAGGTGAGGTTAGGGGAGGAATTTTTGTTTTGATGATTTATACCTAGTGATTTTTGCTTTGTCTGCAAGGGTGAAAAATAAAAATCAAAGTGTCACTATCGATTTTGATTAATTTTTCCAGCCTATTTAGAAAACTAGATGAATAGCATACAACAGAAATGACAAAGGAAAAGTTCTTTTTAAGCACTAAGAATGAAATGTTGGATTTTGATGAAGACAAGTCAAAAAAATTCTTTCCCAAATGCGATTAAATTCTTTTTAAGCACCAAAATTGAAATGTTTGAATGTGATAGAAAACAAACAAACAAGTTCTTTTTAAGTTCTTAAAAAAGGAGAAAACACCATAAAAGAGGAATACCTGTAGATTTAGCTCTCCAAGGTGTGTGGACTTCAAAAAGTGCATTGTTGAGCTCTTCCCCTTGAACATTCCCATGAAAAAGCAATGTGCTCCACAAGAAAAGGTTAAGAAAACACCCAACAAATCCAGAAAGATATATCCAGGTGATAGTAGAATAAAAATTTCTATTTAAAGAACTAGAAAACTTTCAATAAAATAACGATTTTGCAAAAAGAGATGGATCAAGAATGTAATTTTGAAATCAAATGAAAGATTTATTGATCTTCAGAATAGAAATTGGAATTTAGTTTTGCAAGAAAGAAGAAACTTTTACTTTGCAAATTATAAGTGAAAGAAGCAAGACCAAAATGCTACAGAGAACTGACGAAAAGCAGTGAAGAAAGGAAACAGAAGCTCAAAAATAGAAAAGAAATGAACTTACCAATAAGGGACTTTGGTTGGGTCCCACCGGGTTTTCTAGAATGTAGATCAAGAATTTCACGCTTGTTACCTATCCAAGTTAATGTACCAAACTAAACACAAAAACCTTGAAAAACTCAAATGAAATCGATACCTGAAAGACTATATCTAAAGATGTAGATGGAAAATAAAGCCGATGTAGACAAGATGGGCACACACAAGTGATCCTGCAAAGTAGATCCAAGAAACCTATGAGACACAGATGCTTGATAGAAAAAGACCACGTTAAAAGATATTTAAGTGGACTGCCCGAAAGACGGGTCTAGGAAGCAATAAGCTCCCTCAGCAGATGTCAATTCATGTTTTCAATTAAGGAAAGAAGCATACATGATAAAATATGTAAGTAAATGTCTATATTTCAATTAAAAATGACAGACAGAAAAGTAAACAGTAGACAGAAACCAATAAAAAATAGGAAAGTGTGAAAAAAATGTTAGATTTGTGTTCCCTGAATTATTTTACCTGTCCGCAGGTAGATGGGCACCAATTAGGAAAATTGACATCGACTGAGAAGAATCGGTGTCGAATGAGATAGGTTAGCATCGACTAGAGAGAATCATCATCGACTGGGTACAGTCGGTGTCAACTTGGGGAAAATTGTAGGAATATTGATAAACAGACAGTGGAAACTAGATCGTCGATCTCCGCTAGATCTGCAAGAGCCGTAGGGATACTAACAAGGCTCCACATGTGCTGGATGTAGGAACAGATTCACCAAGAGATTGATGGAGACTCACGATTTCGATGTGGTAGGAGTAGAGTAACGGTACTCCTCTCAGGGATTGGTTTGGACAGGATTTTCTCTCACTTGATAGATAATGCTCAGACTTAATGCTCAAAACTCTCTCATTCTTTCTGTCTCTCTCTCTTTGTCTTACTATGTAACCAGAACTAAATTCAGGCCTTCTATTTGTAATCGGCACCCACCGAGATGAAATTTGTGTTGCTCTTGGTGTCGACCAAGTATCGGTCGGCACCGATCAGGGAATAATCTCCCGAAATGGCCAAAAGGGATGATTTTTGGGAAGATGAAGTGATCCTTCCACCTTAAATACAGGAAATATCCTGCTGCTCAGTTTGGGAGGAGAAAAAATAGGGGGGATAGATGGATAGAATAGATACGGGAGGTTAGGAATTGATATGGGGTAGATAAGTGGTTAGGATATATGTAGAAAATATAATTAAATAGTTAATATTTAATTATCTATGGGTCAAACATAATGGGGTGACATAAACTTAGGATAGATGTTTAAATCAAATATTAAGTAATACCCTAAGGGAGAGGTGGTGATGTAAATGTGCCCTAGGTTACCCGAGAAGACAAATGCACATGGGGGACACCAAATTGGATAACCAATTTTAGGTGTCTACAGGTCATTCTTGACCCTAGACTTCTGATCTTAGATTCCATATTCCTTTATGCCTCCACATATCATCCATCCTAGATCAAATTCATGATACTTTGTAATGATGTCTTCTCATTTTTTTCCATACTATCAAAAATAACCTTCACACCTTCACATACTATAAATATCTACAATGTATCTTATTATAATAGAGAAACCAACTCTGATACTAAAAAGGTGCAAGGCTTAAACTCAAAGTTCCTAATTTATTCTATTTTGAAAACTTACCCTCTTTGGATTCCTTATCCTTTCAAGAGGATTCTATACTTACTTAAGTTGGCTCAGACTTACCTTGCACTAAGGATATTTAGGATACTTCCCATTACATAATTCATGTGCTTAAGAAACTTTTAGACATATCTTGCTCTTGATTGACTACACATACATGCACTTGCATTAGTAGATATATGAAAGAAATGATGAAATGGATAGAGTACCTTGGTTGAATCCCATAGCTCCTTCATGATACAATTCCACCATTTCTATATCACCCTTCATAATGCTTTCATTCCATTCTCTAAGAAATATATCCTTCAAGAAGTCACTACACTCTTGTGTACTCCTAACAACATGAGATTGGACTTAGAGGCTAGTAGCCTCTTGGTCTAATACTCAAAACCATATATATAGGTTCCTCACTGGCCTCAACCCACCTAAGACATTTTTTCTGGCCTATTACAAGGTGCTTAGACCCAATTCATAGCCACATTCTCTTATCCCACCTATAATCTCTTCATGATGCCTCATTTGGCTTGTAGCTCTCTCAACACACAGATCTCTGTACATCTCACTTTCTTCTAAAACATATCCATAGCATAAATGGTGTTTCTGAGACCCTTTATCCTACCCTAGCTCATGCCAAAATTTCACCCTATGTTCCTTTGTTAGGGCTCACATTTCCTTTGTAACTAAACAAGTAAATTAGGCCTATTTATGAAGACTAGTTATGATAGTGGATACTTAGAACTAGAATATCACTTGAAATTTCTTGGATCCACTTCTAGAATAGTAATAAAATGCTCCTCACCAATTTTTGTGACTTAACTCCATGGGTTTCTCCTTCATGCACTCCATTATCCCTCTCTACTGTGCATTGTCATAGTCTTACCTACTAAACCTCCTCTAAATTTCTTCCACGTGTGAGATAGGTCATGAGAATTCACATACTCCTAGGAACCATTAAAATAGAGCTCCTATCAAAACTTAATCCAAATTGGAAGGTGATAATGTTTCTATGCCTTGCTCTAGTTAAGGCTTAAGAGCACAAAAGTTGAGCTACAGGTCATTATATGGTGTTTCGAGAGCTATGAAAATTCAGGGACATCAAACATAACTTCCTCAAACTTATCATGTAATCAAAGATCTCAAAAGCATCAATTTTACATGAATGCCAAATATTGGGTCTCGGCCTGAGACAAGATATTATGTCTACAATTATAAAAACAAGAAATAAACATGTAAATATTAGTCATAATTACCTATAAATCAATCTATCATCTTCATTATTCAATCTCAACCTGTGTTATATTCTCTTCTTTCATATTTTTTACTTCCTTCCTTGAATCTCTCTCAAGTCACCCACTTCATTCCTAGTTTAGACTCCTATATGACTTGTTCTAGCTCCTACAAGAGCTCAACACACATATCAAACTTAGAATAAGTTGAAACAACTCCCTCAACTCATTTATTCTTCTATGGAAACTCATTACATACCTTTATAGGCTTGATTAGGCCTAAAACAACCAATTTACTCTATAGTAACCTTAAGGTTTACATATTGGACTTTAACACTTACATCTACTTTCCATACTTACAAAATGAATAAATCACACATATCATGAAATGATCATGTTCAAACATGCCTCTAAGGCATCTAAGTCCTCTAAGTCCTTGATGCTCCTACATTAGAATGTTGTTGCTACATGGGTATAGATGAAGGAAAAATTCCTCTATAAGTATCGAGATTATTACAGACCGAGTAGTAGAGGAAGTGATGAAATATATATAATGCAATAAAAGGAGGATGAACCATTAGAAAATTATTTGGATGGATTCCTGTTTTGTGTTCAGAAGTCAAGACATGCCACTCATATACCACCCGATTCCCTTAAAATACTCTTTTTGAAGGGACTCAGTGACGAAGACATGGATTCTGTGGACTTGATAGGATCAAGAGATATTTCTAAGGCTATCTTTGAAGATATTTTTGATGCCTATAAAAATTATTCAAGAGCTAGCTTGAAAAGAGTAAGAAATGGAAGACAAAGAGGTGGAGTATCTATGAAATAAATGGGGGCATCTCTAATTCTTAGATTGTTAGCATGTTAAAAAATATGAAGCAAGATATCATAAATGAGATGGCTAATCAATTAGATGCTCTACATGCCAAAAAGAAGAAAGAAGATTCAGATGCAACACTCACAGAGTACTGTCATTCATGTAGAAGGAAGAAATCAGACTGTAACTATAGAGAATTGCCCAACATTTCTCAAGAAAGAGAGGATTCACCTAATTTCAAAACTTTGGAAATAGAAGATGGGAAAGTTTTCTATGTTTCTCAAAGAAAACCATGGCCACCCAGGAAATGAGGTATGACACAAGAACCTATGCATTCATTTCAAAATTTGTCTAATAATGCATATATGCATCCTCCACCTTAAGATAACCCTCAAGGTTGGGCCCCATATCCTAACCTGTACCAATAATAGTGGCAACATCCCTACCAAGGCTAACCAAAACAATAATGGAAATAACCTCCCTAGTCATGACAATAGGCATGGAGGGGAAAATAATGGAATAACCCACCTCCTAATTACCATAAAAATTATTAATAGCCTCCCTACCATAAGCAACAAGATCTGATGCCTAATCCTGAATACGGATCCCAACTAAAGCTACACAACTACCTGCTTGACCAACACTTAACCGTAACAATAAATATGCCTAGCCAACCTATTCCACTTAACAAGCTCAATATCCTTCTTATTTTGTTGATATCAATAATATCCATCTTCGCTCAGGAAGAGCATTCCCTCCACCAATTGGACCAACCATCACTAAAATTGTAGACGAGCCACATTTGTTTCATGATGACCCGCAACAAGCACAAAAGATGTTGTAGGCTGATCTATAACAACCTGAGAAAAACAACGGCAAGCATAAAACATAGGATAACTATCCACCATTCCTTGAAATATTACAAGAGAAAAGGATTGATCCTAGAATGCAATCTAATTCTAACTTTTTCAATCAACTTACAGAAATTTGTGTCAAAATACCATTAATATAAGTTATCAAGGATGTGCCTATCTAAAACAAGCTAGTTAAGGACCTCTTCATTAAGAAGCCATGAAGGAAGAGGAAGGATCCATCTACTGTAAAGGTCATTAGAAAACTAGAAGATATTATTCTTGGGAACTCAGTTGTGCCCAAGTATATTGATCTAGGAAAACCTCTAGTAAATTTCACAATCAATGGTACAGTAATAAATAGTACTTTGATTGAATTAGGATCAGAAATGAATGTAATGAAAAAAATAATAATGGATGATATAAAATTAAAAGGGTTAAAATCAACAACCATAGTCTTGCAGCTTGCACAAATATCCACATTAAATCTTGAAGGCGTTTTGGATGATGTGGTAGTAGTGGTAGACTCTAGGGAGTACCCTACTGACTTCATCAGTCTATAGCCAAAAGAAAGCTTAAGAGGATACCCTATAATCCTAGGAATACCATGGTTAGCAACTTCTAATAAACTCATTAAATGTAGATCTGGTAACATGATCATCTCAAATGGAAGGGACACCAAAAAGCTTGTGCTCTACCCACCTATACAGTCATTCAATAAAGAGGATCAAACCGTTTGGGTGGAAGAACCAAAGGAAGATCATAATTCAATACAACATCTCATGAAATTCAATACAACATCTCATGATGTTAGATAAGGCATGCATAATAGAAGTATAGGAGGAGGATGTTGTTCTTTCAAATGTTGTCCAAAAAATTTATGGCAAGGGTAAAGAGGAGGATGGAAATTTGCAATGTGTAAGCTTCCTTGAAACTCAAATATTGCCTCAACAAAATACTAAGAATATCCTAGGTAATAATTGTATCATACATCAACTTATTCCTCCTGATTGTATCTTGAATTATGGAAATAGAAGCATATGCTCCATGACTAATGTTTCCAAGCAAGTGGATATCATTCTTGGTAAGCCACTCAATGTGAACAATACATTAAACATACATCAGGAGTAGATGTTAATTGCTCTTCTCAAAAATCATAAGACAAAATTTACATGGGAATATGGAGATATGCATGGAATCTATCCTAAAATTTGTACTTATAAGATTTACATGCAATGTAGTTGTAAGCTAATAAATAAGCCACAAATAAGAATGAACCCAACAGTAAGGGACATAGTGAAGGAGGAATTAAAGAAATTGTTGGATGCTAGATTCATATATCCAATCTCAGACAGTCAATGGGTGTCACCCCTCATTATTGTCCCTAAAAAAAATGGAAATTGAGGATTTTTGTGGATCAAAGGGAGATGAAATCAACAAATAAAAAGGACCATTTACCACTTCCTTTTATTGATCAGGTACATGACACTCTTGCTAGAAAAAGGTATTTTTCTTTCCTAGATAGTTATAGTGGCTACAATAAAATACAAATTTCTCTAGAGGATCATGAAAAAACCACGTTCACATGACCATGGGGGATGTTTTTTTAATCTATTATTCAATTTGGATTTTGAAACACACCCACAACATTTCAAAGGTCATTTCTAATAATTTTCTCAGATATTACTAATAATTGTATGTAGGTATACATGGACGATTTTGCAGTCCATGGCAGAACCTTTGATGAAGTAATGAAGAACTTAGATAAGGTCCTCAAGAGATGCAAAGAGCGTAATTTGTTCTTAAGCAATGAGAAATGCTACATGATGATGTCTGAGGAGATAATATTGGGTCACTATTTGTTGTCTATTGGAATCCAAGTGGACCCAATAAAAATGTCAGTAATAATGAATTTTCCAACACCCAAAAATCAGAAGGATGTAAGGAGCTTCTTGGGTCACGTTGGTTACTATCAAAGATTCTTCTAGGACTTCAGTAAAATTGCAGCATCTCTATTTGGTTTATTAGGAAATGATGTTGCATTCATATGGAAAGAAAAATATGAAGCTATATTCCAAACATTAAAACAAAAGCTAACCTTTGCATCTATTCTGAGAGAAACAGACTAGAACTTTCCATTTCATATACATACAGATGCTTCTAATCACACCATTGGTGTTTTCTTAGGAAAAAATATGGGATACTTAAATATGCAATCTACTATGTGAGTAAGAACCCTGTAACATGCAATTACATGATCACTGAGAAGGAATTCTTAGTCATTGTATACACCATCAACAAATTCAGGCAATATATCATGAGATATCTAGTTTTCATTCATATAGACCATGCTTCTATAAAGTATTTAATCAATAAACCAATTGTAAGTAGCAAGATAATACAATGGTTGTTTCTCTTATATGATTTTGATGTAATAATTGTTGATCATCCTGGGAAAGACAATGTTGTAGCATATTTTCTGTCAAGAATCAAAAACAATAATGAAGAAGTAGTGGTGGATGATTCTTTCCTAGATGATCATTTATTTTCCATTTCCACTAAGACACCCTGGAATGTTGATATAGATAACAATTTTGTTTCAGGTAAGACACCTCCACACTATCTGTATTATGAAAACAAATATATTGTAGAGAAAACTTTGAATTTCTCCTGGATAGTTGGTTTCCTATTCCACACAGGACATGATAATTTTATGAGAATATGTATTGATGATGAGGAAATTTATGATATCCTAAAATCCCGCCATAATGAGCCATGTGGAGGAAACTTTTCTATAAAGAGAACAACACAAAAGGTATTAACAACAATGTATTATTGGCTTGCATTACATAAGGATGCAACATTGTATGCAAGAAGATGTGATAAGTGCCAAAGAATGGGGAGGCCTACCAAATCAGATGAAATGTCATTGTAGCCTCAGATAGTATTAAAAACATTTGATAAATTGGAATTGAACTTTATGGGACCCATTGACCCAAAGTCTCAATAAAATGAATACATCCTGGTATGCACAGATTACCTCACCAAATAGATAGAAGTAAAGGCCTTACTAAATCAAAAGAGTGAAAGAGTTGAAAAATTCATATATGATCATATCTTTACAAGACATGGTGTTCTAAGATATTTTTTCATAGATCAAGGTACCCACTTCACTGCTAAAGTTATTCTTGATTTAGTTACAAAATATGAAATCTACCACAAGAAGTACACACCTTATCATCCACAATCCAATGGCCAAGCTAAAGTAACAAATAGAGAAATTGAGGCTATCCTAACAAAGAATATTACACTACATAGAAAGGATTGGTTAGAAATACTTCCTAAGGTAGTTTGGGCATTCAATACCAAATGGAAGACAAAAACTAGATTCACACCTTTTGAGCTATTGTATGGTAAGATTGTTTTCCTCCCAATTGAGTTTGAGCACAAGACATTAATAACTGCATTAGAATTAGGTATAGATTTGTCTAAAGCACACAGACAAAGGGTTTTTCAGCTCAATGAGTTGGATGAAATGAGGTGGAAAGCTGTATATAATACAGAGGTGGTACAAAAACAAAGAATCAAGTGGTATGATAAGTACATCAAAAAAGGAAATTCCAAGAAGGCAATTGGGCACTTCTCTTTGACTCCAAATACAAGGACCACATGGGAAAAATCAAAAATAGGTGGCTAGGTCCATATGAAATTGAAAATATATTTTCTAATGGAGCTATGAAAATCACCACCATTACCCCAGTAATATTCAAAATATTGGTTAATGGCCATTGATTGAGATTGTACAAAAATCCAACTGATAGGAGCACCTTTATCCAATAGTTTAGAGGAGGCCAAAACAACATGGAAATGAGAACATTAGAATTAAGGATAGAAGTTGAATCAACTAGTTCATCTTCTGATATTTTGGAGGAATGAGATCTTCAGTTGTCTTGGTTAGTCCATCTTGTTGGAGCAATAAAAGGTGATGTGATTAGTGTTAATGGTGATCATTACCACCCACTAACATGTTTTATTTCATTATTATTAATATTTTGTAGTATTTTGAGTATTTATAGCTAGGAGTGCATAACCTTTGATAAAATGAGGTAATGCAAAGATTAGAATGTCCACTTATAGCAGCATGTAGCCAAAACCCTATTTTAATTTCCTTGATAGAACATGATGATGAAGATTCAAGCACACAGTTTCATGAACACTCAATATGTGAAGATAATTATGAGAAAAATCTATATGGCATCACCTGTAGAAACACCAATTGCAACCACATAGTACCTCAACATGCAGCCTCATGCATGCATCCATCAACATGGAATCAAAACACGTGACATGTCAACATCATTTGGTGAATATTTCAATTTAAGTGCACTTAATTCTATTTGATTGAGTATCGATAGCTTAATTATATATAATTAATATACATGCCATGTAGTTTATTAAACATTAGTGTTAATAATATTTCACCACCTTTTTAGTCGTGAATTGTCCCCCACGTCATCCGATGACCATCACTTCACATGAGCAAGCCTCCACTTAAATTAATAATCTGGTGTGTGTACTTCGACTCAAGCTCAACAAAATTTTATAGAGCACTTGTACTACTGTTCATTTGCATTCCTATTCTCAGTTCCAAAAGAAGAAAATATCCAATTTACAGAGTTCATGATATTATATAAATTTACAATGGGAGGGGATTTAATCAAGAATGAACCAACTGATCATTCAAAATTGTGGAGTTATCTGCAAATCCTTCACTATTTCCATAAGAACGGTTAGATGGACTACATAAAAAAGTCTTAGGGCTTTAATGAGTCAATAGTTATAGAATTCGTAACTACATTTAGGGATGGCCAAGAAATAGTGAAAGGCTTGGAAGTTAAGGTTGATGACGAGACACTAGCTACAGTAACTGGTTTTCCCATAAAAGGTGAACTGTATCCGGCCAAAGCTAACTTTGAAGAAGCTCAAGTAGAGTTTTCCGATGAAGATGACAATTTTATGGTGGATAGACAAGGTACATTACGTAATTCTATAAAGCCTTAATGGGAAGATGTCTCTAATTACATCTTCATTTATTTTACATGTGAAGGTAGATATTCCCAACTAAACACTATCCACTTTAAATTGTTAAATCATTTAAAGAAAAGTAGGCATGTAAATGTACCAAATTTCTTGCATGATGGGTTAAATAAAATGAGTAGGGAATCCTAGAGAGGAAGGTATGCACTTTCCCATCACTGTCTTGTTACTAGAATTGTAAAGCATCCATTGGAAATAAAACATCCTAGATTAAATTAGGGAGATTTTACATGAACAGACAATATTAACGACTTGTTAGGGAAGACTAAACATAAGAAACAAAGTCTGGATAGTTTCTTTATGCCTCCATCAAAAAATATTGTGCTTATAGAAACCCCAGTTCCTCCTGAAGTCTCCCTACCTTATGAAAAACCTATCAATGAGGACACACCACTTCAAGTGTAAAGTATCAGGCCTATATCTCCTGAATGATTTCTTATTACAGAGGAATTGTTGAATATCTCAACCCCATAATCCACCTCTACTAAGGGAAAATGGAAATCTTCCTCCAAAGCCTATGAACCATGAAGAATATCCCATAGACTTAAAACCAAAAATAAAAAACCTTCAAATTCTAGGAAAGATACTTCAATATCACGAGATAATGAGGATGAAAATATATATGGGAATGATGATGAGACCATCCCAATGGAAGTGGAACAAGAATTTATGGAGGAACAACCCAATGCAGCCAAAAATACAAAAGAGTATGAACTAGATGCACAACCTACTTCATAATGCCCTACTAAATCCATGGAGATTCAAACAGAGGTTGTTCATGAAAGAACAACCCATATAATGCATGAAGGAAAAGTATTTGTTGATGCAACTGAAATTTTCACTAATATTCATGAAACCTTTGATAAAACATATATTTTTTGTGTTCTTCCTAAATAATACTTGGTATCTAAAGTCAATAAAGAAGTAGTAACTGAATTTACAGATGATAAGATGCCACTTGATTAAAATAATGTGATAGATGAACTCATCCAATTTCTTGAGGTAGATGTTTCCCACAAGTCTGTTTAGCCAATACAAATTGATGATCCCCAATTACTCCTATATACTTTGACCTTGTGTCTCAAGCATCCAACCTGTAACCACATGTTATTATACAAGAAGTATTCAGAGATCCCCCTAGGCCAGCTTGTAACAACACACACCAACTTAGAGTATTAGGTGCAGAAATTTGAAAACTATTGTAAAAAATTGTAGACAAGACAAGAAAGAGAAAACGAAGAGTTACTATTCCAACACTAGGAAGATTTGGAGGAAAAATATAAGCAACTGAGGTCAAAAGATAAGGAGAGTGCATGGTTAAATAAGAAGTAAGAGGACACATTACATGTAATAAATGAAATATTAACGTGTTGGACACCGTCCAATGTCTACTTTGTCTTCTTAAAAGAGAAAATGTTACAACTCAAGTATATTTCTATTAATAGTGATATTTCATTTGACATTAGTGGAGCAAGGTTATTTTTAAAAATATATCTCACAATGCCTCATGAAATCTGAATACTTCTTTGTGAACTTTATATGTAAACCTGTGCTTTAGAATATGATTGAGATTGGATCCATTTTTTATACATTGGAGATGTGCAAGTTTTGGAATTATGCTCTTATTTCAATAATAAAATCTATAGGGAGAAATAGATGGTTGAATATAGATAGTTTTTCAATGAGCAACCATTGAAGATAAGAGTAGAGGAAAAAAATACAAAGTTCATGATTGAATAATATGCTAGATTTATGGAGAAATAGGAAATCAAGTAGAGAGTCTACAAGATGCAAGAAGAAGATCATGTTGAGGTTAGGAATCACATTATGTACAATGTAGTTGAGATAACAAATTCATATAGGTAGAGATGGGAAGAGATGTCACCAGAGATAAAGAGAAAGGAAATGCATTCTTATCCAAATATTATCCAAACTCTCTAACAAGTCAACCCATATATTTAGGTAGTGAAGGTATGTGGACCAACTTGGTTCCCAATTGGGTATTATCCACCTATTTTCCATTTTCCAATCTCTCATTGGTCTGGAGACATATACCTTGAGGAATAAGTACAAGAAAGGATAATTTAACAATACAAGAAGAATACCAGTTACTTCTTTACTGAACCTGAAGGAAAATCCATGCCAACAGATTTCAGATAGATCTACAGCATTAACTAGATGGACCCCAAAAATAAAAAAGGATAAACATGACAAAGAATACAAAAATAAACAAAATCTTGAATGACGTCATTCAAGAGATTAAGTCTAGGGGTGTGATGAGACCCATTAATTCTATTTTAATGGTCTCATATTTTATATTCTGTTATGTGTTAAATACCCTTGCACTCTGTTACTTTGGTCATTTTTTCAAAACATTCCCACTTGAACCTAAGTATTGGAACTTATATATTAATTATTATAATTACTAATAAGTTACTTTATTTCATGGGTTTTGAATGTGTATTTTAGTCTCTTGGATGTAATGAATGATTATTAACCGCTTATCTGAATGATTTACTTATTTCAAGATTTTTTAAAATACCATTACTAACATGCAGCCAAAGATACTCTGTCACAAGTAAGAGAGAATTGTCTATAGAAAATGGCATGTGGCAACTGGGACTCATTCCCACCAAAGCACATGTAGCCAAGGGAAATACACACATCTACCCAACCATGATTATAGGAAATGTGATTGACAATAATGCTTCATCTAAATTCACATATGCCAATGAAGGAGTAGTTATCTCAATAAAAGAAGATATCACGTCTCTGCATCTACAACTTGAAACTAGCTGATCCAATTTCACAACTGATTGTTTGAATAAATAGTTAGTCATGTTGATGTATTAGAACACTTCTCTTTAGTTTTTATTGCATGCAAATATTTCTTGGGAGTGATCTAGTACTTGATCAAAATGTAACTACTAGTTGAAAGAGTCTCTTCACATCTCTCTGGAATATAAAGGGGATGATAAGACTGTAGTAGATATAGATCCATATGAGGAGAATTGTTGGTAATTGTAATCTTCATGTTGATCAATAAAATATGAGTTCTATCATTCTTCCATAGACACCAACTTTAGGGAAGGATAACACTAAAGGCAGGGCCCACTTACGGTTGCTAACCAATTTTCTTCCTGTTTGTGTTTTAAATTTCTTGCATGAATAGATTAGACTTACAGTAGTTTAGTTCTCAACTTATGTTATGATTTCATTTGTTTCATATTTAGCTGTAGCATTTACCTTTTATCTACAACGTGGTTTATCTTTCCAACATTATGTTTTTATTTTTGTGACAACAATATTTGATTTTATATCTTATAAGCACTATAACTATGCATACAACACCGACAGAGTTAAAATTCTACATCCCTAGGTCTGATGAATTAATGACTATGGATTAGTGAATAACATACTAATTACTACTAATTTATTTTCACCACCAGAATCAGCTAAGGAAAAACTAGACCCACTGACAAACAAGAAGTCATCTACCATTCCAATTAATTCCTTTTATACTCCCTCCAATTCAAAATCTACCTCTAAGAATAATTGTTATTTGAATGTTACTCCCACAAAATCATCTAAATTAGCACCAAAAAATGACTCCCCATCCCCTTGTAAATAAGTTACCACACCTATTAAAGAAAATAAAACTCCCAAAGTAACCAATTCTTCTCCATGTAAATATTTCATCACCCTCGGAACCTCAAATTCATCCGTTGTGATACCATTTGATTATGTAGAACACATGAGTAAAGCCAAGGTTCATATCACAGAATTAGAGTACTTACAAACACACCCTACTAAATTTTATAGGTTGTTTAATGTAGTCCATGGTGGTATAACTAAAATTTCAAGCTCAAATTCTAAAGGCCTACTCTCCGCACCACCCATGCCACCTTCAAAAAACATGCTAACCCTTAATGCCTCCATGCCAATATAGTTGAACCTTTTTACCTGTCACTTCTCATCAAAGGATTTCAAATCGATAATTTCATCATAAATTATGGATCCTCCAACAATGTGATGCCCATTAAAGTCACAAATTATTTGGTACTTACGTTGTCCTGTGAAAATAGATCTTGTTATTCCATGGAATCTAAATAAGTACCATTGGTGGGAAGGATAAAGGATGCTTAAGTTGCTTTAGTTGACTTCCTAGAAAAAAAAGTGCTACTCACAATTTTGGTAGCAGATATTCCAGATTCATTCAGAATGCTCATAAGAAGGAGTTTTTATAGGGATTTAGGTAGTGAAATAAAAATGGACTGGTCCTTTGCAACCATACTTGTGAAAGAGGAGATGAATAATTTGTTTCCAGTGCATAATATGAAATACACAATACAAAAGTCTAATGATCCAAGGGAGAACATTTTTTTAAGGTGGCAAGATAGGAAACTATTCATGACATTAGCGAGAGATGAAAATTTTCCTTTCCTCTCTATGAAAGAAGAAGAGGAAAAATGTCTTATGGAGGATGAGATGCAAGATTTGTTATGGCACAAAAGAAAGATCATTGGAGGAGTGGCATATTCAATAGATGAAGATATTAGCTACATAATGGATGATTTTATGATTCCTAGAGATTCCATTAATGATGAAACAAAAAATGATGAGTTTAGGTGTTCATGAGTGACCTCTCTTCAAACTTTGATTTTTCAATTAATGAAAGGATGAAGATATGTGAAGAAGAAGAGATATTTGAGGAATCAAATTCTCTTCTCAATTCAATCATGGATGAACATATGGAGGAGACCAATTTCATTGTCAAAAATAAGGAGAAGGATGATTATCATAAGCACGATATGGATTTTGAGCTCTAAGGCATGGCATTTCCACAAATCATGGAACTCTTCTCCTTTTCGGAAGGGTTCATAAGTTATAATTGTCAATGCCTATATGAAGGAGAGTCTTGGAGAATACAAATCACAAAAGAAGCAAATGGAGTTGTTTCAAATGAATCATGGGAAGGTATGGATCAGATTTTTTTTCACTCCTTTGAGTCACAATACATAAAATATTTCGAAAACAAAGATGAATTTGGAAGAGACATCCATGAAATATATTTTTGAAGTTGTATAAGAAATTTAAGATCCTTGGCTTAGCATGGAAGTCTTGACTCGAGACATGGAGATCCAAGATAGGTGTGAATCACTGAGTGCTCCTTATTTTGATTCACCAATGTTTGATGCAGTGATGGAACAATTAGATAGGCTAGATGACTTCCTCAATGGTGAGCATGAAAGTGAAAGCATGTCTTCTTCTTCCATGATGCAAGAGGAAGTTCGTGAATGAAAAAGAAGAAAATTCCTTAGAACTCCTTTGGACATATTTAATTTCGAGAACAACACCTTTGTCATGGTGGAAGGTGGTAGGGAAAATATTAAGCCAACTCATGTAGAGGAGATTTTTCTTCAAAATCAAACTGATCACATCACTTTGGAACATTTGAACAACATAGAGAATGAATATGTGAATAAAAATATATTAGACGATTCAAATAACTTGAACAAGGATCATCCTTAGAATGATGGTGAAATGTTCAAAGAAATATCAATGTTGTGGATAAACAAGGAAGGCAGTCAACACTCTAGAAATGATCTCAAAGAATGTAAAGGAAAGGTAATTTTTAGGTGAAGGCCTAAAAAATAAAAAGATCATGTAGGCTCACTCCTACAAAGTACACCAACAATCATTAAATCTTTGGGATTTCATAGGAATTGGAGGAAAGGAGGCTAATTCCTTGAACCAGTTAGTGGCTTCGCAAGACATCAACATTCTATGTTACCTCTTTAGGGGTAACTTCTGAAAAGGAAATTTCTTCAATGAAAGTGGGTTTTCCCTCGCCTTGTACCATAGGTGATTGTTAGGTGTGTTTCCATTTCTTTTGTGTGTGTATTTCCCTTTCCATGTGTGTTACGTGTTTCATTTCCTTTGTTTTGTGTGCTTTCTTTTCCCTTTCTATCTCTTTCTCTCTTATAAGTTGTACATGACTCCACAAGGCCCAATGGATAAGACATTGGTCAATGTATTGTCTACTAAGATTATGGGATTCCTTGATGCAATCTAAAATTCACCAGTAAGACCCTAGGTGTGCTAGCACATCAGCCTAGACTGAGCACTCACCCAAAGTGCACAAAGGTACTAGGTACCTCTTTAGGGTTGGTTTTTTAGGATGTTAGTATGATGAAGACTTAATACATGTAGTTCTATTATTAATACATCATTCTACAGAGCATGTCAGGTCTATATCTAAGGGAGAACAAAACTAAGTATTAACCATGATGAAATCAAGAACATACTAGATCTAAATACACACAGAACTAACACTTAGATTTAACCAATATCCTCCATTATATTAAATATGAAAATTACTCAGAATCTTCTTATAGTAATGGAATTATATGCCCATACGCGCACAAATCCGATACAGTAGTCCAGTCTTGCACACATACATACATATATATGTCCCTCTACTCATTCTTTTATATATGCCCTACTACACAGTTCACTGCATATTTATAAGGGTGGGGAATTTCCCTTCACCATTTATCCAATCCTAAAATAGGTCACATGCTATTAATATCTATGTGATTTTAATAGTCATAGCCCCACATGCAAGTGTTATAACAATAGACTTACTTTAGTTAATTGACAATGATAAACCTATTATTAGCCTGTATCCATACAAAGTGCTTTGTAACCGATCCTCCAAAAATAGCCAATGTGTGGTGCACAAGTCTCTGCCTCGTTTATGTGCTTTGCATGCCATCTCTAAAAATAGATCCTTATGTGCAAAAACAACTAAGTCCCAATATATGAACTTATCCTCCGCGTGCATGTTTCCCTTATCCGTTCCCATCTTTGAACATGCCCTATTTTCCCATGCGAAACTCTTGTGTGGATTTTGTTAAGTATTCTCTACTCAACATTACCCCACACTAATTGTATTGCCTCCCCAATAATGGTTGTCTCAAAAATTAATTAAATAATATGAATGGAAAGAATAAGAATGAATCTATATGAATAAAATAATGAGGTTACTCTGTAGCGTCATCTACTTCAACCTAAAAAACTAATTTGGGATAATCCTCCTTTATTTCGGCCTCCAAGGTCTACCACTCAACGAGTGCTTCCTCTACTTTTTCTGGAATGTCCACAGTAATGGACTCTAATTCATCTTTCACAATCTCTCCTTTCTCATTCCGCAAGACCAACACAATGTTGGACATTGCATTCATCCTTCCCTCTAGTAAATCCATCTTCTATGCGATGAGTTTCCCAAGCTCATCTAGCCGATTCTTGTGTGGTTCTTGTACTACTGCAAGGGCCTCACGCTTCTATTTAACCAGTGATAATATTTTTGCACAACCCAATGTGTCATCCCTTATCACTTTTTAGACCTCATTGTCCTCTAGGATTTTTCTTTTGATGAGCACCTTTGGCTCTATAAAAATGTTCAAGGCTTGGTCTACCTTCTTTAGTTATTCCCGCAACGCTTACAA
Source organism: Taxus chinensis (assembly GCA_019776745.2). Lineage (NCBI taxonomy): Eukaryota > Viridiplantae > Streptophyta > Pinopsida > Cupressales > Taxaceae > Taxus > Taxus chinensis. The sequence goes on from CM034146.1 coordinate 490,755,961, forward strand.
CAGTCCTTTGTAAGATGAAATATTTATCTTCAATGCAGCCCTTTCCTTTTCTGCCTCTTGCTCAAGATTCTTATGTGTTGGCATTTGCATGGTTTCATCTTCAAGTACCAAATTCACCAAATTATTGACATAGTGCATTGCTGAAGGAAATTACTCTGGTACCTTTGATGCTAGATGTGGGTGCACTTTCAGAACATGGTCCCCAATAGTATCTGCCATGATGACAAAGCCATGGTTCCTTTTATGTTCCAAGTACTTTTCTTGGATCAGGTGTGCTATTTCTGCATCCTTTGTTTTAATTTCCCCTCGCAATGTCCTAATGGTTGTGGCCTTATCCATGTTCCTACGAGCCACTCTGTGGAGACCTTTACCAATGCATTACTTACTTACTCATTAGACATAACAGTAGGATTTACTATTATGTGTCTAGCTTGGGGATTCTTTTTCAACCTCCTCAACATGCATGACTCCTCACATAAATCAAAGTTTGGTTCATCCATATACATGTGAATCAACCATGACAGCTGTTTCCTTATGCGTACGGTTGTCATATCTTCAATCATTAACTCCCAGCCATATAACTCCTTTTCTATCACAGTGCTCTGGAAACGGGTGCAAAAAATTTTACATGTGCCCTCAACATAGCCTAGGTTTGGTGCACTGTGTTCTCCATTCATTCTCTTTGTTCTAGGTCCCTTAGGAACTGGAGCTTCAAGATTTGGAATTTTTTCTAACATCCACTGAAATGTCTCATGCATAGCTTCTGTTGTCTCCTTTTCTCCTTCCTCTCCATCCTTAATTCCTTCTTCCTTTGATTCCTCTTATGACTCCTCCCTACTATGTGATTCCTCCTCATATTCAGATGGTGTAGGAGACCTTGGCACGATTTCTTCAGATTCCTCTGCCTCTTCACCCAACTTTAAATTCCTTCTTCTTTTCTTAGTTGTCTCCTTCTATGGAGATAGTCGAGGTGACCCACGCACTGATTGTGGAGTAGTACCTTGATTTCTCTTTCTCCTGAACACTCTCTTGAAGTGGCAACACTCCTTCAATTGCTTCTGGATCCTCTTCATCTTCCTGCCCATGAGTTGGTGTAGTCACCTTCTCTGATTCTCTTTTATCTAATGGATACCTCCTCGTGTGCTCAAAACCACCACTATCCTCACACTCATTCTCCTCATCCTCTACTTCTATTGTCTTTATAGGTTTAGGCACTATAATTTTCTCCATGACATGCTTACCCTTTGATGGCCCTGGGAGCACAAACTCATCTTCCACATACTTGTTATTTTGTAACTTGGGCTTCAGTTGGAGGTACACAAGTGTTGCTCTAATGTCTCCAACAACTAAAATTACTAGATTTATACTCAACACATATGAGATGATCCTTTTAATATATGCATTATGTCCTGGGTACACATACTTCTTCCTCAATGTGTGGTATTTATATTCTACCTTGTTTGCATTGAATGTTAGGTGGCACGTGTAAAAGAACATGTGAACCGATGCATGAAAATACCTCACTGTGAAGGCATATGACAATTTGCACCATGGGATCCAAGCTCTATCCTTAATTGAAAATAGTGCGATGCAAAAATGCTGGTAAACTATAAATTAGACTGCGTTACCCACCACCGAAGGAAATTCTTTGGGGATGCACCATTCCTATTCAAACACCATGTGAAGCCTATCATACCACTTATCATCCCTCTACTTGACTGGTTCAGTCATCAATCCTTCACACAAGTACTTTCTGAATTGTTCTATAGGTGACTTGTTCTCCATGGGATACTCCCAGATCTTCTCCTTTGGTCCATCCGGAACCCCAATCTCCATGAATACTGGAGACAACAGAACATTCCCAAAACCGATCTTTCCTCCTAAACATGCTTCTTTGATGATATTTTCTGTAATGTAACCTAAAATTTTGTAGACCACTCTTTCAGACATCCTTCTAACAATGTGTAGCTACATGGTATTCACTTGTGACCACCTCTCTTGGTCATTTAATTTTGTCACAAGGTGCACAACTACCTACATAACTAGGTACTTTTTTAGATTGTCTATGTCCATACCACGTTGAACCTTGGTGTACCCTAGCTCCCTCATAGTCTTATGGCCTTGTTTGTTAAGTACCCTTTGAGGTCTTCACCTGTAGCCTGTAACTCTGTCACTATGGAGATCAACACAGTTGAAATCCTTACCCTATGTCCTATAAAGTAGAAGTATTTATGTACTCTGCTCATGAACCATTGGTATAAGGGATCATACTTTCCGAAGTAGGGGAGCTCGTATAACTGTTATAATCCAATATTTTTCAATAACTTCTCCCCAACATCGTCATAGACTGACATGTCCTCCACTGTGCACTTATTTATCTTTGTGTTCAACAATGCAGCCAACTCCTTGTTTTATATGGTAAAATGGTTGTACTCACTAATCTTTCTTCTCTGAATGTGGGAATCCCATTCCTAGCCTACTATAACCTCTTCTGGATATTGCATCTCTAAAAATTTTCTCTCAGGGGTCATTTCTTCTTCCTCCATGACCACCTTCTTCTTTCCCTTAACTCCTGTTACAATTACCTTATTTGTTGCCATTTCTACCCTACAATCCTATGAAAATACTCATCTTTTGAATTCTACAACATACAACTCAAACCCTAGCTCAAATCTCCATGTCTTAGTGGAAACTATGCACCCTAGCTCATTTATAACGCATCTGCTTTGCTCAAACCCTTCTCCTATGGTAACACAAGCTTCTCCTTCACACAAACCTCCTTTCCACATATGTTTTCACACTCTTCACACATCAACACGATTTCTCGGCTCTTCACACTTAGCTCTTTTCAAATTATCTTAATCACAATGGTAAGAATGAACTCGCATCCCATCCTTATATATATTTTCAAATTTTTGATGTATTTATTGATCCTTCACCTACCCAATGTCCTCTCATTTATTGACCAATTTCGTTCATTCCACACGATACATCTTCACGCCCCAACTATAACCTTATAGCGTGCCTTCCTACCCTCTAGTCATAGACTTCTCTTCAGCATGCTTCCTTGCGCTTGAATACCTTATCACTGCACCTTCCACTGGTAGTTGTTATGGCATCCGCTTACCTCACATTATACTGTCCCTTCATTAATCTTCATCTCTAGTCATTTTTTAGAAGCAATCTTTTGACTTTAATAACACCCGTAGTAGCTTATTCCTTTCATCGTTCAACTCCATAGCAGTCTTGTACCTGGATATCAACAACCACCCCACACTAAAAGTATGTGCAGTCCTCTATGCATAAAAATTATTCAAATAGTAATTAGCTTCATGTGCGCAAACACACTTATTACACAAGAAAATAAATTAAATTGACAAAACATATTGACGAAGAAGGAAATACATTAAGGAAATATAGAATTGAAAACCTAACTTAAATGGAAACACTACCTTATTACAAACACCAAGAAGACTTATTTATCATAGGGCTTCAGCCTACTCCCATTAAAGTAACTAGGTAGTCGTGTTCCATCAAGTGCTTCTAACTAGCAAATGCGCTTATTTCAAGGATGTATGTGATAACATACAACACCAACCAATGTACCTTAAGTTTTCTTAGATGGTGCAAGAACTTAGAGTCATAGAGAAGCACCATTTATCCAATCTCAAACTTCTTATCCCTTATGTTTCTATTATGCCACGCTTTTAGCTTGGCCTTTTCTTGCTTTTGAATCCAATGTGTTATGGCTCATCACTCATCTAACTTGATTATCTTTTCAATCCATTCTTCTAAAGCTTTCTCATCAGCTAGACCTTTAGCACGTACGATACACAAAGAAGGTAACATGAATTCAATAGGAAGAACAAATTATGTGCTAAACACTAACTAAAATGGTGTGGCTTTGTTCAACCTCTTATAATTTTTTCTATATGCCCAAAGTATAGTGGACACTTTATCATCCCAATCCTTTCTTCCAACATCACAAATTTTTGTCAAGGTCTGGCTCAAAATTTTGTTGAAAGTCTCAGTAGTTCCATTTACCTGAGGATGGTAAGGTGTTGTTTTATGGTGTGCAACCATAAAATCATCTAATAATATCCTTATTGTCTCATTCAAAAAATGTGTGCCCCTATCACTTTTTAGACTTAGAGGACACCTATACTTTGTAAGAAAATTTTCCCATAAAAACCTAGCTGTTGTATAATCCTTTGTAGGTGTTGCTTCTACCCACCTTGTGAGATAATATGTACAAGTAATGATGTAACGTGATCCAATCGTCCACGTGGCTGGTGAAATAGATCCTAAAAATTTGATAGCCCATTTCTCAAATATTTATGCACTAGAAATAGTTCTTAAAGGCATCTCATCTCTTTTCCATGGTTTTCCTAGAAACTAATAATGATCACACGCCTTGTAATATGCCTTAAAATATTTATACAGGATCTCCCACCATAATCTAATGAGTAGGATCTTGCATGCAGTAGCATCACCTGCATAGTGTCCACCTGCAATACCACCATTAGCCTCCTCCATAATATCTATGTGCTCATGCTCCAATAAAAAATGTTGCAATACTTCATCTCTGCCTAACTTATACAGGTCGCCACTGATTAACATATAGGGGCTTACACGTATATCAAGTTTTTTCTTCTCCAAGAATTTCATTCCTTCTAGTGTCACACTAGTTTGTAGAAAGATAAAAATTGTCCTCTAATTTTGATGGCATGTGTTGTAACCTATATAATTGTGCATCTAGTATGGTTTCCTCAATTGTCTGAGCTTCCTCTCCTGAATGTATTTTGGACAAGTGGTCTAGTCCAGAATTAATTTTATCTAGTTTTACCACAACCGTGAAATCAAATTCTTGAAATAATAGTACCCATATGCATATGCACTCGTATAGGATGGGCTTGTTTACCAAATACTTTAATTCCATGTGATCTGTATAGAATAAAAATGGTGTAGCTAGCAGATATTGTCAGAACTTGTGTAATGCATAGATCATCGACAAAGCTTCGCACTCTATAGTTGTGTAATTATGCTATGAAAGATTCATATTTCTACTAGAAAAATAGATAGGATGATCTATAATACCTTGTCTAGGTTGAGCTAACATTGTGCCAATGGTTGTGCCAGAGGCATCCATGTGTACAAGAAATTGTTGATCCCATGAAGTAAAACATAGAATTAACATGGTAGTAAGTTTCTCTTTCAATATCTCAAATGCACGATGCTATGGTTCTTCCTAATAAAATGTACCTTTTCCTTTCAGTAACTCCTTTGGAGGTGTGGAAAATTTGGCATATCCCTTTATGAATTTTCTATAATACCCTATGTGACCTAAGAATCCACACACTTCATGCTAAATGGTAGGAACTTCTAGGCCTAGAATGACTACAACCTTAGTTGGATCAACTAGCAAACCATCCTTGTATATTATGTGACCTAACAATATTTCAAATGGTGTAGCAAATATGCACTTCTTGATGTTCAAAGAGATACTCAATTGTCTGCATTGTTCAAACATTAAGTGCAGACTATCATAGTGATCCTTAAAAAGCCCATATACTGTCCAATCATCTAAATAAACCTGCAAGAAGTTGTGAATAAAATATTTGAATTCTTGAACCACTGTCTATGAGAATACAGCAAGTGTGTTATTTATTCCAAAGGGCATCACAGTCTAGGAAAAATTGCCCCATTCAGTAGTAAAGGTTGTCTTTTCTTGATCCTCCTGGGAAATCCTAACCTGATGATACCCAAAAAACCCATCTGTAAATGAATAGATTTCACTCCCTGCCACACCTTCCATTATTTCCTTAGTGAATAGCATAGGAAATGGGTCTGTCACACATGCATCATGTAACTCCCTATAATCCACACAGATTATAATTTTTCCATCCTTTTTGATATTGATCACCATTGGACTAACCCATTATGACTCGTCATGGGGTTGAATGATTCCCGAATTCAACATTTTATGAATCTCTTCTTTTACCTTTTCATGCAAGTTAGGGTTCATTCTATAAGTTATCTTTCTAACTGGGTTCACACCTTATTTAAGATTTATCTTCATCTCCCTTAGTGATTCATGCATGCCTTTAAGTTCACGATACCTCAAAGGGAGAAAGTCCTGATAATCTCGTAATAACTCAATAATTTTAGCCACTTTCGAGTCTGACCAGTAGTCTCCAATTATGGCCTCCTTAGGCTTAGCTTCTGTCCCTATATTTACTTTATTTATCTTCATTGGTTCATGATATGTGTGTGTATCCTTATCTATAGTGTCCAAGACCTCATGCATTCCTTGTGAATGATTGACATCTAGACTTTCAACTTCCTCTTCATCCACTATGTAGACCATCTTTCCTTTTTCTTTCTCAAGGCAAGCACATTCTAGTAGTATGGATTCCATGTCTTCTTCTTCTTCAAAATGTGCTCCTAACTCCATTTCACCAAATAATGCCTGAATGAGCTCTTTCACTATTACACTATCCCCCATAGTTAAGTGCTTGACAAATTTTAATGCCTCTTCTACTTCAGGTTTCGACGAGAAGTAGTCAAATGTCTGGATCATTCCTGTAATCAAATTCTACCAATTTCTAGTTTCTCTATGTAACTCTGAATATGCATACAAAGTGCATGCACATCCTTGTAGGGTGGAATCTAATTTATGCACCCAGAGTGAAGGTGGTAATGCTTCCTGTCCCGATGTCTAGAGTCTCTCACACTACTGGATGTGATTCTGAAATGGTTGATTACCATGATACATGCAGAGCTACATAGGTGCATTGCTCCAGAAGAACCGAGTAGATAGCATGATCTTGATTTCATTCCATTCCATAAGATTATCTTTGTGAACCACCCACCAGCACGTTGTTGTCCCACATAGGGTATATGCTAACATGTTCCTTCTATGAACTTGATATTTCCACTATGCTTCCATGGCTTGCAAGAATACTGGAAGATCTTCTGCCCTAGTGAAGTCCATTTGCCCATGTAATCATGCTTCTTACATCACGCCAAACTATTTCATAAGTACCACGAGCCCAATCATCACAAGAAATACTTGTATTATCACTAATAGATTGAGAGTATTCTTATTGAAGGATGCCCTCCTTTGATGGATCAATGACCTTTGGGTCTTGAATAGAATGCGCATAAATTTTGTTTAAGTCCTCTTAACTCAAAGGCTCAACATACGGTGTATATTTTCCATCTGTTAAGGGGATTACAACTCATTCCTCCTTGTTTTAAAAAACAAAGTATCATTTGTTGAACCTTAAATCCACATTATTTGCATAACATCAAGGGTGCCCAAGTAAAGGTGGAAAGTTATCTGCTTCCACAAACGCTAATACCTCGAAATATCTAGTGAATTTGGCCCCTCATATTGTTATAGATGCATCCTTAAAAAATCCTATGGGAGTGGTCTTAGTCCTATTTTCCATAAACAACACATTAGACGATGGCTATAATGGAGGTCTTCCCATTTACACCCATCCATCTAATGTAATAACATTTACTTTTGTACATGTATCAATCAAGATATTTCTCAAGAGCCATCCATCCACAACAACATTCAAAGTAATCTCCTTGTCATTGTCAATACTATCAGGCAGAAGATTTGAATGTAGGATCTATCATTCATTCTTAGTACTTACACGTAGAGTGTTCCCCTTCAACGAATTCCCTAATAATGGAATAATATTATCTTGGCACAAGATTTTTCATACTTCTTTTATGTCATCCATCTCAGATGGGGCCTCCCTACTTCCTTATTATGTTCTATCTTCCGTGATTTCTCTTTCAGACACTATATTTCACCTTGAATATTTCTAAGGACCTCCATGGTCTCTTGATAGACCTCCTTCTGATGAGTAGGATCTTGGTACCTTGCATACAAAACCTCCTCCTTAATGATTATAGGCTTCTGCTGCAATGCCTCATTTGCGCGTGCCGCTTCAGCTTGTGTCGTAATTTTCACGATGAAAGCCTTAGGTTCTGGTGATAACTTGGGAATCCATTGATTTTCCACTACATGCTAGATTCTAACCATCCCTACACCTTTGTTCTCCTTATTATGTTTCTTACTAAGATGCTCATACAAGTCTAGGCACTCCTTATAGCTATGATTATTTATACAGAAATAAAATGTAATATTTTGGGGACATTCGTGCATATAGTGGTAAAGATACCCACATGTATAACATATTCCATGAGGAAACTCACCTCTTCCTCCATATCCACATTGATAACTGTGTCCTCTTCCAAAACCTCCCTCAAAACACCCTCATTCCTATCATAGTGCACTTGACTGTGATCCCGGTCTTGATGCTCATTCTTTCCCTTAGAGTTATCTAAAACCTTTGATTATTGTACACTAATATATATATATATATATATATATATATATATATAACATCATGGATCTAACCAATCAGTCGAAAGTCTTCTATGTCATGAGTTTTGGACCTGCATATTTTATAGTAGCTTGAAACATTCTTATTTATTGCACATTGTAGTAATGGGTAGTGGCTAGCATCATGGTTCAAATGGCACATCTCACAATCCAATAACAACAAGCATATTGATCTGCAAGGAAAACTATCCTTTGTGTGACCTTCTACTTCACAATTTTTACACCAAATCCCTATGTGTGTCTCATGTGCTAAATTTGCTGATAGTTTTTCAACTAATTTTCCATAGCTGCAATTTGTGCTTCTAAAAATTGGCTCACCCCAGTATCTATACTTCTAACGGCCTCAGCACATAAGGCTGCTTCAATTTCTTCACACAGATCAGTTTATGTATTATGTGATAATGTCCTTCTAAATGGGGTAATTAGGCCCCCAACGAACCACTGTGCATGCTAGCTTGCATGTATATCATAAGAAATCTTAGATAACAACATTTTAAAATGGGCATCACACTCTCTAACACTCTCAGTAGTTCCTTGCTTAATATCCTTGAGTACACTTATACTCTTCTACTCAAACTCAAGGATGTGAAACTCTTTAAGGAATGCATCTTTCAAAGTTGTATAGTCTATACAAGTCTAATTAGGGTCAAATTTTTTGTACCAATTGTGTGTGTGCCCTTGTAACGTAGTAGCAAATTGGATTACCATAAACTCAGTAGCTATGATTCCTTTTACGTGCCATAGTATTTCACACATATGCACATGTTCAGCAGCATCTTCTATGCCCCTATACTCTGGAAGATGAAGAAACATCTCCATGTAAATATTATGGGGTTGGTGCAGACCTTTCCCACCTGATCCAGAACCTCTTATGTTTCCCCTACCTCCAAAACCACCAGATACGACTGAAATAGAGCTACCTATGCTTCCTGATCCCGAACCTATAGCTGGGGTTAGACTAGAACATGTACTTCCCTGCATCCCAATAGTAGAACTAAATTGTACCCCAACAGTCTGTGAAGTGTTACCACTTCTAAAGTTAATCCAAAAATTGGCGTGCTTGAGTTTTATGCAGATGATACACTTGAAAAGGTAATCCCATATAAAAATGAATCCGTTTGCACTACCATCACTATGATTTTTATAAGACTCGATCCTACTCTTCCACTTCTTGAATTAACTTCTTGACTATTTTTTGTACTAGATTCTGGAAAACCAAGTACAAGAGCAAGGTTTCTAGGTGGGTTTAGATGCACACCTACTGCCCAGGTTGTCTCTGTTAGCATGCTTCTATGTGAGGCCAAGGAGGGTTCCCTATCATGTTTTCCCAAATGGGGGAGTTCCTGAGGCCTGGGTTCCACATCTTTTGCATGAACTTAAAATCCTTCTTGAAACTATCTTTCTCTACAATGCCATTTTCTCTGCAACATCCCGTTGCATCTAAATCTCCCTCTTGCATGCCTCATTATACTTAACATGTGTTTCCTCTCTCTACCTCTCTATTGTTAGGTCTACCATATTTCACCAAACCTGCTCCTGCCCCCGCGCGTGGTGGGGTTTAGTTAGCCATCAGTTTACTCTCAAAATTTAAAGTTACCATAAGGATCTTGATCACCAGTGGAATTCCTTGCAAGTAAGTTCCCCTTTGATATAGTAAACCCTAGAATTCATCTACCTTTGGACATGAATAAGTGGAAATTGAGTACTCCAAGATATAACTATCTAAAACACCATGGAACCACGTATCCAAAGCTCGAGTCTAACTCAGGTCAGCATTATAAAGGGCCTGGAATTCTTCCTGTGTCTAGAAAAGTGCACGATACATCTAAATTCCACTTAAATGCATATGCAATCAGCCAATCATACAATTCTACTAGAAAGATAGTGAAGAAGCTCTCATATAAACTATCATATAGGTTTTGTTCCACCCACACACATGTGTTAAACTCAGATCCAATGCTAAATCATCATGAATATTTTTATTCCAGATCATGTATCCACTCCTCAAAACTTGCTAAGGTCAACTGGTATGTATTCATTGTGAACCATCCTGAAAACAACTGAAAAAGAGGTCTTGGCAAAGGAACCAATGATGTAGCCTAGAATTCACTAGTAAGACCCTAGGTACGTTGACACATCACTCTTCCTATACTGAGTGCTCACCTAAAGTGTGCAAAGGTACTAGGTCCCTCTTTAGGGTTTTTTTTGTAATATGTTAGCATGATGAAGACTTAATACATGTAGTTCCATTATTAATACATCATTATACAGAGCATGCCAAATCTATGTCTAAGAGAGAACAAAATTAAGTATTAACCATGATGAAATCAAGAACATACTAGATCCAAATACACACAGAACTAACACTTCAATTCAACAAAAATCCTCCATTATATTAAATATGAAAATTACACATAAGCTTCTTACAACAATGGCATTTTATGCCCATATGTGCATAGATATGATACAGTAGTCCAGTCTTGCATGTATATCTCCTCTACTGAGTAGTTCACTACATATTTATAAGGGAGGGGACTTTCCCTTCACCACTTATCCAATCCTAGAACAAGTCGTATGCTATTATTAGCTACGTTATTTTTACAACCATATCCCCACATACAAGTGTGTTAATAATATACCTCCTTTAGTTAACTAACTGTAATAAACCTATTCTTAGCCTGCATCTATGCAAAGTACTTTGTAGCCTATCTTTAAAAAATAGCTAATGCGTGGCACGCAAGTCTCTTCTTTGTTTGTGTGCTATGCACGTCATCTCTAAAAATAAATCCTTATGTGCAAAAATGGCTAAGTCTCGAAATATGAACTTATACTCAACGTGCGTGTTTCCCTTATCCGTTCATGCCTTTGAACATTCCCTATTTTCCCACATGGAATTTTTGTGTGCTTTTCATTAAGTATCCTCTACTCAACATTCCTCATGTCATGTATTCACTATGATTAGTCCACATCATTCCCCCAAGCTAGAGCTAACTGTTGTCATGTATTTTTCCTGGGGCAAAATTCAATAGAAAGCGTGACAATGATACCCTTGTGTCAAAACTTTCAAGCTTTACCTTTCCAAGACACCCCAGGTCTACCCATTATTAACACCAAGCCTTACTCATTCTATGTAATGGTCCTCAATTATATGTCCATCTAACTCCCCCTAGGTGATTTTAGGAGAGAAAATTCAATACCACCTAGGTGATTTTATGAAATTTTAAAGAGTGCCAAGTTTTGAGCAGTTTTGGGAAGGGCTGTCATTAGCCTTCTTGGGACTAGTGCAACCCCCTGTGAGTGGAAGGGAGGAGAAAAATTTCACATGGAGATGTAATTCAAGTACCAAGAACATTGGAGGAATATGTTTTTGGAATATTCAGATGGAAAATTGGAGGTTTTGGGGCAAGTCCACCAGAAGATGGGTTCCTCAGGCCTAGGCAAACGACACAGTGTTGAAAAAGCACCTGACCTTCGAGAATCAATTTTGGGAGTTTTTTAAGGAGTTAGGAGATGAACAAGATAATACATATTAGAAATTTCATAAATCAGATATCTATAATATGGTGGAATAATAATATTTTTCACAAAACCTAGGTGTAATATGCTATTACATCCAATTTTTCTCATGCTCAATCATAGGAAGCTAGTAAAAAACTCAATTTTTCAGTGCTCAAAAATGGATGAATCAAGATCTGAGACCCATGCCATTGGATTAAGAAGGAAATTTCCATTCAGAATTCATATAAAATTTCACCCTGAACAATCATTCGGGAGCTGAGAAATCCAAATTACGGCCTTCACAAGTTCGCTACTCAAGGTAAGGGTCTCTTGCGGTTAGTCAAATTTTCAAGTGGACATGTGTCAGCTCCAGGAGCCTGGAAGGATTTTCATGTCCCTTTCATCTCCTTTAGAAAAGTGACATGAGTAAAATGATTCCTAACCCTATTTATCCCTCTAATCATCAACGTGACCCTCTGCATTGCCAATTCAACCCCCAGGAGCTAGTAGGAGCCATTCTGCTCAGCCAGTCAAGATCCTGCCAAGTGTCGCGATGAGGCGCAATGGGGAATTTCATGTCCCTTTTTCCCCTTTAGCTAAAGGTAAATCAAGGAAACAAAAATTCACCCATCCCTAGCTCTGTATCTTGGATCTTCATACGTCTTAAACTAAGCCCCCAAATGCTTCCCTTAAGCTTTCTCACTCAAATGATCAGCCAGTCAAATCCCGCCAAGTTTCGCAATGAGGCACGATGGGGGATTTCACATCCATTTCATTCCATTTAGCTAAAGGGAAATCAAGGAAAAAAATTAACCCATCCCCTTGGGTTTTTTCTTCTTGAATTCATATAATCCAGGACTTAGTCAATTTTTGCATCTCTATGTTCATCTCCCCACAGCTCTACACCCTGTCGGAACTCTAGCCAATTTTCTCCAAACATCCAAAACTCAATTTATGCTCTCCACCAACTCTGCCAAGTCCTTATAACATTGAATACATAGATATTTCAGATAATAAAAAAAGATCGGAAAGTGTGAATAACAGATGGTAAAATGAAATAATTTTTTCTGAAAACCCTCGTTGTCACACTTGACGAAGAAATTGTCGTAACTTGTAAACCAGGGCACGGATAAAAGAACCATTTTTTGTTGTCTTCATCATTTTCGAGAGGCTGTAAAAACCTTGGAAACATATTCCCCATTTACAGACAAGGATTTTTTACTACAAGAAAATACTATTTTCTGTGCAACAAAGACAAATAGCATGTTTTCTCGATCAAACCAGTGATCAGTTTGCAAAGAAAATTCACCTAGTGAAACAAGAAGAAAAAACTGACATTAAAAATATAATTTCCATTGCGATACAAGGTGGAGAAAAATACTTGTAATTTTCAAGCTCCATTAATTATTTTTTTTCTTGTAGCCACTGCTAGGTGAAAAATTTCAAGTTTTAAAATCTCACAAACCGGCAAGCGGATAAGTCTGAAATTTCAAAGGGGTGATATTGGAAAAAAAAAAACCCCATATAAAAAATATTCATCCCACCGTAATATTATCACCTAAAGCATAATTTCTAAAAATAATAGGATTTCTACATGGGAGAATGCTATTTCAGGTAAGCCACCATCTGAAGAAGTTATGAAGGAGGCGGTGAACACAAAAGAGGTATCACAGGAAAAAATCATTTGAAAAGTCACCTAGATCGAAAATTGACACTTACTAAAAATAGTAAGTAGTCCCATAAGCACAAGCACCTGCCAAGAATAGAAAAATAGTTCAAAAGATGAGAGGAACGCAGTGAGAAGAAGGAATTTAAATTCTCATATCTAATTAAAGTCTGAAAGAGCTGAATTTCACACTTACTAAAAATAGTAAGTTATCTCATAGGCACTTATTAAAAATAGTAAGTTGTTCTTGAGGGAAAATTTCACAAAGGGAACATACCAGGAGTTAAAAATTTGAGTTGACATCACCATTTAGGGACCAAATAGGAAAAATATTGACACTTACCAAAAATAGTTTCCCTTTCCAAATATAGTAAGTGTAAAGAAATAATGAAGTTCAGATTCGCAAGGGGGAAACCAATGCATTATCTATCATCATAATATGTAGGAGTAGGTGATAGTGAGGTCACTTACATAGATCTCAAAAACATATTTCAACACTCATTTCATGCTTCAATCATTATGTGTGAGGTGGAATTCACAGTCAACACCGTAAGACTATTCATAATTTGCTTCATCATGATCGTGTTCAAATCAACTAAGCAGTATGACAGTGTTGCAGGGAGTCAAGGAAGGATATTTTCCAAATATTCAACCTCTTCAGAGGGGAACTTCATGAGCAACACACTTGGTTGCCATAGGATCCATTCAACTATGTTTCTAAACACTTAGTTCATGGTGTTTATGGGTCATTCAGAGGTGATTTCTCGCCTCCAGTAAAAGAAATTTCCTGTAGTAACCCATCCGCAGTATAATAAAACCATTCATTGCAAAGGTTCAAAGGTAGCAGAGTCAATATAGAAAATCTTTCTAAGGGTCAACAAGAGTAGATTATTCATCAACATGATTCCTCCTTTCTCTCTCTATATATCTCTCTCTCTCTTTCACCCCAACTTTTTCTCCTCAATGTTCTAATTTTGCATTGGGGGTTGCACTTTTTCATATGTCTTAATGTTTCTAATGTAATAATTAACCTTTATGTTATAAAAAGGGACTTAATGTTTTCCTAGGAAGGCGAAGAGTCTTAATTCATGTCGAGACATATGAAGATTCATTGGGGGATATATGAAGATTTTCTCCTCTTCTATATATTGTAATGAGCTCCTCCTTTGAGATTCTTATTACATTCTTATCTTCTTAGCTAGTTTTCATCTTGTAATCTCATGAGAGAGTAATTCTTGTGATGAAACAAAGAGATAGCTGAAATTATTCTATTTTCCCACTCTTGCATTCCTCTATTCTTGCTATGTACATTATTTTCTTGAGCATGAATACAAGTAGGAGTTTATAGCCTTTTTTGACTAAGGGATTTACTAATTCTTTGTCCTCATAAGTCCTAATTGGTGTTGTTGCCATTTGCAGGGTTGTTTCTTCTTAAATTTAATGTGTGTTAGAATTTTTTAATTAATGGGTGTGGGACTCTAATTTTCTACCCATGGCATTAATCTCCTCCTTTCTTTTTCTCACTCCCTTCCCCTTCTCTAGCAAAGTAATCTCTAGTAAGAAATTTCTAGCTTTGCCACAGGGTCAGTGGAGTGCCCCTGTTGGATCCCCGGTCAAAATACCACCACAAAAATCACTTTCCACACACATGTTAACATGGAAACTACACCGTTTAAGTAGACGGACTTTGACAAATCAAAAATCTGTCCACACGACAAATTTTCTAACCAAATCCCCTATTATTACCAATATACCAATCTAAAAAATGTCAATAAAATTATCCTTGTATGATCATATGCATTATGTACTACCTAAAAAGGATAACCCCCCCAATATGTATATGTATATATGAAAACAAAAAATCTTAATTTTGAAAAATAATCTTGTGAGATATGATAATAGTGATTGTTAAGAAGAATAATTTGAGAAATATGTCATACAAATTCACAAATGGTTTTATTAATTTGTCATGAATCTAAACAAATATTTGGGGTTTTCTTCCAATATTATATAATCATTACCCATTAATAAAAAAAGGAGGAATTTTCATCCACTATTTTCTTTCATTACTATACCCCGTCATTTAAATTCACACCTTTTTAGTCATCCACTACCCTAATAAATTCATATGGTTAGTTATTTTTGTAGTTACATATCATAAAAACATAAATTTCTTTATCATATTTAAATTTTTCCCAATCCTTGGGTTGTATTTTAACTTAAATTAATTTTCACCCCTTATTTCATAATCTTCAAGGATAAATATTAGTGGTCTTCATATTTTACTCCTTTCAATTTATTCATCATTTTCTATTCTTTTTTCTTAAGAATGTGTTATGAATGAAACTACCACTAACTGTAATTCTTTATTTTTAGAAAAAAATAATAATTCTAATTGATTAAAAAATTATTTAAATGGAAAAACCTTTTATGAAATTCTTTTAATGTAAATTTATTTCAATGGTTAATATTAGGGTTTACGTTATTTTAAATGGTGGCAATAATAGCTTTGCATTTAATTCATATGTGATGGTTATTAAACCATTTATGAATTTATGATTATTTCCTTCATATAAATCATGAACAAAAACATAACACATATTTGATGAAACAAGCTAGTGTAAATAATGCTATATATTTGATAGTGAAAGTAATTTTCAAATCACTAATTTAATCAATTTATATAGTTTCCAATATTAAAATTTTGGCATATTATTTAGGTTTAGTGTATTGTAATTTTGAAATAAAATTTTTAAATTAAAACATAAATTTTATTTTACATAAAAAAATTCATTCACATGTTACACCACTTCTCTTTTTTTTTTTCAAAATTGACAAATTTGACTCTATTTTGTTATAATATAATGAGACACTATTTTCATTAGGGTAGGAAGTGATATTATTTCTATTATCCTTGACACTGTTTGCACCATCATTTAAAATACAATGCTATTTTTATAAAAGAAATTCAAAATATCACAATCTTTGGAGTGTTTACAGTATTTCTACACTATTTCGAGGTGCTTTATATTGAGAAAATTATATGACACAATTTTGTGTTAGAATATTATAATGTATATGCCATGCCCCAAAATTTTGGATTAAAAAAACAAGAAATCTTCCTGATATCCCCATAAAATTTGGGGATTTTTTTTTCTTTTATTATCTTTTTTGTTAACCCAACTAACATTTGTAAGGATAAAGAGATAATAATTAGTTATCTCATAACTTCTAACTCGCCCACAAAAAACTTAGTATTTTTATGAAAAGTGGTTCTAGAGTTATTTAATTTGTGCATAGATCTCCATCGTGAGTCTAAATAGGGTCAACTACTAGGTAAGGGTGATACCCCATTCAAAAGAAGTTATCCTTCCTTAGAGTTTCAATTTCATTAGGAAGCAACATTTACATTCTCAAAATTAGCCATATACGTGATGTGAACATACTAAAATAAATAAGCTATATCAAAAGAAACTAACACTGAGTAGCTTTAAGCAAAGTTAACTTACTAAGTACATCATGATTAAAGCTTAATGGAAACTATCTAACAAATGCAAGAACATGAAGGAAATGATATAGTTGATAACCATTCATACTAAATGTATGATTTCTATCAAAACTATGAACCTATGAAGATCATAAATAATCAAATTTTTACTGTTGCCTACCAAGATGATGAAAGGATTTCACTAAAAAGGATAAAACACCATGTTTAGATCTTATTTTACTAATTAAGCATGAGGAAATGGATGCACAGATGAGAAATCTATTCCAACAATGGAAAACAATCTTATCATATGCTTTATATGAGAATACTAGCAAAAGTATGGTGTAGGTGTGAAATAATGTAAGAGGGTCCTTTATATAGCTTTCAACTTTGGGAGAATCTTGAATCCCAATGAATGTGGGATAAAGGATAAAGTAGATTTAGACTTGTTAAGCTTGATTAGAGGAATTAACAAGTGATTAGCAAATCATCATTCATGGGAGTTGGAGATGATTTAATTAATCAACTAGGATTAATTAATAGGCTGGAATAAGCATTTTAGGCTATTTAGAGGTGATTTAAGAGGAATTTGATATGATTTGAAGCATTTGAAATAGGGATTTAGACAATAAAAGGATTTATTGATTAAATACAATGCAAAATAGGATTAATTAACTAATAATAGTTAATTAATTGATTTTAAGAGGATTATAACTAACGAAGTGTTGTTAATTGACCAAACTAGAGGAAAGTGTTAGTTAATTAGCAAAAAATCACTAATTATAACAGAAATGATGAGATAGAGGGATATAGATGATGGTTTTTACCAATTTAGCATTAAAACTATTTAAGTGTATTTTAGGTATCTACATTTTCCCCTCTTTGGGGTGGCGTAAGAAACCCCACTTCAAAGATAGTAGACAAGCATAAACAAGTAAAATTTTTGAAGAAAAATTAGTGTAATGAAGGATACCCCCTCGAGTGTCGATGGATTGATAGAAGAGGTCAATTGACGATAAAAAATACGAAGGAAACAGATAGAAGAAACCAAGTGGGGGAGGGGGGATATAAATAATCCTTATTGCCCCATGTGTTGTTGGATAAAAAATTGATAGTGACAAGACATGAAAGTGAAGAATGTGGAAATAGATATTGCATCCAGCTCGTTCAATAAACAACATTGTTTCATCACTTTTCTCATATGATCTACATTATCGTCCCTTATTAAACATACACATACAACAAAATTGCAAAATAACATGAAAAGCTATAATACTAACATTTGTTCATTACTAAACTGATAACTCAATGCAATATACATAATGTAAGACAATACAAGAAAGTAAATAAGCTAACCTAACAGGAAAACAAGTACAAACACACATACTCAAATGAACAATGTTCAAGAAAGTTGCACCCGTGTTTTTGTTATCGAGCTACAGTTCCTAAATGTTCGAGTTAACGACGAGGGTTAAAATGGTGCCCCAAACAAGGATACATGTGAGGTGAAAATACAGAGGACACATGGGTCCTATGAAAAATAAATCATGCACTATGAAATAGTACCCATCAACTTCCTTTTGCCAAAGAGTATAGACATAGTAAGCAAACCAGCTTTGTTAATGGAGATAGATCAAAATGATTTGTGATGTCCTTTTGACAAGAACAAGAAAGGATCAAAGAAATATGTTTTGTAGGAAAATTTTTGATGTTTGAGGATGATGTGTCCAATAAAAGCTTCAGATGCGTGCATGTGTTTTACCAATTTTTGAAAAAAAAAATGAATTTTACAATTTTTTTGGATTATTTGAATTTTACAATTTTTTTGGATTTTTTGAATTTTACTAACTTTTTGATTTTTTTGAATTTTACTAAGAAAATGATATAGAAGAATGGCAATATTGTGGGACATCACCAAAAAGTACAAGGAAGCAAAAATATACCCTAGGTAGCAAAAAGGGTCATCGGGAAGTAAAACCATGCCCCAACAAAGCGAAAACATGTGAAAATGGCTATTTATTAAAAATAATCATCGCGATGAGTGCCAACACGTAGCGGGAAAAATATAGAAGAATCATGGTTTTCATCTAGCCCCTCAGGGGTGAGAAAAAAGACCTAGGCGATCAAAAAAACTATAAATAGTTGGTCGCAAGGGATAAAATCCATCGCAGCGAGTTATTGTTATTAGACCCTTTTGATTTTTAGATGAGATATTTTCTCTAACATTTGAGGGAGATGGCAAAAAATCATAAGCATAAACACCGTGTGGATATATTTCAAGAGTACACGAGGCCTCTTGCAAATAGTTCCCCAGTACGTAAACCAAAAAAATAATGTTAATTTCATTCATTAGCATTTATTGCACGTAGAAAATAATGGGATGACACTAGCACAAGCCCTAGGCTGCACTAGAGTAACCAAGCTTGCACTAGCGCAAAGGGCTTGCACTAGCGTCAAAATGCACAAGTTAGCGTAGAACTATTTTTTTATTCTTGTTAGGGTTGAGCTAGCGTCAAAATGGATGAGTTAGCATGTATAGGGTTACGTTAGTATAAGCTTATGCTAGCGCAAAAATGGGTAAGTTAGCATTAAAAGGCATGTGTTAGTGTTGAATGGTTTACGCTAGTGCAAAAAGGTTTGCGCTAACACAACACTTTGGCCTTAGAAAAACATAAAAATGAATATAGAAGAATGTTAACTTAGGACCTATTACGAAGACACTAGTAGAAGAAAATGATGTTAATCATGTGTTGTGTGATCTTGCAGGTGAGATCGTGTAACCTAGATGTACATGAGCAGCACGGGTGCCTTAGAGCCTATGAGAAGACATTCACCCAAGGAGAGCATATCTTCTTGAATGTAACCTTAGAGGCCACAGGCTTGAGCTTTATTGCAAAGATGCCCCAAATTACACTGGATCACACCCTCTTGACTACCTTAGCAAAGAGATGGCAAAGTGAGAGCTAGACTTGTAGACTGTCCACCGATAAGATGATGGTCACGTTAGAGGACATGTGGGAGATCCTCCAAGTTTCAATCCAAAGGAGCCTTGTCACCTATGATGGGGACCGTATTTGGATTCTTGACTACATATGGGACATGTTTTTATTCCTAGACATAACCCAGAAGGGTATGGCGGTACTTCTTTACAGGTTTTTTGTAGATAGACAGATTACATGCATTCATGTTTAATTGATGGCTCTTGTTAGTAGCTACTTGCTACCTGACAAGACGGGTACACAATTCCCGCTTAGATTGACAGGAGTGAAATGTTTTCTTATAGACGGAGAGGTCTTCTATTAGGGTTAGTGCATATTGGCCGACATGTATTTTGATTTACACTTGATAGCATACAGAGACCTGCTGAGGGTGGTACCATCTACATTTTTGCATATCTAGGCCTAGGACCATATTGCCGTTGACTGCCCCCATGGAGTGTTATGAGTTAGAGATCCATACAAGCCATCTTGCATGGGTTAGGAGCTATAAATTGAGGATGTTAGCTCACACATGGGTGATACATCATACTACAAGAGATAATTTAATGACTTACAGCTTCGTATGTTCACATGGCGTCCGTATAGACTATACCAGTGGATAGAGGATGCAGTCAAGATTAGCACTGTGGAGGTAGACCATTTTATTATTGGCATCCACAGTCACATCACTGAGTGGTACATAGTGGACAAAGTACATTGGCATTTAGGCCACATTCAGGGCATTCTGGTGATTAGATATTGTATGAGCATAGAGTGTGAGAAGACTTTTGAGTTCGAGCCTTGGATTAAACAGTCGTCTATCCTGTGATAGTTTCATAAGGTTTTTTCCCACATATCCATGGGTGGCACTAACTGCAAATTCTAGACCACAAGACCACCACTAGATTATGGTCCCTGGTATGCTATAATGCTTCCCATTATGGATCACAATACCACAGGGAGCTATATATTTTGGCATAGTAGTGGCAGCATAGGGCTTACATGGGCTGGGATCTGATGAGATTAGAGTGAGATTAGGGAATCCTAGATGTTAGGCCAAGGCAGGAGTAGGAGCATAAGGTCTAGCCAAACAGTAGGGACCACCAGAATATGTACCATTAGTTCTAGCACATACATAAGGTCCTCCTCCATAGGTTCCTCCATAGCATATAGCACTATATCCACAACCATAGCCACAAGTTCAAATACTTTTGGTATAGTAAATAGTACAATAGGTGATTGTAAAGGTTCCAACCACACTGCCTCTAGTAGTGAGTCCATATAGGGTAGTAGGAAGGGATGGAGGACACAAATGGGGATCTTCGCCACATATTCCAATAGGTGGAGGATGGTGTTTACCACCTAAAAAACTACAAATATCACCCCCTAGGTAGGTTGAATAGGGTACAAGAGATCATGATTCCTTGAGGAAGCAATTATAATAGGTCACAACTGAGAGGGATTGGATGATATCTAAGTAAGACCAGATGCTAGATGAGATTACTTAGCTACAATTCGATATTACAAGTTTTATAGATGAAAGAGATCAGTTGGCCATTGAGCGGACATAGTGGACATCTAAGCATACACAACTTCAGGCATATGTGACTAGACTAATAGGAGAGTGTGATGCGCTCCAACATGTAGCCATAGAAGGTGGTACTCAAGACTTAGTATTTGATTTTTCCACATCCACTAGTGAGAAGACCTATTATAGAGTGTTATATCATGAGGCTATTCCATAGGGATAGAGGACCATACCCGTCATTCAGATGGCTGATAGATGGTATAGATCTAGTTATTATAGGCCATCCATGTTGGCCACGTCAGTAAATATTCCATCACCTCAGTGGGGAGGTTCAATATAATAGATGTCGCCACCACAAGGTCCATATCAACAAATACCTCCGCTTGCCTCTAGGCCAAGAATCCTGAGTCAATGATGAGGTAGTCTTGGTGTCAGTGAGAGTCAGGGTTGAATCTCTTATTGATGTATTTATTTTTTACGATGTATGCCTTGTGATGAAGGCATGGTTTTTTATCATATGTATATGTATTGTTTCTTACTATGCCTTGATATGAAGGCACATTTTTGATTCATGCCCATGATAGCCTGTATTATATCTGATGTATATCGAGACACACTTTGTACATGGGAATTGATTTTGATATGGATATATGATGATGGACTTGTTTATTTTATTGCATATTGTGTTTATGATATAACATGTTAAGACCATGTTTTTATTATGATCTATGATGAGGGGGGATAAAGATAATCCATCTTTCTCTAATTGATAATATTATATGTTGTTATCTTAGCATACATATTTAATTTTAATTTATATGATGATTTAGCTTAGCATTTACTAATATGTGATGATGTTAAGATGTGCTGATAGATTATACTAATGATGAAATGATAACAAAATGTATAAGCAAACAAGACAAGCACAAGTTATTCAAATCTAATGAAAACAACAAAACTATATACAAACATGCAAGAGAAAAATGAACCCAATGAACTCCACAAAATATTAAAGTAACACTTAATATAAGTAAGAAAATGAATCCAATTAAAGCACACAATACAAAAAGGCAAACCAACAAAACTATGTACAAACAAATAACTAAAGTAAGAAAATTACTACTTAGTTTTTACAGTACAATTTTGAAATATTTTGCGTTGTTTTTAGTATTATCTTGAGATAATGTTATATTTTTTTATTTTTCTATGAGAAAAATTTGAATGTTTAGATTTTTCCAACTAAACACATTTGAATGTTTTGGGATTTTCAAAATTTATATGAATGTTTTTACAATTTTCTAGTATTTTTACGAAGCTATGTGCAAGAAAACAAAGAAACATGGATGCCCCCAATGATAGATGAGATGTATAAGGGTTGAATTCCCCATGTATGTGTAAGAAGTGATGTTGTAAAGTTTCCCTAGCATTATATCAGAATGTAAAAAGGAAAACTCTTCACATACATAATTAGGAACAGTCGGATCAAGGCCAAGAGGAATAGGATCAAAAGTATCTCAGACACAGGAAAATACTAGCATAGGATAAAGACATCGTAATTCTAAATATGAGATGCTTGTGAACAATGGACCCTCCAATGGTACTAGAAACTGTTTTTCACCAAATGACTTGTCCAAAGTGCCACAATTATGTGGTTTTCACACTTGGACGCATTGATTTCTCTTTACTTTATTTTATTTTATATTTTTTGTTTATTTTTTGATATTTGAGGGACCCGATACTTAATAATAGAACAATTGAGATGCATGAAATTCATAGTCTCCCTAAGTTCATCACCATCAGATTCAACAAGCTTATATGCACCTGAACCAAATTTAGCAACCACAACATATGACCCTAACCAATTAGGCTCAATGTTACCTTTCTTTTCACAATCCTTAGTGGTATTGAATTGATTTTATTTTAGAACAAGGTACCCTACGTCAAATTGGTGAGGTATCATTATTTTTTTATAACCCCAATGCACTCCATTTTGATACATTTTGAGGTGATCAAGGGCATGAAGGAACTTCTCATCCAGTAGCTCTAGCTATGCTAGTTGAGCCACTCTATAGTCCTCATATTTATCCAAGTAATATCTTATCTTGATGTTCAAAGAGGGGAGCTTGATCTCAAGGGGTAATATGAATTTTGTACTGAAAACTAGGGAATATTGAGTAGCACCATGTTGATTTGTGGAGCTCAATTACTTCAGTTTAACATGCTATATTAAAATTGTTAGAAATCACAGTAACCGACATCGGTTATGAAGGGACCGAAATCGGTCACCTATGACCAACATCGGTTAGGAAATTAGGAACTGGAATTAGTTAGGGTTAACCGATGTTGGTTACTTGTGTGTGGGGGTTTTATTTAACTCACGAGAATTAGATCTATTTTTAGTATTAAAGTAGATCTATTGATTGTAATTGCATGGCTAAGTTCTATAATGTTGTATATACCTATATAAGCATGAAATATATGGTTTAGAAGTAATGGATTGATAGTATTGATGATTATTGTGAAATAATTGTGATAATGATAATTCTTGGAGAAGGATAACCTTGAGTGAAAGAAATTAATGTACATCGTGAAAGGTGTGGAAGATTGTAAATATTCAATTGTATATCTTCTGAAAGATTTGGATAATAGATTGGCTTGTTTCTTGGTGGATGTAGCCCAAACTGGGTGAACCACATTAAATTGTGTTGATTTATATATCTTGGTTTGTATATTTCTTTTGGTAGAATATCTTATTTCATTGCATGTATGCTTAGATCTGATATATTATTTATAAAACCTTTTTCTAAACCTCAACAACTGGTATCCGATATTTGTTTGAGGGTTTTATGTATTGACATATTTACTCACAAAGGATTTTATGATTAAGTGGGAGATACAACAATGGCAGAAGAAAAAATATATAAGGTAGAGAAGTTTGACAGAAAAAATTATCAATTATGGAAGATGTAGATTTAGGATTATTTGTATCAAAGAGATTTATACTTACTGTTGGATGAAAATTCAATACCTATGAATATTACTGATGAAGAATGGAAGATTCTTGACAGAAAGGATTTGGGATCTATAGTATTGATCTTGACAACATCTATGGCTTCTAATATTACAGAAGTAACATCTATCATATAGTTAATGAAATCTCTTGGTAATTTATATGAAAAACCTAGTGCTTCAAATAAAGTTTATTTGATGAAGAAACTATTTATTTCTAAGATGCATGAAGGTGGATACACATCTATTCATTTGAATGATTTATGATCTATTATAAATCAGTTAAAATTGGTTGATATTTTTTTTGATGATGAAGTGAAAGCACTTTTATTCTTATGTTCTTTTCATGATAGTTGGGATAACTTGGTAATGGATGTTAGTAATACAACATCTTCTAATAATATTTTAAATTTTTATGTTTTGGTTAGTATAATATTAAATGAATAAATTCACAGGAAAATTACAGAGGAATCATCATCGAGGAAAGATTTGAATGTAGAAAGTAGAGGAAAGAAAAAGGAGAGATCCAAGAGTAAGAATAATGATAAATCAAAGTCAAGGAATGACAGATCTAAATCTTGAGGTAACGGAATTAACTGTTGGAATTGTGGAAAGAAATGACATGCAAAGAAATATTTTTGGTCAAAGGATAAAGATAACTAACACCCAGAAAAAGGTAAAGATGCAAATAAAGAGACAAATATTACAATGGAGGTGATACAAGATTCTCTTATTCTTTCTTTGGATAATAGAATAAAATCATGGGTTTTAGATTTAGGAGCTTCTTTCCATGCAACCCCTAATAAGGGTTATTTTAGAAATTATGTCTAGGGAAATTTTTGGCATGTTTATTTGGGTGATAATGAAACTTGAAGTATTACTGGTAAAGGGGAATTTCATCTAAAATTTCAAAATGGAAATACATGGGTATTGAAATATATGAGGCATGTGCCAAGCCTCAAGAGGAATCTTGTTTTTGTAGGGTAACTAGGTGAAGTTGGTTGCATGGTTACATTCACAAAAGACTCTTGGAAAGTCACCAAGCATGCTTTTGTTATGGAAGGAGGAAAGAAGGTAGGAACATTATATTTATCTACATGTGTTACTGATTCCTTTTTTGTGTTATCTACTTCAAATTCAGATGCATGTATCTAGTATAATTGGTTGGGCCATATGAGTCAAAAATGAATGCAAATCTTAAAGGCTAAGGGCAAGTTATCATATTTGAAATATTTAGATCTTGATTTATGTGAGAAATAAGTCTTTAGAAATCAAAAGAGAGTGATATTTCTCAAATTTGGGGTAACTAAGGATCAAAAAATGGATCTTGTACACTCAGATGTGTGATGACCATCCCAGGTAGCTTCTCATGGAGGATCCCAGTATTATGTTACTTTCATTGATGATGCTATAAGAAAGGTATGGGTTTATTGTATTAAATATAAATCTGATGTTTTTGAGACTTTTAAAAGATGGAAAGCCCTTGTTGAGAGTGAATCAAATTCAAATTTAAAGTGGCTTAGATATGGAAATAGTGGTAAATAATGTAACAAGGATTTTAATGATTATTGTTTAGTGAATGGAATACGTAAAGAAAGTATGGTTACAAGAACACCAAAAGAGAATGGTGTTGCAGAAAGAATGACTAGGAAAATCATGGAACATGCTAGAAGAATGAGGATACATGATGGATTGTCCTTGTAGTTTTGAGCAGAAGCAGTTGATATAACAATTTATTTGATTTACTAAGTTCCTTCAAGTTCACTATATTGAGGAATACAAGAGGAATCTTGGACTGGAAAAGAGGTAGATCTTTCTTTTCTTAAAGTTTTTGGTTCAGAATATTTTTTGCATATTGATAAGGAAAATATAAAAAAGCTGGATGCAAAATCCAAGAGATACACTTTCATTGGTTATGGATGTTGAGATTTCAAATTTTGTTTTTGGGATTTAGAAAATTTTAAAATTATTAAGAGTCGAGACATTGAATGGAAGGAAAAGAGAATGTACAGGGATCAAATTTTAGTACCCAAGGACAAACCAGTTGAGAAGTTTGTGAATGAATATGAACTCTCAGATTTAAAAGTCATATCTACAGGGTTACACAGTAATTGGTGTCATTTGACCTCTAACCGACATCATTCGAACTAGTATAGGTTATAGAAGAGCCAAAACCGCATCAATTAGTATAACCGGCATCGATTACAAGTGACCAGTGTTGGTCATTGTCAGAATTGGAAACAAATGTCTAGGAGGTTCATAACGGGCCTCCGGTACCCCAAACTTCTGTGAGAAGGTCATAAAGGGTAAGTAAATCTCCAAAAATATTTACACCTTCTCTATCTTATTTATTATTGACTGCTAATGGTGATCCAAATATTTTTGAAGAATAAATGCAGGATAAGACTCACATGTAGTGGGA
The DNA here is from genome assembly GCA_019776745.2 of Taxus chinensis. NCBI lineage: Eukaryota > Viridiplantae > Streptophyta > Pinopsida > Cupressales > Taxaceae > Taxus > Taxus chinensis. The sequence continues at coordinate 490,782,974 of CM034146.1, forward strand.
CCATGACATGGATGAGGAGATGGACTCCTTAGAATAAAAATAGACTTGGAATTTGGTTAATTTTTCAGCAGGTAAGAGGACATTGCAAAATAAGTGGGTTTACAAGATCAAGGAAGAAGAGGGTGGAAAAAAAAGGTACAAGGCAAGGCTTGTAGTAAAATGATTTACATAGAAAGTACGCATTGACTTTGGTGAAATATTTTCTCCTATTGTTAAAATGACTTCCATATGTATTGTATTGAGTATAGTTGTAGTAGATGATTTTTATTTATAGAAACTAGATGTGAAGATGACTTTCCTTCATGGTGATTTAGATGAAGAGATTTATATGCAACAACCGCTTGGGTATGAAGTCAAGGGTAAGGAGAAATTAGTGTGCAGGTTCAAAAGAGCCTATATGGGCTCAAGCAACCTCCAAGGCAATGGTACATGAGGTTTGATAGTTTCATGCATGAGCATGGATACTTGAGATGTGAATCTGATCATTGTGTTTATTTCAAGAAGCTTGAAAATGGGAGCTATATTATTTTGTTATTGTATGTGGATGATATGCTTATTGCAGGATCTAGTATGTAGGACATTGATGAGCTTAAGGGAAAGATAGCTCACACATTTTATACGAAGGATTTAGGAGCTACAAAAGTAATGATTGGGATGTAAATACACATAGATAAGAAGAATAAGAAATTGTATTTATCTCTGGAGGATTATATCTACAAGGTGTTAGAAAGGTTTAACATGCAGAATTTAAAACCTGCTAGTACACCTATGCCTGGAAACTTTAAATTGAGCAAAGATCGATGTCCTTCATCACATAAGTAGGTTAAATACATGACACGAGTACCATATGCTTCAGCAGTTAGGAGTCTCATGTATGTTATGGTTTGTACCAGACCAGACATTACACAGGTAGTGGGAGTTGTGAGTAGATATATGGCCATTATAGGTAAAGAGAATTCGAAAGTAGTCCAATGGATACTACGGTATTTGAGAGGGACATATAGCATGTAATTATGCTATGGAGGTTTAGATATTTATTTATGTGGCTATGTTGATTCAAATATGGCTAGATATCTGGATGGTAGAAGGAGCACTACTAGATGTATTTTCACAGTAGGTGGAATGCCAATTAGTTAGATTTTGAGATTGTAGAAGGTTGTGGCTTTGTCTACTACATAGGTAGAGTATGTTTTAGCTACAGAGGCTAGCAAAGATATTATATGGATGAATAGGTTCATGGAAGAGTTGGGATAAGAGAAAGATGATTGTAAATTGTTTAGTGACAGTCAAAGTGCAATTCATTTGGTAAATAACTCAGTGTTTCATTCTAGAAAAAAACAAATTCAGTTGATATATCACTTCATATGGTAGGTATTAGAGGATGGTAAACTAAAACTGGAGAAGATTCATATGAGTGAAAACCCTATGGATATGCTAATGAATCCATTATTAAAAGAGAAGCTCGAGCTACACTCCACTTCTATTGGTCTTCGAGTTTGAGACTTGAAAATGAAGAAACAAAGCTAAGGAAAGGATCCAAGAATGACGTTGTATAGGTATAGTGCAATAATTTATCTTCAAGTGGGAGATTATTGAGTTATGGAGCTCCATTACTTTAGTTTAGCCTGCTATATTAAACTTGCTAGAAAGCATAGTAACTAGCATCAGTTATGAAGGTATCGACATCGATCACCTATGACTAGCATCAACTAAGAAAGTAGGAACCAACATCGGTTAGGGATAACCGGTGTCGGTTACCTGTGCATGGGTGTTTTATTTAATTCACGGGAATTAGATATAATTTTAGTATTAAAGGAGATATATTGATTTTAATTGGATGGATAACTTCCCTAAAGTTGTATATGCCTATATAAACATGAAAGATAGGGTTTAGAAGTAAGATATTGAAAGTCATAATGATTATTGTGAAATAATTGTGAGAGAGATAATTCTTGGAGAAGAAGGAGAATCTTGAGTGAAAGAAAGTATTGTACATTGTGAGAGGTGTGGAAGATTGTAAATATTCAATTTTATATCTTTTGAAAGCTTTGGATAATAGATTGGATTGTTTCTTGGTGGATGTAGCTCAAAGTGGGTGAACCATGTTAAATCTGGTGTGTATTTATATCTCTTGTTTTGTATATTTTTCTGGTAGAATCTCCACTTTTATTGCATGTATGCTTAGATATGATATATTATCGAAACAACCTTTTGTTAAATCCAAACACACCAGTAGGGGTTTAGATGGATATTATCTAAGCCCAGATGATGGGATGAATATGTAAATTCTAATTATGACCAATTTTATTCACCATATTCTCCATAATATGAACAAGGGTTTTATTTGAGGTTTTAGTGTGTCCATTACCTTGAGGTTAATAGGGGGTTGAATACTTGAGTTAGATTTGAAAGCATTGACACAACACCTTCAAAATTTTGTTCTTGAATGAATTACCATTGTCAGCTACAATGGCAGAGGGGATTTCATACTAGAAAATCATATGGTTCATTATGAATTTGGATATCTATGCACCAGTGACATAGGTGAAAGGAACAACCTCTACACACTTTGTAAAGTACTCAATGGTATTAGTAATGAGAATATGGCCATAATATTATGTAGGGGTAAGCTTACTGATGAGATCAAGTCCCCACTTTGAAAAATTCCATGGTGTTGTAACAGGTTGTAATGATTGTGACAAGGCATGTATCAAGTTGTCATATTTCTAACATAACAAACTTTTCTTTATGTACTAGCAATAATCAGTCTCCATGGTAGGCCAATAATAGCATACTCTTAGTATATTTTTAGCCAGGACTATCCCACTTTTATGGAACCCTCAGATTCCTTCATGCACCTCTTTGATTGATAAGGTAGATTATTCTGAATTAAGACATTGCAATAGATTCCTGTCATAACCTCTATGATAGAGAGTTCCCCTAAGTAAGGTGTAGTGTGCTATGCACTGGATAAGGTTTCTTTTATCAGAATGGGAAATATCTTGAGGGAAGGTTCCATCATGAAGGTAATTATAAATGTCAAGGTATCAAGGGTAATCGGGACCAAAAACTTCACATACCAAATAAGACTCCAACATGTCATATGTTGGTGTAGTTAAATGCTCGACAAATAAAGGCATATCATTGCTCCCAAGTGGGATGAATAGAAAAGAACCAATTATAGCCATAAAATCCACTTCTCAATTATGTCCTCTAGGGATCTTCTCAAATGTGATCTATATAAATAATTATTTCAACGTATCCACCAGTTTCTTGTAAGGAATGAGCTTTTCATCCATAACCTTGTATTCATTAGTAACTTGTTTGATGCTTAGCATAGAATCACCAATTACGTTGATCTACCTGACATCCCAATGTATAGATATTTTTAGTCCTGTAATAAGAGCTTCATATTCTACTATGTTGTTGGTACATGGGAAACCAAGTCTAAATGCTTGTGGGATTAGGTCTCCTGATGGAGTAATGAGCATAACTCCTGATCCTAAGCCATGGAAATTAAAGGATCTGTCAAAATACATCTACATTGTAATGGACTCCTTAAGGTACATTGTAGAAGCATAGGGAAGTTCTAGAATCAATGGTTAAGTACTTGGTAATGTTTCTTCAGATAGTTGACTTTCCAACACCTACCCTTTAACTAATTTCTAATGGACATAATTATTATCAAATTCACTAATTAGGATGATCCAATTGGCCATCCTTCCTATAAGTGTAGGTTTTGATAACAACTATTTCAATGGGTTAAATTTTTATATGAGCTTGGTTTTATTGTTCATTAAATAATGATGAAGTTTTTGAAAATAAAAAACAATGGCCAAGAAATCCTTTTCAATTTGTGGGTAGTTGATCTCATAAGAAATCAACATACAACTAAGGTAGTAAACAACTTTTTCTTTTTGCTCTATATTATATTGGACCAATAGTGAGCCAATTACAAATCGATTACTAGAAATGTACAATATAAGTGTTGTTCATGTGGTAGGATGAATTAGAACAGGGGGTTTGGAAAGGCATTCCTTAAGCAAAGAAAATGTTGTCTCTTCTTCTGGATCCCAATAAAAGTAAACTTCTTTCTTCAGAATATTTGTAAATGAATGGAACTTGTCTACGAGTTGGGAGATGAATCTTCCCTTGCAATCTGCGCAGTTGTTTGATATTCTTAGGTGGAGGAATTTATATTATATTTGATTCTTTTACAGGTTCTACTTCAATTCCTCTTCCTAATACAATGAATCCAAGAAATTTCCCTGATAACATGCCAAAGACACACTTCTTTTTTTTAAGTCAAACTTTATAATCTCTAAGATAGTAAAATATGTGCCATAAGATAGCTGGGTGATCTTATCTAGTCCTTTATTTACCCAAGATTTCATCCACATAGTCTTCCATTATGTCATTGATCATATCATGAAAGATGACAGTCATATCATGTTCATATGTTGCACCTACATTCTGAAGGCCGAAGGGAATGACTTGATAGCAGAATGTCCCCCATGGGGTTGTAAAATCTATATTGTGTTGATCTTCCTCATTAATTTTTATATGGTTATACCCATACTAAATTAACTAAGCTATTTTAAAAGAAACTACCACGAATTAGCTTTTAAACAAAGTTAACTTACTAAGTACATCATGGTTAAAGATTAATGGAAACTAGCTAATAAATGCAAGAACATGAAATAAATGATATAATTACTAACCAATCTTACTAAAATGTATTATTTCTCTACAACAAGAGCCTCTTTAGATCATGAGTAATCAAATTAGTGTGTTTGATTACCAAAGAGACAAAATTATCTCACTAAGAAATGTCTACAAGGCCAAGCTTGGATCTTCCTTTCTACTCAACAAGGGTAGAATGGATGCACAAGATGAATTATATATTCCAAATAATGGAGAAGGTTATTGATCTTATGTATCATATAAGAATACTAGAAAAATTATGGTGTAGGTGTGAAAGGATGTAGGAGGGTCCTTTATATAGCTTTCAAATTTGGGAGAAATTTGAATCCCAATGAATGTGGGATAAAGGATAAAGTAGATTTAGACTTGTTAAGATTTATTAGAGGAATTAACAAGTGATTAACAACTCATGGGAGTTGGAGATGGTTTAATTAATCAACTAGAATTAATTAATAGGATAGAAAAAGCTATTTAGGTGATTTGGAAGTGATTTGGAAGGAATTTGATATGATTTGAAGCATTTGAAAGAGGTATTTAGCCAATAAAAGTTTTTACTAATTAAATACATTGTTAAAAAGGCTTAATTAACTCATAATAGTTAATTAATCAATTTAGAAGAGGATTATAACTAAAAAAGTGTCGTTAATTGGCATCTAGAATGTGATAAATGCTAGTAAATTAACAAAGCATTGTTAATTGACCAAAATAGAGGGAAATATTAGTTAATTAGTGAGAAATCACTAATTATAACAGAAATGATAGGAAAGAGGAAATTTAGTACAATTTTGGCAATAAAAATGCATAAGTGGATTTTAGATGTCTACACTTGACAAAAAAATTAATTCATGAGAGAAAAGTTATTATTACTGAGGGATGAACCTAAACTCGAGGGAAATTAACTTATTTCACTGATATCCCTCTCCAGGAAGAATAGAGGTCAAATATCGACTATGATAGAATTTATTCATGTTTATATTTTTTTTATGCTTTACTCCACGTCGCCAAATGTATTAAGCTAGTTCATCAATTATCAAAAGGGTTATTATTATTTTTAAAATTTATGCCATTACTATGTGCGCTAGCACGCCATTGAGTTAAACACAATAGGATTGAAATTTGGCTCATTAAAAACCTACATACTAAGTTTTCCACACTAAGAAAATCAAGTTTCATTTCCTAAAGTATTATTATATTCACATAATTTAATTAGTTAAAATTTACCTCGTTCACCAAATTTTATTTAATTAAATGAGTTTTCTCAATTGATCTCTAAAGCTTAGTTGAATGGATCCCCAAGTCCCATGAAAAAATAAATTAATTAAATCCACTTTATTTCAACGAAAGAAATTAATCAAATTCCACTTATCCATTTGCAAGTGGGAATATCCCTCCATGGGACCAATCTCACAAGTGTGCTTTATAGTAGATAATCAGGAGAGTTTTTGGAAGAACTCAAGGATCTCAATTCTTAGATATTAGGTGTCAAAGGGACTTAACTAATCCTTTGTGTTTATAATTCCCTTCAATCGGTCAAATCAATCATATGGAGAATAGAGGGAACTAAGGAAATATTCTTCTTGTGTATCAAAAGCTGACTTAACCACACAATCACACCGAATCGGTTATACAAAGAATAGAGGGAAATGAGGAACTATTCTGCTTATGTCATCAAAAGATGACTTACCACCCAATTAGTCGAATTGGTTATGTAAAGAACTGAGGGAACTAGGAAATAAATTAGTCTTGCATGTCATCAAAATATGATTTAACCCCAAAACTTAACTGAATCGAAAAAAGTGGTAAACAAGGGAACATAAGGAGCTGAGGAACTATTCTACTTATGTCATCAAAAGCTGACTTAACCACCTAGTCGATTGAATTAGTTATGCAGATAATAGAGGGAACGAAGGAGCTGTTCCACTTGTGTCATCAAAATCTAACTTAACCACTCAATTGGTTGAATCAGTTATGCAGATAACAAACGTAATTGAGGAGTTGTTCTACTTGTGTCATCAAAATCCAACTTAACCGCCCAATCAACTAAATCAATTATGTGGAGAATAGAGGGATCTGAGGAATTTTTCTACTTGTGTCATCACAAGCTGACTTAACCCCAAAACTTAATTGAAATGGTAAAATTGTTAAAGTGCGGAACATAAGGAATTGACGAAATATTCTGCGTGTGCCATCAAAAGTCAACTTAACCCCAAAACTTAACTCAATCAGAAAAAGTGGTAAAGCAAGGAACAAAAGGAACTCAGGAACCATTCTGCCTATTCCTCCAAAAGCTAATTTTCCCCAAATGAGGTGTGGGATATGAAATAACTTCTACAAATATGATTTTGAATAAATAACTTTCTTGTATTTTCCATTTGACTTTTTTGTTTTTGACTCTGGAACTTTTAACGCTTGTCTAATACGCTTTTTCCTCGTAAACTATAGTTCACTAAAAGTTAGATTTGTCTTCATTGGTAAAAACTCTGTAGCAAATATGAATGATGTTTTTATTAAACACATTTCTATGAACAAAAACCGCTCTCATATTTTCTATTTGACTTTTTTTGTTTTTGTTTATAGAACTTTTAGTGCTTGTTTGATACACTTTTCCTTGGACAGCAGCTCATTAAAAGTTAGATCTCTCTTCATTGGTAAAACATTTAGGAAATTTGAATGAGGTTTTTATTTTAAACATTTATATGAACAAAAACATCTCTCATATTTTCTATTTTAGTTTTCTGTTTCCGTTTATGGAACTTTTAGCGTTTGTCTGATACACTTTTCCTTGAGAATGCATACTCACTAAAAGTTAGATATCTCTTTTTTGGTAATACTTGTAGTAAATATGAATGAAATTTTTGTTAATCACATTGTATATGAACAAACAATCTCTCTCATATTTTCCATTTGATTATCTGATCTTTCACAATTCCTCAAAAAACTGTCAAAATCTGTGAGTTCCAGAACTAAGCCTACGAGTTCCGAAACTAAGCGTGCGAGTTCCAAAACTAACTTTGTGAGTTCTGAGAACTAAGCCTACGAGTTCCGAAACTAAGCCTATGATTTCCGTAACTAACTCTGTGAGTTCTAAAACTAAGTCTGCGAGTTCTCAGAGCTGAACTTAAAACAACTATAACTTTTGCATACGATCTTGGATTGAGATGATTCTTATTTTGAACTTGTATAATTTTTTAAGAGGAATCTAAATATGAAATCATATTTGAGTTTAGATATACCTTCCATGATCAATTTCACATTTTCTCAATACTATCATTATTCTTTCCTATATGGCCTGCATACACAAGACATTTGCATCTTTTCCCAAATAAGCAATAGAATTAGTCAACAAAATAGATACCAAAATATTTATAAAGAAGGAATAAGATATATATACTATATTACTATCTTAATAAAAATATGAGTTCCTAGATTACAATTTAAATCCACTTTCAAAGGTAACTTGGAAGGAAAAAATAATGGTAATTTATGGATAATTTATGTCCTCATCATTGCCCCATACTTAATATTATGTATGTCCTCATGCATTATATTATTATTTCCTCTGCTTAGAGTCTTCTCCACATTGAGGTTATGTATGTATGCATTCCATATATAGTTCAAATACAGGTTCTTATGGATCTATTTCTGTTATTTTTAATTTCCTTATATTTTACAGCAGGTTCTTGTGTAGATCTCCTTCTATTGTTTTTTATTTTCTTTCTTGTACAACAGGTTCTTGTGTGGATCTCCTTTTGTTGTTTTTGATTTTCTTTCTTATATAGTAGGGTCTTGTGCGAATCTTATTCTGTTGTTTTTGATTTTATTTCTTTTGCAGCAGGTTCTTGTGTGGATCTTCTTTTGTTGTTTTTGATTTTATTTCATATACGGTAGGTTCGTGTGTGGATCTCCTTCTATTTTTTTTATTTTATTTCTTTTACAGCAGGTTCTTGTTTAGAAATCCTTCTTCTTATTTTTATTTCCTTTCTTGTACAACAGGTTCTTGTGTGGAGATCTTTTTGTTGCTTTTGATTTTATTTCTTATACAATAGATTCTTGTATAGATCTCCTTCTGTTGTATCTCATATCTAAAATCAAAATGCATACCTCATGCTTATCCTTCTCTCCCTTGCACTTAATCTCATGTATGTCCTCATGCATGTTGTTTATTAATGGCTTTCCATTAATTAAACTCTAAACTTTTGATTGCAAAGATGTACACATATTTTTCATATAAGTACTAGGGATAAATGAATTTTATCTTATCATTCCTTGGAGATTTTAAAAGTGGATATAGTTGGAGTAAAAAAACTTACAATAAAGCTTAAAAAAATATAGTAGAACAAAATAACTTGATCATACCTCTAGTTGTCCTTATCATCCTATTGTTAACATGGTCAAATAGTGTTGAGAAAGAAGACACTAAGTAACAGTTGATTGTTTTTGAAGAAGAGCCACCCTTTTTTGTCTTTAATTGGCCAGCAAGCTTGTTTTCGAATCAAAACTTTTTTTATTTTTTTTGCCTTTGATTGGCCAGCAAGCTGGTTTTCCAATCAAAATTTTTTGATTTTTTTTTTATTTTTTATTTTTTTTTTGCTGAAATAATAGCATGAGAAGGATTAGAGAAAAATTTGATCCATCATCAGACTATATTCATCAAATTAAAACTTGTGTAAGTTAGGAAGCAATGTCTGAGATCCCTAAAAACCTTTTTGCATACTTGGTAACTCCAACGCTCATCTTGAAAGCCCATATTGAATTGTGCATTATCAGAATCACTATAGTAATATTCAAATCATGGACTAGTGATCTCAAGAGATGGATAGTTGTTAAAAGAGAGAGTGAAGGTATCTGTGTGTCCCTTCAAAATTTACATGCTCCTTGGTTGATAACGGTGGTGCTCCAAAATCTGCATCTGGTATCAAGAACAACTCTGGAAATTCGTCTAGATATAATCGTTAGATGTTAGTACGTAAAAAGTTCTTCACCTTGATATTCACCATAATTACTTCTTAACGTTATACAAGCATATACAAAAATGAAGAAATTGAAAGATATGAAAACAAATTTTTCTAATGGATATGGTTCAAGGATTGAATTTTATCATGGGATGAAAAATAATTTGGATAGGTAGATTTATTATGAGTGATTTTTTATTTTGGCTCTAATGAAATCCCTGAATATGGATGGAGTTAAATAGAAATGCTACCACTTCATTATTTTTTTACATTACTAGATAAACCAGTTTTTTTACTAAGGGACTATACCCTTGTGTACAATAGAGATCACTGAGTTAGTTGATACATAGGGGAAATGAAAACCTGTTATCAATAATGGATCAGTATCCATAGTTTCATCAATTGAAGATCAAACTAGCCAAGATTCAGCTATCATATTCTACGATTTCCATATCTGAATTCTTTGTTCATACCATTATACCTTCTTGATCAAACATCACAGTCATTTTCTTAGAGACCATAGAGTTACAATTGTGGGGAGATAAAGCATTTACAATCTACTTATTCGTAGCTTCGTAGAAATGCTGGTTTTGATGTCTACTTCCCAAGAAATAAAGGTCTAAAGAAACTACTTACCAAATGCTGTCATGTGGTCAGCGTCAAAATTATCCAGCTGATCAAAGGTACTTCTACTGTCACTAGAATCATTCGCCCCAAAGAACTGCTGAAGCTCCTCTAAGATTGGAGACACCATGTCCCTGGCATACTGAAACTCAAAATGATGAGGGTTCCTCAATCCTTGCCATTAAAAATGTGAGTCCAGGTTGTAATTAGTGTACGAATCTACAGCACCTTCCCTAAATGGGATGTCTAAGGAGTTCAGGCTTTTGGGTTGATGTCTTCAGGCATCCAGTGCTGATTGCATCAACACCTGACCTCCTCTTCCTCCTTCCTGTGGGACTTGTAAGTTTTGCCAGAGTTCTTAACCTCATCCTTCAGAAGGCTTCAGTATCAGCTCTTCCTAAGGCTACCTACCACAAGATGTTCCAGTGTAGGCAAGATAATCTAATCTTAATGCTAACCATCCAAGGAGACTAGGGACTACTAGAGAAAAAAGAGTTCAAGAAACTATTTCAATCCTACACTGAAAACGGTGATACACCAGAGCAAGAGAATCAATGTTGAGCATCTATCAAAACTGACTATGGTGACATAGCTCCAACCCCGCAGGTGGAAGCATTTAAATGGTGCACAAATACCTGTAATGAAGAGAGGCAATGAAGAGAAGCAAGCAAAAACTAGCAAGGAAGGGACAGATGCATCACGAAACACGTTTTTGTTGCTCCAGAGAGTTTGCACAGAACATCATTTTAATGCCGTAAAAGGTAAAAAATGCCATTACAGAGCAGAGGGAGGAGGTTTGAACTTGGGGATTTTAAGGGAGACCTAGGGATACTGAAGAAGACAAGGAGAGTAGAGCAGTAGCAAATATGAAAAACCACTTTTGTAAAGGAATGAGCCAAATCTGGCTTTTTACAACTGCATGAAATCGAGCACTGAGGAGAGTTAAGAAAATAATGGGGGTAACAAACGTGAGAGCCATTCCTCATTGAATGAAGATGCATTGAGAAACATCATGGGAATCCTTAACAGGTACCCATGCCCTGACATTTTTGACCATGCAAGGAGAATGAATGCGTACCCATTTTGCGATTAAAACTGGTCATAAGTTGCAGAGGGATCGACTTCTGGCCATTAGGCCACGTCGCCAGAGATGTTTTCTTTATTTTCTCTCATCCAAACTGAACCAAAATGTAAGATTGACCCCTAAATCGTGTCAGCATAATCTGTCGACCAGCTTTCTATTGATATAAATAACATGAAAATATGAGCTCTAGATGCAAAAGTTATGGCGATCTGAAGATTTAGGGCAATAAGCTCCTCATTGGCCAAAATGGATCGACGGGAAAATATTTGACATTTTTCTCCGTGCGCAATGCCTTTACATGGATGACATGTGTCAAGCTCTGATTCATCTGCGGGTTCGTCCTCTGAATATTCCTTTCAGGCCCTTAAACTTGTGACACGTGGCACTATTGCTTAGTATGGTTCGGGCCTGAGGGGTGCATTATCCTTACCATTCTGCGTCCAAACACTTAGCAAACTTTTCAACCTTCTGGTACACGTGGCACGTTCTGATTCGTCCACTGGGCCTCCTTGTCTCTTTTCAAGCCATTCTAAAATCCTTTTCAGCGTCCCACGCGTCAACCTACATTTTACCTATTGTAATCCACACAATGTCTCGGACGAATGAGAGTTCTTCCTACTTCGGCCGATTCGGGCTTCCTTGTTCCTGCTAATCTGAGTCTGCGGAAGTTCACACGTGGCGAGATAATGGTATTCATTGTTAGCCGGCTCCCTATCATCAGATTTTCGCATCCCAGTACTATACTTTTGGTATCCGTGGAGCCTTGTATCCAAGATGTCCTGGAGCACAATATCTCCGACCCATCCGAAATGCGCACTGTTCCATATCAATGTGAACTCGGCACGGTTTGACATCCTCTGCGTATACTTTGTACACTAACTTGATTATCCCAGACTGGATAAGTCCCCTGTTTCGGCCGAATCGGCCGTGTGTAATAAGATCACTCCGCGTATTATTTTAAACCCGGATGTCCCAAACCGTGGTGGTTAACAAGACTTAGGCATATGATATTTCATCAACTGGATCGACTTCCTGATTCAATATCATTTTCTACCATTCCCACGCGTCCCAACATCCCATTTACTGTCATACGCATTGTACCTTCCTAGACTCAGGACATTAGCCGTCATTTTCTTCATTTTTTCAGAGCCTCAAGTTTTTGGGTACAATGAACCTCATTTAAGGACCCGAATATGCCTTAACATTCAGTCCTGCAACCTTAATCTAATTGTTGCATTTCATCCAGTTTTATCAACCTACTTGACCAATTTCTTCTTGGGTCACAAAAGTTAGAAAAAGGCCGTGGGGACTATCGATTAAAACATGATTTTAGAGAACCTCGAATCAATCTTACTTGCTCGGGACTGAATAATCTGATGCATGTTATCAAAATTACCTTGGGGGGTGAATTCTGGCCATAATGTCAATATGGGTTGGTGTCCGAAGGTTGTATGCATTAAAAGAAGAATATCTTGGAAAGTAGATCGTTTAAACACAAACCAAACTTGCATAAAATAAATCACACTTGTAGAAATTTAAAGGCACACTTGCAGAAATGTAAGACACACTTGTGTAAAGGAAATCAAAGTTTGCATGAAATAAATCACACTTGAATGAAGGAAAATAAACTTTCAGGAAATAAAAACACACTTCCATGAATTGAAATTGTTGAATTTGAAATAAACATAATTAAATGAAACGCCTGCAGGTTCACAACAGACTAAATTTTCATAATACAAAGATAAAGACAATACAACACAATGAATTATAGAGAAATAAATAAACATAAACATAAATACATAGATCCATCTTCGTTGAAATGAGTGTCCAACTCATTCCTTAGAAGATGATTTAAATCATACTTATGATATTTTAAAACTAAAGAATATTAAAGAGGAAAGAATAGAATTTTTATTTCTTGGGAGAAAAACATTACATGTTTAAGTATGGAAGGTTACAATTATAATTTATGCTTCCAGCCAACTCCTTATTTTCGGAGATATAGTTTGATATTATCTTTATTCTAATCCTAACAACTAATTTCTCCATTTACACAAAAAAAGGATAGAGATATATTATTGGAGTCAAAGTCTTATCTCACTTATTTTAGGAAGATTTTCTCCCAAATATTCTCCTTGCTTTTTGGTAACATGAATCATAATGATTTTATTCATTTACATTATTTGGAGTATTTTCCTCAAAATATTAATTTTATCAAATACCTTTCTCAGCTTTTGCATTTCATTTTTCTATTTTTGACTGTGGAAATTTTAATGCTGATACGCTTTTTCCTTGGACTATAGTTCACTAAAAGTGATATTTTTATTCATTGCTAAAACCTATTGCAAATTTGAATGATGTTTTTGTTAAACACATTACTATGGAAAAAAACCTCTCTCATATTTTCCATTTGACTTTTTTGTTTCTATTTATGGAACGTTTAGTGCTCATCTGATACACTTTTCCTCGGACTGCAACTCACTAAAAGTTAGATCTCTCTTCATTAGTAAAAGTTGTAGCAAATCTGAATGATATTTTTGTTAAAAAAAATTATATGAACAAAAACCTCTCTCATATTTTCTATTTTACTTTTTTGTTTCCATTTATGGAACTTTTAGCGCTCGTCTAATACACTTTTCCATGGATTGCAACTCACTAAAAGTTATATCTCTCATTATTGGTAATACCTATAGAAAATCTGAATGTGTTTTCAGTGAATCACATTGCTATGAACAAAAAATTCTCTCATATTTTTCATTGGATTCTATGATCTTTCACAACTCCTCAAAACCTATCAAAATCTGTGAGTTCTGGAACTAAGCCTCCAAGTTTTGGAACTAACTCTATGAGTTCCGAAACTAACTCTGTGAGTTCCAAAACTAACTTTGTGACTTCTGGAACTAATCTTATGAGTTCTAGAACTAATCCTGTGAGTTCTAGAACTAAGTTTGTGAGTTTTGGAGCTAACTTAAAATAGCTATAACTTTTACATATGATCTCGGATTGAAATGATTTTTTTTTTGAACTTGTACAATTTTTTGAGAGGAAACTGAATATGAAATCAAATTTGAGTTTAGATATACCATCCATGATCAATTCCAATTTTTTCAATACTAGCATTATCTTTCCTTTATGTCCTGCATACACAAGACTTTTCATCTTTTCCTAAATAATCAATAGGATTAGTCAACAAAATAGATAACAAAATATTTTTAAGGAATGAACAAGATATATATCCTATATTTTATCTTAAGCAAAGTATGAGTTCCTAGATTATATTTAAATCCACTTTCAAAGCTAACTTGGAAGGACAAAATAATGGTAATTTATGGCCAATTTATGGCCTCATCATTAGGTTTAGTTAAGAAGCCCTAATTTTCCTTATGGGAGGTTATATCCCTCATATTTAACTCATTTTCTCTTTCTCTACTCTTATCTATTTTGGCATGTTATAGGTTTCATATGGAACTTCATTAGATGGAGAGTTGCTCCCAAATAAGTAGTACTTATTTATTTATTCCAATTAGAGGTTAGAAAATTATTCTATTTTTTTTTCTATGGATCCAAATCCATAATTAGAAGTTTTTGTGCTTATATATTTATATATAAGAACCATCATATTTATTTACAGGAAGAGGGATTATATATATGTTTAAAAATATATTAAATAATATAAACACACACACACATACATGATTTCAATTGATTAACCAAATTATTTACGAGTCACATGTTTGAGAATTATAATATAGCGTCTGACTGTGGTGATCCGTATGTAGATGTGGAAAGGGGGACATGGTTTGGGTAGGGGTGATCCCTCCCTAACTCCTATCCCCAAATATTTTGGGGAAGGGTTTGGGCAGGGGTCGCAACCATGGATACCTCCCCTCCCCAAACCTTATCCCCCCAAATAATGTAACACTCAACAAATGTAGGGCTCAGACCCAACACATTTCTTCACTTTAAATTTTAAAACATATTTCATATGTTTGACACTTTATCCTATTTTTGTCAAGAAAAATATTTACAAACATACATACATGGCTATAAACAAAAGCATTACTTAGATTTTTAAAAGAGGTTTTTTATTTTTATTTTTATTTTTTCTGGTTATGATATGATCACATAGATTTATAATAACTTATAAAATGATAAACAAAGGTTTCTATAAATTTTTGAATATATATATATATATATATATATAAAGGTTTATAATTGATCACTTATTTTATAATTTATAACAACTTTATGATACATTACTGAATAACAATCTAGATAAAGAAATATCGTGATTGTATCTCTCTTCCTAGATGTATTATATATATATATATATATATATATATATATATATATATATATATATATATATATATATATATATATATATATATATGTATGTATGTATGTATGAATATACAAAAATCAAGATTTATTGTTTGAAGAGAAAATATTTCCAAAATCAATATGTTTACCACTATCACACCTTCCCTTAAACATTATTTTCCCAAGTACATTTGCAATACAATTTGGAAAGAGATAATATTTATCAAATAAATGTATACTTCAAGAAGTTGGAAATGTACTTCTAAAAAAATAATTTCTTTCATACATGTGTAAAAACCAAAAAGATATACTATACTTCTATTCACCTAAAACATGATTTTTAGTAACTTAATCGAACTCACAAGAATATAGTTTATTAAATCTTCTTCATTTGTTCAATCAATACATGATGCTATACAAAATGATTGTTTCCATAAAATTAAAATAGAATAATAACCTTACATGGATACCAATTAATAGGTGGATTAAAACATTAAGATAGTAATCTCAACCCTTGCAACAAGTTCCTAAGAAATCAAATTAATGTTGATCCAATTTTAAACAAATATCACACAAAAAACAATAAAATTAAAGTGTACAAGCCTCCCACTATGTGGGAACAACATGCTCAAATATTGAGCTTTTAACCAATTCTAAAACATTCCAAATGTGCCTCCAAAATTATCTCCAACTCTAATGTGGGAATTCTACAAACACCACAAAGAAGAGGGCTTGGAAACCTCTTAACCATAGGAGTAATTACATTTCAATTATTTAAAAAGGAGGGTATGATAGCCTCCCTTGAATACCATGGGAAAGAGAGAGATCATGCCTCTAATATTCACAAGGTGAGTGGGAAATATATAATACACCAACAATATATAGAAACCAACCAAATTTATATCAAAACACAAACACACATATATTGAATACAATACTTCCCAAGAATGGAAGAGGGGGAAAGATTAGTTCTAATATATTCATATTTCCATGCAACCAAAAGGTTCAACCCATGATAGATGACTCCAAGTCACCAAAGCCCCATTAATCCCTAAAAAAGTCCTATTTCCCATACCTCCCAAAAGGAGGATAAAGTAAAGAAGAAGAATCAGGAAAACAACCAATATTCCAGCACTTTATTACTCATCCCTTTAATATTGAAAACACACTCAAAGAAAACAATCATTGTTGACCAGACAATATTATTCTAAGAAGAAGACATTGTATGCACACAAAATTGCATGTGCTACATTGTCGCAAAACAATTACAAAGGTCCCTAACGATGATTCAAAATCCTTTCAAGAAGGTGTTCAAGCTCCAAAACCCATTTGTAGTGTATATTTATAGCCTAGACATCCTTAATTAGCCTTTCCATGCTTTCTTCCAGCTTCCCTCTCATTTATGTGCATTTTTTGGCTTAGTGATAGGACCGCCTCCTAGGCTTGGACAATGGTTCTAGGACTGTCTCCCAGGCTTAGGCGGAAATTCTAGGACCACCTCCCAGGCTAGGGTGATGGTCCTAGGACCACCTCCCAGGCTTGGATGGTAGTCTTAGGACCGCCTTCCTGCACAGGGCGTTGGTCCTGAACACTTTTTCCAGAACTCTTCATGTGTGTTTTTGAAACACGACGCTTTACTTAACTCAACTTTTAGGGTGCTTTTGTGAACCAAATTGCCTAAAAATAGTCTTATTTGCATGGTATTCCTTCCCTCTTCTATTTTTAAATAGATTTAATTGGTTAAAACTCCTCCTTATTGCCTTGTGCATGAAGTAACCTCCTAGCCTCCATTGCTATATATTTCATGCCTATATTCAAGAAAAAGGGCACGAAAATTTTGTGTATCTTGTATTGTGTTGCTACTACGATCTTGCTAGGAATTGTATAGCCAAGCTCTAATCTCTTGTGTTATCTCTCTTCTACTTACATTACATATGGACTACCATCAAGCTACCATTGCTCAAGTGCTATCCTCCTACTGTTGTTTTTGCATTCCCAATCTCTTGGACTCACATGAAAACTCAAAGAAAGAAAGGAAAAACTAAGGGGAAAAATTACTACACAAATAGATTTACCTATGTTATGTGAATTCTAAGTTGGATTTTTTGTTTGATTTTCTTCATTCTTATAATTTATCATTATTACATCATATCAAATAGAGTAGAAATAAATTTATTTTCAATTGCAAGTAGTTAGTTAATTTCCAAGAGGGTTGGAGTATTTCATAGCAATCCTCGGTGACAGATCCTCTTCTTCCCATCCTTGTGGATCTGAAGGAGAGAATATCTGTAGGATATTTTCTACACATCATAGATCATTTGGAAAAGTTTTTGTTTTAAGTTAGTTTAGTTTCCATACACTCAGCACAGGCGAATAACCACACTGGGTTATCTCGCTTGTTTAGTTTTAGTGTAGAAGTAGATTTTATTATTTGGAATAGAATAAAATTGTTGTTTGTGATTGTAATATTTGAGTGTTGTGAATTTTTTAGATTAGTTTCCTTTCAGCAGTAGCATAGATTGTTAATTTCATTTAGTTTACATGGACACTTCAAACTAGATCAATACTTAGATCCATGTTAGGAAAACAAAGCATATGGAATTTACGTTACTTGTTCATAGCCTCTAAATATCCCCTTTGTCAACTCGGCTACCAAGAGATCACAATACCAGATCTTAGTCATTGATCCTCCTATAGTTAGCCACACACATTCAACATCAGCTACTCTAGCACATCCTTAAGGGGTGAGTGTAGTTGAAGGTCACATGTTCATTTTTATCCTTACAAATTGGTGAACCCGACATGAAATATTAATTCCTTCTTGTTTCCTTTTATTTCATTGCTATTAACTCACCTCTCCATTTCTTCCCCTATTTTTGGTAGGTATTTTATACTTTCTAAAATATGTCCAGAAGAGATTTTGGTGGGACATTTGGCTCTGATAGATATTACACCAATGTGCAACCACAATAGTCCCCCTCTCTCTCGAGATGGGGCGATAATTACACAAGTAATTTTCAAACCTCCCCTAGTTACACTTCAAACCCAATTAGCTATGTAAGGATGGAGGAGGTTGATCAACCATTAGACATGTAATATGGTCAAGCTAATGAAAACCATGATGCTATCACAAATGGAACAGGGTATTACCATAAGGTCTTGTCAAGACCTCACATTGCCATGTAATCATAAGAGGATGATCTATTTGCACAAATAACTAATATTCTTCATCAGATAGATGAGTCTTTGGATAGAATGAGGGCTTCAACATCTGAGGTTTTGAATACATATCCTAAGATTCTTACTTTTGAGGAGACAATAATTATAACATCGAATAATTCTTGACATGGTATCATGATCCTGCTCAATCAAACCCTATGCCACAGGCACCCCAAAAAGGGAATCAATCCTCTCCAAATGATCTCATTTCTACTTTAGTGGGGAGGATAAGAGAACTAGAAAGTACCCAGACTTCACAACCAACACATGCAGTAGGGTAGAACATGGGGTATCTAGTTGATAATAAAGAATGCATCCCTTCCAATGAGAAACTAACTCAATATCATATACAACAAGGTTATCTGACTCATTCAAGTCAGGGTGATCTTCTCACATGGTTAGACACACTAGGGATGGGTCCTCATCTTTCACAAGATTATCCTACGCAAGGGTTGGCTGGAAGTGCATTCTCAAATGCCTCCACATCAGGTAGTGAAATGTTCCCTGGTGTTATGCTCATTAGTCCATATCCTAGAGCTATCCCACCTTACATGCATATGTATTCAAAAAATCCCCATATGGACCCATATACCATTCCTACTCCCTACATGCCATATCAAGTGACCCCATACATTCTTGTCAACACTTATATTACAGCTTATCCAACTCCTCCTCCTCCACCTCCTTATCAAGGATATTCATTGGTAGAATATTACGTAATGGGTACCTATGCTGAGTACTTAAAGGAGCCTCTTGACTTCACCATACGTGGTGTCATGCTTCCATGCCCAATGTCGGATCTTCCAAAATTTAAGGGAGAAGGAGACCTGAATGCTCATATCAAGGCCTATGCTACTGCTATCAGGGAATTAATTTCTTGGGATGTTATAGTGGCTAAGATATTTCCAAATAATCTCGAAGGAATCACATTGGATTAGTATTACTGTATTCCATAATATTCTATACACTCCTTTAAACAACTTGTTTCTAAGTTCATCAAAGTATTTGACATGAACAAATTGTTGCATACAGGGATTAGGGAGTTCCTACATATTAGACAAGAGAAAAATGAATCTTCTGCCCATTTCATCCAGAGATGGCACCAATTTCTTTATTCCTCTACAAGTGCACCCAACATGGACCAGATGGAGCTTTGTGATCTTTTCCTTCAATCACTCAATCGAGAGACTAAGGAAGAGGTCCAAAAGTTTCCTTTCCATGGTTATGAGGAAGTTTTGGAAGGAGCACTTCGGATTGACCAAGCCTCTATAGAAAGTGGGCATAAGATCTATGGTCCTAATGGGAAATTGGTATCCCCAAATCAAAATAATGAAAATTATCAAAAAAATGGTGTAAACAACCAAGGACCTAATGGTGTGAATCACAATCATGGTGCTACCAAAAATAGTACTAATAATCAAGCCAATAACATTGGTTTTCCAAAAAATGACAACATCTTGGGCAATTAAAGAAGCCCTAGCACTGTGTCTTCTATCAACACGGTCAATGTCAATCATCCATTGTAAAAAAAAAATCAAACCCAAGGCCCAAACCAGTATAAAAGATCTAGCCAAGGGGCAATGAATCATGGTTATAACAATAAATTTCAAAACTATAACTGAGGTTATAATCAACAACAACAAGACACTTAGTAAAGACCAAGAGATTATGACCCTAACCTATATTTTAGTTTCCATAAGGTTCGAGATCATGACGATAGGACTTGCTACGATTGCAACAATTTTCTACAAAGACTTCTCGAAAACCAAAGGTAACTCTTTGTAGACATGTTCCCAACAAATACTGAAACAAACTTGAAATTTGACTATACATGACTTACAGATCCTCAGATCGCTAATCTGAGCATTTTTCAAGATCCTCTCCCTACACATCCTAAAAATTTCAAGGTGAATTCACAAAACACAAAAACGGAATTCCTATAGGAAATAATGACCACGAAGCCTCAACTTCCAATAACTCTCGGGTCACTCCTAACCTTGGCTCAAATGATAACACAAAAATATTGGGATTAGTTGAGCTAGAGGTTGAGCTTGAAATCAATGCAATAACTTGGATAAAAGAGTGCACTTCACAACCCCTACCTGATCTTTCCTTCCCATAGGATGATGTTCCTACAATCGTAAAACCAATAGGAGCCCATGATTTAATATCAGATTTGAGCAACACCTTTTCTCACATTTCATTTCTAGATTTACTGAATAATTCACTTGTGAATCATTTTGCATTGGTTAAAGCACTAGGTCTTGGTCATCTAGTCCATGTTATGCCACATCCTGGTAGTCAAATAAATCATATTGACTTTGACATACATCGTTTGAGACAAAACGATAGGGATATTGGGTTTATTTTTTATATAGGCAAGATGTCATTCAATGCTGAAATTTACCGAAGAGGTGATCCTGCCTTATTTTACAAGTCTGGGTTTATAAAAAGTACATTAAGAGAGCCATGATTGATGACACGGCTGCTTTAAATGTGGTTCCCTTATCTTTCTTGCAGAAGTTAGGATTGGAGAGATAAATTGATCCTCTTCAAGAAACACGTTATGGGGGTACGGCAGTATTAAAGAAACCTCGATTGGGACCATATTTCTTCCAATCATGCTTGTTCCAAAAACCATCTTGACAGATTTTTACATTATCGATAGGGAAACAAGTTATAACATATATTCCTCCATTTGGGGAAGGTCTTCATCACTTTAGGGGATCATAAGACCTTTGATATACACTTAGAAAACCTCAAGAAGAAGAAAGGAGTCCATACAGAGTATGAAATTCTTGCAAAACAATTAAAAAAACCACCTCCAACAAAGGGGTTAGTCATAGTCACCCTGGAACTTCCAAAGGTTGAATTCATTGAACCAAAAACAGATAAGGGTAAATCAATATCTATCAAAATAGTGTCCATAAAACCACAATGGGAATTATGAAACTCTTAGAGAGTGATGATCTGATCTTCCTCCCATTTGAACCACAGGGTATGGGTAGCCTTCTTGGTTTAGCATCTCTTCCTTCCGACCACCTAGGTCTAGGTGTGAACATGATAGAATTAACAAACAAAGAATGGAAATTTGAGATTGAAATGATTCCCATAAAAACCGTCTATGAGGGTTTTTCTATTCTAAAACCCAGTTTCAACCCATGTGTGTTTGAAACTAATCTTTTCATATCCATAAGGAAAGGCCTCATTATTCAACAAGATTCACAATTAAACAAAATTCTCTACATAGGAGAAAAGGCCAAGAAACATAGTCATGCTTACCCAAAATACATGTCTCAAGAATGTGACAAAGAGGTGTAAAAATTCCTCTTTCAGAAAAATGATTTTAATGACTGGACATATACACTTTTGAGCAAGGGTTGTAAATTTAAACCCAAAATGGTAGCCATAGTCAAGAGAACATAAATTTTGAGGATCATGGTTCTCCACTGTGTACTTTTAGGGGTGAAGAATTCGATATTCGTCAACTTTCTTCACCTTAGACATCATCACATATAGTTTCACCTACATTTCCATATGTATATTTCTGCTTCCGCATTGCATTTTCATCTTCCATTTCATCTTTTAAAATTTGTGATCAAGGGATTTATTCTTATGACAACTCCTAAAAACTTTTGAAAACATTGGAAAAACATTCAAATCATATCTCTTCAAATCTTCATAGTATCATCAATTATTTCTGAATCATCTCATCAGTTCAAGAAAGATAAGACAAATTTTTAACCATGATCATACCAAGGTCTGCATACTTGGTTCTGCTTATAGTTTTTTTCTAGGTTAGGTGTCTTTGCCTATAGTCTATTCTAGAAGCTTTATTGTGTCACATCTATCCCATGAAAATATCTTTGGAAACAAGAACATACTAAATTTTTTGCATAGATAAATAAGTCAAATGCAAATCCATAGAAAATTTTCATTTTACACATTTCTTTACCCTACCAACCTTCAGTGTTGATCTTGTATCTCTTACTGGTGATGTAGAGTTGGGAAAGGAGAGAAGTACCCTTACTCACCTATTCCTTATCCATGGTGATGAGCCCATACTTCCTATTGGTAGCATGGGGCAAGGTGTAGGGGGTCTCTTTCACAAACTTCAAAGTTAGAAACAATTCATTCAAATGCTGTGAAATCATAAATCAAAACAAAGTGAGTTAGATTTCTAAAATTCTAAAAGATTTTAAAACCTCAAAACCATATTTTTTCAACCAAGTGGACATATACAGATCTAATTCTAGATAAATTTGAAAGAAATTCACATTCTAAACTATGAAGAAAACTTGAGTAGAGTGAGGTTGTAGTGTCCCAATTTGGTCTTGTCAAACCATTGTCTTTCCCTCATCATTACCATTAAAAAAAATTGTAACTTGTGCCCTTTCTGGCTCTTGGTGTTGATCCCTTGCATCCTACTAGTTGTATGGGGTCGAGAGTGGGGCAAGTACATCTTCTTATCATATCATTTTATCACCATGTTTTTCTAAGAAAATATGAGGTATGAAATATTGCTTAAAGAAACTAAAATTCAAACATCACATTATGCTCACATCATCATATATCAACATTATAAAATAAAAAAAGAAATCATTATGTTATCATTTCACATCCACAACATACATTTTGAAAAGCATAGAAAATCAGAAATTTTAAACAGCTAAGAGTGCACACGTGAATCAAATCATCAATGTAAGTCAACTCTATACAAGGAATAACCAAGCTAAAAAGAGATATATGTACATATCATGGTTTTTCATAGTTTTGTATGATGTCATCACGCACTAGGTGCATTCAAAATGCTTATAATGAGCACAGAATACTAAAACATCATATATGCTTCACAAAATGGATACTAACTAATAAAGGCACTTTTCCTATTCTCCTCTTCTAGGCCCCGTATGACTACTCTAGGTACAAATTTCTTTGGAGTTCTTCTCAAAAGTATTCAAACAACAAAGGGCCAAGCCTAACGCAAAATACTATCCCCAAATCCATTCCAATTCAACCATACTCAAAAATGAAAAAATGGTCACCGTGGGCCAAGAGCTCAAAAATTACCAATTCAGTATGTTCAAATGAAATTGAAAATGAGTTTTCTTAGATATATATATGTTGTTATAACTTCATTTTGAGTGTATGTGTTCACATGGCTAGAGTGTTGGCGTAGGTATATTTCTACATCCTCGCACAGATGGTAAGTACTCTTGTCATTTTAATTTATTGTTTATTTTTTGATATTTTATCTATCTGCACTTGAGTCTTCTTTAAGTTTTACAGGTAGTGAGATTTTGGACGGTGAAATTTTGACACATGAGCATGTCAGGTATAGCTTCTGACTCCCCATTTCATGAACACCATAATCAGACTCTACATTTTACGCCTTTTCATGGGTAAGACGCTTCTCCGAGGGGGAAATATGTATACACCCAAAATTACATGTGCTACGTTGTTGGGAAATGGTTACAAAGGTCCCCAATGATGATTCAAAATCCTTTAAAGAAGGTGTTTGAGCTCTAAAACCCATTTGTATTGTATATTTGTAGCCTAGACATCCTTACTTAGCCTTTCCATGCTTTCTTCCAGCTTCCCTCTCATTTTTGTGCATTTTTTGGCTTTAGTAATAGGATTGCCTCCCAGGCTTGGGTGATGGTTCTAGGAATACCTCCCAAGCTTGGGCGGCAGTTCTAGGACCGCCTCTCAGGCTTGGGCGGTGGTCCTAGGATTGCTTCCATGCACATGGCGGTGGTTCTGAATGATTTTTCCAGAACCCTTCATGCGTGTTTTTTACACACGATGCTTCACTTAACTCGACTTTTAGGGTGTGTTTGTAAACCAAATTTCCTCAAAATAGTCTTGTTTACATGGTATTCCTTCCCTCTTCTATTTTTAAATAGATTTAATTGGTTGTAACTTCTCCTTCTTTCCTTATGCATGAAGTAACCTCCTAGCCTCCATTCCTATATATTCCATGCTTGTATTCAAGCAAAAGGGCTTGAGAATTTTGTGTATCTTGTATTGTGTTGCTGTTACGATCTTGCTAGGAATTTCATAGCCAAGATCTGATCTCTTTTGCTATCTCTCTTCTACTTGCATTGCATCCATAATTCCATCAAGCTGCAATTTCTCGAGCTCCATCCTCCTACTATTGTTTTTGCATTCCCAATATCCTGGAGTCACATGAACACTTAGAGAAAGAAAGAAAAAATTAAGGGGAAAAATTACTACACAACTAGATTTACCTATGTTCTGTGAATTCCAAGTTGGATTTTTTGTTTTATTTCCTCCATTCTTACAATTTATCATTATTACATCATATCAAATAAAGTAGAAATCCATTTCTTTTCATTTGCAAGTAGTTAGTTAATTTACAAGAGGGTTGGAGTCGTTCATAGCAATCCCTGGTGACGGATCCTCTTCTTCCCATCCCCATGGATTTGAAGGATAGAATATCTATAGAAGGTTGTCTACACATCATAAATCATTTGGAAAAGTTCTTGTTTTAAGTTAGTTTAGTTTCCATACACTCAACACAGGTGAATAACCACACCGGGTTATCTCGCTTGTTTATTTTTAATGTAGAAGTAGATTTTATTATTTAAAATAGAAGTAAATTGTTGTTTGTGATTGTAATATTTCAGTGTTGTGACTTGTTTAGATTAGTTTCCTTTAAACAGTAGCATATATTGTTAATTTCATTTAGTTTACATGGACACTTAAACTAGATCAATACTTAGATGCATGTTAGGAAAACAAACCATAGGGAATTTATGCTACATGTTCATAGCCTCTAAATATCCCCTTTGTTAACTCACTACTAGGAGATCACACCACAAAATCTTAATAGCTGATCCTCCTATAGTTAGCCACACACATTCAACATCAGCTTCTTTGATAGGACCTTGGGGGGTGAGTGTGGTTGAATGTCACGTGTTCATTTTTATCTGTACAGACACACATAGGATTTGCACACGGAAACGAGGTGTATTTGAAGGTGTGGAATGATATGAAAGGAAACACACACCAGGAAAAGTTGATTTGGGACTCAACCATTTTCATGGATGTAGGATATTTTTCAAAGATAGCGTGCGGAGCACACATTGGGATGGAGAATTACATGACACACAAATGTTATTTTTGGAATGAGTGTCTGATAAGTGCCATGTATGAGTTCAAGATAATAATATGATTACTTCTTACTGTTAACTATAGGATGTCTATCATTAGCACGCTTACATGTGTTCATGTTAATGTAAAAGTGCATGGCTATTATCAGCATGCAACCTATTTTGGGAAGTGCGTAGGTAGTAAATGGAAAGTCCCAACCCTTATAAGTATGTATTGAGCTATGTAGTTTAGCAGTAGTGAAGTATTGTAGAGTTATGCTACTAGATCTAATGCACGCATTACTTATGGTGATGATTTATAATGTAATAAGATTCTATGTATTTAAGTGTTTAATGTAATGGAGTATATTAGATGGATAATGGTTTTAAACATGACTGTAACTAGTTCTTGTATGGTTAATGCTATTATAGTTATTTTGTAATTCATGATTCTCTAAGATATAGATCTCGTTAGGCACTATGGAATGTTTATCGTTTTGAATATGTTGTATCTTCATCACACTAACATCCTAAAAAATCAACTCTAAAGAGGGGCCTCACACATTTTCATGCTTCGGGTGAGTGCTCAACTCAGGATAGGTGATGTGCTAGTGCATGTGTTTTATATAGTTGATTCTAGGCTACATCAATCATTTTACTAAGAAAATTTGACAAAGAGTTGGAAGGATTAAATCTCAAGACAAAAATTCCAAGTCCCACACTTAATGACCAACCTCCATAAGCTTCATTCCTTATTTTCAAACTTTTCATATCTCCCAAGTAAGAGAGATAAATCATTAACTCCCTCTAAGTATCTAGCTATTCCAATTCCTCTCCCAAAACTCTTCAATAAAAAATGAGACCAAAAAGTCTCTCCAAGATTCAAAGTGGAGGTTTAGAAAGAAAAATCCCCAAGGATTCTCACCAATGATGAGGGTGACACAACCAATGATAGGGTGACATGAGTCACCCTCATAATTATCCAAATAAGACTCCCATAATTCACTATCATATAAAATACAAAATACATATTAGAGGAATATCCCCGAAAAATCCAAATTAAAATTAAACTAAATTTCTGCCACTACCTAGGTGGTTAAAATAAACAAGCTCATTAATAATGATGTGGATAAGAGGGGATCAAATGTAAGGGAAAATCCCATTTGATCCTTTAAAAATCCCCCTACCCATATGTAGGGTCCATTTTGGTGTAAATGAGACCCCCAACACAAAAAGCAACACTTATAACCCAAATTCGGGTTTGGGAAAAGTGGCACACATGGGGCGGTGTTGGGACCCACCCAACTCATGTTTAATTGGTCCTATAAATTTAAGAACAAGGTTAACAATAATAAATCACCCTTAACACATGTAGGGACCATTAGAACCCTAAAATAACTTAGAACAAGGGTTAGACAAATTAATACAATAAGGGTAAAGAAGAAAACACTAAGGGTGTTTGCAATAATCATAAGGAAAACACAATGCCAAATGAAAAACAAGTAAAGTTTAGGTTTCAACCCCTTCAACCACTTGTGTAAATTGGAGGTACATCTATGAGTCTAATGTTCTCTTATGGTGGAAATGTATCCTGCACACACAATTCACATTTTATCATACATGTTTGATATAATAAACCAAATGAAATGATTCTTAATACATACAATTGGTCAAATCAAAATTAGAGTTAAAAATATAATTTATATAATCAATTATTATCCATATGAATATAATATCCAAAACTATATACATCCATAACATACAAAATATAACCCATTTAAATCTCATTTCTATAACATCCATAACAACAACACTGAAACAAACAATAATGGAAACAATATTGGCACCATGTGCCTCGTACACCAGTTATCAAGTTAGGTTAGCACTTTCCAAATAGAGATGACAAATTAATATACATACATTTGAAATATTAACCTTCATAAACATTATCCAAAATGCAATTCATGTAAACCCTAAATCAATAATACCCATTTCATTATATCAAAACCAAGTGGTAAGGATAAGGTAGTAAATCAATTTTCGCGAGCCCCATATATCATCCTACCAAGGACAAGATGAAACAATAGATAATATAACAACTAAATCATTGTAATTTAATTTAAATAAATCATGATATTATCCACTTTAATGTCTCAAACACGAGTCTATCACATAGTAAATTGTTAATAAAAGGAGTGAAACTAGAGGGCACTACATTATATGATGAAATGTGAAATTGGAAATACAAGACATAAATTGTTTCAAAAAATAATCAAAATATACTAGTGAAGGTACCTATTCTAGGTTACAACTAATCACATACTTTATTAAGATTGACATCAAAAAATATATATTTAGTAATACTTTTATTGCAATAAATACACCAATATAAAATATATACAATTTTTTGAATTAATTAAAAAATATGATTGTTTATATGTATGTCCTAATTTGACTATAAATATGATACAAATTACATAATTTTAGTAATAGTATGTTATTTATTTTCATAGGTGGTTTGTGTGAACTAATAAAGAATAATATTGTATAACGAATTAAACTATTTGAAAATTAAATTAAAAATAAACGAGCTAAAGAAGAACTATTAAATGAAGTACAAATCATGAACCAATGAAAAGGAAAACATCTTTAGCATGTTATTTCCTACATTTTTTCTTTGAGTGAAATTTTGGAAGCACTATTTTCTTACATTTTATTAATTTGATAAAATTCCATTTCTTTTTCCTTTGTTAATTAGAGGTAAAAGAAGGTTGTGGAACCCCAACCCATACAAAGCCAAAAAACCATACTGAGGGTATAAAGGAAAAATTTACTCCTCCAAACCAACAACAAAAATAAATAGAATATAATGAACATCAACAAAAATAAGAGCAGGAAAAAAAAAACTACCATCCATAGAGAAACCAAAACCAAACGAACTAACTTCCAACGTCCCCCTCTCTTTTTCCCATATATTTGAGCACCTGTTCTTATTATTTAACAATTTAATCAATGGAAACCCCAATCTTGTCATAATCCTGCACACCCTCATCCCCTTTCCTTTTCTTTGAAGAATCCATGGTCACCTCCTTCTTTTGGATTTTTACCAGCAAGGCTAGAAGATATATGTTTAATGGTGATTTTGATATTAAGAATGCTATAGTTTCTAATTTGGCATAGGGTTTCCTTAAGCCTCTCGACCTCTTTCTTCAAATTCAAACATATTTTTTCAACAACTTCCATCTTCTCACTATTAATCATAATGGCCACACTATAAATTTAATCCCTTATAACATGCCAATATTTTGACATGAAATTCAATATGTTCTTGGTAAGGTTCATATCCTTACTCATTTGATCAAGGTCATGAGTTAATTTAACACCAGGATCTTTATAGATATGTCCTTGTTTAACACTAAAATTAGGGTTCGAAGAAGTAACCATCTTACCTTGTTATTTCAGTTATTTGAGACCATAGATATCCTCAACCGAAGTCTAGGAATGAGATTTTGTCTTCCTATTCTCTAATTTAGAATAATTTGAATCACTACCCATGTCATCACCTTCAGACATTAGTAATTTAATATATTTAGTAATTTCCACCA
Source organism: Taxus chinensis (assembly GCA_019776745.2). Taxonomy (NCBI): domain Eukaryota; kingdom Viridiplantae; phylum Streptophyta; class Pinopsida; order Cupressales; family Taxaceae; genus Taxus; species Taxus chinensis. Next base: position 490,812,600 of record CM034146.1, read on the forward strand.
TACCCATTTTAAACATGACCACGAAAAGACCTTGATGCAAAGAAACCCTTAACTTCCCCTTTTTATATTGTTCCATTGTTTCACACAGAGATATGAGAATAAAATAGGGAAAATTGAAAATAATCCCATGTCTTATATGGCTTAACATAGGGAAGTGATAAGAAAAAATAGTCTTATTCCTCCCTTCCAAGATAAGAAATTAAATTATATTCAAAGCAATGTGACCATAATGTTGAGGTAAAGATTACCTAACAAATCCAACAAAATGAGGGATGATTTTCTCCTTCCTGACACAGAAATAATTGATATCATCTGAATTTTTATTCTTGGGTTTAAAAACAACATAAATATCCCTACTCTCCTTACGAAAAGTAACATAATCAATAAAAACAACATAAATTTGTAAAGAAATCCCCCTCACAGTAAATTTTCCCCTTTCCAAGTTTTAGCAGGTTTCCAGGCCTTTGTGAAATCCACACTGATATTCTCATCATAACCTTTGAATATCTTAAAGAAATAAACCATACATTCTTTCTTAAAGGATTTCCATGCATGTGGCTTGATATATTTCATGCCATCTAGTTCCATCCTCACCAAATCCATGCCCATATTAGCAACTATGATTTTGAGGGAGAAAATCATAAATGAAATGGAGTACATTTCGTCTCTATCAACCACAAAAGAATTTCCTAGACTTGACATGAGGGATATGAATCTTTGGGATAGGTCACACCTCTAATCATGTGGAGTTAAAACTCACACCTGATATACAAAGTGTCTATCATGGTGGCATTTCTTCATGTCATTATTAATCCCACCTTTCTAAATAAAAATACCATATAGGTTCTTAACATGTTTAGGAACAACATCATTCCAACTCTAACCAATACACAAACTATTAGGAATTTTTAACATCGTTGAGGAGGGATTCATTTTTTACTATATTTTTAATAGAGGAATCTATAAGATATTATTCCTCCACAACATTCTTCCCACTAGAAATAACCTCATTATTTGCAAAAAGGTCTACCACTCTATTTCCTTCCATATACACATGCAAAAAGGTAATATTATCAAAAAAAGAGATAAGATATTTAATACCATTAATGAATTCCTTGATGGAAATCAAAACAAAACTTTTGTTATGGATGTTATTGATCATGTTCAAAGAGTCTCCTTCTACCACTAGATTTCTAATTTGTCATCAACTACTATTTTGACTCCCCAATAAATATTCGTTGCCTCCTCTACATGATTAGTATGATACCCTATATTGAAAAAGTAGGCTATTAAAATGACTCCTTGTGGTTCCTAATAACTCCTTCAAAATATTCTTTTCTTGTATTATCCTTAGCCACCCCATAAAAATTGAGTTTTAGCCACCCTGGATGCAATTTCCTCCAAATAAACAACTTTCTAGGAACATTAACCTTTTTCTATAGAGTAAAACCCTAATTTCAAGAGTCTCTCTCCTCTTGAACAAAAAAACTCACATTTTTACTATGTAGAATGGAGAAATTTAATTTAACATCTCATTAGCACGTATTAGTAATACTTTCAACTTTATCATACTTTCCTCTAAAAATTCTTCTATTTCTCTCCTAGATTTCCTACCAGAAATGAAAATGGGAGAAAACCCATAAGTATTTTATTCCTGGGATTCTGAATGGAAAAATCCATTGGATCCATAAAGACTTCATAGAATAATGGAAAATCCAACTAGAATCACAGAGAGATAGTAGTCATCCTCTCACAACTTGTGAGAAATAACAATATAATAAGAGGTGGTAGACATTTTCAACTTCTTTCTCATATAGGACACACATATTCACCATTTGAAAGCCTCTTGTATTAATATTTTCCACTACGAGAATTTTATTATTTAGCACCAACCAATTGAAAAAAATTGACTTCAAGAATAACATATTTGATCCATACTCTCTCCCACTTAAAATCATAACTATACATATCTCTCTTAAAGGATAAATCTTAAGCACTCTTGACACTAAAAAACTCGAGTTCCTCCTTGGACCAAATAATACTATAGTTTTCCCCATTTTTAATCACAATATGGAAATTAAGGAGATCATTAAGATCAGTCAACTAATTATTTTTCTCCTCCAAGGAAATGAATTCCTAGCATCTAAAAGGTCCTTATTATCAAAATAAATACTGACATATGAGTAATAATTGATTTCAAAAACTTGTTGTATAATAGGATAAAGGTATTATAAAGGTGAGTCACAAATCCATTTATCCCTCCAGAAGTTAACTCTTCTTACATCCCCTATCTTCCACTTCCACCCCTAAATAAATAAATTTTTAGCCCAATTAAGTTCTTTCTAAACAGGAGAGCTTACAAAGGTAGGAGGAGAGAACCACTAATCATCTAATTTAGCATCAATACAATATTTATTTTTAAGAATTTTATCCCAAACACTCTCTTCCACATTGAGTCACCAAGCCATTTTTTATAAGTAAGGCTTTATTCATCTATTCCAATCCCTCAAACCCAATCCTCCAAAATTTTTAGGCTTGCAAACCTTCTCCCATGCTATTAAAGGGATTCTATCTTTACTTTCCACCCACTCCATAAATTTTTTTTTTGGTTTCTTTCCAAATTTTCAGCCACATCAAAAGAAATATTGAAAAGAGATATAATATACACTGAGAGGATTTTCAATGAGATCTTAAAAAGATTTATCATACCCACCTGTGAGAGAAGGGAAAATTTCTAACCATAAATATTTCTAACAAAATGGTCAATCAAAAAGTTTCAATCAGCCTTCTCGGGGTTTTTAATGCCAATTGACATCCCCAAATAAGTTGAAGGGAAGAGTTTCATATCACATACTAAGATCTAAGATATCTTCTAAGATCATCGTTCCAGAGTATAAAAGAAGAAGACTGAACTTTTACTAAAATTTATTTTTTGATCTAAAACCTCTTCATAATCACACAATATTTGTTTTATATCCCTAGCCTATGGCAGCGAAGCTTCCACCAAAAATATATTATGATCAACAAAGTGTTGATTAAACACATTCTCACAATAAACAACAAGTAAAATATGAAAAATACTTTTTTCCCTAGTTGATTCATCTAGAGCCCTAATCAAGGATTCATCCATTAAGATAAATAATAAAGGAGAAAGAGGATATCTTTTTCATAGGCCCCTAGAGCTAGGAAAGAATCCACATGGTGTACTATTTATTAAGACTAAAAATATGGTTGTAAAAATGCAAGTTTGAATTAGCTTTCAGAAAGAAGTATCGAAACCAAACCTTAAAATAAGGTTATCCAGAAACTCCCATGAAAGTCTATCATAAGCCTTAAACATATCTAGTTTAATAACCATTTCCTCTTTTTTTTTCTTTAATTTATTAAATGTAAGGTTTCATGAATATTTATAATCCCATATTTGATCTATCTTCCAATGATAAAACCTCCTTTTTGATCTGAAATCAAGGAGGAGAAGAGTAATTTCAATCTCAAATCCATGATTTTAGTGCAAATCTTGTATATGGCATTGCAAAGGTTGATCGGTCTAAAATTTTTAAATTCCATAGCATTAAAATTTTATGGAATTAAAGAAATTAAGGTGTAATTTAAATCTTTAAGAATATTTTTATTCTCAAAAAATAATTGTATAGCTTTGTACACATCCTCCTTTATAATGTCACAAAAAATAAAAAAATAAGGTTTGAAAACCATCAAGGTTATGATATTTACCCAAACTCATAGACTTGACCACAAACTCAATCTCTTCCAAAGAAGGAAATTTTACCAACATATTATTATTTTCTTGAGAGACCAAATTAGGAATAAACTTCAAAAATATGTCTTCTTTGCTTTCATTAAGATCAATGTGAGAAGAAATTAGATTACCAAAATAATAAATAACTTCTTGTTGTATGTCTGAGGTTTCTTATAGAATAGATCCTCCATCGCCCTTATCCTACCAATTATGTTTCTAAAAATTCTCTTGAGAGTAGATAAATGGAATTTTTGTGTGTTTTTTCCCCTTCCTTGAACCAAGTGATCCTGGATTTTTGTTTCCAAAAAAAATCCTCTTTACTCAGAATATTATTGTACTTTAAGAGAAGTTATTTTTCCTTAAGCTTGTTGTCCAAGTCCAGCTGAATATCCCCTTTCTATAAATTGTCTTGTAGAGAGAAAATTATTGTTCCAACTTTTTGTTAGAGATGGAATGTTCCCAAAACTATTCTTATTCCAAAATATCAAATTCATTTTAACATTTACAAGTTTCATAGAAATTATGAATAAAATTGACCCATGAATCTTTAAGCTCCATAATCCTTCACAAGATCCTTGGTGCCTTCATTTTACAACCACATTTTTTCAAACCTAAAAGGAATTATTCTTCTAGGACATTATTTTATAGTGAATAAAATTGGATTTTGAGTTGAACCTATTCTAAGAAGCATAGACAGGAAAATATCCTTCTTCAACCACTCCAAAGAATTCAGGACCATAACAAATCTAACTTGAATGAGCTGATTTCCTAACCTTTTGTTAGTCCAATTGTATTTACTAACTTTTATATAAATATCAATAAATCTATTTAAATAGATACAATTCTAGAGATCTTCCATACTCTCATTGTAATCCACCATACCCCCCTTTTTCTCCTCGGGAAGAAGAAGGGTAGTAAAATCTAGAATAGTCATCCAATCACTCTCAGTGATAATATTATGGAATGCAGAAATATGATTCCATAAATTTCACCTCTACTATTTTTTTTGGTACATAAATGTTAGAAAAAATCCACAAGGAATTATTTCTCATATCTTTCATTAAAACATCCAGATGGTTATCCCTGCTTATAATGTTAATTCCTTTAAAATGGGATAGATCCCAAACAACTACAAACCCACAAGAATTACCCCTAGAACTCACCACCATAGCCTCTGAATGCTTCTAGAAATTATATTTAATTTGATTAAATTAGGTAGTACTCCTTTTGGTTTCTTGAATAGACAACAAATATAATCTATATTTCATTATAATATCCTTAAAGTAACCTACATTTAAAGGGGTTATTTAACCCCATAATGTTCTAGGATATCACATTCATCTCTGACCTTTGTTCTTGGATATTCTAAAACATCTCAAATCCAATTTAGCTTATGTTAAGAAATCTATTTAATTTTTAGTGTTATTTTTTCTAAATTATTGTCTAGTAGGTCTCCCATATTTGTTATCCAGAGTGATAACATTTACTATATTCTTCATTTCATATTGTGAAGATTCACCTTTTTTCCTGACAATAGAGTCACCTCCTCTTTTTTCTTTTGTTCCATCACTTTTTCCTGACAAGATTCATTGGATATTTCCTTAATTTCTTCTTGGATTAAATATTTAATCTTCATCTCTTCTAACGAAGTGTTAGGACCATTTACCACATTTTCGAAATCCTTAATTATTCCCTTAGTAACATCTTATGGATTTGCACTCAGGGTACCTATCTCTTCATTTCTAACATCTATTATTCTCTTTGGGTCCATATTTTCTTTTTTATTCCTCAACTCTATAACATTCCAAGAGAACATTTATTTACGATTTAACTTTTCTTTATTTGGTGTTAGATTCACCAAAGAAGATTCCAGGTTTCTACTAACAATAGATTTATCAAACTATACGTGGTATTTTGCTGATTGAATCTTAGAATTTGAAAATGATTTAGGTTTATTATTATTAGTATTAAACTTAGTAAACATATCCTCATCATATATAATTACACTGTTAGAAGCATTCTTAGGAATAACATTATCTTCATTATCAAAAATGACCACACCTTTATTCAAATTTAGAACCAAAACCAATCCTACATCTTTATTAAAAATATGATCCAATACACCTTTCCCTTTATCATCCTCCTTCCTAGTAGTAAAGACTAATTTATAAATCTGTAAAGTTTTAACCTTACAATTCTGAGAAGAGTAACGCCAACCCTAACATTTAGTACATTTCACTGGGTTGCTTTCAAATTTAATTTTCTAGGTCCAACTCCCCAACTTAGATTTGAGAATGATATTATGAGGAATAGAGCCCCCAATCGGTGAGTAAATACAGAATATTGCACATACCAATATAATCTTATTGAGGGTAGCATTTCCAATGACCAAAAGGGTCCCTAAGGGTGGTGCAATCCCTTTAATAATGTTAACATCCCACATTTCAAGAGGTAATCCTAGTAACCTCCATAAAAAAAAATGGTTCATGTTTTCCTTCTCTAGATTAAATTTGGGTGTCTAGTTTCTCAAAAATAGAGACAACTTCCCCCAGAAACCATGGCCCCTCCTATAATAATTTTTGAATATCCTATGGGTTATTAAATTTAAATAGAAAAATCCATTAATAAGGGTGCTTGACTCTAAATTTACCTTAGGATTACTTTTCTGAAGAGATCAGAACCTATTTGAGTCAATATTTGTTCTCCTACCAACCAAATTTCCCACCAAATCCTTATCCATCTAATTTATGGTTTAATCCACCACACAGTCTGGGATTTCTAAGAAGAACCCCACAACATTTTTTTTGGGTTGAATATTAGTAATTTTTCTGCCATTCATCCCACTTTATAGAAGCCTAAACCACGTGATGTGTCCATTGGAACCCATACCAGTCATAGTATTCTTTAAATATATCTCCCCATTGTCCTTGATAGGAGGAATATTCCAGCCATCTAGTTCCACCCATCAAAATTTGAATTTTCCTCTTCTCCGCTCTTTCCACTTTTCTCACTGATGCTCCTCTTCATGTATCTCTCCTAAAATAAAATTCCATTTCCTTTTCAATCATATGTACCCTTTTTATATTTCACATTGATCAAACCTCTCCTATTTCTTTTCAATATAATTGTTTTTTGGTTTCCTGTATATCTCTTCAATTCAAAATATTTTTTTCTTCTATATTTTTTTTCTCTTGTAAATAAAATATTAGGAAGTAATTTATTTTTCTAAAGTTATTATTTTTTGGTCATTTAGAGACACATTTCCTAGAATTAAACATTTTTTTGGTTTTTCATTCCCATGTGAATTTAAATCACTTAAATACATTAGTGAAATATTATTAATCAATTTTTTTTTTTAATAATGGCAAATAGTTTTTTGAAAGGGACTATACCCTTGAATACAAAATAAGGCCTTTAAGCCGGAATAAGAGTGAGAAACATAGCAGGACTAACCAAGTCTAGGTAATACAATGAAATTCCACGTAGCCCAGAAACAGCTACGCAAGCGAGACTTAACAGCAAAACAACAGCAAAAAAACAGTAACCCGACAGCCAAGAAACAGTAAGAATAACAAAAGAGTGCAGTAGAAGCATGCAGGACTACTTCTTGGCTGCTTGATCAACACTGATCTTGACTTTTTTCCAAGCATGAAACATACCCAAAGCGGTCACGTGGGCAACATCCATCTTATCGAGCTCCTCGATGGTTCTTTTTCTCTCTTTTTCATTGCCCCAAAGTGCAGCTGGGACACCGCTGAGGTTGGATACACTTTTGGCATGCCCCACGATGAATTCCTCAATGGCCCTAAAGGCAGAAATGTTGTAATCATGCCTAGTCTTAGCCTTCCCAAGGCAGGAGTCCAAGGAGGTCAGCTTTTTGTATATGTCTTCAATCTGACTATTGTCAATGCTCCCTTCCCCCTCCATGCTTTTCTTACCTTTTTGCTTAGCTAGGTTTTTGACCTCATCCTTCAGCATTTTTATCTCAGCCTCTAAGGCCTCCAGTCTCTTGGAAGGGTTATCCATCTGTGCTTCCCGGGGACTGGCACTACTTATGTTTAGCAAGTCATGTGCAATGTCAAGATCAAGAGGCTCTTTCCCTGCTGCAAGAGTCTCAAGGTTGAGTCTCCTAGAAGCCCTGGTGAGTGGACGTTTAGAGGTAGAGGCGAGGTGGGTGGTAGGAGGAGCAGTAGGAGGAATAGAAGGAGAGACATGTGCAGCCAACATGGGGGTAGCAGCACCGGTGGTAGGGGCAGCAACAAGGGCAGTAAAGGCAGCAGGAGAAGCAGGACTGGCAGCAGTGGAGCCCATCGGAGCCGGGCTAGGAGAGGAAGGAAGACCGGGGTACTTGAGAAGGCAGTATTTGTGAATTAGCAAAATAAGCCCTTGATGCAAGGGAACTGCCCAGGTATGCTTTTGGAACTCCAAAATGGAGCGCTCAAGAGAGTTTAAAAGATAATGAGGGAAGAAAACCAATCTATTCCTACAGAAGTGGTTTAAAAAGATGAGATGCTTAGCTGGGACACTAACAAACCTACCTTCCAAGGAGATGAAACGAATCATCATGCGAGTGACTTCATCAAACGGTGATGGAATTGAGCTTACAAGCAGACCCGCTGTGCTAAAAATAAGCTTCTCATCTTCCTCCATAAATCTTCTTTCTTCAGTTTCTTTGATAACCCTTTTGTTGAAGAAGCGGTACCCATCCAGGCTGAGACCGGTCGCTTCAGCAATGAGCTCTTCATTGACAAGAATTTTCTGTCCCCCATAGTCGACAGTCCTCTCTTTCCACTCCTTAGCAAAGCATACTGAAATACTTTGATCATGTCCTTGCACCCTTTCAACAAAGCTGGTGAAGCCGCCTATGCTGAGAATGTTCCAAAGCTCGGTGTTTTCCTTCCAATCAGGGTCCGTGCACGGCTCAATTTGACAGGGAGGTCCTCCCATCTTCTCAGTGGTGTGCAGGTTACAACAAATTCCAGAATGCCGCTGAGCGTGAAGAATAGTTCGTTTCTTACTGTTGAAGATCGCATAAGACTGGGAACTGTAGCCGTTGGTCTTCTCACGAACGGCTGCGTAATTGCTGAACTGAGCCTACGGGAACTCGCATGTGAAAACCCTTTCTCTGTCAACAATCACTTTGTAATTATCATCAGTTTTCGTGGAGTTTGGCATCCGGATATCAACAGCTGTTGTACCTCCCGCGTGCGTGATTTTTAAATCTGGATGACTCCACTTGAAGTTTCTTAAATAGATCTTGCTATTATTTGAAAAAGATATTATTTGCCTCGCCATATAGAATAAAGCAACACATGTGAAAGAATTGATGATTTCTATTTTCCTCCAAAGATTAAGGCTTATCTCTAGAGATTGCTTGCTTGTGAAGATCCGCATGGATGCTGTTGTGAAGCTGATTAGGGATACTATCATTATCCCAGACAGTAAAATTTATATTAATGCCATAATTGGCCAGTGCATCCGCCAGATTGTTACCTTCCCTGTAAGTATGTATGATTCTGATACTATTGAAGGTGTGGCAAATGCTTATGGATTCAGAGATAAAGTCTTTAATACTCCAACTGGGAGATGAGGACTGATTAAGAAGCTTAATGATATTAAGGGAGTCCCCTTCAACAATAAGGTTCTGAATATTTTGAGCCCGTGCAACTCTCAAGCCCCAGAGAGCAGATAGTGCTTCGGAAAAATGATTGGTTTGAATTCCCTTTTTTCCAGCATAAGCAGCAATCAAATTACCTTTGTGGTCTCGTATTGCTCCTCCTCCAGTTGCTGTCCTAGGGTTTCCCTTAGAGGTGCCATCAAAGTTCAGCTTGTACCAATTAGAGTCAGGAGGATGCCATTTAATCAAAGATCTATCTACACTATTCCCAGGGTTGTTCCAATTTCCAATGTGCCAATTAGATAAAATGTGCTCTTCATTCTCAGGATAACACTTGTTCTTGGGGGGTTTAAATCTGGCCATGTCCTCTTTGATACCTTGAGAAATTTTGCCAATACTGATTTTATAATTCTGCTTCTTATTTCTGAAAATGATATTATTTCTGTCCTTCCAAATCCTCCAGATTAAGTGTGGGATTGCTAATTTCCAGATTCTTTTGATAGCACAATGTCTGAATGGTGGGTTCCATTGATTCCATAGCTGATTAAGGTTCTTCGGCAACACCCAAAGAGCATCAAATTTAGAAAGAACAAAGCTCCAAATTCTATTGGCATAAGCACAATGTATGAACAGATGACTAATGTCTTCATAGTCATTCCTACAAAGGTGGCACCAATTAGGAATTATAAATCCTCTTCTCATCAAATCGTCAGTGGTGAGAATTCTACCTCTGATGGCCAGCCAAAGAAAATTATTTATTTTGGGGGTTAACTCAGGCATCCAGATCTTGTTCCAGTTAAAGTCAGATTGGTTACTGTGAGAAAGATTGGTATAACCAGATTTGACTGAGTATTTCCCATCTTGTGAATTGCTCCAAACCAGCTCATCCTTGGAATTCAGCTGACTTAAAGGGAAGAGGTCTGAAAGATCCCAAAGGGAGGAAGTAATTTGTTTCAGCTCAATTCATTCCATAGAAAGTCTTTTCCAAGTCTTGTTGGTGCCATTTCCTTCAATATAGTCCTTGACTTTAGTTCCATACTTGCTTATAAGGCTATCCTTAGCTGTCCCAAATCTCTCCAAGAGGTTGTCACTGAACCAGTTATCCTCCCAGAAGTTTATCTCACTGCCATCCCCCACTTTCCATTTGCTGCCCTGCTTGATGAAGTTTCTACTCTTGACCAGATTATTCCAAAACATGGAACCATTGGGTAGTTGTTCTTCATGTAGATAGGAGTAGACAGCTTGTTGATTCAAGTATTTTGCTTTAATAACATCAATCCAGGGCTGTTTCTCAAATAGCAATCTCCAGCCCATCTTAGCGATGAGTGCCTCATTCATTTTCTCAATATTTTTTATGCCCAGCCCTCCCATGGATTTTGGGGTGCAGAACTTATCCCAGGCCACTAGGTGAAATTTGAACTTCTCTTCCATGCCTTGCCATAATTTTTTTTTCTGAATCCTTTCAATTTCCTCTCTGAAGGAAGAAGGAATTTTGAAAAGTGACATGATATAGATGGGCAGACTTTGGAGTGTACTTTTAATGAGAAGGCACTTTACCAGCACTAGAGAGAGTGGCCCCTTTCCAACCTGCCATCTTTTTCTAAAATCTCATCAACAAATCATCCCACACCATGTGAGAGACTTTCTTAGTGCCAAGGGGGAGGCCTAAGTACGTTGCTAGAAGAGCACCTATTCTACAGCCCAGAATTTTAGCAATCTTGAGTTGTCTTTCCTCAGGGGTGTTAAAGAAAAAAATGGTGCTTTTGTCATAATTAATCTCTTGCCCAGAAGCAGATTCATAGAGTTGTAATAAAGCCTTAATAGCTTTAGGTTCCACAACTGAGGCCAGAAGAAGAAGGATTGTGTCGTTCGCAAACTGTTGATGAGAGACAGCTTGGCTGAATGAAGCGGGTTTAGATCCATTTAACAAGGCCGTTCTCAACCGCTCTGCCAATTGTTCTACTAAGGCTGTCAGCTAAGAGAATGAAGAGTAAGGGGGAGATGAGGTCTCCTTGTCTTAGACCTCTACTGCTGGTGAAAAAACCCACAGGCTCCCCATTAACAACCACAGAGAACCTGGTTGTAGATATACAAGACTTGACAATTTTTCTAAATTTTTCCGTGAACCCAAATTTAGATAAAATCCTGTCAAGGAAGACCCAAGAAACCTTGTCAAAAGCTTTATTCATATCAAGCTTGAGGATCATATTAGCCTTTTTTATTGTTTTCCATGGAATGTAAAGTTTCGTGCACCATAATCACTCCGTCTTGTATTATCCTGCCTTTAATAAAGCCACTCTGCTGCCTTGAGATGAGGTCATTCATTATGAGCTGCAGTCTGGTAGTGATGATTTTGGTGAAGATTCTAAAGATAGCATTAACATGACTGATAGGTCTGAAGTCCTTGAAGTCTTTTGCATCCATTTTTTTAGGTGCCAGCACAATGTGTGTGTTATTAAGCTCTTTTAGAAGATTTCCTGTTCTATAGAATTCATTTACCGCTTTGAGAAGATCCTCCGAACATATTTCCCAGAACTTCTGAAAAAAATTAATAGAGAACCCATCCGGTCCAGGAGCCTTATCCCCCTCAAGAGAAAAAACAGCCTTTTGCAGTTCTTCAAGCGTGACAGCTTTAGTTATGTCTCTGAATTTCTGGTCCTCAATGATATTCTGAGGGATGGCCTCTAGCATGAAGGAAATAGCTTCAAGGTTGCTGACGTTGTTCTCTTTAAGAAGATTCTTATAAAATTCAAGCGCTTGTTTCTTGATGCTGTTTAGATCTTTAGTGCTGTTCCCATTGTTTTTAGAAACCTCAAGGATTCTGTTACTGGCTCTATGTTTAAGAGTAGTCATGTGAAAGAACTTTGTGTTCCTATCTCCCTCTTTAAGCCAGATAGCTCTAGATTTAAGGCGCCAAAAAGACTCTTCCCTACTACAGATCGTATGCAACTCAGAAAGAATATTCTTTTCATTTACTTCATCTTCAACCAATCTTCCCAAAGTATCCATTTTTAACTCCAGATCCTGAAGCTTCTGTTTTAACTCTTTCTTTTTTTCGAAAATATTTCCAAAAACCCTTTTGTTCCAGATTTTGACTTACTTTTTGACATTTTTGAGTTTTTGAACCAATCTGAACTGAGCAGTGCCTTCCCCATTCCATACCCACCATTCTTTTATCCTATCATAGATATCATCATGCTCCATCCACATTTTTTCAAATTTGAATGTGCTTTTTACTGGTTTAGTCCAATTGAGAAGGCTTAAAGCAATCAGATTATGATCCGATCCAATTCTTGGAAGGGAAGATAGGTAAAAGTCTTGGCTTAGAATCCAGTTTGCTGAGATTAATGCCCTATCCAGTCTCACCTGAATGAACTCCTTTCCCAGCCTTCTATTATTCCAAGTATACTTATTACCATGCAGATCCACATCAATGAGGTTTTGTTCAGCAATAAAGTCAGCAAAGTCCTCCATACCATTAGAGAAGGTGGGGGTTCCACCAAAATTCTTGCCTGGGTTTAGAGGGGAATTGAAATCTCCCATAATGAGCCAGTTAGCAGAGCTATGTTGATTTCTAAAGATTTTAAGATCAACCCATAGTTTTCTTCTACCACTGGCAGAGTTAGGGGCATAAATATTAGACAAGATCCATTCACATTTTTTCTCAATAGTGACGAATTTAATTGCTAGATGATTAATATTAGCACTAAGAATCATACCAGTACAGTGTCTTCTATCCCAAAGAGTAGCCAATCCTCCGGAAGCTCCCTGAGAATCGACAGCCGCCATTTCAGAACTATCCCAAAAAAAAAATTTAATATTAACCATGGTCATTGCTTTCATTTTAGTTTCTTGAAGAATCAAAATGCTGGGGTTACTGGAATCCCGTAACTCCTTGATGGTTCTTTGCTTAGAGTTTCCATTTAGGCCTCTGATATTCCAGGATATAATCTTCATTTGGAATGGTTGGTAGTTGGAATTGCTTGCTGGTTCAGTTGTCGCTGAACCCCATCTGCAATATCCCTCTCTGTTTTCTTAGCTCTGAGAGTCTTTTTAGAGGATCTTCCTCTTTTTGAGCTTCCTCCAAAATCAGCTGTTCGTCTAGCAGAAGACCTGGTTGTTCTAGAAGAAGAGGTATCCCAATTGTCAATTTCCTTTTTTTTATCACTATACAATGAATCTGGGATCCTTTCAAAACCTCTCATTCTTTTTTTCTTTCTTGAGATGACCAATGTGAATCCAGAGTCTGGATCTTCCATTTCCTTGGCAGGTGTGATTTCTCCTTCTTCATGTCCTTTATGCAAACTGTCAGGCAAGTGATTAGAAGCTGTTCTGGCGCTGCAGCAGACTGGTGAAGCCACTGTTGAGATGCTGGGATCTGTCATATCTTCCTTGTTACCAGCTTCCTCCCTAATTAATGGTTGAATTTCTTTCTCTTGTTCTAAACTGTCAGGCAAGTGATCAGAAGCTGTTCTAGTGCTGTAGTAGACCGGCGAAGCCACTGTTGTAATGCTGGGACAAGGCAGCAGATCCGCAATACCATTCTCTCCAGAAGAGAGAATCTCCAAAGGCTCAATCTCTGTCATATCTTCCTTGTTACAAGCTTCATTCCTAATTAATGACTGAATTTCTTTCTCTTCTGATCCAGAAGGGACTAAATTGTCCATCACTGAACCATCATGCTCGTTAACTTCCATGGATACTTTAACAAAGTCTTCTTTCACAGATGTTTCAAAAGGTAAATCCGAAGAAGCCTTCACCGACTTGTCCAGTACTTCTTTGTTGGGAGCTTCAAGCAAAGCTAAAGTTGCAGCTTTGGGGTGCCAGACAAGATGCTTCTTTATATGAGTTCTAAAACCCCCCCCCTTTTTTTTTCCCCTTCTATTTGGATGCAAATCCTTCTGGCTGGGACCTTTGTCATCAATCTTCCTATCCTTGCTTGGGTCCATGCTAACTTTGTTCAGATCTGAGTCTATCCCAGGCTGTTCAAAGTCCAAAGGGAGGGTCATCTTCTTGGAGCAGTTTTTGTCAGAGTGACCAATGATATGGCATAGCTTACATCTTAAGGTTTCAACTTCAATTTTTTGGATCCAGGATCTAAATCGAGTTTTCAAGATTATGTGCTCCGGAATCACCTGATCTATGGCTGAGAAAATGTAGAACTGAGCAAAAGCAAGCCTGGATCTGTTTCTTGTGGGTCCATCAAGCCCAATAGGTGCACCTAGGGATTTTGCAATATTTCATCATCCCATAGATGCAATGGGAGCCCTGGAAGCCTACACCAGATTGGAATGGTGTTTATATTTTCAGTATTTGGATCAAAACCTGGATACCATTTTTTCAAAAAAGACCCATATTTCCCAGCCACCAGGGACCTCCCAGCAACACCGAATATAAATCCTCTTGCTGGTTAAACTTAGCCAGGAAAAAACCTTTTGGCGTAACAGTAATGTTTAGGGCTCCCTTAGGTTTCCATTTTCTCAAAGCCCATTTTCTAATGAAATCAATATTAGGTCTAGAGCCAAGAAACTTACCAACAAGGGAGAGGTTTGTTTTGCTTAGGGCTCTATCAACAAATCCATCTGGGACCTTAAGACAGGTGGCACCCTCTTTGTCCGTTTCCCATGTAAAATGATCAGTGATTTTAGGACCCACCTTGAGGTTAGGGCTTTGAAAAAGCTTATTCCAGGCCAAAGGTGTGGATCGTAGCATATCCTCATTTTCTTTTCCAGCCGTCCAATTGTGGTCTGAGATCTGATTTTCCTCAGTAAACTTTGTCATATTGCGTAGACTTTCCGCAGCCAGTACTGCCGAAACTGCGCTGACTGTACCTCCCGCTTTTGCATCGTTCGTACCCATGTCCACAAACGTCCGGTTATGGCTACAGAACAGCCTTTCCTCAGCATTTTGAATCGTAGTTCGCAGACATTCTGTAGCCAAAACTGCAGAGACCGTGTCACCATAGTTCTCTCCATCGCTAGTTCTCTCCATCTCTCCATCAACAATCAAAATTTTATTCATGATAAAATCAAGCAATAATTATTGTTTCACATCCTAAATAAATAGTATCTTAATTTACAAATGCATTGTTCATATTTATAATGAAATAAAGTTGCATTGTTCCAAATTCTTGGTTATCTTTAAGAAATAAAAAATTGTCATTATTATATTTGAAATTTGACATAGATTAATGTTGTTTCTAACTTTCTATTTCTAATAAAAATACCAATATATTCATGATTATAAAATAGAAAATTTAGATGAAAAAATTGCATATCACTAATTAACCATATTTACTGATTTTTGATTAAAATAATGGCGCGTTCCAATAAAAAATATAACTCATGTCATATTTTCAATCAACATTTTACTAAATAAAATACAAATGAAAATAGATATCATTGCGAAATCTTTATAGTAATGTCATTATTTTATAAGAAAAAAAATCTATATTATATTAATGCATGAATCATGACATGAGGGCTATTTTATGAGGCCCAATTTTTACATTTAATATATTATCCCTTTGTACACCAATCTTGAAATTTTGTTGGATTTACAATCTAATTATTTTGAGGCACAGTGTGCCCTTTTTTGTAGTGTACTAACACATGGATGATTTATACTATGTATAATTGGAATACTTGATACATCATATGGAAAAAACCTTGTAATATTTACAATGTTTTAGATGAATGATTATTTACAATTATGATTTCATATTTCATGTGGTAAATTTAGGATGTCAAGATCATTGTTGATTAGATATATAGAAGTCATGTGACTTGTGTGGATTAAGTTTGATAACTTATTATACACTATGTTTTGGTTATGATTTCTTAAAACAATTTGATGTCATTATTTTGGAAGTGATATGAAGAACTAAGGGATATATAAAATATTTTAATCATGTGCTTACCATTATTTTCCAAGGTCCTTGTGACATTAATTTAACATTTTAATTGTCAATCTATATGACCTATTGGAAAAAATGGTGATTTATTTAGTTTTAGTACTTAAACCATTTTTCCAAGACATTAGCAACTTATACATGGAGTATCTAAGAGGTTATAAATGGTAAAATGGGTAAAATCATGAATTTTGAGAATATTGAAAAATATGAATATGAGAATGAGACCTTTTTTATTGTGCCTATAAAGTATTTTGACATCCCTATATGTGTAATTAAGTAGAACATATTTACGGATTCACTAGATAGAATATTTTTGGATTTATAATACTTTAAAATGTATTAATGAAACCATTAAGACCATGAAAATAGATATGAGTAGAGAATGGATAAAATAAGGTATGTTTCCTATGTGGGTAAAGGGAGAGATAATAGTTTTACAAAAACTTTGGAAGATACATGAAGATACAAATGGACACATGTCTCCTTTTCAGTGGATGAACATTTAAGGAATACTTATATAAGAAAATTAAAACATATCATTATGGGGGTTGTGCATAGAGATACTTTTAGTGTTTCTATTCTTATACATGCAATGATAAAAGATTGGATTATATTATATTTAGAGTAGTGATTAGAATAAGTGATAACCATTGAGGTAGAGGGATAGTTTTAATGAGTAGGTAGAGTTAAGATAAATCATTACATTAAATTTCAATAATTTTGCACTTAAAATTTTTCTTATTTCCAATAGTCTAGTAGAATTACCTTTTTTGGGGGTTTACATAAGTATACATTTTCATAATACAAAACCACTAATAGATAAAGAATCTACTTGTGATGGTATATCACCCAAAGTTTCCTTTTGATAATTGATTCAATATGCAAAGAGACTTCCAAGTCTTTCTATCTTACATAAAGAAATAGAATTTAATTCAATGATTCATTGACACATGAGGATTCATTACATACATACAAGATTAACCACATCTAAGTTATATGATAAAAATTATTACATCCATGCATAATCATTTAATAAAAAACAAAATGTAAAATAATAACATCATTTTAATTTATAGATATGATCTAAGAATAATAACATGTGATCACTTGTAGAGGTTCTAAGATAAAATAATGATAAATCATATCATTCAAAATAATCTAGAATATATCATATATCATAATATACTAATAAAATAAGTAAACAAAAAATTACAAACTATTAGAAAGTAGGTTAGAAGACATTTATATATTCAGATCTAAAGATATAATTCATGTTATAATTTTTTAGAAAATAGAAGAGCTGAGATATATGTGTTAGAAACACAATGGACCGATAGGGGGGTGAATAAGTACTTCAAAAATTTCATCAAGTTATATTTAAATTGCATAAACCATTAACCATTCAACCATGCATTAGTGTGATCTTAACAACATGAAACAACCATTCATAACAACATAAACCAAAAGAGTACACAATAATAAGGGATGTAAAGTGGGAAACCATCAAGTGGAAGAAAACCCACTAAAACCTCTAATAATATTACTCATAACAAATTACTTACATGAATGCATACAAGATTTGTTTAGTGAGACACCGATCCAAAGAGGAGTACCAATCCGTAGTTTAGTAGGGTACCCACCCTACAAGGAGGATACCACTCCTTAGGTGAATAAGCACCTACCTAGCCACTTGAAATGGAAGATTAGTAAAGATATGTTTTTAGAACAGCTGATGATTATCACAAATTCAGCTCACACACTTCAAACCCCCTCTTCGAAAAAGTTATCTCTCGCTTTGTTAAATATTTCTTCTACATAGGATGATTAGGTCTATTTACCTTGAAAAATAGATTCTCTACTCCCCTAAATAATTCATACCTTATTTTAACTATGTCTTGATGACCTCATACCTCTTTCACACTCTCTCTTAGCTCACACTTTTCCCTTTCACACTACTAGTTCATAATGAGAAAATATACTCACTTAAATACATGATTCTTATTCTAAAACACAACTAGCTCTAACATGACCATTAATGTTGGTCATAAAAACATAAAAAAATACACACTCATATAAATTCACATGAAAACCCCATATAGGTTGACATGGGACCAAAATACTCAGTAAGCACAACTAGGCTTAAAAGGATAGATTCATCTCCATTGAGAACTCCATGGACTCCAAGGGAACCAAAAAACTCCATCATGGATCCAAAGGCTTCACAAAAATCACGTAAATCCTCTCAACATCTCCCATTGGCTCATAAAATTCTGCACCATTCAATATATTCATGTCACCACAAAGTAGGAATGCTTCCTACTTAAACTTGGCACGTCTAACAGACCAATCATCAAAGATGAATACCTAGCTCTCAAAAAACACCTCAAACATGGAGTGTGACAACTAATTGGAAAGAAAATAACCCAATGAACACTTTAAACCAATTTATACATTATGAAGCAGCTCATAGAGGCATCATAACAACTTTTCCCTTCAAGCAACTTGAAGTATTCAAAAACCAATTTTGTAAACTTGAGACTCTCACAATTGTACTGACACTTTAAAGAGATCTATAAACATGTAATGGTAAAAATTTTAACCCCTCATTTCTCTCAAATGGATAGGAATCATCAACTAATCCAAGATATTAGTCTTGTAGACCATTTTTTTATTGAGGAACATATATTGTCCTAAAACTTGGTCAAATAAGTCAGCTTATGACCTCATTCTTACTAATAAAACTGACTTATAGACCTAAAAAAACATACATAATGTCATATTAGATGTGTAAAACACCTCCATATCCATTACACTCATGAAATTATGCCATACATGCCCAAGAACCTTTTTTCCTTCACGACTTCTAAAAGTTGTGTGTTAGGCATAAAAACTAGTCCTCATATTTTGACATGTGTAGACCCTAAAATGACTTCAAAAATATCTAAAATCACCTCATAATTATAATATCTTTCCATATACATAAATTTATATAATGGGTCTAATGGAAAACCTAAGAGTAAAACAAAATTTCTTGGAAAGAACTAGATTTGAGTGGGATCCACCTATAGTCAAGATTCAAGACCACCACCATATGAAATATGAGAGAGTCCTTTCCATCCTCTAATCATCACATTTTATGAATCAATGCATTATGATCTAACACCAAGAATATTTCCTCCATCACTCATGAATTAGGGTGTAACTAGGGTTTTTGACCTCCTTGGCTTCTTAGTAATTTTTCATAAAACTTAGGGAATTATTTAACTTAATTCTAGTTATGAGACCTTCTTAACTCCATTATTTAACATCCTTTAAAGGATTAGGGTCCCACCAAGAATTTACACATGCTAACCAATATAAAAAAATTCACTTCGAGCTAGAAATCTCACTTTCTTGAGATGAATATAGCTTAAAACTTAATATTTTTCAAAATATTCCTCATACTAGCTTGAAAAGTTTCCCACAACAAAAAAATTATCTCAACTTCTCCAATTCTCAATCTACCATCATTTCCCTTTATCTGAAACACTTCACCCTCATCTCACCATGACTTGCATAGCTAGGTCCTTAGAATTAGGTCTAGTTTAGGCCTATACAACCAAGTGAAAACACCAAACCAATGCATTGACACCACTTAAAAAGGATTTAACAACTTTGAAAATAATGTATCACCTTTCTACATGACCTTTATGGGCCCATCTTCCTGTTGCAAGTGATCACAAAGCCTTTATTAGGCCTCCATGCTCAAGACACCTAGACCAAGTCTAGATGAAGATCGACAAACCATTCTCTCACCTTAAAATCACCTCCTGATACCTATATGAGTGTCTAAACACATCAAAAAAATGTTCTTTATTCCTCTACCATTCTCATCCTAAAGCCACCATGTATCTCTATCCTCCATGTGATATCATCCCTACAGCCTAGACCTCCTGATCTAGGCCCACTAGGCCAAACAAGTCTCACCTATATTCCACTCTTGTACAACACACCATGCAACTTGTTCTCCCATAACATCATCACTACAAACATTGTCTTACACTCCTAATCATCCTTATTTGTCATTAATGTATTACCTTACATCTTTGACACCTTATAATCATGACACAATGCAAAACCATATTCCAACAATCTCCCCCTTTTTCATTGATGGAAAACATCCTAGTAATTCTCCCACCTTTTACACTAATGACAAAGCACATAATTGTAGCACATATTCTTCATCATCATCAACCTAGCAGGATCACCTATTGGTTGAAAAAATAAACTAAAAACATCAATCAATATCACAATCATGTTATTCTTCTTCTGGACTATGTTTTAGCTTCAATATGTCTTGTGAGCACTTTAGATCCTTCTAATGAAGAATGCATACCCTAGAGCATATACACTACATGCCAACATTGTATTTGGGATTCTATAAAACCATGATGATTCTTCTTGATTCTTAACTCACTTAGATAATCTCAACTAAAGACACCCTCATTTTTATTTAACCCTGCTAAACACAGACTAGAAAAACCTTTAAGACTATGAGCCCTAAACCTCTTCTTCAAGTCAAAAACCCAAACTTCACCCTACTACATGAGCATATAAGACATCACCTTATAGATCCTCATGTCATCATACCATCAACTTCTAGTTTCTTATGTAAAAATACAAGCACATACCTTGCATAGCATATCCACTAGAGATGGATCATCCATCAACTTCATAGACTTGAGAGTAATCTCTTTAGTGTTCATTAACTTATCTTCTCATGTCTATCACAGCTTATTGAGGTTATGAAAATCTCCCCCTACAACCATACTTGAAAACAACCATCTGTTTTTCCAAGCTATCCCTTCTTGACACCTAATATACCTCCTTGAATACCATTATTATCTCTCCTTATTTAAAGAATCCTTCATGTACTTGTAACTCACCATTATAGTACACAACATGTTATTATACCCTATCATGATGTATTTTTTCAACCATTCAAGTTCTTATAAATTCCTAACTTATCATTTTAAGGATTTATGAGCACCTAAGCTCCCCCTCAACTTATGCACCCATATAGCATGAAATTTCATGTATAGGTTATAATTTTATATACTTACCCTTACTCCTCTGCTACTAATACAAGGATAAAATAAAAACCATACTTCAAATTATGATGTCTTTGCACAATATTTGAAGTCCATAAAGATTCCAATCTTCACTCTAGGATGGTATATCCCTAAAAAACCTCTTGAAATTTATACTCATATTAAAGGCACCACTATACCCAAAAATCCATATAAAACCTGTAACTACATACCTTCTTGGATTTCATAGAATTGAACTCAACCTTTTGGTTCTTACAATGCTTCACACTTAATCATAAAATCTCCATGATGTATGAACATACTTGATACACCTCAAAACATGAATCAAGGGTTAAGACACAACATGTAGACTTTGTCAAATCACAAACATGCCTAGAATGCATCATCATGCTCTATGCCTGATGGTCCGATTAAGTCATCATACAAGATGAATGTCTTGTCCTTCATGAAACTAACACCTTTACTTTATGTCAATACCTAACCCATTTCATGAATCGATTAGAGACCTTCAAAAATCCAATGAACACATTTTTCCACTATAAAAATACTCCTACAAATTCAAACCATTCAAAACTCAAATACAAACTTAATTCATTAATTTGACATCACAGTCTCTTTCATTTTCATCTTATCAATGCATCAACTCAGAACAAATATGAGACAAGCCTTCATGATAGCTAAATACTTTAGGATTGAGAACAAGTTTATCAGTTTTAGCACATACTTGAACCATCCTGACTATAAAATTTCTATCACAAGTTTTCATGATATACAATATGACCCATGATTAAATATCTATCAACATCCTGTCTTTAGCTAACTAATATCATCACTGCTCAAATCAAACCATCTACAACATTTCCCTTCAATTCAATCATACTCTCCCTTGAAGTAAAATCTCTTCTTATGAGATACTTAGATATTTATGTCATAATTCATCTAGTTCAGCACAACATATCTCCTCATATTAATACACCTATCATTCAAGACATCATGCTTCATTAAATAAGAAGATTACTCCATGAATCCTAATAAAGGAACTTCATACACATGGTTGTATCTAGAAATATAACACTTCTATGTCATCATGGGACATGAAACCAATTTCTAGAATAAACTTCCTTAACCTTTGTACCTTTACTTCTCTATCATCTTCTTGGTAGTCTTCTTGAGTAGAAAAAAAATATCTTGAGGTTATTCAACAAAAAAAATCCTATGATCACCATGATTAGAATAAATTGCTTCTTTAAGTTCCTCCTTCATTGTCTCAACATAGTTAGGTTTCATAGATGTATTATTTTTATGGCCATTCATCCTCCATTTACAGAATCTTGAAATATGTTTAACATTGTTACACTTAAAATAAATAACAGAACTCATACCTCTAGATGCTCTATCTCTCCAACTTTTTCTAGGTTTCTCCTGATAACATTGTCTAGCCATGTGTCCCAAAATATTGTAATTAAACATACAACATCTCTCTTACCTTTATTTATCTAACTCTATATTGGTGGTTCGAGAAGAAAATATCTAGTTATGTTTCCCTTATTATGACAATGGTAACAAATGATGTTCTTTGACTAATCATCTTCATTATCCCTCCATGGGTGATCATATTTGAAAAACCATTTAAACTCCTTTTATCTGTGTCCAAAACCATTACAAGTGTAACAATATCCAATGAAAGTTCTTTCATACCTTGATGCATTCGGTTTCCTTATGATTTTCCTTTGACCCTTGATGTCCTCCTTGACTGTAGCAGGTCCTTGTCTTGTCATAGAATGGTTATTATCCTTCTTTTTCTTCTTCTTAAAACCCAAACTAGATCTGTCACTAGAGGATCTTTGACTTCTTAATAAATAATCTAGATTACATGTGTCCTTCTCCATATTTTGATACATCCGTAGTATACTTGAGGCTAGGTCTAGTTATGAATTTAAGGACTCCATAGCAATACTGAACTTAATACACCCATCCTATTTAGCCTTGAGACTAGTTGTAAGCATTCCAATTTATGCTTCAAAATGTGTGCATAGTATATAACATTCATTTTTTTTCCTCTAGGCTTGTTGAGATTATTTCAACTTGGTCTTCAAGTTGTTTATTGATTTCTTAAATTATTTATCATCCTTACTTATTATGTTCTCTAGAAGACTGATATGATCTTCATAATTCTTATTCATTGACTTCATTTTCTTATACTTTTTATTTTAAGTTCCAGTTATTCTAGGGAATTTTCAAATACTATCTTATGTTAACATCTTCCTCTTCTTCATATGAGTCCCAACCACCATCATAAAACATATAATCATCTTATTTGGTTCAATTTACTTCTTTCACCATGAAAATATTTTCAAACTTGACAACTCCATCCTCGTTATCAGAAGAACTACTGCTACAATTTGAGGAACTACATTCCTCTTTAGTATAGAAATTTTTCTTATTCTTAGAAAACTTCTTGATATTGAACCTTCTGAATTCCCTTTTAGTTTTACTAGACTTGTTGGATTATTTGTCCTCAATTTCTTCATTATTATAAGCCTTATGTCTGTGAGGGCACCTATTAGAAAAATGTACAATTTTACCATAGTTAAAACATTTAAATGGAAAATTACCCTTGTAATTACTTGAACCAAACACAATATTTTTGTAGAAAACATTGCAAATAGTTCATCACCAATATCAGAAACATCATCAT
Source organism: Taxus chinensis (assembly GCA_019776745.2). Taxonomy (NCBI): domain Eukaryota; kingdom Viridiplantae; phylum Streptophyta; class Pinopsida; order Cupressales; family Taxaceae; genus Taxus; species Taxus chinensis. The sequence continues at coordinate 490,836,675 of CM034146.1, forward strand.
CATCTCTAGTCTTACTATTCTTTAATATTCCTAGCCTTGAAATCAATCTCCTTCTTGATAGGTTTAGAATCAATGATCCTCATCTCATATGCAGTCAATATGTTATGTAGCTCATCCATTAACAAGACCTTAAAATCCTTATCTTTCTTAATAAAATATACTTTGGCATGAAACTTGGGGTTTATAGATCTTAACACCTTTTGTACCACTACCTATTTTTTCACTTCTTCACCTAAACCTCTCATGGATTTGATTAATTTATCAAATCTGAGTAGATATGCACCAATATATTCTTCTTCTATCATATTTAGGCCTTCAAACTAATTTTTGAAAGTTTGGAGCTTCTCCATCCATACCTTGGAATATCCTCCAGAGATGATTTGAAGTATCTCCCACATATCTTTAACTTATGTACAATACATGAAATTAATGAGTTCTAATTCAAATAGTCCACATATGATTGCATTCATTTCATTGGAGTTGTCATTATTTACCTTTTTGTATGCAGTAATGGTTGGAGGAGTATTTGGAACATTATATCCATATATCACAGACTTCCAAATATCAAACCCTAAAGATATGATATGATTTATCATCCCACTGCTCTAAAAGTCATAGTTTGATCCATAAAACAAGGGATATTTTTTGGTAGATGTGCCACTCTGGTGACTCACCATTTTAGTGCTTCAAAGGATCTCCTTCAAGTTATTAAAATTCTTCTAAAGGACCATCTCTAATACCAATTGTTAGAATTATAATGGACTAAGGGGGTGGATAAGTCCTTCAAAACTTTCATCTAATTATATTTAACTTACATAAACCATTAACCATTTAACCATGTATTAGTGTGATCTTAACAACATGAAAAAACCATTTATAATAACATAAACTAAGAGAGAACACAAGAACATGAGATGTAAAGTGGGAAACCCTCAAGGGGAAAATAACCCAATCAAACCTTTGCTAATATTACTCATAAAAAATGACTTGCATGAATATCACACATCACACAAGATGTGTTTTGTGAGACACCAATCCCACAAGGAATGGTAACCCCTAGTTTAGTAGGGCACCCACCCTACAAGGAGCTTATAACCCCCTAGATGACAAAGAACCCACATAGCCACCTAAAATGAATGACCATTAAAGATAGTTTGCTGGAACAACTGATGATGATCACAAATTCAACTCACACACTTTAAAATCCCTCTTCAAACACACTCTCTCTCTCACTTTGCTAAATGTAGACACCTAAATCTAGCTACACAATTTTAATACTAAAATTGCATTAATTGCCTTCTTTCCCACCATTTATGTTATAATTAGTGATTTCCCACTAATTAGATAATATTCCCCTTCATTTTTATCAATTAACGATACTGTGTTAATTTTGGATTCCAATTAATGAAACATCATTAGTTATAATCCTCTTCTAATTAATTAACTATTTATTAGTTAATTAAGCCTTTTTATCATGTATTTAATCAATAAACCTTCTTATTGGTTAATTCCCACTTTCAAATCCTCCAAATCCTACCTATTTCCTTCTAAATCACCTCTAAATGGATTTCTAAGCTTATCTTGGCCTATTAATTAATCCTAGTTGATTAATTAAATCATCTCCAACACCTATGAGTTGCTAATCACTAATTAATTCCCTCTAATCATGTTTATCCCTTTATAATTCTACTTTATCTTTCTCCCACATTCACTAAGTTTCTATCTTCTCCCAAATTGGAAATCTATATAAAGAACCTAGTACCTCCATTCACACCTTACACCACACTTAGTGTTATTATATGCACATGATAAGAGCATTTCTACTTGGAAAATCTCATTGATCTAGCATCCATTCCTCTCACAAAATATTAGTAAAGGAAGATCCAAACATGGCCACTAAGCCATTTTTATGAGATTATTTCCTCTTCATAGAGATAACATTATTTTGATTTCTCATTATCACGATAGGTTCATCATAAAGAGAAACTACACATAAAAATCACATCCAAATTTCGAAGGCATGACTTAGCATTTAATGTTTTCATGTTGGATGCATTTATATTATCTTTATCTTTTAAGATTTATCAGGATGTTATTGTTGAATTAGCTTAGTTATAGGGATTACTTCATGTTAATTCCTATTTTTTAACTTATCCTAATTTTACATGCATACACATGGCACACCCACTGGGACAAATCCTTTGTCTCAATATCATTTTCTCAATTTTTTATAGTTAAGTTTCATTTTCTACTTACTTACCCTCTTTTTAGCACTTTTTGATCAATATTTTATTTCTTAGCTTATTTTTTGGAGTTTATATGTGTTGAGTGTTCCTTGGAGGTGTAAGGGAAGTGAGGTGCTGCTAAATTTAATGCTAATAAAAAAATATTTGATCTTTTTGACATTTTTGTTCAAATTCTAGTGTTCTTGAAATTACAAAGGCCCCTTGCGCTAGCATTGATAGCTTTGTGTTTTTTTGGGTCCTCATGTGCTAGCATTAAACTTGTTACATTTATGTTGATAGCTATGCGCTAGTGTTAATCCTCATGCACTAGTTTTGTTATGTATTTTTCTTCTATGTTTGCACAAAGAAATCCCATGCATTAGCATTAAACCTTCTTCGTTATTTTTGTTTCCTATGTGTTAGTGTTGATCCTCATGTGCTAATGTTGTATATATATTTCTTCTTTGTCTACACAGAGAACCCCCTACGTCTATGTTAAAACATGTGCGCTAGCATTTATCCCTCTATGTATGCATTAATTATCGTGTGCTAGTGTTGATCCCTTGTGCTATCATTGATACCCATGTCGTAGCGTTCTTTGTAATTTTAAAATCAGATTTCAAGATTTCCAAAATATGATTTTTGGTGTTTTTTGTTGTTTTGTATGTTTTAAAACTTTGTTTTGCAGGTTTTTACATTAAAAATTAGTTTTCTAACATATTTACATGCTTTAATGAATGTTGTATTTCCATTTTTTGCTTAAGTTAGGCTAAATTTTGTGTATGCTCTTATCTTGCACCTTTTCATCATCTTGAGAATTAAAATCAACTTTTCTCTTCTTTTTTAACATTTTTATTAACTTTGTAATTTCATTGTTTATTTTACTTAAGGGAATGAATATTTCACAAAGAATTTTAATGGTCATTTGATTTAAATTTTTCCCTTTATATCTAGTAGGATTAAATGTTGTGTATGGTATTCTCTTGCATCTTTTGACGATATTGAGAATCAAAAACAACCTTAAACATCTTTCAAAACATTGTGAGTTTTATGAAAAACTAACTTTTGAGTGCAGGACTTATACACTTGTCAAAGAATTAGGATCTATAAAAATACTAACTATAGTGTGTTACATGTTTCCAATGTTGTGTTAAACCACATTTTTTAAAATCAAAGATAAAAAACACACCAATCTATTAACAACACTATATTTGTAGGTTCATATAAGGGTTGAAACCCATCTTATTTAAACTATGGGAATTTTCTTGGCATAAGCCATAATACTCATTATGAAGATTACCACAGGAACCCCAAATTAGTCCACACCTTGAGGGGACTAGTTGAAAAAATGAGAAGTGCCCCACTACCTGCTTTACTAGAAATACTCGTGAGGAATGAGTCAATTTGTCTGTATGAGGCCTCGTTCATTAATTTGATTGTGGGGTAATGGTCCTTCATCTAGGATTTATCTAGAGAAGTGTATATCTCTTAGGAAAGTATTGGCGAGTTTTGAGAACAAAATCCTAGGTAGCCATTTAGCATTGGGGCCAACTGTGCCTTATCCAATCATGTTCTAAAGATCCTTCACAAAGAAATAAAATCTACAGAGTCAAAAAATTTATAGTCAAACAAGGGGAGAGTTCATTGAATTTTGCGTCATGTTTTATTCATCATGAAACTTACAAACGTAAAAAATTTTCCTAGTTTCTACCTTGTTATAAAACAAGAAGAAACTCTACCAAAGTTACACTACGTATTTTTCAGCACCAATTGTACTATCTCCTTTGTTCTCTATTGACATTTTGGGTCAAAAGAAAACAAGTTGTGTAGTTTTGCAAAAAATAATTGTTTCCATAAATTTTGTATCTCACTTACATTTCCATGTTATGGAAGGGATGTAAGTGTGGAAAGTGTGTTGGTACATCCTCATATTCTAGTTAGCCTTATCTTGATACCCATATCTAGGTGTCTCATCCTAGTTAGGTTATCTCATCATTAAATTCCCCTTGATTTGTTACACTACTTGCATTATATCATTAAATTTTTTTATACTTACATCTTTTTTTTATAAAAAAAGTGATATAATTTTCAAAATTGTATTGCTACGCTGCTCGCATAATATCAACTCTCTGTTATGCTTAGACCTTATTTTGGTTCAAAAATTTCCTTGAGTTTTGTAAGGTGTTGTAGTTACGCTAATGACACTGTGTTAATACCATTTTGATACTAATATATTATTTTTTTATAAAATCTTGATTAAATTATCCAATTTGTATTGTTGCACTTCTCACATTTATAGCATCCATTTTTAAAACTTGGAGTTTATTTTTATTAAAAAAATTTAAATATACCTTGAATCGAAATCATTTAAACCCCTTTTTGATACTTAAGTTTTGTTTATTCTAAACTTGATTTAAGTATTGAAATTGTATTTTCATCTTGAAAAAAAAAATCTTTGAGACAGTTTAGACATAGGGAGTAGGTTCTTTTATGATCGGTTCCTTATACAAAACCCACTAGATTTTCCTTGGTACCTTTCATTATACATTGTCATCTCCTTGGAAAATTTTATAAAATTTGGGTCTTTCCTTAATTCTTTCAGTTTATTTGGGATTTTTTGATATTCTTTGTGACATTTGTAGCTATCACGCCACTAAATTTTGCATAGGTTCATTATAGTACTTGTACACATTTATCAAAACTTAATGAATAATATAATATAATGCCTTCTATGACCATAATCAGACATAGAATATTAGGATTGAATCCTTTCATCAATTCAAATTTGGACCCCTTACGTGAAGAGGAAACCAAGGTTGGCCATAATAGAGATGAGGGGAAATCTCCTCGAGATAAATTTGAATTTGAACCCTCCCACATGGATAAATTTCTCTTCCATAACTGAGATCAAGTGTTGGTACGAGTTATAGAATTAGGGGCTAAAATTCCACCTATATTTGACCATACTCTCCTTACAAAGATGGTTCACAGAGAAGAAGAAATAGAACATACCCTTTGATCCATTAATGAAATATTAAATCTGGTACATGCTTTTATTTTTGATAAAATAAATGAAGAAGACACACCTCCTAAAAGAATAGATGTATATCTTATACCAATCATTTGAATTAACTATGACAATGGGGTAGATAATCAAGATCATGAATAACCCCATCCATAGGAAAATCAGGAACAACCCCAAAATGATGAGGTCACTATTTAATAACAATTGCAAGCCCTTAGTTTTCAATTGGTGAGCTTGGCTTCCCATATCCGTAAATATACCGGTAGGGTTGTGTGTAACAAAAACTCTAAGGTTACATATAATGTGATTTACACTTAAAACCATGGGGGTGAGACATTAAAATCTAACCACATGCATATGTCGGTCTCACCTTCACATGGCCAAATCTTTGACCAAGAATAGTAGTTAATGAAAAGGCCCTCACAATTATGTAAGAAAATATCATTCAACATAGTAAGAAGTACCAATTTGAAGAACTATGTTCATATCCTTTTGAGATAGTGATGTTAAGGACACCCTTTCCTCCTCACTTTGACTACCCTAAATTTGACAAATATAGGGGTAAAGGTGATCCATTTTATCATGTCAAAGACTTCTTCATGGTTTTCTATGAAGTTTCATGTAGTGAAAATTACCTTATTCACCTATTTCCATGGAGTCTTTAGGGCCAAACACTTGAATGGTTCCTCCATACACTTAAAGGGTCTATCTTCATGTTTTCTGAATTGGCCAAAAAATTTATGCGCCACTTTTCATTCAATATGGAAAGTGATGTTACCTTGTTAGATTTATGCAATGCCAAACAACGTAACAATGAAAACTTCATTTCTTACTTAAAAAGATGGTGAGGGTTTTCTAGTCACTTCCCCTGCTCCATTCTAGAGAAACAAATTGTTAGTATTTTGTGACAAACTTACATCCTGAAATTTCTTTTCACTTGTAAATGCATTGTGTGAGCACTTTTAAAGAAGTCATAGTGAAAGGAATCCAAATCAAGAAGTATTTATTAGCTAAAGGGACTTTAAATCCTTTTTAAATAGATAATCACGAGTCCAAACCTGTAGACAAACCTAAATTATTTATCAAGAACAAAAATTTTGTAGGTGATTTCATAACCAATTCAAAACATATCCAATTCGTCCAAAATAGTGCTCCTTTGAAACATTCCAAAGGACCGAATGCACCAAAAATAAAATGTTGAGTGTTCACTCCCCTCATAGACTCTTTGTTATCCATATTGAAATAATTAGATGCAGTGAAAATAGTTATGTTCCCAACCACTATGTAATTTTTTGATGATGCACCAAACATTTGAGACCACGAGTATTATGACTATCATCATGTTAAGGGCCATACCACAGATAAATGTTTGAAGTTAAAACACTTCATCCAAGACCTCATAGATAAAAGAGATGTCAAAATGGATTTACATGCACCCAATAAAGATTCTAACTAATAATTGGGAATTTATAAAGATCCGTTCCTTAAACATAAACAAGTGGAGACAAATTTAGATCAAGGTCATTCATCCTAAAAAAAATAACCAATCATGTTTTCTCTGAATCCGCTAATCCATTTGATTCCCTCATTAGTTGTGCTCATCCTCATATCTATCATGTGAATAATATTAAAATCAAGGCATGAGAGTGTTCCATAGAAACATGATGTGCTCATCTTATTATTCCAAAACCTTCTCTGCCTACCCCTCAGGATAGTCATTATGATATTCTAGAATAACTTGAGAAGACTAGTGTTAAGACTCTCATCTTACATCTTCTTAAAATATTCAACGTTCATAAGTAAATCCTTTACAAAACACTATAGGTGTCAAGAGTTTCAAAAAATATTAATCTTATGTGCTTCCAATCCTTGGTCACACAAGCTTATCCTTCTGAACACATTACCTTTATCCATTATGATATTACAATGGATTATCATACAAAAATATAACCTTATACATTGAAGTAATTATTACTCATAAGAAGATAAAAAGGGTGCTTGTGGACATTAGATATGGCCTGAAAAATTGTAATTTGAAACTTATTAGAAATCTAGGATGCATCAAAAATGAATTGGAGCCTAATTTTATCAAAATTAACACTTATGATAATGTGGAGTGAAAATATTTTGGTACAATTAATTTGCCTATGGAAGTTGGGCATACTATTCACAATACCAAATTCCATGTCTTGGACTTGGAACTACCCTATAGTATACTCCTCGGTCACCCATGGATTCATGCCATGTAAGCCATGCATTCAACTTTCCATCGATGTATCAAACTATACCATGAAGGACAAAAACTAAACATTCTTGGAGATCCCTAACCGTTTTCCCATTACAAAGCATTACTGAGTTATTTCCCTACTATATATGACTGTACTTCGACTGAAATAGCTGTGTTGATTTAATTTGAGTCTCTAACCTCCCACGTTGATCCCAATACATTGTGCTTGTGTGATATAGGTTCTTCTAAATCTATATCTACCTTTTCTTCATGGGAGATGAAGGTCCCTACAACCTTCTGCAGAGAATAAAAATTATAACATGACCTTTTAGTTTTCAATCTCCCCCTATCAGAAAATATGCATGGTAGGCTCAGTTATAAATATCAATGGTCTCAGGAACACTGTAACATCGATACTTTCCTTCCTAGTGCCATTTTGACATATGATAAACTTTTGGACACTCCTATATACCAGTCTCCTGATGATGAGATGAATTCATGCTATCAAGTTCCTAAATATTTCATCCCTAATAATATGATGTATTCCATGGGTTACCAAGGATATGGATGCAACATAGATGAGTAGTGTGTGCGAGAACCTCTTTTGACACCACATCACAAGGTGGAAAAATATGGTATTGGTATTCATCCCATATGGGTATTATCCTCCGAAGGTCAAAGCCACCTCTTCTAAATGTGACGATAGTTATTCTACTTATGATAGTGAAACAAAGTCCCAATGTAGTATCGATAAAGACCTTACCTCCACAAACATGTTTCCTGACATGGATATTTTAACCATATTCCCTTCCACTCCCGAATTGAAACTTTTTCACCCATCTCTAGTTAACTGGGACCAAAAATAACATATACCAATTTATTTATTTGAAAATCATGAGGCATTTGGTGAATTTATGGGTCTCCGTGATGACATTTTTGTCGGAAACCATAAAAATGGCTTATCCATCAACCTTAACGCATATACTTATTTCGGGGAGGAGGATGAGTTCTAAGGTCAATAAAATAAGAAATAAAAGGAGGGAAATATATCTTCTAAAAATCCATGACAAAAGAACAATTCCAAGTCCCATAGTGAAAATCTCTTCAAGGCAATAGTGGAAAAACAAATTGAAAAATCAACAGACATAAAAAGTGACTAGTATAAGGGTGAAAATATCATTGAGAGACCCTTACAAGAATATATCTAATTCTCCCCCTGATCCTACGCATATAGAAGATGAATCCAAACTACTGGTGGAGGATACTATTGATGTTAATATTGGAACAGAAGATGAGCCTAAAATGGTTAAGCTGGGAGATTCCCTCTTCAGTGCAAGAGTAGAAAACATTTTATCATGCTTCTTTGGGAATTCTTCAGATATATTTTTTTGGTCCTAGTACAGACATGTTAGGATTAGATCCTTCTTTGAGTAGTGCATAACTTATTTGTGCATGAATCAATCAAAGTGGATTAAGAAAAAACTTTGTAAGATGCATCCGTCATGTAGCTCTATAGGTCAAAGAAGATCTTGAAAATATTATTGGTAGTAGGATTCATTAGGCATATTGATTAATCAGAATGGATTTCTAATATAGTGCCTATGTACAGAAAGAAGCCCATTGGAATTATAATTTGTATAGATTTTAGGGACATCAACAAGGCATCTCTATAATATAGACTTTCCTCATCCCAACATTGACATGATTATCAATTCAACTGCAGGTTACAAAATGTTATCACTCATGGATGGAATTTTTGGGATATAACCAGATCAAAATCATAGAAGAGGATCAACATAAGACATACTTTTAGTACCCACTTGATGTACATTATGTTACCAAGTCATGCTATTATGGCCTCAAGAATACAGGTGCAGCTTATGAAAGGGATCATGAATTTCATCTTCCATGACATGTTGAATGATATTATGGAAGAATATGTTGATGAGATCTTGGGAAAGTCTGGGACTAGAGAATAACATCCTGAAATCCTATGATGTATCTTTCAATGTCTGAGATTATATGGTAAGACTTAACCAAAAGAAGTGTCTTTAGTGTACTCTCAGGAAAATTTCTAGGATTCATTTTTTCCATAGGAGAGGAATCAAAGTAGACCCAGCAAAGGTCATGGACTATCACAAAAATGCATCATCCCAAGAACCTCAAGTAGTTGCGTAGTTTGCAAGGTAAAATCCAAGTTATTGGACATATTTATATCTCAACTTGCATAGATAAGTTCCATTCATTCACACATTTTTTTAAGAAATATGCTGATTTTTACTGGGGTCCTGAATGCCAACAAGTGTTTTCCTTACTCAAAGAGTATTGGCAAAACCACCTATTATTATGCTACCCACCCTAGGCATACCATTGTTGTTATATATCTCAGCTACCTAATTTTCTATCAGCGTGCTTCTAGCGCAGTATGATCTAAATCAAAAATATAAATTTGTATATTACCTTAGCCATATTTTTATCTCCTATGAGCTCAACTATCCAAAAATTGAAAAATCTTGTTTGGTTGTTATTTTTTCTTTCCAAAAACTTCGTCATTATCTTTTGAACAACAAGAACAAGATTATATGTAGATTTGACCCGCTCAAGTACTTGTTATCCAAACCTACACTTACTGGGAGGATGGATAATTGGATCATGTTTCTTAATGATTTTGATATTGAGTACATTAGCAAGAAATCATTTAAAGGGAAATTACTTGCGGATAAACTAGCTAAATTCCCTTTTCTAGGAACTAAACCATTGAATTTGGATCTTCCAGACACTTTTATGATGTATATTAAGGAATCCATCACAATGGAAAATATACTTTGATAGATCATTTACCTTTCATGTCTCAGGAGAATGAGTTTTTCTTATCACTCCTATAATTTTTTTGATTCCTCGTGCTTTGAGGATTGGTTTCCTATGCACTAATAATATAGTCAAGTATGAGGACCTCATTGTAAGACTAAAAATTTATATACGGTGGTATATTAGATAGGTCAATGTTATAAGTGATTCTCAATATGATCATCAAGCAAGTGAATGATGAGTATAAGTTCATGTATAATAAGATCATCCGCTACAAGAAACTGGTGGACACTTTGAAGGATTTCTTTGTGAAAATCACCTTCCAGTAGATACCCAGAGGATAGAATTGCTCGACAGATGCCATGGCTAAAATTGGATCTTTGTTGCACATTCCACTAGGTAATAATGACATTCCATTATTTTTAAAACCTTTTACAGTACCTGCATACGAAATGTCATATTTTTACTTAGTATGTGAAGTTTTTCGGTCCCTTATCCCCCTGGTATCTTGATATTTTTAATTACCTACATGATGGAACCTTCCCTCCTCACATTACCCATTCTGAAAAATGTAACCTCATCCAATGCATATCCCATTATACCCTACTTTGGGGATCTCTCTATCATCAATACTACGATGTGAATCTTATACATTGTCTTAACTCATAATAATACATCTTAGTTGTCAAATAGGTGCACTAAGGTATATGTGGGGCCCATACAAGTGGAATGGTTCTTACAAGAATCTATTGAGAGTAGGTTATTACTGGCCTACTATGGAAATTGATTTCTGCTAATATGTGAAAAAATGTTTGCTATGTCAAAAATATGGCAACCTAATAAATTCTCGAGTGTAATATTTGCAACCCATCAAAATACCATGGTCGTTCTCAAAGTGGGGACTTAATGTCATTAGAAATATTACACCCATTTCCTCTGATGGCCACAACCACACTATAACTACCACTAAGTATTTAAAAAAATGGGTAGAGGTTGTCCCTCTTACTTATGTCATCGGTGTGAAAATTTCCAAGTTTATAATGAATCACATAATTTACCATTATGAAATTCCCTCTACCATTGTATTTGTCAATGGTAAATATTTCAATAATAAGAAAATGAAGGCATTATGCCAACACTTCAAAATTTACTAAAAAATGGTCTACCCCCTATTACCCTCAAGGTCATATACAGGAAGAAGCATCAAACAATACTCTTGTTCACATCATGGAGAAGATGATTAACAAAACTGACCGTAAATGGCACACATAAATTCATCCCACCATCTGGGCTTATAGAACATCCATCAACACACCTACTGGTGCAAATACATCTTCCCTTTTTTAGGCGTGGAGGCCATCTTGCCCCTTGAGATTGAGCTTCCTTCTTTTCCCATATCTTTGAGAGATTATCTGGACAAAGAGGAAGTCTATAGGGTGGCTCAGCTGGCAAAACTATAACTATTAGATGAAAAATTCCATCACGCATTAGACCAAATTAAAGTGTATCATAACCAAGTGCATATGAGCTACAAAAAATGTATCGTACTTCGTATATTTGAGGTAGGAGACCTTGTCTTGAAATAGATTCAGTTCAACACCATAAAGAAGTGAGAGAAGAAAGTAAAGTTTGAACCTAATTGGGTAGGGCCATATGTTGTGTTCACTAAGTTTGGTTCAAGTGTATATAAAATTGTTTATCTTATGATGGTGATTAATTTTAGGAACCCCCGAATGCTATGCATCTAAACTTTTCTATTCCTAAGCATGGGGGTCCTCCAAAATAACTAAAAAAATTTAAAAAATCATTTAAAAAACAAAAAAGGAAAGAGAAATAAATTCATCCAAGTATGAAAACCACACAATTATGGCACTTTGGACAAATCATTTGATGAAAAATATTTCCCGGTGTCATAGTAGGGTTCATTTTTCGCAATCATTTCACACCTGGGGGTACACTTGCTTTATCCTCATCTAATATTTCACCTATGTCTGAGATTATTTTAATCCTATCCTTTAGAGCCTTGATCTCGATGATCCTACTCTTATATATATGTGAGGATTATTCCCTTGTAAATTCCCATCTAATGTTGGGGGCATCCTTGCATCTTCACTTTCTTTTATATATGCATGGCATTTTTCCAAGTATATTCCCATCTATCATTAGGGGCATCCATGTATCTTCATTTTCTTGTACATAGCTTTGGGAAACTATTAGAAAATACCAAAACATTCAAATAGGTTTTACTAAAACAACTCAAAATCAATATAACCTTGTCTCATGAAAATACAAAACACAATATGTTTCAAAAATGTTCCACAAAAAAAAACTAGCATTTTCTTACTTTGTTGTTTGTTTGTGAATGGATTTGTTTACTTTTTTGTACATACCGTGAGTTTTATTACATGCTTTTACATTAGTCTATTCTTTAATTAATTAGATTAAGTCTTGCTTTAGTATGTCATTTAGTCCACTAGATTAATTCTTCCTCTATGTTGTCGTGTTATTTAGCATGTGTATATATATTATATTTGATTAATTATTTCTTGTGTTTTTGTTCATTTCTTATAAATTGTATGTTATCATTTCATCATTCACATCCATATCACCACATATAACATCACAACATAATAATATCATCAATGAACTACTATGATACATCAGCATAAAATGAAATCAACATGCATGCTAAGCTAACATTACAATATATCATATCATCAATGGGGAAATAGGGATTATTTTTATCCCCCCTCATCATAGACCATAATAAAAACATGGGATAACATTCTATCTCCTAAAAAAAATGTGATATATCATCAATGTACATCATCATCATAACATGTGCCAAAAACATCAATGTCCATATATATAAAGTGTCTCGATATACATCAGATACAGAAATAAGCCATCATGGGCATAGATCAAAAATGTGTTCCTTCATCTTGAGGCATAACCAAAAACATACATATACATCCGATAAAAAATGTTCCTTCATCTTGAGGCATATACCAAAAATAGATGCATAGTGTATGATACAATAATCAAGTCAACCCTTACTCTCTTGGTAACCTAGACCATCCAGCCTATGACCAGGTGGGGGCATCTGCATGGATCTCATTGAATGGGACTACCTATGGGTCCTCGCTTATCTTCTTCCTACAAGATGGATATAAGGGGATATCCCTATGTTCCTATGGTACTACAGCATGGTACAAATCCCTTTAATATCCAACCTCTACGGAAGTCACTAAAAATCATAAACAAGATCCCCCAGTTTGACCCTTGTTGCATGTTGAAGTGCATTGTTATTTTTTATAATTTGAATTATATCCACCTACGGATGAGCCCTCTTAGCTTCCCACTATATCCTCTCTGATGCAAGCTGATATCACTCTATTGTAGCCTACTTTAGTTTTTGTCTGAGGAAATCCTACTCTGTAGACCCCTTCTCAACCTATCTTACAGGGTATGAATTGTAATGAACTCTCCATCTCCACATAGCATAGCCATATCTCTCTACAGTTATAACTCAGCCATTGATGGACCACCATCTCCTGGAATCAATCTATATCTAGGTATTGCTATCTCTGATGGCCTATGTACTGGCATCCCTTATTTTATATCAACTCAACCGCTATCACCCTTGCGACCTATGCCACAACCTAGACTACTTGCTCTAGGGGTGATGGTGGAACTTGTAATGGTACATATTGCTATAAACCCTATAAGGGCACCTACTAAATTAATGGCCCATACGCCACCTATACTTGAACCGTTATATGACATGCACCTCTTAAATAAATGGTAAATGTATCTAGGGAGCTATCTTCAAGGCTTGTTATACCTATGGTCATTTCTATCCCTATGGTTGTAACTATTCCTATGGTTGTACCTAGCTCTTGCCTTGTGTTTGTGCTTGTACCTTAATAGCCTCAACCTCCTCCTATCCTAACTTATCCATGTCTCGCAATGGCTAGCCCCTAAGACCTATTGCTACTGATGTTATCCCAGCTACTATAGCTTCTACTGGAATGGTAATACATTAAAGAATCACAATAGCACACCAAGATGCATAATTTGTTGTGGTCCTAGGGTACACTATCTATGCTTGTCCATCCCATACCTATGGGATGACTCCATGAAAACTATGTAAATATATTCGCAGTCTGATATGGGGCCCAAAATCAAATGTCTTGTGTGCTACGTACGTATACCATCTCTTTTCCCCTATGATACCCTTGATAATACCAAGCTGGTATTGTAATTTTTCCACTCGATACTACTCTAGGATGTTATTTTGGCTTCCTATAAGAAAATTCTCAACCTATGCAATGCTCAAATACATATAATCTTTACACCACTGATACAACTAATATGGTTTCTAGGTCACCATCTATAATGACAGGTCATCGATGGCTCACCTGTAGTAGGAGGTATCTCCCAAGTGAGATATGACATCAGTACCCACTAGATACTAGCCCATGCAAGATGGCTCATCTAGAAATATAACTTGTATAACACTAAGTGGGCATCCAATCGTGATATGATCCCATGCCCAAATCTGTAACAAGGTCACAGGACTTAGGATCCTCATCCATGTGTAGGCTATCAAATGTAAATCTATGTATAAGTGGGCCTATATATATTGACCCCAGGCAAAGACCACTCTATCCATCAATCGGGGTACAACTCCTATAAAGCCAAGATAGAAATGTGTATTAGTCTTATCAGGAAATAAGTAGCCACTGATAAGAGCCATATTATATATTGAAATTTGTGTAATCCCCCTACTCTTGAAACATCTATATAGGTGCACTACCATACCTTGTTGGGGTATATCCTCTCATAGGAAAAAATCCCAAATGTGTTCTAATATCCAGCCACAGTTCCCTTCATACACAACAAAAATACCCTGGATTAGCACTCAAATAATCAGATAAAAATCCTTGAGAGTCATAGTTATCTCTCTAATGGGTAGTCAAAAATTCTGGCTCTCACTATGCCATCTCTCTGTTAAGGTAGTCAGTAGGTTATGATCCAGTCTAATGTGAGGAAGTTGTGTAATGTACAACAATCCTATCAACTCAAGCACAACAATTGAACCATTCTTCTCACATTGGGTGAAGGTCATCTCATAAGCTCACAGATGTTTGTGACATTCCCACACATCCAGAGTCTATGGTATCTCCTGCAGATCACCAAAAGCATAAAAAATTAACATAATTTCTTCTAAATCATATACTAAAATCTTTTAATCACTCCTACATTCATCTAGTCACTTCTCAAAATCTTCTAAATTCTTCTAAGACCTTCTAAAAGGCCAAAATCTGTAGTAACACACTTCTTTCTACACTAGTGGATCTTCTTTCATGCTAGTACACCTTAGGCTATGCTAGCGTATGTATTCGCATGCTAGTGTATTTCACAATATCCCGCCTCTTCTAACACTTATGCCCTCATTTTCACACTAACTTATTTCATGATAGTGCACCTATTTTGAAGCAGATGCTCCTACTTTCATGCTTGTGTGTGAGATGACCTAATATCAAAACAGTTAAATTCTCATTCCCTCATTTTCATGCTAGTGGTGAAATTCACGCTTGCACATCAAAGGCCACTCTAGAGCACCTAAAGGCATGTGCTAGTGTTAACCCACCAACTTCTAAAGATTAAAAATGCAATAAATGCATTCAAATTAAAAAAAATTGTGTTACTTACCTAGGCACCATTTGTTTGAGGCCTCTTTTACTCTCAAACTCAATCATCATGATGTATACGGTCCTAAATTTTTTCCACCTCTCTTAGAAATTAGAGAAAAACTCTCTAAAAAGGGTAATAGAATATACTAGCACAAATGGGTCATGATGAATTTTACCCCTCCCACCTTGCTATTTATACCCTCCCAATCCTAATTCTTCACTTTCTTTCCTCTCAAGGGCCGTATTACTAAATTTTTCTTCTATTTTCTTCCCGCTAAATACCAACATTCCATCATGATGATTATTTTAATTAAATGGTCATTTTTACTAACATGTTTGCCTCATTGGGGACATTTTTGCTTCCCAGTGACCTTTTCTTCTTCATAGGGCATATTTTTGCTTCCCAACAATTTTTTTTGGTGTACAACACACATCATCATTATTCTATATCACATTCTTCCCAAAATTTAAAAAAACAAACAATTGTAAAAACCATTAAAAAATCTAAAAACTTGGTAAAATTAAAAAAATCCTAAAAATCCTAAAAATTTCGTAAACATTACAAAAATCCAAAAGTTGGTAAAATTTTAAAAAATCCAAAAAGTGGTAAACACATCGTATCAAAAACCAAATCATTCATAAGACATGAAGCCCTCAAACATGAAAAATTATCCTACAAAACATCTTTCTTTGACTCACCTACTCTTACACGTGACATGCGGATAAGTTTGAACTACCTCCATTAACAAAGTTAGTTTTCTTGCTACATCTTTATTCCCTTGCATAAGAATTTGTTTGCGGAAGTTTCATAGTGCATGATTGATTTTTTATAGGAGTTCTACATTCTATGTTTATTCACCTTGCATGTATCCTTATTTGGGGTGCCATTTTTTAACCCTTGTTGTATAGCTTAAAAATTTGGGAATTGAAGCTCGATAACAAAAACATTGGTACAACAATATCAAACATTTTTTGTTTGAGTATGTTTGTTTGTGCTTATTTCTTTGTCTATCTACTTGTTTACTTTCTCATATTGCATTACGTTATGTACGGTGCTTTGAGTCAGTCCTTTAGCAATGCAAAAATATTCATATTATGGATTTTCATGTCATTCTACACTTTTGATGCATTCTCATATTAAATAAAATTTTTTTTTTGGAAAAATGGTTCATTGATCATGTAGAAATATGATGATAAAAATGTGTTCCTAAGCCAGCTGATATGCTTGTTATATCCATGTGCGAGTTTCATTCTATCTCACTTTCTACTAATAATTTTCCACATTTTCACCATTCTAACAATGGATACCTAAGTAGGGAAAATTTTAAGAGTCCCTAAAAAAAATCCTTAGAAAATATTTGGCGAATATGTGAAAATTATCTTTCACACGAATGGTGAATATCTAGACATCTCAACATCACTATTAAATACTACCATATGGTAACATTTTATATGCTACTAGTTGATAGTATATTTTTATGCTATCGACCGACAACATATAATATGTTTTTGGCCGATAGCATAAAAATTTTTACCGGCCGAAAACATAACTATATGTTGTCGGACGGTAACATAAAAATGTTGTCTGCCGATAGTAATTTTTATGCTACCAGATGACATCATACTATATGTTTTTGGCTGGTAGCATAAAAATATGCTAGCGAATGACTGCATTCATATGAATTTTATGAATTTTTATTTCATGGTAATGTCAAATTGACCCCTAAAATTAACTTGTACCTAGAACATTTTGGTGAAATGGTCCTAACTTTTACCCTAAAAAATTGTCAATATTAAATTTTAAAAAATTGTCAATTTTAAATTTTAAAAAATTGTCAATTTTAAATTTTAAAAATTGGAATGTTCATGAATTAACGAATATTCACCACTAAAATTTTTCCTACACCTAAGCTCTATTGGAACCCTTTCATTTCTATCACCACTTTATTCCACAACACCTAGGGTAATAGGGATTATATTTATCCCCCCTTCCCTCCCCTTTTTTCTTCTATCCATTGAAACATAGGTTTTTCTTTCCCAATCATTCCAATTGCACACAAGCCTCTTAAAATCCTTTCACATCTTCTTTTTCCTTCTTCTTTTCAATCGTCAATTGAAATCTTCTATCACCGCATTGAAACTCAAGGGGGCATCCTTCCTTCTACTAATTTTTCTTCTATTACTTCAAAATTTATTGTTTGTAATTGTCTACTATCTTTGAAGTGGCATCTCTTACATTACACCACACCAAAGAGGGGAAAATGTAGACACCTAAATCCAACTACACAACTTTAATACTAAAATTTCATTAATTTTCCTCTTTCCCATCATTTCTTCTATAATTAGTGATGTCCCGCTAATTAGCTAATATTACCCTTCATTTTGGTAAATTCATGAAACTTGATTTACTAGCCTCTCCCCTGTTCTAGATGCCAATTAACGAGACTTCATTAGTTATAATCCTTTTCTAATTAATTAAGTATTTATTAGTTAATTAAGCATATTTTATCATATATTTAATCAATAAACCTTCTTATTGGTTAAATCCCCCTTTCAAATCCTCCAAATCGTACGTATTTCCTTCTAAATCACCTCCAAATGGCTTTCTAAGCTTATTTTCGCCTATTAATTAATCCTAGTTGATTAATTGAATCAACTCCAACTCCCATGAGTTGTAAATCACTAATTAATTCCTTCTAAGCGTGCTTATCTATTTCTTATTCTACTTTATATTTTTCCCATATTCACTGGGTTTCTAGCTTCTCCCAAATTTGAAAGCTATACAAAGAACCTATTACCTTACTTCCTGCCTTGCACCAGACTTAGTGTTATTATATGCACATGATTAGAGAATTTATACTTTGTAAAGATCATTGATCCATCATCCATTTCTCTCACAAAAATATTAGTAAAGGAAGATCCAAACATGGCCATTAATCCATTTTAATGAGATTCTTTCCTCTTCATGGATATAGCATTATTTTGAGTGTTCGTGATCATGATAAGTTCAACATAAGGAGCAACTACACATACAAAGAACATATAAATTTCAAAGGGATGGATTAGAATTTATTTTTTTCATGTTGGATACATTTATATTATATTTCTTTTTCAATATTTATCACGATGTTATTGTTGAATTAGCCTAGCTATAGGGATTACTTGGTGTTAATTCCTAGTTGTTAACTTAGCCTAGTTTTACATGCATACAATAAATATTTCTTCTTCATAGGATGATTAGGTTGTTTGACCTTTCCAAATATACTCTCAACTCCCATTAATACTTTATAAGTAATTTCATCTCTTTCATGATACCTTTATACCTCTTTCACACTTTCTCTTAGGTCACACTTTTCCGTCTCACACCAGTAGTTCATAATGAGCAAATATACTCACTTAAATACATGACTCTTATTCTAAAAAACAACTAGGTATGCCATGAAAATTAAGGTGGGACATACCAAAATAAAAAATATATACAAACTCATATAAATTCACATGAAATATCCATATAGATCGGCATGGGACCAAGACACTCAATAAGCACAACTAGGCCTAAAAGGCTAGTTTCATCTCCACCAAGAACTCCACAAACTCAAAGAGAACTAAGAAACTCCATAATTACTCAAAATTATCCAAAAATTTCATATACATCCTCTCAACATATCCCATAAGAACATAAACTTCTACATCATTAAACTTCTCCATATCACCGCCAAGTAGGACTACTTCCTACTCAAACTGAGAACCTCCAACATAGCAGTCTTTAAAGATGAAGAATTAGCTCTCAAAAAATACCTAAAACATGTAATTTAACCACTCATTGGAAATAAAATTTCCCAAGGAACACTTAAAACCATTTTATCCATCATTATTCATCCAATAGAGTCATTAGAGTAATGTTTCCCTTTAAGAAACTTGAACTTCCCAGAAACTAGTTTTGTAAACTTGATCTTCTCACACCTGTTATGACACTTTAAAGACCTATAAAAGAATTAAATAGTAAAAATTTAATCCATCATAACTATTTAATGTATATTAATAATAAAATAATCCAAAATATTGGTCTCTTAGACCAATTTCATTAATGAATATATATTGTCTTGAAACCTTGTCAAGTAGTTCAACTTGTGACCTCATTCTTGCCAAAAAAATTGACTTATATGCCTAAAAAAAATGTATAATTTCATATTTGATGTTTTAAAAACCTCAATATACATTAAAATCATAAAATTATTCCATACATGTCCAATAACCTTCTTCCTCCATGACTGGTAAAAATGTCCTCTTAGCCGTAAAAACTAGTATTCATATTTTGACTTATGTAGACCTTCAAAATACTTAACCAAGATCTGAAATCACATAATTTTTTTATGTAAGCCCTTCATCTACACATAGAATCAATTTATACATCGGGTTTAATGGAAAAACTAAGATTAAAAAAAACTTTCCTAGAAATAAACATATTTGAGTGGGCTTCACCGAAATTCAAGATTCCAAACCACCACCATATGAAATATAGGATAGTCCTTTACATATTGCAATAATAAAATTTGATGAATCAATGCATTCAGAGATCACACAAATAATATTTCCTCCATCACTCATAAACTAGGGTTTAACTACTGATTTAACTTCATTCCAATTTTGAGATCTTATTAAATCCATTTTTAAACATCCTTGAGAGGCTCAAGGTTCCATGCACTCTTTACATGTGCCAACTAATACAATTTTTTTCACTTCGAGCTAGAAAAATCACTTTCTTAAGCTTGATATATCTAAATACTTCATATCTTGCAAAATCTTCCTCATAATGACCTAGAATTTTTCCCACAACACCATGACAACTTCTCACAATGTATCAAATGATAACCTAATAATTATTATCTTTAAATATTATCAACCACCATGAATTACATCATTGGGCCCTAGAATCAGGTCTAGTTCATACCTAGACAAAGAAGGAAAACACCATACCTTTGTTTCAAATCCCTTCAAAATGACCTAACATATTTTAGACAACATGTACCACACCTATACATACCATCATGGGCCCACATATCCATACAATTGATCTTCATCCTTCATTAAGCCACCGAAAACCTAAACTAGGTCTAGATGAAGACCTAAAAACCTTTCTCTCACCTTGCAATCACTTTCTGTGTCATATATGAGTGTCTAAACACATCAAAAACATGTTCTTAATGTATCTACAATGTTCCTCAAGCCACCATTCATATCTATTCTCCATGTTCTATCACCCATGCAACCTAGACCTCCTAAATAGGCCTACTAGGCCAATCAAGTCTCACCTTCCTCACTCTTATGACCAATCCAAAACTTGTTTTCCTATAACATAATCAATACAAACATCCTCTAACATTCCTAATGATCCTCCTTTGTCATTAATGAGCCTTACACCTTTTACATAAATGACAACACCATACATGCCAACAATTTGGAGAAAATTAAGATATATCAAAGTAAAATTTGAGTTTATTTCATGTTCATATTAATGTATATTAAATAATTAAATAATTTGAATAATACTTAATCAACAATGGAATAAGATTCATGTAAGATTAAATAGAGTTTATGCAAGAAAATAAGGTTTATATATTATCCTCTTTATCTTCATGATAATATAGATTAGTATAGAGAGAGGACCATTCTAGGGCTTACAAACAAACCAATATTTATAACCAAGAGGTGAAAGAGACATGAACCTAAAGGAGGATAACCCACTCTCTACTAAAGGCATAAGGTAGCAAATACTAGGTTTAGGATAGGAGATGGAAAATTACTACTGTCATTAATGTATGAAGACTAATAAGATGTAAATTTCACACACACTATGTATGAAGACTGTGTGTGTGTGTGTGTGTACATATGATGGTTTCAAGAGATTTATAAGTTATATTTAGGCAAAATGGAGGATTCAAAAAAAGGGATGATAAAGAACAATGTAATACATAAGAATATGATACTTTATACCAATCTATGCATATGATAAATAAATTAATCAAAGTAACATAAATGAAATTAAAATGTTTTTATTATTGGTTAATTAAATCATTAGGGTTAACAAAACCTTATATGAGATTTGATGTTGGGGATCAAAATATGGATAAAAATAAGACCTAAGTAAACCATAGTTGGGGACTCTAAATACATAATATTTTTTTTCTATAGATCATATATATGATTTTCCTTGGCCTAATAATACAAATATGGTCCTCAAATTTCAAGAAAAAATAACTCCTAAAACTTCTAATCATAAAAGGAAACTTTTCAAAAACAATAATATCAATAGTGTAGACACTCAAAATTAGTACCGTTCATTTTTCCTTCATCATTCACATTATCTTCACAATTATATCAAAGTCACTATTTAATTCATACATCCTTTATCTTAAGTCTAAAAGCCCCACGATATTTAATCCATATAAATATCCTTCACAGCTATAAAAACCTATATTTACATCTCTTAAAACCACTTAAAAAATAAACACAAGTAAAATAAAACAAAATAAAAACAATACTATAACTATCACAACCTTTTTACATCATCCTCCAACACCCCCTTAATCATTTACCCATACCTTGAACCAAACATCAATGATTAGAAGTGATTTCAACCACTCATGTAATTGTTTCCCCAAAAAAACTGGATCACCTATGATTCAGTTTAATCACCAACGATTATAAATAGAATTTATGTGCTCTTCCTTGGGGGTATTAAATCTCAAAACACGGGAATCATTTTTTCTTTTTCACTTCATTTTATGAAACTAAAACATCCAATACATTATCAAGTATCATTAGGAATCAACATCATACATTTTTAATCATTTTTGGTGATCATTTTCATCAGTCAAACTTTAGGCAACATCCCAGCACAACTTATCCATTCAGATTATTTTTATTGAAGATTTGAGGAATCATTTAGATCCAAATATTCTCAAAGGAATTCATCAATCATTTTTTATTCCTTTTTAATCATATCAATCTTTTAAATCAATCAAAAACATCATTTTAGAGCTTCAAACTTTCATTTTAGAAAAGTTGTCGAAATTCACAGAAATCGCTAACGATTCGCCCTAATCACCAGTGATTGTCTTAAATCACCAGTGATTCCTATGAAATTTATAATTTTAACAGTTTATCATCTTCTTATTGTATTTTATCAAATCATTTTCATTTAACATTGTTGTTTCCAAGCACGACTCTCTGTTACATGGCAGTTCCTAGTTGTTCACATCTAATAAAAAACATTTATGATATTCCCATAATCCAACACCCCTTTTTCTGGGAACATTACAACATTCTACATGAAGTCACACTTTACGCAAATTTGATTTTTCATTGACAAATAAGACATTGAAGATCAAATCGAGTTCCTCCTTTGTATCCAACAAGAGATTGAGGATTTTTGGTACGATTACTTCAAGCACGTCCAAATTACATCCACACTCACCTGGGCTACCTTTGAAGCTGCACAAGACCTTCCTTTCACTATTGAATTCTATATCTCTACATCCATTTATCATTTATCTATTTTTATCTATTATCATAATTATCCTCATCAATTCACTTAATTGTTATAAAACGAGCTGATATCCTCCAAAGAAGTCCTTTTGGATTCCTAGAATCATCCTTTTCTGAGAAAATCATCTATCCATTTGTCTAACCCTTTCTATTAGTGTCTTTGATCACATATACATTTTCAAGAAAAGACTTGCACACATACTTGGAATCAACAACTTCAATTCACATCAGCATCAATCTTTGCGGGTATCAGTAAACCTCGCCCTCTTTTGAGGTCGGATTTGTTCTTTTGTTTCTCTTCATTAATTTAATGTAGAAAAGAAAAACTTATATGAACAAATAGATTATGATTTTATTTGTTATAAATTATCTCAAATATAACAATAAATAAGGACGATGATTATTCATGTAAAACTCTCTTATAGCTGATGGAATAGACCATAGTTAATGTAGTCAATGATAAGTAAATATAGCCATATGGAATCAACCATGATCAATGCCATTGGTTATAGGTTATAAAAAATTATGCGGTCATATACAAAGTATTAATATGTTGATAAAGGAAACACAAAATGATAAAAAAAGGTGATCTAAAAGAGGTAAGAAGCTGATGTAAGTCTATGTGTATGTGATCATGAGAGGATATAAAGTGATGTCATAGGAGGCTATAAGAGGATGAATATGATATGAAAAGGATATTATATCTAAGGTATCAAATGCCACACATAAAATCTCTCTCAAAAGTATCACTTACCATCCTAACCATTTACAATCCTCCAAACTATAGGTCAAGCCTAATAGTACATAAATTTAGAGGATAATGAATCAATGGTTCCTATAAAGATATAAATTTATATGATTGAAAAATAAGTTGTATACAAGTTTTTCATTAAGGTACACAATTAGATCTAATCAATCCCAAAATTAACCAAATATTATCAATTAATGCAAATTTTATTTAGATTATCTATAATTAAATTACCAAATTGAATAAAATGAGTGGTCAGATAAAAGAGGTATGCAATCAGGGACATTCTAGTATAATCCCACTAAATACGATAATTAAATGTAAATTTAGGCTCAATCATATCTAACTAAAGTCACACTAAAATAATTAAGTGGTTGAATTTATGATGGTATCAGGTCAAAGATAATTGAGACCAAACCGACCAAGTACAATAATGTAATGTCAATTGGGAGTCAATTGGCCCTATTTAAATTACTACATTGAAAAAAATCAAATGTTTAGTTCAATGTGGTCCTGAATCAAGGCCAATTGAGACCACACCCTCCAATTATAATAATTTAATATCAATTGGGGATTTTTTTGTCCCAATTAAATTACCACATTGGAAAAATCAATTATATATTTCAATGTGTTACGTAATTAGGGAAAATTGAGTACAAAACCATGTAATAAGATAGATAATATATTATCATATTAGACATGAATGACCCAAATTGTACCACATAGAATAAATCAAGTGGTTGGTTCAAGGTGGTATACAATTGGGCCCAATTTATCCCAAACCCACCACATGAAATAACGTAAATCACAATAGTATTTTCTAGTTTTTTACACAAAAATAGTGAATTTTAAACATTTCTCAAATTTAATTGGAAATTTCATCAAATCATACAATTTTTTTATATGATGTAAACTAGTAAATATTATGCATTTTAAGTGTATATTAAATGCATAATTTAATATTTTGATACAAAAATTGTTTATTTTTTCAAAGGGTATACATCCTATATGTATAAAATTTCATAGAGTGAGAGTTTTATTACAATTATAACTTCATCAAAGATTGTTTTTTCATGATTTTTTTATATAAAATATTGACTTGTAGATCTAGATCCTAGATATTTTTTGGTAACTTTTTCCTAACATATATTTTCTATTGTATACTACATTTGATTTATACATATTTCCATGATGATATTTCTCAATATATAGGTAGAATTTGATTCATTTTCTATAATTAAAACAAATACATTGAATCCCTTCAGAATGTGATTTCTATCATTTTGTAAATGATTGCATATGTTTCCAGTAATCCCAAAAATATGGTACACAATTATATAAAATACCTTAGTTATGTAATGATACAAAAAATAGTGATAATTATTAAAATTAAAAAATTAAAAAATCATTAAAAATAATATAAATATGGAAGTGTAGACATCTAAATTTGGTAAATTATCACTTTATAATGCTAGTATTGGATTAATCCATGTATCATGACTTGTTTGCACATTATGCTCTCAATTTTATTTCTTTACCCCTATTACATGACTATATCTCCTCACTTACACTACTCCTTTGCTCATATAATTTATTACATCAGTCCATAATAGTCTATCAAGTTTCTTCCAAGTATCATGACTATAAATTTCCAACACCTTAATTCATACTCATATGGGACTTCAAAACAAGGACCAAACCATCTAATGATTTAATTTGAAATTGGTTATTTCATCCTAAGAAACCCAAAAATCATTCTATTAATTTGATAGTTTTATGGTTCATTACTTTTCTCACAGGTCATCTTTAACATGATATTGCACTTATAAAAATGTTATCCATTTTTGCACCCCCTTAAAAATGGAAAACTTAACGAGCCTAGGCATTGGCAGTTAATGGAGTGTATGTATTTTGGATACCAAGGTAGCTCATGGATGGCTTGGATGAGTTGTGACTGAGTTTATTTTATGTGGAGAGATGGGAAAATTACGGCGGTCGAGTTGTGGCCAAGCTGGTTGAGGTCAAAAAAATTAGTGAGTTAGTAAAAAACCTATCAGCCAGAAGCATGTTTGGTGCTATTGACCAACAAAATTATAGTTTGTTACTGAATGGTAGCAGGAGCAAGCGGGTGATGAAGGATTAGAATGTCATAAGTGAGAAGTGGCATAGGGACACCAATAACATCTTTAGATGCTACCACCCGGTAGCATGTACGGATGCTACTAATCGGTAGCATATAAAATGCTATTGGCTGATAACATGTCCGATACTACCGGATAGTAACACGAAGATGGAAGTGGCGGCTAGCTAGGTAGTGATATGAGGGATGTTGGTAACACGTATGGATGCTACCATATGGTAGAAAATTCATGCTACTGATCGACATAAAAATTATGTTACCGGTAAGTTGTGAAGGTAGAGCCGATCAGAGCAGTAAGGAAGGTGAAGGTACAGTCACTACTGACCAGTTGTAATGAAGCATACTACTGGCCAGTTACATATTTACAACTGGCTAGTAATAGGGGAGAAAGGTAAAGTTATGTAACTGACTGACAACAAAGAACATACTCATGGCTGACACCATGAAGATTATGTAACTAGTTAATTAGACACATAATATCAATAATAGATTGGGCATTAATGAACATGGTACAGAGTATCTCAACAACTAGTTTAATGAGGTATGACACCCATGGATTCCCATGGAAGTAAGGTAACCTTGGGAAGAAAATTTTTATAGCTGTGTATACCTCTTTTAAGAGAGTTAATGCAAATTGTTAATTGGTGAGGAAAATTCAAGTATTTCTCTCTATATAGTGTAAACTACCCCTCATATTAAAGGGGGGATTTTTTGAAATGTAAAGGAACTCTATCAAATTTGTTCCAGAACTTTTATGAGTTATAGGCCTCGAATTTTAGGATTTTGCAAAGGATTATTTCTTTATTTATAATTTGTAATGGATTGTGCATCCTTTTGAGCAATAAAATTAATGTTTTTTGGCTTCACCTGCCCTAGCTTGTGTTATATTGTGTTTCTTTCCTTCCTTTGAATTTGCAAATATATTGTGCATACTTTATTCTTCTTGTAGGACTCGAATATTAAGCTCAATAAAAATGAATATTTGAATTTTGTTTTGGACTGTGGCACTTCTATATGCCCTCTCATACTTTGTTTTCCTCTTATTTTCATTCACTTGGAATATATCCACCCCTATTATTGGTGCTATCACCTCATTTAGTTTAGGATTTCATTTTATGCATATATCTCTTCCCCCAGGCCCTTGGAATCGTAGGTTAGTTTTAGGTGTATTTCTCTTCATAGAAGTAGTTTTAGCATTAGGAATAGGTATAAGAACCAACATTATTTGGATTTCCATATCAAGTATCAAGTCCCACAACTTGAGATATGGTCTCATTTTAGCAAAAAGAAGGGATCTACAATAATATTCCTAGGGTGCTACTTTTTAGACATAACATTTTTGGCATGCCTAGTGGGACTAGATGTCAATATTTCAATTTTTCCAAGTTTTGGTGTGTATATTTATAGAATATAAGCCTTTGGAGGCTCTGTAGAAACACATTTGGTGACTCCAAATATAAAATCAACTGATTTCTATAGCCAAAGTGCTTCAAGTTCATGAGAAGAATTTAAAAAAGGTCTAAAATAGTTGGAGTCTTTGAGTACCTATAACTATCACCTAGGAGGGTAAGAAGAGGTAGGATGATTCAGAGATCACCATCTCCATCAAATAGAAATTTTTCCATGCCACCCACTGGTAGACCCTTCTTACAGTCTATAATATTTCTTGGGCCTATCCCTATAGAAACAAAAATAAATATAGGGTTCCTTAATTTTACCAGTAGTAGTCCTCTTAGTCTTAATGCCAACAATCCTATTTCACCATCTGTAGTTAATAGTATCCCTTTATTCAATACGGAGAAGAATACCACTCCATTAGACCATATTCAGTACATTGCCGATGTTTGTGCTATCTATAGAATTGTTGAACACAATGTGGCTATTGGGATTTTATCTTCTTCATTCAAGGGAATAATTTTACAATGGTTCATAAGATTAAAGAAAGGGCCAATCATTAATTAGAATCAACTGGGAACAACCCTTTGTGATCAATTTTGAGAAAAGGCATATAACCTTTCCTTTCTTGAACAGTTAACCATGAAGAGGTCTTCCAATGATCTTATGACAAAATTCAATTTTAGGTTTTAGAAGACATGGGAGAGGATTCCATCCCTTATCAGACCAACTGAATAAGGTGATTTTATTTAATTTTTAAGATGTTTAAATTATGATATTATTGCAATGATTCAATCTATGGGGGTGTAACAATTCCTAGTGCTTATGCCATGGCCATAAGGGCTAAAAAAATTTTGATTCATTCTGGTAAACTTGCTCACAGGCATCCCATGCCTATTTACCTATAAATTGAAAACCCTAATCCAACCCCTAAATTAGCACCTATCCCAACCCCAAGAAACCAGAGCTCTAGTGAATCATCCACCTCCTCAAGTATTTAAACTAAATTATAGGAAGTAATGAATTTTTAAAAAAGTTTTGGGAATGATTTGGTATCCTTAAGAGGTAGCAAACCCAAAATTTTAGGCCTTATTAGCCTCCATACCAACCAAATAAAACCCCTTTCTAGCCAAATAATCCTCCATCCTAAGATGCAAATCAAAAGAAAAACCAATTTCATCCTATTAAACCATTCCAACAGTATAATCCTGATACAGTTATCTCATCCCAAGCTTTGGTTCCTATTCAAAATAATCTTGTACAAGATTATGACTAGTTTTTCCCATGTCATCTTCCACACAACCAATCAACATGCCCTAATGGAATTTCAATCCAATATTTGATGGTGTAAAGTGCATTTTTTCCCAAGAGAAACATGTAGAAGAAAATTAGTAGCAATTAGTCACTCAAGAGGCACCTCAAAGTGACACTTCACATGTGATCTGGTAAGTAGGGGAATTTTATGGAATGAATTAGACTCTCCCTCAAGGTGTGGCTGCCAATACTAGATCCAATAAGAGATATATTTAAGAGGGATAGTAAATGAAGGACCTTATCAACCTTATTTGACACCTCAATGAGGTGGTGGTTCAAGCATAGTTCTAAAGATGCAAAATCATCCCAAGGTGCCTTCCATTCCAGCCCAAGTGTAGGAAAAGATTGTTCTAAGTATGATCTAGAGGCCATTATGGAGGATATATGTTCCCTAAATCTCCTAGGATCATTAAAGTATGGAATATCACTCTGAGAGATTTCAGATGACTATTTGAACATAGAAAATGGAGCTCATACATGCAAATGGTGACTATTCAAAGTTGAAGTCAACCCTAGATGGGACCAGGTCAACTGGAAAGTTACGACCAAGTGCTGAAATAGAAAATCAAATTAAGGTGATTAGTGTAGGGTGATGTTTTAATCCTTTGGTCTTTGATGCTCGTGGGATATCATCTTCGGTTATGATCGAGAAGAAAACAAAATTTCCACATGGTGGGTCCTCAGGCCACCACATGGCCTACCACCACTTTACTCCATTAGCCAACCCAACAAGTTGGATACTGAGCTATAGAGTGAGTTATACTACTACAGTGGATAAGTTGGATATGCTTAGCTCGATTGAGCCAAGGACCAAGCTATGTGGAGAGTTATATATCGACCGAGCTATACATCTATGGATGAGATCTAAGTGAGATATGGACAAGTTGTTCCATATTATGTGATAGAAAAAGCATATGGATGTGGCTTATGTTATGGCTCAATGATTGCCTAAAATCTTTTTTAGCCTTATTAGGCTCACCTGATCAATGTGGGATAAGCCTTATCCACTTGTCATGGAAAAATGGTTGAATGACTTGGAGACTGCACAAAACACATGTTTAGTACACCAAATGGTGGGATTGGAGGATAGGAAGGTGACTCAGCACCACAAGGATGGGTAGACAACATAATAAAAACATGTAGAAGGTAATGTGATGTTGATAGGGAATGAGAGGGCACATTGACAGGTCACAGGGGGGTCCAGGTGGAGATAACAAGGCATGAAAGGGTCGGTCCTTCTAATGGCCAATGTAAAAGGGTCAATGGGGCAGTCGACCCCACGACCTCCCCCATTCATATGCACTAGCCCAACCAAGTTGGCCAACAAGTTGGTTGAGGTGAAAGCTGATAGATATGTTATTAAGCATATAGGCCAATTCTGCCAAGCCTTACAAAATTCCTCCTCACATACCTCATCACACACAAGAAGGAAAAGATCTTATTAAGCCTTTTCAAAGGATCCTGAGAAGGAAAGGATAATATCTTCCAATCATTTGTAAATCCTTGTATTTCAAAGACATATTTTATGAGTAAGTCCTATTAATTAGGAAATAATTCTAAGGGACCTAAGACCTATTTTAATAGGCATATTGTAAATTGGGAGTTATTATAAACTCTTCCATAGCACCGCAAAACTTGCAGGTGAGCTAGGAAGGTGGAGGACGGTCCCTAACTATTCATCGAGGTTCTTCGAAGCACTAGAGTGCTATTTAGGAAAGTTCAAAATTCCATTAGAGTTTTATTATAAGAAACTATATTATACTTACAAGTTTTGACTATTGGAACAGTTCTAAAAGAACCCAGAGATGTAGGCTATTTCAAAACTCCATAATCAATTCATGTGTAGTTTGTTTTTTATTCTTGTAATTTTTTGAGTTGATCTACTTTAAATGGAGTAATTTTATCGGCATATTTTAACAAGCCTATAGGGGTCTGAAGTCGGTTAAAATTTTGGCCTAGAATTTTTGGATCAAGTTGGTATCAAAGTTGGTTTTATCTTGATATTTTTCTTCTAGTAAATCTGATTAACAATGTGATTGCTTCAAGTTGGTGCAATTGGTTCAGTTTGTGTGAACAGGGTACAGGTGCACTATGGGAAGAATGTCAAAATAGGAATATCTTGAGGAAATTGAGGCTTATAATCACAAGATATAGGAAGATAAATGTCT
The DNA here is from genome assembly GCA_019776745.2 of Taxus chinensis. Taxonomy (NCBI): domain Eukaryota; kingdom Viridiplantae; phylum Streptophyta; class Pinopsida; order Cupressales; family Taxaceae; genus Taxus; species Taxus chinensis. The sequence goes on from CM034146.1 coordinate 490,867,972, forward strand.
CATGAGATCCATATATTAATCTTTAAAAGAGGAGAATGTTTGACTGAAATTGGAATTGCAATACAAGGATAAGCTCTTGGATAAATTGAAAAATGGTGAGTAGAAAAAGGAGATACCCTTAACTACAGATACATAAACAATGACTGATGAAAGCTTTGTAAGTATGTCACCATCAGATTCCTCTTCCCATTCAGATTAGGATTCAGGTAAAATTAATTTTGGTGGTTTTAGAAGATACACTAGAGGCATTAGATCTAAATTATTAGATAAAATGGGTTTTAATGGAATCGTCCTTGGTAAGAACAACAAAGGTATAACTAAACTAATACAAGTTACAGATTGTCCTCGTTATGCAGGTTTGGGTTATTCTATTGTGGGCAAGGAAATTGGAGAGACATCCAAGATAATTGGAGGAATATGAGCTTCTGATAACAAAGTGTATACCCCACTACCAAAACAAAATGGGAATGGTAAGAAAGTTTAGAGAAAAGGTAACGAAATTACACCTCCTATTTCTTATCATAATCATAAGTCTGGGAAAAAAGGTAAACCTTTTGAGGATCCAATCTTTCTTTTAAAATAGTATGGGTTTTATATATAAAAGAAGATGAATGATTTTCCATGCACGTTATGTAGAGGTACTAATCCTTTTGTAGCATTTTTTTGGAAGAGGAAAACCTTTTTGCAGAAGTATTTTCTAGATGAGTTGAAAAATCAAACTTGTAGCTTTCAGGTGAGAAATGGTAAAAAGAATTCCTCACCTCAGAAGCAAGAGAAAAAGAGAAATTATTACACTCATTATCATAGGAGTGGACACATGGTTGATAACTTCTGAAAACTTCATCTAACAAGTCATCCGATGCATGGTAAGAAAAATTTGGTATATAAGGTAAAATAATTTTTTATACCACCAATTAAAAAAGAATCATCCTTTGATTTATCCACAAATGAGTCCATTCTATTTTAATATGGAAAATTTAAACTCATGTGAGTTGGATAGATTTACATTTACATAGTTGTAATTGTTGAAAGCATGCAGATTTATTCAAAGCATTTTATGGGTTTTGGATGTTTTTTGAAAGGAAATATTCACATCTTTTTTATTTCTTTAAAATTGGAAAATTGGATTCCAGATTGGTGGGATAGACTGAGGGATAGGTACATCATACTCATTATTTTTCTTGCATTTACATTTGGATTACTCCATAATATATCTTAATTAGATTTTTGAGTGTCTGTTACAGTTGGATACTCATATCTATAGGCTTGGAGATTTGTCAATTGTTTGTGTATACAGTTGAGTTCACTAGTGGCATCTCGGATCATCATTCTGTGTTGAGGCATTATGACCATACAGTAGAATGGTAGATGATCATCATGGAATTGACATCTTATGAATTGTAACACCCCTAGAGGGAAGATGTGGTGATGTTTACGTATTGCTGAAATGTAAGGCCTCCTAAAGGGAAGATGTAGTAGTACATGTTTCTGGGTGTTGTCAAAGTGTAAGACCCCTAGAGGGAAGATGTGGAAATATTTAGTTCCATGTAGACTATATGTTTCTAAATTGTAAGACCCCTAGAGGGTAGATGTAGCAGTATATTCCTCCTTTGTTTTCGAAGAGTAAGACCTTAGCAAGAAAATGTGGCAATACAAGTGTCAGGCATTGTCAAAATGTAAGACCCCTAGAAGGTAGATTTGGCAATCAAGACAGGTAAAAATCAAGAAGGGACCATAACCCAGATGTCCTAGATATTGAACCAAGTGTTGTATTGAAGTAGTAGCAGTTTGGAGACTATGGTATCAACAGTAGAGATCTCTTAAGTGATAAGGTTTGTGATCCAGGGGTGGAGATATAAGCTTTTTGGGAAAAAAGCCCTCCCGGTGGGTACATGTGATCTAGAGGTCATTACGAAGTACAGATGTTCCGTAAATCTCCTAGGATCATCACAATATGTAATATAAGTCTAAGAGATTTTTGGAAACTATTTGAATGTCGAAAATGGAGTTTGTATGTGTAAATGGTGACTAGTCAAAGTTGAAGTCAATCCTAGATGGAACCAGGTAAACTGGAAAGGTATGACCAAGTGGAAAAATAGAATATCTAATGAAGGTGATGACTGTAGGGTGATTTTTCAATCCTCTGATATTTTATGCTTATGGAATATCATCTTTGGTTATAATTGAGAATAATAGAAATTGCCACATGGTGGATCCTCAACCCACCACGTGGCCTGCAACCACTTTACTACATTATCTAACTGAACAAGTTAGATACCGAGCTATGGAGTGAGTTATATTTATACATTGGATGAGTTGGATATGCTTAGATTGAATGAGATAAGGACCAAGATATGGGGAGATTTATGTATCGACTGAGCTATACATCTATGGACAAGCTTTAAACGAGCTATGGATGAGTTGTTCCATATTATGAAACAGAAAAAATGTATGGATGTGGCTTATGTCATGGTTGAATAGTTGGCTAAAGAATATTTTATCATTATTAGGCTCACTCGATCAATGTGGGATAAGCAATATTCCCTCACCATGGAAAATTTACCGAATGAATCGATGACTCCACACAACTTGTGGTCAACACACCAAATGATGAGATTAGACGAAAGGAAGTAACTCAACACCACATGGATGGGTGGACATCATAATTGAGACACGTGGTAGGTAATGTGGTAGTAAATAGTGAATGAGGGGGTATGTGGATAGGTCTCAAGGGGTCCAGGAAGAGAAAATGAGGCATGAAAGGGTTGGACCATTCAATGACCAATGCAAAAGGGTTGGTGGGGGATTCAACCCCGCAATCTCCCCTATTCATATGCACCATCCAAGCCAACTCGGCCAACGAGTTGGTTGAGGTGAAGGATGGCAGATATGCTATTAAGTATATATCCCAGGTTCGTAAAGCCTAAAAAAATGCCCCCTCACATGCCTCATTACACACAAGAAGGCAAAGAGCTTATTAATCCTTTTCAAAGGAGCATGAGAAAGAAAGCATAATATCTTCCAAGAATTTGTAAATCATTATATTTTAAAGGAATATTTTGTGAGTAAGTCCTATTAATTAGGAAATAATTGTAAAGGAGCTAAGACCTATTTTAATATGTATATTGTAAATTGGGAGTTATTTTATACTCACCAATAGGCCCATAGTGTCACACAACTTGTAGGTGCACCAAGAAGGTGGAGGATGGTCCCCGACTGGTCATCAGTTTTCTTCGAAGGACTGAAGTGCTATTTAGGAAAGTTTAAAGTTCCATTAGAGTTTTATTATAAGAAACTATATTGGACTTACAACTTTTGACTAGTGGAAAGGTTCTAAAAGAACCCATAGACGTAGGCTGTTTCTGAAATCCATAATTAGTTTGTGTGTAGTGTGTTTTTTTATAGATAATGTTTGGAAAAACCTCTAAGGGCCATATACAAACAAATGTTATAATGAATATCTTTAACAACAAAAATATCTATAAAAAATAAGATAAAAAATGCTCGAGTTTAAAAGGACTTGACTCTAAAGGAGTGAGGCCACCGATACAAAAATCTAGATCATCGAAACATAAAAAAGGAACAAAAAACAAAACTGGTTAGTAAAAACATCACAGAAGATCTCCTACATAAAGTTTCTTCTAGTCCTTGACTTTGACCCAGCTGTCACCATCTAGTTGTTGTCCAGCTCATCATCTAACCTACTAATGAAAATTTTCATTCTTTTTCCTTTATCCGCAGCCACCATCCCCTGAAGAGCCTTGACCCTCTGACCGAGAACCACAATCTCCGCACTAGAGAAATACATTCCCCTAATCAGGTTCTTGTTTCCAACTTTAACCTTCTTAACCATATCCTCAAAGGCCCTCAATCTTGCTAGTAAGAAACTTTATGAGCATATTACCCTCCACTATGCCTGCAATAGGGTTATCCTTCATGATCTGACAAACAAGATGTTGAAGTGTCGTTGCAGCATCTAGGTCCTTTTTACATTTTCCTTCATCTTGTTAAGCCTCATCCTATCATCCAAAGAAAGGTGATCCTTCCAATCATACCCCACCCTAAAACCAACACCCCTGGTTTGAGGAATCAGGGTACCCACATTAACTAATAGGAGAATTAACCCCTGGTGAAGGGGAACCTCCATTTTTTTGTGTTAAAATCCTTCACAAAAAATTGAAGCAAACTATACTATAGACACTAAAATTAGGTCACACTCCCCCTTCGTCCCTCGACATATAAGCCCCCCTTTATTACATCTACCTATCCATGACCCCCTTCACCCTACTAATATTAATTTAATTAATTTAATCAAATTAATATTTTATCCTCACTATATTTATTATTTAAATATAATATTTAAATAATATCTACACAAATAGTTCACTTAGGCACCTCACCAAGCTAACTCAACCTAAGACCTATTCTTAGCAAGTTACCATAACTAACTAAGAATTACCCAAACTCTAAAAATCAATGCCTACACTCCCTCTAACCACATTCCCACATGCTCACAAGAAGCTCCCATTCTAATCCATGGGATAATGACACAAGATCAAAGGAAATCAGGAGGATCTCCCTAAGTTTAGTAAACCTCAAAAATCCTTCCTTGACCGACGTCGGTTTCCCTTAACTGTTGTCGATTAAGAGGGACCGCCATCGGTTACCCCTTTTAACCCCTAAAATACCTTATTCTCAAGGTTGGAAAACATTGGGAGAAAAATGGATGAGAAAGAAAAAAATATCAAAGAGATAATGCATCTTCAGAGAGCCAATTCCAATAAGAATTGACATCTAAGGAAGGAGATTGAGGATCTTCTCCTGCACAGCCTTCCCAACCACATTCTAATCTATCCAAGAAAAAGAGGAGTGTGCATGCAGCCTATGCAAAATATTTTATTCAGTTGGTGATCACTTGCAGCCTTCAAACCCATCATCAGCACCTCCATCCTCCACACATAGACTTTCAGGAATGAAATCCAAGTAAGTACAACATCATACTTTCCTGGTTATTTCATTCTATCATTATTTTATCATCCATTGTTTATCTTGCTCCCTATTGACCATCTCCAACATTTTGTACCTCCATAGACCCATCAAAACCTCATAAAAACCTATTCTAGCCACCCAATACCTCGTCTCGACCAACCAAATCCTTTGTGAAATCACAAAGGAGACCAAAACCTCATTTTGTGACGTTTCCAGATCTCACAGTATCCGATGCTAGTTATACTTAACCATGGTCGGTCACCCCTGACCGACGCCAGTCTCTATGTTTTCCCACAAAGCCTTAAACAAAGACCTATCCACCTAATTTTACCCCACCCTCACTCACTGGTGACCTACCCAAGACCTTTATCATACCTACAGAACCCAAAATCAACCATTTGACCCATGGATTCTATTTTAGCTTAGCCTTTTAGATTAGATCGGTCTTCTTATTGTGTTTTTAAGTGATATACTTGAATCATTTCAAAATAACAATAGTGATTTACCTTTTTTCAGCATTAATTTGTTTAAAACAGTGGACTAACAGCCATCTAGGAAGTATCATGCTTCTCGGATCTAGCTCACGCTAGGAAGTTCACTGTCCATATTGTTTAATTCTTTCTAGTGTTCTTGCTTTCACTACAGGTAGTTCCTCCTAGCCAAAAGGAAGCTCTCACGGTCAGTTGTGGATTCGGAAGTCATACGCGTGCAACAACCCATCAAATGACATTTGAATAGGTATTCCTCCTATGCTCATTACCCTATTTGTTTTGTCAACAATTCAAAGAAACAATCTAAGAAAAAGGTGAAACATCTTGGCACGCTCGATTGGACCCATCTGGGGTTCCTTGCATTTCATTCATTCCTAGGAAAAAATTGTGTGTTTGTTTCCCTTCTAAAAGCGTACACACTAATTTTCTTCCTTGGTAATCCACTTCTTCTTTATATTTGCTCTAAAGGAAACTTTTCTTTTGGTGTATTTAAAAAGAATCATTTTTTCGTGTTTTCTACATTTTAGTGAAAGAGCATCCCTCTTCCTCTTCATCTTATTGTGTCATCCAATTTCATATTTTCGATTTGGGTTTTAAAAAAATTGTATTTCATTCTAATTTTCTGCATTAGCTCACATTAAATGAGGGCAACCTATATGCTGGAGGTCATGACCAGCTGATGGTTGAAAAATGAATCATAGAAAAGCACTTCTATCCTTTTCTATTTCTCTGAGTCTTACCAACTCACACAAAAATTCAAATACATACATTCTTAAACAATATCTTACCTGGAATAAGTTTATAGGTGATCACATGATCACAGGATAGTGGGCACCCAACTCACTGCTCTGTCGAGTCATACTTCAAAATGAAGCCCACCCCCACCATAACAAACATGAAACCTCACCCTTTAGATCTCCTTCTTTGTAGGAAGCCATTCCCACCAAAAACTCTATTTCACAATTCATGTGTTAGTCCCTAAATAACATAAGCTAAACAAACATAATAGAAAAGGGCACTCTTAGGATCACATTTTTCTTAGTGTTTCTGCTTGGTTTACATTTTGAAGTGAAAGATCACGTTCATCACTTTTTTTTGTTCATCCTTACACGCTCCTCACCATAGCTGATGTATTATGGCTTCAACTAAGTGTGCCTAGGCCATATCACCATTATTCCCATAATTTTGGGTCTGATTCCACATCAAATTCTAATTCACAACCACTTTTTCTCATCATTATTTCAATCTCACAGTAACTATCATCAGTTACCTCTAACCGCCATCGGTTAAACGCAACCGACGTCAGTTTCAGGTCCTTTTGCTAAGCTACTCAAAAGGACATTCTCACTTCACTTTTTTCCACTTTCCATAGTCTCTATCACTATCTTTTTTTCCCATTAACATTTTACACATCCCCAGATTTGGCATACTTATCAGGTTTTGCTTTCTGCCTCACTGATTACTTACTACCTATTTTCTACAGTGATCGGAAACAGTTACCCCTGACCGACGTCGGTTTTCCCTAAACGACATCGGTTAGCCTATTTCACATTCCACCCACCATTTGTTACTTCATCCACTTTTTTCCTGATATTCTCTATACCATTTACAGAGAAGTAGCCCCACCTAATTAGTACTGGTTCACATGGTACTGACTCGAAGACAAGTGAACACCCTCGTGTTCCACGCCAGTTGCCAACTATTCCCACCTAGTCCTTTACCACTATTTATTTTATCACTAGCCATGGATCCTATCTAGCCTACTAATATCACTGTCGGAGATGAGGAGTTCGCGTAACTCCTTGACCAGAACCCTGTTGCCTTGCAGTTTTACCTCTCCCATTCGTCCACTCAAGATGCCTCAGATTAGTTGATATACGACATGATCGTATCTATCCCCCTGACTCTCGCACCCACTTCCACATCAGCCCCATCTAGCTCCGTGTTACCTACATCCACCTTACCCCTAATCATTGTATTTAGGTCACATACCCTCTATGACTACCACGTCTGTTATCTCTATGGAACCCATTACATCTGCCATAACCTTGACGATTAACCCAGACATAACCTCATCCACCCCTTATGTCTCACACATACCTGTGGCTACATTCTCACCTCCAGTGTTGGTGACCTCTACCCCATTTCAGAATGTATTTCTTTCCATTCCACAATCATTAGCCCCTATTTCCACTAGGGTTACCATGACCCTTCCTCCCCCATATATATACTACCAACAACCACCTGTTTCATCTATTATTCATTCTGGGTACGTACCCCCTATTTCATTGCCTTCTTCTCCACCACCTTACATGGAAGTCCCATACAATGGAATGCCACACCCAATATATGTCCAAAACCAACCTCCTCATGCTATAGGAGGCATCCAATCATCACAACCCACCAATGACCTAATTAAATTGATGATGGACAAGATGCAAACACTAGAGGCATCGGTTTCTAGCTCCCGCAACACTCTCACTTATGATGAGATTTGCAATGAGCCTATTCACCCATCCATTCATACCATGTGCATTAGGAAATGCCTAAATTCAACTACTTCAATAGTAAGGAAGACCCACAATAGCATTTGTACTCACTTAAATACGGATGTTATTTGATTGCTCATGATCATGCCTTAAATTTGAGAAATTTTCCCATGTCCCTCACTAGACTTGCATTAGACTGGTATAGTGGGTTACCCAAACACTCCATATTTTCATTCAATTAGGTAGCCCAATATTTTTTAGACCATTTTTCTATCAATATCACCAAGAAAGTTACCATGACCAATCTATATTCCACACGTCAGTACGAGGATGAATCTATCGTAGATTTTGTCACTCACTGGTGCAGCCTGATCAATCAACTTACCTTTCAACTGCCACAAACCGAACTCATCGAGCTCTCTACCCGAGCTTGCGCTAGACATATCTCCCTGACCTTGTAGGTCCAAAATTTCTGAACATTTGATGAGGCATTCACTATAGCATGAAAGTTAGAGATTCGGGCCATCGAAGAGAAGAAAATCTAATTACAAAATAAGAATTCAGAATTCAAGTCGACTGAAATCTCTTCTTCTTCCAAACCGCCAACTAATTATTCAAAGGCTAATGGTACCACTAATGAAGTGGTACTCAAGGCTGGCCCAGCTCATCTGTCTAATCAAGCTACACCCTCATTTAATCTATCACCCATTTAGGCTTTTCAATTTAGACAAGAGCAATGAAAGTATACCCCAATTGGGGAACCTTACTATTCTGTTTTAGAAAATCTTATCAAAGTTGGCACCATCACCCTTCCACCCATAAAACCACACATTGGTTTTGACCCTACTCGCCCCATGCCCACATGGTATAAGGAACAAGATTTTTGTAACTATCACTGAGTGAAGGGTCATAGTGACGGAAACTACATCACTTTTAAGAATATTGTCCAAGAAATGCTTGAGAAAGGTGATTTGACTTTGGATAATCCCAACACCACGCCCAACCAAAATCTACAAATATTTAAAAAAACATTTCCCAATCATGCCCCTTCATCCAATGAAATAGGTGATACATCCACTCACGATACCCATACTCGTGAGGTTCATGTGATCTTTAACAAGGTACCTGTCACCTCTTAATTACCTCACATCCCTTCCATAGAGGAAATCCTAGCCCGAAATCCTCCTTCCACGTCTAAACCAACTGTCACTATTCCTTCACAAATAGAAGAACACCCTTCATCTCCTACATCACCTCCGGAGGAGTCTTCTACTGACATTGAGACCATCTCACCCTTAGCTTCTCCACTTAGCAAACCTTTCCCTACCGTACCTCCTCCACCTATAGAGGAGCACCCATTATCTCCTCCACCCACAAAGGAGCACCCATTACCTCCTCCACCCATAGAGGAGAACCTATCCATTCCTCCACTCATAGAGGAACTCCCATCATCCCTTTCACCATCATAGACCTAGTGGGGATACCTTTGCCTCTTAGCGAGCATCCTCCATCTGCTAGATGACATTCAAAAGACCTACTTTCAGCTCTCTTACCCACAAAAGATGAATTCGGTCGATTCCCCATCTCTAAGATGCATTTTATGGGAATTCTCGTTGGGTCTTCACCAACGCCACCCACAAACCTGCCATTCTAACATTTGGCCGATCACTTGGATTATGTTGATAAGGATTTATTATGGGGGCACCTCTTACTCCCTGTCTCAACACAAATGTAGATATCCCTTGATGACACCTCCACTATCTACCCAAGCACATTTCCACCCATCAAACCACATACAACCACTGTTGTTGCAACCCCTTCCATGATATATGTTAACACTCACACCACACCCTTACCCATAACCCGACCTATGCCTAAACCCAAACCCATACCCACAATATTTACCTCCACTAAACCTATTACAACTTTAGGGGTCACCCCGACCACCAGCCTTACTCATCCACCTATTAAACTTGATTTAGCTACATCCTCCAATGTTAAAACCACACCTACTCTGACACCCAAACTAAAGAAACAAAATCATCAACCTCATACCCCTACCGCACCAATCACACCCGCACTTGTCCCGTCTGCCTTAAGACCTCAGCTGCCCAACATGGTAAAGCACCCCTCACCCATTCATAACCCAATAACACAACAACCCATTCCTTCCTCACAAATCTCTAACCTACCCAGGTACACAACACGACTCATACCTACACCCAAATTCTCTTTACCACCAATACCTTTAATACCTTCAGCCATTGCTTCACTACCTACTACACTTCAGTAATTATCCCTCACACCCCAAACAAGACCTGCATCATCTACCTTCATAGCACCCCTGTTATCCCCGTGGGTAACTCACCCTCTTCCTCTATCTACTTTTCCTTCTAGACCCCGTATACCCACATCACCTTTACCCAAGAAGGTGCAACCCAAAATCAAAACTCCACTACCCCACAACAAGGTAGTTAAAACAACCCCACATCCTCCTACCCATCCATCTACTGTACCCCTACCTAAACAAACCTGACTAATACCTCAAACCACACTGGTTTGTAAAACCATAGCTCAACCTATTCCTACTCTTCCAAAAATAATTCCCAGACAACCAACCACACCTACACCCAAACCCACATTCACTTCCCATTCTGATCCACTAGCAGGGTCCTATGCCAAAATTTTAATTAACCTCCTTGAGACTTCTGTTATCACATTACCACCACTCTGACCTTACGACCCCCTCAAACCCAAGCCAAATGGGTTTGATGATACCAAAATTTACGCATACCATTGTGTGCCAGGGCATGATGTGGAGAACTGCAAGGCCTTGAAATCCGTCCTTATCCAATTGTGTCCACTTGAAACAAACTTTGATGATGATGACCTTCTTGACGAGGATCCCACTTCACCAATACCCATTCCCACATTGCACACTCAACAACCACAACCTCCACCCTCACAACTCCTATAACCACACACAAAATTTTAAATTAACATGGTTCACATTAGAGAACTTGCCACGCCACCACCCAAATGTGGCTACGCCCAACTGATCTCACAGGGTTTTTCTCCTCCAGTAGGTTTTTACCCTTCATATCATTGTATCACTTACCCTACACCCTCTCCATTTGACAATTTCCCTCAAATCAACAAGGTACACATCACTACATGTGCGCAAAAGGGTAAAGAAAAGGTAGTTGACCCACCAACCAATCCTATACCCAACATACTGTCTGCACCCATACCTAAGATAACTATCCGCGGCCCCACATACCCCATTTCTAATGGCTTCACACATTGCACCATGCTCAAAAAATTACACCAATTTCCACTCAAAATGTCCTTATATGACCTCATCCAAACCTCGAAATCCCATCATCAAGCCCTCATGGAGGTTCTTCAATCTATCAAGGTTTTACCCAATGAACTTACACCCATAGCCTCAATTATCACACCCCATCATGTATCCTCCCTCACAAAATTACCACCTTCATCCTCACCTCACCTTGTTCACCGAGTGGCCTCCTTCAACTTATCAGAGGTAGAGATCATGCCTTACCAAAATGATGACCCAGACCTAGCCCTCTTCATCTCTGTACACATTGATGACATACGGGTACGCCATGTGATTATTAATGGAGGCGCTAGCATTAACATCATTTCATCCCATGCATTTTCTCAAATGCGCATACCTAAAAATTACATGCACAAACATCCGGTCATGTTACGTTCATTCAATGACATTATCACCTCCACAATAGGCATTGTCATCCTTCACGTTCGCATGGACCCCCGCACTGTTCCAAATTTTTTTTTATGTTTTTGAGGGTGAATTATAATATACCTTGTTGCTTGGTAGACCCTAGATCCATGTCATGGGTTGTGTTCCCTCCACTTTTCATTGTTGTGTAAAGTTTGAACATGAAGAACACACTTATACCATTCCAGCTGACCCATCACCTTTCAAAACATGCAACATGCTTTACTGACCCAACAATGTACTCATACCCATCAATCCATTTACTTCCGCAACCAATACTGCTTCACCTACACCTACACCCACACCTACCAGTAAAGTTGTTGCTTTCACTGCTCATACCTCCTCCACGCCTACTATTGGTATAACCTCCATGGCTGACCCATTAGCTTCTCAATCCATTAACACCACCTCTGCATTGACCTCTAACACATCATCCATACCAGCTATCCACATACCAACCACTGATCCCTTGGAAGGTGTTTTTCAACACCTCACTCTGGGGGAATACTACCTATATAGTGTCAACACCTTCCTTACTCCACATGAGTATGGAAGCCTTCACCAAAACCCTCGCTATGATCACCATATAGGATAATGCCTCCTTTATGGTCCTCCTCATCTTCATACTAGTCTCACCTATGGGGGACTTGATACTACCACCTACACACCTGAACCACCATCATAACCCCACCCATTCTCCGTGGACTTCCAATCACTTACCAATTTCCATTTCACCCACACTTTCCTGCACCACTGTGCGTGGAAGGGTTTTGGTTTTGTACTTTACGAGCAATGTCACCATACTGTTATTTCATGTACCTCCCGCAAACATAATGACTGGAGTGGTATTGGCTTCCCCGACCCTTCTAACAAATAGGCCCACATTGAATTCATTGAGGACCCTAGCCCTTCTCCACCTTCATGACCACCCTCACCGACGAAGTCGATGGATCCTGAATCTATCCCTTTTAAATTTTATTTTTCATAGACACCATTTCCTTATGGACTTTGACTTATTAACGCGAGGGCGAGGCCCCTTCCACTCTCCCATTCCTATATTTTGAGATGATCAACGATGACACACTGACCATTAACATCATTCAATGTTAGGATGATGAATCCATAGTCACCTACCTTGGTGCAGAGGAGTCACATATTCATCAGTCGTTACCCTATGAGATGCAAACCATGTTGAATGAATTGACTATTTAGATCAACATCCATACTTAGGATGACCCACACATCTAAAATATCAGACAATCTTTAGATGCTGCTGAATAGGAAGCCATCACTTCCTTTCTCCGAGATCATAACCACACTTTTTGCTTGGTCTTACGCAGACATGCCAGCTATTGACCCCACCATAGTGGTCCACACTATTGTAACCATTCCCGATTCCAAACCTATCAAACAAAAGATGAGGAAAATTCACCATCGCATTGCTCTTCTTGTCAAAGAAGAACTTCAACATCTTCTTTCCATTTCCTTCATCTTACCCATTGATTATCCTCATTGGATTTCTAACATTTTCCTTGTTACTAAAGCAACAGGGGGACTCTGGATTTACACAGAATTCTGAGACCTCAACTTCACCTACCTGAAAGACAAATTTCCCTTGCTCGGTATTGATCAACTAGTGGACCTTACCGCGGGCCATGAGATGCTCTCACTCATTGATGGTTTCTCGGGTTATAAAAAAAAAATTCTTGCCCCTGAAGATCAGCACAAGACCACATTCATTACCCCTTAGGGAACCTTTTACTATCGAGTCATGCCTTTTGGCCTTAAAAATGTTAGTGCTACATATTAGCATGTTATGACTTACATCTTCCATGATATCATGCATCGCATATTAGAAGATTACGTGGATGATCTCTTGGCTAAATCTAAACGCTGCGCTGAGCACCTCGCTATCCTTGAAACCATCTTTGATCACCTCATTAAATATTACGTCTGCCTTCACCCTAAAAAGTGTGTCTTCATAGTTCTCTCAAGAAAACTCCCAGGATTTATTGTTTCCCTAGATGGTATAGAATTTGACCCCACTAAATTCAAGGCCATTCTGGAAATGCCTCCGCCCATGAACCTGAAACAACTCTATAGCCTACAAGGTAAATTGCAATCTATTCACTATTTCATTTCATAATTATCGGATCAGTGTCAACCATTTCATCATCTGCTTAGGAAGGATGTCTCCTTTAAATGGGATGATGACTATCACAATGCTTTTGAGGACCTAATTTTTTTTCTTCTCCAACCACCCGTACTCATTCCACCAAAAGATGATCAACATTTTTACCTATACATATCAGCTACCGATCATTCCTTGGGAGCCATGCTCACTCATCACGATGAACAACATAAGGATCAGGTAGTTTATTACATAAGCTATACTCTTTTAGAATATGAAACCCGATACAACCACCCAGAAAATATTTTCTTAGCCTTATTTTTTGTTGCCACCAAACTCCACCATTACCTATTCAACCACAAAACCTATGTTGTGACCAACACCGACCCTTTACACTTCATGTACACGAAACCCTATCAAAATCAGCACACCGCAAGATGGCTTATGCTTTTAGTTGATCTTGAACTCAAATTCATTCACCAAAATTACATTAAGGGCCAGGATATCACTAACCAACTGGTTGACACACCTATTACCAGGAACCAACCCTTTAATTTTGACTTTCCTGATGAATCCATTTCTACCCTTTCACTCGATGAACCCCCTTACCAAATGACACTATTATTCGATGGTTCTAAGTGTCAGCGTGGGGGTGGAGCTGGTGTTATCCTCATCTCTCTAGATGGAGAACCCATGCCTTTGTCTTTCAAAGTAGACTTTGAATGCACCAACAATATTGCCAAGTACGAAGCACTCGTACTAGGTCTCCAGACCACTTATGCCCTCAATGTCAAATCAATCCACATCTTTGGTGATTCACAATTGGTCATAAAACAAGTCTATGGTATGTACCAATGTCATAATGAGATACTTAAAAAGTATAAACATCATGTAGACATAATTTTGACCACCTTTGATCGTTACACCCTTCAAACCATCCCATGGTCAACCAACAAATTTGTAGACACTATGGCCTGCTTAGCTTCCCAAATACCCGCTTCCCCTATCGATTCCAAAATATTTGTCACGTAGAATGCCTCCATTCACCTTCTTATTTACCTCATGATGTTTACTCAATCAGAACTAACACCCCTGACCCGAGTGACCTTTGGTATAAACAATAATTTGACTACATTTCCCTCTCCATCTTACCTCCTGATCTCACCTATAACGGACAATGCAGCTTCCTTAAGAAGGTCTCCCGATTTGTTATCCTAGGGGGGCTCCTCTATAAGCATGGATTTGATGGTATTCTCTTATGATGCCTCACAAGTTCTAAAATTCCTTATACCATCAAAGAGGTTCATGATGGCATATGTGGAGGTCACTTTAGTGGCCTTGCTACTACTAAGCGTATTCTTCGCCTAGGCTATTACTGGCCGACCCTTAACCATGATTGTTGCAACTATGTCAAATGCTGCGTGAAATGTCAACAACATTCCAGCCTTCATCATCCACCCAGTCATGCCTTACAGGTCACTCGTGACCTTTGGCCCTTCTCTCAATGGGGTTTGGATCTTGTCAGAGAAATCAATCCTCATTCTTCCCAATGCCATCAATGGATCATAACTACTACTAAATACTACACAAAATGGGTAGAAGCCATACTACTCATCTCCATGAAAGCCAAGAAAATATGTGAGTTCATTAACCATCACATCATTTGTCGCTTTGGTGTCCCTCATCGCTTCATCACTGACAATGCAAAAAAATTCAAAAACAAAACACTGTGAAAAATCTGTGACACCTTTGGCATTCAGCTTAGTTTCTCCTCACCTTATTACCCACAAACCAATTGCTAGGATGAATCCACTAACAAAACCCTCAATAAAATTCTCATGAAATTTGTTGATGCTACTAGGAAGGATTGGCATACGCACATTCCTTTTGCTCTATGGGCATACCACACTAGTATTCGCACTGCCACTGCGGCTACACCCTTTTCACTGGTCTACAGTACCGAGGTTGTTCTACCTCTTGAAGTCTAGATCCCCTCACTTTGCATTTCTCTCCATGACATGCTGACTGATGATGAATTTCATCAGGACCGATTATCACAACTAGAGTTATTATATGAACGTCATCTTAACGCTCTGTAACACCTTCAAGTTTATCAACAACGTATCAAACATGCTTATGAAAAAAGTGTTCATGAACGAACCTTCCAAGTTGGTGACCTTGTTTTGAAAGAAAATCAACACATAACCAAAGTAGAAAAAATTAAATGGGGAAAATTCACTCCTAATTGGCTTGGAACATACATCGTAACTCATACCTATGGATTGGGTGCCTATCATTTGTCCTCGCTTGAGGGTAAACCCGAAGTTGAGCCCCTTAACGCATTATATCTTCAACCATTCTATTGTTGACTCATTTTCCTACCTCACCTTATGTTTCTTTATAGGCTCATCCCTTGAGTGCTATCCACTCCATCCATCTCCCTAATGATTAAACAAGAATCATGTGATTACCCATCACCCTTTTTCCTTATCTTAAATATGCGCACCATGGCTCTGCACATGGCGTGATTCTCATGGATACTTTTCATCTTCTTTTAGATGATATCCCATGGTCGTTCACCATTTCCTTCTCAACAACAACCAAATGCTTTGTTATAGTCTCGTCCATGACTTAAAAGCCAACAAAAAAGAGAGATGAATCCCTCAGAAGAACATCTTCCAAAATAAGGGATCAACTCCTTGAATCAAACTTCCAATATAAAATATGAATCCCTTAAAAGGAAATCTTCTACCTTTAATTATCACTATGAGTAGACTACTCCCTCGAAGGACAGCTATAAAAATCTTACAACTCTCTACATAGTCTTTCCACACAGATGACTATTTTCTCAAAAATCAAAATTCAGAAGCTTCCTGCATCGATCAGCTTTGTGAAGACCTCAAGGAGACATATATTCCTCCTATATAGACTTCCCACATCGATCAATCTATCTACAAAGTCAAAAAGAAAAGAAAAATAAAAATAAGCTTTTTCGTCATAGACTTGCCTATTGTGATCTTGGCTCTATTTCCCAAGGCATTCTACTTCCCATTTTATGACCCAATTACTTTCACCTCCTTACCCGTTGTCTTTTCACTTATTACCTCAAGGGACCTGTTGAACCTATGACATTTGGTGATCATGTGACTATTTTTCACTCTTAGAATTATCAATCATGTAATGTCTTTGGGGTATTACATTCATTAGCCTATCTAGAAATGTGTTGCATACATTTTGATCCTTACTAATTGGGTGGCTTTCTTGCCCCCTCTTATCTTTTCTCTTCTTCATTACCTTTTTATCTTCTTATATAGGAATAAAGCCTCAACACCTGTCTTTTTAGATTTTCTTCTCGCACCTCAATCAACCTAAAATCACCTTTTTCTATCTACCTATTCTCAACACCAACATCAATGGCCTCAACCTAATTATACCTATGACCTGGAATCAACACTACCTATCGACCTAAAATCACCCATACCTATCTACCTATATTCTACCTCACCTAATCAACCTTGACCTCATCATACTTATGACCTCAAATCCAACCTAACTATCAACCTTACTACCTATTCTTCTATCTTCTCATATTATTTCCTAGCTTATGGGAGAACTACATCAGTATGAGGTCCCTTTTCACCGGGACTATGTAGGTAGCACTTCTAAGGCATGGGGCCCTGGAAGGTTAGCTCAGCCACTCTGTACCCTAACCATTTCCCCCTCTTTTCTACCTGATTTCCTATTCATATCAAAAACCTCGACATCTATACCATATACCACATGACTTTTACCAATTATATTATTTCACATTTTCATACATAACCAACACTTTCCACATTTTACACCATCTCATGCATTTATATTGCCATTTGTTATCCAAATACCAACTTGACTCAACCGTGCCTAAACCAACCTAACTTAACCATGCCTAAACAACCTGACTCAATCCATGCCTAAACCAACCTAATTTAATCCATACCTAAACCAACCTGACTCCACCATGCCTAAATCAATCTGACTTAATTCATGCCTAAACCAACCTGACTCAATCCATGTCTATCACCTGACTCGATCCATGCCTAACAACCTGACTCAATCCATGCCTACACCAACCTGACTCAACCATACCTAACTAACGTGACTCGATCCATGCCTAAATTGACTTGAATCCATCATGCCTAACTCACCTAATTTCCACCCATATCAAGCCAACAAACCCATATCTAATCTAATACAAAGCAAAAAATCCACATCTTATCTAACATAAGCCATAAATCAATATCTCATAAACACATCAAAGCATCATCAAATACCATGAATCTCATCATATAAATCAATAAATGTGTATCTCAATATACATGCCTATCTCATCATGGATATCATCTCAAAAATGTTGGCACATAGGCCGATATACAATATAAAATGTCATCAACATGCATGCAAGTCTCATATATACAAAACGCATGAATGAATCAATACAAAAATATTCGGCATGCAGGCCGGTATCATGTACAACACAATAATCAGTACAAAATCTCTTCGACACGCTGAGAGTCATACTATGTCTCTCCCGACCCCTCTGATGCACCTTCTAATGGCCCCTCACCTGGGGCTGGCCTTTGCACAGTAGTGGCCTCACCACTACCCTGTCCCTAGGCTTGTCAGCCAGTTGTACTCTCCACACTGTGAGTGCAGGATCTAGTCCTCTCACTAGATGCCTGTTGTGCTGTGTACTCGGCATAGGAGGGTACATCTAGCCCGATAGATAACAAATAATCCTGGTAATATTTTAACTCTCCTAGGGAATCTCTGAACCTGGCCATGGGCACTATCTGTGGAGATACCATGGGTCCCACTACCTACGTGGGTACCTATACAATGGGACCCTATCCCTAAACCTGCACTGAGCCCTGTGCTGGTACTAGAACCTGAGTCAGCCCTGGAATATGTGCTTGTGCCTGTAGCTGGGCCTGCAGGGTAGTAATTTGTGCCTATGATGTTGTTAGCTTGCCCTACAGACCCATAACCTGCCCTTGCGCTATGGCCAACTGGCCCTATAAATCCTGCACCTGCACCTATAGGGTGACTATCTACCCTCCATCTCCACCTACCTCCTCTCCATCTCCATCTCCCCTTGCCTCTTCATGTGCAGGTACTTATCCCTTCCCTTTCTGAGCCTTTAGCATCGTTATCTAGGCCTATAATGTGGCAACATGTGCCTCTGTACTTGTCAATTGCCCCTGCATGATCCCAAGTTACATCACCAAAGTAGCCACCTGCCCCTATAGGGTGTCTATCTAAACTGTGATGGTGGCTAAGTCTAGATGCCCTGACCTTGGTGGTATGACTCTCAGCTATGCCTCCCACCACTACCTATACCCATCTGTAACCCCAACATCATCAATCTGAGTATCTACAGGTTGTTGCTCCTATCTAGTTGGCACTGTGGGTCATGGTGGAGACATAGGTCTCTCCACATCATCTCTTTTGTATTGTGGGAATGGAGGTAGTACACCCTAGACTAATCTAAACTGGCATCTAACCCACTATACGGGTATCTGTTCATGCTCTCCCACTCTCCTCCCCTCTATCCACAGATGTATTTATAGCCCAGCTAGCTCCGTGGCCATTTGTCTGTATGAAGGGAATCCCACATACTGCCTCCAAATGATGACCACCCTGAGCAACCCCTCCAGCAACCTCCTGTAATAAGCTACATCATGCGTAGCTCTGGCACCTCAAGCCTCTCCCATGGCCAGTACCCACCACTTATACCCCACTCTCAAAACTCTCCATGGGAATGCATATACCCAGGGCATCCCCACTGGTCAAACACAAACAATGTGCTCGTATGCCCAACAATGTAGTAGTATGATGCAACAGATGTTAAACCTCCGCAATCACCCATAGGCTCATAGCTCTCTATACACCTATGTTAGTAATGCAGGTGCCCATGCAAACCATGTCAGATGTATCATCATGTCATGGAGGACTCCCATCAGTGACCTCGGGAATCTCCCCCCCTTTGCATCTGGTAGTGCGAAGCAGCACACTGCCTCCATCATAAGTACCACTAACCTCATCTTCTCTAGATGAGCTCTATACATTGCTCCATAGCTCATGTTAGCGCTATGAAACATCAGGTTTGCTACACCCTCACCAAAAATGGGTGCTAGTAACTCCTCAGATGCCTCTAAAGAGATAGATAACACCTGGGCCCCCAATATGGGCAACCACAGGATCCTATAGATGTCCTCTAGGGTAATTTTCATCTCACCTATCGAAAAATGGAAGGTGTTGGTCACCGAGTCCCATCTATCGATGAGGGCAACCATAAGACTCACCTCCCAGACTATATGTCGGTAGCGCCTCACACCTATCAATCCCACCTCTACAACATGCTACCACTCCACCTGTGTCATGCTCACCTGTACTATCAATAACAAGGGTGGCACCTAGGCTCTCATCTACAGCTCGTCTCTCACCTGCATCCCACAAGAAATGTATTAGTCCACCTTCCCAACCTATGTAATTTTTACCCCACATCCCAACCTACTCTCTTTCCCCACCCCATCCCATTGGCCTTGTCGCTCACCCAAACCCACCCAAACCCATCCACCCTACCTATCTACCCTATCTATCTACCTTAACCCTCATGCACACCCATCTACCTGAACCTTTCTACCCTACCTATCTACCCTAACCCTCACCCACACCTACCCAAACCCATCTACCCTAACCCTCACCCATGCCTACCCACACCCATCCACCTGAAACTATATAACCTACCCTCACCTGAAACCACCCTCAACCCTTACCCACCTACCCTACTTTCTCACCCTAAACCCTTCCCCTCTCACCTAACTTCTTTCCCACCCTACCCTTGCTCTCTTCCCTTTTTTATCCCAATTTAAACTTAGGATTAACCAACCCTGATTATCCCCAGACTGACCACGGTCTCCCTTTGACCAGCACCGGTCACTGTTCTTGTGACCGGTACCAGTCACTACCCACCGACGTCGGCCACAAGTCGACCGACGTCAGTCACTGTCCTGCAGCCCGCCCTGACTTCCCAACCCTATTTTTTTCCCTTCCTAATCATTCTACCCACCTAGCTCCCTCCTTACACCCCTCATTGTTCCTACATTACCCTTTTTCTCTACCCCCTACCCTTCCTCATTCCCATTTCCCTCTATTTTTCCCATTTTTAAATTCTTTCCCCCCAAAAATGCCCCATTTTTCACATTTTTCATATTTTTACTAAATTAACTCGCACATTAATCACAAAGGTTTAACTCCTACCTGATCCCACTGCTGCTGTCATGGTGGAACCTCTGGCCTTCACGCCACTCCTCCCAGTCCCTCTGCAGCCTCTTCCATCCTCAAATGACCTCCAATTCTCTCCACCAATCACCTCACTCGATCTGATCTTGTGGCCCCACCTCTCACTCACTCAATCTTGCCTATGTGGCTCGGTGACCAATCTCTCTTCCGTACATTTTTGTATTCTTCCTCTTTTCTCTCTTTTTGTCCTCTTCTTCTCCTTCACAATACACAAATGAATTTTAAAATGTGGGTTTTCCACTTTTTATACCCTACCCGACTCAACCGACATCGGTTAACCCTTGACTATTACCGGTCTGATGCCCTAGACTACTGTCGTCGGTTCCCCTACACCATCATCAATTCATACCGACCGATGTCGGTTACCCTGCATACTCATTTCCCTAACATTCACCTAATTTTCCTTACCTCCCCTTTCTTTTTCCTTCCTTACACCTACCTGGACCACTTTACCTTCACTTCTAGCCCTCCACCTTCTTCAACCTCACTACATCCGCTATTGAAGACTCCTTATTTCACCCCTTCCTTGGCCTTACCCATGTTATGACCTATCTACCTAGACCTGAAACACTGTTTGTGATCTTTGAACCAATACGATCGCTATACCTTGCGGCACTGTTACCTGTGTTATTTGACCTAATGACTTTACCTAGCCTATTTCCGTGACCATTTATCCTGACCCTACCTTTGGTGTATAAGAACATACCTATAGGTTCCTGCACCTAACCTATGTTGTGTTTCCTGATCTTATCCTATACCTTGGATACCGGATTCACTTCACCCATTTTTGGATAATCCTATTGACCTTAGACGATGTAGAGTTTGCATGTTCTTCAACCTGGTAGCGTGCTGCAGTTTATACGTGCGCGTGTGTTTGAATATTTCTACCTTTGAACCTGACCCATACCTAGATCCCCAGAGTATACCTTTCACCCTCTTCCCCTACACCCACTTACCTTTTCCTCACATTTACCTTTTATCAAACTAGTCACCACTTCAGCCTACTGCCTCGTTAGTTCCTGGTTTGAGGGAGATCACCTTCACCCTCCCATGGGCCAACCACATCTTTTTTTTGTTAGCATCGCTTACCAATACAAGCTATGCAATAAAAAGGGGGAAAATGTAGACACTAAAATTAGGTCACACTCCCCCTTCGTCCCTCGACATATAAGCCCCCCTTTATTACATCTACCTAGCCATGACCCCCTTTACCCTACTAATATTAATTTAATTAAATTAATTCTTTATCCTCACTATATTTATTATTCAAATATCTTATTTAAAAAATATTTACACAAAGAGTTCACTTAGACACCTCACAAAGCTAACTCAACCTAAGACCTATTCTTAGAAAGTTACCATAACTAACTAAGACTTACCCAAACCCTAAAAATCAATTCCTACACTCCCTCTAACCACATTCCCGCATGCTCACAAGAAGCTCCCAGTATAATCTACGGGATAATGACACAAGATCTGAGGAAATCAGGAGAATCTCCCTAAGTTTAGTAAACCTAAAAAATCCCACCTTGACCGATGTCGGTTTCCCCTAACCGTCGCTGGTTAAGCCAGACCGCCATTGGTTACCCCTTTTAACCCCTAAACTACCTTATTCTCAAGGTTGGAAAACATTGGGAGAAAATTGGATGAGAAAGAATGAAATCTCAAAGAGATAATGCATCTTTAGAGAGCCAATTCCAGCAAGAATTGACATCCAAGGAAGGAGATTGAGGATCTTCTCTTGCACAGCCTTCCCAGCCACATTCTAATCTATCCAAGAAAAAGAGGAGTGTGCATGCAGCCCATGCAGAAGATTTTCTTTAGTTGGTGATCACTTGCAACCTTCAAACCCATCATCAGCACCTCCATCCTTCACACATAGACTTTCAGGAATGAAATCCAAGTAAGTACCACATCATACTTTCCTAGTTCTTTCATTTTATTATTATTTTATCATCCATTGTTTATCTTGCTCCCTATTGGCCATATCTAACATTTTGTACCTCCATAGACCCATAAAAACCTTTTAAAAACCTATTCCAATCACCCAATACCTTGTTATACCTAACCGCAGTCGGTCACCCCTGACCGATGCTGGTCTTTATGTTTGCCCAAAAAGCCTTAAATAGAGACCTATCCACCTAATTTTACCTCACCCTCACTCATTGGTGACTCACTCGAGACTTTTATCAGACCTACAGAACCCAGAACCAACCATTTGACCCATGGATTCTATTCTAGCTTAGCTTGTTAGATTAGATTTGTTTTCTTATTGTGTTTTTAAGTGATATACCTAAATTATTTCAAAATAAAAATAGGATTTACCTTGTTTTCAGTATTAATTTGTTTAAAATAGTGGACTAGCTATCTAGGAAGTATCATGCTTCCTGGATCTAGCTCACATTAAGCAGTTCACTGCCCATATTGTTTAATTATTTCTGGTGGTCTTGCTTTCATTACAGGTACTTCCTCCTAGCCAAAAGGAAGCTCTCATGGTCAGCTGTGGATTCATAAGTCATACGCGTGCAACAACCCATCAACCAACATTTGAACAATTATTCCTCTTATGCCTGTTACCCTATTTTTTGTCAACAATTCAAAGAAACAATCTAAGAAAAAGGTGAAACATATAAAAATAAAATGGAATGCTCATCTTAATTCCCCCTTTTAAATTATTGAGCAACATGAAATGTTGCGAATGGAGCTTCCTTTACTTACCATCTAAAGTAATATACTTCATAATGTGGAAGCACACCTCTGACCATCTTCCTAGGAGTGATTTACAAGTTATTTTGTCCTCCATGTAGTGAATTCTTTCATCATCCTACAGGAAATTATAAAATTCATTCTGCAACCTTGTTCTATCCTTAAAAACCTTACTCTAAGCACACTCCATGCTAGTGACATGACCAATCAACTCCTTGGAAATCAAAATACTAATACCCTGCATTGTTACCATGCCTTTATCCCACACAGAAGAAAAATCCTTTGACAAATTCTCATCAAAACCTTTTAATTATTGGAAATAAGAAGTAATCCCACCATTCTTGAAGATATCCCAAATGATAGAATCCCTTTCCAGAGGTTCAACCCTAACCATGTTTCCACCTATCTCGCAGAACTAAAATTTCAACTTGAACAAAAAAGTGGTTAAAAATCCTAAACAAAACAGTGGTTAAAATTCCCAAAAAAACAAAGATATGCAGTAAATAAATGACCCGATCACCTGTACAATAAAAATGATGGCTAGGATAGGTCAGATCTCCAATGCATGCTTAAAAACATTAATTTTCAGCATTTAGGACTACTTTAGTACTGACAGGAAAATCCACCTCATCTCGCCATAAATAATTATGATGAGCCCGAATGCCAAAGTTGGTCGACGTGTCCACACATGAATTAGCTTCATGGAACACATGGTCAATTTGAAAATCTTCAAACTTAGTAAAAAGTTCCCTTGTCTCCTAAATAATAGAATTAATACTTAAATGGTGCTTGGAGATACCCTTCATAACATTTATAATGTATAATGAATCACCTTCTACAAGAAGCTTTTTAATTTGCAAATTAATATCCTATTTTATGCCCTGAAGAAACAAAAAGGCTTCAACATAATTATTAGTTTTATTGCCTATAGGTTTAGCATAGGCTAAAATAAGAGATCCCTTCTCATTCCTAATAATGACATCGACACTAGCTAATCAAGTACTTCCTTTACCAGCACCATCAAATTTAATTTTCATCCATCCCACCCTAGGTTTATCCCATTTAACATTGTCTCTTGAAACATTATTCCATATAGAAACTTGTTGGATATACTTGTTAATTCCTAAAGCTTGAATAACCTCCTTTTCATGATTAGGATATCATTTTTTCTCTTTAAGATTTAAAATAGAAAATTCATTAACCAAATCCCCAAGGATGAAGTTCCCCACTCTGGTTGAGGTATAATGTTTCTCCCTAAAAATCCTACTATTCCTTACAACCATAAACCTCATAGGAAATGGGAAAAAAATACCATGCCTTTGAAATTTTGCATGAAGAAAAAAGGGATTAACCACTATGCATATTAGTCAGTAAAAGACTCCGGTAAGACCCAAAAGACTTGATAAAAATTCAGAAAACCACTAAAAACTCTTTGGGAAAAAGGAAAATACAGGAAAAGGTGTTGAACAATCTCATTGTCATTTTTACAAAGGATGCATCTATTTGGAATCATCATACGTTTAGCCTGAAAATTGTCAACAACAAGAATCTTGTCTTGAATAAAATTCCATAGAAACAAATTAAATTTTGGGATTAAATTATTATTCAAAAGATTTTTTAAAAAATGGTTAGAAGGAGGAACATTCCTAGACACTCCATAACTAGTTCTAATAGAATACTCCCCATCCTTATTCAGAGCCCATTTCAACTCATCCACTTTTTGAATATAATGAATATGCACCCCCCTTGGATTAATATTGATTTTTCTTAAGACTTCTTCAACTTGTTTTTCATTCTTGCAATGTTTTGAGTTGATTTACTTAAAAGGGATTAATTTTATTTGTATATTTTAACAAGCCTATTGGGGCCCAAAGTCGGTTAAAATTTTGACCTAGAATTTTTGGATCAAGTAAGCTATAGAAAAAGGAGAATCTAGATTCTTTTAACATCCTTGAGAAGATGAAGAAAATGTGATCATATCTATGTGGGATTCATTGGCAATTCCAGGCCTAAGGGATCTCTTGCAATCAACCATGGATAACTTTCCTATACTAAATGAGATAACTAAAGAACAAGAGAAAGTTCTCAATAATTCAATGTTGCAAAAGGAGGATCAACCAAGTAGAAACTTGAAGCCTCCACATTTTAATGTGTCATTAATTATAAGGAGTAACTTGGTGCATAATTTCATGATTGACTCTAGAGCAAGAAAATCAGTGATGCCAAAGTAGATTACAGATCAGTTATGCCTCAAATATGAGCCCATTTAAAAAGGTGTAGTGTAGTTGGATGGAACAATAGTAGGAATTATTAGAGTTATCAGATGCCTAAGCCTCACAGTACATGCATATCCCAATGTTTCATTTTATCAATATGTGTCCATAATTTATCTACCTCCATTGTTTTCCCTCTTTGTATCTAGGGATTTTAGTGCCAAAATTGGGGGCTATTTATAAGTAGATTGGTCCCATATGTTCTTAAGGATCGGGTATGGCACTAAATATAATACTAAATCTGAACCAATTGCTACATACCATGTACATCCTTACACCCCTAGTCCTATCAATGGAAATCACACATTATTTGATGTAGAGGATTGTCTTGGTACTCAAGAAGATGAAACTTAGATTGGGGGCATTCTTGACCTGAACTTGTTGAATGGGCACATAAGCAGAATAGCTATGATCTGTACAAGGATATTTCAGAAGATGAACTCTCTTCAAAGAACTATAAAATTGAAGAAGTTGGTCTTGGGATCTATTTCCTACATGAAGAGAATTCACCCTTGTCAAGTGTGACCAAGCCAAATAATGAATAAGAGAAAGGCATATGGAAAATGTGTTTTCATGGATCAAAGAGTAGGAAAGGTGTAGAAGGAGGTGTAGTGCTTTTGTCCCCCAAAGGTATATAGTTTTACTCTTCTTTCATATTTTAGTTTAGTTGTTCTAAAAACACAACAGAGAATGAATCCCTTATCCATGGACTGTAATGGGTAAGAAAGAATAATATAAAAAAACTTCAAGCCATTGGAGATAGTGAATTAATATTATACCATGTTTGAGGTTCCAATGAAGCAAAAAATTCTCTTCTTTAAGCTTATAAACATAAGGTATGGGACTTTTTGGAGGATTTTGAAGCCTTCAATATTAAGGCCATTCCAAAAAAGGAGAATGAGGTTGTTCAAAGACTTGTTGCAATTGGATCATGGTTTGATTTTGTTGAGGATGTTAGGAGAGATAAATTTCAACCTCATATCAGGATGATAGTGAGACCTATTGTACCAGATAATAGCATAAATTGGTAATTATTTGAGAATGAACATAAAATTATCAACTTCATTCAAGAGGAAGCCTAGTTTTATTCAAAAAATAAGGGTAAATTGGAAGAGTGGTATGGAGAATAGGTTTTAAAAATTAGAATAAATAAGCTACCTAAAGGCCTAGTGACGCTAGATTCCATCTTCAACCCCAACGACTAGTTAAGGAAAGAAAATTCAAACATATAGGTCAAGGATGATGATGTACAACCTATCTCAATGGGTCAAGCTAAATATCTTCAGATTGACAACGTAATAACTTCTCAAGAGAAGCATGATTTTTTAAAACTTTGTCAATATTTTGTTGATGTTTTTTCATGGAGCTATAAAGATATTAAAGGTTATGATCCTATCTTAGCTCAACACACCAATTAGTTGGACCCTATAGTCAAGCCTATTAGATAAAAATAAAGGCACATAAATCCATGTATTGAGCCCTTAATGAAGAAGGATTTAAACAAGCTCATTGAAGAAAGCATAAATTTTCCTATCAAACATTCATCTTAGGTTTCCAATATTGTTCCATTTTGGAAGAAGAATGGAGAGATCAAGTTGTGTGTGGACTTTAGAGACTTGAACAAGGCTTCCTTGAAGGATCACTACCCACTAACCTTAATAGAACAAATTACGTAAGTAATAGTAGGTCCAAGAAGATTTTCCCTCCTCGATGGGTACTTAGGGTATAATAAAATCATGGTAAAATAGGAGGTTCAATTCAAGACAACCTTCACTACAAAATGGGGAACCTATACTTATAGGATAATTTCATTTGGCTTGTCTAATACAAAAGTAATGTTCCAAAGGGACACCGACATGGCATTCCAAGAGTTGATTAGTAATATTGTTCTTTTATAGCTTGATGATATCACAATGTTCTCTGAATATGCAACTGATCACCTCCTTCACCTCAGGATAGTCTTTGAAAGGTGCAGGTAGTTCAGGATCTCTCTTAATCCCAATAAGTGCATCTTCTTGGCTCACAAAGTTAAAATTACAAAATACATTATTTCTAAGTAAGGATTAGGAATTGATCCAGAGAGATTTACTACTATTCTTGCACTACCACTTCCTAGTCATAAAAGGCCCTTCAAATATTATTAGGAAGAATCAACTTCATTAGGAAATTTGTCCCAAATTTTTCTAACATTTTCAAGCCACTAACACTAATGTTGAAGAAGAACAGGGCCTTCAAGTGGATTCCTAAGGGAAAAGAGGGTTTTGAATCCATAAAGTAGGCTATTGTGTAGGCCCCAACTCTTGTTAATCCATATTTATCGAATGATTTCATTTTGTATGCCTTTGGAGGTATTGAGACAATCTCATATGTGCTAGTTTAATTGAATCAAGAAGGACTAGAGAAACGTACTACATTATTCATCCAAGGCCTTAACGATTATGAGGTAAGATAATCATTCATTGAAAAATATGTCCTTTTTGTGATAAGAAGTTTAAAGAAATTTGGAAATCTAGTATCAAACAAAAAAAATCATCTACTAATTTTACATGCTAGTGTAAAATATTTTATTTTAAACAAGGATCTAAATAAGAAAAGAGTTGGTTTGGGTAACCAAGGTCATGGAATATAACATTGATATTAAGGTGACCAAGTTAGTCAGAGTTAAAGTTCTATGTGATCATTTGGATTCAAACCAACAGTTTGAATATGATGTTGTTTTAGTATTTCGAGATGACCAAGTACAATTAACCAATACCTTAACCAACTCTTATTGGACTCAGGATATAGTATACTTCCTACAAACAGGTCAATTCCCTCAAGGAATAAGTAAAGCCAACAGAAGGTATTTCAGGATAAATTTTATTCCATATGTGCTTGTTGATAAAAAAATTTCAAGAAAGATGTAATGGTGTCCTTTTAAGGTACATAAAAATAGGTCAAATCGAGGGAATGTTACATGGGTTTCATGATGGAGAAGTAGGTGGTCACTTTTCCTTATGAGTCACAAATATCATAATCATGAAGGTTGGGTAAATATGGCCTAATATTTTCAATGACTGCTATACATGGATTAAAAAATGTAAGAAGTGTGCCTTCTTTATAGGAAAAGAGAAACTAACAGCTCTCCCACTCCACCCCATCTCTGTAAATGAACCATGCATGCAATGGGGGTTTGATTTCATTGGGGTAATCAACCCAAATTCAAGCCTGGGACATAAGTGGATCCCCTCAACCACATACTACTTCACCAAGTGGACGGAGGAAATTACACTCAAGGAGGAAAATGAGGCCATCATTCTATATTTTTATGAGGGTATTGTGGCAATATTTGGTGTCCCTTGCATGATTATTTATGATAATGCTCTAGATTTTCTTGGAGTGAAGATATCTGATTGGGCTATGAATAATGGTATATATTTGAGCATGTCCTCAAACTATTACCCCTAGATAAATGGTCAAGATGAATCCACCAGCAAGAATCTATTAAGGATCATAAGGAGGAATACAAATGAGAACCAAAGAACGTGGCACAAAAAATTTAAATCAGCCTTGTGGGCTGATAGAATCACTCCCAAGAAGTCAACTGGTAATTATCCTTATAGGTTGGTTTATGGAAGGGAAGTAAATCTTCCAATATCCCTTAAATTACCAGCATTGGAGCTTATTAAACAACTAGAGTTGTTTAATTTTGGAGCCATGAAAGTCAAATATGAAGAGCTCACAAAGCTAGAGGAGCTGAGAAGACAAGATATGAAAGCAATAGAGAAATATCAAACTCAAATAAAAATGATCTTTGACAAGAAGGCTAAAAGTAGAATTTTCTAAGAAGGAGACTTGGTCCTAAAATGGGATGTAGGAAGAGCCAAAATAGGGAGAAATTCCAAGTTTAATGCAATGTGGAGTGGCCCTTACATGATTTTAGGTTGCAAGGGAAATAATGCTTTCTAGTTGTCAAGATTGGATGGAGAAGAATTACATATTCCAGTTAATGGAATATATCTCAAACATTTTTATTGAATCAGAAATCTCCTTTGTACATAGTAGATTAGTTAAATTCCTCCAAGTGGTGGTAACACATTGTTCTTTTAGTTTAGGTATACTTTTATATAAGTGATGTTCACACTCTACATGTTCCCACTTAGGACATGTTTATAAATATTTGTTCCTTTATTACTATTGCACTTTCCATTTTCAAGCAGGATAATATGATGAGAACAATTAGTTACTAACCCAGGCAGTTTCAAGTGACAATCTAGTTCATGCAGTGCTTCAGATGGACTTAGGGGTAACTTTTTCAAGTATTAGATCAATTTCAGTTTTCATTCTAACTCCATAACCAATGGATGTTTCAAGGCTCCTGATATTTTCAATCTAGCAAGTAGGTTGTCCTAAAAGTCACCAAATTATTTTCCATTTTTTCACCTCCTACAAAATAGACAACATAATTATCCTAGGCATTGGCACTTAATGGAGTGCATGTATTTCAGATACTAGGATATATCATGGATGGCTCGGCCAAGTTTTGATTGAGTTTATTTGATGCAATGAGATAGGTGAGTTACGATGGATGAGTTATGACCAAGTTGGTTCAAGTTGAGAAAATGAGCCAGGTAGTAAAAATGTTACCACCTAGTTGCATGTTTGGTTCTACCAACTGATAGCATTATAGCCTAGTACCGACCGATAGAAGGAGCAAGTAGGTGGTGAAGGGTTGGCAAGTTGTAGGTGAGAAGTGGCACAGGGGCACCGATAGAATCTTTAGATGCTACCATCCTATAACATATTTTGATACTACCAGACGGTAACATGTATGGATGATACTGGTTGGCAGCATATACAGATTCTACTGGTCAATAGAATCTTCGGTGCTATTAGCTAGTAACACAAAGGTGGAAACAACAGATGGTTAAGTGGTGATGTAAGGGATGTTGATAAAATATAAAGATGCTACCAACCGGTATTAAATATATGCTATCATCTGATAAATAAATTATTCTACTGGTTTGTTGTGAAGGAAGAGATGATCATGAAAATGAGGAAGGCCAAAATATGGTCACTACCGAACGGTTGCAACAAAGCATGCTACTAACCGGTTGCATTTTCATAACCAACTGAAAGTAGGGGAACAAGGTAAATTTATGCAACTTGTTGACAAAAAATAACATACTCCCAGTGGACACCATGAAGATTATGCAATCGGTCGATTGGAGACAAAATGCTATCTTCCTTAGGTAAAAATGTATACAATTAGATGCATACAGAAATATCAATGATGGACTGGGGATTAATGAACATGGTATAGAGTAGTTTGAAAACTAGTTTAATGAGGTATGTCACCCATGGATACCCGTGTAAGTAAGGTACCCTTGGGAAGAAATTTTTTATGGCTACCCATACCTATTTTCAGAGATTTAATGTAGGGTGTCGATTGGTGAGGCTAATTTTATGATTTCTCTTTATATAATTGTTATCCAATTTTGCATACATGGAAAAATTGGACAACGGGGTCCTATTACGATTAAATTACGACATTGGTCCCAAGGACCCACTTCCGGTAGAGGGAGATAAATCAATTTAAATAATTAATAAATTGATAAGTGAGCCCACCTAGCCCAACTCGGGCTCAACTCGGTGCTAGATCAATGCGTAGTCCAATGCCAACTCATTGTAGAGCTCAATGGGGAGCTCAGTCTATGGTCACTTCAAAATAGAGCTTGTAAGTGAGTCACAGTGGGCTCGATCCATGCATAGAGAGATCATTACAGAGTGTTAAAAGGCCAACTTGGTGTGATATGAGCCTTAATGTTGAAAGATAAAAAATATGATGGAATGGTTTATCTTTTGTATATCTTGTTCAAGCTAAGTGGTTATGAAAATTAGGTGAGCTTGCTTGTTTTTTGGTATGCGATCCATTGAGGAGTTTGATGAGCTTAGCTCACTCGGTCAAGATAAATAGTGTCAAATCAAGAACAAAGAGATGAGTCAGAGGAGGAGCTCGTGCCTTCTCCTAACTCATTCATGACTTGGATCACAAGCCTTAGATGAGTTCATGAGTTGAAAAGGAAATCTTGGTAGCTGAGTTTGGCTCACTGTAAAGGAATCTCGATAGGAGTGAAGGATGTTTCAATGGGACCTCAAAGTGGAGATCACAGCTCAGCCAAGGCACATTGGGGGAAGTTTTTTAGCACATTGCTAGTGAAGTGGGAGGAAAGGGTGCGTAAACCCATGCTAAGGCATAAAAATGGAAATCTAGGTGACAATTTCCATATGGATACATTGAGACAACAAACCAATACAAACTTTCCACTTCACAGGGATTGTGAAAAGCATCACCAAATGGGAATAATTACTTGGCAAGCCAGAGGAGAAATTCTATGAACTAAATGTGCTAATGAAGAGCTCGAGTCTATGGTTAAGATTCAAGCGAGTTTTCGAGTTACCTTTCAGGTTGACGAGATGGTTGGTAGGATGAGTGAGTCATTGGGGAACTACCACTTTTAGAGGAGCTAGTTCCGGTCCCAAAAATACAAAGCATGATGAATTTATATCACTGTGTATAGGAGATAAATGTTCACACAGGAAGGGAAGAGTTTATTTATTAGAGGCTTGAGCTTGCGAGAACTGTCATTCAAGAAATCCACCAAATCGAAGAAAAACTTGAGGCATTGAGATAGATTTGGAGTTCATAACCAATGAGCATAGGTTCATTGTTGTCAAGGGAAATAATTCAACTCATTTCATGGTAGAGGTCCAACATTGATCCAGGTCACAGATCTTAGAGAATCCATTGGAGTTTTTTTTTAGTGCAATAGAGTCAGTTTGATGAAAATATAATCAGAGAATTAGCGTATAATCACTCAGAAAATTATGGGCTCAAGTCGAGATAGCACATGGAGCTCAATAGGAGAGTTGGAGATCACTTGAAATAACATGACTATAATATTCATTGTGAATGGTATAGGGAGATAAGTCATTAGCATGTGAGATAAAAATTTGAAAGCATTAGGAGGAACATAGCATGGCCAAGGAGATTGATAGATTTATGAGGGAAAATTTTCCTTCAAACTTTCCATGATAGAACAATAAAGTGGTCCAAGTTGAGGAATTTGGATGAGGTCACAGAGAGGATAAGTTAAAACTAATCTCGAGAGAATTATGAAGCATAAAAATCCAAGCTCATAGCTCAATCTTACAGAAGACTCGGTGGTGGAAGAATTTCAGGCTTGTAGAGATGAGTCATGAGGGGACAAGGACCCGAAAGTTGATATCTACATAGCGATTTCATCAGTCGATGCATTGGGATAGAGATTTACTTGGAAAGCCAAGTTAAGACTGAGAAGGAGTTGTATGATCTCTGAAGGAGCTTGGTAATGGGTTGATGCAAGGAAGATAATGGAACTTGTTTGATGTGATGTTGATAGATATTTAAGAGTAAGGATATATATGAGTGGATTGAGATGAAATGAGTTAGTCATATGATGAAAAAAATATGGGCTCATCACATCTGCAAATAGGGGCACTGAGGTAAGTGTTTGAATGAGCTTGTAGTTGGAGTTGGGAATGATTTCCCAATATACTGTGGAATAAAGTACCAGGTGGTGGAATGCTCGAATTGAGCTTATTTTTTTATAAGAACAATAAAGAGAGAGCTCTAATCTCATTGATCTCACCAAGGCTACATGATTCTACAATGACAGAGATGAAATACATGAAGGACTCATTGTTCCAGTCAGGTTGCTTGGTGAATTGAGCACATATATCTAGTCCAATGCGAGGGGGCCAAGGAAAATGAAAATGAGCTCATGATGTTTAGGAGAGCTCTCTCATGAAGGAAATTAACTCGACATGGACCAGGATTTGTAAGCCAAGGTTGATGAAATCATGGTGAAGCCATGTAGAAATTGTAGGAGGTATGATTTCCTTGCAACATAATAGAACTCAATTATTCGAATAGATTTTGATCGTGGTACAGAGGTTGATGGCTTAGTAGAAAGCTTGTAAAGGGAGGCTTTCTCGATGTCTTGTCGGTGAGTATAAAGAATAGAGTCTGAGATCAGCAGAGGGTTTGGTGGCTAGGTAATGACGTGATGAGAAGATCATTTTGGCCATGATGCGTAAGAAATAGAGGAAGCTCGGTGTCTTGTACTGGGGGAGCTTACACAAAAATTAGCAGAGACCACTTAGGTGATGAACTCAAGTCGTAGTAATGAAATTCAGATCAGTGGTGGTCTCAACTCTGTGATGGATCTCAGAGAGGACAAGCTCAAGGAAAAGTGGAAGATAACTTGATTTTTTTCAATTCAGGATGGTCAAAACATTGGCAGAACTCAACTCGACAGCTGAGCCAAAATCAAGATGGACGAGCTCATGATAGAAATGGCTCAGTGACAAAGGATAGCTTGATGAGCTAAAAACTAAGCCAGTGAATTCATAGAACGTAAAGGATATCGGTAAAGTTTTGAGCTCAAGAAAAAGATTTTTCTTGGAGGAAAAGTGGAGCCTGATGAAGATAAGCTCAACTTTCATGTTGAAGAACTCATTTTAAGAGCTTGATGACTACGGTAGGGTGTTTGGTATGGGATCTCATCAGCTATAGGTGTTGAACTTGGTGGTGACCTCAATGCAAAGTTACAACTCGAGGATGATGCAATGAGTGAGCCTGGATTTAGTGCTCAAACAAAGGATAGTTTGATGCATATCAAACAAAACTCGGTGGTGAACTCGTGCAAAGGAGTTTTGGGTTCAACGTGGAAGAAGTAAAGGGGATCGGTTATGCTGGAGAGCTCGTTTTGGGAACTCGATGGTAGAAGCTTAGCTTGGTTGTGGTAAAGGATGGAAGAACATGTGACCAACTCATTGAGTTAGCTCATGCGAGCCAACCACCAAGTTAGTTCCTTTTTGAACCATTCACATGAGATCATCCCTATTCAATGAAAACTAGTCAATGGGGCATCCCACCATTATTTTATTTATTTTTTAATTAAATTAATATTTTTATTTTAAATATTTTATTAATTGTTAGGAGTAGTTTAATATTGTGAACATTATTATTGTGTAAATAATGAGTTGGTGACAACTCATAGAGATATCTTAGAGATATTCTAGGTTTGTTGAGTGAGAATAGGTATTGGGAGAAATAAGTGAGAGTTTGTTGAAGATTAGAGTTGAATCCTCTTTCATAAAAGAACTCCACTCTATATATGCAACCTTGTCTTATTGAATAAAACATCTTGGATGAATATAAAAGAACTAGGAAAAGTGAATAGTAAACCAAAACATCCAACCTTTAGAATGTCATATTCTTCAAGAAAGACAAGTCTGGCTTAAAGTTTACAATTGGTATTAAAGGTTAAAGTGATCTGATTCATTTCCTAACAACCTAGTGAAAGCTTAATTATTATTTTTGAGGAACATACTTGTTTTTATAATCCCTTATTGAAGCAGACCTCCAATGAACTCAGTTTTTCATTTTAAGCAAGATTTAGGTATGAATGTAAGCATCGTGAGAATTCTCCAGGAGATATAGAGTTTAGCATTCTTATCAATTCACATTCATAAAATCTGGGGTCTTCTCAGATCCAACTAGACATGCATACGTGAGCTCAAAAAGCTCAAAGTGTTTTAAGAGAACATGAAAAAGTATGCAATAGCGAAAAAATTACTTCTTGGATCCATAATAATCATTAGTTATATATTTCTAGGACGAAATGAGATAAATACAACAATATCATTTTACCCAACTAATGAGGTTACATGAAGTCCATTATTCCTCTAATAACCTACAGTCTCGAAGTAGGATTTGAAACAAAATAACACTTTCCACTATACAATTTATCAATCATGTCACACTCAATATGTAAACATTTTTTTCTGTCCCAAAATGATGGTGTAATGTCTATACAGTGAAGAATCCTTCAAAATTCATTTAGTCTGTAACAATGTGCAGGGAGTGACATCATCCAGTTAGAAATCTAAGGATTTCTATCATACCCATGCTAATTTTGTTTAATACAACTGCAAGGCATAGTCTATGCTTTGTTTTTCCCCAATACGAGAACAGAATGATGGTCTTGAATAAAAGTCTACCTAACAATAATAACATCAAACTACAAACACCAGTTTTTTCTACTCAAGGTACCTTGAATTCTGAAGTATCTGATACTTAACAAGGTTTGATATATTTGAGACTTCCCACATATGATACAAATGGAAAACATGTCAAGAAAGATTCTCAGATTCTAACAATACCATAGATATGAAACATTGCAATTTGAAAAACAGTACACTTCAGAAAGTTTACTTAACAAGCATAATTACTTTTTCAAGCAATAGATTTTTAAGGATTCATAGCAGAAGCAAGATTACCTATGAAGTATGAAAATGATAATACTAGATCTCATTGTCAATCAAATACCTGTCATACCAAAATCAATAATAGCAGTCCAAAGAAATTGTTAACAAAAACACCATTGAAGAAAAATGAGTGCATTTAAACTGATCAATCCGACACTCAATTTTTAACCAGAATATATCCATAAATGAGCAGACATTCCTAGCTTTTATGAATCTGCCCTTAAGTACCCCAATCATAAGAATTAATGGATAAGGAGCTCATATAATTCCTTGACTAGACTTTCTCCTGTCTTAGCAGGGACATTGATTCATGTTGGAAATCACCAAGGTAGGAGCTTCGATTCTTACCCACAAAACACGTCAAAAACCCTCGATGAGGCCATTCTTCTTCTTCTTCTGGCTTATAGTTTTCACAGTTGCTAACTTTATCATTCCAACA
Source organism: Taxus chinensis (assembly GCA_019776745.2). NCBI lineage: Eukaryota > Viridiplantae > Streptophyta > Pinopsida > Cupressales > Taxaceae > Taxus > Taxus chinensis. The sequence continues at coordinate 490,904,953 of CM034146.1, forward strand.
TACATTTGTAAGGAATAATAACAATTCATGTAAGGATTCAAACTATGGTTTGAATGTAGAAACAAACCTGACATGTAGAGATCCCAATGCTAATGAAATAGGTGACCAAATGCACCAAAAAAACTGAAATCCTCTTCTTTCCATCTTGAATCTGTTCCTAGGTGGTTTTTCACCATTTCCAAAAATATTACACGATGTCCAATAGGACTGATGGATCCTTCCATTTCTCCCACCACTGTCCATCTTATGTTGTACAATGACTAAATTCAAAATTCATGTAAGGTAATGAGCTTTGCAAAGGAACCAACTTCATTACCCCCTAACATTCCTCATGAATTCACCATAATTTGACATGCAGAAAAGAGATAAGACCATAGTAATTCCTTAGGTGAAATTTCTAGTAGGTTGGAGCCACCGATGCTTCCCCTCTCTATGTCATCACATGTTAGGTACTAGTTTAGATATAGCAAAACATTAGGTTATTGTTCAACATAATGAGTTTAGGTGACTAATCATAGAGATCTCTTAGGTCTAAGTATAAAGTTTAGTCTTAGGTCCTTTAGTTGAGTTAGACATCCCCCATTGACAAAAGATACAGTGAGTAATTTAGGTTAGGTTACACCTAGGATTAGAGTTGACTCCAATTTCATAGGAGACACTCCAATTTAATATATGTAACCTTAGTATATAGTAAGAATAAACATCCCAAATGAATCACAAGAAGAACTAGATTACCACCCATGTGTCAGATACAAAGCAGGGATTCTCATGGAGATCACTCGTGACTTGAGCATAGTTAGAGTTCTGAGATCCTTATGACTTAATCCAGCTTGGTCAATATGACCAGAAGATCATTGAATTATAAGCATATTCCTTGGATTAAATGAAATTTATCCAAGGTAAACTGTTGTTTTAAATCCAAAAAATGATGGAAACTTTTAAAGTGCATCAATTTCAAGTGCAACAAAGACATCATGGACCTTCAATTTCTCATTTCCCAATTTAGTGAATTATTCAACATAAGAAGAGATCTAATTAATTTATTTTCTATTGAACATAAACATGGTAAGAATTGCTACCTATTTCAACAGATAACATATTAGGTCTACAACAAACTATACTTTCATGAGATCATAAGAGTACACCATCTTACAACAAGAACTCAAGAGTACAAGTTGTCCTTGCAACTTCAAAATAGAATTCATCATAGATATCAACCATGTTATGAGACTGTTACATGGACCATCATTGAGTGCTTACTGAAGGCTTAAATGATACATTGTGCATGTTATTGAAGTGATAAAAGTGTGAATATTTTGAGAATGAGTGGTGTATGCCCTTCAGTCCTACCATAATTTTTTGGGGACTAGATAAAGTTTCTCATGATTACAGGTAACATTTTGTATAGTTCAAAATTTATAATGGAAAGGTTCTTGAGAGTTATATGGGCTTATCAAGTGGTGTAGCATTACATACCCCTTTGTATTGTACTACCATGTTCACCCTTCTTAAGTTGAACCATAAACTAGACTAGAAGGATGCTACATAAGTTATTTGTATGATTGCGGTTAACAAAGTGGAATGTGTGATGTCCATAGTTTATGCGTGCAACCTAAAAATTTAGCACTCGACCTAACTTACAGTAGGTGACGTTGACTTGTGGAGCACACACCCTTTTCAAATTGACCCTTACTGACTCTCAGATTCAACGTTACCATCAAGTGGGTCATTGTCCCTAGTATGGGTGTTCATTTCTTGCAAGTATCTTGCCCCAAAACCCATGCAAGGGGGGATGGATTTGGAGGTATACATATTCATCCCTTTCCAATCCACTAGGAGTAGTACACCAATCCCTCCCATGAAGAGAAGTCCTAGAAGAAGTGCAGGAAGATTCAAAGGAAGAAGAAGTCCCATGAACAGGATGAGGTGAAAGCATATGATACTTCTATGACAGAGGAATGTCTTATTCACATTCGTACCACAATAGGAGAAATGGCACCAACACTTGGTGACAACAATAGTGCTAAAAGGCCTATCATATGTGTAGGGCATGATGAAGTGAAACGGAAGAGGAAGAGATCTGAAGACAAGAAGTGTTCTAAAACTTTTTTGCAGTTACGATGCTCTACTACATGATCAGAGGAAGGAGCAAGAGGAGGACAATGCTTTAATTCTACTTTGGAAGTTAGATGGTGAAAACTTTTGAGAAGATGGAAGCTGAAGTTTAGAGCCATGGTTGAGGGCACTAGGCATGTGAGCATATTTTGAAAGATAACTTATGTAGAACCAGCAGAGAAATTCCAGCATGATTTTTTCTTCTAGCATAGACTCAACTCTATTGTACTCCAGGAGAAGGAGATAGAGAGGGGACTCCTTTAGTATAAAGGAGGATAAAGGCACTTCTACCATAGGACCTATCCTAAGTAGAGGACAAAGCATATTTTCAATCACTTGAAGAAGTGGACCCTCGTGTCCACCACATAGGGACTTTGTTGGATGACCCCCACAAAGGTGTTAGTATTTCATTTTAGGTATCTCAAACTTCACCCTAGTCCACTTAGAATTATAAGTTGCATGGTTCAGGTATTTGTATGGACCAAGATGGGGGTGTGTCCAGAATTAGTAATAGGTAGAGGAACTAGTATTTTATGGAGTTCTATCTCAAGTAGAAAGTCCCACAACTTGAGAGATGGTCTCATGTTGGTAAAAATTGGGGATTTGCAATGCATAATCCCAGGGTGCTACTTTTTTGACATAATTAAAAGACCTAGAGATGAAATATAAGGTGCATAGATCCTTACTCACTTGTTATTTTCAGATGATCAGCTACTAAAAAATGATCATTGTCAGAAGATGTCTGCAGAGGTGATTTCCCAACATTTACTTGAAGATGTAGGATCCACAAATTCGTAGCAACTTAGTCACAAAAAAGTCAAGAGACATTCTCAACTCAGATGAAGTATTATAGCATGTGCCAAGGATTGACAGGGGATCCAACAAACATGAACTAAGGAGGTGTATGACTGAGATGGCGCCCTAGTAAAGAGAAGTATCAAGGGGACATTATGTCCAACATTGTTTCAAGCATATAGGCTAGAACTTATCTATGAGGATAGAAAACTATGAGTAACTCGAGGACCTCGTGGGAGTAATTACTCAATGTAACATCAATGGATGGACATGGGCCACATAGCTGCAGAGATCACAACCACTGAAAAGAAGAGAACAAGGTCACCATTGAAGCAAAAATCTACTGAGTTTGGAGATACTTTCTCTCCATACTCAAGGAAGTTTTAAATATACATAGCAGACCTAGGGGCTTTAACAACTGTAGAACAATGCATAGCCAGATTGCATTTATGCATGGGTGATAGAGGATAATGGCAACCCTTAAGTTTTTGTATGAAGACCACCCAACCAACAAGGAAGAGCACATCAAATGGCTCCATATGAATCCAATTATTTAATACCTACTCCTATTGCAACCCCAAAAAATCAAGATAAACAGCTTGTAGAAGCTGGACTTCAGATTATTAAAAAAACTTTTGAGAGTTCCATCATCTTATAGAGGAGAAAAATGGATGAGTACATCTCCCTTAGGTGTCTATTGAACAGAAAAAGTATGATACTTAGTAGAAGGCACACAGAAGGTTCACGTATGGGACTAGGGGTGTGTTTAAAGGAATGTGACAGTTTAGGGAAGGAAACATGCATATGAAAGACAAGGACATATTCAAGACTTATCCATTTTCATGATTACGGGCTATTTTTGGAGATAGTGTGCAGAGAACACAAACCAAATAAAGACTTTTGCAACGACACATATTGGCTATTTTTGGAAGAGTTTCTAACTAAGTGCTTTGCATGGATTCAAGCCAATAATAGAATTATTACTACTCAGTTAACCAGGAGAGATCTATTATTAGCCCACTTACACGTGTGTCTATTATTGTAAAGGCACATGGCTATTTTCAGCATGCAACCTATTTTGGGAATTATGTAAGAGGTGAATGGAAAGACCCCACCCTTATAAATATGTAGTGATCTATGCATAGTATAGGAGGACTGATGTATGAGCTATTGTGAAGTTATGCTGTTAGATTTGATGCACGTGCATGAAGTTATGTGATACTACTTATTGTAAGGAAGATTCTGTGTATTTACCGTGTTTAATATAATGAAGTGTATTGACTGATTCAAGGTGTTAGACATGAATATAACTAGATCTTGCATGGTAGAATTCATTATGGCTATCTTGCTTGAATCCATTACTCCTTAGATATAGATCTGTACTATGCTTTGTAGAATGTTTATACCAATTATGGATCTGAATGCATTAACTCTTCATCTTGCTAACATCCTACACAAGTAAACTCTAAATAGGGGCCTGGTACCTTTACATGCTTTGGGTGAGCGCTCAGTTTAGGCTGGGTGATGTGCTAGCACGCCTTGGTTATTTCTAGTAAATTCTAGGCTGCATCATTGGTTATGTTGCCAGGACCCTCTTTTTTAGTTGTTTTCAAGATGGTTTACAATGAATACATATCAATTGACCCTATCAAGTGTTGAGGAGTGGATACAAGATCTAGAAGAAGTAGTACACATGGAGTTTCATCACCAGATCTGAGTTTAACACATACGCATGGAGTGGAACAGAATCTATATGATAGTTTTTATAAGAGATTATTTTCTATTTTTCTGGTAGAACTGTATACGAGTGGCTGGTTTCTTATGTGTCTAAAAGGGATTGAAGGTATTGCACCCTTTTCCAGATGCAAGAATAATTTGAGGCCCTTTATGATGCTGATCTAATTTGGACATGCTCTTTGGATACTTGGTTTTTTGGTGTTGTGAATAGTTATATTCTAGAGTACTCAATTTCCACTTATTCTTTCCCAAATGTAGCAAAATTCCATTTTTGGTGATATCCCAGGAGAACTTACTTGTGAGGAATTCCACTAGTGATCAAAATCTTAATGGTGACCCTAAAATTGGAAAAAAAACCTATGGTTAACTAAACCCCACCATGTGTGGGGGAAGGATCATGTTTGGTGAAAGGTGGAAGACCTAGCAGTAGAAAGGTAGAGATAAGAAAGGCAGCTTAAGTATAATGAGGCACACAAGAGGGAGATAAAGAAGCAACGAGATGTTACAGAGAAAATGGCGTTGAGGAGAAAGATGGATCATGAAGGATTTGGATCTCACACAAACAACATGGAGATAGAGCATCAGGAACTACCTCATTTGGGAAAGCATGACAGGTAACCCCCCTCGGCCTCACGTGGAAGCACACCAACAGAGAAAACTTGGGCCATAGGTGCGCATATGAATCTACCTGGTAACCTAGCCCTTGCACTTGGTTTTCCAGTATCTAGTGTGATAAGTAGTCAGCAAACTAATTTAGGCAGTGGGAGAGAAGGAGTAACTCACATAACAAGTACATCGATGGTAGGTAAAATGTCTTCATTGTTATTTAGCGGTTCCTTTTCAAGTGCATCATCTACAAATGATTCAATCACATAGAATTTTGAACTCACTTCTGGGAGTGTTAACACTTCATAGACTGTAGGGGTGTAGTTCAGTTATACTATTGGGACATACAGAAGTACATCTTATGGTCTACTTCCAACTATAGGTGGAGGATCAGGAGGTATATGTGGTTCTAGTTTCAATGGATCTAGTGGTTTTGGAGGAAGAGGAAACATAGGAGGTTCTGGATTAGGTGGGTAAGGTCCACACCAAGCCCAAAATATTTACATGGAGATGTCCCTTCATCTGCCAAAATATAGGGGTATAGAATATGTTGCTAAACAAGTGCACATGTGTGAAATAATGTGGCGTGTAAAAGGGATAATGAATTTTGAGCCTAAGGTGAGTCAATTTTCCACTACGTTACAATGAAGTGCACACAACTGGTATAAAAAGTTTGACCTTGATCAAACATGCATAGACTATGTAACATTAAAGGATGTTTTCCTTACAGAGTTTCACATCCCTGATTTCGAGCAGAAGATTATAAGTGTGCTCGAGGATTTTAAGCAAGGAACTACTAAGAGTGTTAGGGATTATGATTACCATTTCAAAACACTTTTATTTAAGCTTTCTTATGATATTCATGTAAGAAAACATGCATAATGATTCATTGGAGTTCTGATCACACATTTTAGAAGGGCTTTATTGCATAAGACATACATTGATCCATGCAAAGCACTTGAAGTAGATTTTCACGTTGAGGTAGTTAGGAGCATAGACACTGGGGTGAGACTATTTTTTGAAGCACAAATTGCAGCCATGGCAAAGCAGTTGGAGAAACTATCGGAAAATTTAGCACATGAGACTTGCACAGGGATTTGGTGTATAGATTATGAAGTGGAAGGTCACACCAAGGACAATTATCCCTGCAGATCTATGTGTTCACTACTGCTAGATAGTAAGATATGTCATTTGAACCATGATGTTAGCCACTACCCATTATTGTAACACATAATAAGGAAGATCATCTCTTGCTATTGTAAAATTTTTAGGTCCATGAATCACTTGATGAAAGACTTCCGACTGATTGGTCAGATCCATGATGCTATAAATATTGGTGTATGACAGACGATAGTATCAGATAACTCTAAGGGTGATGTAGCCTAGAATTTACAAGATAACACCCTAGTCGCACTGGCACATCACTCAACATAGACTAAGCACTCACCCGAAGGGCGTAAAGGTATCAGGTACCTCCTTAGGGTTGCTGTAACAGGATGTTAACATGATAAAGGAAGAAACATATAGATTCATAACTAATCCATCATTCTATAATGTATGCTACCCTAAGATCTATGAAAGAGTACGCTTAAACAATAATCATCATTGAATCAATAACATGCACTACACAGAATAACACTTAGATTTAACAAATATCTTCCATCTATTAATAAATATAGAAGCTCCTTACAGTACTTTTAATTTATACCAATGCGTGTATGGAACTGATACAATAATTCCGTCATATGTGTATATTCTCCATTACATATAAATACATCCATCTTTCTCTCATTCACCACCACCTGACTATGCACCTAACATCATATATATATATATAGGGTTGGGATTTACCCTTCACCATTTATCTATTCCAGAAATAGGTCACATGCTATTGATAGCCACACACCATTTAAAATCATAGCCACACATGCAAGTGTGCTATCTATAACTCCCTTACAGTTAATTGAAGTGTTAATTCTATTCTTAGCTTGTCTCCATGCATAGATGCTTTGAACCACTTCTCCAAACATAGATAATGCATGGCACACACATCTCTGCATTGTTGATGTGTTCTGCATGCCATCTTATAAAAATATGCCTCTATGCTCAAAATCAGATAAGTCCTGAAATCTAAACTTTCCTTCCATGTGTGGGTCCTTTTGGTCCTTTCACGCCTTTGATCTTGGCCTTCTATCCCGCGCGGACTCCTTGTGTGATCCTTGACAAGTATTCTTTGATCAACAAAGGGTAAGGGTGAACATCAGGATTGGGATCACAATCAAGTGTGTATGATCAGAATGAAATACATTTTAAAGGAGGTCATGGCAAAGGTTAAGGATACTTTTGTGGATTTGAAGGCTGAGGCCATGGTGGTGGACGAGGTGATTTCCCTCGTGGAACATGTTATACATGTGGATCCCCTGACCACTACAGGCATGAATGTCCCCAAAATATTACATGTTCCTTCTATGGAAAGAATCATAGTTATGAGGAATTATTGGACCTATATGAGCATCTTAGTAAGAAACATAAGCAAGAAAACAAAGGTGCATGAATGGTTAGGATACAATGTGCTATGGAAAATCAGTGGATGCCCAAGTTAGAACTAGAATCCAAGGTATTTCCTATAAAGATCACTACCCACACTGAAGTGACACACCCAAAGAATCGTTGCAGAAAAATACTACCATCACTAAGGAGGAGGTTCTACATACACAGTACCCATATCATGTCAATCAGAAGGAATTTTATCAAGAAACTATGGAGGTACTTAGAAATCTTTAGGGTGAAATATATTGTTTAAAGGAGAAATCATAGAAGATGGACAAAAATAAAACAAAAAAGATGGTCCAATCTGATATTGATGACTTGAAGGAGGTGTGCAGAATGTTGTGCTATGATAATATCATTCCATTGTTAGGGAATTGGCTAAAGGAAAACACTCTGTGCGCAGGTATTGAGACTGGACGACAGATCCTGCATGTAAATATTTACCCTCATAACTTATAATATGACAAGGAAATCACTTTGAATGTTGTTATGGATGGATGGCGTTTGAGTAATATATTGATTATACAGGCACATATGTCAATGTGCTTACTTTAGATGCATGGGTATAGATAGAGAGACCCCCATTACAACCATCTTATAATGTGTTGTTTATGGCTAATCAAACCAAGGCCAACCCTATTAGAGTTTTACAAGATGCTTCCATTACTATACAAGGGGCCAAGTTCATAGGAGACTTTGAGGTTTTGGCACTTGCAGATGAAGATAGCTTCCTAGATCTACTTAGGCACCCTTGGTTTTATACAAATAATGTTGATCTTCATTTCGAAAAGGGATAAATCAGCTTTGAGAACAAGGAGGAAAGGGTTATTATCCCTTTAATCATATGGAAAATTTGTGCCCTATATTGAGCCTTTGAGTGAGGAAGATATGAATATGATTTATGTACGTGTCATCTGGGACCCAAAAGTTCTTGAGCCATCTAAAGAAGGAATCCTTTAGTGGGAATATGCATAGTCTATTAGCGACACTAAAATTTTTTCTTGTGATAATTGGGCTCATGGCACTTATGACATGGTAGGGCATGAAGTAAGAAGAAAATTTGCATGGAATAGTAGGCCTCATTTTATCAGGAGAATAGGTAACAACTCAGTACCTTTATACACTTGAGAAGGAGATCCTACGGTATTTTTTTGCACCATGGAGGATGAGTGGATAAACTTGTTGGAGAGACGGAATATGCTAGCATATACCCTGCGCAGGACAATAGTGCACTGGTGGGTGGTTCATAAGGATAATCTTGTAGGATGGAATGAAATTAGGATTTTTCTTTCTACTTGGTTTTCAAGGAGCAATGCACCTACTCAAATATGAACTTATCATGGTAATCAACTTGTTTAGCACCATGTTCAGTAGTGTGAGAGAAACTCGATAGAGGAGTTGGAAGAATTACCACCTTCACTCTGGGTGCACAAATTTTATTCCCCTTTACAAGGTTGTGCGCATTTTTGGTATGTATATGTGGAAATCCATAGAGAGGATAGAAATTGGCAAGTTTTGATTGTAGGAATGATCCATACTTTTGACTAATTCTCTACTAAACCTCCATTAGAAGAGGCATTAAGGGTTATAAAGCAGTTAACTATGGGAGATAGTGCAAAGGAGGAAGAACTTGTTCAGGAGTTATTTGATGGAAATGAATCAGGAGCACATTTTTATGAAGAAACAGAGATAGATGCCACACTACTTAAGTATGCTTTCCTTGAGAAAGCACAAGGAAAAATGGTCTACTTAGTGGACAATGAAGAATTAGAAAATATGGATGTAGATCATTCAACAAGTTGACATGAAGTTTTGGATAGTGCAGATAAGGCCACGCATGCCTATCATGAAAGTATTAAAATAAAGAAAGTGAATATTGGATTGGATGCTGAGCCTAAGGAGGCCATAATTTGGGATTATTAGTCTGACTCTGAAGCGGAAAAAATCATTGAGTTACTACGAGATTATCAAGACTTATTTCCTAGGGGATACCATGAACTAAAAGGCATGCATGAATCATTAGGAGAAATGAAGATAAATCTTAAGGAAGGTGCACACCTGGTCATGAAGATACCCTACAAGATGAACCCTAGATTGCATGAAAAGGTCAAGGAAGAAATTGAAAAAATGTTGAAGTCTGGAATCATCAAGCCCCTAGACGAATCAAAACGGGTTAGCCCAATGGTGATCAATATAAAGAAATATGGTTGTATTAGAATATGTGTGGACTACAGGGAGTTAAATGTTGCATGTGTGACTGATCCCTTCCCTACACCATTCACAGAGGAAATATTATAAGGTGTTGCAAGGCACGAGATTGATCCCTTACAGATGGATTCTTTGGGTATCATTAGGTTAGGATTGCGTAGGAGGATCAGGAAAAGACTACTTTTACCACTGAATGGGAAAGTTTTTCCTATACAATGATGCCTTTTGGTCTAAAAAATTCCTTTTGTATTCTTGCACATAGTTTTCCAAGCATTCAAGGATTTCATTCATAAATTCTTATAGGTTTATTTAGATGACTGGATAGTGTATGGACTTATTAAAGATCATTGTGACAATTCACACTTAATGTTTGAAAGATGTCAATAGTTAATCATCTCTTTGAACATCAAGAAATGTGTATTTGCTACACCATTTGGCAGATTGTTAGGGCACATCATCTCCAAGGAAGGTTTGTTGGTTGATCTAGCTAAGGTTGCAGTCATTATTGGCCTAGAAGAGCCTACCAGTCAAAGTGAGGTACGTGGATTCTTAGGTCACACTGGGTATTATAGAAAATTTATTAAAGGGTATGCGAAGGTTTTTACACCCTTGGGAGAGTTACTAAAAGGAAAAGAGACATTCTACTGGGTGAACTATAACAATGCGCATTCGAGACATTGAAGGAGAAACTTACTACAACACCTATTCTACACTTTCCCTTGTGGGACCAACTATTTCATGTACATGTGGATGCTTCTGACATGGCCATTTGCATGGCGTTGGCTCAACCTAGAGAAGGTATTATAGATCATCCTATATTTTTTTATAGTATAAATTTGACTCATGCAGAGCATAATTATACAACTACAGAGTGTGAAGCTTTTTTAATGATCTATGCACTACATTAGATAGTACCTACTAGCAGCACCATTTGTATTCTATACCGACCATATGGAATTGAATTATTTGGTAGACAAACCCATTTTATAGGGGTGCATATGCCAATGGGTACTCTTATTCTAATAATTTTATTTTACAATTGTGGTTAAACTAATGGAGCTTAATTTTGGACCAAACCATTTATACAAAATAGAGTTAGGAGAAGACAAGCAAACAATTGAAGATACCATGCTCGATGCATACTTATACCGGTTACAATGCGTGCCATCAGAATTAGAGGAAATTGTTTTCATTCTATGTAAAGGTAAGGTGCCAGAAGGAATTAAATCCTTAGAAAAGAAATAACTTTCCATTCATGTGGCACAGTTTATGTTGATTATCAGTGACCTATACAAGTTAGGCTGAGATGAATTTTTGTGTTGATGTGTACTGGAACATAAACACATAGATATCATGGAAGAGGCTCATGTCATTATTGTAGGTGGAAACTATGCAGGTGATGACACAACACACAAGATTCTACTCATTGGATTATGGTAGGAGACACTATATAAAGATTATAAGGCATATTGCAAGGCCTTCAATCATTGTCAGCACCTTGGTAAACCAAAAGTAAGAGATGAAATGCCTTTAAGACCTATTCCTAGTGCATAACCATTTGAGAAATGGGATATAGATTTTGTGGGTCCTATTTCACCAACCAGGCATAGGACTGGATAACATTATATCATCACTTATATAGACTATTTGACAAGGTAGGAGGAAGCAAAACCTACAAAGGATTTTACAATTGCTACAACAATCAGGTTCCTATAGGAAAATATTATTACAAGGTATAGATGCCCATTGAGTTTAAAAAGTGATAGGGGCACACATTTTTTGAATGAAAAAATCATGATATTATTAGATGATTTCATGATTGCACACCATAAGAATACACTATATCATCCTCAGGAAAATGGGAGTGCTGAGGATTTTAACAAGATTTTGAGCCAAAAATTGACAAAAATTTGTGATGTTGGAAGAAAAGACGGGGATGATGAATTTTCTTCCGTTCTTTGGGCATATAGAAAAACATACAAGTGGTTAAACAAGGCCACACCCTTTCAATTGGTGTTTAGCGCAGAAGTAATTCTTCTTATGGAATTCATGTTACCTTATTTGCGTATTGCATGTACTGAAGGTATAGCTAATCAACAAGCATTAAAAGAACGAATTGAAATGTTGATTAAGCTAGATGAGCGATGAGAAATAACACATTGGAGTTAGAAAAAAGAAAAATCCAAGAAGAAAGCATGGCATGATAGGCACATTAGGGGAAAAAATATTGAGATAGGACAAATTATGCTTCATTATGATTCTAATTTTTTGCGCCATCTAGGAAAACTTAAAGTACATATGTTATCACTTGAAATAAGATCTTTTCAGTTAGAGGTGCTTGATGGAATACGGTTACCCGATGACTTCAATGGGAGTAGGCTGAAGCCCTACTATAAATAAGTCTTCTTGGTGTTTGTAATAAGGTAGTGTTGCCATTTATATTAGGTTTTCAATTATGTATTCCTTTAATGTATTTTTTTCTTTGTCACTATGCTTTGTCAATTTAGTTGGTGTTTTGTTAAATAAGTGCATTTTTGTTCCAGAAGCTGATTACCATTTGCAGTATTTTTATGCGTAGAGGACTACACATACTATTTGTGTGGGGTGGTTATTGGAAAATGGGTACACATAAGGGAACAAAATACTACAGGTGTTATTCAAGTTTTGTGAGTTGGTAGAAAGAAGATTGCTTCCAAATAAGGACCATACATGGAGATAAATGAAGGAACAATATAAGGTGAGGTAAGCAGTGGCCGTGGGGACTACTAAGAGAAGGCGCAGTGGTGAGGTAATTAGGTGCATGGAAGCACCTTGAAGAGAATTCTGTAGCCAAAAGGTAGGAAGGCACACTAGAAGGTTATAGCTGAGGTGCAAAGATGTACTATGTGGAAATTGTGAAAATAGTCAATTAATGAGGAATTGTTGGTAGGTGAAGGAGAAATAAATGCACCAAATATTTGGAAATCTATATAAGGACATGATGTGAGTTCATTTTTACCATTGTAATCATAAGAATTTAAACGAGCTAAGTACGACCGAGATGAGAAAAGAGTATTAAGGTGTGGAGAGTGTGAAATCAGATGTGGAGAGCATATTTATGCATAGAAGAAGCTTACATTCCCATTTGTAAAGGGTTTGAGTGAAGCGGAGCGTTGCAAAAGAGTTAGGGCACGTGATTTCAACTAGGGCACACAGATTCAAGCTAGCATTTGAACTTGATTACTATAGAGGATAGAAGGAGATGCATTTACACACCATAGAGGACAAAAAGGTGAGATTTTCATATGGCACCAAAGAAAGCAACTGCTGTAGGATCCAAAGGAAAGAAGAAAGTAGAGGTAGAAGTTGAAATTGTTCCCGAGAGTAGTTTCTCAGACATGCAGTATCTGGAAGGCATGATAGTTGGGAAAGAGTGGGATTCCCACATACACAACTATAATTTGAATGATTATAACCTCCGCACCTCTGATAATAAGAAATAATTAGATGTGTTATTGAGTACAAATACCAATAAGTGCACGACAAAGGATATGTTGGTATATGATGACATCGGGGAGAAACTTCTAAAACAAGTATGAGTGTACCGGTTCTATGAGCTCCCATACTTTGGAAAATATGAACCTCTTTACTAGTGGCTAATGAGAAGAGTCCATGAGGACTTCTATTTTTCTAGAAGAAGGATAAGGATTATAGCAACACTAATCTTGATGCTGATAAGATTAAAGGGCACAGGGGTAGACCTTTCTAGTGATCTAACAGATAAAGCAGAAATCTTGGAAACATGGAAAGAGTTAGGATACACAAAGGGTCCACGTGGGATGGATATTGACAAATTAAAGAAGTACCTAGTGGTTCAGGTAGCAGCACATCTGGTAACAAAGTTGAATGACTAAGAGAGGTGGTCACAAGTCAATATAATGTGGCCGCATATCACAAGGAGAATGTCATAGGGAGTTATCTACAACATATCAGGGTACATTGTAGAGAGCATTATTAAGGAAGCACACACATGTGATAAAATCAGTTTTGGTGTTGTTTTTCTTTCTTTAGTATTTATGGAGATTGGAGTGCCCGATGGGCTAAAGGATGAGATTTGGGAGCATCCCATGGAGATTAAATTCCTTGCACAAAGGTTTAAAAAATAGTTATATGCAGGTTCGATGAGTGGGACATTCAAACAGAGGATGGAGATGTGGTATAAAAGACTCCTCGTGACATTTGAAGAGGAGTGGAACATTCCTAAGGAGTTACTCTTAGTGGTGGGAAAGGAAGTACAATTCACAGTGTATTAGTACTTCTACATCGCATGATTTTCTATGAAGGATGGGACTTGGAGCCCATGGTGAAAACTTTTATATGACTTCACAACACACTACTTCTAGACAGTATTCCACCATTTTACTAATGTGCACCACCTAAATATTTTTGTAGACAAGGTATATTGTGACTACCACACACCGAGGAAGACATATGTATACCCAGGCAAGGTTACCTATATTGAAATACTTATCTCATATTTTATAATCATGAAGCCTGTAAGCTTGGAAATTGGGAACACTGGAGTAGCACTTGTATACCTTCAACTTAATCCCAAGTTGGAGAATAAAAAATATGTGGAGAATGATTTCACGCTCCCATGGCCACCTAAGTAAAAACATATAGTGGAGAACGTACCAGCTCCAAATATCGTGGAACCTATAGAGGTAGATGACAAGGAAGAAGGGTAGGAAAATAGTAGCAACTTGGTACATAGAGGCTGAAGGAATCTTCTAGACAAAATAGAGATGGAGTGCACAAGTACCCCACCACAAGAACAAGAAGAAGGATAGGACTTTGAATTATTCCAAGGACAGTGTTTTTTCAAGAGAGTGTTTAGAAGAAAAATAACACAAGGCATGGTAACTCCACAGTTGATACAAAGATCAAAACAACTCTCTCCACAGAAAGAGACAACTAAGAAATGAAGGAAAAAGTTAAAGTTGGATGAGGAGGAAAAGGAGTCTACAAAAAGCACACTTGGAACTCCTCTACCACCAGAGGATGTGGAAAAACCTAAAGATGAATAAATGAAGGATGAAGGAGTAAATAATCTAGGAGAAACAAAGAAAGATACTACTTAGGACATAGAGGATCCAACTCCAAACCTTGATGCTAAAGTTTCTAAGGGGCCAAGAACAAAAAGGGAAAGTGGGGAGTATGAAGCACTAATCATGGGCTATGAAGAGGACACAAGTAAAATTTTTCGTGTATGATTTTAGAATATAGTGGGCCTCAAGGACTTGTATGGATGGGAGTTGATGGACTTTGACATGGAAACTACATGTGCAAGGAAATCATTCTCATGGTCCATACAAACACACATGGACGAGCCTGATTTTGAAGTATGTGAAGAATCGTGTGTGTCAAGAAGCATGAGAAAGGCACTAAAAATAGACATATAACCATCAAACCCATGGTTATGTATGATGAACAGGTGATTAATTCCTTAGTGAAGGTATCTATAGAGGTGGTGCATAGGAATGTGGATAAATCGGCCACTATTAAATGGCTAAGAGAAGATATTAAAGCCAATGATGCATAAATAGTGCATTTGAAAGGAGAAAAGGACCTAGAGAAAATGAAGAATGGGGTTCTCATCAGCATGGCAGAGGAGATCGACAATCATGTCCTACAAGAAAGACCACACTTGGAGCCCAAGGTACCTAAACAACTCCCCTTGGCTATGCATTATGTGCATACCTTAGTTGATTTGGTTCTTGAGGATGGACCAATTCAAATTCCAATGCTAAAGGACCTTGAGTAGGAAGAAGAGAGAGTAAGGGATTTAGTGGTTATAAATATTTCATCTTATGAAGCATTATTCCAAACATTACAAGAGGAACTGAAGAAAGTAGACCAAGCATTGAATATATGTGAAGCTCCAGAAGTATTAATAAGGATCGGGACCATAGTAGAAGATAATGAAGTCCTAAATTCATTAAAGGAATGATTGGCACTGGTAAAGAAAAAGGGTGAGGTCCTTGTAGCATCTTAAGACCCCCATAAATAAAGGATGGATGAAATTAGAAAGCTTATAGCCCAAAAGATCGATATTCTAGAAGGAAGGGGGACTATAATGTCTAGCATTGTTATCATATTACAGAATGAAAAGGAAGATATTGCACAAGAAGAGTTAAACTCTGTTACATCAAATATACCAGAAAAGGTAGAAGTCATGCTAAGTGATTGGAAATCTTTAGAGGCTGAAATCAAAGAAGAATATTCGGAGTTGATTCTTCCATTTGAAACAGAGGATGTTGTAGGGTAAAATTTTATTCTTTGGATAATGATTCTTTAATTTCCTTTCATTCCCATTCTTTAGTCTTTGAAATTATCAAGAGGAAACCATTGTCGAGGCGGCAATGCAATTTTTTATGGGGTAATGTTGAACAGAAAAAGTGTGAAAATTAGAAAAAAGCACACAGAAGGTTCACGCATGGGAATAGGGAACATTTAAAGGTGTAAAAGAATAGGAAAGAAAATGCATGCAAAATACAAGGGCAGATTTGGGACTTAGCCATTTTCAGGATTACGGGCTATTTTGGAGATAGCGTGCAGAGCACACAAACTGGATAAAGACTTGTGTGACATGAAAATGCTATTTTGGGAAGAGCATCTACTAAGAACTTTTCATGGGTTTGAGTTAATAATAGAATTATTACTTCCACTTAACCAGAAGAGATCTATTATTAGTGAACTTGCATGTGTGTCTATTATTGTAAAGGTGAATGGCTATTTTCAGTATGTGACCTATTTTGGGAATTATATAAGCGGTGAAGGGAAAGTCCCCACCCTTATAAATATGTAGTGATCTACATAGTATAGGAGGATTGAATATGATCTATTGTGAAGTTATGCTACCAGATGTGATGCACGTATGAACTTATGGTACTAATTATTGTAAAGATATTCTTTGTATTTATTGTGTTTAATATAATGGAGTGTATTGAAGGATTCAAGGTGTTAAACATGATTATAAGTAGATCTTGCATGGTTGAATTCATTATGGCTATTGTTTGAATCCATTACTCCTTAGATCTAGATCTGGAATATGCTCTATAGAATGTTTATACCAATTATGGATCTGAATGCATTAAATATTCATCTTGCTAACATCCTGCACAAGAAACTCTAAGGAGGGGCCTGGTACCTTTACATACTTTAGGTTAGTGCTCAGTCAAGGATGAGTGATGTGCTAGTGTGTCTGGGTTATTTCTGGTAAATTCTAGGCCGCATCATTGTGTATTGTTCCATTTAGAACTTGTTTAGATTTTTATTTATTATATGTTTCTAATAAAGTACATTTCAATATAAAAATTAATGCTACTTTAATTAATTTTAATATATCTCATATTCCTAAACCTAATCCAAAGTGTAATACGTACCACACATATTTCATTTTTTGGGTTAAATAATTTTTTGAACTTGATGTGAATTAAACACAAAACCTAATAATCACTCCTCTTCTATTACACGTGCTCTTGACCATATTTTTCATGGTTCACAAGATCATGTTTTACAATTACATCAAGGTCCATGTGAGTCTTATATTATTATGGATTCTACTCAAATACTTCACAATCAACTTTCACATGCATTGGATTCTTATCCTTTTACCCTAATATTTATGTCTTCAAAGATTCTTATCTATGGGGGTAAGAGTGATACTGAACAAAATCTTCACTCTATTTTTTTTCTTAAACTATTCATACAATATTCAATGACTTAGTAAATTGTTTCCAAGAAGCCTCAAATACTGTGATTTATAATGGATATATGATCTACCGATACATTTTCTTAGGATTTTACTCGTTTGGATAATAAATTCCCTACACACTTTTCTATTATTGTTAGTGATAATATTTCGTATGATTTAATGGATAAGATGAAACAAGGATCCAATGAACCAATTAGAGACTATGTTTTATGCTATATGACTATAATTAATAAGATTAATAATATAGTTACAAATAATGAGAAATAAGATTTATTTACTCAAATACTCATAGCTCCTTTGCAAGAATCATTAATATTTGAAAATTTATTTGTTTTGATGATATATGTCACACTTTACATAAACAAGATTTAGTATGAATATATCTATCTAAATACATCTACACTCAAATATAAATGGAAATATAATTATAAAGGTAAACCTAATAATAAAAAGACTAATACTAAATTTGTTGTTGATCTTCTATCTCAATCCACAAGAAAAATCTAGAATATTTCCCTCATCTATGATTCATGTTATTTCCTTCCTTGTTGTAAATGATATTATAATAGTTAATAGATTATAAACTTTTTATATCTCTTTCCTCTTATATAGTTTTATACATGCACAACTCATAGTAAAATTTTGAAAAAAAAATCATGTTAAATGTATAGCATACATAATTAAAATTTTTTATAGTGAATATCCTTTATCCCACCCTCACTATGGCTCAAAGGAATTTTATAAAAAGAATTTTAATTATGTTTTAACGTGCATGGAAGAGCACACGAGGTGATTGATGAAGTCATTAAAGATTAAAGAAAAAAACTTCCTCTAGAATCCTAAAATAGTCATTTTGGGAACTTCTGCAGTTGGTGAACACCCTTCGGAAGCCTATGAAGAAGATTCAAATAATATGAGGATGGTTTCAGAGAACATTGAATATGTCCAAGGTAATTTTTGGAAATTATGTCAGAAAAATTAATAATCGGAACAAATTGAACAAGACCAGGTCATTTTGGGCACTAGGAATGAAGGCTCCAATGGTGAAAGCTAACTTGACCAAATGATTCTAGGAGTTACATAAGGATTAGGGAGGAAACCAAATAATCAACGGAAATTTATTGAAACCCTCTACATGATGGACACATCATTCTATCCAAAAACTTGAAAATGTTATGTGATAATCCAAGACACAAAAACTGCCCCTTCTAGTCAAGAATGAAATGGGCCAAAAAAATAAAATTTCAGGAAGAATTTTATCCTAATAATTATTGTAATTATATTAATAGGTGATTTGGATGAAAAATCATATAAATTTTGACCCCAAAACATTCCTACATGCTCTAGAGGTGGTAAAATCACTCTCAGTGTCCTGATTTGGACTTGGCAAGTGACATCAACATCCTAAAAGTAACATGATTGAGGTTTTCTACCTCACTTGTCCCCAAAGGTGTAAAGGGGAAAGGGGGGTACAAAATTTTTCTTACCCATTAGTTTTGTGGTTATGTCACTTAAAAATGTTGACTCAGGGTCTTAGGATGAAGGTGTAAAGTATTTTAAGTTTCTAAAACCCACTTCTTCATGATGGATACCCCCTTGGTGAATTTTTGAGAATCACCTATCTCTTAGGTAAAAATGGGATAAGGGGGACATAAAATTTCATCCACACTCCTAGCTAACTACTCAAAACCCACCCCTCATCAGTTGTACACATAGGTCTATCAAATATGAACTCTGAATTATCTTCTTCTTATGAAATCAAACCCATGAAGAATTTCTGAGCATCATCTATCCCCTAATTTTAAATATGTATAAAGGGGACACAAAATTGTTCTCTTAATTAAGTCACTTAGCCAATTTATCTCCTGGTGACATCAAGACCACTTTTTATCTCCTTAGAGGCCATTTCCCAACCCTTGCATCTCATTCTCACTTAACCACAAGATTCCACTTATCACCATATTCTAAAAAGAATAATTTATTTCCCCTTATGTCACCTTTTTCCCCTTTTCATCAATTTAACTCAAGTTTAACCACACTCCAACTGTGGTTAAGCTCCATGGTCAAAAGATGAGTAAAAACATGCAAGAAAATTAACTAACTTCTCCTCTCAAGAACTTGATCATTTATAAACATTAAAGAATATTTTTTCCCTTTATGACTCCATTATTTCAATTGTATGCTTATTTAGTTTTACCAAAACATTAAAATTTCAAAACTGAATAATTCTCATATCTCCAAAATGATGCACATGATTTCCATAAACTCTACCAATGCATTCCTCTCCAAAAAAAGCTTCAATCTAGTTATAAGAGAATTTCCAGTGATGATCTCTATAATTTACAAAAAAAAATTGAAATTTCCAGCCCAATAAGTTGTATTTTTATATCTACAAAGTTAAGGCGGAATAAAAACCTCAAAAACTGGAGCAAGGTTCTGAAGAAAAACCTAAGATTTTGTGACCATTTTCATTGCAAGCTGATAACCAGAAAACACCTTTATGAAAATACTAAGTGTAAAAGGATTCACATCTAAATTTAGTAAGTTTCAGAAAATGGTAAATTCTAAGCACCGTTGCACTCCAAAATAGAAAAATCCATCAAAAGGTGAAAAATGGGAAAACTTACTAAAAATAGCCATCCTAATCAAGACCTGTTGATAATAATAAGTCTTATAGTTAGGCTCAAATCACTTTTATGAACCTACATTCCACTTATCTCATTTTCTTTAACACAATTTCAAGGTTGGGAAGTTGTCTCATAGTTCAAACAATTGAGAAATCCATTGTAGACTCCCAAAACATATGTCTCAAAGTTAATCTTGCATGGCACACTTCGATGAAAGAAGATGAATGATCCAAATCATCTTAATTTTCATAGAAAAGAATTCATCATGGTTGAATCCATATAATAAGGAGGTTTATTTGTTAGTAATGTGAATTGGTAAGCTCTGGATCAATTTTATGTAGGCTCTGTACCAAATACATGGGAAGCTCTGAACCAAAGTATTTATGGATCCTTTCAACCTCTGCAAACATGAATTTATCCTTCAAGGTGAATAACAATGATGTTCTTGCATCATATACAATACTCCCAATGTTATTGTTGGTTTCTCAAACATTCACCTGCATCTCAATCTCTGAAAAGGGATGAGGTGTCTGAGACCACAATGGAACCATCCCCAAGTTGTGGGACCTTGTGCACTTGGGACAGATCTCCGGAGAAGGCTGGTTCCTCTACCTATCTATAATGCTACTGTTACTGCTAATGCTAAAAGAAAATCCTAGACTAAACATGCCAAGGGAGCAAGGATAGAAGGATGTGCAGAAAGGGGAAATCCTAAGCTAAGGAAGGTGATAGTGCCATAAGGAAAGGGTCAATCTCTCTCCATGAGCAGTGAAGGAAATAGAGTGGGTGTAAGAGAAGAGGGCGAATGATACATGCCATAGATAAACACATGGGATCAGCCTTCCAACATGCATAACACATGAATGTGGGGACTATAAGTAGAGGAGTACACACATCATGCCATAAAATGCAAACAGAGAGGTGAGATGTAATGAAAATGATAGAGGGAAGACGAGAGTTCCACAAAACACAATTTTGTTGCTTAAGGGACACACAGTCATTTACTTTCACGGAAGGAGGCAATAAAACATTGCAGAGACCACACAAAGGTCTGAGACCCGTGGGAATTTGGCAACCATTTTAGCATGGTGTCATTACAACAAGGAGGGACGTTTTTTACAAAGTAGAGCACTGCTATTTATAGAAGAAGGAAGAGAGAAGAGAAGGAGAAAGGGAGGGAAACTCATATTCAAATCTCCAACCACCAACGTCAATTCCTCCTACAAATACACCCAAAATTTGTCATGTCTACATAAATTACTTGTTTGGCACCTCGAAGGAGGAGGAACGATGGATCAGATCAAATCTGATCTAGTTATTGGGGGAAAATAGATCCTGTATAAATGACATGAAGAATTTTCTTCCTTTTTACCCTACCTAACCTCTCCAAAATTAAATTTCCAAATATCCATGGCATAAACAAGGCCAAGATCTTTTCAATGGTGTAATATTTTTTTTATTTCAAGCATTGAGCCAAAAGATATGCTCATTTGAAATTTGAATTGAGCCCATAAAAAATGATGGGAACCAGCCACCAAAATGGGCACCCTTTTAAAACCGGAGATGTGGAGGGCTAGAACATGTCTGAGAGCAGCATTTATATTTTTCTTTTGAAGTTGCATCAGGATGACATGTGGCTTCTTCTATGGATTTCTCAGTTTATTCATGTTTTGGCTAAGTATTTTGCTCGGCAGGGTCATATATCTGATCGGGGACACGCAGCAACTTGGAACTTGTTTGGAAACCCTCCCCCAATTTTGCTCTTGAATTAGCATCATGATGACACTTGGCATCCTCTGCTGGCCTGTCTCAATGCTTTAACTTTTCAACCCTAACCCTGTCCTTTTATGAAACCGGACACGTGGAGGCTCTACACCTCATTCATAAATTTTCTCAGGATTTTGTCTTTGAAGGAGTGTTGGGTTGACTAGAAAGAAGGTGAACACACAGAATGTGGGTGCAAGGAAGAAGTGGAAGAAATATGCATGGGAGGAAAGTAGATAGAGGAAAAGAGGGGCACGTGCCATGCACAAGGGGATACGAGGAGTGAGCGCACGATAGGGAAACATAGGGGAGGCCCAGAGGAGCACGCGCGAGGAAGGCATACTTGCGAGAAGAAAGTATGAAAGCAAGATGCAGGCATTCAATTAAAGGAAGGAACATGGAGGAAGAAAGAAAAGAGGACTTGTGAAAGAACTAAGTCTGGGTAAGCATGCAAGAGGAATTCCAGGGACTTATCTAATTGGAAGGTAATCCTGCAAAGGTGCACAAAAGGAGAGCACGATGGGATAGGAGAGAAAGTGGACATGCAGGAGGAAAGAACGTGAGGGAAAATGGAAGGAGATAGAAGAATGAAAAAAGGATCAGGAAGGAATGCAAGGGCACATAGAGGGACTATAACTGTGCCAAGGTGTCAAAATAACAATCTTGAGTGTGCGCAACCTGAAATGTGAAACACCAAAGTCAAGATAAAAGTAGAAGTTATCCAGATAACTAGGAGTGTTATTTGGATAACAGTTTTGGTGACTTTTGGGGTCCATCTTCCTATCAGATGAAGATACCAGTAGCCTTATAAGTCCATTGGGCATGGATTTACATACTAATCTTAAAGATCTAGTCTACAACTTGAAGAACACACTGGAGTCACTTGAAGATCTGTCTAAAATTTGAACTAAAATGTTGCTCTCATATGAAGATATTCTGAATTGGATTGATGAGAGTGGAACCTATGCACTAACCATTCAAACTAACTCTGCCAAAATTGAACTATCATCATAAGAAGCAACAAAAGGGGCATGCGGGTGCAACAGGAAAGGAAAGGCACCATATGGAGCACGCCAAAATAGAAGCACAACACTATGTACAAAGCTAAAAATCATACATGTCCCAAATGGAACATGTATAGTGTGAGAAAGAACTTTTGTTACTAAAAGAAAACCTAAACTAACCTAAACTAACCAGAGGAAAGGGGTGCACAAGTAAAACCTACAACAGGCAGGGAGAAGTAGCTTCCCTTCCTTACAAATTATGACCATGTAATTGATTTGGCGCTGAACATGGTTGGTAATAAGAGTGAAAAACCTCCTTCTTGATGGCATTTCACCCTCCTTAAAGTATCAACAAACATAACATACACCTCCTGGAATTGTTCTGTACTTGGATCTAGGAGGCATTGTTGCTAACCTTTGGCACGTTGAAGCTCTACCTCATGCTTTGAAATGAGCATAACCGGAGGCAACTCTGTTTTTGGCTCTAGGTTAGCTAGATATCTTATTGAGCATAGTCTGATCCTTGTGGTTTTACCATTGATTTAAAGCTCAATCCCACAGATGATATTTTCTTGTAGACTTTCCTAGGTGGATAGTGTAAGAGAGATGATGACGTCCTCTTGCCCTTTTCCTTCCTTATCTTATGAAGAAAATGGAAGACTATGATCCTCTAACCTTGGTTACAGAGGGCCGTCATGAAGTGCAGGTTGTTTTCCTTGAACACTCTTCTTTATGGTAGTAGTCTCATGTGCTTGGAAGGTGAATGATGGAGGAGAAAATGATGTGATCTCCATGGGATCCTCTTCATCAAAGAAATCTTCCAAGTTAGATAGATAATGTATCTCCTTGTTGTCCTGCTGCATGTGGTCTACCTCCTCCATGGTGTTCCCCTTATCTACAACTTGATCACTATGGCTCCCTTCATCCTCAAACATGAAGTTTGAAATCCCAAACTCTTCTTTAACATCAGAGCATGAAGGGGATGAAGTGGGAGAAAGAAATGAAGGTTATTCTATGGCCTACTCCACACTTAGGGCCTTTGAAACTATATGGTCCTCCTCCTCTACTACAAAATCAGCCTCAGCCACCACTGGTTCTTCAACTCTAACCTCCTCTAGGACTGCACCCTCTGGAGCAAGCTGATTATCTTTTAGAACAGGTGCCCGTAGGATTTCCTCTTCCCAATCGGAGTCGCATAACTCACGCTATTCTTCAATTTTCCTACAGTCGTCAAACATGATGATGTTGGTTGGGAGAGGGGCATTTATTGGGGGCTGTTCATTTATGGTACAACTAGACAAAGGGGACTCGGAAGAAAATGGGAGGATGGATGTAGAAGGGATGGAAGGTGCATGCACAAGAGGAGCAGAGGTGTACACAAGAAGGGGAATGAAAGAGAAATGAAGGTGAGATGAAAGCAAGGGAGAAGGGATGGAATTATCAATGGGGGAAACATGAAAGAAGCTAGGAACACGTGCATCGGGTTGAGATGATGTACGTTGGTGTGGAGTAGTGGGATGTCTATAAGATGGTAGTGTAGGGTTACTCCATTGACAGGGTTTCACGCGCTAGATTTTTGAGCCTCCATTTCTTCTGCCTAGTCTGTGATCTGGGGTAGCATCTTAATGATGAAGTACAACTTCTATTGGATGCTAAACCAGTCTGGTACATGGCCTAACCATGGGAAAGGGACCTTGTAGCCAATTTTAGTTACCTTTATAAAGAACTTGACTCTGAGTTCCATCAGGTCCATCTCCGTCTCTTGCACGTACCTCTCAAAATCAGCTTTGGTCAAGGAGTTTCCACCATCATCTGCATAAACCTATTCTTCATAAACATTTTGGTTAGAAAAAATTGGGTTGCATGCACTTTCGGGATAATGGGGTTTATAAAACTAATTTGGAGGAGGATTTTGAAACTGTGGGGATGGAGCGAAATTGTTCTATTGCTACAAATGAGAATTCCCTAGCGGGAAAGAAGTCATGATTACACAACTTCAAAAGAGGAATATGGAATGATTGAAAAGGAGAAATGAATGGAGGAATGAGGGGAGATTGGTCTGCACATGAGATAATGGGTGCGTTGAATCAGTGGAGTCACTAGATATGTTGAAAAATGCTTCCAAAGGTTGGATCTCAACAATAACACATCAAACTTGCTGAGATAAAGATGTAAAGCTCTTCACTCTGGTCCCATCAGGCGTGCAAGAAACTATTGGTTTCTCAAACATGCACCCATGTCTCAGATCTCTAAAAAGGGATGAGGTGTCACAGACCATAATGGAATCATCCCCAAGTTGTGGGTCCTTACACACTTGGGACAGATCTCCAAAGAAGGATGGTTCCTCTACCTATCTATAATGCTACTACTACTCCTATTGCTAAAAGAAAATACTAGACTAAACATTCCAAGGGACCAAGGATAGAAGGATGTGTAGAAAGGGGAAATCCTAAGCTAACAAAATAACACCATAAGGAAAGGGTTGATCTCTCTCTACGAGAGGTGAAGGAAATAGAGTGGGCACGGGAGAAGAGGGAAGATGGCACACACCATAGATCAACACACACGCTCAGCCTTCCAATGTGTGCAACACATGAATGTGGGGACTGCAAGTAGAGGAGTACACACAGTATGCCAGAAAATGCAAACAAAGAGGTGAGATGTAATGAAAACAAGAGAGGGAAGATGAGAGTTCCACAAAACATGATTTTATTGCTTAAGGGACATATAATCATTTACGTTCACAACAAGAGGAAAGAAAAAATTGTAGATTCCACGCCAAGGTCTGAGACCTGTGGGAATTCAGCCACCATTTTGGCATGGTATTGTTACAACAAGGAGGGATGTTTTCTATAAAGCAGAACTCTACTATATATAGAAGAAGAAGGGGAGAAGAGAAGGAGAAAGGGAGGGAAACTTAGATTCAAATCTTCAACCACTAACGTCAATTCCTCCTGTAAATCTACCCCAAATCTGTCATGTCTGCATCTATTACTTGTTTAGAACCTTGAAGGAGAAGGAACGACTAATCAGATCAAATCTGATCTAGTTTTTGGGGGAAAATAGATCTTGTATTAATTACATGAAGACATTTATTCATTTTTTCCACATATAACCTCTCCAAAGTTAAAGTTTTAGATCTCCATGGCATTAACAAGGCCAAGATATTTCCAATGGTGTCAGATTTTTCGGATTTCAAGCATTGAGCCAAAAGATATGCTCATTTGAAATTTGAATCGGGTCCATACAAAATGGCGGGAACTAGCCACCAAAATGGGAACCCTTTTGAAATTAGACATGTGGAGGGATGGCACATGTCTGAGATCAACCTTTGTATTTTTCTTTTGAAGTTACACCGGGCTAACATGTGGCTTCTTTTGTGGCTCACTCAGTTTCTTCATGTTTTGGCTAAGTCTTTTGCTCGGCAGGGTCATATATTTGACCAGGGACACTCGGAAGCTTGGTGCTTGTTTGGAAACCCTCCCCCAATTTTTCTCTTGAATTAGCACCGTGTTAACCATTGGCATCCTCTACTGGTCTATCTCAATGCTTTGACTATTCAACCCCGACCTTGTCCTTTTATGAAAATAGACATGTGGAGGCTCCGCGCTCATTTATAAATTTTCTCAAGATTTTTCCTTTGAAGGAGCATCAGGATGACTAGAAATAAGGTGAATGTGCAGAATGTGGGAGCAAGGAAGAAGTGGAAGAAAGAGGTGCGAGAGGAAAGTAGATAGAGGCAAAGAGGGGCATGCAATATACATGTAGGTAGATGAGGAGAAAGCATGCGAAAGGGAAACCGAGGGGAGGCTCAGAGAGTGCATGCATGAGAGGAAGGCATACTTTCAAAAGGAAAATATGAAAACAAGACATGGGAATTCAACTAAAGGAAGGTGTGCAGAGGAAGAAAAAAAGGGCATGTGAAAGACATGAGTCTTGGTAAGTGTGTAAGAGGAATGCCAGGGACTTATCTGATTAGAAGGTAAGTCTGTAGAGGTGCGTGTAAGGAATGCATGACAGGATAGGAGAGAAAGAGGGCACACAGGAGGAAGGTACACAAGGGAAAATTGAAGGAGATAAAATAATGCAAAAAGGAGCAGGAAGGTGTGCAAGGGCATGCAAAGGGACTGCAACTGTGGCAAGGTGTCAAAAGAACAATCTTAAGTACATGCAACCTGAAATGTGAAACACCAAAGTCAGGATAAAAATATAAGTTATCCAAATAACTAGGATATTTATTTGGATAATAGTTCCTCAACCCAATATCATCATGTTTATAGGATCAAACCTAAAACATTATTCCTAAAAACTCATTCAAATTCCTTGTGCTTTTCCCACATATCATAGAAGAAGGAGATTCCAACCACATGTTTTTCCCAATATGAGGTTAGATGCACAAATTTTCATTTATAGATAAATCCTTCTATCTAGAGGTGAATACCTATGAGTAGTAGATGATAAATAATATGTCCATGAATACTAAGTATGTTTCCATATGAAAATGTGACATATTTGTCATGGAGGTAAAATGTGAGGTTCATAGGGGTCATCATTTTCAAGTGAAGCAAGAAGTGATATCAAACAGGACATGGAATGAGAATGTATCTGATGAGTATAATGGTGATTGTGGAGTGTCATCATTATCCATTTGTAGTAGTAAAATATTTCCAATAAGTAACATATGTGCAAGGAGGTATTGAATAATATTAAGGTTGTTACCATTCAAAAGTATGATTTCATTATCAAAAAGGTGAAATTTGAAGTTCAAATAGGTCCTGAGAAGGAATTTGATGATCTCAACATATCAACTCTAACATTGTACTCACATCTCTTTCTAGAAGGAAATACATCATGATAAGGAATAGGTCAGAATGAATTAGTATGTGTAAGATATTTTCACTTGAATCACATGATATTAAGGTACCCAATATAATTAGGTTTGTCAGAGGAGGAAGTTATATTAGGTTCAAAAAGTGCAATGTTTCACTATAGTGTGTTTAAACACTCATTTTATACTTTGGAACATGCTTACATCTCATAGAAGAAGGATATTAAAACAAAAATGTTTCTATCCAATAGAAGGTCAAAGGAAAAAAAATGGAATAATTGTTTTATCTTGATAAGGAACTATTTCAATGAGGAGAATATGATAAAAAATGTGTCGATGTATCCTAAGTATGTTTTCATTCAAAAGGGTGAGATCTTTGTCAAATGGGTGAATATTGAATCCAAGGAGAGTGAGGTGATGATCTCCATGTTTCGAATCATACCTTATGTTCAAAATATTTACCTTTTTTTGTAAAAATGGGAAATCATCTCAATTTCACATGTTTCAATTCATTTAGTAGTGTTATTCAACACTCATTCAGCACCTTGAAGTGTGGTTACACCTCATAAGAGGAAGCATATCCAATCACAATATTTTAGTTCAATGGGTGATCATAGGATAAGAATTATATTCAGAGATAAATCCTTCTATTTTTAATATGAAGACCTATTTCAATTAGTAACATATAAGCATAAAGGTTTGAGAATTTTTGAGTCTATTTTTGGTCATGAAGGTGAATTATGAAGGCTAAGAGGAGTAAGGTAGCGATATCCATATCCCAACTCCTACCTTATGACCTTTTAATATCATCATGTTCCCATCACAATTTAGATATCATAACAATGTTTTTTGAATACTTATTTGATGCCCCAAAATGTTCCATATCTCACAGAATGAGATTGTAATCACAATAATTCAAGTCATCAAGTTCTTCATTGGCAGAGGATTCATATTTATTAGATTGATCAACCCTCCTCCCTCTCTCTCTCTCTCTCTCTCTCTCTCTCTCTCTCTCTCTCTCTCTCTCTCTCTCTCTCTCTCTCTCTCTCTCTCTCTCTTCCCTCTTCTCTCTTCATGTTTTAATTCTTCACTAAGAATTTATTTTTCCACTATTTTATCTTATTCATTTAAGTTTCCTTCAACTTAACATTGTAAGAGTCCTTTTCCATTAATAATAAAAAAGCTCAGTTTTATTCCCTAAGAATATGGAAGATCACAAGTGATGATGAAAGGTGAAAATTGATGTGGGGGAGATGAAAATACATTATGTAATGCTATAAATTATAATGGATTCTCTATTATAAAGGGTTGGAAATTGTTGATTGTTGTAATTTGTTGGATTTCACTCTTACATTAAGTAATAAAATCTACATTTCCTTGATCTCCTTGTCTATCTTCCTATATCCTCTTTACTCTCCAAATTTGCAAGCATTGTGATCTTGTAAAATCATTAAGGAATGATTTTTTCTTGATTAATGTATATGTAGAACATCATGTCTCTATTTTATTAGTCTTTCTTACTATTTACATTATTGTTTTCTTCTAATTAAATGTGTAACTACTTTTTTTATTAGTAAATCTTAAAAGGACTCTAATGGCCATTATAAAATATGTTTAGTGAATATAACCACAAAAAACCACTAATACAAAGATTAAAAAATTTACTGACTCTAGACACTAACCAAAGGAAAAACCTCTGAGAACATATCATAGAGAAAAACATAAAGACCAGAAACCACCTATATAGTCAACAAAAAGGAAGTGAAAAGGCTGCAAAAGAGTCTTAGAATTGAGCCTATTCCTAGATCTAGGCCCATCCTTTCTAATCTGTACCCACTCTAGTTAATGTATGTGAATTCATAAGTTTACTCATAACATTAACCCTCTCTCCATATTTATCCTATTCCTCTTTATATTTCCTTCATAAAAATTCCTCCCTTATACACTTTACACGTATTTTACCACATGTTTAGTAGATTATTCATGTATTATCCTTGGTCTAATGGTAATTCAAAAATTGCAGGTAATTTACATTCAATAATTGGATCCTCCCCATACCCAAGAAAGAGGGTCTTAGCCCCATGATTGTTGGTGAAAACAAATAATGTGCACTACCAACAATTTTTAGCAACTCCACTGGGGAGAGATATGGCCTTGTGAACCCTTAAATAACTTTGTAAAATCCAATAAAGTACATATTAAAAAAAAGTAGATATCAAAATAAAAATCAAATTTTAAAGGAAAATATATCAAGGAACGAATCCATGTAACATTAATTACCCACATTATAGTGATGACATTTCTAGATTGGTGTTTAACACCAATAAGTGATAACAATAATGAAGAATAATATGACCATCAAGACATCACGATTCTGACCTACTATCATTCTAGACTAGCTCTTGCAAAAGTATGGATTATGACACCATGAAGAGGCATATTTCTTTAACCAAAAATATGCAATCAACAAAATAAAAGAAGGTCAGTAAAATTATTGCAAAATTTATGGAGAGGATATCTATAATGGATAAAATTGATGCATATGAAGATCCTACTATCAAATACTTTTGGTTTCAATTCAAATGGAATGCTGCTATAGGAAAGAAAATATGAATTACACTGGATGATGATAAAAATCGAAGCACTTGATGAGAATAATGCAGAAAATATATAAATTTTTGTATGAACAACATGAATATGAATATCAAGATGAAGTAAGAAAAGAGGTATCTCTTGAAGGTAATGTTTTAAGTTCTACTCTATTAGCTGAAAATATTAAAGCATTATCTTTTGTCTCTATCCCTTTAGATGATTTTCTTACTTATGGAGATGAAGAAATGAAAGCCTTGAAAAAGGAGTATGTGTAAAGAATTTTGAGAATTGCAGAAGGAAGTTTCAACCCTCAAACCAATATTGAAATTTTGAACTACATTGTGGTTACACAAGAAAAGTATGAGCATCTTGAGGCACTCCATAATGAGGAGAAAGAGATTCATATTTCAGAAGAATAATATGCTAATTATCTATAGTATGAAGTGTTTATTCCAAGAAGACTCTTTAATGATTCCTATGGATTTCCTCTTCTTGATAATTTCAATGAGTTTCAGCTCAACGACTTTCTATATGATGAAGAAAGCATAAAATTTGAGTCTATATCAATAATTGTACTTTGGCATGAAACATAATCCCTTGAAGAAGAAGAGTGCATGTGAGAAGAGAATTATTATCTCATAATAGATGATCAAGTACTTACTAATAATTATACCTAATGTGAAGACATTGAAGAGATGAATCCTCCTTCTCTGCAACAACCTATTCAGGAAGATTATTTTGAGGTATTTATTGATGATTTCCTTTCTAATTTTGGCTCTTCATTTGATGCACAAATGCCAAATGATGAAATAGAGAAAATAAAAGAATTTAATTTTCTTCTTAAAATAATTATGGATGAGAAAAGATAACACAATATCTATGATTATTTGGTTTCCCTGTCATCACCTAGAGTGTGTGATAGTAACCATAATTCTAGGTATGGAGTATTCTCTTTTCCCTACCAAGAAGAGGACTCTCTAGGAAATGTTCAAGATGGATTAAATGACTATTCTCATATTTCAGATATGACATTATGTGCTTCCTCTTTCCATAAGGAGGATTCATAATATAATCCTTTTCATATCAAATATGAGCTAGTATGCACGAAAATGAATCCTTTAGAAGAAAAAAAATGAGAAGCTAGAAAAATCCAATGGATAAGGAAAAAATCAAATTGTTCTAACTTCCAAAATCCATAATAACTCTAGAAATGAATCCATGCTGAAAATTTCACCCAATAATGATTAATACCTTCATGTTAAAAGTAAATATTTCATTTTCAAAAACATGGAAATATGCCTTCTTATGGTCGAGAGATATTAGGCGGAGACAACAAAGAGAAAACCCTTTTAAAAATAAAGAAGTGATTATTGGATGAAAATGTGTTATCTATGCAATATAACTATGAGAATGGGAATTCAGTATCTCTCCTTCTTCTAAAACCATGTAAATCCATCATGAGACTGTGATATGTGTTTCATCTGATTCTTAGGATGTTTCTTTGAATATTGACAAAACAGATAAGGGTAAATGGGCTAGGAGGTATACCTATTAAAGCTGGTTGAATGTTGTTGTGTGCGTATGACTTATTGATCCACATCTGATCGTAAGAGATTCCTGTTGGCTAGGAGGAACTACATGCAATAGAAAACAAGACCACCAAATGAAATTTAAACAGTATATACAGTGGAATGCCTAGCATATGATAGATCTAGGAAGTGTGATACTCCCTAGACGACTGTCAATCCACTGTTTAAAACAATTCAATGTTAACAATAAATGAAATCCTATTATAGTTAAAATGATTTAGGTATCTCATTTGATTGTAATAAGAAAATTCATTCACAACAGGTTAATCTATGATTGAATCTAAAGGGAAAGGTCTCTGTCAAAGTACTGGTATTGGTCAGGGTCTCGTTTTGGGCTATTTGAGGTATTTGGTGGGCGATTTTAGGCTTTATCCTTGGTTTGAAGGTAAAACATAGAGACCAATGTCGATCTGGTATGAACGATGTCGGTTTAAGTGAAACCAGTGATGGTTATGGGTAGCTGGCATTGGTACGGTCGGGGTAGAGGAAAATTATTAAAATCTTGGTGTGAGGATAGATTTGAGGCTAAATGGAAATGGAGAGGGAAATGGCAAGGTCTATGGAGATATTGGGTACAATTAGAGGTGTTTAACGATCAGGTATGGATAGTTTAATGGTATGGGTGAAGGAATGATCAAGTTTTCATGAAGGTGAATGATAGGAGAATGGTAATGCAAGTATAAAATGATAAAAAAGCTAAAAAAGCCTACTAAAATGACAGTAGATGAATTTTGGTTAACAAAATACTTATTGTTGTATGAGCTTGATGGCTAGATGGAAATGGTATTTGATCAGATGGATGGAATTTGGTGTGATGATGGGGCTTCCCCAGATGCTTCCATGAATGTATATGGCTCAGTGATTGCTTCTGATGCATGTGTGAATGTTGGTTCTGCTTACATGCAGCTCTAGTTTCATCTCTCTTTCTCCAAAAAGTGCCAACCTTGAAATAAGGTTGTTTTGGGGAATAAATAGTAACTGAAAATGGTTTCAGGGTGACCAGCGGTGGTTTAGGGTGACTGGAATTAGTTAGGGTGAAATTTTCTAGGTCTTCTAAAATTGGGTAGATCTACTTGATTTCTTGGATCTTGTTCAGCTTTCTCCATGGATTAGAATGGAAGCTTCCTTCCTAATGGGAGGGAATGTAGGCTTTGATTTTTATGGTTTAGGTAGGTCTTAGTTAGTTCTGGCAACATACTAAGAATAGGTTTAGGGTGAGGTGGTTAGGTGAGGTGCATAGGTGAGGTGAGGGTGTGAGAATTATCTCAATTATATTTAAATAATAACTATTATGAGAAAATGAATTAATTAAATTAAATTAATATTAGAGTGGGGTTAAAGGGGCCATGGTTAGGTGAGTGTACTCAAGGTGATGATATGACATGGGACTAAGAGGAGTGTGACCCAATTTTGGTGTCTACATTTTTTCCCTTTTTGTTGCGTAACATGTATTGGTAACTGATGCTGGAAAAAATAAGGCGTGGTTGCCCCATATGTGGGTGAAGGTGATCCCCCTCAAAACCAGGAACTGATGAGGAAGAAGGAATAATCGGTGAGTGATTTGATAAAAGGTGAATGTGATGAAGAGGAAAGTGGGCAAAGGGGGTAAAGAGGTAAAAGGTCTAATCAGGTAATCCACGTAATGGGTCAGGGTCAAAGGTAGTAACAGTAAAACGCACAAACATGTATAAACTACAACACGGTAATAGGTTAAAGAGCAGGAAAAATTGACATTTTCTAAGGTTGATAGGTTTATCCAAATAAGGTTGAGGTTATTCTGGTATCCAAGGTATAGGATATGGCCAAGAAACACGACGCAGGTCAGGTGCATGAATGTTTAGGTATGTTCCGGTACACCAAAGGTTGGGTCAGGATAAACAGTCGCAGAAAGAGGCAAGGTCAGGTCATTATGTCAAACAACATGGGTAATAGTGCAGCAAGGTATAGTGAGCACATGAGGTCATAGGTCACTAGCAATGTTCCAGGTCTAAGTAACTAGGTCATAACACGGGTAGGGTTGAGGTATGGGTAAAATAATGAATCCCCAAATAAGGATGAGGTTAGGTAGTAAATGATGAGGTAAGGAGGGTAAAGTGGAGTGTCCAAGTTAGGTGTAGGTGAGGGATAAAAATGATTCAGGTTAGCAAATTAGGGGCAGTGGTTAGGAAAGAGACTAAGCAGGCTAACCAACAATGGTTACAAGGAACCGATGCCGGTTGCTATGGACCGACCACAGTAGACTAGGGCACAAGACCAATGTCAGTTGAGATCAAACTGTCCACGGTAGGTGAGGGCACATGACCGATGTTGGTCAAGGTAAAATGGTCGCTGGTCAAGTCGGGTAGGCTATAAAAAGAAAAAAGTGCTGCAATTTTAAAATTATTTGTCATTTACCAAATTGGGGAAAATGATAAGAGAGAAAGAACGAGGTGGAAAGTGACCAAATGACATGGAGAGATGAGTTGGAAAGCCGTACAATGGGGTATTATTTGTTGATAGGTGGGGCTACAAGTGTGGTGATTAGATTGGGTGATCGATTTAATTAGTTTGAGCTAGTGGATGATCGGTGATGGCAGAGGTAGGAGAGGGATCTGGTAGACCTATGTAGTGGCCCGAGGTGCCACCACGTAGATGAAAGTGTGATGAGGTAAGAGGCTATTCTGATTTTTTTTATTGTGAATAGGTGGAGGGTAAGAACTGGGTACGAGGGAAAACAAAGTTTCTTTTGGGGGGGAACTTTTAAAATTTGAATGTGGGGGTTAAATAAGAAAAAGGGGAACAATGGAGGGTAGATTTAGGTAAGTAAGGGGTGGGAATAAGTAATTGGGTAGGTATGGGTAGAGGAAATGGGTAGAAAGGAGGAGTGTGGGGGAAAAAAAGGGAGGGCATCATGGTTTTATCATCGCGATAGTGATCGACATTGGTTTACTATTAGCCGGCGTCGGTGGGTAATGACCGGAATCAGTCCCAAGGTGTGATGACTGATGCCGGCTATAGTAGACCATGGTCGATTTAGGCTGACCGATGTCGGTCAACAAGCTAAATAGGAAAGCCCTAAAGGAGTGAAAATGGATTGATTACCGATATATAGGTAGGGGTAGGGAGAGTTAGGTAGGGGGAATTTATGGGTATGGGTAGGTTGGTGAATAAGGAAAAATCGATGCGAGGGGAAAAATTAAAATGGGTAAGGGTTCGAGGCATGGGTAGATAGGTGGTGTTCATTGAGGGTAAAGGAATAGGTGAAAGTTTGAGTTAGTTATGGTAATTGGTATAATGGGGGTGGCCAGGTGGGATGTAGGTATGGTCAAGTTTGATTGATATGATTGGTTATACATAGGCCAGGGACCAGTTGTGGATGAGGGATAGAGTACCTCCCCTAATTATGGAGATACGGGGGGAGATGATACATGAGGAGTGGATCCATGTTGCAAATGTGGGTCTAATTGGTGTCAGATGCTACCGAAACATAGTCCGGGAGGTGATCTTGATGGTTTCCCTCATCAATAGATGGGATTCAGAAACCAATACATTTCATTTTCTGATGGGTCCGATCACGATCACCTTAGAGGATGTTTACAGGATCCTGTGACTATTGATAGGAGGTACACAAGTGTACTCGATCTCCTCAGATGCATTTGAGGAGTTATTGTTACCAATTTTTGGAGAGGGTCTAGCCTTATTAGGATTCCACAGTGCCAGAATGCGCTACAAAGCGATGTACCAAGCCTACCCTAAGGAGATGAGGCTAGTAGTGTTGTTGATGGAGGCAGTCTACTATTTTACACTACCTGATGCAGAGGGTGGGAGATTCCCATGGTCATTGATGGGGTTTTTCATGACATGGTGAAGAGAAGGACTCGATTTGCATAGGGGCCTATGTTCCTGGTATAACTATATAGGGAGCTGTGGGTGTATGAGTGACTACGGCGATTCAGCCTATGTTGTACATTCCTATTAAATTGTTGGGCCTATGAGCACATTGTGTGTGTGCCTAGTTGGTATGCCCTGGGCTTACGTATTTGAGCCTAGTTTTGTTCAAGTGGGCTACAGGAAATGGGTGCTACTTATGGGAGAGCGTCGAGCGGCTAAAGTGACACATGATGTAGCTTATTACAGGTGATTACTGGAGGGTTTTTCTGGTGTGGATATTATTTGGAGGCCATATGTATGCTATCCTTCATATAGGTAAATGGTGATGGAGCTAGACGGGCTACAAATTTACCAGTGGATAGAGGGGCTGTGGGCCAGGGAGCATGAGATGATACCCATATACTAGGTTAGATAGTAGTTTAGGTTGCCACAAGATATACCCCCACCGTTCCCTCAGTATAGGAGAGATAATGTGGAGAGGCCCATGTCTCCACCATGACCTACAGTGTCAACCAGACAGGAGGAGCAGCTGGTCGAATGACAAATAGATGATGTTGGGGTGACAGATAGGTACAGACAGTGATGGG
The DNA here is from genome assembly GCA_019776745.2 of Taxus chinensis. Classification (NCBI taxonomy): domain Eukaryota; kingdom Viridiplantae; phylum Streptophyta; class Pinopsida; order Cupressales; family Taxaceae; genus Taxus; species Taxus chinensis. Next base: position 490,941,581 of record CM034146.1, read on the forward strand.
ATACATAGCTATGAGCAGTACTACTGAGGCTGGGGTAGCCAGATTTAACAACCATCACAGTGTAGAGAGACAACCTACAAGGGCAAGTGGCTACCTTGGTGACCCAGTTGGGCATAGTATAGGGACATCTAACAGGGGCTGAGGCACAAGTTGTGACACTGCAGGCACATGTGGCTGCTTTACAGGCATAAGGAGTAGAAGGACTAGCACCCGCACTAGAGGGAGAGGGAGAGGGTAGAGATGGAGATGGGGTGTAGTTATCTGCTCTACAGGTGTAGGTGACAGGTTTACAGGGCCAGCTAGCCATGATGTAGGGATAGTTTACCGGTTTGCAGAGTCAGTTGGCCACTGCATAGGCATAGACTTGGGGGATGATGGCACCACCATATGGGTAGGGACAGGGTCAAAGGCCGATGGTACCACCGTAGATAGTACCCACTGCTAGATTGAGAGACACCATGGGCGAGGTTAGATACTACCAGGATCATTTGATGGAAGCGGGTATATATGTCTTATCATATGCCGAGTATAGAGCACAATAAGCCTAAAATGAGAGGATAATATCCCACACAAATAGTTTGGAGAGTATAGGAGGCCAGCAAGCCCAGATACTAGTTCAAGGTGAGGCCACTAGTGCACAGAGGCCAACTCAAGAGGCAGGACCATCAGGAGCCAGACTAGGGTGAGGCAAAGGGAGGCCAGCCGGATGTTAGGCTAGAGGAGTGGGGGAGGAGACAGATGAGAGAGTTTTGGACATTATATGGGGCGATAATTGAGCTCCATGCATGATTATTTTATTGTTGATATCATATTTTTGACACATATACCGGCCTACATGCCGAAGATAGTGAGGATGTACACGAGAGTTTTTGAGATTTTGTTATATACACAGCCCTGCATGCCGAAGATGGTGAGGCTATATGTGACATTTTTTGAGGGATGTATATTATGTGATATCAGTGCATATTGCATGTATACACAAAGTTTTATGATGAGATGTATGATTTGCTGATGATATATTTGTGTTGATAGAATTTGATTGTTATGGATAGATGGATGAAAACTAGGTGTGTTAGGCATAGTGGAGTCAGGTCATAGGCATGGTTGAGTCAGGTTGGTATTTAGGTATGGTGGAGTCAGGTTATAGGCATGATGGAGGGAGGTCATAGGCATGGATGGAGTCAAGTCATAGGCATGGATTGATTCAGGTTGGTATTTAGGCATGGTGGAGTCTGTAATTCATTAATTTATGCAAGTAATGATGATGTGGATCATGTTAAGATGTTTTTTGGGAAAATTTATGATAATGATAAAGAAATGGTAGACAAGATAAATGCATTAGTGATAATGGTAAAGATGTGAATCAATTGTTGTTGGTTTGGTTTAATTTCCAATTATTGATATAAAAAAGGGAACTAACTAGGGTAAAATGTGATTAGGAAGGGGAAAAAGGGGAATTGGTTAGGGTAGAGAGTTTCTGAGCTAACCTCCAAGGGCCCCATGCACTCAGAGTACTACCTACATAGTGCCGGTGAAAAGGGACCTCAGGCGATGTAGTTCTCCAATAAGCTAGGGAAAATATAAGGAGGTGTGAGAATGGGTTGATAGGTTATATGCATGATTGTGTCTAGGTCCTTTAGGTATGGTTGAATTGTAGGCAAATAGGCATGGGTGATATTAAATTGATTGTGGTGAAAGAGGAAAAACTCTTAGAGGTAAGTGTCAAGGGCCTAGTCCTGTATAGGATGATCAATATGTAATGAAAAGTTAAAGGATAAGAGGAGGAAAGAAATACACCTGATTGGTTAGGATAATAATGGGTGGGTCATACCTTAGATAGGTTGATGAATGTAAGACCCTAAAGACATTGCATGATTGATTATTCTAAAGGTGAAGAGTAGTAACATGATCACCAAATCTCACAATTCCAGCAGGCCCCTTGAGGTGGTAGGAAATGAAAGTGTGAATGGTGAGAAGATGAAAAGTGATTATTTTACATGGTATTTGGTAGCATGCCTTTTGGCAAGAGATCCAAGATCACAATGAGCAAGTCCATGACGATTTTTTTTTCTATTTTGACTTACATTTGAAATAGACCGATTGATGCGAGAAGTCTATATGGGATAAGGAAATTAACTCTTTGAGGTCTTCGTGAAGCTGATCAATGCCGGAAGCTTCAGATTCTCTCTTTTTTCTATGAAGCAAGCTTTACATAGCTTTCCTTTGAGGGAGTAGTCTATTTATAGCAGTGATGTAGAGAGAAGGATATCCTTTTTGAGGGAGTCATATTTTTATTGGAAGTTTGACTCAAGGATTTGGATCCCATGTGAGGGTTTTTAAGTCATGGATAAGACTAAGGTGAAGAATGATATTCTTGTTTAGAAAGTAAGGTGAAATGACCTTGGGATCTCATCTAAAAGTAGAAAAAAAGTATCCATGAGAATCATACCATGTGTAGAGCCATGGTACACATATTTAAGAGGGGGGGAAAGAGTGACGTGTACGTATATGATTCTTGTTTAATCGTGGGGGATGGAATAGTGAAAGAAGGAAAGTTAATAGTGCTCAAGGGAAGAGCATGAAAAGTGGAAGAAGGTGAGGTAGGACTAAAATTCAACAGTAGAATGGTCAAAGATGTAATGCATTAAGGGGTTCAGGTTCAGGTTTACCATCGAGTGAAGATAAATGATAAGCACCTGATCTATAAGCATGAGTCATGATGTATGGTCCAAGCCAATTAGGAGCAAATTTTCCCCGTTTAATTTTCTCTGCTTTGGTTATATGTTTATTTTCCTTTAGGACAAGGTCACCAACTTGGAAATTTCATTCATGGACACATTTTTCATAGGCACATTTGATACATTTTTAGTAAACTTGAAGATGGTCAAGATAATTAAGACACCGCTCATCTAATAACTCAAGTTGTGCTAAATGGTCCTGAAAAAATTCATCATCATTGAGCATGTCATGGAGAGAAATGTGAAGTGAGGAAATATATACTTCAAGAGGCAGAAAAACCTCTATACTGTAAACCAGAGAAAAAGGTGTGGCAACAATGGAAGTATGAATACTAGTGTGGTACACCCATAGGGCGAAAGGAATGTGTGTATGCCAATCCTTCCCAGTATCGTTAACCACTTTCATGAGAATTTTGTTCAAGGTTTTATTAGTGGATTTGTCTTGGCTGTTGGTTTTTGGGTAATATGGTGACGAGAAACTTAGTTGGATACCAAAGGTGTTACAAATTTTTTGCAAGGTTTTATTTTTGAATTGTTTTCCATTATTAGTGATCAGGCGATGTGGGACACCAAAGAGATAAATAATGTGATGATTGATGAACTCACATATTTTCTCTCCTTTTGTGGAGATAAGAGGTATGACTTCAACCCATTTGGTGTAATATTCAGTAGCGATGATTATCCATTGATGTCACTAGGAAGAATGGGGATTGATCTCTCTAACAAGATCCAAACCCCATTGAGAGAAGGGCCAAAGGTCACGGGTGACCTGTAAGGCATGACTAGGTGTATGATGAAGGTTTGCATGTTGTTGGAATTTTATACAATGCTTAACGTAATCAAAATAATCATGGTTAAGGGTTGGCCAATAATACCCTAGGCAAAGAATACGCTTAGCAATAGCAAGGCCAATAAAGTGACCTCCACATATGCCATCATGAACTTCCTTAATGGTATAGGGAATTTCAGAATTCATAAGGCACCATAAGAGAATACCATCAAAGCTGCACTTATAGAGGAGGCCACCCATGATGATGTAATGAGAGACCCTTTTAAGAAAGGTGTGTTTTCCATTACGAATGAGGTCAGGAGGTAGGATGGAGAGGGAAAGATAATCTGAGTATTGTTTATACCAAAGGTCATGCGGGTCGGGAGAAGTGGTTCTGATATAGTAAATGTCACGAGGTAAATAAGAGGGTGACTGAAGTCTTTGTATGGTGACAAATATTTTAGAGTCAGCGGGTGAAGTGGGTATCTAAGAAGCCAAGCAGGTTGGGATGGTTTGAAGGGCGTAACGGTAGAAGGTGGTCAAAAGTATGTCCACATGTTGCTTATACTTTTGAAGTATCTCATTATGACACTGGTATATACTATTGACTTGGTTTATGACCAATTGAGAATCACCAAATCTGTTGATTGACCTAACATCTAATGCATAAGTAGCCTAAATACCCAATATGAGTGCTTCATATTCAGCAATATTGTTTGTATAATCAAAATTGAGTTTGAAAGACAAAGGCATGGGTTCAACATCAAGTAGAATGAGGATAACACCAGCCCCACCCCCACACTGACACTTGGAACCATCGAAGAAGAGTGTCATTTGGTAAGCAGGCTCGTTCAAGGAAAGGGTAGTAATAGACTCATCTGGAAAGTCAAAATTAGAGGGTTGATCCCTGGAAATAGGTGCGTCAGCCAATTGGTCGGAAATGGCTTGGCTCTTGATGGATTTTTAATGAGTGAATTTGAGGTCGAGGTTGGATAGAAGAATAAGCCAGTGTGTAGCCCGTTGATTTTGGTAAGGTTTGGCATACATGAAGTGTAAGGGTTCAATGTTGGTCATGACATAGGTTTTGTGGTTGAGTAGGTAATGGTGGAGTTTGGTGGAAACAAAAAATAAGGCTAACAAAAAAAATTCAGCATGGGTGTATCGAGTTTCGTAGTCCACAAGAGTACAACTTATATAATAAACCTCCTACTCCCTATGTTGTTCATCATGATGAGCAAGCATGGCCCCTAAGGACTGATTGGTATCAGAGATGTATACGTAGAAGGGTTGATCATCTTTAGGTTGAATGAGTATGGGTGGTTGGAGAAGGTATTGTTTTAAGGCCTCAAAAGATTTGTGGCAATCATCATCCCATTTAAAGGAAGAATAATTTTTGAGAAGATGATGAAATGGCTAACATCAATCGGAAAGTTACAAAATGAAACAATGAATAGACTGTAACTTACCTTGCAGGCTATAGAGCTTCCATAGATTAGTGGGCGGAGGCATTTTAGTAATGGCCTTGACTTTAGCAGGGTCAACCTCTATACCACGTAAGAAGATGATAAATTCCAGTAGCTTTCCCAAGAGAACCGCGAAGACACATTTCTTGGGTTGAAGGAAAACACAATACTTAAAGAGGTGGTCAAAGATCATTTTTCAGATGATGAGGTGCTCGGAGAGGCATTTAGATTTGGTAAGGAGATCATCCACGTAATATTCCAATATACGGTGCATAATGTCATAGAAGATGTAAGTCATAGCCCGCTGATATGTAGCACTAGCATTTTTAAGGCCAAAAGGCATGAATCAATAATATAAGGTCCCCCAAGGGGTGATGAATGCATTTTTGTGTTGATTCTCTGGGGAAAGCAAGATTTGGTTATAACCTGAGAAACCATCCATGAGTGATAGTGTCTCATGACTAGCGGTAAGGTCAACCAATTGGTCAATACTAGGTAAAGGAAAGTCATCTTTTGGAAAAGCTAGGTTAAGGTCATGGAAGTTTGTGAATATGTGAACTCCCCCTAACACCTTAGTGACTAGAGCAATGTTAGAAATCCATCGGGGATAATCAATGGGAAAGATGAAGGAAATAGAAAGAAGGCGTTGAAGTTCTTCTTTGATCGGAAGAGAAATGTGAGGGAGCATTTTCCTCAGCTTTTTTTTAATGGGTTTGGCATTGGGAATGGTTAGGATATTGTGAACCACTATGGTGGGTTCAATACCAGGCATGTCTGCATAAGACCAAGCAAAAACATGGTTATGATTTTTGAGGAAAGAAGTGATGACTTCCTATTCAGTAGTATCTATAAGACCAGGCATGTCATTCAATGAGAGTGGATGTTGATTTCGATAGTCAATTTGTTCAACATGGTCTGCATCTCAGATGGTAATGATTGATGAATATATGAGTCTTCTGCACCAAGGTAGGTCAGTATAGATTCATCATCTTGTCATTGAATGACATTAATAGAAGGTGTATCGTCATCGATCATTTTAGGATATAGGAAGGGAAGAGAAGAGGGAGCCTCACCCTCACGTTTATAAGTTAGAGGCCCCAAGGAAATGGTGTTTATGAAAAAAAAATTTAGGAGGGATGGATTCTGGATCCATCAAATATGTCGATGAAGGTGCTGAAGAAAGTGGAGTAGGTGAAGAAGGTGGAGAAGGTTCAATATCCTCAATGAGTTCGATGCGAGCATTCTTGGTAGGTAGTTCAGAAAATCCGATACCACTATCGTTGTTATGTTTACAGGTGGTACATGGAATAACAGTGTAATGGCCTTTCTCATAAAATCAAAAACAAAAACCCTTCCATGCACATCACTGTAGGAAGGTGTCAGTGAAATGATGATTGGTGAGTGATTAGAGGTTAGTAGAAAATGGGTGGCTTTGTGATGGTGGTTCAGGTGTATAAGTTTTAGTATCAAGTCCCTCATAGGTGAGATTGGTGCGAATGTGGGGAGGACTGTAAAGGAGACACTCTCCTATGTAGTGATCGTAGTGAGGGTGTTGGTGAAGGATTCCATACTCATGTGGAGTAAGGAATGTGTTAACATTATATAGGCGATACTCCCCTGGAGTGAGGCATTGAAAAATGCCTTCTAAGGGATTGGTGGTCTATATGTGAGTAACTAGGATAGATGATGTGTTAGAGATTGAATTAGAGGTGGAGCTAACTAATTGGGAGGCTGATAGGTCGGTAGTGGAAGTCATGGTGATAGTACGGATGGAGGAGTTAGGTGGTGTTGAAGTAGCATTAGAACTGGTGGGTGGAGGTGTAGATGAAGAAGAAGTGGCCATGGATGAAGATGCTTTGATGGGTATAAGCATGTCATTGGGTCAGTAAAGCATGTTGCAGGTTTTAAAAGGTGATGGGTCAGCCAAAATGGTATAGGTGTTTCCTTCATGCTCAAACTTCACAAAATGATGCAAGGTGGAAGGAACATAACCCATAACACAAATCTAGGGTCTACCAAGCAACATGTTATATTGAAATTCCCCCTCTAAGATGTAAAATAAATCTAGAACAGTGTGGGGGCCCATGCACACATGGAGGATGATGGTACCAAGTGTAGAGGTGATAGTGTCATTAAATGAACGCAACATGATGGGATGCTTATGCATGCAATTTTTGGGTATGTGCATTTGGCTGAATGTATGGGAGGAGATGATGTTAATGCTAGCACCCCCATTGATCATAGCATGTCGTACACATATATTAACAATATGGATGGAGATGAAAAGGGTTGGATCGGGGTCATTGGTTTGGTGCGGTGTGATCTCTTCATCTGAGAAGTTGAGGGTGGCTACTTGGTGAGTAGGTGGAGGTGTAGAAGAAGATGGTAATTTGGTAAGAGAGGCTAAATGATGTGGTGTAATAATGGAGGCTACAGGTGTAGGGTCATTGGGTAAGACCTCAGTAGACTGAAGAACCTCCATGAGATCTTGGAAATGGGATTTAGAGGTTTGGATGAGGTCATATAGGGACATTTTGAGGGAGGATTGGTGTAATTTTTTGAGCATCACGCAATATGTAACCCCGTTGGAAATAGGATATGTGGAGCCATGGATAGTGACTTTAGGTGAGGTTGGAGATGGTATGTTGGGTATAGGGTTGGTCGATGGGTCAGTTGCCTTTTATTTTCCTTTGTCCTTCTATGTGTTGGTAGTAACGTGGATCATGTTGATTTGAGGCGGGGAGGTAGGTGAAGTCAATGAGCTATGAAAGGTATAGAGATGGGAAGGGAAGAAGCTAAAAGGTGGGAAGGAACCTTGTGCGATGAGTTGGGCACACCAAAATTTTGATGGAGGTTTGGTGAGTTCTCTGATGCACACCATGTTAATTTCAAATCATGGAGGTGGCTCTAAGAATTATGGGGGTGGAGGTCTTGGTCAATGATTAGGAAATGAGGGAAGAACTATGGAAACTAGTGCTGGCAAAATGGGGTCCTCATCGAGAAGGTCATCATCATAAAATTTTTCTTCAGGAGGACACAACTAGATAAGAAAAGTTTTCAAATCCTTATCGTTCTCTACATCTTTTCCTGGCACACGATGGTAGGAAAATTTTTTGGTTTCCTCAAACCCTCTTGGTTTGGGTTTGAGTGGTTTGTAAGGTCTAAGAGGTAGTAAGGTGATGACAAAATTTTCAAGGAGGTTGGGCAAGATTTTGGCATAGTATCCTGCTAGTGGATCACAATGGGAAGTGAATGCGGGTTTGGGTATAGATGCAGCTGATTGTATATGAAGGGTCTTTGCAAGAGGGGGAGTAGGTTGAGCTATGGTCTTGGGTGTTGGTGTGGTCTTAGGTATTAGTCATGTCTTCTTGGGTAGTGGAATGGTAGATGAACTAGAAATAGAGTGTGCGGTTGGTTTAACTACCTTATTAGAGAGTAGCAGATTTTTTCCTTTAGGTTACACCTTCTTGGGTAAAGGTGATATGGGTACATGCTATTTAGAGGGAAAAGTGGATGGTAGAAGAGGGTTGGTTACCCATGGGGATAAATGAGGTGCTATGGAGGTAGATGGCATGGGTCATGCAGGAGGTGTAAGGGAAAGGGAATGAAGTGTCATGGGTAGTGAAGAAGTTATCGATGGTATGGGTGGTAAAAATGTTGCAGGTGTGGGTGGAAGTTGTGTTGGGTGCTTAGGTATATTAGAGATTTACGAGGGAGGAATGGGCTATTGCATTTTTAGTTTACTAGTGGGTGGAGGTTTATTATCCAGGGTCGAGGGGTGAGGTCCTAAGATGGACGGAAGGGGTGAAGGTGATGAAGGTGTGATCGGCAAGGTTGGGATATGAGATCTAGGGGATTGGTTCTTCTATTTTTGAGCCGTATTAAGTTTAGTGTTGGCTTTGGAGGATGTAGCTAAATCTAATTTGATGGGTGGATGAGTAAGGCTATTCGTTGGGATGACCACTAAAGTAGTAATAGGTTTAGGCAAGGAAGATGATGTAGGTGTGGGTTTAGATGTAGATACATGTTGGGTTATGGGTAGAGGTGTAAGTTGAACCATGAGTGGTATCTTCGGAGAATTTGTGATAGTTGTGGTTATGTTTGGTTTAATCAGCCGAAATACTTTTAGATAGATAGTGGAGGTGTTAGTGAGTGACATCTACATTTGTGTTGAGACAAGAAGTAGAAGACGCCCCTAATGTAAGGCTTTAACCACATAATCTAGGTGGTCAGCTAAGCATGAGAATGACACTACAGGGGTGTGGTTGATGTGGATCCAATGGTGATTCCCATAAAATGTGTCTTAAAAATGGGGAGTTCGCTAGATTCAGCCTCTATGGGTAAGAGAGCCAAAAGTAAGTCAGCAGGATCTTGGGTGGCTGATGGAGAATGGTCACCTAGAGGTAACGACATTTCTACTGGATCTTTCGTAGGTGGATGAGATGATGGGTGCTCTTCTGTGGGTGGAGGAGATGAACAAGTGTCTCCCATGGGTCAGAGAGATACTACTAGTGATGGCTCTCTAGGTGGATAATTCAAAGGTGAAATGGTTTTGATGTTAACAAAAGACTCCTTTGCAGATGAGGGAGGAGACGAAGGGTGTTCCTCTATGGATGGAGGAATAGGTGAAGTGGGTTCATGCGTAGGTGGAGGACCTTGGGCCAATATTTCTTCTATGAAGGAATATGAGGTAATTGGAAAGAAACTTGTGCATCACTTAAAATATCATGGACCTTGTGGGTATGGATATCATTAGTTGAGGTCTCTCCAGTTTGATCAGAAGAAGGGGCGTGATTGGGAAATGGTTTCTTGAAGATGTGCAGGTTTTAGATGGTAGGCACATTAGGATTATCCAATACTAACTCTATGTTCTTGAGAATTTCCTAGATAATCTTCTTGAAAGTGATGCAATTTTCATCATTATGACCTTTTACCCAATGATAGTTGTAGAAGTCATGCTCTTTGTACCACGTGGATGAGGGGTGAGTAGGATGAAAACTAGTGTTTGGTTTTATGGGAGGAAGGGTGATGGCCTCAACTTTAATGAGATTTTCTAAAACATAAGAATAAGGCTCCCCAATTGGGGTGTATTTCCATTGTTCTCATTTGAATTGAAAGGTCTAGATAGGAGAAAGATTAGATGAGGGGTTAGCCTGATCTGATGGATGAGCTAGGCCAGCCTTAGGTACCACTACATTAGTAGTTCCATTGGCTTTTGAATAATTATTGTATGGTTTCAAAGAAGAAGAGGTATCATTTATCTTAAATGTCGAGTTCTTATTGCGTAGTTGAATTTTCTTTTTTCGATTTCCCAAATCTTTAGATTTCATGCCATGATTGATGCTTCATCGAAGGTTTGGAAAGTTTTCCCCTGTAGGGTTGGTGAGATATGTCTAGCACAAGCCCAAGTGAAGAGATCTATGAGTTCAATTTGTGGTAATTAGAATGTGAGTTGATTGATCAGGCTACGCCAATGAGTGACAAAATCTATGATAGACTTATCGTCATATTGATGTGTAGAGTAGAGGTCAGTCATGGTAACCTTCTTAAAAATGTTGATGGAGAAGTGATCCAAGAAGGCTTAGGCTACCTGATTCAATGAGAAGATAGAATGTATAGCTAACCCACTATACTAGTCTAATGTGGGCCCAGTCAGAGACATGGGAAAGGTCCTCAAAAGTAAATGTCATCATGGGCAATTAGATAACACCCGTGTTTGAACGAATGCAAGTGATGTTGTGGGTCCTCTTTGCTATTTAAGTGGTTAAATTTAGGCATTTCCCAATGTAGGGGATATGGATGAATAGGAATATATGGGTGTATGGGCTCATTGTAAAAATTTTCGTAGGTGAGAGAGTTACGTGAGCTGGAAATTGATGTCTCCAGTGTCTTCATCTTGTCCATCGTTAACTTGATGAGGTCATTGGTAGTGGTGATGGATGGGTACCTCCTGTAGCGTAAGAGGGTGGGTTTTGGACATATGATGGAGGTGACATTCTATTATATGGTGATTCCGCATAGGTAGATTGGGAATGAGGGAGTGAGATAGGGGGTACGTACCCCAAATGAATGATGGATGAAATGGGAGGCTATTGATAGTACATATATGGAGGTGGAAGGGTCGAGGTAACTTTAATAGTGATGGGGGATAAGGACTGTGGAATAGAAAGGATGATGTTTTGAATGGGCTAGGGGTCATTGACACTAGGGGTGGTTGTGTCTCTATGGGTATATGTAAGACAATAGGCACGGATGACATAATGTTCTAGGTGGTGAACAAAGCTATAGTGGATGTTACAGGTGTAATAGATGTGGTAGACGCGGTGGCCATAGAAAATACAGGGCCTAGTTGTGAAACAACTGGGGGTAAGGCTAATGTGGGTAATGCGGAGCTAGAAGGGACTGACACTAAAGTAGGAATGAGATTCTAGGGATAGATACAAGCATGTCATGTATCAACTAACCCAAGGTATCTCGAGTGGATGAGTGGGAAAGATAGAACTTTAAGGCTGCAAGGTACTGGTCAACGAGTCATGCAAACTCCTCATCCCTTGTGGTGATAGTGATAGGTTGGATAGGATCCATGGGTGATAGAATGGAAGGTGGTGAAGGACTACGTGGGAGAGGTTGACAACTAGTGTGGAATATGAGGGTGTTTTCTTGGCTATGAGTCAACACCATGTGAACAAGTACTGATGTGGTAGGATTGCTTTCTTTAAATGACACAAAAATACAACAAAAATAGAAAAAATAGGTGGTGGTAGGTGGATTATGTATAAAATGTCAACTAGAAATTTGAACAGGCTAACCGATGCCGGTTAGGGTAAACCGATGTTAGTCACAAGTAACCGTGATTGGTCACTATGGAAAATGGATAGTTTGTCAAAACAAGGCAAAAGGCTAATAATCTTCTAGGTAGATAAGATGCAGGTGGATGTTACCATGATAGAGAATATGATGAGAGTTACAGAGACTCTAAATAACAAAGAATATGAAACAGGTGTCCTTTTGGGAAGGTTAACCAAAAAATCAGTTAACTGATGTCGGTTCAGTAAAACCAATGATGGTCAAAGGGTGACCAACGACAGTCCCTAGATTGACACCGGTTATTGTGAGAATGAAACAGAGATAAAGAAAAGGTGGTTGTGATTTAAAATCAAGTGTGGAATCAAACCCATAATTTTGAAAATGATGAAAATGGGGTCCAGGAACACTTAGATGAAGTTGGAATACACCAACTATGATAAGGAGAATGTAAGGAGAAATAAAAAGATGAAGAACATATCCTCTCACCTCAAAATGCAACCCAAACATAAATACTAATAAAATACAATCCTAAGAGTGCTCTTTCTATTATGTTTTTTCAGCTTATGCTATTTAGAAGACTGACTCATGAACTTTAGAATAGATTTTTTGGCGAGGAAGGCTTCCTACGAAGAAATATATCTAAAGGGAGAGGTTTCATGTATGTTATGGTGGGGTGGGCCATCCTCTGAGATAATGACTCAACAAAAGTAACGAGCTGGGTGCCCACTGTGTTGTGATCATAAGATCACCTACAACTTCTTTTGTGTAAGATGTTGTTTAAAAATGTGTATATTTTTCAATTTTGTGATGTTTGGGTAACACTCAGAGAGAGAAGAAGAGAAAGGAAGTTCTTCTCTACAATTCGTATGCTAACCATCAGTTAGGCATGACTTCCAGCATATAGGTTGCCCTCATTTAATGTGAGCTAATGTAATAAAGCAGAATGAAATGCAATTAATTTTAATCCCAAATCAAAATATTGAATTCGATGACACAAAGAGATGAACATGAGAAGGGATTCTCTTTCACTAATGGGAGACTAATGAAAGGAAATAAATGTTACTTTTAAAGCACCAAAACACGATTGCTTTTAGAAATATAAGAAGAGAAGATTCCATGGGAGAAATTTAATGTGAAAACGTTTCAGAAAGGAAAAAAACATACAAATTTTCATGTAGAAATGAATAAAAAGCAAGGAAACCTGAATGCTCCCACCGAGCATGCCAAAATGTTTCACCTGATTTGTAGAGCATTTCGTTTAATATTGACAAAATAGATAAGGGTAAATGGGTTAGGAGGAATACCTATTAAAGATGGTTGAAGGTTGTTACACGCGTATGACTTCATGATCCACAACTAATTGTGAGAGCTTCCTTTTGGCTGGGAGGAGCTACCTATAATAGAAAACAAGACCACTAAATGAAAGTTAAACAGTATATGTAGTGGACTTCCTAGCGTATGTTAGATCCAAAAAGTGTGATAATCCCTAGACAAATATCAATCCACTGTTTAAAACAATTCAATGCTAATAATAAATGAAATCCTACTGTAGTTAAAATGATTTAGGTATCTCATTCGAATATAATAAGAAAATTCGTTCACAATAGGCTAAGCTATGATTAAATCTTAAGGGCAAGGTCTTTGTATGAGTACTGGTACTGGTCAAAGTCTAGTTTTGGGTTGTTTGAGGTATTTGATGGGGGATTTTAGGCTCTGTCCTTGGTCTGAGGGTAAAAAATAGAGACTGACGTCAGTCTAGTATGACCGATGTCAGTTTAAGTGAAACCAGTGATGGTTTTGGGTAACTGGCGTCGGTATGGTCAAGATAGAGGAAAATTATTAAAATCTTGGTGTGATGATAGATCTGAGGCAAAATGGAAATGGAGAGGGAAATGGCAAGGTCTATGGAGATATTGGGTACAATCATAGGTGTTTAACGGTCAAGTATAGATAGTTTAATGGTATGGGTGAAGGAATGATCAAGTTTACATGAAGGTAAATGATGGGAGAATGGTAATGCAAGTAGAAACTGATAACAGAGGTAACAGAGCCTACTAAAATGATAGTAGATGAATGTTTGTTAAAAAAATACTTACTGTTATATGAGCTTGATGGCTGGATGGCAATGGTAGTTGATCAGATGAATGAAATTTGGTGTGATGATGGCACTTCCCTAGATGCTTTTGTGAATGCAAATGGCTCAGTGATTTCTTCTTATGCGTGTCCAAATATTGGGTCTATTTACATGCATCTTTGGTTTCGTCTCTCTTTCTCTGAAATGTGTCAACCTTGAAATAAGGTTGTTTTGGGGAATAAATGGTAATAGACGACGGTTCCAGGTTGACCGGAGGTGGTTTAGGGTAACTGACATTGGTTAGGGTAGGATTTTCCAGGTCTTCTAAAACTGGGCAGATCTACTTGATTTCTTGGATCTTGTTCGTTTTTCTCCACGAATTAGAATGGAAGCTTCCTTCCTAATGAGTAGGAATGTGGTTAAAGGGAATGTAGGATTTTATTTTTAGGGTTTATGTAGGTCTTAGTTAGTTATGGAAACATACTAATAATAGGTTTGGGGTGAAGTGGCTAGGTGAGGTGTATAGGTGAGGTGGGGGTGTGAGAATTATCTCAATTAGGATATTTAAATAATAAATATTATGAGAAAATGAATTAATTTAATTAAATTAATTTTAGAGTGGGGTGAAAGGGCCCATGGTTAGGTGAGTGTAATCAAGGTGATTATTTGACGTGGGACCAAGGGGAGTGTGACCCAATTTTGGTGTCTACAATATTAGCCCAATTAGTCATTTATAAGAGGAATAAAACCAAAAGAATGTCGTAAAAGGAGAGTTAGAAAGGTCTAATTGACGAGGTGTTAATCAACCCATTGTTAGGAGTATGAATAATTATTTCCCATTATCTAGGAATAAGATTTCCCTCTTGACTGTAACTATAGGTGTCTACATTTTCCCCTCTTTGGGGTGGCGTAAGCTACGCCACTTCAAAGAAAGTATAAAAAAACAAACAACTATAATTTTTTGAAGGAGTGGAAGAAAAATTAGTAGGGTGAAGGATTCCCCCTCAAGTGTTGATGGGGTGATGAAAGAGGTCGATCTAACAATCAAGAAAGTTAAAAGGTCCTCATTTTCCCAAGATAGTTAAGATATGAGGAGGGACAAGATGCCCCAAGTGAACTAGTGGAATAGGGATGAAATAAGAAAGGGGATAAAGAAGAAAAAATGATGATGATGAGATATTTGAGCTATCAGTGATAACTAAATCCATAATGTGTAAAATAATATATATTTCATCACTATTGCTGAGACACTCTCTCTAGTCATCATGTCCTTAGTTAAAAATATGAGGATAGCAATAAAAGTGTAAAATGACATGAAAAGCCATATTACAAATAATTATCCATGTGCTAAGGAAGATCCAACTCCAAGGTGCAACATACGGAAATGAAATGAAAGATTCAAGAAGTAAACAAGCTGACCTAATAGAGGAAATAAGTACAAACACACATACTGGCAAACCTTCTACAGCTGGTCAAGATAGTTGCATAGATGTTTTGTTATCAAGCTTCAATCCCCAGATGTTCGTGATAAATTGAAATCAGGGCTAAATGTGGTATGCCCCAAGCAAGGATACATGTGAAGGGGAATAACGGTATTTTTTGGACACATGGGTCATATGATAAAATATTGATAACATGAACAACTACGAAACAAGTACCAGAGTAACTTGTTATGCCCCAGGGACTATGAAGGTTCCAACGGTGCAGATATAGCTTTTCTTAATGAGGGTATGAGTTTCCAGATGAGTCCACGCAGTTGTTTAAAAAATTATGTGAAAACACATAGCTTAGAACCCTCTAAAAAATGAATACCATGCGTGTGATCCCAAAATCATTAGCTACGTGATGATATAGGATTTACCAATTGCCCCTGTAAAGTCGATTTTGAAATTTTTACAAATGTTTTGGTTTTTTGCAATCTGAATTTGTGATTTTTATAATTTTTTAAGTTTTTTATCACTCAGATAGAATATTTGGAATAGGAGATATTACTTAAAAAGAAGAAAATTTACCCCAAGGGAAAAGATTCCTCCAGGTCTCCTGAGGTGGCAAAAAAAGATGCACCCGACGGGTCAGAAACTTTTTAAAAATAATTGGACTTTGATAAGTGATATCAACCATCATTGAAGTGGTATGAGTCAAAGAATTTAGCCTCAACTGATCCACGGAGGTGTAAGTGACGCATTGCAGCCATCACGGTGGGCAGAGAATTGTGCATCCTATGATGGGTAATGAAGTTGCATCACTATATGAACCCCTACTCAGCGGTGTAAAATCATTGAAGATGTGAATTCATTTGATAGTTGCTAAAACCCAGTTTTTCATGATAGAGACCTATTTACTGCATGTTTTGAGCCGTGATCCAGAGATGTTGGCGAATTTAGAGGTGCACAAGCAGTGGGAAAAAAAAATTTACTGCCAGTCTTGCACAGATGAAGGGCGATGGACAACTCCTACGTGAGTCACTTTTATACCTTGCTTGTTCCAAATTTATCACTTTAATATCATTTATTAGGGTATGGTTATCTAAATAACTCTCGTGTCAGTTATTTAGAGCATCAACTTATCCCACAAGGTTGAAGAGCTCTAAAATCTTCATTGTAGGCTGCAAACACTTAAACTATCTACTTGGCACATCTCCTTGAGCTGCCAGTTCCCATCACGCTGCATTGTGCGATTTTCTCACTTAACCACATGATGCCACTTGTCAACATATAGTGAAAAGTGCACTTATCCTCTTTCTTGTTTCCACTCTTTCCCATGCGCTCACCTAGTCTAACGCAAGTTTAACCACCCTCTTCCCAGTAGTTATAGCATCCATGGAGAAAAGATGAGTTAAATCTTGGAAGAAAACTTACTTTAATCAACTCAAAGTTTATGGCCCTCTTTTTCCCCCACACATTACTTTGTAATAGATTTGACCTTGACCTTCATGTCTCCATTTTTTCAATTGATGCTCATGTAGTTTTCCTAAAACATCAAATTCCCAAAACTGAATAATACTTGTATCTCCAAAATGGTCAACTCAATTTCCATCAAAAAAATTTAGTGCATTCCACTCTAAAATTCTGTCAATCTAGTTATAAGATAATTTCAATTGATGATCTATAGAATTTACAGCGGCCGGTGGAAGAAAAAACTAAAAAAATTGAGCAAAAGTTCCTAAAGTAAAACCTAATATTTTAAGACCAATTTCATTGCAATCTTAAAACTAGTTACTCATTTTGAAAATAGTAAGTTATAAAGGATTGACATGTAAAAATTTACTAATTTTTTGAAATTTGTGAATTCTTAGCACTCATGCACTCTAAACAAGTAAAAACCATCAACAGGTGAAAATTGTGGAAACTTACTAGAAATGGCCATGCTAGTCGAGACATGCTAAAAATAAAAATTATTATAATCAGAATCAAATCACTTATATCAACTCACATTCAACCTATAGCATTTCATTTTTCCATAATTTTAAGGCTAGGAATGATCTGTAAACTCTTCAACTTTGGAATTATCTACAAAAACACAAATAAACGCTGATGTTCTACTTTATATTAGAAAATGATAGAGATAGCTAGTGAATGAATTATGCTTATGCTTAGAATCCACAATTGCAGGAAATGAAATAATTTAAGCTCATAAACACCAACAAATTTTATCTTGGAAACCTCTAGAGGAGGAAAAATAGTCGGGAAGGGCAATTTCTCTTTCTTCTCACTTTTATTAGCCAATTCAAAATAACAAGTACAAAAGTTACAATAAGTATGAAAGAGAAGTAGATAATATCTAACACTTCCTCCCAAATACTTGGTTTCTATGTCTCAACACTCCTTTCTTCTACAAAACACAATTACAGCACTAAGAACTTATTTCTCACTTGCTTTCATGCTTCGATGATCCTATTATCTTCTACAAACATGTATTTATAGCCTCTCCCATGTCCTCCCGTACACTGGAGAATGAGAAAGGTCATGGAGGAGAATAGATACAAACAACTATCCAAATTATGGGATGTTCATTTCATATTTTAATTTTCTATCTGAAAGAGCCAGGACCTCTACCCAATGCATACCAGAGGTCCTAGGACCACCGCCCTGGTTGGGCAGTGGTTTTGTAACTACCGCTCTGCACAGAGTGGCGGTCCTATTACTAAAAAGACATAACCTCTGTGTATCATTTTTCATTATTCATGATGACTATTTTGATGAAGTAGATTCATTTTGGATCTTTATGGATCACACCTCCCCTACTTAGGAGGATTGTAGTCACAAAAAAGCATAGTGGGGGAGTAGATGAGGAAATAATTTCCTAACTTGCTCCTTTGAGTACCACCGGTCCTACCTTGGTGTCTTCCCTTTCATTCCAATCTACCAAGACTCCTGCGGGCCTCTCCTAGTCTCTCTAACCTTCTACTACAACACTACATCCTCCTCTAATTCACCTTGTGAGTCCAAGATGTAATCCTCAATGGAGTGTAGCAACTGTAGTCCTTCATCTTCATCTAGCATGGATGGCTCATATAGGTGTAATTTCTCATAGTTTACTACATAGTACATCCTCATAAATGGTGGTAAGTCAAGTCAAAAATCATTTTATTCAACCTGCTCTAATATGGTGAAGGGCCCATATCATAGTGGCTTGAGTTTTCGTGTTTGACCTTGTAATTTCTCCTTTCTCAAGTAAAGCTAAACTCTATCTCCAACATGTAGCTTATGTTCTCTCCTATGTTGATCATGCCTAGCTTTGTACTTGGCTTGAGATTTCTCTAGCTATTCTTTGACTTTGAGATGGATTTTCTGGATCCTCTCAATGAATTTTTTTTCTCTAGTCACCTTTGTGTCTCGTGTCTCCTCCTCATCCTACTACCCAACTGTTATGTCCAGTGGATTTGTAGGCAGATATCCCAAGCATTATTCAAACAGTGACTTCAGAGTTTATGTGTGTACTTCCCAGTTATAGGAATGTTGAATTTAGGCTAAGGACTCATCCCAAGTCCTTGAATATTTGCTGTTATACCCTCTGATCAACTGTACCAAAGTCTTGTTTACCACCTCTGTCTGTCCATCTTTCTGTGGATGGAAAGTTGTGCTCCTTTGTAACCTGGTATCCATCTTGTCTAAACAAGTAGTCCAAAACTTCCCCAAGAACCTGGAATCCCTATTAGAAACAATAGACTTTAGCAAACCAAAATGCACCCATACATTAGCAAAGAAAAGACCTGCTATCTCATGTGCTTTTACTATCTTTTTACATGCCATAAGAACACACATCTTACTGAATCTATCAACAACAACATATAGATAGTCATGGACATGTTTAGACATAAGTAATCCTCCTACAAAATCCACAGAAATGTCCTTCCATGGATGAGTAGGTACTGGAAAAGCATATACAAACCATACTTCCTAGTCTTAGGCTTGCTAGTACAACAAATTTTACATCCCTGTATAAATTTTGATACTTATTCTTACATATTTGGCCAATAGACATACCTTTGCAAGTGGGATAGTGTCTTACCAACAATGAAACATCCCACTACTTTCGAGGTATGTGCTTCCCTCATCAATATAATTGTCTCTTATTTTGGCACGCAAAGCTTTCCCCATTAGTAGAGCAACCCGTCTTTGAGATAACAATATTCAATCCCTATCCTTTCATCCCCTTAGGAATGCAACTACTAAAATGTCACGCCAAATTCTTTTTATTGGGCATATGCCTCTCCGTAATCTTCCTTCATGAAGGGATCAATCTGAGAGATAGTGACCAAATAGGAAAACTTATCCTATATGGCTAGCCTAGAAAACATGTCTACCACCAATTATTTACTACCATTCTTGTATTTGATCACCAGATGGAACTGTTGAAGGAACCCCATCCATTTATAGTGCCTTGCCTACTGCAATTTAGATTATTCTTGTAAATACTAAAGAGGATTGCAGTCAGTGTGCACAATACTTTCTTTACCCAACATATAATGCTTCCATTTTTTAATTGCCTGAACTAGTGCATACATTTCCTTATCATATACTGAATATCCTTTAACTGCTGAAATGAAAGTTTCAGAATGATAACATATGGGTTTACCTCCTTGAAGAAACATTGCGCCCATGGCATAATCACTGCCATATGTCTCTACTTCAAAAGGATGCTGAAAATTAGGAAGAGAAAGTACTGGAGGATGACTACTCTTGTATTTTAATAACTCAAAGGATTTGTCTTGTTCCTTACCCCAGTCAAAACCCTTACTCTTTGCGGCCACTGTGTGTAGAGGTGCTGAAATTGTGGAGAAACCCAGAATGAACTTCTGCATGTACTATACTGCTCCCACAAAACTTCTAGTCTCTTTGGGTCCTATAGGTGTTGTCCAATTGATGATGGATTCCAACTTCTTTTGATCCAATCATAGCTCTCCTCCTCTAACCATGTGCCCAAGATAGATAAGTGATTGTTTGGAAAAATCACATTTCTTCATATTACAAAGCAGTTGTTTCTCCCTAAGAACTTGTAAGACTTATTGTAAATGGGTTAGATGCTCCTCTCATGTGGCACTAAAAATCAAAATATCATCTAAATATACAATGACACATAAATCTAAGAAATCCCATAATACATTATTCATCAATCTCATAAATGTAGTGGGTGCACTGCATAACCCAAAAGGAAGTACTAACCATTCACACAAACCCTATTTTTTTTTGAAGGTAGTCTTCCATATATCCTCCTCCTTCATTCTAAATTGATGATAACCAAACTTGAGATCTAACTTCATAAAGAATTTGGAACGCTGAAGTTGGTCCAAGAGATCATCTATGCGGGGAAGTGGATATTTGTTCTTTATGGTGATCATACTCAAAGTGCGGTAGTCAATGCACATTCTCCAAGAACCATCCTTTTTTGGCACCATCACAATAGGTGAACCACATGGTGATGTGCTCAGACATATCACCCCTTGGTTTAGTAGTTCCTAGAGTTATTTCTTTACTTCAGTACTCTCAAGAAAGGATTTCCTATACAACTTGATGTTTGGTAGAGGGGACTCTAGCAATAGCTGAATCTCATGCTCTACTTCCCATTTTGGTGGTAACCCACTAGGAGCCTACAAAACTTCTTGAAAGGACTAAATAATACTATCCTAAGCATGCTTTCCCTAGTTAGAAATCTCTGAAACTTCTACCCCATCTTGTTTATCCTTTAACAAAAGTAAACGAAACTGATTATGATTTTCCTGAATAAGTCATTTTGCTTGGTTAGCAATCACCATAGTAACTTGTGTCTTACACTAGTGTGCCTAGATGTTGTAGCTAATCCCATCCTTGACCCATCAGTACTGGTTTTCCCTTATCATAAATATAGCATCCCTAATATACAAGTAAGGACTCCCGAATACAACATCAAAAGCATCAAGTGGAATAACATAATCTTCCAAAACATCAATATACTGGGAATTTATCCCAAACTTGACCTTACATCTTCTTGTTACTTGAATTTCAACAACCTTCTTCACCCAACCAAAAGGATAAGGGTGTGGATGCTCATAAGTATCTTCTTTACAATTGCTTCATAAATCAAGTTAGACTGAGAACTGGTATCCACTAAATCATTTACCTTAGTTCTATTGATCTAGATTTTGATCTAGAATAGTCTACTCATCTACTCTTCCTGGCTATCCATGTTGGTGGCCATGCATCCAAGCCTTTCATCTACATTAGATTCATCTTCAATTTCAACCTCCCCTTCCATTCTTACAGGTGTCATGGAATTTTTCAAGTCCTTGGTTCGGTTCTTTAGATGCCACTCTGGATGAAAATTTTAACATGTAGCGTCAATATGACCATTAATTATAGATCAAGAATTTCACACTTGTTACCTATCCAAGTTAATGTACCAAACTAAACACAAAAACCTTAAAAATCTCAAATGAAATTGATACCTGAAAGACAAGATTTGAAGATGTAGATGGAAAAGAAAGCTGATGTAGACAAGATGGATGCACACGAGCGATCCTACAAAGTAGATCCAAGAAACCTATGAGACACAGATGCTTGATAGAAAAATACCACATTAAAATATATTTGGGTGGACTGCCTGAAAAGCGGGTTTGGGAAGTGATAAGCTCCCTCAGCGGATGTCAGTCGATGTTTTCAATTAAGGAAAGAGGCATACATGATAAAAATATGTAAGTAAATGTCTATATTTTGATTAAAAATGACAGACAGAAAAGTAAACAGCAAACAAAAACCAATAAAAAAAAAAGTAAAGTGTGAAAACAATGTTGGATTTGTGTTCCCTGAATTATTTTACCTATCTACAGGTAGATCATCACTAATTAGGAAAATCGATGTCAACTGACAAGAATCAGCGTTAACTGAGATAGGTTGGCGTCTACTAGAGAGAATCAGCATTGACTGGGTACAGTCAGTGTTGACTTGGGGAAAATTATAGGAGGATTGAGAAACAGACAGTGGAAGCTAGATCGTCAATATCTACTGGATCTACAAGAGTCGTAGGGATACTGACAAGGCTCCACTTATGATGGATGCAGGACCAGAGTCACCAAAAGATCAATGGAGACTCACGATGTCGATGTGGTAGGAGTAGAGTAACGGTACTCTTAGGGATTGGTTTGGACAGGATTCGCTCTCACTTGATAGATAATTCTCAGACTTAATTCTCAAAACATTCTCGTTCTTTCTCTCTCTCTCTCTCTCTCTCTCTCTCTCTCTCTCTCTCTCTCTCTCTCTCTCTCTCTCTCTCTTTCTCACTATCTAACTAGAACTAAATTTTGGCCTTCTATTTGTAATCGGCGCCGACCGAGATGAAATCAGCGCCACTCCAAAAAATTGGTGTCGACCGAGTATCAGTCAGTGCCGATCAAGGATCAGTCTCCCAAAATGGCCAAAAGGGAGGATTTTTGGGAAGATGAAGTGATCCTTCCACCTTAAATATGGGAAATATCCCACTGCTTAGTTTAGGAGGAGAAAAAATAGTGGGGATAGATGAATAGAATAGATACGGGAGGTTAGGAATTGATATGGGGTAGATAAGTGGTTAGGATATATGTAGAATATATAATTAAATAGTTAATATTTAATTATCTATGGGTAAAACATAATGGGGTGACATAAACTTATGTTAGATGTTTAAATCAAATATTAAGTAATACCCTAAGGGAGAGGTGGTGATGTAAACGTGCCCCAGGTTACCCAAGAAGACAAATGCGCACGGGGGACACCAAATTGGATAACCAATTTTAGGTGTCTACATTTTGCCCCTTTTTTTCAAGTAACTTGTGATAAGAAAAGTTGCGAGACAAAAACAAGGAGTTGGAAGAAAGGAAGAAAAAGTGATGATGTGATCCCCCTCAAACTAGGGATGGGATGGGCCCCAAAAGAGCAACTGATCCCAAGTTTGAAAAATGGTAGATGAAAATGCAGGATGCCCCAGGTAGATGCCTAGAGTAGATCTTATCATTAATGACGCACAAAAATAAACATTAAGGAAGCTACCTAAGGAACCCACATTGGTAGGGCAGACTAGACGATCTCTGCATGAGACGATGTTAGTACCTAGAGATCCATGAGTTTAAGGATGGTTGCAAAATAGTCAGCACCTAAAGAGAGACACATTGGTAGGGACAACGAGACGGTTTACAAAGCAGATGACGTTAGTGCCTACAAACCTGTTAACTCTAAGCTGCCAAAAATGTGAGTGCCCCATGTACAGGGGACAGGCTCGAAATGGATGATACTATCGAAAGTATGTGCCAAAAGGTAACATTCAGGGCACAATAATGACCAAATAAATAAGCCAAGAATCAACACTATGGCAAGAAGATTAGGAGATGGAAGAAAAGAAAAGAAAGGAAGGTGAAGAAGTAAAAGTACAACCAATTGGCAACAATCGGCTTAAATCGGTGTCAATCTAGATTAATTGGCACTGACCATAATAATCGGCGCTGAACAAACAAATTGGCACCAACCGTATTGAGTGCATATAAATATGCAAAAGGAAAACGTGAACGATTTATTTAGACTGTGACGATTGATTTAGAGAGAGTCAAAAATTGGATTTGAGCACCATGGAAGTCTCTGAGAGCAATCAGAAGTGGAAGAGGACATGACCAGGGGTAAGTGAATTTACCTGAACTTCGTTATATACTTTTATCGTGAAATAGCATATTAGGATGCCAAATTTTAGAGAAAAAGGGAATAAGTGGGAAGTAAGAGTGTTTTTGACACTCGTCCTCCCAGTCGGTGTCGATTGGAAAAATTGATGCTGATTATCTTCAATCGACATCGACTATTTTGGATCGACGCTGATTTAAGTAAATCGACACCAATTGGACCGGATAGACTGATAAGATGATAGAATGTGTTTTTTGATGTTCTGATGTGGATAAATGGGAAGATAACATTGCTCTTGACGTCGTGGATGCAGGCATGAGAGGCATTACACATGCAGGATGCTATTCTCAAGCTTCTGGAGACCATTCTCCCCGATGTGACTGATGTAGATTGGTGCCACCTAGAGTTAGCCGGGCTCGAGGGCTTCTGGTACTACCGACGAGTGTTGCGAGATGTAGAGTTGCTGCGAGCACTAGTATGATGATGGGACAACCAAACTTGCAATTTTTGGTTCAAGATAGGTGAGATGACCATCACCCACAAGGACATATAAAGGATCATGAGGCTGTCAATCACTAGGGACCCGATAGAGATTACTCCATGAGAGCAGCAGTAGAGGGCCCTAGGACAATTGTATGGAGACAGGGTGGATGATTCAGAGATAGTGTCCGGGGTGGTGGGGATAGCCTCTTAGTATAGACAAGATGATACTAGGAGCAGACTGATAGTGTTGATTCAGATGGCTATCTCCTATTTTGCTATGCCAGATTCAAGAGGTGGGAAATTCCCATTACTATTACTAGATTGTGTTAACGACATCCTGCAGTTTAGAAAGGTGTTCACATTTTCTGACGCCCTGATAGCTTAGATATATTATGAGTTATAGATGTATACCACCAGTAGGAGGACATGCATTGATGTTAGTTTTATGCTCCATTGCTGGGCATATGAGCACATAGCAGTGATTAGGCCCTCCGAGCTATATATATATGCTAGCAATAGTGGGGGCCATTGATTATGGATTCCGATGATGGTGGGATGACATGGCCCTAGGAGATACAGGGAGATCTATGGATTGGTATGCCAAGCGCTTAAGGACATTGACACCAGAGTAGGTCATTTAGAGACCATATCGGGTCTACCCGATATGGGCCGGTCAGGAGGCTCACCTGGTGGGATTGAGATAGATCCAGGTGGTTAGGGGCCGTAGGCCTGATATGTGGGAGTGCATCCCATTTATACGGGTATTGAGATAGTTCAGACTAGTGCAGATAGTGCCAACCACCTACAGGCCATACAGGCGAGACAACAGAGAGACTGATCTGTTGATTTTGATCCTAGCAGATCCATTGAGGGAGGCCCTACCCTCTGCAGACAGTAATGATTATGTTGGAGTGGATGATGGCTATGTGGCATGGTATTCAATAGAGCTACAATGACACCTACCAACATCTATAGATGCTGATGAGGAAGATATAGCCACAGTGCTGGAGAGGCTAGAGGGAGAGCATTTTACCCTGATGCAGACACACCAAGCAGCCCTCGAGGAGATCAGAGCTCTGACAGAGGAGAGGGATGCCCTAATATTGGAGAGAGACATAGCTCACCAGGAGTGAGTTATAGCGATCCAGCAGAGGGATCGCTACCATCGGTATAGAGAGGCCCTCAGGGCCAAATATGGTGATACAAGTACTATGTCAAAGTCTAGGACACTGGGTATGACCGTAGGAGGGCCACCACCAGCAGCACCAGCAGTGACATTACGAGCACCTGGTACGGTGAGCCTGAGTACTTATCAGTCTCTCCTCATTGAGGTGAGATACTATGAGGATGCCCTAGCATAGCATGCCCCTGAGGTACCTCATTACGGTGCGAGGAGGAGATCAGTGACAACCACAGCTAGTGGTGCATTAGAGGGAGGGAGTACTAGGAGAGAGTGAGGTGGAGGTAAGCCCCCAGCAGTAGGTGCTTCCAGTTTGATAGGTGGTGGCCAGGAGAGAGAGCCTGGTCTAGAGGAGGGTGGAGGAGATAGTGTCTTCCACTTATCAGACTTTACAATATAGAGATTGGTGTATTTTGATATCGATATATTGATGTAGCCTCAATTTGAAGGCATTTTTGATGTATGATATAGATGGCTTGATTGAAAACCATTCATTCTTTGTTGTACAGATACTCATGTATATATATAGATTCATCATTTTCTTTGCCATATGATAGTACTCATGCTTTTAATTTCAATATACATGGATAGATATAGCGTAATTGTGATGGATATAGACATATGCTAATAGATGATAAATAGATGTGATTGGATGGACATAGACATAGAGGATAGATAGACGTGATGTGATTTGATGTGATTGATATGTGGATTTAATTTTGATGAAAAATAGATATAGATAGATGTAGTGTAACTTGGATGTACATATTTTTAGATGTTTTGATGGATAGATGGATAGATGTGATTGATATATGGATTTAATTTTGATGAAAAATAGATATAGATAGATGTAGTATAACTTGGATGTACAAGTTTTTAGATGGTTTGATGAATAGATGGATAGATGTGATTGATAGATTTGATATATTTTGAGATGTTAATTGAATTTTGATGAAAATAGATAGGTAAATCCACATGTGTTGACAATACATGGTTTGATATGTGTTTTGGAAAAAGTAGATAAGATGAAATTAGATAGATGATAGATTTTGATTAAATTAACATGTTAAATGTCAATTTAACTGGATGAATAAGAAATAATAATGGGAAATACTCTCTGTGAGAGCCAAGGACGTAATGAAATAACCTTGATTAGAAATAAAGGAAATACACCTAGATAATAAAAAGAATGATAAGTTAGGCCCCTAATCGTCCATAAATAGAGACTTTGATAGAAAACCAAAAGACCATGCATACAAGGCCATATATGAGGTTAAAATAAACCTGACACTAGCTAGTCACAAACCAGATCTAGAAGGTAAATGGAAGGAGAAGTAAGTATTTATCTTGTCAAAATTTATAAAGGACAGAATACATGCTCCCATTAGGAAAATAGGGTTCTCCATATGATCGAAAAAAAGGTCTTATGTCTCAGCTTCATGATTTTTATTTTGACAGAAGAGCAAACTGATCAATGTGGGAAGTTTGCTAGATATAGAAAGACTGATCAATGCGGGAAGTCTTTCAATGATGCTAAGAAACAAACAAATAGCCATCCTTCAAGGGAACGGTCTGTATTTCAAATGTAGCCATCCTTCAAGGGCATGGTATATATTTTGAATGTAGCCATCCTTCAAGGTTATGGTCTATATCTTTTGATTCATTTTGAAAATGCATAGATAGCTGTCCTTCGAGGGATCAATCTATCTTTTGGGATTTTTTTTTTTGAGCTTTTGGAGCTTGTTTTGAAAGAAGCTGAGTGTAGACCAGATAGATCAGATAGAGGGGAATAAAATGTATAAAAATCACGTACTCATGCCCTGAGTAGATTCAATTAAGATAGATACTTGGGACAGATGAAGAAGTGATTAAGGTGTACCTACTAGGAGGAGGAACATATCCATAAGAAAAATGCTATGAGTAGAGCTGTGATACTCATATTTAAGGTGGAAAAGACATAATGTGGAGGATCACATAGTTCTGAATCACTATGAAAATATATGACTGGTTGTTAGATGGATGAAAGATCTCTTTTGCGACTAAGATCATGTAAGATAGATTTTAATAGTAGAAGGGCCTTAGATGCAAGGCATTAAGAGGTTCCATTTTAGGTACACCATCCATGGAGGATAAACGATAAGCCCCAAACCCATATTTATGAGTAACTACGTACGGACCCATCCAGTTAGGAGCAAACTTACCACGCTGACTCCGTTCTAGCGTAGTGACATTTTGGTTTTCTGTAAGAACAAGATCACCAATTTTGAATTCATGATGTTGCAAGTACTTGTTATAAGCACGTTTGACATGATCAAGATAGATTTGATGATGTTCAACAGCATTGAGATGCCACTCATCTAGAAACTCAAGCTGCACTAGATGATTTTGATGATAGTCCTCATTAGAGACAAATTATCTAAGAGAAACACGAAGAGATGGGATCTGGACTTCCAAAGGAAGAACAACCTCTAACCCATATACTAGAGAGAAGGGAGTAGCACCCGTAGGAGTACGAATGCTAGTCTGATAAGCTCAAAGAGCAAAAGGGATATGTAAATGCCAATCCCTACTAGCTCGACTAGTTACCTTTGTGAGGATATTATGCAAAGTTTTATTGGAAGCCTCAGCCTGGCCGTTAGCTTGGGGATAGTATGGAGAAGAAAATATGAGTTTGATATTGAAAGTGTCATAGAGATTCTGCAAATCGTTGTTTTTGAAAGATTTACCATTGTCTATAATGAGTTTGTGTGGAACACCAAAGTGACAAATGATATGTTGATAGACAAAATCAACAATCGGTTTAGCTTTGGTCGATGAAAGAGGAATATCTTCCACCCACTTAGTAAAGTATTCTGTGGTAGTAATGATAGAATTATGATGCTATGAAGAGCGGGGGTTAATAAGACCGATGAGATCAAGACCCCAATGTGAAAAAGGCCACAAATCCACTGCAGGTTGCAAAGCCTGACTGGGGATATATGTGAGATTGGAATCTTGTTGACACTTGACACATTTCTTAGTGTATTCACAACAATATCAATTAAGAGAAGGCTGATAATATCCTAAATGTAATATGCATTTAGCTATGGCCAAGCCATCAAAATGTCCACCACAAATACCATCATGGACTTCCTAGATGGCTTTAGATGATTCAGGGGTTTTGAGGCACCGAAGAAAAATACCATCAAAACCACATTTGTAGATGATTCCGCCTAGAATAGTATAGTGATTAGTGCGTAGGATAAAATATCTTCTACCATTGGAAGTCAGATCTAGAGGAAGCACTGAATGAGATAGATAATCAATGATCTATTGATACCACTCATCTTGAGTATTGGTTGTGATGGCATTGATTGAAGTTAGTTTCCGGAGATGAGATGGTTGATCTAATCGCTACACAACCACATAAAGTCACAAGTCCTTGGTAAAAGGTGGAATAAGAAAGGCTAAAGAAGCCATTGTATCTGCGAATCAATTCGTAGTATGAGGAATAGCTTGGATAGTGAATTTATCAAAATATTGGAGTTGAAAAAGAACGATATCACAATATTTTTGAAGGATATCATTTTTGCATTGATAGACACTCATGACTTGATTAACGATGAGTTTAGAGTCACCAAAGATGTCGATATGGTGGGCGCCAAGATTAATAGAGTTTTGAAGACCTAAAACAAGAGCTTCATATTCAGCCATATTATTAGTACACTCAAAGTTAAGTTTGTGTGTGACTGGGATAGGTGTACCCAAGGAGGAATCATAACGAAACCTGCACCTCCCCCTTGTTGGCATTTGGATCCATCAAAGAAGATTTTTACTTTAAATGGAGAAAGACCAAAATCAATTTGTTGGATATACTCATCGGGGAATTGAGCAAGGGGGACTTGAGTGTCTAGAAGAGGAGCATCAGCTAATTGATCTACAATGACATGACCCTTGATAGATTTTTGTGGAATAAACTTGAGATCAAATTCTATCATTAGCATGAGCCAACGAGTGATAAAATCATTGTGATAAGGCTTCGCATGCATTTTCTTGAGTGGATTGACTCTTGTGATGATGTAAGTTTTGTGATTGAGGAGGTAGTGACGAAGCTTAGAAGTTACAAAGAAGAGAGCACAACACAACTTTTTAGCTTTGGAATAATGTGTTTCATACTCATGGAGAGTGCGACTGATGTAATATATGGCTCCCAAAGCATGGTCAGTCATAGAAATATAAAGATAGAATGGATCCCCCTCATGTGGAGATGTAAGCACAGATGGGGAAAGAAGATAAGATTTGATATCATCAAAGGCCTTTTGGCAATGCTCATCCCATTCAAAATGAACATTCTTATGGAGGAGATGATGAAAAGGTTGACAACGGTCTAACAGTTGCGAGATAAAACGACGTATTGATTGAAGGCATCCTTGAAGACCGTGGAGTTGCTTTAAGTTAGAAGGGGGAGGCATCTCAAGGATAGATTTTATTTTTGTGGGGTCCACTTCAATACCCCTAATAGAAATGATAAATCCTAAGAGTTTACCAGTGAGAATGCCAAACACACACTTGGATGGATTTAGGTGAAGACAAAAGTGAATGAGCCTCTCAAAGAGAGGTGCAAGAGTGAAAAGATGATCCTGATGGCATTTGGATTTACCGAGGAGATCATCGACATAATCTTCCATAGTTTTATGTAAGAGATCATGGAAGATGTAGGTCATGGCTCGTTGATAGGTTGCTCCTGTATTCTTAAGACCGAAAGGCATGACATGATAACAAAAAGTCCCCCAAGAAGTTATAAAGGAAGTCTTATGTTGGTCCTCTCATGTATTGAGAATTTTATTATACCCAGAGAAACCATCCATAAGAGAAAGCATCTCCTGACCTACCATTAAATCCATGAGTTGGTGGATATTAGGTAAAGGAAAATCATCTTTTGGACAAGAAAGATTAAGATCCCCGAAGTTGGTACAAATTCGAATCTTCCCAGTAGCTTTGGTTACTGGTACTACGTTTGAAACCCATTGTGGATAATCGATGGGTTGGATAAAGTTAGCAGAAAACAAACGTTACAACTCTTCTTTAACAAGAAGGGCTACTCGAGGGTGCATTTTACGCAATTTTTGTTTAACTAGTTTGATGTCAGTAAGAGTAATGATATTATGGACCATGATATCAAGATCGAGTCCTAGCATATCCTCATATGACAAAGCAAAGGGTTGACGATGGTTGGAAAGAAAAGTAGTAAAGTCTCCTAACTCCTGTGGATTAAGAGATTGGCTGACCTTAATGATGCGAGGGTCTTTAGAAGTCCCTATATTAAGATCGACAGTGGCTTCGTTAAGAAGCATAGATGTGTCAGAAGGAATGGTTTTAGGAAGATAGGAATCCTCTACCCCTAGATAGGTGAGGACAAAATCATCATCCACACAGTGGATAGTGTTGATAGTAGGAGAGTCATCTCCAACTATTTCAGGGAAGACTAATGGTATGGAAGTGGATTTTTTATTAGTTTTATAGGTCAGTGGCCCTAAGGAAATGGTATTGACTAAAAAAAATTTAGACAGGATGGAAATGGCATCATCCACATCAAATGATGCTTCTGACCTAGTGGGAGAAGATGGTTCCTCAATGGGGAGAGGCTCATCGAGAATAGTGATGGTGGCTTTTGAAAGAGGTTTAAATCCTAAACCAAATTTTTGATGTGGTTTGAGAGTTGGAATGGACGTGAGGTCATGCACACCCTGTTCATACTTTCTCAGGCCAAAACCCTTCCACACGCATCGATATAAATAAGTTTTTGCAAACGTGGGATTTTGTAGACAATCAAACCCTACTGAATAGGGTTTGGCCCTAGGAGGATAATCCAAGTGATAGTGAGGTGTATCAAGACCACCGTAATTGAAGTTAGTCTGTTGATTGGGCAGACCAATGGTGATGACATGACTGAGACCTGGCTGATATTCAGGTTGTTTGTCTGGTCTACCATACTCATTAGGTTTGAGATGGGCATCAAAAGAAAGAAGAGGAAGCTCTCCTAATGAGAAACGCTGCAATGTCTCTTCTAGATTTTGTAAATCTGGTACTTTTGTTGTAGGTATGGAAGAGGATGAAGCCTCATCAGGAGAACAAACATTCTCCTTTCTCATCAGGAGAACAAACATTCTCCTTTAGAGGGGCAGACCCTGTGGTCATGTCGCACTGTGCAGAAGGAAAAGGATCTCCTGGATGAGTATAGATTTTTCCCTCATACTGATATTTTAAGCATCGATGGAGGGTTGATGGGACACAATTCATTGCATGAATCCAGGAGTGTCCAAGGATCATATTGTAGTGGAATTTCCCTTCAACAATGTAAAAGAGTTCATGAAGCAGCTTCTTACCTACTCGAATGGGCAGAACCACAGTTCCTAAAGTAACTGCCAACTGATCGTTAAATGATCGAAGGGCGAAAGGCGGGGGTGACACTACGTTCTTTGGTAACTTAAGTTGCTTGAATGTGTGTGAGGAAATGATGTTAAGTGCAGCACCACTGTCAATCATAGTGCATTTTAACATAGTGTTGTTGATTTGAACTGTGATAAAGAGGGGAGCCTCCAAATCCTCAGAAGAAAGGGAAGGAATTTCCAAATCTTCAAAAGAAATGGTGGTTGATGGTTTATTCAATCCAAAAATCATCTCGAAAGGTTGGGGCTCATCTGAATTCACTGCGATACGGCACAGATTATCAATCAAAGCCTGGCGATGCTGTGGGGATGATTGAATGAGGTCAAAAAGAGACATTTTGACTGGAGCATGAGTAAGTTGTTTCATAACACTCTCCTCTACTGACACGGGAATCTGAGCCTGAGGTGAAGCATGAATAGAGACCCTAGGTCTCGAGGCTGATGTGGAAGGAGGAATGCCTTCAGGGCTGCAGAAATGACAACACATGGCCGAGATGATGATAGATTATCATATTGTTGTGTTCTAGTGGTGATATGAATCGTGTCGATTTGGGAAGGTGGAAGACCGTCCGGCGTGGAATTAGTAGAACTAGAGGCCTGAGTAGATCGTTGAGGCTCAAATGTGGTTGAGATGACAGGAGATACTTGTTCCTCCTCTTCTTCCAGTAGAAGATCACTTTCTTCCAAAAGACTGTTAATGACAGATTGAAGGGCCTTACATCCCTTGGTGTCATGTCCTGGGGTGCGATGGTAAGCACAAATCAAATCAGAGTTGAACCAGGAAGGTTTTACTCCTTTAGGATTATAGGGTTTGATCGGAGGAAGGGATATGGATGAAGACTGGATAAGTTGGCGAAGAATCTCGGTATAGAACCCAGTAGACAAAGATGAGGACAGAGATGACAGAGGTGACTCTCTTACCTCCATGGACTACCGAGGTAAAAGAACTTGCATATCTGGTTTGACAGTCTTTTTAGGGATCATTTTACTTTTTTGACATTGAAGAAGTAGTCTTGGACACTTGAGATGGAAGCAAGTGAGGCATGATTGATTTCTGTGGAGGAGGAGCTCCTAAGATAGATTTTGAAGAAGATGAAGATGTGACAAGTGTTGTGGTCTTCAGAGATAGGGAAGGCTGCTTGATCGAAATAGATGACGATTTAGATAATGTTGATTTAGATGAGGGAGGAGCTCCTAAAATAGGTCTGATCAGAGGAACAGAGGGTACCTTAGCTTTTGGTGATGAAGATGATGGTCCTGATAAAAGAGGTGATGCCTCTCTAGTCTGTGAATTCACTTTACAAGGTACCAATGAAGAAGGTGTTGTAGAAGAAGAGGATGATGGTTCTGATGGTATTGTAGAAGAAGACACCTTCCCAGTTGAAAAATCTAATCTTTTATGAGGCGCAGAAAGATATTTTTGAGGGAAGGCACCAAGAGTCTTAATAGTCTGAAATATGGGTTTTCCTTTTTCAGGGATGGTGACAACTTCAACCGCATAAGGTGATTGTAGCCTTTTCGGGGGAAGGAGATGAGGGGGTGCTGATGATGTAATGTTAGACTTTAGTTGTCTTGGTTTGAGTCTAGGAACCGAGAGTGTAGGTGCTGATGCTATTTCTTTAGATTTTCCCTTAATAGGCAAAATAGTATTAGTGATGGAAGAAGTGGATGATGAAGGAGCAATTCCTTGCGAGGGAGGTACTTCTGGTACAGTAAATATGGGTGTAACTATTGTGGGAAAGGAAATGGGAAGAGTCAAAATCGAAGATGCTTCTATTGAATTTGGTACAACTATAGGTATGCTTACCAATGGCATAGTCGCAGCAAAGATGGGAGAAATAGAAGTAGATGTATTCACGGTGGAAACTTGAAGAGATGTAATTTCCTCGAGCATCGAAAGAATATCTGATGATGAGACAGATGAAGATGACACTGTCTCAGGAATAGATGGAAGATCAGATAAAGAGGCAGAGGGAGATGAATCCGTCTCTAACAAGGTGGGAATATTCAAAGACGAGGTGTCTGAAGATGATGGAATCCCAGCGATTAGCGGAGTGGCAGGAGGTTCTGATTCAGTCGATGTGTTCGTAGATGGCTTAGTTTTAGAAGAAGATTCTTCAGTAGAAATGAAGCTGATAGTATGAGTGTTTGGTTTTTGAGACTCTGAAGCATCATGGTTTGGGGAATGATTAGGAAAAGGTTGTTTAAAAACATCAAGCGCCTGATTTGGGGGAGCATTTGGGTTATCCAGAATGAGCTCGCCTTTATCAATGAATTTCTGGACAAGATTTTTGAAGGTTTGACATCGCTCAATGTCATGGCCTTTGGTTCTATGATAATGACAGAAGTCATTTTCCCTATACCAGAATGGATGTTCTTGGCTTTCATCAAAATTTCTAATGGGGGGAAGTTCAATCATGTGAACTTCCAACATTTTTTCTAAGATAGAAGCATATGATTCCCCCAACGAAGTAAAAGATCGAGATGACGAGGGTCCTTTTTGAGAAGATGAGGAGTCTCTCCATGGTGTTTGATTAGAACTGTTATCGGCACGTGGTGTTTTTAATATGATAGCATTAGTGGATCCCTGATTTTTGTCTTTAGAAGTGGAAGGGTTTGATTTTGTAAACTGAGAAAAATCTGGTTTAGATTTAGAGCGAATTTTTAACTTCCCTTGTTCAATGGCACGGGACTCAAGTTTACGTGCCATCGTAAAGGCTTCTTCAAATGTATGAAAATTTTGGATCCTTAAAGTGGAAGAAATATGATTAGCACAAGATCAGGTAAACAACTTGATCTATTGAGATTGAGGAAGGGAGAAAGACAATTGGTTTATTATCCCTCTCCAATGAGTGACAAAGTCTACAATAGACTCATCATCGAATTGACGAATGTTATAAAGATCTGTAATCGAGATCTTATGTGTGATGTTTATTGAAAAGTTTTCAACAAACATCTGGGCCAATTGAGAGAAAGAAAACAAGGAATGTTGAGGAATGTTATTGTACCAATCTAAAGCAGGCCCTGCTAGAGACATAGGAAAAGTACAGAGCATAAGCTCCTGATCCTGGACTATCAGGAAACAAGCATGTTTGAATTCTCGAAGGTGCTGTTGAGGATCCTCCTGACTATGAAATTTTGAGAACTTAGGAAGTTCCCATTGGGGGGATAAGGCTTAAAAGCCACTGATGGATGAATGGGTTCATTACACACTTCTTCAAAAGAGTATGAAGGCCGAGCCCCTTTGGTGGAAGCTTCTAAGTCTGTGATTTTCTTGAAAAGAATTTGGACCATGTCAGATTGAGGAGGAGGCATACTGGTATGTCCTACATAAGAAGTGAATGGTGGATTTTGTTGAGGCATCAATGGGGGATTCATTTGTTGATTAATAGGATGGTAAGAGGAATAACCAGGTGTTCTGGGTGACGCCTGGTGAGGTATTTGCTGTGAAGGAGCCTGTGTATAAACAGGCTATGAGATGACAAGTGGTTGAGAAAAAGGTGGTTGAATGAAAGCTAGAGCTTGTGATTGGTGGGCTCCTACACTTTTCGATTGAATTGGAATGGAATGAGGAACATGGGTATTGATTTGATTGGACATGGCAGGGAACAAGATCTAAATGAGGCTTTTGACTACTAGATTGGTTATTAAGGGTGCTGATGGTAGAGGATGGGTGAATGTCACTGTCGTTGGAACATTGGAAGAAAGACCAACTGGAGGACGAGAAGTACAAACCAACTGACTCATTGAAGGGGGTTGACTCATAAAGAGGTACTGACCCTGGGACATAATGGATGGCATAGAAGAATTAACAGCAATCTGTGGGTGCGCAGATGCACCCATTATAGCTAGAGAAGAGGACTTCTCAGAAGTAGGTTGTGGAATAGCTGAGGTAACTGCGGCGTTAGGAATAGGAAAGACTATTTGAGAACTAGTCGACTTGGTTGGTGGAAGAGAAAAATGAAGCACAGGTGCACCACCCTCTTCCGTGGTTTGAGGTGAGAAAAAGGATGCTAACTATTCTACAAAATCCTGGGATGGTTCACGAGGATAATCGTAAACTTGCTAGATTGGTGGTCCTTGATCAGATATTCGAATGGACTTATGTACTAGGTAGTCCATAAGGGCTACCGGATTACGATCAAGGAGTGCCTAAAATTCAGGATCCCCGTGAGGAACATACTCTATATCAGAAGCAGATGATATTTTTGAAGGACTGGGGGAAGCTGGACGTGATGGGATTGCTTTAGGCTGATAGAAAGGATTATATGACCAAGATGGGGAACCAACTAATAGTGGTCCCAAGGAAGACCCGAGGGGTGCCGAAGCATCCACACTAGTGGTGATCTCAGAGGAAGAAGGGGCCAGTTGAGCCATTCTTCTAGATTGTAACCGAGTGATGACCGTCATAAACAAGTAGAAATATAGAAAAAGAAGATTGACCTAACTAATGCACAGATAATTCAAGTAGCGTAGGTGATTATCTCTTTTAAGTTTTCCTACTTTTAAGAAAGAAAATATTAGGGAAGGCTTTTTAGAACAGGAACTACTCAGATAGCCAAACTAAGGATGGTTTGGGGAATGTTTTGGTGAGGAGTCCCGAAGGCACATCAATAAAAGACTAGTACGTGGCTTGATATAGGGGCCTACCCCCACACTTCACACACTACTACGATAAGGGAGTCAGGTGCTTTGCCAATATATACCAGAACTTCCGTGAATTTATAGCATGGCCTGAGTACCGCGTAGGCTCTTCCTCTTGGATGTCACTTCCAAGTAGGCGAGGCCAAGGGAGGAATTTTTGTTTTGATGCTTTATACCTAGTGATTTTGGCTTTGTGTGCAAGGGTGAAAAATAAAAATCAAATAGTGTCACTACCGATTTTGATTAATTTTTCCAGCCTATTTAGAAAACTAGATGAATAGCATACAACAGAAATGACAAAGGAAAAGTTCTTTTTAAGCACTAAGAACGAAATGTTGGATTTCGATGAAGACAAGTCAAACAAATTCTTTCCCAAATGTGATTAAATTATTTTTAAGCACCAAAATTGAAATGTTTGAATGTGATAGAAAACAAACAAACAAGTTCTTTTTAAGTTCTTAAAAAAGGAGAAAACACCGTAAAAGAGGAATACCTATAGATTTAGCTCTCCAAGGTGTGTGGACTTCAAAAAATGTGTTGTTGGGATCTTCCCCTCAAAAAAGTCCCATGAAAAAGTAATGTGCTCTGCAAGAAAAGGTTAAGAAAACACCTAATAAATCAAGAAGGATATATCCAAGTGATAGTAGAATAAAAATTTCTATTTAAAGAACTAGAAAACTTTCAATAAAATAACAATTTTGCAAAAAGAGACGGATCAAGAATGCAATTTTGAAATCAAATGAAAGATTTATTGATCTTCAGAATAGAAATTGGAATTTAGTTTTGCAAGAAAGAAGAAACTTTTACTTTGCGAATTATAAGTGAAAGAAGCAAGACCAAAATGAAAGAAGGAAATGCTACGGAGAACTAACGAAAAATAGCGAAGAAATAGAATAGAAGCTCAAAACTGGAAAAGAAATGAACTTACCAATAAGGGAATTTGGTTGGGTCCCACCGGGTGTGCCAGAATGTAGATCAAGAATTTTTCACTTGTTACATATCCAAGTTAATGTACCAAACTAAACACAAAAACCTTGAAAAACTCAAATGAAATCGATACCTGAAAGAAAATATCTGAAGATGTAGATGGAAAAGAAAGCCAATGTAGACAAGATGGGCACACATGAGCGATCCTGCAAAGTAGATCCAAGAAACCTGTGAGACACATATGCTTGACAGGAAAAGACCATGTTAAAAAATATTTGGGTGGACTGCCCGAAAAGCGGGTCTGGGAAGCGATAAGCTCCCTCGGCGGATGTCAGTCCACGTTTTCAATTAATGAAAGAAGCATACATAAAAGATCTAAGTAAATGTCTATATTTTGATTAAAAATGATAGATAGAAAAGTAAACAGCAGACAGAAACCAATAAAAACATAGGAAAGTGTGAAAACAATGCTGGATTTTTATTCCCTGAATTATTTTACCTATCCACAGGAAGATTGACACTGATTAGGAAAATCAACATCGACTGAGAAGAATCAGCATCGACTGAGATAAGTCGGTGTCAACTAGAGAGAATTGGAATCGACTGGGTACAGTCGATGTTGACTTGGGGAAAATTGTAAGAAGATTGAGAAACAGACAGTGGAAGCTAGATCGTCGATCTCCGCTAGATCTACAAGAGCCATAGGGATACTGACAAGGCTCCACCTATGCTAGATGTAGGAACAGAGTCACCAAGAGATCAATGGAGACTCATGATGTCAATGTGGTAGGAGAAAAGTAACGGTACTCCTCTCAGGGATTGGTTTGGACAAGACTCTCTCTCACTTGATAGATAATGCTCAGACTTAATGCTCAAAACTCTCTCGTTCTTTCTGTCTCTCTCTCTCTGTCTCACTGTCTAACCAGAACTGAATTCTGGCCTTCTATTTGTAATCAGCGCTGACCGAGATGAAATCAGTGCCACTCTGAAAAAGTGACGTCGACTGAGTATCGGTCAGCGCCGATCAAGGAACAATCTCCTGAAATGGCCAAAAGGGATGATTTTTGGGAAGATGAAGTGATCCTTCCACCTTAAATACGGGAAATATCCCACTGCTTAGTTTGGGAGGAGAAAAAATAGGTGGGATAAATGGATAGAATAGATACGGGAGGTTAGGAATTGATATGGGGTAGATAAGTGGTTAGGATATATGTAGAAAATATAATTAAATATTTAATATTTAATTATCTATGGCTAAAACATAATGGGGTGACATAAACTTAGGATAGATGTTTAAATCAAATATTAAGTAATACCCTAAGGGAGAGGTGGTGATGTAAACGTGCCCCAGGTTACCTGAGAAGAAAAATGTGCATGGGGGACACCAAATTGGATAACCAATTTTAGGTGTCTACATTAATATCACAGTTCTTGCAAAAATTCTTGGGATCTTTACAAGTATTTAAAGTAGTGACTGCTTGTTTACATTTCCCTTTCAACTTACCCTTCTTACTTATTTCCCATACTCTTTTTTCTACTGATTTTTCAATTACTTTTCCCTCAAATATACTTCTCCTTGCTTCTTTTCATCATTTATGTAGTATGCTTGTACAAACACCTCATTAATATCTTTGGGCTTGGTGGAGATGACTTTTATTTGAAGGTGAGTGTGAATTCCTCCCAAATACTTAGTCAGAATATCCTCATCCTCTAATTCCATGTTTAGCAACATGTCCTACCTCTGAAACTCAGTAGTATAGTCCTATACACTTTGACCACTGCCTTATCTAAAATACTGCCATTTAATCATTTGGTCAGTCTTGTGGCCAATAGGATAGAAGTTAGCTCTAAGTAATTCTTTAAAATCTTGCTAAGATTTCACAATAGGACACTTCTTCTTTTCACAAGTGGTTAGATGGGTTTCCCACCAAACTAGAGTGTGTCCCTCCATTTTGAAATGTGCAAAGGTGATCCTCAATGCCTCAGTGACATTATGAACACTAAAGTAGAATTCTAACTATTTTAACCATTTATCAAGTAACTACACATCTACTTGTCCTTCAAAGATTTTAATATCAACTTTTTTCTCAGCTTTAAAAGGAGTATGATCATATTTTACCTTTTCTCTTGTGTTTGAAGTCTCTTCTTCATGCTCTTCCACATAAATTTCCTCATGATGGCTCCTTCCTATGCCAAAATTTTTAGCTAAGCCCTGAACAACTGAGTCCATGGAGTCTTGTTTGACAGAAGTTGTCTTCTGTAAATCAGCAAGCTCTTCCTTCCTTCTAAACATCCTATCCATCATGGTCTCCAGCATCTTGATTATACGAACCAAGTTCTCTTCCTCCATTTGTCCCTGAATTCTCTGTTTCCACTTCTTTGTAGAAATTTATGGATCACAAGGTAAAGCCTCTTCACATTTAGATCTCATCACTATCATACAAATCCAAGAATGAATACCACAGTCCTAGATAATTGTTAGCTCTAATACCAAAATGATCTACAAACTCTTCAAATTTGGAATTATCCATAGAAACACAAATAAACTTTTTTTTTCTACTTTTTATTAGAAAATGACAGAGATATATAGTGAATGAATTATGCTTACACTTAGAATCCACAATTACAGGAAAGGAAAGAATTTAAGCTCATAAACACCAAAAAATTTTATCTTGGAAACCTCCAGAGGAGGGAAAACCAGTCGGGAAGGGAAATTGTTCTTTCTTCCCACTTTTATTGGCCAATTCAAAATAACAAGTGCAAAAGTTATAATAAGTAAGAAAGAGAAGTAGATAATATATCACACTTCCTCCCAAATACTTTCTTGCTCTATCTCAACACTCCTTTCTTCTAAAAAACACAATTATAGCACTAAGAACTTCTTGCTCACTTAATTTCATGCTTAGATGATCCTATTCTCTTCTACAAACATGTATTTATAGCCTCTCCCATGTCCTCTCATGCACTGGAGAATGGGAAAGGTCATGGAGGAGAATAGATATGAACAACTATCCATATTATGGGATTTTCATTTCATATTTTTATTTTCTTTCTGAAAAAGCCAGGACATTCACCCAGTGTAGACTGGCAGTCCTAGGACTACTACCCTAGTTGGGTGGCGGTTATGTAACCGCCGCTCTCCACATAGTGGCATTCCTATTACTAAAAAGACAAAACCTTTGTGTGTCATTTTTCCTTCTTCGTGATGATTGTTTTGATGAAGTAGATTCGTTTTGGATCCCTATGGATTAGGGAAGTTGTCTCACAGTTACAACAGGAGATAAATCCCTTAGATGATCCTAAAATAATAGTCTCAAAGTTAATTCTACATAGCACACTTAGACACAAGAATCTATATGATCCAAATCATCTTAATTATCACCAAAATGGAGTCATCATGGTTAAATCCATTCAAAAAGGATATTTATTTATCACTAAGGTGAATTAGGAAGCTTCAAACCAAATTTATGTAGGATTTAGATCAAATACATGAGAAAACTCGAACCAAAGTCTTGATGGATCCTTCTAACCTCTCCAAACATGAATTGATCATATGAGGTGAATACCAGTGATGTTCATGAATCATATACACTACTCCCAATGTTCCTTAACCAAAGACCATCATGTTTATAGGATCAACCTCACAATATTGTTTTTAAAAACTCATTCAAATGCCATGTAGTATGCCTACATATCAAAAAAGAAGATTACTGCAACCACAATGTTTATTCCCAACATGAGGTTAGAGGAACACAGTTCATTAAGATATAAATCCTTCTATCTAGAATATAATACCTATGAGGAGTAGATGAGAAAAAATATGTCCAAGAATACTAAGTATGTTTCCATTCAAAAATATGACATGTTTATCACGAAGGTGAATTGTGAGGTTACAAGGAGTCATCATGTTCAAGTGATGTGGGAAGTGATATGAAAAAGGATCTCCTATGGAAATGTATCTAATGAGTATAATGTTGAATTTTGAGTTTACTCTTTCCCTATTTGTAGAAGAAAAATCGTTCCAATAAGTAACACATGAGTAAGGAGGTATTTAAGCATCTTGAGGTTATTTCCATTCAAAAATATGAAGTATTTGTTACAAAGGTGAAATGTGAAGTTCAATCATGAGATTTGGTGATCACCAAATCTCAACTTTAACTTTTTTCTCATAGCTCTTTCAAGGAAATAAATCATGATAAGGAACATGTTGTAATGAACCGGTATGTGTAAGATACTATCACTTGAATCACATGTTATTAAGGTACCCCATATCATCAAGTTTGTAGGATTAGGAAGCTATTGTACATTCAAAAAGTAAAATGTTTCATAAAAGCATTTTAAACACTCATTTGGTGCTTTGGAGCATGCTTACATATCACATAAGATGAATTAAAACCTCAATGTTCCTATCTAGGAGGAGGTCAAAGGAAAAAAACATGAATTAATTCTTGTATCTTGAGAAGGACCTATTTCAATGAGGAGCATATGAGAAAGAAATGGTGTCCAGGTATCCTAAGTATTTTTTTCATTCAAAAGGGTGAGCTATTTGTCACATGGGTGAATTTTGGAGCCAAGGAGAGTGAGGCAATGATATACATGTTTCAAATCAAATACTATGTTCAAAAGGATTACCATTTTCATAAGAATGGGAAATCATCTCAATTTCACATGTTTCAACTCACTTAGTAGTGTTATTAAACACGCATTAAACACCTTGAAGTGTGTTCACACCTCATAGGAGGAATCATATGAAATCATGGTCTTATAATTCAACAGGCGGTCATAGTAAAATAATTTCATTCAAGGATCAATCCTTTAATCTCTAAGATGAAGACCTATTTCAATGAGTAATAGATAAGCATAAACGTTTTGAGCATATTGGAGTTTATTTTTGGTCACAAAGGTGTTAGAGAGAATAAGCACTGAGAAGGGGGTGAATTAGTGTATATTAAAACTATGATTCATTCTAATATAATATCCTTGTTTAATAACAGCAGTGTATCATGAGCATTCAATCAAAGATATGCAAGAAAATAATAACATTGAACACAAAATTTATAGTGGGAAACCATTTCAAGAGAAAAAACCACTTTAAATCCAAGGATTTATTAGGAACACCAATTCTAAAGCATACAATATTTGGTTTCTATTGAGCACCCACTCAACTTATGAAGCACCCACTTCACAGTTTTCTAGCACTCACTAGAAGAATTGCAAAGAACCAACTCAACTAATTTAGCAAGCTACTAATTGCAAGGAGAACCCATCCCTATGATCTAAGAACCCACTTAGAAGAAATTATAAGCACCCACTTAGATAATTTAGCAAGCTACAACTTGCAAGGAATACCCACCCTTATAATCTAAGCACCCACTCAGAAAACAATATTTCATAACAAATTGATCATGTAGTATCAAAATTTCTTAAACAATGGATTATGATCGGTTTTCTAATTTTTTCTCTACACCTAGATTTGTAGAAATATATTTTATTATTACAACACTCTCTGACTTGATCTCAGTCTTCACACATCTATTTGAATTGATTCATAGTTTTTGTAATCAGCTACATTAAATAGTTCATTGATAATACATTATGGTCTTCGTGTCTGACTTTTCTTCTCAGGCTCAAACACTCACTCTTTATCTTATAAAAATACTCTTGTTCATTTCATAAATAAATGATGTATCTAGTCATCTCTCAATTTCTACCCTCATACCTATGAACAAATTTTCACTTAGTCACACAATTTCCCTGAACTTCAACTCTCACAAAAATGAGCCAAAGCATTACTTTTATATACAGGTAATTTCTCCAACCCAAGGGAGGTTGGTCACTTATGCTTGATTTAACCCAAATAAATTTATTATATTCAAATAAAAACATTACAATGGTCACATATAACCCAAGTTAGTCATCATGCATCTTTCCAAAAAATTTAAATGATCAATCCAAATTTTTGGGTTTTTAAGGCTCTATGTCAACTCCTACAAATTTCTTATGCTTGTCGGAGCTTAATCCCATGTTCCATGGCTTTCCTTATTTTCTTATGGATTTCTTCTTCTATATGTAGCTTCCTCTAGTCTTTTATGGATTCATTATTCTATTCACATATTTCTCTGGTCTTTTTGCGTCTTCATTCTTATATTCACAATTTTC
This sequence comes from Taxus chinensis, assembly GCA_019776745.2. NCBI lineage: Eukaryota > Viridiplantae > Streptophyta > Pinopsida > Cupressales > Taxaceae > Taxus > Taxus chinensis. The sequence continues at coordinate 490,985,371 of CM034146.1, forward strand.
TGTAGTCTTAAATGGCTTTCTTTTCTTATCCACGAATTCCTCTTCTATCCATGACTTTATTATTCTATCCATAAATTTATTCTTTTATGTGCAAATATATTCAAACCTATGTGACTTTCCCTAGAATTTGGCAGCATTCTTCTTTTGTCTGCAGATATCTCAAAACATGATAAAGAATCCACTTTTACTTGCAGTGTATTTTTATCATCCTGGAATAATTTTGAGTGCTCAATATTTTTTCTAATGTAGATTCACACCACTGAACTACTGAATCACCTATTATTCTTCAATGAAATCATCATGCAATCATCTGGAACCTCTCTAATAGTTGGCACTACCAATTAATATTCACTTTTATGTTGTAGAGTCTTTCTTGAACTTTCCTGAAGCATGATACAACTTTTTAAAATCTTGTTCCACCTATGGTTGACCTTGAGAATCCAACACAACATCTACACATCATCTTTTTTCATCAATATAACTTGAAATCAATGAAAACACCAATGAAAATGATAAATATCCAACAAACTCAACATTTTTCATTGATGGAAACACACCTAGAATATAACCTTTGATGGAAAAATTACTGGAAAACATGGTTTCTGATTACAGTATTATGTATCTCTCCCCCTTTGACATATATGTCAAAGATCCATCTTTCCACACCATGATAAGTTCACAGTTAAGAAGGATAATCACATATTATTTCCTCAATAATCTCCCCTTGGGACTATATTCTTGCTTGTCTATTTCAAGTCTCCCCCTTGGATAATACATGCCATAAAGCAAATTTCTAATCTAGGATTGTCAAAACTAAGCTAGTACACTAGCCCCCCTCACATGAAATCTTCTTTGCACTTATTAGGAGCTAATATTTCATGATAGTTCCCCCTTATCTTATTTGAGTGCTCTCTAGTTACTGGTGGGATCATGAATGACCCTCAATTCAGTCCTTAAGTGCTCAAATGTTGCTTTTGGCAATGGTTTTGTCATTATATCAACAATTTCTTATTTCGTGGTCACATACTCAAGACTGATTTTCATGTCATTCAATTGTTCCCTAAAGAAGTGATATTTGATTGGGATGTGTTTGGTCTTTGAATGAAACACATGATTCTTGGACACACTTATAGTACTCGTACTATCAAAAAGAAGAGAACTTGGACTATCAGATTTACCTTATAATCTTCCAATGACTGTTTCATCAAAATAACTTGAGTATAACACATTGTTTTAGATATATAATCTACCTCAAATTTTGAGAGTGCCACTGATGATTTCTTCTTGCTCAACATGGAAACTAGATAATTGCCAACAAAGAAGGCACCACCACTTGTAATTTTTCTTTCATCAATGATTTCTGCCCAATCAACATCGGTGGAAGATTTTATGTTGAAGTGATTACTTTTGGGGTACCATATTCCATATTCAAGTGTTCCCATGAGATATCTCAATATTATTTTTACCACCTTGAAGTGTGTTTCCCTTGGATCTTCTTGAAATATTCCAACTAGACTCACAACTTGCATGATATCAAGTTTTCTTACAGTGTAGTAGAGGAGACTATCTATCATGGATCTGTATAAAGTTTTGTCAAATTTTGGTGAATTTTCTTCATTTTTCAGTTTGCATCCCACTTCCATTGGTGTTCCTATGGGTCTGAATTCTTCCATCCTAGACCTTTTGAACATTTCTTTGATGTATTTGGTTTGGGATATAAAGATACATTGGTCTTTCTGTTTGATTTGTAAGCCCATGAAGAATGAGAGATCCCCAATAATAGACATTTCAAACTCTTCTTTCATCACATTAACAACTTCATAAGTCATCCTATCATGATCTCCTATAAATATGATGTCATCCACATACACAATGAAAATGAGAAAATGTTCTCTTTCCTCTTTGATATAGAGATTAGTGTCAGCAACACCTTTTCTAAATCCTTTCTCTATGAGATACGAATCAAGCCTTTTCTACCAAGATCTTGGGGCTTGTTTGAGTCCATAAATATCCTTTTTCAACCTAAGAACATAATATTTATAATTATTTAGAGATAATCCATCATATTTTTTAATAAATACCTCTTCATTCATATAACCATTAAGGAATGTTGATTTAACATCCATCTGAAAAAATACGATTTTTCTTATGAGCTACACATGCCAAAAACAACCTGATTAATTCCATCTTTGCCACTGGTGCAAATGTTTCATCAAATAAAATCCTTCCATTTGTGTATAGCCTTTATATACAATTCTTTACTTATTTCTTTTCACTTGAAATTTCTCATTCAATTTGTTTGTGAATACCCTTTTTGTTCCAATCACATTCTTGTCATGTGGTCTTGGTACAAGCTCCCAGGTCTCATTCTTTTTAATTTGATCAATTTCCTTTTCAGGACATCCACCCAATGTTGATCCTTGTTATATTTTTCCACATTCTTGGGTTCAATCATTGATAAGATAACTATGTCCTCATGATTTTTATGATCTCTTAGCTTCCTTCTTTTGAGAATACCTCCTTCTCTATTTCCAATTATCTGATTTATTGGATGATATCTCTTAACTTGCATTGAGGGTTTATTGGTGTCTTATCTTTCTTCCACTTATTCATTTGCATTACTCACTTCTTCATCATATTCTATATCTTCATAGTAGTTATTATGCTAAGTAATGTATTTCAAGGAGCATAACTCATCAACTTTAACATTTGTACTCTCAACCAGTTTTTGTAGTCTTCTCTTGTAGCATATGTAGGTTGCACTAATTGTTGAATAACCAAGAAATATACCTTCATCACACCTAGATTAAAATGTTTCAAGGCTTTATTCATCTCTCCTGATATAACATTTTCTTTCAAAGGCTCTTATATGTTTTATATTTTTGGATTTCCTTTCCAGAGTTTCATAAGGTGTTTTGTTGTTTTTGACTCTTAATTGGGATCTGTTTAAAATTTAGATGACTATGTATAATGCTTCACTCCAATAGCTATCAGGAAGTTTAGATTCATTTAACATGGTTATATCCATTTCTTGTATAATTTTGTTCTTTATTTTAACAACTCCATTTTATTGGGGTGTCTTGGCAGCTAGAAAATTGTCTTCTAATCCCACATTATTCATAAAATTCATTAGACAAAAATTCTCCACCTTTGTCTGATCTTAAGCATTTAATATTTGTGCTCTTCTCATTCTCAATAAGTGTTTTAAGGGTTGTAAATATACCCAAGGCTTCTATTTGTACTTCATACAATATACCCATGTCATTCTGGTGAAGTCATCTATTAATAACATGAAATATACACCCAAAAATATCTTTATGGATCAGATCCAAAGGTATGGTGGTAGAATATTCCTTAGATTTGAATGATCTTCTTGTTAATTTACCATGCAAGAAATCTTTGCAAAGTATATTTGTGGGTTTTATAATATTTTTCATGTGTCTCACACCACCTTTGGCACTTAATTTCATAATATTTTCAAAGCTCATATGTCCCAATCTCATGTGCCAGAGCCAGCTATCATCACCATTACTTGTGAAGCATTTTTATTTATTTATCTCATTGAGGACATACATATTGTTCTTGGTACTTTTGGCTTTAGCTAATTTTTTTCCTATTTTCCCATTAATTATATCATAATATTTGTAATAAAATATTAGATTTTAACCTTTCTTACACATTTGACTTACACTTAATAGGTCGTGTTAAAGACGTTCAACATAAAGAAAATTCTCAGTAATTGTTTTTCCATTGCCTAGACTCATGTTTCCTTTACCCACAATGTTTGTTGAATTATTGTCACCAAACCTAACATCCCGTGATGCATTTTTTTACAATGAAATGAATTTACTTTTGTCTCATGTCATATGAATAGAACAGTCACTATCTAGATACTAGATTTTTTCTTCATCTTGTACATGCAATGCAATTTGTACAATCATACCAGATTCTTTCCATTTGTTTTTATTTTTTCACAACGTACTTTATTTTAATTTTCTTAGGAGGTTCTTGATTACATATTTTAGCTATGTGACTATTCTTATGGAATTTTTAGAAAACAACCTTATAATTCATTCTAGTGTATGATGAACTGTAGTTTCTTCCATAACCTCTAGCATATCTTCTACATTTAACAACTTTGTGTCCAAACTAGTTAGATGAAAATCAATAACCATAGAAAGAATGTGTGTATCTTGTTGTATAGGTGATTCTGGGATTATTTATCTTCCTCTTGTCAATTTTGATGACTTCTTTATTTGTAGTATGTGAAATGTTGGTTGTTGATGCAATCTTTTCCTATTTCTTCTTCTCTTGTTTAGTTTCTTTTCTTCCTCATATGAATCCTATTCCATATTTGTCCTTTATATCCATTTGAGTTATTAGTATTTCTGTTATCACTTTTGAACTCTTTTCAAGATTATCATACACTCTAATTTTGTTAATCATTTTTTCCATTTCTGTCTTTATGCATTCTAATTCAAATTTCAGTTTCAAGCATTCATCTTCCTTTTCCTTGTAGGATTGATAGATATTTTCAAGTCGAGATTCAAATTATTTGAGTTCATTTGTTTCTTCCTCTTCCTTTAGGCTTTGTATTTTCTCAAAAATGATAATTTTTTCTTCATATTATCTCAATGTGCATGTCAACTTTTGATTCTTCCTTTTGCACAGTTTCATTTATTCTTGTACACATACACATACATCTTCTAAATTCACATTTTCTTCTTATTCATCAGAATCTTCATAATCAATTTCATTCTTTCCTTTGGAGATGCATTCTTCAGAAAAATCCATTTCCATAAATAAACATTCAGAATGAGTTTCATCGTCCTCACTTTTAGATCTACTTGAGTTGTTTGAATCAGATTCACTTAAATTCTCCTTAAACTACAATTTTCTTTTGTTCTTGAAGAATTTATTTTTACCATCTTTCTTCTTGAAGTTAATTTTATTATTGTTATGTTTAGAACTTTCTTAATCATTTTCATACTAAGTTTCCTTATTCTTATTTGGAAATTTAGTAGAAAAATGGCCTAGTTGTCCACATTCAAAACATTTAAATGGAAGTTTTCCTTTATACTCACCTAAGCCTTTTTTTATTTTTCTCACAAAAAATTATTCAATATTCTCATAATCTTCTTCATCTTCCAATTCTTATTCTTATTCTTATTTCTTGGATTTGAATGCCACTTCCTTCTTGGTAGATTTAGATCCAAATATTTTAATCTCATATGTCGATAAGATACTTTACAGTTCATCTATTATTAATGTTTTCATGTCTTTGGCTTCTTCCATAGCTGAAACCTTTGCATCATACTTCAAAGTTAGAGATCTGAGGATATTTTGAACCACCATAGGCTCTTCAAGTTTTTCACCGAGCCCTCTGATCTGTTGTTCACTTCATCTACTATTTTCAAATAGGATGCAAGAATTTCATCCTATATCATTTTAAGACTCTCAAATTGTGCTCTATAGGTCTGTAATTTAGCCAACTTGACTTTGTCATCAGCTTCATAGATACTTTGAAGTTTTGTCTAGATTTCCTTGGCAGTGGTACTATGCATCACTGTTACAATTTTTTTTTTAGTTAGCCCACATAGGAGGACATTCATGGCTCTTGAGTTACATACATATTCCACCTTGTCTACTGAAGAATTGATTGGGGTGGTTGAAGCATTATATCATGTCTCAACGCATGCCCATATATCAAAACCAAGTGGCATGAGATGTGTCTTCATACTAATTTTCCAAAATGTGTATTTTGTTACATTAAAGAGAGGTGATCTTGAGAATGACAATCCACCTTGAGCTTTATTTTCTGTCATGCTTGTGAAGAGAGGATCTCCTTAAAGATGTTAAGATTCCACTAGAAGGCTTCACTCTGATACCAATTGTTAGAGATAATAAGAACTTAGAGGTGTGGCGAATTAGTGTAGATTAAAAATTTAATCCATTCTAATACAATATCCTTATTTAATCACAGTAGTGTATCATGATAATTTAATCAAACACATGCAAGAAAATAATAAAATTGAACACATAATTTACAGTGGGAAATCCTTTTGGGAGAAAAACCCACTTTGAAACAAAGGACTTTTTAGGAACACTAATTCCAAAACATATAACATTTGGTTTCTATTGAGCACCCACTCAACTTATGAAACACCCAATTCAAAGTCTTCTAGCACCCACTAGAAGAAATTTGAAGCACCAACTCAACTAATTTAGCGAATTTCTACTTGCTAGGAGCACCCACCCCTATTATCTAATCACTCACTCGGCTAATTTGGCAAGCTATAACTTACAAGGAGAACCCACCCCTATAATCTAAGCACCCACTTATAAGAGAATATTACATAACAAATTGATCATGTAGTATAAAAATTGCTTACAATGGATTATGATCACTTTTCTAATTCTGTATCTACACCTAGATTTACAGCAATCTCTTTCAGTATTCAAACACTCTATGACTCAATCTAAGTCTTCATACATCTATTTGAATTAATTCGAAGTCTTCATATTTAGCTACACTCAGTAGTTCATTGATAATACATTTTGGTCTTTATGTTTGTCTCTTCTTCTCACGAGAAAAAACTTACTCTTTAGCTTATAAAAATAATATTGTTCATTTTTTCAATTAATTATGTATTTGATTATCTCTCAAGTTTTGTACTCATACCCATGAATTTTTTTTTACTTAGTCACACAATTTTCCTGAGCTTCAACTCTCACACAAATGAGCCAAATAAATACTTTTATATGCAGGTAATTTCTCTAACCCAAGGGATGACAGTCATTTATGCTATATTCGACCCAAAAAACTTTATTATATTCAAATAACAACATTACAATAGTCACATATGACCCAAGTTAGTCATCCTACATCTTTCCATAATTTTCAAATGATTAATCCAAATTTTTGGCTTTTTGAGGATCTATGATGGATCTTGTAGATTTCTTATGCTTTTTGCATCTTAATCCCATGTTACGTGAATTTCCTTCTTTTCTTGAGGATTTCTTCTTCTATCTATGACTTCCTCTAGTATTTTGCAGCTTCATTATTCTATTCATGGATTTCTCTAGTAATTTATAGATTAATTAGTTTATTCCCAACTTTATCTAGTATTTTTTGGCTTCATTCTTCTATTTATAGCTTTCTGTAGTCTTTGATGGCTTTATTTTCTTCTCCACATCTTCCTCTTATATCTACGACTTTATTCTTCTATCTCTAATTTTATTCGTTTATCTACAAATTTATTCAAACCTTTGTGTCTTTCCCTGGAATTTGGCAGCATTCTTATTTTGTGCGCGGCTATCTCAAAACTTGATCAAGAATCCATTTTTGCTTGCATTTTTTTGTATCATCCTAGAATCATTTTGAGTGCTCAATAATTTTTCTAAGATAGTTGCACAACACTAAACTAATGAATCACATATTATTCTTCAATTTTATCATCATGAAATCATCTAGAACCTCTTTGATAGCTGGTACTACCAATCAATCTTCATTTTTCTATTGCAAAGTATTTCTAAAATTTTCCTGAAGCATGATACAACTTTTTAAATTCCAGTTCCACCCATAGTTGACCTTGAGAATCCAACACGACACCTACACATCACCTTTTTCCATAAATGTCACTTTCCATCAATGAAAATACCAATGAAAATGACAAATATCCAACAAAAGGTGAAATTTGAAGGCCAATAGGAGTAACGTAGTGATATCCATATCCTAACTTCTACCTTAGGATTAGAGAAGATTATAATATTCCTATCATAGTGTAGTTCTCATAGAAATATTTTTGAACACTTATTCAAACATTCTCACAGAAGAAGGAAATTGTAAGCATAATAATTCAAGTCAGCAATTTATTCATCAGTAGAGGATTCATCTTCATTAGTTTGATCAACCCTCCTCTCTCTCTCTCTCTTGTATTTCTTATATCTTCATGTTATAATTATTCATTAAGAATGTAATTTTTCACTATTTTTTCTTATTCACTTAAGTGGCCTTTAAATTAAAATTGTAAGATTCATTTTCCATTAATAATAAAAGACTCACTTTTATTCCCTAGGAATATGGAAGGTCATAACTAATGAGGAAATGTGAAAATCAATTGGGGGAGATGAAAAGAAATTTTGTAATTCTATAAATTGGAATGACTTCTTTGTTCTAAAGGGTTGGAAATTGTTGTAAGTCATAAGTTATTGGATTTCACTACTAAACCAAGAAAAAATGCCTTCTTTTTCTCTATCTTCATTTCTATCTTCCTCTACCCTCTCTACTCTCCAACTTTTTAAACATTGTGATCTTGTACAACCAAGAAGGAACCGTGTGTCTTTGATTAATGAAATGTCTCTAATTTATTATTCTTGATAATTTTTTACATCATTATATTCTTCTAATTGAATGTTGACCTACTCTTGTTTATGTATGTGAATTCTGTAAGTCTACTCATAACATTAATCCTCTCTCCATATTTCTCCTACTCCACTTTACCTTCCCTTAATAGAAAATTCCTCTCTTTTACATTGTACAACAATGTTTCCACATTTTTAGTGGAGTATTCTTGTGTAATTCCCATACTACTAGCCACCCAATATTTTTAGGTAGTCTATATTCAATAATCGAATCCTCTCTATACCCAAGAAGGAGTGGCTTAGCCTCGTGACCATTGGTGAAAAAAATAATCTACAGTACAAAAAATTATTTCACAAACATATTCTAATATGTATTTTGATTTCTATAGATGTATTAGAAAATCTACTACTAAATGTTTTAAGATTCAACATGTCATACAAGATATCATTTATGCTAATGAAATTGAATTTAAATCTCCTCACAAGTAATCTATGTCTCTAATAAATGAAGTATCTAAGCTCAAGATATTCCATGACCCACTTCTTCATCATCACAATTATGAATCTAAAAGGACTTCCAAAGGTGCATCATACTTATAGTTTCAACCTCATCTAACTATATATGATCATCCACTTGATTATCTAATTAGTAAAATTACCTCTATTATGAATCCTAGGCATAATATTACATTAAATGATGTTATTTTTCTTGCACTATATATTCAAACATTTGTTGGCATAAATCCTATCCAAAGTGTCTCAATTCATATGATTTCTAAAAAAATATGTAAAATTTCAAATCACTTACATCTTTAGGAATTACTAAGAAACATATGTGAATCAATATTAAAACTTATATTAGATGCATCATTGTCCCTCTTACTATGGTATTTTCTACTATGAATATAATTTTCTTGATTACTACTTCTCTTGTCTTACGTGACATGATTCTAGGATTATCTTGGATTTATCAACATAACAAGATCTTTTTAAGGAGAGAAAATGGCTAAGTACAAGCCATGTGCGGAGGTTATAGACCATGTTCAAAGGGTGTGAGAAGGGGAAAAAAAAATACAGGAGGGTCGACGTGTGAAGTTATGTGCATGGACACACAGGGTTCATTACTTAACCAATTTTTTATAATGCGTATAAGAATAGAAAAGTAGAAGATGGAGTGATGCTCAATAAATATCTAGAAATAGAAATAAATAAGATGATTTTGTGGCTAATAAAGGGATATAAATAATAAAACACATGTAGGGAAAAGTTAAGGAAAACACATGGAGAAGGCTATTAATAGGAAAAATCATGAAGCTAATTATAGACCAATATATTGTAAGTGGAGTTAGACAAACATGCAGGATATTGTTAGAACATGCCTATATTTAGGAAAGGTGCATGTAGGCAGTGAAGGGAAAGTCCCCACCAAGTATATAGATATAGGTGATGCATCCTTTTATTGAGTAGTTCTAGTACCATAGAGTCTTGATTTATAAGTATCAATTGTGGAGCTTTTGGAGTCTGTATAAGCATTATGTGAGCACATATGGTCAGTTGTAAGAAGTAAGGATGTAATCAGCTTCTTGTAATATAATGAATTATGGTTGTAATGGATAATTGTATTTGGATAGCTAAAGTAACTAGATCTGAATACGGAGTTATGGGAATTCAATTACTATTGATCATCCTTAACGTTTATTAAACTTATTTATTACATGTGTTTCCAATTCACTAAGTTGTGATGTATCTTTCTGAATGAGTATGATTATAAATAAACATATATAACATCTTGATAAGAAAACAAATGAGGTACCTAAAGGTTGTACATGTTTTTGGTGAGCTTCCAGACTTGTCTGGATGAAGTGTCACCATGCCTATCTAAATATTGGGTACATAGAAGACTACCATTTGGTTCCATTTTTGGGGCCTCTTTTTAAAATGTCTACCAAGATGTTGCATGCAGATGGCATTTTTAATATCTCTAGAGAATATTTATAACTATATATATGATGGCCAAGACATGTTTGTTCAGAACTATAACATTAGACATGATTTTAATGCATGAAAGTGGGTGGAAGCAATCTCTATGATTGTTTGTAAGATACATTCTTCATATTCTTCACAATAGAATTTTACCAGTGGTTGGTATATTACAGTAATAATAGAGGTGTCTCTATATGAAGAAATAAAGTTTGGAGACATGAAAAATAACAAGCACTCTCTTATTTGGATGCACCGTGGACTAGAACTATAGATAATTTGTGGGAAGGTGTGTTATGCAATTATACCTTGGAGTATGTGATTTTGACATACTTGTTCCAAGAAGAAAAGGAGTTATGGTTTTTACAAGATCCAATAGGATCTTACCGGCACGCGACACCTTAAGCTATCAAGATCTTGATGGTTGAATTGGGAATGAATAACCTATTAATGGGAGGCTAAGACCCCACCACACCCAGAGGTAGGAGATAGGTATGGGAAGGATGGTGGTTGTTATGGTAAAAGAAAGAGAAAGGGAGAAAATATGAATTTGGTTTGATGATGTGTGATAGAGGGAATTTGAGGAGGTGTTGAGATAAAGAAGAATGATGACTAGTGGAAGTGATGAGAACCTCGTAGAAGGTGAGGGACCATAGGATCATGTCCTCTCTACATTGAGAAATCAAGTAGAGATACCCCTTCAGAATCTGATGAGAGTGATTTTAAGGAGAGAATGAGAATTACGGGCATGCATCTAACCCAATGTAGCCACATAGAGCTTGTGTAAGGTGTTTAGAATCTAGAGATTTTTGTAGAAGAGCATCATAGTTATGGTGAGTAGGAGGTAATAAAGTTTCACCCTGTTTGGTAGGAGATACAGGTAGGCACATTTTAGTATCATCTCAAGAGGTGTAGTAGATTAAGGACATGCACATGGAAGTGCAGTAGGCACCCACATTTGGAAATAGTATTTTTAGAGGTAATTTATAGGCACACCATCAAGACAGAGCATTGATGTGTATCCCATTGGAAGTAATCCTATAGGTACAATGATAGAATAGAAAATTAGTGTCTTGTTTATCACAACTACTGGGATGCAAATAATCTCATCTACATGATTATAGGTCATGATGAGAGGCATGGAGGAAATCTTAGTAGAGGTTCATGTTTAGGATATAGCCCCACCCCAGAACATGGGACACAACATCCACACTAATAACCTCAATAACTTCATCAACTACAACAATAGATGCCTTTGATCTAATTTGAGATGTCACTTCACTTACTAGAATATAGGGGTGTGGAAGACGTAACTGAGCATGTACATAAGTGTCAATTACTATGGAGAGCTAAGGGAATATTAACTTTTGATAGGAATGCAAGTCATTTTTTCTCCACACTTTAAGGGCATGCCGAAAATTGGTATAGGAAATATGACCCACATAAAACTGCGGTGGATTATGATGTGCTGCACATTTCCTTTTTAGATGAGTTTCATATCCCTATGTTCGAATAGAGAAAAATTAATGCACTTAAGGATATCAAAAATGGTCTATCAGAAAGTGTGAAGGAATATGACAAGTGTTTTAAGATTTTTTTGTCCAAACTATCCTATAATATTCAAATCCATCATGCATAGTGGTTCGTAGGAAGCTTGTTAACACCATTCAGGAGAGCGTTGTCACATAAAATATTTACTGATCTACACAAGGATTTGGAAGAATCATTATGCACAGAAGTAGTTAGAAGTATTAACACAGGATTAATCCCTTTTATCGAGGTGTAGATAGAAACAATGACCACAAAGTTGGATAATTTGTTTTCTAATTCAGTGCATGATATACATATTGGGTTATGGTGTACTGATTATGAGGTTAAGGGACATACAACGGATAGTTTCCCACAAATGAGTGTGCACACATTTTTGACATCTTATGATATTTGTCATAAGAATCATGATGTCTGAAATTTTCCACATTTGCAGTATGTGACACAGAAGAACATCTCCATGTATTGCAATATATGTGATGCAAATACCCATGATAGACTTTAATTTCATTTGATCGATCATATTCATGAGGCATGTGAAACTAGATTGTGCCATACCACTATAACAAGTAATTCTCAGGTGCAAGAAGGATAGAACAATAAAAGGTGAAATAATGAAAATGAAAGCTTTAGAGGTGGATTCAGAACCAGAGGCCCTAGTGGTAGAGGAAGGTTTACACATGTAACATGTTATGATTTTGGATAAATAGATCATTATCAACATGAGTGTCCTAAAAACTAGGTTTGAACGTATTACGGAAAGGTGCACAAGCTTGAGCATTTTCTGGACCTCTATGCTCATATGTGTAAGAAAAATAAGAAGGAAAAAGGCATGGTTATGATTAAGGTGGAGCATGTAAGAAATGAAAAATGGGAACCTAAGAAGATCGTTGATCAAGAGATTTAACCTATTTTATTTACTATGCGTGCAGAAGTTCCACACACGCATGAGCATATTAAGGAAAAACCCTTATCAAGAGAGATGTAGTCATACATGTTAAGTACCCATGAGTGGCCCACCAAAAGGAGGTTTATTAGGAGACCATGGGTTTCCTACATGATTTACAATGATATATATAATGTTTTGATGAGCGGGAATGTGAAAGGGAGTGAAAAAAGAGCACTATAATTCCTCAAAAGTATGCAGGATGTTAAGGTAGTAAAATATCATCCCTTTACTGAGAAAGTGGTTGTGGGAGAAAGTACCACATACAAGGATTGAATGAGAGTTCAAAATCCTTCATGAAAATTTACAACCACATGACCATGAATATGAAAATTAGATCACATTGGATGCATTGATAGATGGTTTCTCGGTGAGTAACATTCTTATTGACACAAACATAGAGGTCAATTTTATGACATTAGATTATTAGAACCATACGGGAAGGCCACTATTGCAACCATATTCTAATGTGTTGTACATGGAAAATAAAACAAGGCCCATTCTCATTGGGGTGCTAAAGGATGTTTCAATCACTATCCAAGGAGCTAAATTTACAAGTGATTTTGAGGTGCTTGAGATTTCTAAAGTAGATAACTTCCCATCACTACTTGGATGTACTTGGTGTTATGATAATAATGTAGACTTGTGTTTCAACAAGAGATATATCAATTTTTAAAACATGGAGGAGTGTATTTTCATACCTTTGGATGATGCAAATATTTTTCCTTAAACAGAGCCTATAAAGAAGAAGGATATTAAAAATATATATGCACATACAATGCGTGATTAAAAAAAAATAGAACCATAAAAAAGAATACGTAATTCATTAGGAATGTGTGCAATCTATCAGTGATACTACAAGCATTTCTTGTGATAATTGGTCCCACGACATTTATGAGAGGTAGGTTGTGAGGTAAAGGGAAGAATTTATACGATGGTTAGGCTACACATGATTAGGTTCTTGGGAAACACTCATTTACAAAGGTACACTAAAGAAGACAAACCCAAATATTTTTTGTGTGTGATGGAAGACCGGTGATGAAATGAGTGAGATATATAGAACATAATGGTCTACACATTGTGCAAAACAACATCACACCAATGGTCTACACATTTATATAATCTATTGGGATGGTGTGAGATAAGAACAACCTTCTTAACAAGGTTTACTCAAATAAATGTTCCTTCAATTCTACACAACTATGATGGGAAGACCCCTACTTTAGTACACATCTACAATTATGAGAGATAGTGGGCACGAGGAAAAGACACTATAAAACCATCTCTTTGGGTATGTAATTTTTACTCTAATATGTGGGGATGTACATGTTCTTTGTACATGCATACTGAGTTAAAAAAAACTGCATGTTAGTGTGACATGATGCAAAGTATTACTCATATTTTTGACTATTTTTCCACTAAGCCACCAATTCATGAGGCCTTGAAAATCATGAAGAGCATCATGTTTGGATATATTACAAAGGTATAAGAACTTATGATTCATCTATTAAAATAACCCAAGGCTAAGACACATGAGGATGTGATAGAAATAGAAAAAACACTTCTAGGGCTCGCATGGAAAGAGAAAGAAAAAGGGAAGATGGTTTACCTCAGTGATGATGAGGGAGTTGAATATGGACATTAAGCACATAAAGGGTGCACATGAGGTATCTAACTCAATATATTAGTAGGCACACATGTATCATATTCATACAAAGACTAAAAATATGAACATTAGGACTGAGAATGCGCCTAAATAGAAAATATTTGGTGATTATTGGTCATAACCAGAGGTGGTGAAGATCATTGAGATATTACAACAATTCCAATATTTATTCCTAATGGGTTATCATGAGTTTAATTTCATGCATCCCTCATTCGGAGAGATGAATATTAAGTTGAATAATGATATGTGTCTAATCCGGAAGAGTCCTCATAAGATGAAACGAAACCTACGTGTAAAGGTAAAAGAGGAGATTGAAAATATTCTCAAGTCAGGGATCATTTAGCCTATTGAAGAATCTAAATGAATCAGCCCCATGGTGATTATTATCAATAAGTATGGGTAGATAAGAATCTGCATTGAATACATGGTACTCAATGTTTTATATGTCATATATCTTTTCCCTACTCCATTCACTGAATAGATTTTGGAAGATGTAGTAGGGTGTAAACTATATTCATTCACTAATGGATTCTCAAGATATCATCAGGTACATATTACACATGAGGATTAAGGAGAAGACCACCTTCTGCAACCAAATGGTGTAATTTTTTCATACACTTTCATGCCCTTCGGATTAAATAATGCACCCATAGTGTTCTCGCGCATCATTGTTCAAGCATTCCAAGAACTTCATTCATAAGTTTTTGTACAGGTCTACTTGGACGATTTGGACCATGTATGGGTTGGTGAAAGATCATTTTGATAACATGAAGTTGATGTTTGAAATATGTAGGTAGTTGAGCATCTCTTTAAATATCAAAAAGTGTATTTTTTCCACCCCTTTGGAACATTACTTGGGCATATTATTTGCAAGGATGGATTATATGTTGATCCAGCTAAGATTTCATTCATCTTGGGTTTAGAAGAACCAAAAGATCAGAGTGATGTGTGTAGTTTCCTCAGGCACACTGGATACTACAGAAATTTTATCAAAGGGTATGCCAAGATCACCATGCCCTTGGAATAATTTCTAAAGTCCAAAGGAAATTTTTATCAGGGGGATGTGTAACAACATGATTTTTAAAACTTGAAAGAAAGGCTGACTATTGTGCCCATATTATACTTTCCTTCTTGGAATAAGCATTTCCATGTACATTTGGATGTCTCTGGTATGAAAATTGTTCGAAACTTAGACACTGAGAGGGGGGGTGAATCAATGTCTTATTAAACTTTCAGATAATTTAACTTCACAAAACTTATAAAAAACATATGAAACCATTAACAGGCACATGAAAGAGAGATAATACACACTGTTTAAATGGGAAACCAAAACTGGGGGAAACCCCACTAAAATTAGGGAACTAGATTTGGATAGTTTGTCCTATGTGTTACATCAACTTTTTTAGGCTACAACCCCCAAAACAATTCAGTCAATAACTACTAACCTTCTATAAGATACAACTTACAAGGAAGTTACAACTCCCTAGAGTTTAATCATCTACAACTGATCTTCTGTAAGCTACTACTTATAAAGAGGCTGCAACCCCCTATGTGCTAAGTTGCAACTTATAATTTTTATTGACTTCTGGTCACACTTTTCTTGTTCTCTCTCACAACTAATGATGACCCATATATTTTCTCACTTCTCTTTTTTTTCTCCTAATTTCCTTTTCTTTCAGTCTGTTACATGCACCCTGATTCTAACTCTAAATTTGTAAACTAGCATTTTTATCTCACCTATAATTTCATCAATATATCAAGTCTTTATTCACTCTACATCTAAACTTTGATCTTCTAGAATTCTTACTCCTTATTTTTTCCCTATCATCTCAATGTTCTATATCTTATTTATAGTGAATGTTTCACAAACTATAGATCCAAGATACAAAACCTTCAACATCTGTTTCAAACACTAGAACTACAAAAATTATCATTATTTCACATTTTATTTTTTATCCTTTAACTCATAACTTTCCTTCACAAGTGTGTATACACTTACAATGTTATTGTCCCTTAATATTACCTTAAATACCACTCTATTCTTTATGTTGCTTATCACTTTTTCTTTCTCTTACTTTTTCTATATCCCTGATATGTATCTATTATAACTTTTTATGTCTTTATTTTATTGTATTTCTATGACTATGTTATCATTCTTCTATATCTTAGTTTTCATTTTACTATCACTATTTATAATTTCTCATAGTTCATTTCAATTATACACAGATTTACTTAGTCTTAGAATCATTCATATAACGACACCTAAGATCCAAACCACTTTAACTTCTCTGAAAGTACCTTTTTTTAACTTCCTTCATTCACACACACTTAAATATTTTCCTACTTCATTTACATACCATACACCTACTATCCACACCATTCAATTATTCTATGATTATTCAACTCCTCACAAATCCACGAGCACCCATATCAAAGGTCAGTCCTTTTGAATTCTTTAGAATATTTTGTTATTCTGACTAGACTCTTTGAGTGCTCTTGATTCAAATGGTAACTCTTCACCTTTTAGGCCTTGTCGTATATGGCTTGAGCCAATAATTAACTCCTTCCAAGCAAGTAACTAATAAAATATATGGAATGCACAAAATTGCGCAATGTAAACACATGAAACAATATTATTCATTTTATTTCACACAATACAATAGCCTTATAAATAGGCTTAATGATCTCCACAATTATAGGAAATAGCCTTTAACAAACCCAACAACCACCTAATAACATTTCTATCCATGCGATTTTTTTTAACAACTCGACAAATAATAATGTACCCATAATAATTCTAAACATTCCCCCCTTAGTGTGAACATGGGGAAAACATGTCTTTGTACTTGCACATGCTCATGATCTGGTGATTTTCACATGATGATTGCAAATTTCAAGGATGTTTTTGCAAACAGTTGACCAAAAAATGAGAATGGTGGTTTTGAAATTGGTTTACCACAAACCACAAAGTGATGGTTTTATGAATGGATTACCAACAACCAAGAATGGTGGTTTTCATATTGGTTTACCACAAACCACAAATTAAGGTTTTTAGGTGGTTTACCTATAACCACATAATGATGTGCCAATTACTATTATTAGTCCTCATAAATATCTCATTACAGGAAATAACCTAGGAAATTCTATTGCACATGCATATAAACTAAAAAACTAGAAATGGAACATTGGATCATGTTCCTCCCTCAATGTGAAATTTCCACTTATTGAAAACTAGAACACTGAGAATAATGGAAATCACATCAAAAAATATAAAAGAAAACTACACACATATGTCACCAAACCTTTGTACGGCCCCATCATTGGTGACTGACGAGAGGTCGTTCATTGATCTCCAGCCTCTTGCCTCTAGTACATGTTGCTTAGTACAATAAGTCTTCAAAGCCACTATCTTTGTTTACTTATTCTTCCTTGTTCTCTAATCCTTCTTCAGTAATGATATTGGCCTCAATTCCTTTTGATTTTTCCACTAAGTATATCTTGAGCTCAAACTCTACAAAATGAAGATGTACGCCCATTTTTATTACAGTAGAAGCATTCTCTTTCTTCTTTATATTTAAAAAAATTGTACTTCCTTTTTACATACATTGTTGTTTCTTCTTATACATCTTCTTCATTCTATTTTTCCTCAGCTAGAAGAGTTGATATCATATCTTCCAATGAGTTAGAAGGCATCTGACCAAGTATGAAGACAACATTATTTTATTTGGGGGGAAACTATTCAAAAGAATAGCTTTTGCATCCCCATCTTCTTCTCAATCTTTTATTTTTCCAGTTGTCAAAGGAGAGACCGTAAATCATTAATATGACTAGAAATTGTATCTCCTTCACCCATTTTTAACTTGAACAATTACAATTTGAGAGAAAATTTTGCATTCACTATTTTAGCAAAAAAAAATTGTTCAAGTTTTCCCACATTTCACAAGATGAATTCTCTAGATCAACATAATGTAACTCAGTATTTGGGAGAGAAAGGCTAATAATGGCTTTGGCTTTATCAT
Organism: Taxus chinensis; assembly: GCA_019776745.2. Classification (NCBI taxonomy): domain Eukaryota; kingdom Viridiplantae; phylum Streptophyta; class Pinopsida; order Cupressales; family Taxaceae; genus Taxus; species Taxus chinensis. Next base: position 491,003,894 of record CM034146.1, read on the forward strand.
CTCTTGTTTCTCATTTTTCCAATTTGGTCAAATATGTAGGTGTTGGTTCTTTTCCATCTACTATCCTCTAGATATTTTTGTTCATCAACTAAATTTGGATCTTCACTTTCCAAGCATGAAAATTGAGCCCATTGAATTTTTCTAGTGAAACTTCCATTGTGAAATGGAGACAAAAAGACAGGTGAAAATTTTCTCTCGACACTTTTTATGACACAACAAAATAGTACATACACTCTTTATGAGGAATGACTAATGGAAAATGAGCAAAAGTAATAACTCAGAAATGACTTATTTTAAATATCAAATAAACAAATATAATGTCATAAGACATAATGATAATGATATTATACATTCTAATGACAATAATAGAGACAATTTATGACTTTATTTTAGACTAAGATGGAAAAATATAACTTCATGTGAATGACATGTTTTACAGACCAAACATATCAATTTGCATGAACTGTAACTAAGATTACTGACAAAAAAATTAGGACTACATAGAAAACGACATCTTTATGGCACTTGACACTAAATTTTTAATAATGACTATCTAGACAAAAAGACAAAGCACAAAACTTGAATTTACATTAAAACTTCACACCTTAGCATAATTTGGCATTGGCCTATACATGGAAAAATCAATTTGGAGGTACATATGTTGACATCTATGAAGGGCGAGACTTGCGAGAACTTCTAACTTGCCTAGGTTGATATGTTGAATCCAATGCAATTTGGTGGGAGAATCTTCTTGTTGTTATTTATAATGAAAATATGTGTGTGTTGTGTAGTGTAATGTGTGTCCTTTCTAGAAAAACGATAATGATCTGCCACATCCTTCATGGATTTCACATAATCTAAATATATGCTCTGCACAGAAGTTCAATGCACACTATACAACTTCTTCTTCGTGAGATCCTTTCAAATTTGGATGTTTATCAGAAGCATAAGAAGACTAATTCATCAGACATATTTAGACAAATCTGAATGGGGCATAGGTGAGGAAATTGAAGCACAAGCAACAGATAGAATAATATGTTTGAATGATATGCCACAGAATTTGAAGATGTCAAATAGAGGATAAAAAAATATTTTCTCCTTGGAAGGATGTCAAATAAAAATCAAAGAGTAACAACTATCACATCTACAATGATTATATCAAAAACTTGATTTCATGTATTGGGACAATTGAAAATAGTGTCATTGCCCCTACAAACAAATTATTCCTCCATCCAGTTAGGTACTCACTCTAATACAAAATCTAAGGAATGAGAATATTTGCACAAATTAAACACACGAAACAATATTTTTCATTTTATTTCACACAATACAATAGCCTTATAAATAGGTTTAATGATATCCAGAATTATATGAAATAGCCTTTAACAAACCCAAAAACTTCCTACCAACATTTCTATCTATCTGAGTTGTTTTAACAACTCGAAAAATAATAATGTACACACAATAACTCATAACATAAAATACCTTTCAGTTCCTTCTATACAATGATAAAGACTCCATAAGACAAAGATTTATATGCCTTTTGTATTCAAGGTTTCACTCAGTAATACATAGTCAAGAATATTCACCAACTCAACTCTACCTTGAGGTAACAGTTATAACATTGGAGTCATTTGAGTATGTTAAACAAATGTGCCAACTATCTTTGATAATTATTTGAGTGTATTAAGTCATTGGACCATTTTATTGGAGGAGACCTCACTTGAACTGTCAATTGTGACAGTGAACTGATAAAATGGATTTCAAACTAACACTACAACAAGATTTCACCACTTCCATGTAGGATTTTGATCAACATAAGCCTTCTCTAGTTGATTCACAACATTTTGAAGATTTTAATGGAGGTTTTAATGTTCAAACAAAAAAGATTGACATTTTGTGACCATACCCTTCCTACATAGTGAATAAAATGTTTTTTAGAGAATACAATTATCAAATTCTCTCTTGATTTGAGATGAAACAATCTGAAACTTTTTTCAAATCCTTTGTGTTGTCCTTGCATATGTTTCCTCAAATTTTTGTGATATTTTGTTGGCTAAAATTTGATTTTCGACAAACCTTCTATTACAAACCCTAGGATCATGGTTTCCTTACTTATACAAGCCTGTGAAGCAAAAAAAATGGATTTATTTCTCAATTAATGATGAAAGAAAAAAAATTTACTTGTCGTATACATGAGGGAGTGAATACCATCTTTTCCAATCAATTTTCAAGAGTGAAATTCTCCCAATAGCTTTTAGAGATTAGAAAAATAGTATAGTGGTTTGAAACATTGACAGAGTAATCACATGTTAAGATCAAAATGGTGCTTCAGGGTATGTGAGAAGTATTGAATCAATATGAAGGATCATAAATCACTTTTTTTATCCTTTTAACATTCTAGTACAACATTGAACAACCTATCACCACCATTACATGATAATTTCATCTTACACAATACAAGTCACTCAACAGCCTCACTGTCATCATGTACAAACACATTTTTTAATTTTTCCTTGGAATTCATATCTAAATCACTTAATGTTTTCCAAGAATACTTCAAAAGGAACAAGATGGATCCATTTAAGTTCTAGAGAAAGAGGAGATTCAATAAAGTTGTCTTCAACCATGCACATGTACATTGTTTTCTCAGCAAAGCAACACAAAATAAGATAGAAATAGGAGGTTTATACTTTGACACTCATAAAAATGATCAAAAAATTCATCCATAATCTCAAAAATGACCATTTGAAGAGAGAAAAGCTAACTTTCCACTTCAAAAAATAGTTTTGAGAACTATACCTTGGTTCTACCTTTAGATCACATGATTAAGTGAGACTATCCTTTCAAGGATGAGATGGATTGGCTTGATGAAATGTGATTTAAGTACATGCTAGAATCCACTATGGTATCAAGAAGAATGCATTGATATCTATACATATGCACTACTTCACAAACTTTACAAGAAAAAAAAACTCATTTCAACTCAATACTTCAAGAAACAAACCTGAGAAGAGAAAAATCTTGTCGATAGAATCCTCATACCTTCTATAATTCTTATCCATTTTTCCTAAAACATTTTTCCACACTTTAGTATTAGATTTTTCTAAAAAAATTCCTTCTTTGATTTATCCTAAGAATGCTCCACATTTTTTTTTGGGTGCTAATAATCCAAATAACTTATTTTTCACTTCTTAACAACTTGGTTTAGAAAAACTTACTCAACTTTCACATAAATTTTTAGAACCTGATGAAATTTGGTGTGACGCACCAAAAATCACCCCTCTACATGATACATGATATTATTTATCATAAATATTCCTATACACTTTAAAAAATTCTCATTTAACTTAGTGTACACTACTAGTCCTCAAGACCAAATTTGGATAGGTTTTGAATTTTTCCTCCAAGAGCTATCCTAAACCTTGTTATTGGCTCAAAAATTCCCTAGAAAACACTTCCTAGTATGAAACTTTAATTCTTATATTACCTTTCCTTGACCCTTACCAACCTTTCACACCTAATCAGGCTTTAGAAACATGCCTAAATGAGCCAATTTTAACTACAAATTCCACCAAATGACTTATAGGACATTGTAAGAGTTCTTTCCTAATGCTGAAAACATTATATATGGCCTGAGAGAACATCTGAAGACAAGAAATACCAACAATGTCCACTTATTGCACTTCAGTGACTCAACCACCTCACTGTACCAAGCATGTAGAGCATCTGCAATCATCCTTGAAGCTCATCTCTGTGAAGCTTTAATACATCACTCATAAGGAACTACCAATCAACCTTCATACCTCTTATAAATCATCACTTCACCACTCTCTAATTTTCCATCAATGCCACTTGACATTAATGACAATACCAATGACTATGGTTCAACAATCTCTCCCTTTGTCATTGATTGTAACCACTGCCTAGAAATCTTTGATGGAAAATGCGCATACACAACAACTTCATAGAATTCATTCCTATTTTTTGACATCTCTTCTATCCCCCTTCGAGATATATGAAAAAGGGTTCTTAGCCACTTTAAATGAACATAATGACCACTAAAAACAATTATGCACAAGAAAACAAACTTATATGTCCATAAACTCCCTCCCCCTAGAATTGTGTTTTCTCTTTTCTAAGCTCCTATACCATCCTTGATTGACCTTTTATTGACCAAACCAAGATCCCCCTAGACATAAGTAGTCTTCCTTTCTATGAAATTTTCCTATCTCACCACCTTGAGAGCACTGATCCTTAAATAGCCTCTTAAGTGATTTTATAACCACCTTTGACAAGCTTTAAAGCACAAATATCCTTATGGAACAACTTTCCATCACTTCACTTTAGATGATACTAATTCATACTAGTGGAAGAAACAAAAAATTAAATTCTATCCTTGCATGAAAACCTTGAGATGACTGAAAAACACTTGAACATTGTCCTTAACTTCTCTTTCTATCCTTGTAGCTTTATTTGAATGAGATAATGTCTAACTTGTTTGTCTTTAGAGGAAAACAACCAAAAACATACATTGTATGGCTTAAACTCAAATAGAAAACCTTCTAGTGGTAACAACACGTTATACCCTTATCATAGTCAACACCTTTTAGATAATTTACACATGTAACTACTTCTTTTCAAACCATATGGTCAAGAGTTTTCACCAAGAACCATATTTCCTTTGTATCTAGCTTCCACTTTTTTAAGTATCATATCTTCTTTACTTAATAGTCTGAAGAATGTTTACTTGCACCTCTGTGATGAATATAATATATATTTTATCATAGAGAGAACTTCAAAACCCTATTATCTATGATGTGATAAATTCAACTCCTGTGAAAATATCAGAGTCTGATTCTTTCAGATGCACTTGTGTCTGTAGCTAGTTATATGTTGCACTATTACTTCTAGGGTTCTAGGGATAGGTAGGAGATTTTTCAATCTTAAATACATCACACTTAATAATCCCAATATGTTCCTAAAATTTCAGACCTCAACTCTTTGTACAAATCTTACTACTCCACCCTTTGTGATTTTGTTCCCAAATCCTCACTAGGTTAGGGGAAGTATGAAATCTCTTATAAGTTTTGTTTCCAAGGTCTCTATGACAGAGAACTAACCTTTCCAAATACTCATTATTAAATTCTTAAATCATGCCAAGTTTTAACTTAATAATCTCTATCCATCATCCACTTCATTTGTAAATCAACCTTCCAATTTTTCTCTCTTACTATGTTTATTAGCCTTCTTCCAAACTGTCAATGAAAACTCTAAAACTAATCCCTACCTTTTAAATTTTATTTCAAAATATATTTCATAGATGTATATTCATCAAATATTGAAGCTTTTAGAATGAAATTATAAGGTTATAGGTTTAAACTCACAGACCCTAGCTCAGTCATCATATAGGTTTCCCAAAGAACCCGAGAAGGGTATTTTAGCATAAATTTTTAAACCTTTGGATTCCAGGCCTAATGTTTGAATAAAATTTATATTGTAATGATTCCCAAATAATCAACTTTCCATTAGCTCTTAAATACACATGAATACATTTCTTAAAATAATCTTCTTCTCATTCTCCCTGAAGAAACACATATAACTCATTGTCTTAGGACTCACTATTTTTCACCTCTTTTGAATTTCTCTATCACACTTAATTTAACTTCTCATTATCACAATACATATTACTTTAAGATTTTTATTTTGGTGAGATCATTTTCAAATATGAGCTCTCACTCTTTTCTTTTTTTGACTGAAACATGATTACAAGACATCCTTATTGAACATGTTACATGTCTAGAGCATCTTTATTTGATAGGATCCTTTAGAAGAGTGTTGTAACTCTTGTATATATTTCACATATTTTCAATACAAGACTACTTTCATGAGGAAACAAAGAGACCTCTTTAAATACCTTCACTTCTTACTCACATTTCTGAAGTGTAGTATGATACATTACCTTTCTCTTTTTTAAGAGACTAATTTTTTACCTTTGTGAAGCATTTGACAAAATTAGGACATTAGGCACTCCTTAACACACACAAAAATTATGTAGAAAATTAGAACATGTATACCTTTTACTAAGATAAACACTAATTCTACAAAAAAAAATTCTTGAACATGGACAAAGGTGACACCAACATGCATGGTGGCTTCATATAAGAATGGATGGGAACATCATGAGGAACATTTGACCATACAGACCTAAATAAAATCATACTTCTACAAATAGAAGTGTGAGCCTTTCAATTTAGACCTTAATGATTTGAATGATGAACATTTCATAATTTTAACACCTTTCTATGACCCTACTAAAATCCTACTTGAAACATCATCATCTTGGTGGCAAATCATACAGGAAAGACATATCTTGAATTTGATGAAAGTATTCTTTTCAGACTAAAAGACACATATGAAGGATATTTCCATTTCTTGGAAAAATACACATGATCTTAAAAGTATTTCACATAAATAGTATATCCTCAAGACTTCTATAAGAGAGTAAACAATCATACCTTCTATTGTTCATTCAATTTGTAACATGGAGAGTCTTCCATCAGCACATACTAATAAATTATTTAACTCAAGATCCTATTTTTCTACTTTCAATTGATACATGCATTATATAAGCCTAGAGAAGGCACACCAACTTGTGAGGTTACTCTTATCCAAAATAAACCCCCTTCTTATTTTGTCTAGCTCCCCTTCATTTCTTCCTTCCTTCTGCCTCAGTCAAAAAATTTCAATTTACAAGAACTCCAAGTTTTCTAGAAATGGTTTCATTGGAAAAATGATCTTCTCATCTTTCTAGAAAGGTAAAATTTTGCCTCTAACTCCTTGTATTTTTCAAGTTATAGCTCGGCGGTGTTTGGGAAGGAAATTTTCCCTAGGGAGGTCCGCGGACCAATCAAGACATGCCACATTAGCGGTGGAATGGCAGAAGGGGAAGGTAAACTTGAATATTTTGCTAAGTATTGGTGGGGTGCACACATAAATGTTTTGGCTTGAAGCCCTGCTAGCCAATAGGAGAAGGCCACGTGTCCTCGGGGTCGTTGGAGATCGGAGCGGTGGGAGGAGGTTGGAAAATTTTCCAAGATCGGCACAAAAGGAATATCTCAGCCTGAAGGCCCGCCAACAAATCACATCCTGCCATGTGTCCTATGAGCATCAGGAGGTAGAGGTACAAAGGAAAATTTTCCTTTAAGCCAAAATAGGGATAAATATGGAATGAAAGCCCACCCACAATGGCTTGCGTCAATCAGAAGATGCCATGTGTCCACATGGCCAACAAAAATTTTAAGGTGGGTCTGCAAAGGAGAAAGAGCTCATTTAGGCCCGAGCCAATGATAAAGCACCACGTGTCCCATTCAAGGAAATGGTCAGAGTTAAAGAAAAATTTGGAAGCATATCCTCAAAGGCCAATAAGAACATGCCACGTGTCTTCAGAGCGTCGGGCTGTCAAAGATTTTTTTGAAAATTTTCCAAAGACTGAAAAGGTGTAAAAAGGTAAGGGGAAGGCCCGCGACCAATCAAAAGGTGCCATGTTGCATCAAAACTTCAGGGTGCAGAGATGTTTTGGGGAAATTTCCCCAAAGTCAAAATAGAGGGAAAATTTTAAATTTCGGGCCCGCCAAGATTCAATTTTGCCCTAGTTTCACCCTAAATCTTCAGAAGGGCATAACTTTTGATCCAGAGCTTGGATTTTCATGTTCTTGGTGTCAGTTGAAAGTTAGTTAAATTATCTACATTATGGAGGGATAAATTTTATGTTTTAGTGTGGTTTGGAGAGATAATATCAAAAAACACCTCTGGCACGGGAAGGAGAATAGAACCGACATTTCAACCACCATTTTTAATGAAGTATGGCTCGCATTCTCTCCCAGCATGGTCAAAAAACATTGGGAAATGAACTTTTGAGGGTGCCCATGCTATTTTACTACAATTTGGTTGGTGGTTATAGCATCCTTTCATGCTTTCCTACATTTTCTCCTTCCTGGGCTTGAATTTTCATTGTTAAAAGCCAGTTTTGGCTCATTTGTAAAGGTTGTTCATCTTTTCTACTCTGCCCTCCCTTATTTTCTTCCCCAGGGTTGAAAATGTAGTTTGAACCTCCTCCCCCACTCTGTAATGGAATTTTTTTCCTTTTACCATTAAAATGATGTTCTGTACAAACTTCTGGAGCAACAAAAAATGTGTTTTGTGATGAATCTGTCCATCCTTGCTCATTTTTTTACTTGTTTTCTTCTTGCCTCTCTTCATTGCAGGTATTTATGCATGTTTGAATGTTCATTGCAGGTTTGGAGCTGTGTTCATGGAGTTTTGGAACATTTTTTGTGTGAAATCTATCCTTGGGCCTGTGATGCATCTATCCATCCTTCCCATTGCTTACCTCTTCTTGTTCCATAGCAGTTTTGATAGATGTTTCAGAATTTTCCTTCTCTAGTGTATCACCATTTTAGTGTATGCTCTGTTTTTCCCTCTTTTCTCTCTTTCTCTCTCTCTCTATCTCCTTGGCATAGTTAGATCAGGATTAGATTAGCTTTCCTGCACTGGAATAACTTGTGATAGGTAGTTTAGGAAGAGGAACCATCCTTCTCTAGAGAGATTTCCCCATTTGTAAAGGTCCCACACTTTGGGAAAGCTTAATGTTGTGCAATCACACTAAATGACCCAATACTCAGGTGCAGACCTAAAGGTCATTTAAGGGGTGTTGTGAATTTGCACTAATAGTTTTGGTACGCCCGGTGGGACCTTAGAGGTCTTCCACTTCATTTTTTGTAGATTGGTGTGTTCCTGTGAAGATTTCAGCCTTTGGAGGCACTTGCAAACATATCTGTTGACTCCATCCAATCAGAAACCCATTTCTTAAGTTACAGACCCTCTTTCCATTCATTTTCCATTCATTATTCTTTCCATCTCTTTCATTCTTTTCCATTCCATGAAGTTTTGCAATCATGACTTCATTTCGATCATGGAATTCACATTTACAACAGTAGTATATTCCACCTCCAACATGTTTTACAAATCCTCCAAATCAGCATTTTGACCAAGTTCAAGGTCATCATGCTCACCCATATGAGAAATACCAACATCAGTTTGGTTGTGAAGCACATCAAGAGTAAGGGTACGCATGTAATGAAGACAATTAAATGGAAGATGCTGATTTTGTGGAGAAAATCCAAAATATGGAGGAAAATATGGTGCAATCAAGAGCAACAGATCAAATGAAGGCTTTTAGAATTGGCTACAGGACTCTTTGTCCATGGGGAGGTCCTTTTCTAAGACATTTCAGCCCTCAAGAGAAACTAGAATTCATAATGGAGATGGTGCCCCAACTTGTACAATGGACAACAGAGATAGAGGCCTATAAACTTGGTGTTCAACAACCTTGTCAATGGGTAAGCACACCATCTTGTGCCTTTCCTTTTCCTCTTTGCCAATCTATTTTATCTTAGCAGTTTCAATTTTTAAACTCTCCATCTGTTTTCCCAAATGTTGAATCCATTTCTTCATTCCCTAGTCTTCCACCCCATCTCAATTCTTCTTTCCTCTTTCCTTCCAAACAGTCATCCCCTCCACAAGAGCCAATACAAATACCCTCTCCTCTAAACAAACAATAGGTTTCACCTCCTTCACCACCAGAAAAAATTACACAATCAATTGAGTTACAACCCACCCTCTTGCATTCCCAAATCCATGTTGGAAGAATGAAAATCAGAAAATCAGTCATCAAGGATAGCAAGAAGAAGAGCCAAACAAAGAAGCAAAAATCAGAAGTTTGGTTAAGCCTTCAGAAGAGGTTGGAGTTGGAGAACAAGTGGTAAACAAGGCTGATTTTATAACAATAGTGAAGAAAGAAAAAGAAAAATTTGTTTGTGAAGAGTTGAGTTTCCTTGTTGGCACTTTTCCCAAAGAGAATATTGATCCAATTCAAGTTGCACAATCAGCCATGGGGGAAGAAATCCCTGAAAAATATCTTGTAGTCCCAACTTGTCCTCTAGAGCAGTAGATTGAAGAGTACAACTTGACAAACTTCATGCTAGAGGAAGCATTCAATCAAGAGCAGGATTGTCTTTAGGCAACAGAGGAAGGAGAAGCTGCTCCAAATCCAAAAGAAGAGGAGCACATTCCAGCTGTGGAAGAGAAAAGTGCAGATCCAAAGGCTTTGAGCACAAAGCAGGCTATAGAAGAAGCTGTAGTTATTTTTTCTACTTCATCTCTCTCAATTTCTAGTGCTGAAGAAGAGTTTGATCTCTCAAACTCAATGTTGGAGGATGAAATAAACCCTAGTGATCAAGTTGCAGATCAAGAGAACACCATGGGAGAGGTTGAACATTTGCAGCATGATAGCAATGAAGCAATTTACCTATCTGATTTGGAGGACTATTTTGATGAAGAAGAACCAATTGAAATCACACCATCTTCTCCTTCATCATCCATCTTCCAAACACAAGAACCTACTATCATGGAGGTGAACAAAATAGGTCCAAATTGTGAGCAAGAGACAATGCCTCTTGAATCAAAGTTGGAAGAATTTGACCTTCCAAAAGATACAATGGAGGAACTCCAAAGCCAACAATGTGTTACAGCAGGTAACAATAACGTAAAGGAAACTTCATTGGATGTTGCAATCAATAATGAGGAGCTACATATTGTAGAAGAGTTCTATGCTACCATGAAGGAAGGAGAACATCAGATGAACTTCATCATTTCTTCCACATCATTCACTCAAGAAGGTCTATAAGGAGAATCCATTTTTGGAGTTGAATTTCAGAGCTATGGGCATATCAAATGGACCAGACCTTTCCCAATCAGGTATTTTTCTTTATTCGAGCCAAAGGAGAAGCCACAACCAGTCATGTTTGCCTCTAAGCATGAGGATGATATGCAAAGTTCTAAGGATCAGCTGTCATACCTCTTTAATCCAAATGCAGAACAACTAAAAGAGGTATTGAAATTTCCTTCAGCTGACACCTTGTTGATTTGGGTAGAAGATCATCTTCTTGTTGATTTTCTACCCATCCTAACAGCCATACTCAGCTCCAAATCATTTGCATGGCTGCCAATTTTGAAGAAAGGAAGCTATTTTGCACAACCAGTTGTAGGGTTTGTTTTAGCTCACCTTTGCTTCTAGTTAGAGTAGAGTAGGTAGGTTTGATTTTAGAAGAAGAAGTGCTTGTGCACACTCTGCATGTTCCATTTGGGGCATGTATGATTTTCAATTTTGTACATAGTTTTTGGTGCTGCTAGTTTTGCTCTTGCACAGTTCATTTCAGTGGCATTTTGGTGAGAACAACTCTAAGTTCAGTGGGCTTCAAGTGGCTCAGAAGGAAGTTTTCAAAGTTCAGATCAGTTTTCAGGCTACAACTCATGACTCCATGCCCAATGGATGCTTTAAAGGCTACTAATCATTTATCTAGCAGGCAGATGACCCCTCTGAGTCACCAAATTGTTATCCAAAATAAACCCCCTGCTTATTTTGTCTAACTCCCCTTCATTTCTTCCTTCCTTGTGCCTCAATAAAAAACTTTCACTTTACAGGCACTCCAAGTTTTTTGGAAATGGTTTCATTAGATAGAGGATCTTCTTAGCTTTCCAAAAAGGTAAAATTTTTCCTCTAACTCGTATTTTTCAAGTTATGGCTCGGCGGAGTTTGGGAGAGAAATTTTCACTGGGGAGGTCCGCGGACCAATCAGGATGTGCCATGTCATCAGCGGAAGGTGGAGGGAAACTTGAAGATTTTTCCAACTATTGGCGAGGCACACAAAAATTTTTTTTGGTCTGAATGCCCACCAGCCAATAGGAGAAGACCACGTGTCCTCGGGGTCATTGGAGATTGGAGCGGCAGGAGGAGGTTGGAAAATTTTCCAAGGTTAGTGCAAAAGGAATATCTCAGCCCGAAGGCCCACTAACGAATCATAGCCTACCATGTGTCCTCAAAGTGTCAAGAGGCATAGGCATGGAGGAAAATTTTCCTTTAAGCCAAAATAGGGAAAAATATGGAATGAAAGGCCACCCGCAATGGCCCGTGCTAATCAGAAGCTGCCACGTGTCCACGTGGCTGGCGAAAATTTTAAGGCAGGTCCACAGAGGAGAAAGAGCTCATTTAGGCCTCATCTAATGACAAAGTGCCACGTGTCTCATTCAGGGAAATGGTCAGAGTCAAAGAAAATTTTTGAAGCATATCCCCGAAGGCCAATAACAACACACCAGGTGTCTTCGGAGCATCGGGCCATCAGAGATTTTTTGGAAAATTTTCCAAAGACCAAAAAGGCGTAAAAAGGTAAGGGGAAGGCCCATAAACAATAAAAAGGTTCCACATGGCATCAAAACTTTGGGGGGTGGATATTTTTGGGGAAATTTTCCCAAATTCAAAATAGAGGGAGAATTTTAAATTTCGGGCCCGCCAAGATTCAATTTTTCCCTAGTTTTGCCCTAAATATTCAGAAGGGCATAACTTTTGATCCAGAGCTTGGATTTTCACGTTCTTGGTGTCAGTGGAAAGCTAGTTAAATTATCTACATTATGGAGGGATAAATTTTATGTTTTAGTGTGGTTTGGAGAGATAATATCAAAAAACACCTCTGGCATGGGAAGGAGAATAGAACCGACATTTCAACCACCATTTTTAATGAAGTATGGCTCGCATTCTCTCCCAACATGGTCAAAAAACATTGGGAAATGAACTTTTGAGGGTGCCCATGCTATTTTACTACAATTCGGTCGGTGGTTATAGCATCCTTTCATGCTTTCCCATGTTTTCTCCTTCCTGGGCTTGAATTTTCATTGTTAAAAGCCATTTTTGGCTCATTTGTAAAGGTTGTTCATCTTTTCTACTCTGCCCTCCCTTATTTTCTTCCCCAGGGTTGAAAATGGAGTTTAAACCTCCTCCCCCACTCTATAATGGCATTTTTTTTCCTTTTACCATTAAAATGATGTTCTGTGTAAACTTCTGGAGCAACAAAAAACGTGTTTTGTGATGCATCTATCCATCCTTTCTCATTTTTTTGCTTGTTTTCTTCTTTCCTCTCTTCATTGTAGGTATTTGTGCATGTTTGAATGTTCGTTGCAAGTTTGGAGCTATGTTCATGGAGTTTTGGAACATTTTCTATGTGAAAGCTATCCTTGGGTCTGTGATGCATCTGTCCATCCTTCCCATTGCTCACCTCTTCTTGTTCCATAGCAGTTTTGATAGATGTTTCAGAATTTTCCTTCTCTGGTGTATCACTATTTTAGTGTAGGCTTTATTTTTCCCTCTTTTCTCTCTCTCTGTCTCCTTGGCATAGTTAGATTAGGATTATATTAGCTTGCTTGCACTAGAATAGCTTGTGACAGGTAATTTAGGAAGAGGAACCAACATTCTCTGGAGAGTTTTCCCCATTTGTAAAGGTCCCATGCTTTGGGAAATCTCAATGTTATGTAATCACACTAAATGACCCAATACTCAAGTGTATACCTAAAGGTCATTTAGGGGCTGCTGTGAATTTTCACTAACAGCTACCTTAGAATAGTATGAAGTCATCAAAAAAAAATTATGACTTACTCTCTCTTTCTTTTTTCTATGAAGCCTTTTCTATCATATTTTATGTACTACTTTCATTTTTTGAGACTTCACTACCTGTCAACCATGTGTGGTGTGTTTTATTTTGTTGTCTTTTCCTAACTATGAGTGAGTGCTCTTCATGACTATTCCTTTTCTTAATTTCACTCTTCTTAGCTTGATCATCAACTCTTGATGTCTTGTTTTATCATACATAATCTTCTCACACTATTTTCTTGTCCTTATTTATTACCTCAACTCTTGGGTTGTCTTCCTTGACCTTATATATCCATTTAGATTTATTCTTTTCAGGGATTATTTTAATTGTATCTGGCTTAGTCTCATTTCTAGGACTGATCTTCATATTTGGAGTCTTATTAACTTGTCTTTTTATATCATGCCACATGTTATCATATATGGGATACTTATGGCAGTGTCTTGCAAAATAACCTTGTTTATGATAGTTGAAACAAACAACGTAGTTCTTGTTCCTTGAGTCTTAGTATTTCTAATACTAACTGATTGGTTCCTCTTAGAAATGTCTTGCTACATGCCCTTTTTCTTGTAAATTGAAACACACTACATTCCTCTCATATTCAGTTTTACAGTTTTTCCAAGGGTATTCTCAATCAAAGTTCTTTATGTAATTATTAGCTCTATTTCCAAAACCATAGCATGCTTAACAATATCTATTAAAATTTATTTCATACCTAAAATAAATAGGTTTAATAATAGGTTTAGATCTCCTTGAATTTGTCCTCTTAGTTGTCTTCATGTTTGATTGTGTCCACTTGAACCACCTTTGTCATCTACACTCTTCTTTACAAGATATTTAATGAAGCCTAGTCCAGTTTTGTCATTTGTTGCCTTCTGTTTGTCCAACATTTCATTTAGAACCTCATATATATTTTCTAACTTGGTACACATATTTAGTTTCTCTGTTGCTTCCTCTAATTCAGTTCTCAAAGATATCATCTCTTCTTCATATGTCATGTAGGTGTCTTCTTTTGCATGTAAATCTTTTGTCATTGTTTCAACGTAAGATTTCAGATCTGTACTAATTTTTAGATTATCTTTCTCTTTATCTCTAAGAGATGCTGAAACCAGCTCCAATTATGCCTCAAATTATTTTAATCCATCTTTATATTTCTTCTTTTTCCTCTCCTCAAGAATCTTCATTTGTTCTTTATACTCTTTCATCTCAGCCTTCAATTTCTTGTTCTTTTTATTTGTATATTTCAGTTCATCCAGAGAACTTATCAGTTCAACTTCAATATTTACCTTTGCTTCCTCTTCATCTGAGATCTCATCCTCACTAACATATTTATCTCTTGAATTGTTGCTAGGAATAACTTCAATAACCATGCTTGTGATTCAAAAATGACCTACTACAAGTTGTTAGACTTGATTCCAGAGCACCAAGAACTGATACCAATTGTTGGAAACTTGGAAACTAAGGGGGGGAATCAATGTCTTACTAAACTTTAAGATACTATAAGTTCACAAAAAATTAGGGAAAAAACATATAAAACCATTCACATGCACATGAAAGAGAGTTAATACATAATGTTTAAGGTGGAAACCCACTGAAATAAGAGAACTAGCTTTGGAAAATTTGTCTTATGTTCTAAAATGATTTCAAGTTGAGTTGCAACTCAATTTTTTAAGGATATAACCCCCAAAATAATTTAGTTAGTAACTACTAAACTTCTGCAAGCTAGTACTTGCAAGGAAGCTATAACTCCCTAGAGTTTAATCAAGTACAACCGATATTTTGTAAACTACTACTTACAAGGAGGCTATAACCACCTATGTGCTAAGATAAAACTTAGACTTGTCCTTGATTTTTGGTCACACTTTTTTTTTTACTCTCAAAACTGATGATGACCTCTAGATTTTTTCACTTATCTTTTTTCTCCTAATTTCCTTTTCTTTTAATCTGCTACATGCACCCTGATTGTGACTCTATGTTTGAAAACTAACCATTTTATCTCACCTACAATTTCATCAATATATCAAGTCTCTATTCACTCTAAATTTGAACTCTGGCCTTTTAGAATTCTTACTCCTTTTTTTCTTATCATCTCAATGTTCTATATCTTCTTTACAATTAATGTTTCACAAACTATATATTAAAGATACAAAACCTTCAACATTTGTCTCAGAAACTAGAATTGTAAAAATTATCATTGTTTCAGGTTATATTGTTCATCTTTTAACCCATAACTTTCCTTCATAAGTATGTATACACTTCCAATGCTACTGTCCCTACATATTACCTTGAAAATCACTCTTTTCTTTATGTTGATTCTCACTTTTTTCTATCTCTTACTTTGTTTATATCTTTGATATCACTCCATGTTATATCTTTGTATAGTCACTAAATCACACACTTTATAAATTATTTAGTCTCGGTCTCATACTACTAATCATATGGTTATTGAGTGAAGAAAGTATTAACAAACACATGTCCTTTGGCCATTTTACTTTGATTTCTCTCGTCACTACCGAACTTCATCACATACTTCCGTAGTATGTTTATGTCATTTGGAATCATTTTACCTGTGACTGGGGCATCAAGCCCAATACTAGGGTTCCCTAGATTCCTTGGTCCTAGTTGGGGTGACCTGAGCCTTTCTACACTTTCCCGCCACTTTTTGGGTACTTACTCACTGTTTGAGCATCTCATCTTTTTAGTGGTTAGCCTTTTCAGGGTTAATTACGAAATTAGAATAATAGAACCATATAAATCTAAATTTATGAGACCATAATAAAGGACCAAGCACTAAGCAATACTATCATCACCTAAGGTTACATCCATCAAAGGATCCATTTACATCCATCTAGCTCCATCACGATGCAAAAGGTTGGTTCTTCTACATTACACTGCATATGAAGGAAGTTTATTCAATTCCATCCACCATTATATTAATTTTTTTACACATAGTTATTGTTTGCTACTTTCACAAAGTACAAATGGCACAAGAGCACTTAGGGCATGATTGCACACACACACACATAGAACTACATCAAGTTTGAGATGTAGAGTAGTTCTTAGTTATTAAGTCCACCATTGTGACAGCTGAGGTCAGTCCGACCCCTTCATATGCATCTTTCTTTTTTAGGGATTTAATGTTTGTCTTAGGGTTTTATAGGTCTTTTCTTCATCACCGATTACCAGTGACATACAATGCAGTATAGTGAAGTTAGTGGGATAGGAAGAGGGGGCACGAAACCATCAAGAGATACCTCAGAGGAAAGTTACATAGCTTTTTCATAGACCATGACACCCATAAGCGCCCCTTTACCTCTCCGGGAATCCAAATCCACTCATATTTCCTAGATCTACACTTTTCTAGACTTTGGCACATTCATTTCCTCCTATTTATTCATCCATCTCTATGACACAGTCCATCAATCTCATCAAATGAACTAAGTTCTTTCTAACTCTCTTTACACTTTAGGGTTTCACATATCAACTTTCTTAGTTGTTTTGGTCATTTTATTTATACATTCATCTATTATTTTATTGTTTTCCTTAATGTTAGATTAATTATAGAATTATTCATAATTCCAAATATTTTAGTTAATCATTTTGGTGAACCCGTACTCCATTTTCATGCCTATAGGATCCTCATTCTTTGTCATCCTAGATTCTAGTCATCATGAATATCTCAATCACTAATTATTTTACTGCGCATCCTGACGTAAGGTATAGATTCCAACATATTGTAGCTACTACTCCCATTCGTACGGATATACATCCTGACTCACTGTATCAAAATTTTGTAGATGCATTTTCTCAACATTTATCATTCAAATCTAATATTCTCGTCAATTTAATTTTTTTTATATTGACCCACCCTTGCATATTATGATTCACATCCTCAATATGGGTATCAAGAACACTTTAATTGATAATGGATCTAAGCTTAATCTATGTCCTATGTCCTTCCTTGAAAATTTAGGTATTTTTTATCGTGATGTTATTCCATCATCCCTCTCACTTTTTGCATATGATGGTTTTGTTCATCCATGTGTTGGTCACATTACACTACCTATTACTATAGGTACTAAAACCATCAACATAGTTTTTTTGTCATTAATTTCCAAATCTCTTATGATTTTTTCTTGGTAGAGAATGGCTTCATGATATACAAGTTGTTACTTCTATTGTACATCATTGTGTTAAATTCCTCCATAAAGGCATTGAATATATAGTTCTTCATGACCATGACTAATTCTAGTATTGTGACCATGCTCCTAATACTAGTCTTCCTATTTCACGTATTGATACTATAGATTATCCTCAACCTATGGATGCACAACCTCACTTTCCACCACTTGAAATTTCCATTTATGTGATAGATGTAATTTATTCTATGCCACCTAGTACTACTACTATTATGATTCCTTATCAAGGACATATCCAGTCCATGGATATTGATCTATTAGCTATGCCTTCACATGTACTTCCTATGGTAGCACGCTCACCATTTACTTGCACAATTTTCATGAATGATTCATATTGGGAACATATTCCATTTGATCCTACTTGTGATGTCACTATCTGGTAACATGATGGTCTAAATCAACTTAGATTTGCTTTTGAGGACCTTTATCCTCCTACTCATGATCCTCATTTATATTATGAATTCATCAGTATTATCATTTCTTATGGTCTATGTGTATTTCATCTTAGGGTCTATCTACTGTGTATTCCCCACTCTTCTCTACCCACATTAGGAGATTATTAGCTTACTTACATTGGGGGCACTCTAGATCCTAATCATACAAACATATCTTTTCCCATGCCCTTTGGTCATGTTTTTATTTGTAATATTTCCTTTCTTAGATATACTCAAAATCTCACTCATTAGTATGCGCACGGTTTTCCACTTCATTCATTCACTGATGAGGAATATGCCATGGGTATGTATAATTTACACCTCTATGGTTCGTTACATGATCAACCAGAAACTAATTCTTATCATGTCTCTAACTCTTATCGATATGACTTTGACCCTAAAACTGATGATCTCTTACATGACATTACATGATTGATACTTCATCTTCTAAAATTTGGGGGGCATTACATTCAAACCCCCCAAACTAATAACATCATACATCACAACATAACATAATTCTAGAATACACACATTGTATCCTCATCACATTGCATGCTCATCACACTTATACTAGTATCCCCATTACTCGATGACACACTCTTGTGCTTTGGTTCACACTTGACTATTGATGGCTTACTACACATGAACCCCACACACTACACAATATGCATTACACATTGTGTCTCTTCACACGTCTCATGTCATATGTCTTACATATTACATCATACACTCTAAATTTAGTCTACATCATTTGTGCATCTACACATCATACACCATACTAGTCATCATTATACATGTATCACACTTTTAGGGTCTACATTATATGATCCCCATCTTACATATCACATACCATGCACATTAAACTTTTCAACTACATAAACATGTTGCATTTCACATTTATACATCATACATTGTCTACACACCATATCTATATTCATCATACACGTGTCACAATTCTATTCTAGCATTACTTCTCATCCTACATACTACACATCCTCACATTATCAGTCCACCTATACATCTTACATTACAATCTATACATTGAATTTTACACATCCTACACATCACACGGTTGTCTCTTAACATCAAACATACTACATCATTCTCCACTCACTGCAATCATTACCCTATGATGCACTTTAGTTACTCGGTCCATACTCGACTACCGAGGGTTTAAAAATTAAATGGACACTATCACACACATGTGTTCATCATTTCACATTACTAGGTTAGTAACATACACTGTAAGATAAATGGTCACCTACTCATTCATCTTGTAGTGGTATACACTTTAGGATACATCACCACTTACTTCATTCATCTTGTAGTTATATACACTTTAGGCTAAATCATCAATCTTTTTATCATCTTGTCATGATATACACTTAGGCTATAGAGTCACACACATACTTCATTGCTAGGTCACATATCATCACTACATATACACACTCCCTATAATGCATTAGATATAAAACACTATTTGACCATTTCCTGATGACAAACTCTCATTTTTTGTTCATTATTGACTATTGAGGGGGCACACTAAATGAACCTCACTGCATACAACTCCATTCACTCAGATGGGGCATGTGGTTCCTGCCATCCATTTTGCATTCCATTACATCCATCCAAAACATGTTATATATATTAGTTTCTTTTACTCTTTCTTGTATTTTCTTGTTCATATTTACTTATTACACATGCTAGCTAGATCTCTTATATGTCATTATCATTACCATACACACATGCGTGTTCACGAACTTCTCTAGTTTTGATCACAGATACAAGTATCTTACATGTAGCATGGATACTTTCCTCCCACCACTCCTATAATGGATGTTGGGGGTATCCACATTCGTCTCTTATAGGTACTATTGTTTCATTCTATAATTAACACTTTACATCACTTATTTATACATGTTTTTAACATGTGTTATCTTTCTAACATACTAACGGGTGCTTCATGTGTAACATTTTTTTGCAAGATTATTTTCTTCCATGGTTATCTATTATTTTTACTTGTTTGTTTTGATTGCTATTGTATGTGTGCCTTTCTATTTTTTTGGTGTCCACACTAGTTTGTTATATGCAACCATTGTGAAATTGTGTGTCTTGCAACATCCGGAGTGATGTCTCATGTTTTAAACCCACTTTTGGCAGTCTATTGTTTCTTCTTGCCTGTTTACTTACATTCTATCTTATACATTAGTTGCGTAGCATACACTTATCTTTTACATGATTTTTTTTTATACTAACACTTGTTTCTAGCCACTTATTTGTGAGTGCCTTGGTTTATACCAAGTGCATTGCCTTCCCCTTGCATGGAATATTTCATGTGTTTGGTCCTATTTTGGGGCCAAATTCTCCTAGAAGCAACATCCAATGCACCCCCAAAGAGGGGGGCATCATTTGGGGTTTTACACATTACACAAAGCTCTCTACCAATATAGTTCAATTCAGTATTACGTACTTGACATTGTGGGTTATATAGTGAGTGGATTTAGACTACTCTAAGAACCCTGTACACACTATCTTTTACAAGATAGATTATCCTTAACATTCAGGGGAGTAGTTACATGTTGGAGGATACAATTGATTTCCTCCCTACACTACTTCAGCCACTGACATCGGATTGCCCAAAAAACTAGGAAGTACATAGACCTCTTCACTTTTTATTAGGAAGAAATTAAAGTTTGGAGAATAATGCATATTTCTCCCTACACTTCTTCAACTAGGGTGGCATGAGATCACCCAAAAAACTCATAGTACAGGATATACTTCTACACTTTTTCTCTTGAAAAGGATCAGGTGCACATGTTCCATTTTTCATTTACATAATTTAAATTTACAAACTTTCACATATATATACATGTGTATTTGAATACTCAATCATTTTCTCCTTGTAGGTCCATCCGTATGAGAAATAAGTAGAAAATAACAACAACAAAAATAATGGGTGCAATAAAAACAAAATTTTACAGTAACATACATAATACTAACCATATAGGTACACCAAAACATTGGAAAATACACATGTGTTTCTACCCTAGGTTCACTCTCATCACTTTTTTTACACTTTTGCATCTTTAGTTTTAACGCTCCACTATTTTCTCATTCCAAAAAATTTCTAATTTATCGACATGTTTTCTACATCACTCTACATGGACATCAGGTACACATCTCTATCTACTTTATGTTACTAATATTTTTTCTCACCAACATAAAGTGGGTAAAAATGTAGTCACTAAATCATGCACTTTAGACATTATTTATTCCTGGTCTCATAATAATATTCATATGGTTTTTGAGTGAAGAAAGTACTAATTAACCCATGTCCTTTGGCTATTTTACTTTGATTTCTCTCGTCACTGCCAACCTTTAACACATACTTGCCCAATATTTTTTTGTTGTTTGGCGTCATTTACCTATGAGTGGGGCATCCAACCTAATAATGGGGCACCCTAGGCACCCTAGTATTAGTTGGGATGCTTTGATCCTTTCTACACTTTCCTGCCACTTTTGGGAACTTTTTGACCATTTGATCTTCTCATATTTTTAGTGGTCATCATTTTTGGGGTTAATAACGAAATCAGAACAAGAGAACAATATAAATATAAAGTTAGGAGACCATAATGAAGAACCAATCACTAAGCACTACTATAATCACCTAATGTTTCATCCATTAAAGGATCCATTTTCATCCATCTAGCTCCAACACAAGGCACAAGGATGGTTCATCTACATCACACTACATAGGAGGGAATTTTATTCTATTCCATTCACCATTATATTACATTTTCTACATATAATTTTTTTTCTATATTCACAAAGCACGAATGACACAAGAGTACCTAGGTCATGAGTTCACGCACACACATAGAACTACATCGGGTCTGAGATTAGTGTAATTCTTAGTTATTAAGTCCACCATTTTGGTAGCTGAGGTCAGTCTGATCCCTTCATGTGAATATTTATTTTTTAGGGATTTAATGTTTGTCTTGGGTTTTATAGGTATTTTCTTTATCACCAATTACTAGTGACATACAATGTAGTACAACAAAGTTAGTGTGATATGAATAAAAGGTAGGAAACCATTAAGAAAAAAATCAAAGGAAATTTATAGAGATTTTTCTTAGACCAGGGTACCCGTATTACAGACTAGGTCACCCATAAGTGCCTTTATACCTCTCCAGGAATCCCAGACCACTACGATTTCTTAGATTTTCACTTTTCTAGACTTTTGCATAGTCATTTCCTCCTCTTTCTCCAACCATCTCTGCGACACAATGCAAAAATTTCATCGAATTAGTTGAGTTCTTTCTAACTCTCTTTGCACTTTAGGGTTACATATATCTACTTTCTTAGTTTCTTGGATCATTTTATTTTATAAATTTATCTGTTATTTTACTACTATCCTTAATGTTATCTTAACTATATAATTATTCATAATTCTACATATTTTATTTAAGCACTCTATTATCACTTTTCTATGTCTCTGTTTTACTGTATTTTTATGCCTCTATTATCATTCTTTTATATATATTTTTTATTGTACTCCTATCATTATTTTTAATGTCTCATAGTTCATTTCAATTGTAAAAATTTAAATGGTCTTAGAATCATTCATGTAATGAAACCTAAGATCTAGACCACTTTAGCTTCTCTGAAAATACCCTTTTTCGACTTCCTTCATTCACACATACGTAATTGTTTTCTTACTTCAGTCACTTACCATACACTTACTATCCACACCATTAATTTTTTGTATGACTATTCAAATCCTCACACATCCATGAGCACCCATATCAAAGGTCATTCCTTTTAAATTTTTTGAAATGTCTTGTTATTCTGACTGGACTCTTCAAATGCTCTTGATTCAAATGGTAACTCTTCACCTTCCAGGCCTTGGCATATATGGCTCGAGCCAAGAATGAATTCCTTCCAAGAAAGTAACTGATAAAAGACTTTTCAATTCCTTCAATATAATGATCAATACTCCATAAGAAAAGGATTTATATGCCTTTTGTGTGCAAGGTTTTACCAAATAATACATAGTTAGGAATACTCACCAATTCAACTCTGCCTTGAGGTAACACTTACAACATTGGAGTCATTTGAACATGTTAAACAACTATGCCAACTTTATTTTATAACCATTTGAGTTTATTAAGTCATTGGAGCACTTTATTGGGGGAGACTTCACTTGAACTATCAACTATGATAGTGAACTGATAAACTAGTTTTCAAACCAACACCGTAGTAATATTTTACCACTTCCACATAATAGTTTGATCAACCTAAGCCTACCCTAGTTTATTCACAACATTTAGAATCTTTTAATGGAGTTTTTTGGAGTTCAAACATAGAAAGATTCACATTTTGTGACCATACCCTTCCTATACAGTGAAGAGAATGGTTTTTGGAGAAGACAATTAACAAATTCTCTCTTGATTTGAGATGAAACGCTTTGAAATTTTTTTCAAATCCTTCATGTTTTCCCTACATATGTTTCCTCAAATTTTTGTGAATTTTTGGTAGTTAAACTTTGAGTTTTGACGAACCTTCTATTGAAAACTCTAGGATCAGGGTTTCTTGACCTCTACAAGCCTATGAAGAAACAAAAATTGATTTCTTTCTCAATTTATGATGAAAAATGAAAATATCACTTGTTGTAGACATGAGGGAGTGAATACCATCTTTTCCAATAAATTTTTAATCTTTAAATTCTCTCAATAACTTCTAGATATTAGAAAAATTGTAAAGTGACATGAAAATTTGACAAAGTAATCACATGTTAAGCTCAAAATGGTGCTTCAAGGTATGCGAGAAGTCCTGAATTATTATGAAGGATTGTAAAGCACTCTTGGTCTCCTTTGAAAATTATAGTACAACATTGAACAATCTGTCATCACCATTATATTATAATTTCATATTGCATAATAGAGATCACTCAACATCTTGATTTTCATCATGTACAAATACAAATTTCAAATTTACCTCAGAATTCACATGTGAATCACTTCATTTTTTCCAATAATACTTCAAAAGGAACAATATGTATCCATTCAAGGTCTAGAGAGATAGGATCTTCAAGAAAAATATCTTCAAATAAGCACTTGTACATTTTTTTCTCAGTAAAGAAATACATGACAAGATAGAAACAAGAATTTTGTGCTTTGAACCTCATAACAAGGATCAACCAAGTTCTCCATAATCTCCACAATGACCATTTGAAGAGAGAAATTCCAAATTTCCACTACAAATAATGGTTTTGAGCATTATACCCTAGTTGTACATTTAGATCACATGATTGAGTTAGATTGTCCTTTCAAGGATGAGATGGATTAGCTTGATGAAATGTGCTTGAAGTTCATGCTATCAACCACTATGGTATGGATAATACCAAATTTAGATATTAACATATTAAATACTTCACAATATTGACAAGAAAACAAAAATAACTCATTTCAACTCAATACTTCAAGAAATAGACCTAAGAAGAGAAATAGCCTGTCAATAGAATGCTCATATATTCTCTAATACTTATCCATTTTTCTTGAATTTTTTTTTCCACACTTCAATATTGAAGTTATCTACAAAAATTACTTCTATGATTTATTTAAAGAAGGCTCCAAATTTTTCTTGGGTGCTAAGAATCCAAAAAACTTATTTTTCACTTCTTAAGAAGCTTGATTTAGAAAAACTTACACAATTTTCACATACCCTTTTAGAAATTTATTAAATTCAATGAATCAAAAAAATTCACCCATCTACATGATACATGAGCTTATTTTTAGTAAATATTGATGTAATATTCAAACTAATCTCATTTACCTTAGCATACACTACAAGTCCTCAAGGCTAAATTTGGCTAGATTTTGAATTTTTCCTCCAGGAGATAAACTAAGCCTTGTTATTGCTCACACATTCCTAGGATTCTCCCATGCTTACATGACTTGTACCAACCTATCACACCTCATTAAGATCTAAAAAAAAGTCTTAAATGGGCCAGTTTCAATTGCAACTTCCACTAAATGACCTAAAACACACTATAAGATCTATTTCCCATGCTTACAACATCATATCTAACTCATAGAACCTTTGAACACCACAAGAAAACCTACAATTTTTCCTTCTGTGATAAACCACCTCAATGTATAATCTTGTAGCATCTTAAATCCACCTTGAAGCCAACCAGAAGCTCAATACACCACTGATAAGGAATTACCAATGAACCTTTATGCCTCTTATAGAGCCTCACTTAACCACTCATTTATTTTCCATCAATTCCAATTAACATCAATGAACAGGGTTCAACAAAAATTAGAGCATTCTTCACATAACCAGGAGAAGAAAATGTTGATCACTCTATTTTTTTTGCAAGTAGGAAGTTGACACTGACAAAGAAGAACTATACTATGGAGTGTGAAGTGTTATCCATGATCTATGTGCTTTACAAGTTCAGAAAGTACTTACTGGCCAAACCGTTTATCTTTTACACAAATCATATGGAATTGAAGTACCTGGTCAAAAAATTGGTTTTACAAGGGCACATCTATTAATGGATACTTATTTTTCAAGAATTTGAATTCACGGTCATAGTGAAGCTAGCCAAGATAAACTTGGGACTCGACCACTTTTCAAAGATTAAATCTAGAGAGGACATGTAAATCATTAAGGTTATTATGCCAGATGCACAATTTTTCATATTGAACCATGGACTAGCTGATTTGGAAGGAATAACAATATTTTTCTGCACTGGAATAGCAGCTGAAGGTATGAAAACTTTGTAAAATAAGCATATTTCTATTCATACTACACCCTACAAGTTGATTAGATGAGACCTTTACAAAATTGGGGGAGATGATGTCTTACATAGATATGTTATGGAGCATGAGCACAATGCAATCACGATGAAATCTCATAAAGGAATAGTAGGAGGAAACTATGCAAGAGATGCCATAACACGTAAGGTCCCATTAGTAGGTATCTAATGGGAGACATTATACAAGGACACTAAGGATTTTTTCAAAGCATATTATCACTTTTAGAGGATTAGAAATCCTATAAGTAAGGATGAGATGCCATTGAGCCCCATCACAAGTTTTGATCCTTTTTAAAAATGAATATTTGATTTTGTAGGACCCATTTTACTACCCACACATAGGACATGGTCACGTTACATCATCACATGTACTAACTATTTGAAAAGGTGTGATGAGGCTGCACCTACAAAATATTACACTGCAACAACAATAAGTTTCCTTTGGGAAAACATCATCAATAGGTATGGGTGTCCATTAAGCCTAAAAAGTGATAGAGGGAGTAATTTTCTTAATTAGATGATAAGTATCTTACTGGAAGAGTTTATGGTGGCACACCATAAGAATACCCCTTATCACCCCTAGGATAATGGAACTATGCAAGGCTTTAACAAGATCTTAGGTCAAACACTAACAAAGATATGTGATTTTGAAAGAAAGGATTGGGATGATAAGGTATTAGTCGTGTTTTGGGCATATAGAACAAACTATAAATGATTGAATAAGGTCATACCATTTTAGTTGATGTTTGGTGTACATGATATGTTACATGTGGATTTTATGTTATCATCCCTGAGTATTGTACATCTAGGTGGATTGGATGATGAACATGTAGTTGATGAGCACATTGAAAAATTAATGTAATTAGGTGAGAGACACACCATTGCACATTGGAATCAACAGATATAGAAAGTATGATAGAAGGCTTGAAATTATAGGCACATCAAGAATAATTCCTTAAATATGGGAAATATGGAACTCTTATATGACTCCAAGTTTACGTGCCATCTAAGCAAGATGAAATTTAATTTTTTGGGACCCTTTGTAGTAACTAAGATACTAGAATTAGGTGCATGTAAATTACAGGCACTGGATGACACCATGTTTCTCAGTTACTTCAATTGGAGTAGGCTGAAGCCCTACTATAAATAAGTTTGCTTTGTGTTTGTAATAAGGCAATATTGTCATTTTAGATTAGCTTTCAATTTCATGTTTGTTTTTCTTATTTTGTTGTAATATGAACATTAACTTACAGGAGATGATTATTATATGTTAATTCAATTCATAGAGGACCACACATACTCTTAGTGTGGGGTAAAACCATTACACATGTGCAAAAGAAAAATGTGATGTTGGCACATCTTATGAAGCTAGTTCAGGAGTGCACGTTGGTATGAGATAGATGCACGTTGGAGGAATAGGTTAGTATACCTAATAGTATGGGGTATGATTGATAGATAGGGGTATGAAAAAGGAAGTACTGAGGGTGATTAAGGATGTTAGTACTACAAATAAATTTCTCAAATTAAAAAACCATGAGAATGGAGGGATGCACAGTGTAATGTGAGGAAGGAAGCAACATGATAAAATACCTAGTAAATGGCACAAAGGAATATGGGGTGAGGTGTAGGAATATGCACACAAGGAAGATTATATCCTAGGAATTAGCAATATGCCTGAAGGTTATAGACTATCGCATGAAAAATAAAGAAAGAGGAAAATCAAAAACTTGCTTTAAAATAAAAAGTGTGGGAAAAAGTAGACAAGTGCTTTAAAGATAAAAGGAAGTGGTAGATGGAGAAATTGAAAAAGATATAAATAAGGTTAAAAAAAATTATTAATACCTTTCCTTCGAGAAATTTTTCCCATTTAAGATCTAATTGAATAATTGCGAAGAATGAATTAGAAAGAGTGAAACAAAGACAAACTGAAGCATAGAATATTATATAAGGTGATTAGTTTCAAATATCCTTCAAGGAAGAGGAATTGGTAGCTTAGAGAAAAGGAGTTAGGGAATGAGAAATATTAGGGTTCACATGGATATTACATAGAAATATTTTATGGATATAGGGAAATGAAAACTTAGGTCATGGAATCAGGGTCATGAGAGCACAAGAACTAGGGAGTGTAGGGATTGAACTGGAAGATTAGACACATGATATTAAGAAGTAAGAAATTAAGTACATTTTAGTACCTAGGGAACATTTTTAGAGGGTTTTAAAATTTCAAATTTTATAATAATTATGGAACCATGAAGGTCACCCAAGAAAAATCCATCTATGGAAGAACCACTGGAGAATTGGTTCTCAGAAATGTAGTACCCACCCAAGGTGATAGTGGGAGAGAAATGGACGTCGTGACTCAGGAAATGTAAAATTATTGAGTACAATCACTAAGAATCATGGCATGAGACCATCATACATAAGGATCTTCTATAGGACTTACCCACCATGACCATACAATTATAGGTTATTATGGACGATATAGTGCGGAAGGACCTGGAGAAAATAGGGGTTCTTTATTTGTTCAAATTACCCTTCTTTGGAAGGCCTACACACCTCTTCTAGTTTTTGATTTCGCATGTACATGAGGATTATCTATACTTCAAAAAAATGAGAATGAGTCTGATAGCTAGGTTGATTTGGAGTGATAGGGTTACATAACACTGGTGAATACCTAGACCTGGATCTACGTCATGAGACCAAGATTTATGAAATAGCTACAAAACTACAGCATAACAGGAGAGAAAGAGCCATGAATTTTGATAATATTTATGAACATTACATAAAAGTAGTAGCTCACTTGGTTAGTTGCAAGCTACGAGCCTCTGAGTGATGGATTGAGGTAAATAAAAAATTCCTTTATATTATGCACAAGATGACACAAAAAACTCAATACAATATCACACAATATATAGCCGAGGAGATTGTATCACAAGTGAGAGAACAATAGATAAAGGTGATAAAATAACTTGGGGATCCATCCTATTACTGATCTTCATCTAGATAATCATTTTACCAAGATAGACAAAAGGATGATAGGTGGATACACCCCATGGTAGACAAGCCCCCTGCAAAATAATTTTCCCAATTTACATGTAAGGGCACAATCTCAAATCCTTACAAGGTGTTCCTGGAGAAGTGGTATAGGAGGATGTGCAGGTCCTTTGATAATGAGTGGCATATTGCTATGGAGTTTTCAGGAGTACTAGGACAACAAGAAAATTTTACAGTTATTCAACACTTTAGATTTCTAAGATTTATGATGAAGAGTGGCAACATAGGGCCATGGTGTAAATTACCATTTTCATTCACTGCAAGTACTTCAAATGAGTTATTATAGAATTAAGGATGTGCATCCTTTAAGTTTTGATGTAGAAAAATTTGATCTGTATTAACACACCTTTCACTAATCATATAAGTATGATTCCAAGTCGACATACCTAAAAATGATGGAGTAAGATAATTTGGATCTCAATCCAATTATGAACTCGATGGTGGGAAACGTGGCATGCAAAGTGTTTTTTATATGCAAATAAAGAGGAAGGATGATAAAGAGGTTGAAGTATGTGACTCCCATATGCTGCAGCCACCAAAGAAGTATATAGTGAAGATTCCAAAGCAAATAATTGAAGATAATCTGACGTAAGAACAAGAACAAGAAGGCATTGCACTTTATCAAAGTAAAAGAAGATAATTGCAGAATAAGTGAAGGAAAGAAAGTAAGGGTGAAAGCTCTTTACATCCATTAAAAGGGTCTTCATCAGCAAAAAAAGACAAACCAAGTCCATTAAATAAGGAAAAGGTCCACAAGAGGCCTCAATTCATCTCTGATGATAAGGAAGAGGACTTGGAGAAAAGGGTGTTTGAAGAGGTGATCTGTGAGGAGTTTGGAGATGGGGAGGAAGAAGGAGAAGAAAATGTACATAATGGTATCCCGCACACAAAATTATATGTGAATGAAAATTATATGTGCAATGTGTAAAAGGATGACCCCGAAGTAGATAGAGGAAAGGGTGAAGAATAATATTTCGTCAAGAAAGATAAGGGTGTGGGTGGAGAAAGAAGTGATAATCCATTCATTAGTTCATAGGATCCATAAAGGAGAGCATGCAAAAAGGTGAATGTGAGGATATGAATACCATCTAACAAACTTTTATGTCATTCATAAATAATCCTACAAAGGTATTATGGGATAGATTCCATAGTTTGGCCCCCAAAGAATAACTATTTGGATGGGACCTACTTAATAAGGATGGAGGATTGTTGCACACCAGAAATATGATGCCATGGAGCATGAATACAGATGAGGAAGAGACATAATTTGATGTTAGTTATAAGTCTTATTCCAAATTGAATTTGAGGAAGGATTCAAGGACATTATATAATGTCATCGACCCCACTAAGTTGACTGATGAGTAGGCTTGTAATTCAATAAATAAGATGACAAATTAATTTGTGGCATGCATTTCAAAAATTGGGATACGCTCAAGGTGATGTTGAATGATAAGAAGGACAAGGAGAAATATATTTAGTATCTTAAGGAGGAAATAAGAGAATAAAATAAACGCATGGATGATGCATATGATAAAGCATGTAATATACTAAAGAGCATCACAATTGCACTCCCTAAACTTGTGGCACAGGCCAAAAAAAATTATTTATTGGAGTTAGAATTCATTGAATACCTTGTTGTGATGTTACTCCATAAAGGAAAGAGTGGTGCATGGCTATTGGCATAAAAATTAGCCAAAAACAATAAGAATAATAAGGAGGCACTTAAGGCAAAGATAGTAGAATATGAGGCACTGATCACCGAGATCAAGGAGGACACTAAGAAGGTGGAATTGGCATTTGATAAGTGCTAAATTTTTTACCCAATTCTTATTGCACATATTTCAGACGAGGAGGAATAGCTCAAACCATTTCAAGAAAAAATGAAGAATAATAAACTTGAATAATATAAAGTCATGGTAGAAGAATCATCACATAGAGACTTGATCAAAGATATGAAAGAAACACTTGAGGAAATTCTTAAGGAAGTTCAATTCTTGGTCATGCAAAGAATGGATGCCTTAGAAAGTGTGACCGTAGATTTAGATGTAGTAGTGAAATATTTAAAGGAGAAAGATGATTAGTTTTTGTTTAGTATATATCTTGCATTATTAAGGTCGTGCCAAAAAAATTTGTAGAGGGGCTCATAAAATGGAAATATTTAGGAGATTTATTGAGCAAGGATTTTTAGAGATTCTCCAACCACCATGGTCTTGAGTTGGATGCATGTATGGGGGAGATAATTTCATTTATTTATTCATGGGGTAAATACCCAAATTCTTTATTCTTCATGGTCATTTAATTCTTTGATTCATTCATTATTTGGAGAAGTGAGGTTGTTTAAAATATTGTTGAGGATGTGCAATACCATTAGTGTGGGGTGATGTTGAGTGGATAAAATGGATATTTACTATCCATGTGTGGAGGTTAGAGACCGTGTGAAAAGGGTGCATGAAGGGGCGCACAACATATAGGAAGTTTGGTGCGTGAAGGCATGTACATGGGCACACAAGGTTCAGTACTTAGATGATTTTACAAAGTGCGGCTAAGAATAGAAAAATAAAATATGGAGTGATGCTCAAGAAAGATCCAGAAATAGGCAACAAGATGAATTGGTGGCTAAGAAAAGGATATAAATAAGAAATCACATGCAAGGCAAGGATAAGGAAAATTCATGGAGTAAGATATTAATAGGAAAAATCATGGAGCTAATTATAGCCCAATCTATTATAAGTGGAGTTAGAAAAACATGCATGTTATTATTAGAGCACGCCTATATTTAGGAAAGGTGCATGTAGGAGGTGAAGGTAAATTACCCACCAACTGTGTGTATATATATAGGTGATGAGTCTTTCCATTGAGTAGTGATAGTACTAGAGAGTCTTTTGAGTTATGAGTATTGATTATGTAGCTTTTGGAGTTTTTATAAGTGTTATGTGAGCGCCCATGGTATGACACCTGGTTGTAAGTAGTAAAGATGCAATCATCTTCTTGTTATATAATAAATTGTGGTTGTAATGGATAATTGTATTTAGATAGCTAGAGTAACTAGATATGAATATGGATTTATGGGAAATCAAGTATTGTTGATCATTCTTTATGTTGATTAAGTGCCTATATTATATGATTTACCATTTCACTAAGTTACAATGTATCTTTGTGCATGAATATGATTATGAATATGCATGTCTAACATCTTGATAAACAAACAAAGGAGGGACATCGAGTTTATATGTGCTTTGGGTGAGGTTTGAGGCTTGTTTGGATGAAATGTCAGCTCACCTAGCTAAATATTGGGCAAATAAAAGACTACATATCCCTTCTATTCTACATTAGTGTGATAAATATAATCATGACACTTTATTTCCATATAATTTCTCATGTATGTAAAATATGAAGATAATGTTCAAGGGGATAAATTCCCTCCTCAGTGATGAGAGATGTTTCCCATTAATAAAAACCAAAAAGGTATATACAACTATACATTAAAAATTATATATTGGGGTTTTGGGTTTTGGGGAAGAAATGAAATAAATATAAAAGGAGGAAGGAAGGAAAATCAAGAGGAATAAGTGAGCAGTGGGGGTGTATGCAAGATTAAGAAATCAAAAATCATAAGTTTCAATGTAATTTAGAAAATAACATAATAAGTGACAATTGAATCAAAGATGTGGAACTAATTGACAACAAGATCATTCACATTTATTAAACATACGAGTAATAAATTATAGAGAAAGAAACAATCATAACTCATGATGTTCTCTCTAAATAATTCTTTATTTCTCTTTACATAAGATTAAAATGTTTCCCATTATCTCTCTACAAACAAATTTTTCTCCTTTCTCCAAAATTCCCTTACAAATAATCACTAACTTCTTTTTATAACCCAAAAGTTGGTCACAAAGTAGTTAGGGTTATCATGACATCATATCAAAACATAATTAAGTCACTTTAATTAATAAACTATATATTGATAAAATAAAATCACTTTATTAAAATGACATAATAGAATTACTACAAATATTTAGAATAAATGGGTACATGTGGACCCCACCAAAATGACATGGTAAACATATAAAATATAACATGACACCTAAGATTAATGCCTTATCCATTGGGACAAGATTCTTCCCACATCAATTATATGATAAATGAACTCATTGATGACCAATGAAAACCTCATCACGATTGCTAGAGCTCAAAATTACACCTTGTCCCAAATCATGTGGATTTAAGAGTTTGAGGCAACATGGGATGATCTCTACAATGCGGGTCTTGAAAAATCAAGATCAACCTCTGTAGAAGGATTTATTTCTTTTTACATAGGTTTGGGAAAACCTCCATAACACAACCTACTTCTAACACTAAAAATACTCCTACAACTAATCATGTACTAACAATTCCAAGGAACCAAGGAGAGAGAGATGCAAGAAAAGAAAATTCTAAGCTAAGGTGCAATGATAGCAAAAAAATAATGTGGAACTTTTCCCAAATCCAAATGATACAAATCTAAGAAACATGAGGTTGGGGTCATAAGAATGCACTCGGTTTAGACACAAGGCAACAAAAGAACATGAAACATGGAAAAGGGTGAAATATTCACACCAAACGAAATGTATTGGAGGGAGAGAAGTAAGCCACACTTACATTAATCATTCTTCAAATGATTACATATAGAGATAAGGAAAGAAAACACCATCCATGAGTTACATAGGTCAACAACAGGAAGTTTTAAGTTTCATAAAGAAGAGCTCAAAAATATGCTAAGGAAAGAGGGCAATGAACCCTTTCAAAGTACATAGGGCCTTATATTTTTACAATTATAGTATGAAGAAGGATAAAGAAGAGAGTGAAAAGGACTTCCAAGATGGAACTGTCTACATTTGAAATATGCATTGAATGAGTGTGGGAATTATGAGATCTTAAATTATTTGTTTCTAGTACAGGTATGGCCACCTCCAAATTTAATAAACTATAGCATGCTACCCTTGTAGTATGTCGCATGCCATTAGATTGATCATAATGAATCCATGCTCCATTACATTCTGGTGGTTGGGATGGTTGGGTATTTGGTTCCATTTTGTCATGGATTTACTACATCCCACACATTTCATGTGGGTGTTTCATATTTTTTATGTTCTATGGACCCTCACACTTTCCTAGTGTATTGGTAAGAGGAAATATCTTGAACTACAATCAAGATTCTAATCCTTCAACCCATGGAGTTTTACCTTGCAACCGATTTCCTTTGTTATTCAAGTATTTAGAAGGATGCTCGTGGAACACTATAAATCATTACACCCATGAAACACTTAAATCAGTGTTCCAAAACTTTTTTACTTGTTTTCTTTTATAATTATTATTTCATTACCATTTATCCAAATAAACTTGCTTTCACACCTCACAAAATTGGTGTAGGGGTTATGCTTAAAATTTTCTTCTCATTCTTATCATTTGACAACTTACCTTTGTAACACCTTCAACTTGACTTATGAGCTCTAATTTTACTTGGACCAACTCTTTCCACCCCTGCCACTAAGGATCATTCTCATGAGGTTCAATAGAACCATTATTATGCTTCTAACACCTTGAGATATACATTGATTTATCACACACACATACACATTAGTAGTTATGTGAAATCAATGATGAAGTAGCTACAATACCTTGGCCAATCCCATATCTCCTTCATGATACACCTCCATCATCTCTCTAACACCCTTTATGTTCTCTTCAAACCATTCTTCAAGCCTTATATCCTTCAAAAAGTCACTATGCTTGTGTACTCTTAACAATATGAGACTAGAATTAAGTAGGCCTCTTGGTCTAATGCTCAAAACCATACATATAGACTCATCACTACCCTCAAACTACCTAAGACAATTTTTATATCCTATTACAAGTTTCTTAGACCTAATTCATATCCATGTTCTTCTTTCTCACCTATAATCTCTCCTTAAGGCCTTATTGACTTGTAGCCCTTTCCACAAAAAAATGCCCACATATCTCATTTTATCATGAAAAAACTTCATAGTCAAATTGGTGATTCTAAGACCCTTTATCACGTTTTAACTCATGCCCAAATTTCAGATGTTTTTATTTTGTACAAAATTGGACTTCCTTTGTAATGCCCAAGGTAAATTAGGTCTCTTTTTGACCTTTAACCAAAATAGTGACACTTAAGGAT
This sequence comes from Taxus chinensis, assembly GCA_019776745.2. NCBI lineage: Eukaryota > Viridiplantae > Streptophyta > Pinopsida > Cupressales > Taxaceae > Taxus > Taxus chinensis. The sequence continues at coordinate 491,039,128 of CM034146.1, forward strand.
AGGAATTCACTTGGATATTAATGGATCCATATTTAGAATGATTTATAAAGGATGCCTACCAATTTTTAAGGCTTAGCTCCATCATTTCACCTATCATGCAACTCAATTTATCTCTTTCTCTGTACTATATAATCTTCCCTGCAAAAATTAGCATATCTCCTTCACATGTGAAAATTAGAGGCTAGAAATTTGTATAATTCAAAAATTCCCATGGACAGAGATTCTCCCAAAATTTCATGAAATTTCATTTGATATAATTTAAACAACATGATGCCCTAGTATGGGCCCGAGAGCATCTATTTGCAGATACAAGATATATCATAGAGTTTCAAGAGCTATTAAAATTCATGGTTTATTCATTTACCTCCCTTGAAATTCCATGCAATCATAGAGTTCAACCTCTCTCTTTTGGAGGACTCTCCATTGTTAAGGTCTTGGTCTGAGACCGATTTTTGGCTCACATAGTTTACAATTATTCATAAAACATACAAAAATTGTATACTTGTAGAACTACTGAAAGATATCTATTATTCCTTGAACCTCTCCATTACATGATATTCATTCATATTTCTCTCTCCTTTATCCATGATACCTCTCATACCTTACAACAACTCTCCTTAAATTTCTCTCACAAACCCCTAAATGAACTCAACAACCTACATAAATATGAAATATCATGAAAATATACCTCCCAGCTTTCTCTAGATTGATGAAATCTATATCCATCATATAACATACCTAAAATACTCTTAATTAGGATTATGAAAACTATTTTTCTCTTTTAGACACATAAATTTACCTTTTCAAGCTTATTCACTCTTACATTTACCAACTCAAGTAACAACACTCATCCACATAAATTTTGATGTTATTAAATGAACACAATGTCTTTATGGCCCTTTGACGATCTTGATGCTCATGCATCAGGTTACACAACTTGAAATTTTTCCATCGGCTCCTATTCATGGGTCTTCAAGTGATCAACTTTATTTCTTCGTGCTTTCTAATCCTTTGTTGTCCTCTCTGATGTTTTATTAGTTGTTCTTTTCTGCCTCCTTGCTACCACTCTGAGCCTTAGTTTGTATTGTTTATTCTCAAATTTTATCTTCATGCTTTCTCCTTCTAGATTTTCCATCATTCATATTTTCCTTAATTGTTCTAGTTCATGTCTTCTTTTCATTCCTTCCATCATTATTCTTCCTTCTCCACTTATACCTATAGCACTAAAAACAAAAGTAGACTAAGATTTATGACACCATAGTTTCTTCTCCAATAGCTCCACTATATCCTCCTTCACTTTTTCATTTGTAGCTCTCTCATATGCACATGTGACTTTGTTCAAGCAATGGAAATAATTAAACTTGAAGTCTGAATTTGTTAAATATTTTAAGGATCCACATGATTTCTTGAATACCACCCCCCTTTTCTCATTTTGCTAAGAGTTCTTGCCTTCATTATTGAATTGAGCATTTGTACTTGAATGATCTCTATGTACCTTCATTGTTATTTCTTTTATTGGTGATGATTTATTAACATTATGACTTTATCTTGCATGGTTTGTTTCACATGCTTCATGGTTTTGGATGGCTTCAAGTTTCTTTTTCCTCGTTACTTGTTATTTGGCAACTACCATATTAATTTTCTTAAGACCCTTATTCTTTCTCATAATGTCAGTTGTTACTCTGTTTCTTATATTTTCCTCTTAACCTTCTTTGTTCTCCTTAGTGTCTTGTTCCATCAACCCTCATTATCCTTTACTCTGTATTTTTTAGCCTCCCTATTGTACACACCTTCCTTTAAGTGAATTTCATTTAATTCTTCACCACTTATGCTTACTAAACCATAAAATGAATTTACATACCCTAATTGGATTGATTGAGTCCTTATTTTATCCATATACTTTCTCAAAATTGTAGATGGGCCACCTAATTTACAACAAGGCTTATGACAGTGACTATTCACTTATTCAAAACTTTTACTTATCATCCATTGAACAACTACAAATTATATTTGATGCATTGACATTTTAGTGAAGGTATCACATATAATCCACACCTTGAACTCTTCATGACATGAGAAAGCAAACTAAAAATAGATAGCGGAGTTACCTTCCTACTAGGATAAATACATAATCTTATTCTTATTAAATCCATTGATTTGTGTCAAGCTCCCTTTACTGATCCATAGTTCCATGGACAAGTCATGTGCTCTTGATAACTTCCTCTAATTAAATATCATGCATGTAGTATTCAAACCTACTCCAAGGCTTCTCAATACTTCTTGGTTATGCATTTTACTCCATGCAGTCATTTTTCTTGGGTATTTTTCCTTCTTTCTCTCCATAGGACCTTGACTAATATCAGTCTTCAATTCATGTGCTTTACCCTCTTGAGGAGGTATTTTCTGACCTTTAGAGGTCTCTAAGAAGATTAGTGTGCTTCCTCTTTCTCTAGAATCATTTGATATTAGCTCATTCATGTTCATTCTTATTAGAATGTTTCTCATACCTACATAAACATACTCTAACACAAGATTAGTCCCAAAAAGAAGGGGTAATTTGACTTCTTTGGCTGATTATTTCTTATCTTTAATTTGATTGTCATTGTCTCTCCCTTCTAGGCTTGGGGATAAGCCTTGTCTCTTCCTTGTTCCTTTTTGTTCATCATGCATGGTGTCTTTAAAAAACACTTCTTCAACATTAGAGTTTGAAGGGGATGAAGTGGGAGGAAGAACTAAAGGTTCTTCTGTGGCTTGCTCTATACTTGTTGCCTCTAAAACTGTATAGTTCTCCTCTAGAACCATGCCCTCTGGAGCTAACTAATTTTCATCTAGAACAGGAACCTGTATGATTTCCTCTTCCCAATCAGAGTCGTATGAGTCACACCATTCTTCAACTATCCTGCAGTCGTTGAACATGATGATGTTGGTTGGGGAAGCTGCATTGGTAGGGGTTCTTCATTTATGGTATAACTAGGTAGAGGGGACTTGGAAGAAAATGGGAGGATGGATGCAGAAGGGATGGAAGGCGTGCTAGATTTTTGAGCCTCCATTCCTTCCGCCCACTCTATAATTTGGGGAAAAATCTCAGTGATGAGGTGCATCTTGTGTTAGGTGCTAAACATGCCTGGTACAGGGCCAAACCATGGACAAGGGGCCTTGTAGCCAACTTCAGCTACCATTATGGAGCACTTGACTCTAAGCTGCATCATGTCCATCTCAATATTTTGCATGTTCCTCTCAAAATAAAATTTAGCTAAGGAGTTTCCACCATCATATGCATAAACATGTTCTTCATAAACATTTTGGTTAGCAAAAATGGGGTTGTATGCATTTTTCGAGATAATGGGGCTTATAAAATTGATTTCAAGGAGGATTTTTAAACTGTGGGGATGGAGGGAAATAGTTCTATTACTGCAAATGAGAATTCTATGGTTGGAAAAAATTCATGATTGCACAACTTCATGGGATTGAAGAAGATGAAGGAGATGGAAGAAATAATGGGTGGAAATGGATGGGAAGAAGGTCTACAATGGAGTCACAAAATGTGCTTGAAAGTGCCTCCAAAGGCTGAAATCTTCACCAAGAGCACATCAAACCTGATGAAGTGAAGTGGTCAGGTGCTTCAGACCTGTCCCACTGGGTGTGCTAAAACTGTTAGTGCAGAATCACAACACCCCCAAATGAGCTCTAAAAGATCCACTTTTCTAAGGTAGACTCATTTGGTGTGATTGCATAACATTGAACTTTCCCCAAGGTGTGGAACCTTGCAAAATGGGAAAGCTCTCCAGATTGAAGGTTGGTTCCTTATTCCTCTATTTAAGTGCATACGTAGAAACTTACCAAGGTTCTATTCTTAATCATAATCTAAAATTTACCAAGGAGATAGGGATAGAAGGAATACAAAAATTTAAACAAATCTAAACTACAAGGTGATGCACCAAAGGAATGATGAACACTTATTTTTATAATATACACAAAGCAAGAAAATGCATAAAATAAACAAGCACAGATAGCTAGATATATAATGGGAGACCAGATGAAAGAAAAAGATACAAGAAAGGATCTAAAATTGATCACAGACATGTTTTATTGTTCTGTAGATTGATACAGTCCATTATAAAGTAGCCAAGAGGCAGAAATGTAATGCAATTTTTGATGGAAGGCCTGAACCCCAAAATTCCCTTTGCTAAGAGGAGAAGGGAGCTTACAAAAAAAATAATGTCCAACCCTTTATAATGAATCATGCCCATGTATTTATAGATTCGATCAGACAGAAGGAAGAGAGAGAGAGTAGCAAGAAAAATAGGTTGAAGTTCAGCCACTGTTGTTAATGCTTCAGATAAAATCTTCCCCCAAATCCATCTTTATTGCATTAATCCTTGGTTTGGCACCTTGAAGGAAGAGGAAATGGCAGAACAGATCAAATCTAATATGGTCTTTGAGGTAAAAAGATCCTGCATTGAAATCCCGAAGACGTTTCCTCTATTTCACCTACTAGGGCCACACGGTAGCCTAACACTCATTTGGGCTTCCCTTTTTGAATTTATCTTTAGAGAAACACCGTTAGGACATGTGGTTCCTTCTGCTACCTCCTCCATACTTAGTCGATTTCAGACCTTTCCAGAACTATTTTGAACTCGAGGACTTTGGATCATCACTGTTTCTTCCCCTTTATTTCTCGGTTCCTTTGTGGCACTACCCCTTCTTTTTTACCCTACTATTCCACTGTTGATTTCCTTTATGACCTATTTATAGATCTAAATGAGTTTTCTTAGGTTCTTTCTATGCATGGTCATAGCTAATCCAATATTTGGCCTAGGGGGTGAAATATGGATAATAATTTGGTGACTCGCAGGGGTATCTGCCTGCTAGATAAAAAGACCAATTGCCTTGTCATATTCGTTGGGCATGGATTCATGAGTGATAGCCTACTACTAATCTAAACTTTGAAAACTAACCCCTGGGCCACTTGGAAACCCATTAGAACTGAAACTGATCTTGACCGAATGCCAAGTCCAAACATTGCATGAGAGCAACAAAACTCCACAACAACACTATGCAAAAAATGTAAAATCATACATGCTCCAAGTAGATCATGTAGAGTGTGCAAAGCACTTCTTTTGCTAAAAAATAACTACCTACTTTATGCTAGCTAGGAGCAAAGATGAGCTAAACAAACCCTACAACTAGTTGTTTAAAATAGATTCCTTTCCTCAAAATTGGCAACCATGTAAATGATTTGGAGCTAAACATGGTTATTATTAGGAGTGGAAGGCTAACTATAAATTTTTTATCCACTCCCTCCATCAAGGTATTAAATGGAAAAAAAAAAATACCTTTTTAATTAGCTGCTCACCTGGTTCCCAGAGGCATTGTAGTTGATTCTTGGTACTTTGATGCTCATCCTCATACCCTGGAGTGGGCATGACTAGTTTTGGCTTCTCCCTTGGCTCCAATAAATCCAAGTACCTGATTGGGCATGGTCTGATCCAATGGATGTGCCTGTTACTTTGAATTTCAACTCCAAGAATGGAGTCTTCCTAAAGACCTTCTTGAGTGATAGTGTGGGAGAGATGGGGTCTTCGCTGCTTCCTTCCTCCTCCGTGGCAGAAAACTCATGTTCTTAGAAGGTAGATGATGGAGGAGCAAATGATGTGATCTCCTTAGGATCCTCTCCATCAAGAAAATCCTCTAAGTTAGATAGATTATATTCCTCCTCATTTCCCTGTTGCGTGTGTTCGACATCCTCTATGGTGTCCTTTGAATCTGTAATTTTCTCACCATGGTTCCCCTCATCTTCAAACATGAATTTTGAAAGCTCAAAATATTCTTCAACATTAGATTTTGAATGGGATGAAGTGGGAGGAAGAACATAAGGTTCTTCTATGGCTTTCTCTACACTTATTACCTCTGAAACCATATGGTTCTCCTCTAGAACCGTTTCCTCTGGAGCTAACTAATTTTTTTTCTAGAACAAGAACCCGTATGATTTCCTCTTCCCAATCAGATTCGTATGAGTCACACCATTATTCAGATGTCTTGCATTCGTCGAACATGATGATGTTGGCTGAGGAAGGTACATTGGTAGGGGGATATTCATTTATGGTAAAACTAGGCAGAGGGGACTTGGAAGAAAATGGGAGGATGGACGTAAAAGGAATAGAAGGCGCACTAGATTTTTGAGCCTCCGTTCCTTCCACCCAATCTGTAATCTAGGGAAACATATCGGTGATGAGGTGCAAATTTTGTTGGGTGCTAAACCAGCCTAGTAAAGGGACGACCCATGGACAAGGGGCCTTGTAGATAACTTCAGCTACCATTATGGAGCACTTGACTCTGAGCTATATCATGTCCATCTAAATCTTTTACATCTTCCTCTCAAAATCAACTTCGGCCAAGGAGTTTCCACCTTCATCTGCATAAACTCATTCTTCATAAATATTTTGGTTAGAAAAAAGGGGGTTGTATGCATTTTTGGGAAAACGGGGCTTATAAAACTAATTTCAAGGAGGATTTTGAAACTGTGGGGATGGAGGGAAATAGTTTTGTTACTGCAAAAGAGAATTTCATGGTGGGAAAGAAGTAATGATTGCACAACTTCATGGTATTGAAGAAGATGAAGGAGAAGGAAGAAATAATGGGTGGAAATGGATAGGAAAAAGGTTTGTAACTCAGAGGATGGGTTGTTGACAAGATGGAGTCACCAGATGTGCTTGAAAGTGCCTCCAAAGGGTGAAATATTCACCAAGAGCACATCAAACCTGATGAATTGAAGTGGTCATGTGCTTCAGACTTGTCCCACCATGTGTGCTAAAAATGTTAGTGCAGAATCACAACACCCCAAAATGAGCTCTAAAAGATCTAATTTTATAAGGCAGACTCGTTTGGTGTGATTGCATAAGATTAAAATTTCCCCAAGGTGTGGGACCTTGCAAAATGGGAAAGCTCTCCTGATTGAAGGTTGGTTCCTTATTCCTCTGTTTAGGTGCATACGTAGAAACTTGCAAAGGGTTTGTTCTTAATCCTAATCTAAATTTTACCAAGGAGACAGGGATAGAAGGAATACATAAATTAAAACAAAACTAAACTAGGAGGTGATGAACCAAAGGAATGATGAAAACTTATTTTGTCTAATATACACAAACCAAAAAAATGCATACAATAAACAAGCACAGATAGCTAGATATATAATGTGAGACCAGTATGAAAGCAAAAGAGACAAGAGAGGATCTAAAATCGATCACATACGTGTTTTATTGCTCTGTAGATTGATACAGTCCCTTACAAAGTAGCCAAGAGGTAGAAACCTAATGCAATTTTTAATGGAAGGCCTGAACCCCATAAATCCCTTTGCTATGAGGAGAAGGGATGCCTACAAAACAAAGAATGTCCAACCCTTTACAATGAATCCTGCCCCCGTATGTATAGATTCGATCAGACAAAAGGAAGAGAGAGAGAAGTGGGAAAATAAGGTTGAAGTTCAACCATTTTTGTTAATGCTTCAGATAAAATCTGTCCTCCAAATCCATCTTTATTGCATCAATCCTTTGTTTTGTGCACCTTGAAGGAAGAGGAAACAGGACGGAAAAAATCAAATCTGATCTGGTCGTTGAGGCAAGAAGATCCTACATTGAAATCCTGAAGACGTTTCCTCCATTTCACCTGCCAAGGCCACATGACAACCTGATGCTCATTTGGGATTCCCTTTTTGGATTCATCTTTGGAGAAACGACCATTAGGACACATGGTTCCTTCTGCTACCTCCTGCATACTTAGTCGATTTTGTACCTTTCGTGAATTGTTTTGAACCCGAGGACTTCAGATCTTCGTCGTTTCTTCCTCTTTCTTTCTCAGTTCCTCTATGGAACTTACCGCTCCTATCTTTTCTGACCTTGTTATTCCATTGTTGAGTCCCTCTGTGTGACCTATTTACAGATCTGAACGAGTTTTCTCAGGTTCTTTCTATGCAAGGTCGTAGCTGATCTAATATTTGGCCCGGGGGGCGAAATATGGATAACTATTTGGTGACTCATAGGGGTATCTGCCTGCTATATAAAAATGACCAATTTCCTTGTCATATTCGTTGGGCATGGAGTCATGAGTGATAGCCTGCTACTGATCTAAACTTTGAAAACTGACCCCTGGGTCGTTTGGAAACCCATTAGAACTGAAACTGATCTTGACCAAATGCCAAGTCGAAACACTACATGATAGCAACAAAGCTCCACAACAACACTATGTACAAAACTAAAAAATCATACATGCTCCAAGTAGAACATATAGAGTGTGTAAAGCAATTCTTCTACTGAAAGAAAACCTACCTACTTTATGCTAGCTAGAATCAAAGTTGAGCTAAAAAAACTTTGCAACTAGTTTGTGCAAAATAGCTTCCTTTCCTCAAAATTGGTAGCCATGCAAATGATTTGGAGCTGAACATGGTTGTTATTAGGAGTGGAAGGATAACTGCAAATTGTTTCTCCACTCCCTCCATCAAGGTATCAACTGGAAACAAAATAAATACCTTTTCAATCAGCTGCTTACTTGGTTCCTAGAGGTATTGTAGCTGATCCTTGGTACTTTGATGCTCATCCTCATGACTTGGAGTGGGCATGACTGGTTTTGGCTTCTCCCTTGGCTCCAATGAACCCAAGTACCTGATTGGGAACATGGTTTGATCTAATGGATGTGCCTGTTACTCTGAATTTCAACTCCAAGAATGGAGTCTCCCTGCATATCTTCTTGAGTGGATGGTGTGGGAGAGATCGAGTCTTCGATGTTTCCTTTATGCTCCATGGCAGAAAACTCATGTTCTTGGAAGGCAGATGATGGAGGAGAAAATGATGTGATCTCCTTTGGGCTCCTCTCCATCAAGACAATCCTCCAAGTTAGACAGATAATCTACCTCCTCGTTGTCCTGCTGCGTGTGTTTGACCTCCTCCATGGTGTCCTTTGGATTTGTAATTTTCTCACCATGGTTCCCCTCATCTTCAAACATGAATTTTGAAAGTTCAAACTCTTATTCGACATTATAGTTTGAAGGGGATGAAATGGGAGGAAGAACTGAAGGTTCTTATGTGGCTTGCTCTGCACTTGTTGACTCTGAAACTGTATGGTTATCCTCTAGAACTGCGACCTCTGGAGCTAACTGATTTTCCTCTAGAACAAGCACCCATATGATTTCCTCTTCCCAATCGGAGTCATATGAGTCACGCCATTCTTCAATTGTCCTATATTTGTTGAACATGATGACATTGGCTGAGAAGGCATGTTGGTAGGGGGCTGTTCATTTATGATACAACTAGGCAAAGGGTACTTGGAAGAAAATGGGAGGACGGAAATAGAAGGGATGTAAGGCACGCTAGATTTTTGAGCCTCCATTCCTTCCCCCCACTTTGTAGTCTGGGGAAACATCTTAGTGATGAGGTGTAGCTTGTGTTGGGGAGTAAACCTGCCTAGTACAAGACCAACCTATGGACAAGGGGCCTTGTAGCCAACTTCAGCTGCCATTATGGAGCACTTGACTCTGAGCTGCATCATGTCCATCTCAATCTTTTGCATCTACCTCTCAAAATCAACTTCAGCCAAGGAGTTTCCACCATCATCTGCATAAACCTATTCTTCATAAACATTTTGGTTAGAAAAAAGGGGGTTGTATGCATTTTCAGGGTAATGGGGCTTATAAAACTGATTTCGAGGAGGATTTTTAAACTATGGGGATGGAGGGAAATATTTTTGTTGTTGCAAATGAGAATTCCATGGTGGGAAAGAAGTCACGATTGCATAACTTCATGGGATTGAAGAAGATGAAGGATATGGAAGAAATAATGGGTGGAAATGGATGGGAAGAAGGTCTGCAACTTAGAGGATGTGTCGTTGACCAGATGGAGTCACTAGATGTGCTTGAAAGTGCCTCCAAAGGCTGAAATCTTCATCAAGAGCACATTGAACCTGATGAAGTAAAGTGGTTATGTGCTTCAGACCTGTCCCATTGAGTGTGCCAAAATTGTTAGTGTAGAATCACAGCACCCCCAAATGAGCTCTAAAAGATCTAGTTTTCTAAGGTAGACTCATTTGGTGTGATTGCATAACATTGAACTTTCCCCAAGGTATGGGACCTTGAAAAATGGGAAAGCTCTCCAGATTGAAGGTTGGTTCCTTATTCCTCTATTTAGGTGCATATGTAGAAACTTACCAAGGGTCTGTTCTTAATCATAATCTAAACTTTACCAAGGAGACAGGGATAGAAAGAATATAGAAATTTAAACAAATCTAAACTACGAGGTGATGCACCAAAGGAATGATGAACACTTATTTTTCTAATATACACAAACCAACAAAATGCATACAATAAACAAGATAGATAGCCAGATATATAATGGGAGACCAGATGAAAGCAAAAGAGACAAGAAAGGATCTAAAAATGATCATAGACATGTTTTATTACTCTATAGATTGATACAATCCATTACAAAGTAGCCAAGAGGTAGAAACGTAATGCAATTTTTGATGGAAGGCCTAAACCCCACAAATCCGTTTGCTAAGAGGAGAAGGGAGCCTAAAAAACAAAGAATGTCCAACCCTTTACAATGAATCATGCCCCCATATTTATAGATTCAATCAGAAAAAAGGAAGAGAGAGAGAAGTAGGAAAAGCATGTTGAATTTCAACCACTTATGTTAATGCTTTAGATAAAATCTTCCCCCAAATCCATCTTTATTGCATCAATCCTTGGTTCGGCACCTTGTAGGAAGAGGAAAAGGAGGAACAGATCAAATCTGATTTGGTCGTTGAGGCAAGAATATCTTGCATTGAAAGCCCAAAGATGTTTCCTCCATTTCACCTACCAGGGCCATGCGGCTACCTGACACTCATTTGGGCTTCCCTTTTTGGATTCATCTTTGGAGAAACACCATTAGGACATGATTCCACTTCCTCCTCCATATTTAGTTGATTTCAAACCTTTCCTGAACTGTTTTGAACCCAAGGACTTCAGATCTTTTTTGTTCCTTCCCCTTTCTTGCTCGGTTCCTCTGTGGCACTGCCCCTTCTTTTCTGATCCTGCTATTCCACTGGTTAGTCCCTCTGTGACCTATTTACATATTTGAACGAGTTATCTTAGCTTCTTTCTATGCATGGTCGTAACTAATCCGATATTTGGCCCGGGGGAGAAATATGGATAACAGTACTCTTCTTACCAATAATGACTCTCCATCCCTGTAATCACCATAACCATTATCTTACTTCTCCCAATCTAAACACAATTCCTCTATACTTTTCATTCTTGAACCTATACTTCTGATCTAAGACTCCATATTCTTTTGTGCCTTCATCATATCATCCATCTTTCCCGTGACTCCTTCCTAGATTAGACTCAGGATTCCTTGCAATGATGGATTCTCTACCTTTTTCCATATTATCAACAACCAACTTCACACACTCTTCAATAAACTTTTAATGCATGAAATCTCTAAAATAAATTGATTTTGATAGAGATTTTCTCTAATACCAAAATTGGTGGAGGGGATATACTTAGAATCCTCCCCTCATTCTTATCGTTTGACAACTTACCTTTGTAACACCTTCAACTTCACTTGTGAGCTCTAAGCTTACTTGGACCAAATATCTCCACCCCTTCCACTAAGGAGCATTCTCATGAGGTTCAATAGAACCATTACTATGATTCAAACACCTTATGATATATCTTGCTTTATCACACACACATACACTTGCATTAGTAGTTATATGAAATAAATGGTAAAGTAGGTACAATACCTTGGCCAATCACATATATCCTTCATGATACACCTCCATAATCTCTCTGACACCCTTCATGTACTCTTTAAACCATTCTTAAAGCCTTATATCCTTCAAAAAGTCACTATGCTTGTGTACTTTTAACAATATGAGACTAGACTTAAGTAGGCATCTTAGTATAATGCTCAAAACCATATATATAGTCTTCTCACTTCATTCAACCTACTTAAGATCAAAATTTTATCCTATTACAAGGTGCTTACATCTAATTCATATCCATATTCTTCTTTCTCACATATAATCTCTCTTGGAGGCCATATTATCATATAACCCTTTCCAAAAAAAAATTCCCACATATCTCATTTTATCATGAAATAATCCCATAGTAAAATTGGTGTTTCTAAGACCCTTTATCACGTTCTAACTCATGCCTAAAATTCAGATGTTGTTATTTTGTGCAAAATTGGACTTCCTTTGTAATGCCCAAGGTAAATTAGGTCTCTTTTTTACCTTTAACCATAAAATTGAAACTTAAGGCTAGGAAATCACTTGGATATCAATATATCCATCTTTATAATGATATAGAAAGATTTCTTACCAAGTTTGAATGCTATGTACCTTGGGATATAATATTATAATGTATATGGGTTGATGGAGATGCCGACATGTGGCACACATCCTCTTATCTTATTATATCATTCATTTATGATTTATTATGCTTAGGAGGTCGGCCTCAGTATTGGCCATAGATTAGAATGGTATATATAGGGGTTAGAAGGTTGTAGTTAATCATCATATTGAGTATTAGAGTGTTATTGTATGGTTTGGAGGTTACCCCTTGAAGTGGTATTGGAGGTTGCCCCCTAGAAGTGGAAAAGCTATTATATGAGCATATTGTCATCATTTATCTATATGTTGGTGTTCTCTCACGTTATTCTGCTGTATATGTTCTGATTTATACAAGTAATATCCTTACACAATGGTATCATTTGATGAACCATTTCGGAAAGAACACTTAGGGTAAGACACTTGCTATCTTTCTTCATGGATAAAAAGTATGCACCATCAAAAAGTCAATATAGAATTCATGTCAAATTTTTTCAGAATAATTTAGACAACTCCTTCATAAGATAGAATATCTGAAAGTATAATCAGCTTGATTGGATCAGTTTTGAAGATTTTACTTCAGAATCTTCATGAATTTTCATAAGTGAGCATGATATATCACATAAGCAAATTGTATTACTCTTGTAGACAACCTTCATACATGGTGGCCATATCTTCAAAATTAAGTTGTGGTTCTAAGTTCTTTGCCTTCTTTATCACATCTACACGACACGCATTTTCAGCATTCGCTAAACCCTAATCATGGTCACACACACACACACACACACACACACACACACACACACACCTGTTGAGATCACATGATGCCAAAGACTGGTTTTTATGATTTGAGACATGAAAAACCAAGTCTTCTACCTATTTCAATTCTACAAGGAATCAACTTCTGACACCTTGTATACATTGGTAGGAGCTAGCATGGATATGGTTTATCTGAGATAAAAAAAGATCCCTTACCTTATTGGTCTTGGGAGGAAATGGAACAACTTTTCATGGCTAGATCTTACCACAAAGAGGATCAAGAGTTTAAGCTTTAATACTTCTCATGGAGAGAGGAATATATTGAAGAATCAGGAGGCCAAATAAGAAGAAGAACCCTAAGCAGAAATATATGCCACTAGAAGATGAAGTATAAGAATCAATAGAAGAAGAACCCAGAAGAATCCACCTTCTAGTTGTTACGCATGATATTGCACTCTAGCCAAAGAAGGAAGATACCATATCTCATTCTTCTTGGATTGCATTTTTAGGCATAAGATGAATTGTTCTACCATCCATTCTAACTAGCTAGTTAAAAATATGATAAACAAGGATATGGTTTTCTTTAACGACAAATCTACATATCTCAAGAAAGTAATAGGTCTAATAATCCCCTTTGAATTGTAACCATATTTAGGATTAATAATATTGATTTCCTCCCTTTTTATCCTATGGACACAATATACTTGTAACCACTTCAGATTTTTGCTACTAGATGGATATGAAAAATACACCAACATGACTTTGGATATTGTTCTTGGATATCCTTGATATTTATGACATAATTTGGACTCTTAATATTAATATGACAAATAAGTTTATGAAGATTTGGTACAAAAAGAAGAAGGTCACTTTACAGGATATCAGGCTTAATGGAAATCAAAGAAAAGTCAATATAGACCATGAGGATGATTTAGAATATGGAGAAGAAGGGAATAAGGATGATTCAAAAGAGGAACATGAAGAAAAAGAAGGAAATGATGATTCATCTACTCAAGAGAAAAAGAAAATATCAAATGCAAAGGTGGAAGAAGAAAATAAATTTCAGAAACAGGTTCATAAGGTTGAGGATACTACAACTGCAGCATATGGAAATCCACGTCAACATGAGAGAAAAAAATCATGGAGATGTCCTAGGGCACATCATATTTCCAACCAATATAGATATACAGGTAATTGGAGGAATAATCACTTTATTTATATAGGGGATCAATGGAGCAACAATTATGAAGCATGGAATCCTTATTGTGGTTATCCTTATTATGGTTATACATGGAATCCTTATTATGGTTATGCATTAAATCCTTATGTTGATTATGCATGGAATCCAAGGATGATAAACTATGGTCATGAATGGAATCAGAGTAGTGCAACGGAATATGAATATTAGTTCAGATATGTATCATCTACCAAGATCGCATGTGGTTGGATGATCAAGCTTGGCAACAAGTGTGCAATAATTTAAAGCACACTCATTATATGGATTCTTCTTATGTTTCGGGGACGAAACATGTCAAAGAGGGAGGCAATGCTATGTACCTTGGGATATAATATTATAATGTATATGGGTTGATGGAGATGCCGACATGTGGCACACATCCCCTTATCTTATTATATCATTCATTTATGATTTATTATGCTTAGGAGGTCGGCCTCAGTATTGGCCATAGGTTAGAATGGTATATATAGGGGTTAGAAGTTTGTATTTAATCATCATATTGAGTATTGGAGTGTTATTGTATGTTTTGGAGGTTACCCCCTCGAAGTGGTATTGGAGGTTGCCCCCTCAAAGTGGCAAAGCTATTATATGAGAATATTGTCATAATTTATCTATATTTTGGTGTTCTCTCATGTTATTCTGCTGTATATGTTCTGATTTATACAAGTAATATCCTTACATTGAAGGCTTAGCTCCATCATTTCACCTATCATGTAACTCAATTTCTCTATTTCTCTATATTGTACAGTCTTCCCTGCAAAAATTAGCATATCTCCTTCACACGTGTAAATTAGAGGCTAAAAATTTGTATACTTCCACAAATCCCATAGATAGAGATTCTCCCAAAATATCAATAAATTTTATTAGATAGAATTTAAATAACATGATGCCCTAGTTTGGGCTTGAGAGCATCTATTTGAAGCTACAAGACAAATCATATAGTTTCAAGAGCTATAAAAATTCATGGTTTATTCATTTACCTCCCTCAAGATTTCCACGCAATCACAGAGTTCAACCTATCTCCTTTGGAGGACTCTCCATTGTTAATGTCTAGGTATGAGACTGATTTTTGGCTCACACAGTCTATAATTATTCAGAAAACATACAAAATGGATACTTGTATACCTGCACAACTACTAAAACATCTCTATTATTCCTTGAACATATCAATTACATGATATTCATACATCTTTCTCTCTTATTTCTGCATGCTACCTCTCATACCTCACAACAACTCTCCTTAAATTTCTCTCACAAACCCCTAAATGAACTCAACAACGTGCCTAAATATGAAATATCATGAAAATATACCTCCCAATTTTCTCTAGTTCAATGCAATCCATATCTATCCTATAACATACCTAAAATTCCCTTAATTAGGATTATGACAACTATTTTGCTCTTTTAGACACCTAAATTTACCTTTTCAAGTTTTTCACTCTTACATTGACTAACTCAAATAACAACATGCATCCACATAAATTTGGATGTTATTAAATGAACATAATGAATTTATGGCTCTTTGACCATCCTAATGCTTGTGCATCAGGAATCCTGTAACTAATATAACCTTGTCCAAAAAATGTTAAATTCCTTGAAATTATCATTAGTTTTTTCTACAAGTTAGGAGAACCTATGAGACACTAAGTTCTTATATTTTGTGGTAGATTGAACTAGTCTCTCATGGATTTTATATAAAATGATAAATGGTTAATGTTGTTATGATGGGTTGTTCAAAATTACATGGGGTGTAATTTTGGCAACATTTTTGAAAATTTCATTGGGCATCTCTCTACTAAATGATGAATACTAGATTCCTTGAAGCATCCATTCGGCATGGAGTTTAGCCTGATTATTGAAGAAATTGATCTCATTTGAAAACTTGTCTCTTGAATTTGCATGAACTTAACAGTAGTCTAGAGTTAATATGTGGAGTCTTGAAGGATGTAGAATGATTATGACTCTAACTATTTGATTTATTACATCAAATTGGCTATGATATGATCTGTATATGACTACAAGTGGCCAAAAATTTATTTTTAAAGAGAAGATCATAAATGCCTCAAATGAGGCATGCAAAGAGAGAAAAACACATTACAATTAATAGGTGATCACAAGGATGAGGAAAAATGAAACTCAACCGATGATCACAAGAAAACAAAAGGAGGTAAACTCTAATAACACAAAACAAGTATTTAAAAGATGCAAAAAGAAAACTTAATGAGAGTATTTGAGATAAATTACATTGACTGGGATTTTTAGTGCCTCTCCATTAATATTGCATAACTCAAAAGCGTTATCATTTTTGTAAGTAGTGATAATATATGGCCCACTCTAAAGTGTGTCAAACTTGGAATAAAACCCTGATTTACCTCTATCCACATCCCATATGAGGAAAATATATCCTACTTTGAAATTTTTCAGCTTATCCTTCTTGTCAAACCATTGCTTGGTTGATTTCTAGCACTTTTCTAACCTTTCCATGACATACTCCTTTAGTTTTACATTTTCAACCAGCTCTGTCATTTTTATTTCTCTCTGATCTTCACCTTCAAATTCTAACTATTTTGCTAGCTCTAATGAAGGTCGGTCAAGTGATAAGGGGGTTTTATCTTCTCTTCCATACACCAAGACAAATTTTGAATTTCCAATTGCTTTCTTTGGAGTGATTATGTCATCTCAAAGAGAATTATTTACTTTAGTGTGTTATTTCCTTTTATTAACTTGCATGATCCTATTTATGATCTTGATTAGGTTTTTATTAGTTGATTCTTCCAAACCATTACCTTGTGGGTAATAGTTAGAGGAAGTCTTCAATTATTATCCATTTCTAAGGGCCCAATCAGATACTTTTGATACCAAAAATTTCTTAGTATTATCAAGGATTATTTTATAAGGAATCCCAAAGCTTGTTGCAATTTCCTCTAATAAATCAATGATGACTGATTTAGTATCCTGCTTGAGTGGCATAGCCTCTATCCACCTAGTGAAATAATCAGTTACTACCAAGAGCTATCTGTGACCCACACTAGATGGAGGATTAATCATACCTATAAAATATAATCCCCATTGGGAGAAGGGTTCATCCATCTAGATAGGATGAAAGGGAAGAGTTTCCAACCTTTTATTTCCTGTGAAGAAATCACATTCCTTGCATTTTTTACCCATTGATATACATCCACATATAATGTGGGCCAAAAATATCCTACTTTATGGATTTTCATTGTTGTATCCTTAGCTAAGAAATTCCCACTAGAAGAGCCAAATTGAAAATTTTCCAAGACTTTATTTATATATTCTTCCTTAATGCACCTTAACAAGACACCATCTAAATTTCTTTTGAGAATAATACATCAAAAACATAAGGGATTGATTAAAACTTGAGGTTTTCTCTCTTTTTCCTAGTTAAACTAGGAGGATAGCAGATGTTAATAATTTCATCATGTTGGTCATCTAATTTCTACATTTAGGTTGAGTTCCTTTATCATACGGGTGTCCAAATTTGTGTAGGTTTCTTACATATTGTTCTTGTTGCTCTTCCGTGAAGAAAGAAGCTTCATCATGATATTCCCGAGCATATATAGTAAGTTTTTCACACAATGTTTTTCCTCTTATAACCTTCATGGCCTTTATGGTGACATAAAATTCTACTATCTTGGATACCCTTTTGGATATTTTTTCACTTATTTTTGTCCCCATAATGAAATATATCACACTAGGTTGTGAGACTAAAACGTTGATGTGGTTGGTGGTTAGGAGAGGCTTGAATTTATTAAAATCCTATATTATGGAAAACACTTTCTTTTCCAAATGACTATATTTGAGTTTGAATTATTTCAATATTTGGATAAAGAAAGCCACATGCTTCTCCATATATTCATTGTTCTTTTGAGTAAGCACCATAGATATACTAAGATCTGCACCATAAGCATAAAGGATAAAATACTTTGTGAAATATAGATTGATGCATGTTGGCACTTGAGAAAACATAACCTTTATTTTGTTAAAACTTTGTTTTCCTTCTAATGTCCATTTGAAAGTAGTATATTTCCTCAACATCAAGGTGATAGGCCTTACTATCCCTGCAAAGTTAGGAATGAATCTCTGAAAAAAATGATCTTGCTAAGGAAGGACTAGAGATTCTTTTTTTGAGTTGGTAATGAGAAGTAAAAAATGGAAGATATTCTCTATGGGTCAATTTTAATTCCATATTATGATACAATATGACCTAATAAATTACCTTAGAGAACTATAAAATTACACTTCAATGATCTCTTTGCACCTTTCGAACACATTCTCCAAATGCTCCATACATTGCTTTTCCTATTTAGATAAAACCATGATGTCATCTAGATACACCAAGACAAACTGATTTATGATTCCATGGAAAGAAATGTCCATTTCTTTCCAAAATGTGGCACCCACGTTTGACAAACTGAAAGGCATTTTACGATATGTATATGTTCCCTATTTGATTGTAAATGTAGTTTTGTATTAATCCTCTTATTTGATATTTATTTGGTTAAAAAGCTAAATATCCATTAAGCATAGAAAATATCTTAGATAGGTCCATTGTTTGAAGGATTTGTTCCATGGAAGGAAAAGGATGATGATCTTTTAATCAATATTTTTTCAAGTCCTTAAAATCCACATAGATCCTTATCTCTCCATTCTTATTTTTGATAGGAAATTTTCCACCCAAATTAGTATTTAAAAGGAAATATTATTTTTGACTCAATGACTTTAGATAACTCATTCCTTATTAGGGGCTCAATCTTGGGGTTTATAATCCTTTTCTTTTATCTTACTAGCATAGCACCATGATCCGGATCAATAGCATGTTGATAAGTGTTAGGATCAAAAAAATTTAGATCCTCATAACTCCATGAGAATACATCATGAAATTTTTTTCATAAGGAAACAAAAGCTTGTTCCTCTTTAGTACTACATACATTTCCCAACCAAATATCTTTTCCTTCCAAAATGGTGACTAATTTACAATATCTCTGACCTTTGAACATATATCTATTTTTTCCTTTGATCTCATCATAAAAATTGAATATGCCTTCAAGGGTAATAAATCCTTTGGGTAGATTTTTTTCTCAACTAGATGATCTCATTAATATAACTATCTTGCAAAGCAGGTTGCAAGTTGGAAGATAATTCTGCTTCATTTTGAATGAATTGAAAATATTTCTCATCATTCTCAAAAACTTTCTAGTTGACATCATTATCCAGAATGGTTGGTCTTCCAACCATTTTAAAATGTTGTTTTCCTTGAATAAGACCTTCTACATGAGAGAATTGAGAACCAATAGTTTCGGTACGATCCACCTCCTTGTTTGTATTTCCCAAAACCACCTAAATATTGATAGCTTCAAATATTTATAGAAGATCCAAAACTTAGTGCCTATAATATTTTATAATCTTATTTTTAGTCACACATCTATCTCTGACTTGGTGAGTGATCAAATCGGTATATCTAAAGACTTACAGAGCTCAAATTTTTCTCTTTTCTACAATCAAAAAACCATCAACCAATGCCTCATACTTTACCACATTGTTTGAGCATGCAAATTCTATCTTTTGAGATGAGAATTTTTTTTACCCATCAGAGAAGCATGCTCTCAACTTGACCAATGGATTCTCTTTATCTTGAACCAAAAAATCAGCCATACCTATGATTTAGTAGGATCTCCTTCAAGTGGTGAAACTTTAATTTCAAGGACCTACTCTGATACCAATTTTTGGAATCACAATAGACTAAGAGGGTGTTGAATCAGTCCTACAAAACTTTCATTTCATTTTCCATCCATTATTCATTAGCATTAATTCAACCACTTATTCAACCATAAACCATATGAGTGATTAATTAAGAATATTAAAAACCACACAAAACATCAAGAGCAAGATATTACACAAGAACAAAAAATATATGTGGTAAACCCTCAAGGGGAAGAAAACCCACTGAAAATTTATTGATATTATACACAACAAAGATATTTAGTGAGGTGCCAACTTCAAAAGGAGCACCAACCCTCGATTTAATGAGGTTTCAACCCCATAAGGAGCACTAATCCTTATTTTAATAGATCACAAGTCATACAAATAGCACCAACCCCTAATTTAGTGAAGCATCAACTCCACAAGGAGGCTACAACCCCTATTTTAGTATAACACCACCCCTACAAGGAGCACTAACCCCTAACTTAGTGACACACCAACTCCACAAGGAGTCTACAACCCCCTAGGATGACCAAGAACAAACTTAGCCACTTTAATATGTTTTATGTCTGATAATTTTACAGCCACAACTAATGGAGATCACAAATTTAGCTCATAAACCCTAGGTCTTCAATCTTGCTCTAACATATTCCTTCTCACCTTGTCTTGATTCTAATATTTTGCACACATTATTTCATACCTTACTCATTATGAAACACATTTTATCTTCCCTCAAATAATTTATTCATACTTTCAAATAACTCTCCTCTGGGTCGCACTACCCCCCATGCAAGACTAACTCACAAAATGAGCTTAAACATTACTTTTATATGAAAATATTCTCTCCAACCCAAAGTATTTCGGTTCCTCATGATTAATTCAACCCATAAATATTAATTACATTAAAATAAATTCATTACAATGGTCACATATGACCCAAATAGGTCGGCCTAGCTAAAAACCTCATTACATGTGTCAAAAATGGCTCAAAGCCCCATGAGAACAAAGATAAAAATGCCCTTACATAAAAAACATACATATTAATGAGACATAAACCATTAAATATTATTCTAATATCATTTAAAATTCACATATGGTCAATATTTAGCTCAAAAAATCAAATTATTTCATTTAATGGGCCTAGTTCACTTTGCAAATCTTAAAATAGTTGTTTCATACACCCTTCATCACCCTGGAAACTTCATAATAACACCAAATTACTTATAATACACCAAAACATGCCATGTAACCATTAAATTTAAATGGGATAACCTGTATAACACTTCTAATCAAGTTATAAGCCATAAAACATCCATATATTCAAATCAAAGATACTTTTTCCTTCACCAAAACAACCTACCAAAAAATATGTTTCCAAAGGTTATCTCATAGTTTAATTGATAAATACATTCAAGACATATAAATTTATTCATTGTATTCAAAATTCATCCCTATTCACATTAAATTTGATAGGAATCATCACCCAATCCATCTCATGCTTCAGAAAACATCAAACTTGCACAAGAACACATGTTGTCTTAAACTTCAAGAAATATTCCTATCAAAATAATGCCATGGAAACCATGTCAAATTATATTACACTAATAAAATCCTTATATAAATTATAGTATATCTAAATCCTATATCCAAAAAAACTTTAATTATCTCAAAAATACACTTGTAGCTCAAGTTATAGTCATTTTACTCGACCCTACAAATTGAGACCCCAAAACTACCCTTTGACCAGTCAACTTGTTTGGACGTAAAACTACCATGTACCTGTATGAAATTTATCTGAATCTTCATGGAAATAAATATTAACTACCATACATCATGAACCATCAATTTTTCATACTACTCCTTTGCACCATCTTGTCCTAAAATCTTATTCTTAAGAAACTGCTATTTTTAATTGGGGCCCACTCATCACCATGACCTCAACCATAAATTTATTGACATATGAAAGATTCCTATACAAAATCCAATCATAAAATTTTAACTAAAAATCAAAATTGGATAATTATACTTCACTTTCTTCCAACTGCTCCTAGTTAGGGTTTAATTAGGGTTTTAAACCACTTTACCTTCTTAACATTCATTCATAAAAACATGAGAATCAACTGAACTCATTTTATTTTATAAACCTTTTAAAATCACCATATAATATTCCCTAAAAATCATAAGGTCCCATTCAAAGTACAATGTTCACAATGAGCATAAAAAGTTGAAGTTTTAGTTGGAAATATGCTTGTTCTTGAGCCTATCTCACATAATCAGTCATATCTGGAAAAATACACATGACGGGAACCTAAAATTTTTCTCAAATCATCATGAATCTTCCCTTTAACATCTCAAATCATAATAATGTCAATATCATAACTCAATCTCTCCAACCTATCTCATTTTTATAGCTATAACTTAGGGATTCTCGCTGTCGAAGATAGTGTCAACTGAAATAATGTAATAACTAAACAAGAAACATCTAAAAATGACCCAAAAATACTTCATATTATATGATACACTGAATTCATACTTTCATAATCGCATATAGCTCCAAACCATATTGTCACACCTCGAAGTTGTCATACCTACTCAGAATGAGCACCTGTAACAAAGTGAATCACCTTTACCTAGACTATTCCACTATTGTAAGTGTTAAATAACCCTCAAAACATACTATATAACATGTTAAGATGTTTCCCAAGCATCCAATAATATCCTATTTTCATTTTTCATCAAGTAATCACCTATATAGGCTTGCAAGAGTAAGCACACCTCACTAAATCTCACTGTATCAGCTCAAACACATATGAACCAGTATGTTAGAACCATATAAATCATCGTAAAATCATAATGCAACATTCAATTTGTCATTAATGTGGTTTTTCATCAATGAAAACACCTATTAGGACAACATGCCAACAATATCCCTCATTGTCATTGATGTAAAACACCCTTAACTTCTCCCCCTTTTTACATTAATAGAAAAGGCATACCTATAGTAGAAAATTATTCACCTTCCTCATATTCATAACATCATGTTTTAGTTATAAACATCAACCAAAGGTATCAAAATAGCTCAATGTCTTGAATTTTACACAAAATTTGATTCTTGCCTTTGTTTTAGGCATGTAAACATCGTGCTCCCCATAGAACAAGAAAACTCCAACATAATAACATCATCATTAAGTCATGAAAAAACATATTCTTACTTGGTTTGGGGCTAAAACATCATATTCCACCTCCTAAGCATGAAAAAAAAAAAAACTCCTTCACCCCTGTTTTGCTCCTTTTGGGAACACTATTTCATCCTAAAATCTAAGTCATTCACATCTTCAACATGCCAAAAATGTTAGTTCCAATCCTATCAATGCATTATGTCACATTTCATGACCAAAACTCATCATCTCTAGGTCTAAATCGAGCTTGACCAAGCATATTCATGCTCACCATACCAAGCTTAAGGCATAGAGCCCTAAACAATCATCTCAATGCTTTTAGAGCCAATTTTAGCAAGCAAAATAACAACTCTCAAGATATGTCTCATCAATATAACACTCCCCCTGAGCTTAAGAACACTATACCTAGCTTCCAAGCACAATTATATGCAACTTACCTTGAATTCTTAACTAGAAATCATCTTGAACAACTTTTATCAGTCCCAAAATAACTTTTTTAGTCAAAAACAAGCTGAGATACTACATTTTGATATTTGACATGCATGGGATGGTATAATCATACCTCGTGTGCTTTAACAACTTCATATTATCATCTAGAAATAGTCTTACTTTCTCCCCCTATCATCTATAGCTCAAGTACACTTTGAACAATCATTCACATACGTTGAGTAACATCTCTTGTTGTCACTATGGCACTGTGGTTATCTTGGAGTAACATTTTCACAAGTAGGTAAAATCAGGAACACATAGACAATATTTTACATGTCTTAAAGATATCATACCACCTCAATTCAAATATGTATGTTCTCAACATCTCATAATTCTTAAAGACCTGTTGAGCTATATTCCATCTTTCACTACCCTTCACAATACACTACTTACCTTGACACCTATCCCACCATCATTAGATAGGATTCAACAACCTTAAAGAGGTATCAAACATGAAAAACCTTCTACAAATCAATCTATATAGCTGAAAAGGATAAGCACCCTTTCTTTCATATACAACACTAAAAAATGCACCTATACCATATCAATACTTCAAATATCTCAAAATTGACAACTATAAGACCTTGCAAACTTACATTCCTGAGATATTCTTGTTCTTTTCACTCTTGACTGAGGACATTGATTTAGTTCTCTAGCTTACTTCTTCATAGAAACTATAATATCTTTGACAAGATCTAATTTTAACTCTTAACAACCATCAACCCAAAATGTTCAAACTCATATTTTGAGTCAATAATGTGAAATCCCTCAAATGATCATGAAGAAACTGAATCTTAATTCAACAACTCTTTTCTGATAAACTTGATTTCCACAATCTCATACATTAATAGCATACTTCTCAAGCTCACACACTTTGATATTCTTAATTATACAAGATAACATACCTTTATACCTTGTAGTTATGTAGATATTCATCTTCAAATCACTTTTTATCCCTTGAACTTTGAAACTCATAACATGACACATTTCAATCATCTTGATAACCTTCAAGGCCTTTACACTTATACAAACTTAAATCTAAATTTATTTTACCTTACAATGATACTGACTACATCCATTCACTGCCAAGACTACAACATCAAGCGTATAATTTACTGTCTTTGTCATTTCATACCTTGAAGTCTTGTAAAACTCTTGATATCACTCACATTTCTTGTATATGACCTCCATTCACAAAATTTAAGATTGTACCAGTATTCATACTGCAATAACATTGTATATTTTCATTAACACTCACAAAGGATCGTAATACTCTACATATGCCACCTAGGAGTTCCACAATATAGTTTTCACCTGTACACATTTATTCTTGCTCTTAGCCAAGTATACCACTGCAATTTAACTAACTTGACCAAAAAACTTGTCTTTCATTTATTATCCTTGACATGACTAAGAATCAACTAAATTTCCTCAAAACTTGTATCAATCATTTGTGTCTTCAAGTGCACCTCTGTCACTGTGGAAGGAATCATACCTAGATATGCTTGTTAGAGCACCGTTCTCCCTTTGTTTGAAAAAATTCACAAAACTTCACATTTGAACTTCTTAGATGTAACATCTTTAGAACTTGTTCAATGTTATGTTTACCAATTGTAGCTTTTGATTCCTTCTCAAAACCTATATACGCATTTTTCACATTGAACCCTAACTATGTTCACATATTGAAAGACCTTGATACAAGAAATTGACCTTTAGGTGAAATTTCATAGATCACAGACCTCTCAAACTCAATTGGTCAATGTAGACACAAACCTTCTTGTGGCATATCCTTCAAATTTTCATATATTTCTTCTATTTTAGCTTGAGACCCTTCCATTACAAACCTTGTTTCTTTCAAATATTATTATAGTTACAAATGCAAATATTCATGAGTACCTTTAGACCTATATCATTGTCTCTTAGGTTTTCACATTATTCTTTAAATACATCTGAAACCTTGAATGTAAATTGTACCCACTAATTAAGGTCAAGATAAGCTTCCATGTTTTGCTTTAGTATGAAGATGACCACTATTTCACCACTTATTAGTTCAAATATCCCTTAAGGCATGCCATAGTTATCCAAATACCACTGACATTTTGTCACACTAGTCCAAAAATGAATTTTCATGTTATTCCTATTTTAAGCATCCACCATGTTTTCATGAACCACTTCAACACTCTTCAAATTTTTATGCATTGTATCAATCCCTTGGTCACTTGAATGTATGATCATAATCATTTAAGGTAATGCTAAGTCTTTTTAAGCCATTAACTTTACTATCTAGTGCCAATCATACATTCACAGGACTCATGCTTAGATAATGAATTTAAAAGATGATGCTTCTATCATATTGACATGGCATTCACAAAGACCTATTCCTACATCAAGACATGCTTGATTTATAGAATTTTATTTTATACCTCAGTTGATAAACTTGGAAACTCATGGAACACATATGACTTCTCACAGATCTTGGATTATTTCCAATGCAAAGACTTACATCTGTAGACACTTACTCATTTATGACACCAATTATATTTTGAATTGTAACCCACAGTATTTTGGACTCAAATACATCATATTTTAAACCCATACCTTAGACCACAAGAGTTCAACGCACTTTTCACATAATATCCCTAGACTGAACCCATAAAATCCTAGGCTCAAGACCTAGACAATACAATGAGACACATAGATTCATCAACTCATAAATAAGAACTTTCATAGCTCTTAATGAAGGTAGTATGACCATACAACCCATGAATGAATGTACACAATATAGGCTCAAAACCTTCATACTCTTTTTTACTCTAAGATGTGGAACAATGCTTGATAATAAATTCAAATGAATGACTTATAGACCACTAATAGATTTTAACACACAAACTTGAGACATGACCTAAAACCTCTTTTCTTAATCTTGAAAAGACTATGATGGTAAAGAAATACCTTTGAATTAACATCAAATTATTAATGAGAAGAGATGGAGTATGAATGAAAAACTTCTAATCTCATGGAAACTTATGCTCATCTAAATAAGATCTATAATATGCAACATCTTTCTCCATTTATCAACTGACCTATGATATTTTTTCTTAAACAGGAAGGAGTAGTCAAAGAGCATGTAGAAAAACCTTGCTAGATGGAATGATGGATAATTAACAAGCTCCTCACTTGAGGATGAAAATATTTTCTTAAATCCAAACACATAAAATAGCCTTACACTTGAAATACCAACACTTTCAGACCTATCTTTTCCACTCATCTTTTTCATAACCATACTTATTTCCTTCTTATGAAAATATCTTAGCTTTAAGATAATATTGATTCAATCCATAGCTATTCAACAAGGATAAGTCTTCAAAACATGTTCTTTTTCTTTCTAGGTTATCATCATCACTTTCATCCCTTTTTCTAAATTACAAGTATCAAATATACCTTCAAGATCAATAACTTAGATAGATTCAACATCAACATCCTTATCTTTAGGTCTATATATAACTGAATAAGCTTCTAGGTCATCTTCTTAATCCTTTGCATTAGGAAAACATGCTTCAAAATCACTATATAGAGCTGATTTAACACCTTCAATAATCACCTCTTGAGTTAGATTGGAAAATGGAGTGCAAACATCAAGAACATCTTTCCAAATATAAAAAACATAAGGGTTTCAATCATGCTCTCAACCTGACCAATGGATTCTCTTCAACTTGAACCAAACAATCTAACATACCTTTGCTTCAGTAGGATCTCCTTCAAGTGGTGAAACTTTCTTCTTGAGGACCTACTCTAATACTAATTGTTGGAATCATAATAGATTGAGAGGGGGGTGAATCAGTCCTACAAAAATTTCATTTCATTTTCCATCCATTATTTAGTAGCATTCATTCAATCGATTATTCAACCATAAACCATATGAGTGTTTACTTAAGCATATTAATAATCATACATAAGATTAAGAGTAATAGAGTACACAAGAACACTAACTATATGTGGAAAACCCTCAAGGGGAAGAAAACCCACTAAAACTTTATTAATATTACACACAACAAAGAGATTTAGTGTATAAAAAAATTCACAAGGAGTACTAACCCCTGATTTTGTGAGGCACCAACCCTGCAAGGAGCACCAACCCCTAATTTAGTGAAGCATCAACTCCATAAGGAGGCTACAACTGATTAACAAAAATATCTACCTAAAATACCTAAAGGGGGATTTAGGGTTCTAATGTTAATCTAAATAGGAGGAATAAAAGTTGTATAAATGCAATAAATAAAGTAAAGTAATATGTAATAACTACAAATAGGCTATGCTAAATGAAGTAAAAACCTAACGAAAAGGAAAGAAGGAAAGAATGAATTAGTTAATAAAAAATACTATCGCACATTGTCAAATATTTGAAACTAGAATTTGACTATATAGAAAATCACTCAAGGACCCTACAAAGGGTATATTCTAGACTATTCAAAGTGACAAAGGTGCCTGGGAGTGTACTGGGGTGCCCTAGGGTGACTTGGCCTAGATTCTAGACATTGTGAACTGTGCAGGAGCTCAGGAACTGTGTTCAAAAATGTCATAACTAGGTATGAAACCTTTTATGTTTGTCATATTGGATTTGTTGGATGAACTGGATAACACCCTATACATGAAGAAGAAGAAGAAGAAGGGGTCAGAATGACCTCAAGTGCCAAACTGGTGGACTTTTCATTGAGTGCTATACTACATTACGGACCCTATTGTAGTTTTGGTGAGTGTGTGTATGTCGTTCCCTATTTACTCTCGTGTCAGTTGCACTTTGTATAGTAACGAGCTATGATAGATGTAGAAAATGTAGAATGTAGAATAGAATAGATAAAATCCCTCCTCTAAAATGTGTGAATGGAAGTGATGCATACTTTGTTATCTAAGACACATGGAGCTATGTGAATGGAGATGGTGCAATGCATGCATCCATATATGGAGTGATAGTAGTGAAAGGATGCAATGACCTAGGACCCTCATTACAGTTTTATAAGCTTTATATTTATAGGGATCTCAAGTTTGATTTTATAATAAATCCTGACAATGTAGACTGATGGAAAGATAAGGGATACCAATGGCTAGAAGTGGCCCAAAGAAGAAATAAAGAGATTAAACATAGAAAGGGGCCCCTAGCGTAGGACTAGGGCACCCCAGGGTGCCCCAGTACAGGTTAGGGCACCCGAAATATGGGCTAGAATCTCAGGGAAGTTGTGAAATGGGTAGATAGGTATTGGGAAATACATGGGGAATACAAATTAAAATATAAAACAAAGATGGAAAAAAGGGTGATTAATTGGTAATATGTACACTTGATAACCTTCTATATAGTATTGTAAGACTAGGCTAAATATTGTCTAATGTGTAATATTTGTGTCTGCATTTTTCCCCACTTTATGCTGGTGAGTGAATATCTTAGTAATATAAAGTAGTCATAAAAGCATACCTAAACTCCATGCAAAGTATAGAAAAAATCGCGTCGATGGACTCGACTCGAAGGTGGAGGAGTGTGGATTCTAAATATGAAAAATGTAAGTAAAAGTGATGAGAGTGAACCTAGGGTAGAACGTGTGTGTAGTTTATGCATGTGTGTGGTGTACTTACATGGTTAGTATGGCAAGAACCATTGCAGTGTGTTGTCATTGTCATTGTTGTTTGTTGTTATTTCCCCCAATTTGACTGCTTGTTTCTCACACGATAAACCTGCAAGAAGAAAATGATCAAGTAGTCAAATATGTATGTATGTAAAAATGTTGTGTAAAGTATGCTAGAATAGAAAGTTTAAATGGAAAAATGTAACATGTTCACCTAATCCATGTCGAAAGAAAGGGTGTAGAATGATATTTTGTGATTCGTGAGTTTTTCAGGTGATCTCACGCCACCCTAGGTGAAGAAGTGTAGGGATAAAATTCATGGTGTCCTCCAACTCTAACCTCTTCTGTTGCAATTTGTTGAAGATATATCTATACTATGTAGGTTTTTGGGGATATCCTATTCCACTGGATGGAGAAGTGTAGAGAGGCCACCCACTATAACCCCTGATCCTATGACTACTCTGTAGAATTGTCAAAGGAATCCATGTCCTGTTAAGGCCATTATGTATGGAGTTTTGTCTGATTTGAACTCACTCATTGTGTATGGATTTCAGTCTAATTTGAACTCACTCATTGTGTATGGATTTCAGTCTAATTTGAACTCACTCATTGTTCTTGTGAAAAAGTGACAAGATGTTGTGTTAGTGGAAAACCCATAGTGATTCCCCCCTCTTTGGGGTTGCATGTGATGGCCTTGGAAGGAGAATGTGGCCCCAAAAGAGGACCAACCACAATTTAACCTTGTAACCAACTCAACCCAGTACGGGGGAAGGGAAAACACTTGGTAGATACCAAGGCATGAACAAAAGGGGATGGCTGGCCAATATAAGTGTTATTCCAAAAACATGCATGAAAATAAGTCTTAAAACATAAATATTATAGAAAAACTACTAAGTACAATAGTGTAAACACATAATAAAACAAGGAGATTACACAAATCATGTTTCAAATATGGGACATCACTCACAATATCGCAAGACACACAAGGACATCATAGGTGTAAACAATAGTCAAGTGTGCACACAAATAAATGGTAAATCATGCATACAATGGAAAATAAAGCATAAAAGTAGTCATGGACACATGTAGTCTTGAAAAACAAGTTTTTTACATAGAATACCCATTAGCATGTTAGACTGAAAACCAATATGTCAAAATGTGTATGAGAAAGTAGTAAAATATGCTAAGTACAAAATGAAACAATAAAACCTATACAAGTCAAATCTGGATTCCCCCAACAACTGATATATTAAGGGCAGAAGGTGAGTATCCATGCCAATTTTATATTCTTGTATCTACAATCACACTAGACAAAGGTGTGAATGCGCATGTGTATATGATAATGAAATATAGGAAATCAAGCTAACATGTGTAATAGAATGAACATGCAAAACACTAGTAAGAAAAAGTAAATGCTACCAAAACAATGTAGTATGCTATGGATGGATGGAATGGAATGATAGGAGAAACGTGCCCCCAAGTGTATGGAAGTGTATGCAGTGAGGTTCATTTTTTCCCCCCTCAGCAGTCAAGAATGAACCATAAAGGAGAGTGCATCATAGAGAAATGGTTGAGTAGTTATGGTTTTGTCTAGCACAGTGCAATGAATGTGTATGAGTAGTGGTGATTTAATGTGACATGAGGATAAATGATGTGTGTGAACCCTATAGCTGAAGCATATATCATGAATTTTTTGATAGGAGGAGTGATGATTCATCCCTAAGCATATATCACTATAGAAGATGAGAGGATGGTGAGAAGATTGTATAGAAAGATATGCATGGACCCTTTAGCCTAAGTGTATACCATGACTTGTTTGAATGGGTGAGTGATGACTTATACCTAAGGATATATCACTATAAGATGAAGTGATGAGAATGTGACATATGAAAAATATGTGTGTGAAACATATAGCCTAAGTGTATACCACAACTTGGTTAAATAGAGAAGTGATGATTTATCCCTAAGCGTATACTACTACATGATGGTGGAAGAAGGTGATGATTTATTCTATAACGTATTTCACTACGAGATGGGGGATGAGGGTGTATGAAGTGTAGATAACTAGGTAGTGATGGTAGCACTAAGCATAGACCACTAGGTGATGAATAATATTAGGGTGGTGATTTATCCTATAGCGTATACCACTAATGGTTGAGTAGGAGGAATGATGATGTGGTATATTGACTTAGAAGAGGATGATAAAATAGGTGATGATCTCATGTAAGAGCATAATGTAGAATGGATAAAGGAAGTGGTGATTTAACCTAAGGTGTATACCAATAAGTGATGAGTGAAGGCAAGACAATGTAATGGAATATGTTTGGAATTGATAAATGAAAGAGGATGAGACAAGAGAAGATGGTAGAAGGATTTAGAATTTATGGAAGGAGTGGTTATCTAACCTAAGGTTTATACCACTACGTGATGCTGGGTGTGAGTGATGATAGATCCTAGAGCGTTGGTCACTAGTCCAGTGGATGTGGTATGAGGAAATGCCATATGTAGGTAAGGTCCATTTGATTAGTAAGCCCTTAGCAGTCGAGTATGGACTAATGAACTAGAGTACGTCAAAGGGTGATGAGTGCATTGCATAGAAAAATGTAGTGTAGATGAACAAGGTAGGTGAATGTGTGGTGTAGGAAATGTAATGTAGACTATGTGGGTAGGTATAAATAGAATGTGTACTAATGAGAGATGAAACTAAACCTAATTATAAGGAAATATAGTGTAGGTTGTAGGATAGGTAGGGTGGATAGATGCAATGTAGGTAGGGAAGGTGTTATGCAATAAGTGTGTATATAGGAATAGAATGTGTAATGATGATAGATAAAACTAGACCTAAGTATAATAAAATCTATTGTAGCGTGTAGAATGTATAGGATGTATGGATGACATAAAAAACTAGACTCATAGATAATTATGACTAGTGTAGCATGTATGAGATAGATGATGGATAAGTGACAGGTAGATGAGGTATGTATAGGATGATGTAGGATATATA
Source organism: Taxus chinensis (assembly GCA_019776745.2). Taxonomy (NCBI): domain Eukaryota; kingdom Viridiplantae; phylum Streptophyta; class Pinopsida; order Cupressales; family Taxaceae; genus Taxus; species Taxus chinensis. The sequence goes on from CM034146.1 coordinate 491,071,495, forward strand.
TGTATAGGTCCGGTAGTGTAGTGTGTGGGGTTTAGTGTAATAATGATCCCTCAACAGTCCAGTGTGAACCAGAAGCACTAGGGTGTGTCATTAGGTAACGAGGGTGTTATGACGTATGAGATAGGATGTCTAGGGAAAGGATGAAGATGTAGAGAAAATATGAAATGTAAGGCTATGAAAGTGTGATAGGATAGAGAGAGCGAGGGGGGGATATAATGTGTGATGCCCCCAATTATGTCAAAAAAATAAATCACCTGATAAGGTCGAAAGAGGAAGGTCCTACAGATGAAGCATGAGATGATGTAAATGGAGGACCGCAATCTACCAGTGGGGATATGGTAAAGAGGGTCAGTGCTAGCGAGTGAGATTGATATATGTGCTAATAATGGAAAAGTGAATAATATTGTGGTGTGACACCTGGAGGGGGAAGTTGGGAAGACGATGTTATAGATTGGTGGTGAGAGGGTCTGTAAAGAGGCTGAGGTTTGATGCACACAAACCGGGTGAACCTAAGGGGATATAAGTAGGATAGGAGAAGGTGGGGTGATAAATGAGAGGAGGCCTAATCATTAGACATCTATGATAACATGAGCAAGCACATGTCAAGAATCTTTATGATGTCCCAGAAGGTGGTGATAATGACAAAATGGTCGGTCACGAATGTGGGTTAGATACAAGTGAGGAGAAGAGTGTGCAGGTGGAAATGTAAGAAGTTTATGGTGAAGAAGGTGACCCAAAATGTGTTATGGTGTGACATGAGAGGGAAGGATAATGGGTTAATGTAATGGTGTAATTGGTGGATCAAGGAGAGGACCAGTGGGGGAGGTGGGTGGGGTAGGAGTTGTGGAAGGAGTAGGAGCATGCTGAAGTTGTGTAATCGTAGCATGAAGGGATGTAATTGTGGATTCCATAGACTGACATTGAAATTATAGCACATGTATAGCCTCCTATAAGGGTGCAATAGGAGAAGGACTATGTGAGTGAAAGTCAGAAACTATCTCATAGGAGGAAGAGCGAATGGTAGGAGAAGGTGAATGGGTGTCAACACAAGAGGGTAAAGGTGAGGGAAGGTCTTCTAGATAGTCAGTGACATAGGTATCAAAATTTTACTGGACAATACGAGAGACTTGATAAGCAAGGGTATGTGGTTGGTCATCCAAATAATTGTGAATGCACAAAATATGCATCACCATGACATATTGTTCATCAGTGAAGGGAGGAAATGGGCATCCTAAGGTGTACCAAATAGTGTAGTTAGGTGAATAGAAAAGAAAGGAGCTGCTACAAATACGGACATCACCAAATGGCATGGGAAAAGTGATATCAACATGAGCAGTATCAAGTTTCCCTCCTATATAATGTAGCTAAGATTGGCCAAGAGTGAGTGGCGATAAAGGGGATACGTGTAAGGTGAAATACAAGATGGAAAACATGCAGGCCATATCTAGCAGTTAAGATGACAGAACCATGATATAGACATGGATCACATAAAAGAGAATGGATATCACTAGATTCAAAACCTAGTCAAAGGAGGCCCTCGTGGGAACATAGAGTAGCAGGTGCAAGATGTGTCAAGTAGTATATTTTCCCAATAAGAATCATTAATGAAGAGGGTGCAAGTGAATGGTATATGCATGGAGGAAGGTGATAGCAATGGAGTGGTTGAGATGAGATCTAGAGAGGGTATAACTTCTCAGTATGGTACAATAGTGGTTATAGGATCAAATGGTGGGGAAGAGATGATGTTAAGCATGAGGATAGTAGATGTAAATGGCATCTCATATAGAAATGGTGACATGGGAGGAATATATAAAGAAAATGAATAGTGCTGGGTGGGTTTAGTGGATGGTGGAAAAGTAACAACAGAAGTGAAAGGGACTAACTCAACCATGCAAATAGTAGGGACTTAGTTAGGTGGAGTTGGTAAGGGAGGAGACTCAATGGTGGGTGGAAAAGGAGGTGTAAGGTTAGATCCAATTATGTCCAAGGTGGGGGAGAGAGCGATAGGAGTAGGAGGAAGAGCTTTAACTTAGGCAATGAGTTGGGCTAAGGTAGTTGGATTAATAGTTCATAAGTAAGAGGTAACAACATTCGCAATAGCTTGAGGATCCATCCCAGAAGATGGAAGGTCAATAAATGAAGGACAAGGGTTAAAACCAGAAGAATCAATGGGGGTATTGGTGAAAGCATGGCCACAACTATCAAATTGCAAAGTAACAAGAGACTTAGGAGAAGAGGACTTTCTAGAACGCTTACCCATGGTGGAAAGTGCAGATTCGAAACCCTAAAAGGGGAAAGAAGAGAGATAGAGAGAGAGATTGGGTTCACCAAAATGATTAACAAAAATATCTACCTAAAAGACCTAACGGGGGATTTAGGGTTCTAATGTTAATCTAAATAGGAGGACTAAAACGTTGTATAAATGCAGTAAATAAATTAAAGTAATATGTAATAACTACAAATAGACTATGATAAATGAAGTAAAAACCCTAATGAAAAGGAAAGATGGAGAGAATGACTTAGCTGAAAATAGGAGACTGTCACATATTGTAGCAGATCTGAAACTAGAATCCGACAGTGCAAACGATCACTCAGGGACCCTGCAAAGGGTAGATCTAAACTATCTAAAGTTACACAGGAACCTGGGAGTGTAATGGGGTGCCCTGGGGAGTCTGGATTTTGATTCTGGGTGACTGTGAACTATGCAAGACCCAAGAACTATGTTTAGAAGTGTCGAAACTAGGTCTAAAACCTTTCATATCTATCACACTGGATTTTTTTTGATGAACTAGGTGACGCCCTGCACATGAAGAAGAAGGGGTCGAACTAACCTCAATTGCTAAATTGGTGGACTTATCGTTGAGTGTTGCACTACATTACGGATGTTGATGTAGTTTTAGTGAGTGTGTGAATGTCGTTCCCTAGGTGCTCTTGTGTTAGTTGTACATTGTGTAGTAGCGAGCTATGATAGCTATATGAGACGTAAAATGTAGAATATAATAGATAGAATCCCTCCTATAGGAATGTGTGAATGGATGTGATGTAGACTTTACTAGCTAGAATGTATGGAACTATGTGGATGGAGATGGTGCAATGGATGCAACCCTAGATGGAGTAATAGTAGTGATAGGATGCAATGACCTAGGACCCTCATTATGGTCTTATAAGCTTTATATTTATAGGGCTCTCAAGTTTTATTTCACAATTAATCCCAACAATGTCTGACTGAAGGAAAAGATAATAGGAGACCAATGAGCTAGAAGTGACCCAAATAAGAGAAAAGAGGATAAAAATAGAGAGCGGCACCCAGGGTGGGACTAGGGCAGCCCTAGGGACACCCTAGTACAGGGTTAGGGCACTTGGAATCAGGGCTAGAATCTCGGGGAAGTTGTGAAATGGGTGGATATGTATCAGGAAATACATGAGAAAGACGAAGTAAAATATAAAACAAAGATGGAAAAATGGGGTATTAATTGGTAATTTTTACACTTGAGAACCTTCTAAATAGTAGTATAAGACCGGGTTAAATATTTTCTAATGTGTAATATTTGTGTCTACAACAACCCCTTGTTTAGTAGATCACCAACCCATAATTTAGTGAAGCACCAACTCCACAAGGAGGATACAACCCCATAAGATGGCCAAGAAATAACTCATCCACCTAAATATGTTTTATCTTTGATAATGTTGCTATCACAAATGATGGAGATCACAAATTTAGCTCACAAACCCTAAGTCAAACCCTAGGTCTTCAATATTTCTCTAACCGCTTCCTTATCCCCTTGTCTTACTTATAATATATTAAAAACATGATTTCATACCTTACTAAATATTAAACACATCTGATATTCCCACAAAAAATGTCCCCATACCTACAAATAAATCTCCTCTAGGTCGCACTACTCCCCCATGCAAGACTAGTTCACAAAATGAGCTTAAACTTCACTTTTATAAGCAAATATTCTCACCAACCCAAGGGATGTTAGTCCCTCATGATAAATTAAACCCACACATATTCATTACATTTAAATAAATTCATTACAATAGTCACATATGACCTAAATAGGTCACCCTGTCTAAAAACCTTATTACAATTGCTAAAAATGGTTCAAACCCCTATGCGCACAAAGATAAAAATGCCCTTACATAAAAACCATACATATTCATGACACAAACCATTATACATAATTAAAATATATTTTAACATCAATACATGGACACAATTTATCTCAACCAATCAAATTATTTCATTTAATGGGTCCATTTCACTTTGCAAATCTTAAAACAACTTTTTCCTACACCCTTCAGCACACTGGAAACTTCATAAAGACACAAAGTTACTTATACTACAAAACACCATGCCATGTAACCACTAAATGGAAATTTAAGAAATTTTAGAGAGCTTCTAAGTAATTTATAAGCCATGAAACATCCATCTCTTCAAATCACAACTATTTTTTCCTTCACCAAAATAACCTGCCAAACAATATGTTTCCAAAGGTTAGCTCATAAATTAATTTATACATAAATTAAAAACCTATAAATGGATTCATTGGATTAAAAATTCATACTTTTTTTTATTCTGTGTGATAGGAATCATTTCCCAATCCATCTCATGCTTCAAACAACATCAAACTTGCATTAAAACACATGTTGTCTTGAACTGCCAAAAATATTCCTATCAAAATAATTCCCTATAAACCCTTTCAAATTATCTCATCATAAGGAAATACTTATATCAATTGAAATATATCTTAATAATATTTTCAACACATCTTAAATCATCTAAAACATCCACCTGTAGCTCAAGTTATAGTCATTTTACTAGTTCATGTTATTTGAGACCCCAAAATGGCCCTTTGACTAGTCAACCTATTTAGACCTCAAAACACCATGTAACTGCATTAAATTTCTTTTAAATTTCATTTAAATCAATATAAACTCCCATATATCACACGCCATAAATTTTGCATGCTATTTTTTTGGACAATCTTGTCCTATAATCTTTTTCTTCAAAAATTGTTATTTTTTAGGTGGGGTCCACTCATCACCATGACCTCAACCATACATTTTTGGAAATTTTATATACTCCTCTACAAAATACAATCATAAATTTTTCACTAGAAATCAAAACTGGATCAATATACTTCACTTTCTGCCAACTGCTCCTAGCTAGGGTTCTAGACCACTTTACTTTCTTAACATTCGTTCATAAAAATGTGACAATCAATTGACCTCATTAATTTTATGAAACTTTATAAACACACCATAAAATCTTCCCTAAAATCCACAAGGTCCCATAAAAATAATTTTTTTCACAACGAGCATCAGAATTTGAACTTCGAGCTGGAAATACACTTGTTCTTGACCCTATCTCACATAATCAATCATATCTCGAAAAATACAAATCATGGGAACATGAAATTTTTCTCAAAGCACAATGAATAATACCTCTAACATATACAATCATCATAATGTCAATAACATACCTAAATCTCTTTATCCTATCTCATTTTAATAGCTACACCTTTGGGATTCTCACTGTAGAATCTAATGTTAATTAAAATAATGGAATAACTGATCAAGAAACCTCTTAAAATGACCCAGAGATACCTCAAATTCCATTATACACTTGAATTCATGCTTCCATGAGCTCATATGGCTCCAAACCACATTATCGCACCTCCAAGCTAACAAAGCTACTCCTAATGAGCATCTGTAATAAAGTGAATCACTTATACCTACACTATATCACTATTGTGATTACTCAATCACCATAAAAATATGCTATCCAACATTTCAATATGCTTCCCAAGCATCCAAGAAGCTCCTACTGCTATGTTGTAACACCTAGTCACCTATATAAGATTGCAAGAGCAAGCACACCTCATTAAATCTCGTTGTATGAGCTCAAACACTTCTAAAGAAGTATCTTATCACCATATGCATCATCATAATATCATAGCACAATATTAACTTTATCATTAATGTGGTTTTACATTAATGGCAACACCTACTAAGACCACATGCCAAAAATCTCCCCCTTTATCATTAATGGAAAACACCCTGAACTTCTGCCCTTTTTACATTAATGACAAAGGCATACTTGTAGTAACATACTTTTCACCTTCATCAGATAATTATCATCATGCTTTGGTTTAAAAAATCAACCAAAGGTCTCAAACTACCTTAATGTCTTGATTTTTGCACAAAAGATGATTCTTGCCTTCATTTTAGGCATGTAAACACCATGCTCCCCCTGGAAAAAGAAGCTCCAAAATCTGAACATCATCAGTAAGTCATGAAAAAAAATATTCTTACTTGGTTTGGGGATAAAACATCATAGTCCACCTCCTAGGCATGCAAAAACAACAATTTTCTCCTTCACCCTTGTTTCCCTCCTTTTGGAAACATTGTAACAACCTAAAATATGATTCATTCACATCTTCAACATGCCAACAACGTTAGTTACAAGATTATAAATGCATTATTTCACCTTTCTTGACCAAAATTCATCATCTCTAGGTCTAAATCGAGCTTTACAAATAATATTCTTTCTCACCATACCAAGCTTCGAGCATAGATCCCTAAACAATCTTCTTAGTGCTTTTAGAGACAATTTCATCAAGTAAAATAACAACACTAAAGATATGTATCATCAATATATCACTCCCCCTAAGCTTAAGAACACTATACCTAGCTTCCAAGCACAATTATATGCAACTTACCTTGAATTATTGACTAGAAATCATCTTGAAAAACTTTTACCACTCCCAAAACAATTTTTTCAATCTATATCAATAAAAAATAGGCTGATATACTACATTTTGATATTTGACATGCATAGGATGATATAATCATACCTCGTGTGCTTTAACAACTTCATATTATCATCTAGAAATAGTCTTACTTGCTCCCCCTATCATCTAGAGCTCAAGTACACTTTGAACAGTCATTCACATACGTTGAGTAACATCTCTTGTTGTCACTATGGCACTGTGGTTATCTTGGAGTAACATTTTCACAAGTAGGGAAAATCAGGAACACATAGACAATATTTTACATGTCTTAAAGATATCATACCACGTCAATTCAAATATGTATGTTCTCAACATCTCATACTTCTTGAAGACTTGTAGAGCTATGTTCCATGCTTCACTTCCCTTCACAATACACTAGTTACCTTGACACCTATCCCACCATCCTTATATATGAATCAACAACCTTCAAGAGGTCTCAGTCATGACAAAACTTCTACAAATCAGTCTATATATCTGAAAAGGAGAATCACCCTACCTTCCATATACAACACTAAAAAAATGCACCTATACCATATCAATACTTCAAATATCTCAAAATTGACAGGTATAAGACCTTGCAAACTTGCATTCTTGAGATATTGTTATTCTTTGCACTCTTGACTGAGGACATTGATATAGTTCTCCAACTTACTTCTTCATAGAAACTATAATACCTTTGACAAGATCTAATTTTAACTCTTAACAACCATCAACCCAAAATGTTCAAACTCATATTTTGAGTCAATATTGTGAAAGCCCTCAAATGATCATGAAGAACCTGGATCTTAACTTAACAACTCTATTCTAAGAAACTTTATTTCCACAACCTCAGAAATTACTATCCTACTTCTCAAGCTCACACACTTTAATAGTATTATTGATACAAGACAACATACCTTTGTACCTTGTAGTCCTATAGATACCCATCTTCACATTACTTGTTAACCCTTTGAAATTTGAAACTCATAATATAACACATAGTGGGAGCAGGAAGAAGGAGGTGGTTTTCAAAAACTAAATGGGTGGGAACTGTCAGAGGACACAAATGACCCTCATATTGATGCTCTGTAGTTTGAGGACCCATAGAATCTGCATGGTGGAGATAAGATGTCTTTTTCACCTTCTTGGGCTAATAAGATTTTGGGTCGTAACAAGGTTATTTTGACCCAACCTTTTGTTTCAAATATTAAGATTGTTAAAAAGAATGGACTTCTTATTCTTGTTATTCCAGAAGCACTGGATGAGAAGGATAAATCTTGAATGGAGTTTTCTCTGGTAGGTAACTTTTATGGATCTAGACTAAATGTTCAATGGTTTCATAAATGGTCCCATAGGAAGTGGATTCTGAAGGGTTCATTATAAATTGATTCATATGTGAATGGGTTTTTTATAATCAATCTTTCCAATCCTAAAGATTGTAAAAATATCCTCCTTGGAGGACCTTGGTTTTTGGGTATATCTAGTATGCTGGTTCAAAAGTGGAGCCTAGGATTTGATCCTTATAAGAAGAAACATGATGAGATTGTTTTGTGGGTTAAACTACCAGGACTCCTTATGGAGTTCTAGGAGGAAGAAATCCTAACAGCTATTTCAAATGCAATATGGTCTTTGGTGGTTTTTGATCCAATTACTAAGGCATGGAAAAGGTTAATGTATACTCATTTTTGTGTTAATGTTCCTATTGGAACATTCTCCGAAAATAAATTGAACTCCAATCAAAGTTTGGGGTTTGGAATAAGAGGATTGAGTATGAGGCTTTGCCTCTTTTTTTCTAGAAATGTTGGCGGATGGGGCATGAACAAAGACAATGTAAAGAAGCCAAGAAAGGAAAACAAAAAGATTGGAAAAAGTAAGATAAGGGGTCAGAGAAAATCTAGGAGAAGAATCAGGTATCACCTAGCAAAATTTCCTCATTGAAAATTGACTTCAATATGTTAGAGATAAATTATCCCATATCAAGCTCATGATGAATAAGATAGGGAGGTTCAGATCCATGTCAAGGAGATTCCCAATGAGGAGGGAAGATTCCCAAGGAGGAGGGACCCATTGGTATCAATAAGGAATTATCTAAGGAGGAGGTTCCCAAAGAGATTTTGTGTAATAATGAAGTGAAGGATCAAGCCAAGGGGGGAGAATCATCTTCAAATGTAGAATTTGTTCCTCTAGAAACTGAGGTTGTACCTTGTTCTTTGAATTTGTAAAGGAGTTTGGAGGGTTTGGAAGAAAAGAAGATTAATACTAGGAGTGTTCATAAACAAGAAAAATTTAAAGCAGATTGTGGGGAGCCCTTCTTAAAAAGAGGTAATATGTCGAATAAGGACAAAAGGGAAAAAACAACAGCTAAGGAAATTTATTCAGGTAAACAACGCTCTATTGAATAGAGTATTTCTCCAAATCATAAAAGATGAAGCTCATTTCTTGGAATATTAGGGTATTAAATAATCCAACAAATAGAGTATGTTGTCTAATTTTAGGAAAACTCGTAATCCTAATATTATTTTGATTCAAGAAACCAACATGAAGAAATAAAAAATGCTTGATGGAAAAAATAAGTTGTGGTTTAGGTGCTTCAATAGGAATTACTACTTTTTTGCTTCCAAAGGACATGGATGGTTGTGTTATATGTAATTATCCTCATCATCTTGTCAATTTGTTTAGAGATAAGGTGAATGGTTCTTTATATATAGGTTCCAATATTTATACTCCTAATTTGGTTGTTGAGAGAAGAAAGATTTGGAATGATACATTGGATTTTTCGTTCTCAATTTGAAGATTTGGATTGGATGTTAGGAGGGTATTTTAATACTCCCTTAAGTCCAAAGGATAAAAAATGTGGTTCAAAGGTTTATAGTGACAATATGGGGAATTTTGTAAACTTTATTGCTGACTATAATTTGGTGGACATTGTCCTGAGAGGTGGGAAATTTATTAGTCCAATAGGCATGTGGGGGGAGATATTATCCAAATTAAGTTGGATAGATTTCTTATTAATCCATCATGGTTTTCAGATTTAGGTGGTTTTCTATTAGCTTTTCCAAGAATTGGAGTGGACCATAACTCTATTTGTCTTCAAACTAGTAAAAATATTGATTTTAAATGAAGACCTTTCAAACTTTTTAAAATGTGGTTATTATACCCTACTATTAAGGAGGAGACTCAATCTTGCTGGAAAATTAATGTAAAAGGTAAGGCAATGTTCAAATTGGTGTCTAACTTGAATAACGTCAAAGATAGAATGAAAATTTGGAATAAGGAAACCTTTGGTAACATTTTTTCCCAAAAAGTGGAAATTTTTGAGGATTTAAAAAGGTTAGATGATGTGATGGAAGTTAGGGGATTAGATCAAGATCTTAGGAGTAAGGAGAAATCTCTTTTGGTTGAATATCATAACTTGGAAGCAAAAGAGGAAGCATATTGGAAAAAAAATCCGAGGGTTATATGGTTAAAGGAGGGTGATAGAAATACTAAATTCTTTCATTTGATAACTTGTATGCATAAACATGGTAACTCTATCTTGGAAATTAACGAAAGAAGAGGAGTGAAATTGAAAAACCAATCTGAGATTTTAGAAGAATTTATAAGTTTTTTCTCTGATTTGTTGGCTACTGGAAGAGAGCCATATTTAGTGAAGGAGAGAAAAATAGCATATTTTTTTCAACCTATCATTTCTCATTAGGAGATTTTTTATTTGGTTAAAATTCCTTCTCCTCAAGAGATAAAAGCTTCCATTTTTTATTTGGAAGAAGCAAAATCACCTAGGCCTAATGGTTTCCCTGTTTTCTTTTTTCAAGAGTTTTGGGACATTGTCCATGAAGATGTTGAGGAATCTATCCAAGATTTCTTCATGAATGGTAAGTTGTTGAAAGAAATCAATAGTACTTTTATAGCTATTGTGCCTAAGATTCTTAGGGCTGGTAAAGTTGTAGACTTCAGACCTACTAGCATATGTAACAGTGTCTATAAAATTATTACAAAGATAATCTATTTTAGGATCAAAGATCTGTTCAAAGGTTTTATATCTCCAAATCAGGGATCCTTTGTGAAAGGTAGACAAATTCTTGATAGTTTCATTAATATTCATGAAACTATCCATTCAGTGGATGTCTCAAAATGGGAGGCTATGTTGTTAAAAATTGATATGAATAAGGCATATGATAGGGTGTCATGGAGATTTCTAAGAATAATTTTGGAAAGGTTGGGTTTTCATGTTCACTTTATAAATTTGATAATGGAATGCATTTCTACTCCTAAATACTCTATCCTTATCAATGGTAAGTCTAGATGTTATTATTCATCTGGGAGGGATCTGAGACATTGGGACCCTTTGTCTCCTTTTATGTATATTATTGTGGTGGAAAATTTAAGTAGATTTTATGTTGACCATAGGCAAAGGAGGCTTCTCAATGGTTTAATTATTTCAAATGGTCTGGATCCAATTGCTTTACAGTAGTTTGTGGATGATACATTCTTTTTGGGAAAGCAAATTGTTTTAGAATTTATGGCCTTTAGGGATATTCTTCAATATTTTGAATAATTCATAGGTCATCTTATTAATTTTCAAAAATTATCAATTATTTTTTTGAATGTTGACAAAGAAATTCATAACAAAAATATTGTTGTTTTGGATTTCCTATCATTTATTTGTCTTGTTCATATCTGGGTATGCCCCTTTTTAAGGGGAGAATGGTCCTAGATAATTGGAATAATATTGTTAGTTTAGCAACTTGGAAATGGAATATGCTTTTATAGGCTATTAACTAAAATTACTCCAAAGTTCCTTACAGATTCTACCGGTGTACCTTATGTTCTATATTTAAGATCCCTGCAGAGATTAGAACTATCATTACTCACATTTAGCATAGGTTTCTTTGGTCAGGTACTGAATCTAAGGACATGCTCCCTCTTGTGTCTTGGGATAGGGTTACTCTTCCAAAAAGTGCGGGTGGTTTGGGGTTGAAGGATATAAAAAGTATGAATATGGCTTTAATGGTTAAAGTGAGATGGAGGCTTATGTGGGATGATGGATCATGGGCTAAGATACTATAGGGTAAATATATGTTCACTGAGTAGGTATATTTTATTTTGAATGATATCCTCCCTAAAGGCTCATGCTTTTGGAATGGTTTGGGTAAATGCAGGGGTTTGCTGATGAAAGGGAGAAAATGGGAGATAGGAGATGGTAATCGGATCAATTTATGGTAGGATTGGTGGTTCTCTGGTGAACCCCTTATTATCCAAGATTAGTGGATAAATTTAGCAAATCACTTAATTTCCACTATGGGCATCCTTTTAAGAGATTACTAGGTTAGAACTAAGTGGGGATGGTCTTGGAAACCTCTTCAATGGGAAGGATAAGATGTGGGTATTAATGAGGTAATTCAAAATTTTAATATTAATCTGGGTGGAGTGCATATTCCATTAGATGCTTTTATTTGGGCAGAGACTAAGGATAGTGAGTACTCTATAAGAACTAGCTATGTCATAGCTCATAATGTCCCTCCTCCAAACCCTTGTTGGAAATCTATCTAAGAAAAAAATCTTATTCCTAGGGTGAATTTATTTTTATGGCATGTTATTCAAAATAAAGTTTTTTTTTGATAAATTACAGGCCAAATGGATAACGATACCAAACAGGTGCATTTTGTGTAAACCTGATAGTAAAACTGTTCAACATCTTTTTCTCTAATGTCCATACTCTCAAAGAGTCTTTTTTAATATTTTGAGATTATTTTAGGTTTCTTGGGTCTTACCAAAGTCTTTTTCTTACTAATATGAGCAATGGACTAGCCCCTTTTCTTCCTTGTATATGTCAAAGGCCTGGAAGTTTGTATTCCCTCATTTTTTGTGGGGAATATGGTTAGAAAGGAATAATAGAATTTTTCACAAAAAACAAAAATATCTATTAGAGTGGGGATTACAATTGTTTGGGATTTGATCAATAATATATCCATTATTGGATTCAAAGAACAAAGAAGTATCCCTTATTATGAAACTAAAATCATTCAAGATTTGGGAATTTTTAAGGGTACTTGGAAAATTTTGTTGGGGAAGAAAAATAGTAGGGATAATGTGAAGTGGGAAAATCCTAAGGCTGGATGGATGAAACTTAATTTTTATGATTCTGCAAAGAGTATCTCAGTTTTAGCTGGTGTGGGTGGTATTATTAGGAATTAGAAGGGTTCTCTATATCTTTCCTATACTGTGCCTATTGGAAATAAAACCAAAAATTATGCTAAAGCCTATGCGGTGTTAAATGGTATAAAGTGGGCTAATCACCACTAAATATGGAAAGTTTATGTGGAAGGGGATTCTTTATACATTATCAATGTTATGAAGGGAAAATAAAAACATAGAGACAATATTAATTCCATCATGGATGATATAAGGGGCTTACTATCAATTTTTGAGTAGGTCCAAACTGAGAATGTGTATCGCCAAGCTAATGCTTGCATGGACATGTTGGCCAATTACAGTATACGAGCTCATCATAATTATATATGGGAGAAGGATTTACCAAAACTTACTAGGGTTTTCCTTGATGTTGAAAGGTAGAATTTATTTCAAGTGTGGAATTTGGATCTGAGCTATTGTTGTTATCATTGTCGATTGTGCAAGGCCTCATATCTATTATTTTACTCCTAATTTGGATGTTTGTGGGAAACATATTTTCTTCTTGTTTTTGTTACATGTTTTGAATTGGTTTTCTATCATGGGTGGTAACAAAGTTAGGTTTGAGACATCTTCTTGTTCTGTTTTGGAAAGGGATACGGTCATTTGGAATATTTTCAAAAGTGGGGGAACTACGCATTTTTTCCAAAGGCTTAATGGTTTTGATGAGAATCTGTTGGAGTTCATGCACGTTTGGGATAAAGGGTTGGTGAAAATGCATGGGGTGAGTATTCTAGTTTCGAAGGATTTTATTGGTAGGGCCAATAACATGGATTGTTTTGGGTGTAAGGTATTTAAAGATAGAATGATATTTCGAGAGAAATTCCACATTTTCCTTGAAAATGATGAGAAAATTTGGTACATGGAAGATGGTATAGCTCACAACTTTTTGTCGTGGCAATGGCCTAAGGATTGTCTTTTCATCATGAAGTATATTACTCTTGATGGGAAGTAAAGGAAGATTTATACACATCACTTGATATTGCTCAGCCATTTCAGAAGAAGTAAAAAGATGAGTATTCCTTTCTACTTGCTCAATTCTCTTCAAAGGTCCATGAAATATTTCCAAGAAAAGAAAACGAAGGTCCCTCTACATCAGGGATTAATTATTTTATTACAAAAATTTGGTAATCTGATTCCCAAAACTAGAGGTGTCAGGTTTATGTATGGTGAAGACTGGGAAGAACATTTGACTCTGGCTGACATGTGTAAGCTTAATGTTATGAAGGAGAAGGCTAAGAAGGAACTAGATGCGGTGATGATTCTTTAATTTTTGGCCTGATATAATTTTGATGTGAGTACTTTGGAGGGCCTGAATGAGGGAAATACCCTGATAAATGTTTTGGCCAGCAAAATTTAAACTCTTGAGGATATGGTTAATCAAGTTAAATTTTAGAATAGGAATATGATCAGAGGGGCGCAATGTTCTGATGTAAAGCTGATGGTTCTTATTCATAGGGTTAAAGCCCTTCAAAATATGGTAGATGTTGATAAAGGGAAGAAGAGAAATATTGTCATTAACAGCTCTAATGATGATGTCTACTTTGACAGCTAGGAGGTGAATGTTGGGCCAAGATCAAGGACTAAGGGAAAAAGAGCTTAAGGTCCTTTTTGTGACCTTTTTGCTAAGCAGTTTCAGTGTTTTTTGGTTTTTTCCCTATTTTGGTTATGTTTTAGTTGGTTTTGGGTTGGGATTTTTGTTTTTTGTTTGTGTCTCACTCTAGTTCAGTCAATTCCTTTTTGACTCAAGTGGTTTTTGGGTGGTTTTTTTTATATATCTTTTTTTTGGATGTGAGATTTTGATGTAACATCTCTTTGTATATGGCCCTTGGAGCCCTTTTCCAAACTTTATCTATCAAAAAAATTAATATGAAACATTTCAATCATCTTGAAAACCTTTAAGTCCTTTACACTTATACAAACCTGAAGCTCAACTTATTTTACCTTGCACTAATACTCACTACATGCATTCACTACTCAAACTTCAACATCAAGCCTATAATTTACTATCTTTATCATTTCAGACCTTGAAGTCCTCTAAAACTCATGATGACCATCACATTACTTGTATATGACCTCCATTCATAAATTTTGAGCTCGTACCAGTCTTCATACTACACGAACACTATAGATTTTCATTTGAACTCAAAAAGGATCATAACACTCTACCTCTACCACCTAGGAGTTCCATAATACACCTGCTACATGTAGACATCCATTCTTGATCTTAACACAGTAGACCACTGCAATTTTACTAACTTTACCAAAAAAACTTATTTCTCATTTATTTTCCTTGACATGACTGAGAAGCAATATGATTTCCTCAAACCTTGTATCAATCATTTGTGTCTTCAAGTGCACCTCTAATCCATAGGGATCCATAAAAATGCACCACTTCATCAGTTCCACCAGCACTAAGAAGGAGAAATAATAAAAATGAATAAAATGAGGTAAACAGAGGTTCTAGAAGGAATCACCACTTTGTACAGAGTGGTAGTTTTAGAACCACCGCCCTGCCAGGGTGGAGGTCCTAAGAATGTCGGTCTTCTCAGGATGGAGGTCTTGATACTTTTGAATTAAAAATAAGAATGGAATTTGAATGGACGTGAATTTGAAGAGACCATCTGTGTCTCTTCCCCTTCCATGCCCTTTCACATCCTCTAGTTCATGGAAGGACATGGGAAGGCCTATAAATTCATGAAAGGAATAAGAGAATAGGAATTTGAAGATCCAAAGAGATCGAGAAGCAGATTTTAATGAGAGCAATGAGAAAGATCTTTAGTGATGGAATGTAATTGTAGGAGCAAGGTGTAGAAATAGAGAAAGAAAGTAGTTAGAGAGAAGGTTTACATTGTTTCTTCTTTTCATACTTATTGTAATCTGTAATTGTCTATATTAGACCAATAATAGTGGGAAGAGATAGTAGTTTCCCTTCCCAACTAGTTTTCCTCCCGGGAGGTTTCCAAGATAAAATTGTTGGTGTTGAATATTTGAATTCTTTCCTACTCTGCAATTTCCTTTCTATAGCACTAGATAATAAGTCAAGAAGCTCTAATTTTTCAAGAAAATTTTTCATTTTCCAAAGTTGGAAGTAGAACAACATAGTTGTGTGATTTGTAGAGTTCCAAAGTAGAAGTTTACGGATCAACCTCTTTCACTTTTGAAGGAAGTATAGCTGGATATGCTTGTTAGAGAGTTGATTTTCCTTTGTTTGAACACTTTCACCAACCTTCACATTTGTACTTCTGAGATACAACATCTTAGGCACTTGTTCATTATTATGTTTATCACTTGTAGCTTTTGAATCCTTCTCAGAACCTATAGATGTTCTTTTCATATTGAACCCTGACTATGTTCACACATTTGAATACCTTGATACAAGATACCAACATCTAGGTGCAAGTTCATAGGTCACAAACCTCTTAGACTCAGTTGATCAATGCAGACACGAACCTTCTTGTGACATATCTTGTAAATTTTCATAGATTTATTCTATTTTAGATAGACACCCTTACATTGCAGAACATGTTTCTGTCAAAAAATTTTGGAGCTACAAATGCAAACCTTGACGAGTACCATTAGAATTATAGCATTGTCTCTTAGGTTTTCACATTCTTTTTTGAATACATCTGAAACTTTGACTGCACCTTGTACCCATTAATTAAGGTCAAGATAAGCTTCTCTTTTTTTCTTTAGAATGAAGATGATCACTATTGCATCACTTATCAATTCAGCTATCCCTTAAGGCATGCCACAGTTATCCAAATACCACTAACATTCTGTCACACTAGTCCAAACATGAATTTTCATCTTATTCTTGTTTTAAGTATCCACCATGCTATCATGAAACACTTCAACACTCTTCAAAGTTTTATGCATTGTATCAGTACCTTGGTCATTTGAATGTATGATCACAATCCTTAAATCTAATGATGAGTCTTGTCAATCCATTAGCTTTAGTACATGGTGTCAATCATACCTTCATAGGACTCATGCTCAGATCACAACTTTAACATATGATACGTCTATTATTGATATGGCATTCACATATACCTATTGCAACATCATGACATGCTTAATTTATAGAATTTTCTTTCAAACCTCATTTGATAGACTTGGACACTCATGGAACACATATGACTTCTCACAAATCTTGGATGTTTTCCAATGAAACAACTTACATATGTAGACACTTAATCATTCATGACACCAATTAGATTTTTAATTGGAACCCATAATATTTTTGACTCAAAGACATCATGTTCTAAACCCATATCTTAGACCATAGGAGTTTAACACACTTTTCACATAAGATCCCTAAAATAAAGCCATAAAATCCTAGCCTCAAGATATAGATAACACAATAAGACACAAAACTTCATGAACTCAAAAATAACGACTTTCATCACTCTTCATGAAGGTAATATGACCATACAACCCATGAATGACTATACACAATATAGGCTCAAACCCTTCAAACTCTTTCTTACTCTAAGATGTTGAACAATGCTTGATAATAAATTCAAATGAATAACTTGTAGAAAAATCACATATTTTAACACACAAACTTGAGACATGACCTAAAACCTCTTTTCTTAATCTTTACAAGATTATGATGGTAAATACATACCTTTGACTTAGCACCAAATTATGAATGACAAGAGATGGAGTACAAATGAAAAACTTATGATCTGCTAGCTCATGGAGACTTATGTTGGTCTGAATAGGATCTATAATATACACCATATTTCTCCACTTATCAACTAATCTGTAATATTTTTTCCTGAACAAGAAAGAGTATGTAGAAAATTATTTCTAGATGGAATGATGGATCATTAACAAGCTCCTCAATTGAGGATGAAAATCCTTTCTTGACTCTAAACACAGAAAATATCCTTACACTGGAAATTCCAACACTTTCAGACCTATCATTTCCACTTATCTTTTTCATAACCATACCGATTTCCTTCTTATGAAAATATATCTCAGCTTCAAGATACTTTTGAGTCAATCTATAGCAATTCACCAAGGATAATTCTTCAAAAAATGCTCCTTTTATTTCTAGGTTTTCATCATCACTCTCATCCTTTCGTTTGAAATTACAAATATAAAACATACCTTTAAGATCAATACCTTGGACATATTCAACTTCACCATCCTCATCTTTAGGTCTAGATATAACTGAATAAGCTTCTAGGTCATCTTCTTCATCCTTTCCATTAGAATAACCTACTTCAAAATCAATATATAGACCTGATTTAAAACCTTCATCAGTCACCTCTTGATTTAGATTGGAAAATGGAGTGCAAACACCATGAACATCTTGCCAAATATCAAACACTAACTGTTTTATGCATGCTCTCATCCCGACCAATGGATTCTCTTCATCTTGAACCAAATAATCTACCATACCTGTTCTTTAGTAGGATCTCCTTCAAGTGGTGAAACATGCTTCTCAAGGACATGCTCTGATACTAATTTTTGGAAGCACAATAGACTAAGAGCGGGGGTGAATGAGTTGTACAAAAATTTCATTTCATTTTCCATCCATCATTCATTAGCATTAATTCAAAAAATTATTAAACCATAAACCGTATGAGTGTTTATTTAAGCATATTAACAACCATACACAAGATAAAGAGAAAGATAGTACAAAAGAACACCAAATATATGTGGGAAACCCTCAAGGGGAAGAAAACCCACTAAAAATTTACTGATATTACACACAACAAAGATATTTAGTGAAGCACCAACTTCACAAGGAGCACCAACCCCACAAGGAGCACCAACCCCTAATTTAGTGAAGCATAAACTCCACAAGGATGCTACAACCCCTCTCTTAGTAGAGCACCAACTGTACAAAGAGCAATAACCCCTAATTTAGTGAAGCACCAACTCCACAAGGAGTCTACAATCCCCTAGGATGATCAAGCACAAACTTAGCAACCTAAATACGTTTGATCTTTGACAATGTTTCTTCCACAACTAATAAAGATCACAAATTTAGCTCACAAACCCTAGGTCTTTAATATTTCTCTAACTTCTTCCTTCTCACCTTGTCTTGTTTATAATAACTTTCAAACATGATGTCATAACTTTCTCAATCTAAAACACATCTGATCTTCCATCAAATCATTTCTTCATACCTAAAATAACTCTCCTCTAGTTTACACTACTCCCCTGTGCAAGACTAGCTCACAAAATGAGCTACAACTTTACTTTTATATGCAAATATTCTCTCCAAACAAAAGGAGGTTGGTACCTCATGATAAACTTGACCCATAAATCTTAATTACATTCAAATGCATTCATTACAATAGTCACATATGACCCAAATAGTTTGTCCTATCTAAAAACCATTTAACATTCATGCATAGTTGTAATTTAGCTCAACTAATCAAATTATTTCATTTAATGGGCCCAGTTAACTTTGCAAATCTTAAAGAATTTGTTTCCTACACCCTTAGGCACCCTAGAAACTTCATAATGACACAAAATTACTTCTACTTCACAAAATATTCCATGCATCCACTAAATTGAAATGTAAGAAAATTTATAACACTTCTGAGCAAGCTAGAAGCCATGAAACATCCATCTCTTCAAATCACAAGTACTTTTTCCTTCACTAGAACAACCTACCAAAAATGTTGTTTCCAAAGGTTAGCTCATAAAATAATTTTATGCATATATTAAATACATATAAATGGATTAATTTTATGACGAATTCATCCCTCCTCACATTAAATGTGATAGGAAGCATCAAAAAATCCATCTCATACTTCAAACAACATCAAACTTGCACCAAAACACATGTTGTCTTGAACTGTCAAATTTTTTTTGGTCCAAATAATTCCCTATAAACCCTTTCAAATGGGCTCATAATGAGACAATACTTATATCACTAAAAATATATATTAATCATGTTCCAAAAAAACTTGAATCATATCAAAACTCCACATGTGGCTCAAGTTATAGTCATTTTACTATACCCTGCTATTTGAGACCCCAAAACTAACTTTTAACTGGTCAAACTATTTCTACCTCAAAACACAATGTATCTACATTAATTTTCTCTAAAAATTTATGGAAATCAATATAAAATCCAATAAATCATGCATCATTAATTTTTCATGATACTCCTTTGGACCATCTCGTCCTAAAACCTTCTTCTTTAAAAAATTCTATTTTAGGTGGGACCCACTCATCACCATGACCTAAACCATACATTTCTGGAAATATGAAAGAGTCCTATAAAAAATCTAATCATCATTTTTTCACTAGAAATAAAAACTAGATCAATATACTTCACTTTCTTCCAACTGCTCCTAGCTATGGTTTAACTAGGGTTTTAGATCACTTTACCTTCTTAACATTCATTCATAAAAATGTGATGATAAAATGACCTCATTATTTTTGTGAAAACTTATAAATCACCATATAATCTTCCTTAAAAGGTACAAGGTACCATTTAAATCACATTGTTCACAATGAGCATCAAAATTTGAACTTTGAGCTAGAAATACACTTGTTCTTGACCATGTCTCACATAATCAGTCATATCCAGAAAAATACACATCATGGGAACTTGAAATATTTATAAAATCACCATGATTCATCCCTCTAACATATAAAATCATCATAATGTCAATACTATACTTCAATCTCTCCATCCTATCTCATTTACATAGCTCTACCTTAGGGATTCTCATTGTAGAAGCTAATGTTAACTGAAATAATGCAATAAATAAACAAGAAACCTCTGTAAATTACCCAAACATACCTCATATGCCATGATACACCTTAATGCATGATTTCATGACATTATATGGCTCTAAACCACACTGTAACACCTCCAAGTTTCCATATCTGCTCCTAATGAGCACCTATAACAAAGTGAATCACTTGTACCTGTACTATGCCACTATTGTGAGTGCTCAAACACCCTAAAAAAATTCTATACAATATTTCAAGATGTTTCCCAAGAATCCAAGAAGCTCCTACGGTCATGTTACATAACCTAGTCACCTATATAGGCTTGTAAGAGCAATCACACCTTACTAAATCTCATTGTATCAGCTTAAACACATCTGAACCAATATGTTAACTCCATATAAATCATCATAATATAATAACACAACATTCAATTTGTCATTAATGTGATTTTAAGTCAATGAAAACACCTATTAGGACCATATGACAACCAGAAAAAAAATTCATAGTTATATCATAAGGATCAAATTCATGGCTCTCTTTTCCCATTCATAGAGCATAAGATCTAGAATTGAAATTGATCAATACATTGTCTCAATTATTTTAAGATTGTTTTTTTCTTCTTCTTGGATCATGCAATTAGAATTGATATGACTAGGGTAATAAACTTCCACACGATAAGCTGAAATAGGTTCATCCTTAATTGTAAACCTATTTCCATACGTTGTTCTAAGTAACATATGAAACCAATCTAAAGACATATATCTTTAAATTTTGGTAGTGAAATATCTAAAGAGGCAAATGATGAATAGAGGTGGAAATTCAATCACAGAAATGTTCTACATTATCGTAATACTAGGAAAATCATGTAAGGTTAATTCAAAATCTTTTACCATGCCTAAGGATTTCTCTATTGATCCATCAAGATTTAGAACACCATTGGAAGTTGGATTGTACTTAATCCCCAAATTTTCTACTATTTTCTTTGGCATGACTCAATTACTAGCACCTGAATCTATCATGTAATTATGAACAAGGTTCTTTCCAATCATAAGAGATATGTAGAAAGGAGGAGGATTGAAAATTGAACTCACATGTTCCTCCTTTGGCTGACAAATGATGAAAATTGCATTTTCTTTGTGCATGGTGGGTTTTAGAGGTGGAACCTACTTCAACTGGTTTTGTAAGAAATTATTTTGAGATGGGATAGATAAGGGACCCCACATTGGGACATTGAGATTTGTTTTCTTCATTTGTTCCACAATATTGAGAGGTTTACGTGTATATTTTTTTAACGAAGGTGCAACATGCTCTGTATTTCTTTTCTCCACCCATAGAGGCTCTTTGATTGGTAGGTTTTTAATATTCCATGGTTATGTAATGTTACGTGGGTTTTTTCTGTCTCACAGAACCTGTGCATTTTGCAGATGTTGAGTGACCTACAAAAAATTGGATGAAGATTAGTTTCCACTCGATTCAACAAACTAATTGGAAGTGTCACATGGAATTAGAGCAATAGGAGCAAGAGATATCACGTCCATATATGAATTCCTATATGTTGTATGATCTATTGCATGAAGTTGATGCCTATTTGAGTTACCCATAGCTTGATTGATAGCATAGAATTTCTCAAGTTTGAAGAGCATTCAATTGGGCTCATAAGAAAACTCTTAAACTTCCTCTAAATTTCAAGTTGATGGAGTCACGGTTTGTTCTTGTGAGTAGTATAGAGTTTGAACCATAATAGCCTTTTCTTGTAAGGATTTCATTCCAACCTCACATGTATATTGATTATAGGGTTGATCAAATGGATAAAACCACTCAAATACTTTTTCCATGTTATTCTGGCTAGGAATAATGGATTTTATTAAGTTAGGAGAAAGTGAGAGTTATGGATTTGCATTCGGTGGTTTCTTTAGAGGATAATTCAGAGGAAATATTTTATTATGATAATGAAATCCTTCTTTCAAATGAATCTGAGGAGGATTAGGATAAGTTTTAGGAGATTGAGATTGATTTCTCTTAAGGGATACGATCTCATTTGTTATATTTTCAAGTTAGACACTAAGACTTTTAGTTTCTTCTTGTTTGATAGAATAACCAAATGTGTAAGAAAGAGATGAAGGATATTGTTTAGGAACGAGAGCAATAATGGGTAGGGTTTCATATGGAAGATTAGGAAAAATAGGAATAGATAATCTAGGAGATAATTTTCGTTCTTGGATAAGACAATTTTCAGCCCTAATGGAAATTGCATAGGCATTGGTAACTCAACAACACCCATAGATTGAATCAATACTGCTATATCAAAATTTAAAGCTCTAATAAATTATAAGAATGCATTTTTTGAGGTTGGTCTTAGTATAACTTTAATTCTATCCCATGTTCTTTATAATTTGAATTTTAAGTTTGCCATGATCTCATTAGGAGCTCACTTGCTTTTTTTTTGAGTTTTTTTAATAAGGATATGTTGTCTTATTTCTCCTCAAAGTGCTGACAAACAGTTGTACCAGTTTCATCCCAATTGTGAATGGAAGAAGGCCTTAAAATTCTATACCATTTAAGTGTTTTACATTTTAATGAAGAATAAAGAATCCTAACTGCAACATCATCTTTTGTGACTAGATGAACTCAATACACATTAGCCACGTATTGCATATGATCAGCTGGAGAGGTAGAACTTTCACCAGTAAAGGAGGGAATAATGTTAAGGTTAAACACTTGTACATCATGTTATGCATTTACGCTAAAGGATTACCACCATTTAAACTGACAAAATAAAAAAATATGTGCTGTGCCATGAATGGAATAGGTATTAAAACCCTATACGATAACAAGAAAGGCCTACCAAGAGGAGGAGTAGAAATATTTATATTTGGATAAGATGTTGATCTATGAAATGTTATGAATCTTCTTCTTCTTCTAGGTGATAACTATAAATACTCAAAAGACTCACTTCTTGTTGCACTATGTATAGTTTGCATTATTTTCATGGAAAGGGGGAGTTGGGTTACTTGATAAGATATTTGGATTTTGGAGTCACTAGATGTGTTGAAGCATTACCTAAAAAGGTAGAAATCACAAAGTCATACAACAAAACTTAATAAAAATGAATTGAAACTTAATGAAGTTTTTCCCACCAGGTATGCCAAAAATTTTGGAGTAGTGAAGGCACCAAGGTGGCTAGGATGTTGTAATGGGATGCTTTAAAAATAATACCTTCTAATCTTATCCCACCAGGCATGCCAAAACTATTAGAGATGAAAATTGCACCCTATCCTCAATCAGTGGATTCAATATTTTGAGGAAACATGGGGTGATCTCTAAAATGTGGGTCTTTCAAAAGCTATATCAACCTTATGATAAGTTTGAATTCCTTGTTACATGGGTTTGGGAAAATATGAATAACAAAACCCACTTCTAATGCTAAAACTACTCCTATAACTAATCCTACACTAACAATTCTAAGAAACCGAATAGAGAGAGACATGTAAGAAAATAAAATCTTAAGCTAAGTGGTGGTGATAACACCAAAATAAGGTAGAAATTTTCCCAAATCCAGATGACACAGATACAAGAAATGTGAGGTTAGGGTCGTAAGAATGAGCTTAATCCAAAAAAAAGAAGACAAAAGAACATGAAGCATGCAAAAGGGTAAAATATTCACACCAAACACAATGTATTCAAGGGAAATAAATAAACCAAACATACATTAATCAGTATTCAAGAGATTACATATAGATACAAGGAAATAAAACACCAATCATGAGTTACATAGGTTGGAAACATGAAGTTTTGCGTTTCGCATAGAAGAGCTAAAAATTATGCTAAGGAAAGAGGGATAAGAACACTTTCAAATTACATAAGCTCTTTTATTTATACAATAGAGCATGAATAAAGAGAGAAAATATAGGGAAAAGAACCGCCAAGATCAAACTATCTACACTTTAAATATTCATTAAATGAGTGTGGGTACTAGGAGATCTTGCATTATTTGTTTGTAGTATAGGTATGGTCACCTCAAAATGAGATAAAAAACTATAGCACAACATCCCTGTACTCTATTGCACACTATCAGAATAATCAGAATGTCAACATACCCCATTAAGTTCTAGTGGTTGGATTGGTTGGCTCTCTAGTTCTAGTTCGGAGAGGATTTACTACCTCCTATGAATTTCATTGGGGTGTTTCAAATTTCCTATGTTCTGCGAACACTCACACTTTGCCACTACTTTTAAAAGAGGAACTATCCTGCACTACCCACAAGATTCTAATCTTTTGACCAATTGATTTTTACATGATAACCAATTTCATTTGTTTTGTGGGTATCTTGTATGAGACCCGTGGAACACAATAAATCACTACGCCCGTGGAACACTTAAATCAACGTTCTGCGACTTTTCAACTTGGTTTCTTTTCTAATTATTATTTCAGTTCCACGTGGCTAACTAAACTTTCTTGCACACCTCGTAGCCTCATTTAAATAATATAACATTGAACTGATGTCCCAAAAATGTCCAAGTCATTGAAATGATCATTCTTTTGTTTCGTGGGTTAGGAGAACCCCTGGACACTAAGTTCATGCATTTTTCGGTAGAATGAAATTATCTCCTGTGGATTTTCTAGAGCATGAAAAATGGTTAATGTATTTATGATGGGTTGTTCAAAATTACATAGGGTGTAATTTTGGACAACAACATCACTGAAAAATTATTTTGAAAATATTGAGTCTAAGTATCTTGACATAATCGATACTAAGATTTGGTGAAGAAGAATATGTATGCTTGACTAGATTATTCAATTACTCTTTGAGAGATTCAACATGGATCCTTTGATTGTGCTCATCAATAAAATTACAATGAATTCCTAGAATGCACACACAGCCAATTTTCCTTTGTTTTTTACATCATCAAATTATACCTTGACATCGTTGAGAACCATTTTCCTAAAATTGGTAAAATTAAACCTTTCAATGTGAATCCTGTGGTGTTTAAAATATAGGATTCCTTTGGTAACAAGATACGATAATTCCATTTGTGAAATTTATTGGATGTTGGGAGAAATATTGTTAATAGAGGTTATCATGATCCCGAGAGACTCTTTGAAATTAAAAATTGAATCTAGACAAGAGTGAACCTTATCGTATATTCTCTTAGATTTGTCAATGATCATGTAGGCCCTGTATTAAAACAAATTCTCAAACCATAATTTGATTGTATGACCCATATTGTTTATTTCCTTAGATAAAAAGGGGTCTCTTGATCTAATACTACTACTAAAACAAGAACTTGAATAGTAGAAGAAGAAATCGGATTGATGACATGTTATATATATGTTATTAATTGTCAATGTTATTCCTTGAGATGGATTGTTTGAGATTTGTACTTTTCCATCCACTGCAAAACTATATCAATAGATTATAAAACATGATAAACATCATTTTCCATATTTGATTAGAAAAGAGTTAATCTAGATATTTCATAATTGGAAACAACCATCTCTCTTTTATCCTTATAAATAATCGGTGTTGATATGTTGGCATATTGATTTCCATGCTTGTTGACAACAAATTTCAAAATGACCTCGGGTTTCTTGGGAGTGATAGAATATGTCATTGATGTAATATCCTCAACATCAATTATGATGTGTTAGATTATTCTTTTCATCTTCTTGATTTCTCTGTGTATCTAAGAGGATACTTCCCTAATCATCTCACCACATAGAACTCTTGCGTTGGTTCAATGTTTCTCTTGTGTTGGTGGTAGATAATTGAATTCAGGTGGGGTCTAAATGGAGTGTTCATATTGGGATGAATATTTTACATAAAATATTCATGATGTGTGTGAGGAGGTTGTGAGATATATTTAAGATGTGAAGGCCCATGTGAGTTGGAGATTTAAATCACTAGAACTTGCACCTGATCCAATACCACTAACTACAAAGAGGTGCTTTTTTATCATCCCTTGAGAATTCAAATTGGTGTGAGTTAATGAATTTTGGATTTATTTTGAGATCCCAAAAAATTTTATTTCCCCTCATTGGCTTCATTTCTCCATTTGGTTTTACCAGTCACAGAAGGTAAACTGTGAGTTGACATTGGTTTCCATTGCTTTCTACTTGTTTAAGTATTGTTGAAGCTTATGTGCCGAGATGAGAGGATGATTGAGTGACTTTGTAAATTATATTTTCATTTTGATTGGATGAACTATGATCTTCATGCATGTTTTTTTCACTTTCTGTATAATTGGCCAATTCTTTTTCATACCAAGTGAGACTTCTCTTGATCACTTGAATAATTTTTTCTTCAAGTGATCTATCATCTCTCTTAGACCAATTAATCTTAGGAAGAGGCGATGATCAAATAAAATAATATGTAGGATCACTCATGGCCAAGTCAATATTAGTAATTCCTCGTGAGACATATTTCAATCTAAATGCCATTATTTGACTTAGATTCATTCAGGAGTAGTCACAACATCACACCTCAAATTCATCTACAAACTAGAAAAATAGTCTTCTACCTCTACATAATGTTTGTATTTTGGGCCAAGAATTCTCTCCTTCAATCCACAAATTTCAAATCCCCATCTTCTCATGAATTTGTGTTGTGTTATAAATGTCATCTCCTTATCCATCATCTATGTGCTACAAAATGACAAAACATTTTACACACACATAGAGATAGGAAAACAAACGCCAGATTTATGTTTCTCATTTAGGAAGAGGTTTACTGATGAAAACTTTTGAAAACATTCCATGAGGACCCACCTAACACTTACATACTTTAGAAATTAGTACAACACTCCATTATATCCACAAACAAAATTGTATAAAAATGTGGGAAATTAAATGAAAATGAACCATGTGCCCCATATGGAAATCGTCTCTTTGTCCTAATGTGAGAATATTTCTTGTGGTTTATTCTCAAGCATTTTGATGATGTAGAAGAGAAAAAAATCATTAACACATCAGAATTGATGTGTGTTTTCTTTGAATTCTATATGCACATAGTAATTACAAGAACTATTTTGGCCCAGTGTCGTTGTGACTCTAGTTTCCAGACCCAAGAAGATTCTTCTTTGTGATACACCATAAACGAGGTAAGAAGTCATGTCGAAATAGCCAGTCATATTTACTTCAATCATCTACTTATGTAATGTATAACTTATTCTAGGATGACACATATGAAATTGTACACCCATAGCTGGAAGTAGCGTGTAGAAGGGATGTCAAACACTCAACTCAGTAAGGTGATCATGTCTCCGTTTTCAACTCATAACTTAATGTGAGGAAGTTATTTGGGAAGCCAATTCACATGAGTTATTTTGGTGACCAACCAATTATTGTTCATGATTTTGGAGAATCATAGTGGGTCTTCATCCTAGTATTGGTGTGAAGATTCCTGTGTGATTTCATAAATCTTCTCGTATTCAGGGATTCAAGGTATCTCTTCAATGTGTTAAGGGGTGACTAGGAGGATGGGCTCATTGTTGTTGTTAAAAATGTTTCTCTTCTCATGGTCGTAATGTTCTGCACGTGCAATGAAAATCTCAGGGTATTGAACTGACACTAGGAAGGCTACTGCTTTTGGGAAAAAACTATGATACACATGTTGAGAGAACACCGTATGAACCTTAGATCACATTCTATCACAAAATTTACCCATATTGACATGCCTAAGGTTCATGTCAGTTATATGGTCATAGTCTGAAATGAGTATGGACGTGTGTTTTACAACTTGGAATCTATATTTTAATGTCAAATTATTTCATGTTGAAATTATGGAATAGAATTGAGAAACAATAACCAATGGAAACAAAACTTGTTGTGTCAGGTCACTATCTCCAGGTCCACCACAAAAGATAAAAAATTGGGATTTTATTAAATTTATGCTTTTACAATATAAATTTTATTTCATTTTTCATGTTTTCATTGACATGACATCTTGTATGTTTTTATAATTTTACAAATTGAACTCTTCATCGCACTCATGCTCCTCTATAATTATTACTCGCAACACAAACACCATGAAAATGTAAAACCCATGAAGCTATGGTCTCATCTAAGTTATGGTGGGTAAGATCATGATGTTTGCAGCCCAATGCACTCGAAATATGGTACCTAAGTGTTATTACATAAATCTAAATACTTCTTGAAAGTATCTCTAAAACTTGTTTGCAGCTTTCTTTCCATGCAATTGTTAGTGAAAAAGTGCACACCTCTTTTTGGTGATAAACGTCTTCTTTAACAAGTAAATTATTATTGTTTTTAGTGTGGCCAAGATTTAAACTATATTGTCTTTGTGATATGCATACAAGACAAATCATAGTATTTATTTATTCTCCACATATGCTTTATTTCCGCTACCTCCTCTATAACATCCAGCTTTCTTTACACGTTGGTATTTCTTTCGGCCTCCATATAGGTTAGCAACTTTTTATAGTCTCAACAAAACGATTTTTCATGTCTTTTCTAGATTTCTCGGTCTTTATGTGTAAAACTGGAGATTATATCCTGCTCTCATGCGGCTAATCTGCTTCATTTGCAGGCTTCAATATTCTCTTTGATAGGAATTTTTATATTCTTTCCATACCAGATATTATCATGTGTGTAGACTATTAAACTCCACTTATTTGGGTTTGACCCTTTTCTACTTTATCTGCTTCAGATAAGCTTTTTGTTTTGTTTATGTTTACCCAAGCGTATTTTCTCTTTTGTAAGGGTTGGGTTTATTTCTTTTTTCTTTCATCCATTCTCTGTATCTATTGTTTTGGATGCGTGGTGAAAACATATTCTTTATGCAGGATTTTAAAATGATTTATTTGCTCAATTCATTTGCAAAGTCCTTGCCTTTATATTTCTCAGTACGAGCTCCATATGTGTTTGATTGAGCTCTTATAACTCTTTTCATATGCGAGCCTCAAACCTTAATTTTCCATGTCATTGGCTTGACTACTTATTTCTTGACCAAGCCTTACAAGATCTTTCAATATGAGAGCTTCACTAATGTTGTTTACATGATATTTCAAGCTTTTCTTTGAATAGATTGACGTCATGCTTAAATTTATATTACGATCTTCTATTTCCTCTTACGAACTATGAAATCATTCATAAAAAACCGTGTTATACTTTGTATTCTTCCATTTTAATTTGGTATTTCAAGTCATCTCATTTAGTATGTCGTAAATATGTGCCTCTTCAACACGTGATGCTTAAAGAATAGAATGGAAAAAGAAAATCATTTTTTTTTTGGTTCCTCTTCTAACTATTTCCATCAATTACGGGGAGTGGGAGAATAAATGTGAGAGATAGGTGGGAAGCGGGAAGAAGTTTTCCAGTTTCCAATTTTGGCTTCTAGAAAACTTCCCCATGGTGAGTCGGGAGAATTCCCTGCATGGGTTTCATGCAGTGAAGTTTTAATTTTGTATCCACCTGATAAGTGGTGGATGGTGAAGTGGGAGTCAACTTCCACTTCACTATCTGTCACTTACAAATTTGATTAATTAACATTATTGATAATATTAATATTATTAATATAAATAATTAAATGGACAACTTTAATTAGTAAAATTAATAACGTTAATTAATTAATACAATTAATTTAATTAATAATTAGATTAAAATAATTTATTAAATAGTTAAAATTAATTCTCTAGAGAAACATGATATATGAGGTAGGCATGGAGAGAAATGATAATGTCAAAGATATAGGTGAAAACAATATTATGACCATAGTAACTAGGCCATGGGAGAGGATGAAAAACAAGGATGTTTTGAAATGGTGTGGGAAAATAAGTTACTTTAATGTGCAGATTTTTTAACTGTTTTTTGAAATCTTAGTGAGTTTTAAATATTGGGAAAAAAAATCTGATCTTGGACTCATAAGGACACAACAACAAACTCAAATAATTTTTTAATAGAAATTTTGACCCAAACAAATGTCATAATTAAGGGTAACAAGGACAATAAGAAAGGAAACAAAAAAACATGAGAAAAAGGAGAAAACACATAAACAAAACCTAATTCACCTATATACATGGTTGGGAACCACCAACCATTACTTATTATAGTGCTTGAAATACTACCCACTTTAAAGTAGTGGGACATGAGTGTAGACACTAAAATTAGGTCGCACTCCCCTTGGTCTCTTGTGAAATAAATACCTTGAACACATCCACTTAGCCATGGCCCCCTTCACCCCACTATAATATTAATTTAATTAATTTAATTAAATTAATTCATTATCCTCACCATATTTATTATTTAAATATCCTAATTGGGATAATGCCCACATATACACCTCATCTAGCCACCTCACCCTAAGACCTATTCTTAGTATATTGCCATAACTAACTAAGACTTACCCAAACCCTAAAAATCAATGCCTACATTCCCTCTAACCACATTCCTTCCCGTTAGAAGGAAGCTTCCATGTTAATCCACGGAGGAAACGAAACAAGATCCCAAAAAATCAAGGGGACCTACATAGTTTAGTAAACCTAGGAAATCCCACCCTAACCAACGCCGGTTACCCTTAACCGCCGCCGGTTAAGCCGGAACCGTCGTCGGTTACTGTTAGTGCAAATTAGGAGCACCCCTGGATGTTTTCTCAGATTTCTAGTTTGATAATGAGCATCCAGTGTGATTGCACAACATTGAATCTTTTCCCCAAGTGTGGGACTTGCAAAATGGGAAAAACTCTCCAGATTAAACGCTGGTTCCTCTACTCCTCTGATCAGATATATGCATGAAATTTGTAGAGGTTTAAACTCAAAATCCTACTCTAATTTTGCCAAGGAGACAAGGATAGAAGAGAGAAAAGAAGACAAAACTAAATTAACAAGGTGATACACCAAAGGAGTGGTGAACATCTACTTCTGTAGATTGACACAGATTATAAAAACGTAACACAAATCATGCACGAATTGCTAAAATTGTAATGAAGGATCAGAATGAAGTAAACAACACAAGAAAGGATTGAAAAATCATTCACAGAGCTTGCATTGTCATTTCCATTTTTAAATATAGTGCATTACAATAGCAAAGAGGTAGAAAACTTGTTACAGTCCTAAAAGAGGTCTGATATTCCACAAATTCACTTGCCAAGGTGAAGAAGGGAGCCTATTGTTCATAAAAAATGTCCAACCCTTTATAAATGAGCCAAATATGGCTTTTAACAATGAAAACCCAAGCTCAGGAAAGAGAAATGCAAGAAAAATGAAATGAATGGTTCAACCACCGACCAGAACCATCAAAATAGCATGGGTACCCTTAAAAATTCATTCCCCAATATTTCGACCATGTTAGAGAAGAATGGAAGACATAATGCATTAAAAATGGTGGTTGAATGTCAGTTCTGCTCTTTTCCCCATGCCAAAGGTGTTTTTTGATTTTTCTCTTACCAAACTCCATCAAAAAACAAAATTGAAGGTTCCATTGTGTAGAGGACTTCAATAGCTTTCCAATGACACTAAAATCGAGAAAAACAGAGCTCTGGTTTGAAAGATATGCCCCTCTAAAGATTTAGAACAAAACAAGGCAAAAATCGGGTCGGTGGGCCAAAACCCAAATTTTTTCCCCTTTTTTTTTGAGTTTGGGAAAAAATTCCCAACAAACTCCACCCCCCCACCACTCTGATGCCACATGGCACATTTTTATTAGCTCACAGGTTCAACCGGCCATTCTACGCCTTTTTTGAGCTTTGGAAAAAATTCCAAAATCCCTCCGTTGCTCTGTCGTTCCATCGCCACGTGTCATCTTCTTATTCACTGGCGGGGGTTGTGCTCTAAATTTTCCTTTGCATTGCTAACCACTGTCCCAAATAGGACATGTGGCACCTTCTTATTCACTATGGTCCTTTGGGCCGGGTTTTCCTTTTTTGCCCTTACCTATTTTGGTGAAAAAACAATTTTTTTCGCACCCCTCTGACTCTCGCCGGCCTTATGGACACTTGTCGCTCTCCCATTGGTTTGCGGGGTTTCAGACCAAATTTTTTGTTTATGCCCCCCACCGAAAACTTTATAAAATTTTCTAACTAACCTCTGCCGACCTGCCATTCTACCACTACATGGCACATTTTGATTGGTCCACGGTCCTTCACAGGGAAAATTTCCCTCCAAAACTCTGCCAAGCCATAACTTACAAAATACAAGGAGTTATAAGGAAAATTTTACCTTTCTAGAAAGGTGAGAAAATTATCTATCTGATGAAGCCATTTCTAGATAATTTTGAGTGCCTAAAAATTTGAAAAAATTGACTAAGGCACAAGGAAGGAAGAAATGAAAGAGAGTTAGCTAAAAATAAGCAAGGGACTTATTTTGGATAACAATTTTGGTGACTCAGAGGGGTCATCTGCTTTCTGGATGAATGATCAGCTTCCTAAAGTAATCCATAGGGCATGGAGTCATCAACTTAACTACTTGGCACTCTCAACTCATTAGGAAATTTCATGAAAGAATATTGTGAGAGTAGAACATCACTTGATCTGGAGTATGGCCTGCAAAGATGCATTCTTGGGACAACAAAGCTTGTGCCGAAGCACTTAGGAAAATGTAAAACTAAGCTAAAAAAAAAAATGTGCACAAGCACTTTGAGGAATGAAAATATAAGCTAATATGTACAAGGTGAGGAGCTTCCCTTGTAGTAGCAATGCTTTAGATGGATTTTATTAACTGGAATCTGCAGTTCTTCACCATCCAATGTAGACAATTGGAAGGCATTGCTATTCGTACATTTTGTGACAATGTAGGGGCTACTCCAAATTGCATCAAACTTTGAATACCTTCCTGACTTTTCTTGGTCTACATCCCATTTCAACACTAAATCTCCAACTTGGAAGGTTTTAGCCTTAGCTTTCCTATCAAAGGTTCTCTTGATCAAGGCTTGGTCCTTCTCCATTGTTTGGGTTGCATGCTCACTGATTTATTTCAGTTCCATCAATTCTCCATATCTAACCTCCATGGGTTCAAACTCCAACAATTATAATTGCTTCATGAGTTCCAATGTTGGCAAATCAAGTGACATAGGCAAGATTGTCTCTCTTCCATAAACAAGTCTGAATGGAGAGTTACCTGTGGATCTCTTGGGAGTTATCCTATCAGCCCATAAGGTTGATTTAAGTTTAGTGTGCTAAGTACTCTGATTTTCATCAAGAGTCCTCTTGATGATTTTTAATCAGTTCTTGTTGGTAGACTCAGCTTGGCCATTACCTTGAGGGTGATAATTTGATGAAGTGCTCAGATAGATCCCATTCTTAACAGCCCATTCAGTTACCTTTGATCCTATAAATTCCAATGCATTATCTGATATTATAGTGGAAGGTATACCAAATCTTGTTACTATCCCTTCATACAAGTCTAGAATGCTAGATTCATTTGCCTCTTTGAGTGCCACCACCTTAGTCCATTTGGTGAAGTAATTTTTTGCTATTAGAATCCACTTGTGTCCTTGGCTTGAGTTTGGGTTAATGACTCCAATGAAGTCCAAACCCCATTGCATGAATGGTTGGTCAACTAAAATTGAGTGCAATGGGAGGGCTTCTAACCTTTCTTTTCCTGTGAAGAATGCACAATTTTTGCACCTTTTGATCCATGCATAACAATCATTAAACACCTTGGGTCAATAATAGTCAACTTTCATAATCTTGAGGGATGTCACTCTTGGAGAAAAATGACCCCCGGCTAATCCACCATGGAACTATTCTAACATTATCTTAATTGGATTTTCCCCAATGCATCTCAGTAGTACTCCATTTATATCTTTTTTGAACAAAACACCATCAACAAGTGTATATGGAATAGCCTACAATCTGAAGTGTCTTCTCTTGGTTTTGTTCATCTCTGGAGGGCATAGGCGTATTTGTAAGAAGTGCATTATGTCTTGGGTCCAGCAAGGAGTGAGCATACCCCCATTCTCTTCTTTAACACATCTTTGCTCTTGGTTATCTTGCAACGCCAAAAATACATGCTTCCCATTGCTTGCTTCCATTGATTTTCTCAAGACCAACTGCTCATACAATCCATTTCCTCATACTAGCTTAGTGACTTTGATCTCAATTTCATACTCCATGACATGAGTAATCCATCCTACATGTTGTTCATTTAGGTCTTTGTTGAGGAGGAAGTCCTTAACTCCCACATGAGAAACCAACAATTGAACCTTGTTGTTTGAAACTAGATGCTTAAATCTCTTCAAGCTCCTAATCACTGCAAGAACATGCTTCTCAATGAAGGAATACCTCACCTCATAGTCCTCTAAGCTTTGGCTAAAGAAGGAAATTCACTGCTCTGCATTTTCTTTGTTCTGTTGTACTAAAATTACAGAAATTGTATCATTACCACCAAATGCATAAAAGATAAAATCCTTAGAGAAATTTGGGTTAATAAGAGTTGGAGCTTGTGAGATAGCTTCTTTGATTAACTCAAAACTTGCCTTACCTTCAGCTATCCATTTGAAAGAAATACTTTTCTTCAACATCATGGTTATTAGCTTGACAAGGGCTATAAAGTCTGGAACAAACCTTTGAACAAAATTGATTCTTCCCAAGAAACTTTGAAGGGCCTTCTTGTGACTTCATAATGGAAGTGTTTTTATTGCTTCAACTCTCTCTGGATCAATTGCTAATCCCTCTTTGGAAATAATGTCGCTGAGGGGATTTCCCTCATGAGCTAGGAAAATACATTTTTTTAGATTCAAGGATACCCAAAATCTTCTACATCTTTAGAATACTTGTCTCAAATGAAAGAGATGATCTGCTGCACTTTTAGAAAATACAGTAATATCATCTAGGTATATCAGCACTATTTTGTTGATCAATCCTTTAAACGCCATATCCATTGCCCTTTGGAAGGTAGCTCCGGCGTTAGACAACCCAAATGGCATTTTCCTATATGCATAGGTTCCCCATTTTGTGGTGAATGTTGTTTTGAATTGATCATCCTCCTTTACCATGATCTGATTATACCCTGAATAACCATCTAGCAATAAAAACCACTTAAAGCCAACAACAACTTGCAAAATCTGCTCCACAGAAAGAAGTGGGTAATGATCCTTAAGGGATGCTCTATTCAAATCTCTAAAGTCTACACAAAATCTAATTTCTCCACTATTATTTCTAACTAGAACCAAGTTTGCAACCCAAATTGAATGCTTGATGGGAAATATGATATTTGCCTCTATTAACTTATTCAATTCCTTCTTCATGAGAGGCTCCATGTGTGGATTGACTAGTATTTGTTTTTCCTGATGGGTTTAGCACTTGGATCTAACTAAATTGTGTGTTGAGCTAGCTTGGGATTGAAACCTCTCAAGTCTCCATAGCTCTAAGCAAATATATCTAGGAACTCTTGGAAAAGTTGCATGAACTCATACCTTTTTTGCTTGGTTGCCACTTTACCAATTTGAAGTGATTTGCCTTATCCCACTAAGATGGGCACTGAATCTTCTCCCTTGACTTGGATGTTTACTTTATCTCTCCTAAATTGATCATTAAGATTAAAGATGGACTCCAAAGTGACAAGTCCTTTTGGTAGTTTTTTGGTTTTCAGCTGTACCACTTGATCACCATACTGTTGTTCTAACTTTTCCTGATTCTTGGCTGAGAACTCAGCTTCTTCTTACAAGAAATTGATGATTTGTTGGTCACTTTCAAACACTTGCCAACTTACATTATTGTCTGGCACTGATAGCCTTACAATCGCATGAATTTTTGGCTTCACTTTATCTTCCTTGATACTCTGCACAACATCAAAGGCTGCTCCAACTGCTACAAGTCTACCAGCAGCTTGGTTTTCTTTCTTAGGGATGGAGTTGATGCCAAAGCCTTCAAAATCCTCAATGAGGTCCCACACCCTATTATTATAACTCTTGAGTAGATCATTTTTGGCATCATGTTGTCCTTTAACTTGATTAACAATCATCTCACTATCACCAAAGACTTATAAGTTTTTGATACCTCTCTTTCTTGAACAATTTAATCCTTGTATCAAAGCTTCATATTCAGTAGTGTTGTTAGAACATGAAAACTGAAATCTAAAAGCTGAATAATACTTAATGCCTTGAGTTGAAACAAACATATCTTCCCCTCTTTCACCTTGTATACTTCTTGATCCATCAAAGAATAGTTGTCATACCTCATTTTCATCTTTATGGTTTGGCTTGGTGATGCTAGGAATAGGTTGATTTTATTCATGTATGTAATAAATTCCTAGTTTAGATTCCTCTATTTCCTTGTAGGGATCAAAAGCATGTAACTTTTTTGTCCATTCATCAAGAGTCAAATTTGGGATGATTCCAACTTTGGTGTCAACTTCATCAGTGCCTAGATAATCCTCTTGATCAAATGCTGAATAGTTGGCATTGATTGGGCTTGGAGTATGAGACTCAATGTGAAATTTTGCAATAGGTTCGGACCTGATTGTGGCCTTAGTTCTATATCTGGTCTGAAACAACATGTGTGACCAATCAGTAGATAAATAGCCTTCAATTCTAGCTGTGAAATCCCTTGATAGACATAGGGTAAAAAATGGTGGTAAATCTATCACTGACACATCTTGTAAAAAAGTGACACTAGGGCATGCATGCAAAGTGAGGCTCAAATATTTAATTACCCCAAATTTGGTTACTGCTGTCCCATCTAGTTGCACCACCCCTTTGGATATGACTTCATATTGGAGGCCTAGCTAATTAGCTATTTTCTTGGGCATCACATAACTACTTTCCCCAGAATCAATCATATAATTATGTACTAGTTTATCCCCAGTGATCAATGAAACATAGAATGGAGGGGGCTTCAACACTTTACCTTGCTATCCTCCAAGCTTCCCCTTAGGCTGAGCAAAATTTGTGAGTACCTTCTCTTGCATATGAGCTTGTTGATTTGAAGTTGACCAATCCTTCATGGCAGCTTGTAGTAGATCCCTTTCGCCTAGGATGGATAGTGATTCCCACATAGATATATTCACATTTGTCTTCTTCATTTGTTCAATGATGCTAAATGGGGATGAAACATATCTTTGCTACCCCTTAGCATGCACATTATTTTCTTATATATGGGCTGCAATAGCTGGTATTTGAGCTAGTCTAGAAGGTGGCTTGGGCTGTCCTTGCACATTTGGAACTGCATTTTGCTTACCAAAACTTTGTTGAGTGATGGAAGGTTGTGGATCACCTGGAGCTAATGACTTCCCTTCACTAATATTCCTCTTCTTTGACCATGTGTCAGCTGCTACATTCTACGAAATTGTTTGATTCATACCACAAAAATCTTCAGCCTACCAGTTCACAAGTGTAGTCTCATTTGGAGTTGTATTTTGCTGAGATGTTTCTTGTTGTTGGTTTATTTCTTGACTCACCTCACTCTCTATGCCAGTTGTTGTGACCATCAAATCTTGGTTCAAAGCACCATTGAAGCACATAGACTGGTTTTGAGGTTCATTACATGGGAAACACCAATCATACTCTTAAGTAATATTATTTTGCACTGACACTAAGGCTTTAGAGGTAGATGCAACATTGGGGTTATAGGGCTGAAATGGTCTATTAGTAGGAGGTCTTACTTGATTTTGATTTGCAGCTGGATTGGGTGGCCTATTAGGATGATATGGTTACCTATTAGGCTGAGTTTAAAACTAATAAGAAGGTCTAAAACTTTGGGCTTGTTGCCTCTTGAGTGTAGCCAACTCATTGCCTAAATTTTGTAATTATTTCATGATTTCTTGAAGTTCATTTGAGGCACTAGAGGATGAAGTAGAAGTTTCACTTGAACTCTGATTTCTAGGAGTGGGAATAGGAGCTAAAGTAGGTGCTTGACTAGTGCTTGGGTTTTCCAAGTTTGGATATAAGGGCATGGGATGCCTAGGCACCATTTTACCAGCTTGGATCAAACAATTCTCAGCCCTAATGGAAATGCTATAAGCTACAGGTATATTTACACCTCCCATGGATTGGATTAACATAGAAATATCAGAATTCAAAGCTTTGAGATAGTATAAGAAAACACCTTCAGCTGTTGGCCTTACTGCTACTGGGATTCTATCCCATGTCCTTTAAAATCTGAAGTTGAAGTCTATTAGTTGCTCATTGGGAGCTCTTTTGATAGTTGTTAGTTGTTCCAGTAGAGAAAAATTATGCCCCTTTTCTCCAAACCGATCATAGAGAGCTATGCATAAATGGTTCCAATTTTGGATAGACCCTACCCCAAGACTCCTAAACCATTACAAGGCTTTTCCTTTGAATGGAGATGCTAGCAATTTGATAGAAATTTTCATCTCAACAATCTCATGGATTGCACAAACATTAGAAATGTCTTTGACATGATCACCAGGAGTGGTCTGATTTTCTCTAGTAAAGTATGGGATGTTATTCAATGCTGCAACTAGAACAAGGTTTTGTGCATTGAGAGCAAGTGGGCTGCTGCCAATAAAGTTGACATAAGGGTTGTTTTGTGCCATTATGATTGACCTGAGAACCCTTGTTGATTGGGTGAAAGGTCTACCAGGTGGAGGAGTTGATAGAGTTTTGTTTATTGGAGATGGAAACCTTTGAATTCTTCTTCCCCTCTATCTTCTTCCTGGGGATAACTAAAAATACTCAAAACATCCTTATTCTCTGGCCCTTGACCTTGTTTGGATCCTTCTCATGAATCTTCAGACTTAGACTGCTGAGACCAGTTGATTTAATCTCTTTGGAGTCGCTAGATGTGTAAATCAGGGCTCTTTTAAGAAAGGAACTTAAAAAAAAATGCACATCAAATTTGTTGTAATGAAGATGAAGACCTCTAAGGTCCCACCAGGCATGCCAAAATTGTTAGTGCAAATCAGCAACACCCCTGGATGTTTTCTCAGATTTCTAGTTTGATAATGGGAATCCAGTGTGATTGCACAACATTGAATATTTTCCACAAGTGTGGGACTTGTAAAATGGGAAAAAACTCTTTAGATTAAAGGTTGGTTCCTCTACTCCTCTGATCAGATATATGCATGAAATTTGCAGAGGTTTAAACTCAAATTCCTACTCTAATTTTTCCAAGGAGACAAGGATAGAAGAGAGAAAAGAGGATAAAGATAAACTAACAAGGTGATACACCAAAAGAGTGGTGAACATCTACTTTTGTATATTGACACATATTATAAAAATGCAACACAAATCATGCACAAATTGCTAAAATTGTAATGAAGGATCAGAATGAAGCAAACAACACAAGAAAGGATTGAAAAATCATTCATAGAGCTTGCATTGTCATTTCCATTTTTAAATACAGTGCATTACAATAGCAAAGAGGTATAAAACATGTTATAATCCTAAAAGAGGGCCAATATTCCACAAATTCACTTGCCAGGGTGAAGAAGGGAGCCTGCAGT
The DNA here is from genome assembly GCA_019776745.2 of Taxus chinensis. Taxonomy (NCBI): domain Eukaryota; kingdom Viridiplantae; phylum Streptophyta; class Pinopsida; order Cupressales; family Taxaceae; genus Taxus; species Taxus chinensis. Next base: position 491,111,531 of record CM034146.1, read on the forward strand.
TCATAAAAAATGTCCAACCCTTTACAAACGAGCAAAATCTGGCTTTTAACAATGAAAACCCAAGCTCAGGAAAGAGAAACATAGGAAAAATGAAATGAATGGTTCAACCACTGACCAAATCCATCAAAATAGCATGTTACCCTTAAAATTTAGTTCCCCAATATTTTCAACCATGCTGGAGAAGAATGGAAGCCATAATGCATTAAAAATGGTGGTTGAATGTCAGTTCTGCTCTTTTCCCCATGCTAAAGGTGTTTTTGATTTTAATCTCACCAAACTCCATAAAAAACAAAATTGAAGGTTCCATAGTATAAAGGGCTTCAATAGCTTTCGAATGACACCAAAATCGAGAAAAACTAAGCTCTGGATCGAAAGATATGCCCCTCTGAAGATTTAGGGCAAAACAGGGCAAAAATCAGGTTGGTGGGCCGAAACCCAAAAATATTCCCCTTTTTTTTGGAATTTGGGAAAATTTTCCTAAAAAAATATGCCCCCTACCACTCTGATGCCATGCGGCACATTTTTATTAGCTTGTGGGTTCAACCAGCCACTCTATGCCTTTTTTGAGCTTTGGAAAAAATTTCAAAATCCCTCCGCTGCTCCGTCATTCCGCCGCCAAGTGTCTTCTTATTAACTAGCGGGGGGTGTGCTCCAAATTTTCCTTTGCGTTACCGACCACTACCCTGAACAATACATGTGGCACCTTCTTATTCACTATGGGCCTTTAGGTTAGGTTTTCCTTTTTCACCCTTACCTATTTTGGTGAGAAACCAAATTTTTTCGCACCCCTCCGACTCCCACCAGCCTTATGGACATGTTTCACTCTCCCATTGGTTCGCGTGGTTTCAGACCAAAAATTTTCTTTGCGCCCCCTGCCGAAAAATTTGGAAAATTTTCTAACTAACCTCCCCTGACCCGCCATTTTGCCGCTATGTGGCACATTTTGATTGGTTTGTGGGCCTTCCCAGGGGAAATTTCCCTCCAAAACTCCACCGAGCCATAACTTGCAAAATACAAGGAGTTAGAAGAAAAATTTTACCTTTCTGGAAAGGTGAGAAAATTCTCTATCTGATGAAGACATTTCTAGATAATTTTGAGTACCTAAAAAGTGGAAAAATTTGACTGAGGCACAATGAAGGAAGAAATGAAAGAGATTTAGCCAAAAATAAGCAAGGGGGCTATTTTAGATAACAGTTACCATTTAACCTCCAAAACAATATTATTTTGAGGTTGGCACATTTTTGAGAGATAATCACATATTTTGACAACAAGTGACAAAACTAGAGCTGCATGAAAACAGAGCCAATGTTAGTATACACATCAGAGCATCCATAACCAGTACCTAAAGTAATCACACATCCATCTGCCTTTAAGGGAGCATTCGGGTAAGTGCCAGCACTACATCAAGTTCATTCCATTTAATCACCCACCATTACCAACCAGGCATCAAGCTCATACAAACAGTAAGTTTTTTCAACCAGCACTTACCCATTTATCATTTGGTAGATCCTTTTACATTTGTTACTAGCTTCTACTTTCATTTCCATTCCCTTATCATTTACCTCCATGCAAACTTGACCATATTTTTATCCACACCCTTACATTTCCTATACCTAGACCTTAATCATTCCTATGCATACCTTAGATCCATATGAATCTTACCATTTCCTTTCCATCTTCACCTAACCTCAGATCTATCACCCAGCCAAGTTTTTATTGAGTTTCCTATACCCTAGCCATATCGATGCTGGTTACCCACAACCGTAATCGGTTAGCCTAAATTGATACCGGTCATACCATACCAACATCGGTCTCTGTGTCTTTTGACCAAAACCTAGATTAGAGCTTAAAACCTCCACTAAGTACCCAAAATAGCCCAGAATCTCACCCTGACTAGCACCAATACCTTAACAGTGACCTTTACCTTTAGATTCAATCATATCTTAGCTCGTTGTGAACGAATTTGTTTATTGTAGACGAATGAGATACCTGAATCATTTTAACTACAGTAGGATTTCCTTTATTTCTCACATTAATTTTCTTTAAAAAGTGGATTGATAGTTGTTTAGGAAGTATCACACTTTCTGGATCTAGCACACACTAGGTAGTCCACTGCATATATTTTTTAACTTTTATTTGGTGGTATTATTTTCCATTTCAGGTAGTTCCTCCAAGAAAAAAAGAATCTCTCATGATCAATTGTGGATTCAAAAGTCATATGCATGCAACAACCAACAACTAACATTTCAACAGGTATTCCTCCTAACCCATTACACTTGTTTGTTTCTTCAACATTTGAAGAAATGCTCTAGAATTAGGTGAAACATTTTGGCATGCCTGGTGGGACCCATTCGGGGTTCTTTGCATTCTGTCATTTCTAAGTGAAAATATTATATGTTTGTTTCTTTTCTAAAAATTTTTTACATTAAACTTTCTCCCCTGGAATCTTCTTCTCTTCTATTTTCTAAAAGCAATCGTATTTTGGTGCTTAAAATGAACATTTCTTCCCTTTCATTAGTATTACATTAGTGAAAGAGTATCCATTCTCTTGTTCATCTATTTGTGGCATCGAAGTCTACATTTTGATTTGGGTTTAAAAATCATTGCATTTCATTCTACTTTTCCACATTAGCTCACATTAATTGAGGGCAACCTATATGTTAGAAGTCATTCCTAGCTGATGTTTGACAAACGAATCATAGAAAGCACTTTCTTTCTCTTTCTTTCTCTCTGAGTCTTATCCAAACACCACAAAAAAACACATTCTTAAAAAACATCTCACCCGGAAGAAGTTGTAGGTGATCACACGATCACAGCACAGTGGGCACCCCGTTGGTTATCTATGTCCAGTACCCCATCAGAGGACAGCCCGCCCCCGCCATAACATACTTGAAACCTCTCCTTGTAGATATCATTCTTCGTAGGAAGCTATCCTCACCAAAAAATTATATTCTAAATTTCATACGGTAGTCCTTAAAATAGCATAAGCTGAACAAACATAACAGAAAAGGAACTCTTAAAATCATATTTTTCTTAGTTTTTCTATTTGGCTTACATTTTGAGGTGAGAGGATTCGTTCTTCATTTTCTTATTTCCCCTTTGCATGCTCCTAATCAAAGTTGGTGTATTCCGACTTCATCTGAGTGTGCATGGACCATATTCTCATCATACTCAAAATTCTAGGTTTGATTCCACATCAAATTTTAACTCACAACCACATTTTTTTCATCACTGTTTCAATTTCATAGTAACCGGTGTCGGTCCAGCGACCATCGTCGGTTACCTTCTGACCATCATCGGTTTAACCCAACCAGTGTCGGTTCCCTGTTCTTTTGGTTAACCTACCCAAAAGGACACCTATTCACCTTCTTTTCTTTTCAAAGTCTATATCACTATCAGCATATTCACTTTACTAGTAAATCCCATTAGCATCTTACATACTTGGTAGATTATTAGCCTTTCACCATATTTTGACCAACTTTCCACTTTCCACATTGACCGAAAGTGGTTACCTATGACCAGCATCAGTTTAACCTAATCGGCATCGGTTAGCCTGTGTCATTTTCTAGTTGACACGTTATCCCCAATTCACCTACCACCATTGGTTTATCTCATCTCCATTGTATTTATGTGTCATTTAGAGAAAGTAGTCTCACCATGTTAATACCTGTTCACATAGTACTGACGCATCGACAAGCAAGTGCCCTCGTATTCCACGCCAGTTGTCAACCAATCCCACCTAGCCCTTCACCACCTTCTATTTTATCACCCATGAATCCTATCCAACCTATCTCTATCACTACTAGAGACAAGGAGTTCGCACAACTCCTTGACCAAAATCCCACCACCTTGCAATTTTACCTTTCCCACTTGTCCACTCGAGATGCCTCAATTCAATTAATATACGGCATGCTCGTATCTATCCCCCTAACTCTCATTCCCACTCTTGCATTAGCCCCATCTGGCTCCATGCTGCCTGCATCTACCTTACCCACAGTCATTTCATAGCTATGCCCTATACCCACTATGACTACCATGTCTGCTACATCCATTGCACCCGCCACATCCACTATACCTTTGCCAACCACCCAGAACATACCCTCATCCGCGCCTATTGTCTCACATATACCCATAGCTACACAACCACCCCTAGTGTCGGTGACCCCTACCCCTTTTCAAAACAACATCCTTTCTATTCCGCAATCTTTAGCCCCCATTGCCACTAGGGTCACCACGACCCTTCCACCTCCATATACGTACTATCAACAGCCTCCTGTTTCATCTATTATTCACTTTGAGTACGTACCCCCTATTTTGCTACCTTCTTCTCAATCTACCTATACGGGAGCACCATATACTGGAATTCCACCCCCGTTATATGCCCAACACTAACCCTCTTACGCTAGAAGAGTCACCCATCCATCACAACCTACCAACGACCTGATTAAGTTAATGATGGACAAGATGTAGACATTAGAGGCATCAGTTTCTGGCTCCTGCAACACTGTCACCTACGATGAGATTTGTAATGAGCCTATACACCCATCCATTCCTATCTGTCCATATCCCATGCATTTGGAAATGCCTAAATTCAACCATTTCAATAGAAAAGAAAACCCGCATCAGCATTTGTGGTCTTTTAAACACGGGTGTTATCTAATCGCCCATGATGATGCTTTTCTTTTGAGGACCTTTCCCATGTCTCTGACTGGACCCACATTAGATTGGTATAGTGGGTTGCCTAGAAACTTTATATTCTCATTTAATCAGGTATCCAAATCCTTCTTGGATCACTTCTTTGTTAATATCATTAATAAGGTTATCATGACTGACCTATACTCTACGCATTAGTATGATGATGAATCTATCGCATTTTTTGTTACTTGTTGGCGAAGCTTGATCAATCAACTCACATTCCAACTAACGCAAAACGAACTCATCGAGCTATTCACGTGGGCTTATGCTAGACATATCTCGCCGACCCTGCAGGTCCAAACTTTCCAAACCTTCAATGAAGCATTCACCATGGCATGAAAGCTAGAGATTCAGGCCATCGAAGAGAAGAAAATCCAACTATGTAATAAGAAATTGAAATTTAAGTCGAATGATGCCTCTTCTTCTTCAAAACCCCTGATCAATTATTTAAAAGTGAAGGGAACCAATAATTCAGTGGTACTCAAAGCTGGCCCATCTCATTCATTAAATCAGGCTAGCCCCTCGTCTAATCTCTCACCCATTCAGACTTTTCAATTAAGATGGGAACAACGGAAATACACCCAAATTGGGGAGCCTTATTCTTCTATCTTAGAAAAGATCATTAAATATGGGGCCATCACCCTTCCTCTCATGAAACCACACACTGGTTTTGAACCTACTTACCCCACACCCACATGTTATAAATAACATGACTTCTATAACTATCATTGAGTAAAGGGTCATAGTGACAACAATTGCATCACTTTAAAAAACATTGTCCAAGAAATGCTTGAGAAAGGCGAGTTAACTGTGGATAATCCTAATGCACCTGCCAATAAAAACTTACACATCTTCAAGAAATCCCTTTCCTACTCATGCCCCTTCTTCTGATCAAACTAGAGATACCTCAACTCATGATAGTCATACCCGTGAGGTCCATGCTATTTTTAGCGATGCACCCATTGCTTCCCAATTACCTCATATTCCTTCCATCGAGGAAATCCTAGCTCAAATTCCTCCACCTACACTTGAACCCACCTCACCTATTCCTCCACCCACAAAGGAACACCTTTCACCTCCTTCATCACCCGTAGAGGAGCCTTCCATTAATATCGAGACTATTTCACCCTTGGATTCTCCACCTAGAGAGCCATCACCCGTAGTACCTCTCTAGCCCACAGAAGAGTACCCATCATCTCCTCCACCGATAAAGGAGCACCCATCATCTCCTCCACCTATCAAAGACCCAGTAGAGATACATTTTCCTCTAGGTGATCATTCTCCATCACCTACCTAAGATCATGTAGACCTACTTTCGGCTCTCTTACCCACAGAAGCTGAAGCTAGAAAATTCCCCATCTCTAGGAAAAATTTTATGGGAATTTCCATTAATTCCTCATCAACCTCACCTATATCCGCACCATTCTCACGCTTATCTGATCACCTAGATTATGTGGATAGAGCCTTACTTTGGGGGTGTATCTTGCTTCCTGTCTCAAAGCAAATGAAAATTTCACTTGCTGACACTTCCACTATCTACTTGAAAATATATCAGCCAATCGAACCGAGCACAACCACCTCTATCAAAACTTCTTCCATGACACCCATCATATCTCAACACACACCCTTACCCATAACCCAACATACATCTAAGTCCAAACTCACACCTACATCATCTCCCTCGACTAAACCTATTATTACCTTAGGGGTCACCCAAACCACTAGCCTTACTCATCCACCTATCAAACCAGATTCATCTGTATCCTCCAAAGTCAACACCAAACCTACTCTAGCACCCAAAAAGAAGAACCAAGCCCATAGAACTCATACCCCAACTATGTCAATCAAACCTTCATCACCTTCACCCCTTCTGTCCATCTTAGGACCCCAACCTCCCAAAATGGTTAAGAAACCTCCACCCATTAGTAAACCAAAAACACAATAGCACATTCCTTCCTCACAAACCTCTAACATACCCAAGTGCTCGACACAACTTACACCTGCACCTACAACATCTTTACCACCCATACCTCCAATACCATTAGTTACTTCTTCACTACCGACTACACTTTAGTCCTTGTCCCTCACACCCCATGCATGACCTACGTCATCTAGCTTCATAGCACCTTTGTTATCCCCGTGGGTAACTCGCCCTCTTCCCCCATCCACTTTTCCCTCTAGATCTCATATACCCATATCACCTTTACCCAAGAAGGTACAGCCCAAAGACAAAAATCCTCTACCCACCGATAAGGTAGTCAAAACAACCACAAACCCTCCTTCCAGTTCATCTACTATACCCCTACCCAAACAAATACAACCAACACCCAAGACCACGCTAGCACCAAAAACCATAGCTCGACCCACTCCCCCTTTTGCAAATACCATTCCTCAATAATCAGCCACACCTACACCCAAACCCACTTTCACTTCCCATTACAACCCATTAGTAGGGTCCTATGCAAAAATATTAACCAACCTCCTTGAGACTTATGTCATCACATTACCATTGCTTAGACCTTATTACCCTCTCAAAATGAATCCAAAAGGGTTTGATGACACTAAAATTTGTGCCTACCATCATGTGCCAGGACACGATGTGGAGAACTGCAAGGCTTTGAAAACTGTCCTTATCCAGTTGTGTCCTTCTAAAGAAAGATTTGACGATGACAACCTTCTTGATGAGGAAATCATTTCACTAGCTCCCATTTCCACATTCCTTCCCTCACTGCCCACTCAGCAACCAAGACCCCCACAACTCCGAGAACCACCTCCAAGATTTGAAATTAACATGGTTTGCATCAACGACCTCGTCAAACCTCCACCCAAATTTCAATGTGCCCAGCTCATCCCACAAATTTCCTTCCTTCCACTAGGATTTTTCCCTTCATGTCACTATACCTTTCATGGATCACCTAACTTGCCTACCTCCCCACCTCAGATCAACATGATCCATGTTGCTACCCATGCTCAGAAGGAAAAAGGCGAGGAAAAGGAAACTGACTCACTAACCAATCCTATACCCAACATACCATTTGCACCCACACCTAAAATAACTATCTGTGGTCCCACATATCCTATTTCTGATGGGGTCACACACCGCATGATGCTCAAACAACTACACCAATCCCCCCTCAAAATTTACTTAAATGACCTTATCCAAACCTCAGAATCCCATCGTCAAGCTCTCATGGAAGTCCTGAAATCTATTGAGGTTTTACCAAATGACCCTACATCTGTAGCCTCCATTATCACACCCCATCATATAGCCTCTCTCACCAAATTACCACCTTTATCCACACCTCCACCTACTCACCAAGTAGCCTCCCTTAGCTTCTCAGAGGAAAAGATCGCACTACACCAAACAGATGATCCACACCCAGCTATCTTCATCTCTATCCACATCGATGATATATGTGTACGACGTGTCATGATTGATGGGGGCGCTAGCATTAATATCATTTCATCCCATGCATTTGGTCAAATGTGCATACCAGACAATTGCATACATAAACATCCTATCATGTTGCATTCATTCAATGATCCTATCACCTCTACACTAGGCACTATCATCCTCCACATTCGCGTGGGCCCTCGTACTATTCCAAAATTATTTTACATCTTGGAGGGGGAATTTCAATATAACCTATTACTTGGCAGACCCTAGATTCATTTCATGGGTTGTGTTCATACACTTTGCATTACTGTGTAAATTTTGAGCATGAAAGACACACCTATACTATTCCAGCTAATCCATCACCTTTTAAAACATGCAAGATGCTTTACTAACCCAATGACATGCTTATACCCATTAAGGTGTCTACCTCCATGACCACTATCACTTTACCTAAACCTCCGCTTACCAGTACAATAGCTACCTCAACCACACATACCTCCTCCATTCCTACCACTGCCACAACCTCCACGACCGACCCATTAGCCTCCCATTCTGTTAGCTCTACCTCTGCATCAACCTATGAAACATCATCTATTCTAGCTACCCACATGCCAACCACTGATCCCTTGGAAGGAATTTTTCAACACCTCCCTCTGGGAGAGTATCACCTATATAGTGTCAACACATTTCTTACTCCACAAGAGTACAAAATCCTTCACCAACACCCTCGCTACGATCACCGCATAGGAGATCACCTCCTTTATTGTCTTCCTCACCTTCATACTAGTCTCACCTATGGGGGACTTGATACTACCACTTACACACCCGAACCACCATCATAAACCCACCCATTTTTCCAGTCACTCACCAATCGCCATTTTTCCCACACCTTCCTGCACCAATGTGGGTGGAAGGGTTTTGGTTTTGGCTTCTGCGATCAAGGTCGCCATACTGTTATTCCATGTACTACCCGCAAACATAAAAAATGTAGTGGTATCAACTTTGTTGAACCACCTACCAAGAAGGCTTGTATTGAACTCATTGAGGACATCAACCCTTCTCCACCTTCTTCACCACCATAACCACCTTCACCGACAGATTCAATGGATCTAGAATCCATTCCTCCTAGAATTTTTTTTTCATAAAAACCATTTCCTTGGGGCCTCTGACTTATCAACGCAAGGGTGAGGCTGAGGCTCCTTCCTCTCTTCCCTTCCTGTACCCTGAAATGTTTGATGATGATACACCTTTGATTAACGTCATTCAATGTCAAGATGATGAATCTATACTCACCTACCTTGGTGTAGAAGACTCATATATTCATCAATCGTTTCCATCTGAGATGCAAACCATGTTGAATGAGTCAACTATCGAAATCAACATTCATACTTAGGACGACCCGCACATCCTAAAGATTGGTCAATCTTTAGATGTTGTTGAACAGGAAGCCATCACCTCTTTTCTCAAAAACCATAACCACGCTTTCGCTTGGTCTTACGTAGACATGCTTGTATTGACCCCACCATAGTGGTCATCAATATCATAACCATCCCCGATGCCAAGCCCATAAAACAAAAGTTGAGGAAAATGCACCTTCGCATTTCCCTTCTTGTCAAATAAGAACTTCAACACCTTCTTTTAGTTTCCTTCATATTTCCCATTGATTACCCTCATTATATTTCTAACATTGTCCCTGTCACCAAGGTGACAGGGGGACTCTACATTTACACAAACTTCCGTGACCTCAACCTAGCCTACCCAAAAGATGACTTTCCTCTACCTGGTATTGACTAGCTGGTTGACCTTACCGCAGGTCATGAGATGCTATTGCTCATGGATGGCTTCTCGAGATATAACCAAATCTTTCTTTCCCTAGAAGATCAACACAAAACTGCATTCATCACCCCTTGCGGAACCTTCTGTTATTGAATCATGCCTTTTGGCCTTAAAAATGTTGGTGCCACATATCAACAGGTCATGACTTATATCTTCCATGACATCATACATCCTATATTGGAAGATTACGTGGATGAACTCCTTACCAAATATAAACACTGCTCTGAGCACCTCGCTGTCCTCAAAACCATAGTTGACCGCCTTATTAAATATTTCATTCACCCTCAGCCCAAGAAGTGTGTCTTCATGGTCCTCTCGGGAAAAATCTTGGGATTTATCATTTCCCTACGCGGTATAGAATTTGACCCTACTAAAGTCAAGGCCATTCTCGAAATGCCTCCACCCACTAACCTTAGGCAACTCCATAGTTTGCAAGGTAAGTTGCAGTCTATTCACCGTTTCATTTCACAATTATTTGATCAGTGTCAACCATTTCATCACCTTCTCAAGAAAGATGTCTCCTTTAAATGGGATGATGATTGCTACAAAGCTTTTAAAGCCTTAAAACAATACCTTCTTTAACCCCCCATGCTCATTCGACATAAATATGATCAACCTTTCTACCTATACATCTCAGCTACCGATCACTCTTTGGGGGCCATGCTTGCTCATCGTGATGAAAAACATGGGGAGAAGGTGGTTTATTACATAAGTCGTACTCTTTTGGACTACAAAACTCGATACATGCATCCTGAAATTTTTTTGTTAGCCTTAGTTTTTGTCACCACAAAACTCCACCATTACCTACTCAACCACCAAACCTATGTTGTGACCAACACCGACCCCTTACACTTCATGTATGCAAAAACTTATCAAAATTAGCGTGCCACACGCTGGCTTATGCTTTTGGCTAACCTAGACCTTGAATTCATTCATCAAAATTCCATCAAGGCCAAGCTATCGCCAACCAATTGGTTGATGCACCTATTTCTGTGGATCAACCCTCTAATTTTGACTTTCTAGATGAATTAATTGCTACCCTTTCCCTGGACGAGCCCATTTACCAAATGACACTCTTCTTTGATGGTTCCAAGTGTCAGCATGGGGGTGGGGTTGGTGTTATCCTCATTCCACTTGATGGTGAACCCATGCCTTTGTCTTTCAAACTCAATTTTTATTGTACAAATAATATTTCCAAATATGAAGCACTCGTATTAGGTCTCTAAGCCGCATATGCCTTAGATGTCAAATCAATCAACATCTTTAGTTATTCTCAATTGGTCATAAACCAAGTTAATGGTATATACCAATGTTGTAATGAGATAATTCAAAAGTATAAACATCATGTAGGCATACTTTTGACCACCTTTGAGCATTACACCCTTCAAACTGTCCCCCGTTCAACCAACAAATTTCTAAATACCATGGCCTACTTGGATTCTCAAATACCCACTTCACCTGCTACTTCTAAAATATTTGTCACCATATAATGAATCCAGTAACCCTCTTATTTACCTTACGATGTTTACTCCATCGGAACTCTCACCCCAGACCCGAGTGAACTTTTGTATAAATAGTACTCCGACTATCTTTCTCTCTCCATCTTACCTCCTGATCTCACTCATAATGGATAACTTTCCTTCCTTAAAAAGGTCTCTCGTTATGTCATCATGGGGGGCCTCCTCTATAAGAATAACTTTGATAGTATTCTTTTGCGATGCCCTATGAGTTCTGAAAATCCTTATACCATTAAGGAAGTTCATGATGGCATATGTGGCAGTCAATTCAGTGGTATTGTTGTTACTAAGTGTATTCTTCACCTAGGCTATTACTGACTAAACATTAACCATGATTGTTGTGATTATGTTAAGCATTTTTTAAAATTTCAACAACATGCCAATGTTCATCATATACCCAGTCATGCCTTACAGGTCGCCCATGACCTTTTTCCCTTTTCTCAATGGGGTTTGGATATTTTCGGGGATATCAATCCCCATTCTTCCAAATGGCATCAATGGATCATCACTGCTACTAAATACTACACAAAATGGGTTGAATCCATACCACTCATCTCCACGAAAGCCAAGAAAATATGTGAGTTCATCAATCATCACATCATTTTCCGCTTTGGTGTTCCTCGTCACCTCATCACTGATAATGGAAAATAATTCAAAAATAAGACATTGCAAAAACTTTGTGACGCCTTTGGCATTCAGCTAAGTTTCTCGTCACCTTATTACCCATAGACCAACGGCCAATCTGAATCCACTAACAAAACATTAAACAAAATTCTAATGAAAGTGGTTAACGATACTAGGAAGGATTGACATACACACATTCCTTTTGTCATGTGGGCATACCACACTAGTATTCACACTTCCACTGTCACTACACCTTTTTCTCTGGTCTATGGTACAGAGGTTGTTCTACCTCTCAAAGTCTAGATCCCCTCACTCCGTATTTCTCTCCATGACATGATCAATGATGAAAACTTTCGTGATGACCATTTAGCACAACTTGAGTTATTAGATGAATGCCGTCTTAATGCTCTTGATCATCTTTAAGTTTACCAAAAACATATCAAACGTGCCTATGATAAACATGTCCATGAACGAACCTTTCACATTGGTCATCTCATCCTGAAAGAAAATCAACATGTAACTAAAGCAGAAAAAAGTAAACAGGGAAAAATTTCTCCTAATTGGCTTGGACCATACATCGTGACCCATACTTACGATTCAGGTGCTTATCGTTTATCTTCACTTGATGGTAAACATGAACCTGAGCCCCTTGATTCCTTGAATATTCAACCATTCTACTATTGAATTTTAGTCCTACCTCACTTTGTACCTCTTTCCATGCTCGTCCCTTGAGTGTTATCCACATCCTATGCCATCACCAATGATTAAATAAGAATCATGTGCATACTTATCACCTTTTGTCTTGTCTTAGATATGTGTACCACGACACTGCACATAGCATGATTCTCATGGATACTTTTCATCTACCTTTAGATGAGATCCCATGGTTGTTTCACCATGCTTTTTGAACAAGAATCCTATTCTTCACCTTGGTCTTGTCCATGAATTCAAAGCCCTCACATGGGATCCAACTCCTTGGGTCAAACTTCCAATAAAAAGATGATTCCCTCAAAATGACATCTTCCTCTCTATAGTCACTTCTATAAATAGATTGCTCCCTTGAAGGATATCTATGTAAAGCTCTTTCAAAAAAAATAAAAAAATAAAAAAAGAAGAAGCGAGAGAATCTAAAGCTTCCCGCATCGATTAGCTTCACGAAGAACTCAAGGAGTTAATTTCCTCATCCCATATAGAATTCCCTCATCGATCAGTCTATCTCAAATATTAGTCGACATAGAAAGCCTTTTAGTCATGGAATTTCCCATTGTGACCTTGGATCTCTTGTCCAAAGAGCATACTACCTCATACCATATAAAAAATTAACCACCTTTCACCCCTCTCACCATTCACACTCCCATTTCCTACCGCCTCAAGGGACCTCTTGGAAAACATGACATTTGGTGATCATATGACTACTTTTCACCATTAGAACAATCAATCATGTAATGTCTTTAGGGTCTTACGTTCATCACCTCCTCTAAGGTATGAACCACTAGGTGTGATCCTAACCAATCGAGTGGCTTTCTTGCCCCCTCTTATCTTTTAACCTTCTTTATTACATATTGATTACCTTATACAGGACTTGGTCCTCGATTTTTACCTTTGGGGTAATCTTCTTCTTCTACCACAATCGAAATCACCTATACCAATTTTCCCACAACTCACCCATATCTAGTAGACCTAAACTCAAATAATGCCTACGACCTACTATCTCATTCTCATATCTCCTCATATTCTTCCCTATCTTGGGGGAGAAATACATCGTCCTGGGGTCCCTTTTTGCCAGGACTATGTAGGCAGCACTCTGAGGGCTTGGGGGCCTTGGAGGTTAGCTCGGCCACTCTCTACCCTAACCAATTCATGTTTTATTTTCCTAAATCACATTGTACCCTACTTCGTTTCCTGTTTATATCAAAACTTGGAAATTAAACCAAACAAACAACACATTGCTTGACATTTTTATCATCATCACAACATACATTTATTATGACTACCATTTCTTTATCAACATCATCCATGTATTATAAAACATCTTAAAAATGACCCATATCATCATCCATGCCTAAACCAAAATCTAACTCAATCCATGCCTAAAACCATGACCTGACTCCATCATGCCTAAACCAAAACCTAACTCAACCATGCCTAACACCAACCTAACTCAACCATGCCTATGACCTAACTCAACCATGCCTAACACCAACCTGACTCAACCATGCCTATGATCTGACTCCATCATGCCTAAATCCATGACCTGAATCAATCCATGCCTAACGCACCTACCATAATTCCATCTATGCATAATAATAAAATTTTCTCAACATAAACACATAATGCCCATAATCATCATCATCTATATAAATACAATATCCATTTACATAATTGTTAAATGTCGTCAGCACGCAGGCCAGGGTATATAATGTAGTCTCTCGAATCTCTCATATACAGCCTCACCATATTTGGCATGCAAGCCGGTATATGATCAAAAGTATAACAACTCTTAGTGCACAGGCCGATATATATCAAAAATCAAAACAACATCAAAATCGAGAGCCATATATCAGACAACATCATGACAGAAATCCTCCATATCTGTCTCACCTGTCACCTCTACCATCACCAATCTATCACCTCCCCTCTAACCAATAAAATCGACCAATCTAATCTTGTGGACCCACTGCTCCGCTACCAATCACCCGTTACATGGCTCACCCACTCAGTCCCCAGTCTCTCTCTCACTTTTCACCTTTTCTCTTTTTCGCTTGTCATTTTCCCAATTCAAAAAAAGACAAATGATTCCGAAAAACATGAAAATTTTCTTTATTATAACATCCCCGACCTAACCGATGCCAATTTTAACTTCACTGGCATCGGTCATGTGCCCTACCTTACTGTGGTTGGTTACCCTATACCGCCATCAGTTACCCTTGACCAGCATCAGTCACCCTCTCTTCCACATTGCCCACAATTTTTCCCTATTACCCTGTCTGTCATATTTTTTTCCCTCACCCAATGCTTACCCTAACCATTCACCTCACCCTCCTAATCTCATCATTTACTACCTACCCTTTTCCTCATTTGGGGACTCATTAGTTTACCCATACCTCGGCCTTACCTGTGCTGTAACCTAGATTCTTGGACCTGGAACATCGCTAGTGATCTTTAACCTCATCTGTTCATTATACCTTGCGGCACTGTTACCTATGTTGATTAACATGATGACCTTACCTTACTTATTATCATGACCATTTATCCTGACCCAACCCTCAGCGTACCAAAACATACCTAAACATTCCTACACCTAACCTGCATCATGTTTCCTAACCATATCCTATACCTTGGATACCGGAATCACCTCAACCTTGTTTGCTTAAACCTATCGAACTTAGACAATGTAGAGTTTTCTTGCTCTTCAACTTGGTACCATGCTACAGTTTGTACTTATGCATGCGTTTTACTGTTACTACCTTTGACCTTGACCCATTACCTAGATTACACGAGTGGACCTTTTTCCTTTCTTTACCCCTGTTACCCACCTTCTTCTTAATCAAATTCACCTTTTATCAAACCACTCACTGATTCTACCTTTTGCCTTGTCAATACCTAGTTTAAGGGGATCACCTTCACCCACACATGAGGTAACCACATCTTATTTTTTTCGGTGTTGCTTATAGATACAAGCTACGCAACAAAAAGGGGAAAAATGTAGACACTAAAATTAGGTCACACTCCCCTTGGTCCCTTGTCAAATAAATAACTTGAACACATCCACCTAGCCATGGCCCCCTTCACCCCACTATAATATTAATTTAATTTAATTAATTCATTATCCTCACCATATTTATTATTTAAATATCCTAATTGGGATAATGCCCACATATACACCTGATCTAGCCACCTCACCCTAAGACCTATTCTTAGTATGTTGCCATAACTAACTAAGACTTACCCAAACCCTAAAAATCAATGCCTACCTTCCCTCTAACCACATTCTCGCCTGTTATAAGGAATCTTCAATGTTAATCTGCGGAGGAAATGAAATGAGATACCAAAAAATAAAGGGGACCTACCTAGTTTAGTAAACCTAGGAAATCCTGCACTAATTGACACCAGTTACCCTTAATCACTACCGGTTAATCTGGAACCATCATCAGTTACCATTTAACCCCCAAAACAACATTATTTCGAGGTTGGAAAATTTATGAGAGATAATCAAATATTTTGAGAACAAGTGATGAAACCAGAGCTACATACAAGCAAAGCCAGCATTAGTATACACATAAGAGCATCCATAGCCAGTACCTGAAGCAATCACACAACCATCTTCCTTCACAGGAGCATCTGGGGAAGTCCCAGCACTACATCAAGTTCATTCCATTTGATCACCCACCATTACCAGCCAGGCATCAAACTCGTATAAATAGTAAGTGTTATCCAAAATTCACCCCTCAAGGTAATTTTGATAACATGCATCAAATTATTCAGTCCCGAGCTAAGAGATTGATTCGAGGCCCAAAATCATGTTTTTGGGGGCCTATCAGCTTCTCTCTAACTCTCCCATCCAAGAAGAAATCCCAATGAGTTGGAAAAAATGGAAAAAATGCAAAAAATAAGGTTGCAGGACTGTTTTAAAGCATTTCGGGTCTGAAGGGTTTGGGTCGTACCAGTTCAGGTCGTACTGAGGTTCGTCGTACCAATATTGGGGCCAAAAAAACAAAGAAAGTTAGCTAAGTCAGACATTTTTGTCTTAGGTGGTCCGCGGGATAGTTGGGACGTCGGGACATGCAGGACGTGAAAAGCCGAAACGGCTGAAAGTGGAAAAAATCGTCAAGTTTTTGTTTCGCGCGGTTTTGGGACAGCCGGACCAAAAGTACACATGGGACACGAATCGGCCGATTTGCTGACAGACAGTCCATTTTAGGTGGTTTGGAGATATTTGTCCCAGGCAGTCCGGGACAGTTGGGACAAAAGTATGCGAGGGACGCGTGGGATGCGAAAAGGTGAAAAGGCCGCAAACAGGAACAAGGAAGCCCGAATCGGCTGAAGCAAGAGATTTTTGTTTGGGAAAGCTAGGAAAAAGGTATGCACGGGATGCGAGGGATGTGAAAAGCTGAATCGGCCAAAGGCAAAGAGGAAAATTCAATGTTTGACCCGTGGAACTTCAAATGGCCATAACTTTTGACTCTGAGCTCTGATTTTCACAAAATTGGACTTTCTGGAACTAGCACGACGTATTGGATTTCTTATTATTAACAAGGGTATATATATTTAAATAAAAGAAATATATTCAGCTCCAGTTATTTAATGCTCATTCCTGTCAAATGACAGAAAACGTCTGCCAGACCCAAAATAGCTACCCGCACTCAGAAGGCCATAACTTTTGCATTTCTCAATGAAATCACACAAAATTGGTACCATTGGAATTTTGGCTCCGAGAAAAATGCACAGAAATCAAGAAATTCTATATTTTATGAGATATTGATTGAGATTTTTTAGAAAATGTGGCCGGGTTCATAACAGTGTTTTATTTGGTGGTTGGGAGTGCAATTAAGAGGCATGGTCATCATTCTTTCTCTGCTGCAGCACCTGGGACAGTATGGGGAGCCTGTTGCAAGTAATATATAATCATTTTACTCCATTTAATGCCTCTTACAAGTGGTTGAAGGACATATTTTAGGGTTTCCACTTTTCCCTTCTCTCTTTCTTCTCATTTTTTCTATAAATGGGAGTGTTGGGGCTCATTGTAGAGGGAGGTAGTTTTTGTAGCAAAGCTCTACTAAAATTGCTTTGTGAAGCCAATGTGTTACAAGCCCTTGTTGTGGAATCCTTGCATGGTGATCTAGGCCCTTTTCTTGTAACTGATTGAGCTGTGCATATCAGGAAGCAATAAAATATAAGTTTGTGGATGCATCTTCCCCTGCTGTGTTTTCTTGCATTCTTCTTACCCCTTCAACCTTGATTACAAGAATATTTTGTCTATTATTATGTTCATGTAGGGATCCATTATCATTGTGTATGTTTGAAATATTGTTGTGAATGTGTTTTGCTAGATTATGGAGAACTGCCATCACCTCTTCTAGTGTGCCCTTTGCTTCTGTATTTCACGCATTTGAAGACTACTCTCACACCCTCCTTTTCTGGTGTATCACCGCTTTATTGTAGGATTTCATTTTATGCATTCTCTCTCCTTGGTACCTTAGAAATTTAGGTTAGAATAGTTAGTATCCCCTGCATTAGAGTAGATGGTGGCAGGTAGTTTAGGAGCAAGAACCAACTTTCTCTAGAGGTCTATCTCAAGTAGCAAGTCCCACAACTTGGAGATAGTACCCATGTTATCCAATCACACTGTGATTTCAAGTATATGCACTTGTATAAACATGGGGGTGTTGTGATTCGGTGATAATAGTAAGTTTTGCTAACCAAAAATTATCCATTTATCATTTGGTAGATCCTTTTACATCTGTTACTAGTTTTCTGCTTTCATTTCCATTCCCCCATCATTTACCTCCATGTAAACTTGACCATCATTTTATCCACACCCTTCCATTTCCCATACCTAGACCATAATCATTCTTGTGCATACCTCATATCCATACGAATCTTTCCATTGCCCTTCAATCTTCACCTAACCTTAGATCTATCACCCAACCAAGTTTTTATTGAGTTTCCTGTACCCCGGCCATACCAACACCGGTTAGCCTAAACTGATACCGGTCATACCAGACCAACGTCGGTCTCTGTATCTTTTGACAAAAACCCAAATCAGATCTTAAAACCTCCACTAAATACCCAAAATATCCCAGAATCTCACCCTGACCAACACCAATACCTTAACAGTGACCTTGACCTTTAGATTCAATCATAGCTTAGCCCATTGTGAATGAATTTGATTATTATAGATGAATGAGATACCTAAATCATTTTAACTATAGTAGGATTTCCTTTATTTCTCACATTAATTTTCTTTAAACAGTGGATACAGCCTTCTAGGAAGTATCACACTTCCCAGATCTAGCACATGCTAGGAAGTACACTGCATATATTGTTTAACTTTTATTTGGCGGTATTGTTTTCCATTTTAGGTAGTTCCTCCAAGCAAAAAGGAATCTCTCACGATCAACTGTGGCTTCAGAAGTCATATGCGCACAACAACCCACAACCAACATTTCAATAGGTATTCCTCCTAAGCCACTACCCATATTTATTACGGTAACATTCGAAGAAACGCTCTAGAATCAGGTGAAAGAATGAGTGCCACCAATATATGCTAGATAATTTGTGGTATGTTTGCAAAAGTTAAAGGGTCTGATCTATAATGTGTTGAATTTTTTGTGACTCCCTTTAGGTTATCTCCATTTATCCCATAATAGGATGAGGTCATTGATCTAAAAGTGTCTCTCTTTGGACTTTTTATCATTTTTTAAAAAATCTCACCTAATGTTCTTTAATCCTGTCAACAATAACACCCCTTTCTTCTTCGAGTTTTTTTTCAGTACATGATCCTCTTGTCAACTGCATTGCTAAATTTTTTATCCTCAATTGCTTTTTCTTGATGCAATGATGGTAGTTCTAAATATATGGGAATTTTATTGTGTGTTCCATATAGCAATTGAAATGGTGACTTCCCAATATCCCTATTTGACATGCTGCAGTCAGTCCACAATGCATCATAGAGATTTTTGTGCTAATTTCTCTAATTTTCATTCTCCAACTTCAAGAAAATAGTGATGATATTCTTGTTACTGGATTTCACTTGTCCATTTGCCTATGTATAGTAATATAATGAATACACTAACGAAATCCCTTATTTATAACAAATATTAATGAGTTCAACATAAGAAAAATTTGATGCATTTTATATCACAATATTTTGAGCAACACCATAACAAATAAGGATATACTCTTTGATAAAATTGAAAACTACCTCGTATGTAGTCTTCTTGATGGGAATTGCTGGACTGAAGAAATGGCCAAGTATGAATACATGCACAGGGACAAAAGGACACGTGAAGGTGTGTAGGAATCATAAAAGAAGAAATTTTACAAGGAAAAGAAATTCACAAAGATGCGCGAGGGGGGTATGAGAAGGGAACACGTGAAAGGTTGTGTGCAGACATAAAAAACTTGGGAGTTTGCCAAATTTGTGAGACAAGATACAAATAGAACACATGTAGAGGATGACGTACTCACCAAGGCAAGTTGAGAATAGAAGTATAGCACAAGAAAGATTCGGTATATATATATATATATATATAAGTTATGTGTGGTCAGAGAAAGATAAGTATTGCACGATGTGGAAAATAAATCAATTTATTTATAGCATAGGGATAAATATTTTTATAGCACACATAATTAAAGTAAAGTAGGATGATGACTAGTTATAGGAAAGCATAACATTAAGACTATGTTTAGGAATTGTGTATTACTTGATTAAAGCATGTGAGCGGTGAAGGACAAGTTCCCACCCTATAAATACATGTAATATTTTTATGTAAAGAAGGTATGTGTGTGTGTGTATGTAACTAGGTGCATGTGTATGCAAGTCTATGTGACAAAATAATTGCGTTGTTAAGTATATGAGTCGTAAATGAGCATAGAGGAAATTCATGGCTTTGTAATGGATAATCTAGTATGGATTGCCAAATTTTATAAGGATACAAGAGGTGTAGTTGGTATCCAGATAATTATAATGATATTATATGTTGATGAATGAATACAAGATCCTTTTATGATTAATTGCCTATGTGCATACTGTAAAAACTCATATTCTACATATGGAATCTATATTACATGATATGTTAACCATGTTTACAGAAACCATTTCTTGATATCTACCCTAGAAGGAACTTAAAGGAGTTGCGTGTAATTCTGGTGATTTCTTAGATCTATATGTAAGTGAGGTGTCAGCACACCCGACTATGTTGTGCTGATTTACTAGACTGCAATGCAACATTTGGTTCCGTTGTTGGGACCTTTTTCATTAAAGCTCTCAAGATGTGGCGATCTTATGGAATTTTAGTTGTCATTAAAGAACATTAATATGTGGATACGTGATGGAGAAGATGAGTTTTCACAGAGATACATCACGAGTGATACATTTAATCCTTGTAAATGGGTCAAGGACAACCTATATGATTTTTTCTATGAGAATTTCTTTAGTTTTTTATGTGGTAATTTTATAAATGGATAGAAGTGTATGTAAAAAATAGAGGAAGAAGGATCGGGTGAAATTATATCTGGATTGAAGTCAAGTATTAGTCATTGGTTGACTTGGATAAACTATTGATATGCATAGTATATTGTTGGTGGAAAGGTGTCTTACGGAATTACACTTTAGTGTACATGATCTCAACATTTTCATGCCTAGAGGAAATAGAGTTCTAATTCATTCTTGAGCCTAGAGGATAATATTTATGTGTGCTACCATTTTCTACAAAGACCTTAATGGTTGAAATGGGATTTGAAAACTTGTCGATGGCTAGCTAAACACCTGTCATGTGCAAGGATGGGGGAAGGGGTTGGAAAGGATGAGCATTGACTGGATGAATGGAGAGCAGAAGAAAGAGATAGTAAATACTACACATATATAGTGATGTATAAGATAGGGCAGTCAGATAGGATGTGATGACAAAAAAGGAGGTGAGGGACCACAGACCATGTCCCTCTAATATTGGGGAAGCAAAACATAAAGGACACCCTAAAAATCTGATGAAACTAAATCTGGTGAATAAAGAAGAACCATTTGGTGCACTCATCTGACCCACCCTAGAACCTTAACTCTTACACTTGTTTCTTAAGAATAAGAAGTTTATATAGGATATCTTCATAGTGACAAAGAACAATAAGGTAATCGGGGATGACCACATTGGGTTAGAGATACAAGAAGATATGTGTTGGTATCAGCTCAAGAGGCACAAAAAATAAAGAACCACATATGGAAGCACAATAGGCTCCCATATCCATTCAATATTGTTTTTGGAAGTAACCCAGTAGGTGCATCATTAAGAAAGAGCATTGACACACTACCCATTGGTAGTAATCCCATAGGAGTGATACAAGGAAAAAATGTTGGTGTGTAATTCAGGTCTATTATAGGGACACAAACAATCACTTCATTAGGTACTTAAGTAGTAGTAAGAGGCTTGGGTCACCCCCAAGTGGAGGAGGTAACCCTAGTGGAGGTTCAAGGTCAGGATTTGGTCCTCCCCCAAGTGGAAGAAATCCAGGACAAGGAAGTAACCCACAACCACAATATCCTCCTTAGATTTTCTTTGATATGTCACTTCATTTACCAGAGTACCAAGTAGTGGTAGATCTAACAAAGCATGTGCATAAGTGTGAACTCTTATGGAGGGCTAAGGAAATAAGAGCCTCAGAAAATAAGGTGAGTCAATTCACAACCACGATTCAAGGGTGTGTGTATAGCTGGTACAAGAAGTATGACCCACATCAGATGGTAGTGGACTATGACACGTTGCATGCCGGATTCCTATCCAAGTTTCACATACTTGAATTCGAGTATCTAAACATCAATGTGCTCAAGGATATTAAATAGGGACTATCTGAGAGTTTAGGGAGTAATATATGCATGATTCAAAACTATTTTTTCTAAACTCTCGTATGACATCCATAAAATTCAATACACATAATGGTTTGTGGATATATTTCTAACATCATTTAGGGGGCTTTATCACATAAAACATTCACATACCCACGTGAGGCTCTGGAGGAAGCACTGTGCATGTAGAGGCAGTTGGAAGTATAGACACTAGAGTGAGTCCATTCCTTGAAGCACAAATCATAGCTATGACAACACAATTGGAGAATTTGTCTACTAATTCTATGCATGACACTTGTAATGGGCTATGGTTTACATATTGTGATATATAGGGACACACTAAGGATAATTTTTAGTGTAGGAATGTTCCTGTAATTATCTCAACTTGTGATATTTTCCATAAAAATCATGATGAATGAAAATACCCACTTCTACAGTGTGCCACACAGAATACTCTATCATTATACTATAATATTTGTGATATGCACACCCATGATACAACTAATTTCTAGCTAATTGACCACTTCCATGAGGCTTGTGAGATTGGGTTACACCAGAATAGTATAGAGAGTAGCTCACATGGACATAAACATGAAAATAATTGAATTAGATAGGATAATGGCACAGGTATACCGACAATGGAGGTTATAGAGGAGGATATCGTGGTCGAGGCCATGGAGGTCACAGAGGTAGGTTTAGTCGAGGGATGTGTTATACATGTGGGTCATCAGACCACTATCAATTGCAGTGTTCCAAAAATTAGCCTTGCACATACTTTGGAAAGGGGCACAAATTATAGGATTTATGAGACTTGTATGGACACATGTGAAAAAATAAGAAGGATATGGGTGTAGCAATGATATAGGTTGAACACTCTAGGAAGGGAAAATGGCAGCCTAAGACTTTAGTTGTGGAAGAGCAACAACCATTATTGGTCACCATGTGTGTACATAAGCTTTCATGCGTGCACATGAATAGGGAAGAAAAAATCCACTCATCAGACGAGTTGAGAATGTGCAGGAAAGTAAATATTAGGAAGCAGGGAAGAAAAATGAAGTATTACAAGAGACAATGTGATTACTTATAGAACTACAAGGAGGTATACTTTACCAGAAGGAGAAAGCATGGGACATAGAGTGTTTCAAATGGATTAAAGTACCTGATAAGGATATTGATGACCTTAAAGAAGCATGCATGATTCTTAGACAAGATAATATCATCCACCTGTTAGGAGAATGGTTATGGGAGAAAGTGCAACTTGTAGGAATAGATAGGGATATAAAAATCTTACATGCTAATTTTCCACCCCATGACCATGAATACGACAAGGAGATTACCTTAGATGAATGATTGTAAGTAACATTATGATTGATACAGGTGCATAAGTTAATGTCCTTACACTTGATGCTTGGAATATAATGGGTAGGCCACCATTACAACCATCATCAAGTGTGTTGTATATGGAAAACAAAATAAGGGCCATGCCCATTGGAGTCTTGAAGGATGCAATCATCAAAATTCAAGGATCAAAGTTTAGATGAGAGTTCGAGGTTTTGGAATTGGTGGAGGCGAAAAAATTTCCTACACTACTTGGTTGTCCTTGGTGTTATGTGAACAATGTTGACATGTGCTTTAACAATTGTTATGTCATTTTTGAGAATGCACATGAGTGGGTTGTGATCCCTATGGATGGTACAAATGTTACACCCTACATTGATCCCATAAATGAATAATATCTTAATCAAATCTATGTGCAGATGGTGTGCGACTCAGAATATGTTGAGCCAACAAATGAAGGTATGCTCAATTGGGGAGACACACATTCCATTAGTGACAATACTAACATTACTTGTGATAATTAAGCTCATCATACATATGAAATAGTTGTCCGAGAGAGCCACAAAATATTCACACAAATGATAAGGCCTTAGGTAGTTCAATGCTCGCAGAAGACCGCACTACCGAAGTTCAATAGAGAAGAGAAGTTAGAGACATTTATGTGCACACCATGGAGGATCAACTACAAGATGAGGTGAAAAGATAAATAGCTTGTATATTACCTACTCAGGGGAATGAAATGTGATGGTGCTCTGCATACATAGATAAATTCTAAAATGACGTGAATTAGGGTTGCTTTCCTAACTCAGTTTGTTAAGATAACCTACGTTTGAAGATATCAAGTTATGATGGAGTGTCTTTCCACATAGCTCACATTCAAGGTTGTGAAAAGAATTGGATCGAAATACATAATTCTACCACCATCTCTATGGGTACATAAGTTTATTCCATATTGCGATGTGTGCACGACGTGGTAACACATGTTGATTGAGCAAGAGACTACAATTAGGAAATGACTTCAAGTATGATACATTATTTCAATTATCTTCTAATAAACCCCATCAGTATACAGCTCTTAGATTTGATGAGGCACATCACTCTGGGAGACGCACGAAGGTAGAAGATCTTGTAACTCAATTATAGGGTGAGACTCTTATGACTGAGTGCATAAACACTTGTTATGTGATGGATTCTGATGAGCACATCTTGGAGCGTGCATAAAAGGAAAAGGAAAAGGGAATATTGTCTATCTCATTTGATGAAGAGGTCAAGGATATAGAACATATAACACATATAAGGTGAGTGCAATGTTTTAGAAATTTTAGATGAATAAGTGCATGTATATCATATGCCACTTAAAACAAATAAAGTGAATATAAGAACATGAGACATGCCTAAGGAGTTGATAATTGGTGACTATTGGTCTGGGGAAAAGGTTGAAAAAAAATTCATTACTTCCAAGATTTATTCCCAAGGGGATACCATGAGTTGAAGGGATTTCATCCATCATTAGGGGAGATGAAGATAAAGATGAAGGATGGTTCATTACTGGTTCAAAAAATTCCTTATCGGATGAATCCCAACTTATGTCAAAGTGGAAGATGAAATTGATAAGATGTTGAAAGTAGGAATCATTGAACGTATTGAAGAATAAAAGTGGATCAGTCCAATGGTCATCAACATCCAAAAATATGGAAAAATTGAGATTTACATGGACTATAGGGTGTTGAATGCCTCTCGTGTCAGTGATCCTTTCCTCACACCCTTTACTGAAGATATTCTTGAAGGTGTCGCAGGACGAGGGATTTATTCTTTTAAAAATGGTTTCTCTAGATACCATCAAGTACATATAACATGTGAGGATAATCTTAAGACAACTTTTGTTACAAAATAAGGTTGTTATGTATATATAGTTATGCCCTTTTGTCTTAATAATGCGCTAACAATATTATCACACATTTTTGTTGAGGAATTTTAAGACTTTATCCACAAGTTCTTGTAGGTGTATCTTGATGATTGGATGATTTATGGATTAATAAAATACCATTTTTACTGCTTAAGACTGATGTTTACATGATGAAGATAGTTGAGCATATCATTTAATATCAAAAATTACATCTTTGCAACACCTTTTGGTACATTGTTGGGGCACATCATATGCAAGGAAGGAATTTTTTTTTACCTGAAAAAGGTTGTAGTTATCCTGGGCTTAGAAGAACCAAAAAATCAAAGTGATTTGCATGGATTTCTTAGACATACAAGATATTACTGGAAATTCATCAAAGGCTATGCTAAGATAACCATGCTATTGGAATAATTTTTAAAGGAAAAAGGGAATTTCTATTGGAGGAATGTGTAACAAAAGGCATTTGAGACATTAAAGGAAAGGTTGACTACCGCACCCATACTATGGTTACCTTCGTGGAAATTTCCCATTTCATGTATATGTGGATGCTTCAGGTACTAACAATTGGATTTGTATTGGCACAACTGGTGAGAAAGATAATCATCCCATCTATTTTTTTGAAATAGGAAGCTGACACTTGATGAAGTAAATTATATAACTATAGAGTATCCCCAGGCATTATCTACGGTGTATGTGCTTCATAAGTTCATATTGTATTTGCTAGTGACACCATTTATATTTTACAATGATCACATGGAACTCAAGTATCTAGTTAACAAGTTAGTATTACAAGGGTGCATTTGTATATGGATTCTTTTGTTCGAAGAGTTTGAGTTTTTTGTTATAGTAAATCCTTGGAAAAATTAATATGGACCTGACCATTTTCGCAATCAACTTTAAAGAGGATGAGTAGCATTGAGGACACTATGATAGATACTCAGCTATTCCTAGTTGCAGCACGTGTGCCAACTAAGATCTGGAAGTATATAGTGATATTATTACACACATGAATTTCACATGAAGAAATGAATACCATGAATAAGAAAAAATTGGCCATTCCCATTACACCTTATTAGTTGGTAGGAGGATACCTGTATAAAATGGGTAGAGATGATATATTGTGGAGGTGTGTACTAGAGAATTAGTGTGAGGAAATAATGGAAGAAGTGTATGGTGGAATTGTGGGATTCCTTTATATTGGAGAATCTGTTGCACATAAGATGCTCCTTGCAGGATTTTGGTCGGAGATGATTTACAAGGATACTAAGAAATTTGTTATAGATTGTGATCACTATTAGAGAATGGAAAAAATAGGGCATCATAATGAAATGTCATTGTGACCCATAACAAGCGCATATCCATTTGAGAAATGGGCAATTGACATTTTTGGTCTAATTACTCCAGCAGCGTGGAGAACATGAACACGATACATCATCACTTGCACAAATTATCTAATGCGATGGGAAGAAGCAACACCCACAAAGGATTGTACTACCACTATAGCTACATGGTTCCTATGGGAGAATATTATTAGTAGGTATGGTTTTCCATTTAGCCTTACTAGTGATAGGGGAACCCATTTTTTGAATGAAACAATTAGAATATTATTATCTGAATTTATGGTACCTCTTCATAATATTACACCTTATCACCCACATGGCAATGGTAATTTATAATCTTTCAATTATATATTAGGTCACACATTGACAAAAAATTGTGATGTTGGAAGAAAATATTGGGATGATAAAGTCTAACCTATGTTATGCGAATATAGGACCACATATAAGTGGTTAAACAAGGCAATGCCCTTTTAGTTGGTGTTTGGTGCTTAGGAAGTTTTTCCAATGGAGTTCATGTTACCCTCCATGCATATTAATCATGTTGGAGGACTTAATGATAAAAAATATGTGGAATATCACATTTATATATTAATGTAGTTGGTTAAAAGGTGTACAACTACATAACGGAGTCAGAGGATAAAGAAGGCATGACAGAAATCCTGACATGATAGGAATATTAGAAATAATACTTTCACCATTGGGGGATTGGTGCTCCTTTATGATTCAAAGTTTGTACACCACCCACGGAAGCTCAAATTTCATTGGTTGGGACCATTTAAAGTAACTAAGATATTGATTCAGGTGCATGTCAATTTGAGGAATTAGATGGAAATATGTTACTTGGTTACTTTAATTGAAGTAAGTTAAATCCCTACTATAAATAAGATTCCTTTATGTTGTAATAAGACAATATTTCTATATTAATTACATTTCCCTTTCAGTTTTATTTTATTTTTGTTTCTTTTTAATAAGTTTTTTCATGTACATGAGATTATATATGTGTTCTATACTATAGAGCACCGCACATGCTTTTAGTGTGGGGTAGAAGGAAAAGGTGTGCAAGGGAAAAATGTTTGAAGTGGTTAACTATGTGAGAGTACATGTTCAAGAGAAATTATTCTTATGATTGGCTCTATAAGGCATGAATTTACATGGTTTGGTGGAGTTTCTCATATGAAAACTTGGTAAAGGAGTAGTGAGTAGTATATTGAAATCTAGACATCATGAAAGATAACTACTTGGTAAGTAGCGTAGAGGAAGAATAGGTACAACACAAGGAGGTACATGCAAAGGGGTTATATAGTCTGACAAGTAGTAGCATACCATAAGGTTATATACTGTCGCATGTTATAAAAGGTTATGATGATCATGGACTACCGTGTGTGAGAGAAGGTTATGGTAATCCTAGATTCTAAAAAAAAAGGTTTGAAAACATAAAAGACGCATTAAATCCCATAAGGTGAGAGTATTAGTAGGTGAGTGAATTTAATGGGGTAGGAAATTGTAAATATATAAAGGGGGAAAGTGTAGTTATAATCCCCATCTTGTGAATTGAGAGTTTCTACAAATTAGAAGATTTTACAAACTAGTGCAACCGGGAACCCATGTAGATTGTGACCAAGTAACAGAGAAGGTGACCAAAGTAGTTTAAGAACAAGAGATCTCCTTGAATTTAAGGAAAATAGAGAAGTGGAAGATGTTGGAAGGATTTTAAGAGGAGTTAGGAAGCTGTAAATTTTTTTACGGAGTACAAAATTATGTGAGCTGGTTTGTAGTGTTAGGGAACAAGGTAGATTTAAAGGTTGAAACAAGGAGGATTGAGCAATTAATACTTGTAAGGGTTTTGACACCTAAAGAACATAATTCAAAGTTATTTGTAGTTGCATGATTTTTAAAACAAGGAAGAGATGGCATTAAGGAATAATGTACTAAAGAATAAGAAGCCAATAGAGGAAACCCATGATGACTGCTACTCATAAATGTAGTACCCATAGGAAGTGATAGTTGGGGCATCATTGACATCTTAAATATTGGAGTGTAAAATTAATGGATATAACCACCATGTGCAAGGGCACAAAGGTGATATAAGAAATGATTTCATGAGGGAGACATGCCATTTAACCATAATAGAGAAAATTTTATTAGATGACGTAGTGCACAAGACCCTAGTAGACGTCAGGGTCCTACACTTGTTTGAATTATCATTTTTTGGTAATATGACTTATTTATTTCATTGGTTAATTTCAATATTCCATGAGGACTACTTTTATTTATCATGTAGAAGGATGTGCATAATCACATAATTGATTAGAAAATTTACTAGGCTGCGTGATAGTGGTGCAGAAATCACCCTAGACATACACAACGAGACTACAATGGAGGATACAACAAAAAATTTAAAATATTAGAGGTTAGGTCACACATTTAATGTTACCAATATTGTGGACCTTGGGAAAATATTAGCCACATGCTTGGTAAGTAGCAAGCCAGGATCCTCAGAGCGATGGTTTAAAGTAAACAAGAAATTCTTGCACATGGCACATAAGATGGTATAAGGGGCCAGGTATAACATATCTCAATACATCACTAAGGACATTGTCGAAGAGGTAAAAACACTTGTAAAATGGGAAAATATTACATAGGGGTAAATCTTTCCCCTCATAGTATTCTGGGAGATTGGAGTGTCAGATGGATCAGAAAGGAAAGAACGGGAGTATCCCTTGGAGAAGTGATCATCGGTATGAATATTTTCCAAATATGCTTGTGATGACATGATCACAAATGTGTATAAGGCATGTTTGGATAGATAGTATAAATGGTTATGTGATGCCTTCAAGAATGAATGGTGCATGCCTAGAGAATTTTCAATACATTTATAAGGATAGGCATACTTTGTGGTTATACAACACTTTAGTCTTGGAAGTTTTTTTTTGGTAAATGGAGATATGGGCCTCTAGTTTAAACCTAGTTACATTCACCACCAAATAATTCAAGAGAAAAATCAATGGGATCAAGGACAAACATCTACTTAAATTTAACACGGATAAGGTAGAAATTTACTACCATACCCTGCAAAAAACATATGGATATGATACAAATGTAGCCTACATTGAAACAATGGAGTATAATATTATGGACCTTAATCCCATTATGACAATAGTAGTAGGGAAGGATTCATGTTGAGTCTATATTTACTCGAATCCTAATTTAAAGGATGGTAAGGTGGTTGAAGTGTGCAAAACCAATCTTTAACCACCCCCATCAAGAAAAAAATGTAAGAATACCGAAGTGTAGGCTTGAGCCCACTCCTGAAGAAGAAGAAGAAGAAGAAGAAGAAGAAGAAGAAGAAGGACATAAAAGGGCAACTAGATCATAGTGCATGAAATAGGATGTGAGAACATCAAATGAAGGAAAACACATCGCACAATTCACAAGTTTCTCTAACTACCCCAATTAGAGATACATGAAGGCCCAGCTTCACAGAAGAGAAAAAATAAAAATCGAAGGAGCATCATGAGGAATAAGCACTTTAAACAAATTAAGAAACACATAAGGAAAATGATCTCTGGTGATACACATTGTTGATGAAGAAATGGATGATCAATGCGACCTGTAGTATGAAAAAGAGAGACTATTTAGTTATGAAGAGGAGTGTGAAGAGGAGCACAAAGAGGAGCATGAAATGGAGAAAGAGAAAGAATGTGAGGATGAAACAGAGGGTACTGGTCCTATGATGCAAACATCACACAAGTAGTGTATAACAATGGGATCACAACAAATGAATAAACCATAATTTTCTCCTCTATGGACACCTCATCACCCAATCCTACCATATCAAGAAAATACAACCAAAATTATCTGAGGAAGATTTTAAATCTCTATGGATACTAAAAAATTATATTGTTGGGATATGTTCAAAAATAATGAATCCCATACACACACGCGTAAGATGCTTTTCTTCATGATGAAAACACATATTGAAGAAGAGGAAGTTTTAGGCGAAGAAAGAGTTAGTAATTAAATTGTATGGAAAGAATGACCCATGAAAGGTGTTTACAATTGTGGACTCAACTCATCTTTCAGACGAACATGAAAGAAATTCCTTGAATAAAGTTATTGCTGAAGTGGGGTGAAGGAATATCAACAAAGGAGAAACATTGTGTGATGTGAAAGAGAACCTAGAGGATGTAGGTAAAAATAAAAAGTTGGATGTACAATTGAGTAAGGAAAAAACCCAACTAACTTTTGTAAATAACAAAGTGGCACATTTTATTACATGCATTAAAAATTCATGCCTAGACATAGCCTTAGAGGCAAAGATGAATAAAATTAGGGAAATCGACCCCATTGTATTTTACTAATGGATAATTACATATTAACTATTTAATTATAATTTTTACATGTATCTTAACCACTTATCTACCCCATATCAATTCCTAACCTCCCATAATCAATTCTATCCATCTATCCCCCCCTATTTCTCCTCCCCCCAAACTATGCAGTGGGATATTTCTCGTATTTGAGTTAGAAGGATACACTCTTATCTTTCCAAATCATCCTTTTTGGCCATTTTAGGAATGTGTTCCCTAATCGGCGCCGACTGGTACTCGGTCGATGCTGATTTTTCTAAATGGCACCGATTGTACCTCATTCGGCGGCGATTATAAATACAGGGCCATAATTTAGTTCTGGTTAGACAAAAGGAGAGACAGAAAGCTTAAGTCTTGAGCCTTTGAATTTTCAATCAGAAGAAGAGATAATTTTGTCTAAATCAATCCCTGAGAGGTTTACCGCTACTCTGCCCTCACAACATCAACATCATGAGGATTCCTTGACCTCTTGGTGATTATGTTCCTGCATCTAGCTAAGGTGAAAATCTGTCTGCAACTTTGCAGCCCCTGTAGGTGTTTACGATCCAGTCCTCATCAATCATCTATCAAGATTTCCACAACTTGCCTCCGGTCGACGCCGACCCATTCCAGTCAACGTCAATTTATCCTAATCGGTGCTACTTAAAGAAATTGACACCGACCCCAATCTGGTTGACATCGATTAGCCTATAGATAGGTGCCAAGTATAGGTAACGTAAGTCTAGCATTGTTTTCACAGTTTCCTGTGTTTTTTTTTATATTTTGTCTGTTGTTTACATTATGTATTTTATTTTTAATCGGAAAATCTAAAAATTTACCTACATATTTTATCATGTATGCTTCTTTCCTTAATTGAAAACATGGACTGACATCCGCTGAGGAAGCTCATCACTTTCTGCACCTGCTTTTCAAGAAGTCCACCCAAATATATTTTAATGTTGTATTTTTCTACCAAGGATTTTTACATCGTAGGTTTTTTGCATCTACTTTGCAGGATTGCTTTTGTGCACCCATCTCATCTACATTGGCTTTCCTCCCATTTACATCTTCAGATCCCATCTTAACCATCACGTATCAATTTCATTTGAGTTTTTTCAGGACTTTTGTGTTTATTTTGGTGCATTAACTTAGATAGGTAACAAGTGCGGAAATTCTTGATCTACATTTTGGCACGCTCGGTGGGACCCGACCAAAGTCCCCTATTGGTAAGTTCATCTCTTTTCCAGTTTTGAACTTTTGTTATTTTTCTTCACTGATTTTCATCAGTTTTCCTTAAATCATTTCCTTTCTTCATGTTGGTCTTATTTCTTTCTTGCATATCTAGATTTCCATTTCTACTTCTAAAATTAGTAAATCTTTCATTTGATTTCAAAGCTGCACTTTTTTATTTATCTCTTGGTGTAAAATTGTCATTTCCTTGAAAGTTTCTAGTTTCTTAAATATAAATTTTTTTTCTACCATTATCTAGATATATCTTTCTGGATTTGTTTGCGTGTTTTCTTAACCTTTTCTTGCGGAGCACTTTGCTTGTTTGCGGGATTTTTTGAGGGGAAGCACTCAACAACGTTCTTTTTGAAGTCCACACACCTTGGAGAGCTAAATCTACAGGTATTTCTCTTTTACGGTGTTTTCTTCTTTTTAAGAACTTAAATTAACTTGTTTGTTTGTTTTCTATCACACTCAAACATTTCGATTTTGGTGCTT
Organism: Taxus chinensis; assembly: GCA_019776745.2. Classification (NCBI taxonomy): domain Eukaryota; kingdom Viridiplantae; phylum Streptophyta; class Pinopsida; order Cupressales; family Taxaceae; genus Taxus; species Taxus chinensis. The sequence continues at coordinate 491,144,816 of CM034146.1, forward strand.
AAAAATAATTTAATCGCATTTGGGAAAGAACTTGTTTGACTTGTCTTCATCGAAATCAAACACTTCATTTTTAGTGCTTAAAAAGAGCTTCTTTGTCATTTATGTTGTATGTTCTTCATCTAGTTTTCTAAATAGGTTGGAAAATTGATCAAAATCGGTAGTGGCACTATTTGATTTTTATTTTTTACCCTTGCACACAAAGCCAAAATCACTAGGTATAAAGCATTTAAACAAAAATTCCTTCCCTAGCCTCACCTACTTGGAAGTGATATCCAATAGGAAGAGCGTACAAGGTACTCGGGCCATGCTATAAATTCATAGAATTTCTAGTATATATTGGCAAAGCACTCGAATCCCTTATTACAGCGGTGTGTGAAGTGCGGGGGTAGGCCCCTATATCAAGCCACATACCGGTATTTTATTGAAGTGCCTTTAGGACTCCTCACCAAAACATTCCCCAAACCATCCTTAGTTTGGCTGTCTGAGTAGTTCCTGTTCTAAAAAGCCTTCCCTAATATTTTATTTCTTAAAAGCATGAAAACTTAAAAGAAATAATCACCCACGCTGCTTGAATTGTTTGTGCATTAGTTAGGTCAATATTCTTTTTCTATATTTCTGCTTGTTTATGACGGTCATCACCCGGTCACAAACTAGAAAAATGGCTCAAATGGCCTATTATTCATCTGAGATCACCACTAATGTGGATGTTTCAGCACCCCTGGGGTCTTCCTCGGGACCGTTGTTAGTTGGTTCCCCATCTTGGTCATATAATCCTTTCTATCATCCCAAAGTGACCCCATCACATCCAGCTTCCTCCAGTCCTTCAGAGGTATCATTTTCTTCTAATATAGAGTATGTTCCTCATGGAGATCCTGAATTTCAGGAGCTCCTTGATCACAACCCGATAGCCCTTATGAACTATCTAGTGCATAAGTCTATTCCAATATCTGATCAGGGACCACCAATCTAGCAAGTTTAGGATTATTCTCATGAACCATCCTAGGCTTTTATAGAATAGTTAGCATGCTTTTTCTCACCTCGAACCATGAAAGAGGGTGGCACATCTATGCCTCCTTTTTCTCTTCTACCGACCATGTCAACTGGTTCTCAAATGATCTTTCCTATCCCTAGTGCCGCGGCTACCTCAGCTACTCCACAACCTACTTTTGAGAGGCCCTCTTCTTTAGCTATGATGAGTGCATCCGTACTCTCATAGATTGTTGTTAATTCTTCTATGCTATCTATTGCGTCTCAGGGTCAGTACCTCTCTGTGAATCAATCCCCTTCTACGAGTCAGTCGGTTCCTCCTTCTCATCCTCTAGCTGTGCTTTCTTCCAATGCTCCAGTGACAGTGACCTTTACCCATCCTCTGGCGTCGGTGCCCTTAATAACCAATTTGGTAGTCAAAGCCTCATTCAGAGTTTGTTCCCCACCATATCCAATCAAATCAACACCCAAATTCCTCAATCCATTTCGATTCAGTTGACAAGTATAGGAGCCCACCAATCACAGGCTCCATCTTTCATTCAACCACCTTTATCTCAAACACTTGTCATCTCACAGCCTGTTTATACGTAGGCTCCTTCACAACAAATACCTCACCAGGCATCACCTAGAACACCTAGTTATTCCTCTTATCATCCTGTTAATCAACAGTTGAATCCCCCATTAACACCTCAGCAAAACCTACCATTTGCTTCTTATGTAGGACATACCAACATGCCCCCTCCTTAATTTGACGTCATCCAATTTCTTTTCAAGAAAATTACAGACCTAGAAGCCTCCACCAAAGGGGCTCTCCCTTCATATTCTTTTGAAGAAGTATGTAATGAACCAATTCATCCATCAGTGGCTTTTAAGCCTTATCCTCTCCAATGGGAACTTCCTAAGTTCTCAAAATTTCATAGCAGGGAGGATCCTCAACAGCACCTACAAGCATTCAAGCACGCTTGCTACCTTATAGTCCACGATCAAGAGATTATTCTTTGTAACTTCCCTATATCTTTAGTAGGGCCTGCTTTAGACTGGTACAATAACATACCCCAACACTCCCTATTTTCTTTCTCTCAATTAGCTCAGATGTTTTTTGAAAACTTCTCAATAAATATCACACATAAGATCTCGATTATAGATCTTTATAACATTCGTCAATTTGATGAAAAATCTATTGTAGAATTTGTCACTCTTGGAGAGGTATAATAAATCAATTGTCTTTCTCCCTCCCTCAACCTCAGCAAATCAAGTTATTTACTCGATCTTGCGCCAACCATATTTCTTCCACCTTAAGGATTAAATCCTTTCATACATGTCAAGAAGAATTCACAATGGCACATAAACTTGAATCTCGCGCTATTGAACAAGGGAAGTTAAAACTTCACTCTAAGTCTAAACCAGACTTTTCTCGATTCACAAAATCAAATCCTTCTTCTTCTAACAAAGACAAGAATCAGGGATCCAAAAATGCTATCATCTTAAAAACATCAGGAACTGATAACATGCCTATTAAACACATCAAAGAGACTCTTCATCCTCTTGGAAAGGACCCACGTCATCTCGATCTTTTACTTTGTTGGGGGAATCATATGCTTCTATCTTAGAAAAAATGTTGGAAGTTCACATGATCGAACTACCCCCTATTAGAAATTTTTATGAGAGCCAAGAACGACCATTCTGGTATCGTGAAAATGACTTTTTTCATTATCATAGAAGCAAAGGCCATGACATTGAATGATGTCAGACCTTCAAAAAACTTGTCCAAAAATTCATTGATAAAGGTGAGCTCATTCTAGATAACCTAAATGCTCCCCCAAATCAGGCACTCGATATCTTTAGACAACCTTTTCCTAATCACTCTCCAAACAAATGACATTTTGGGGCCTCAAAAACCAAACACTCATACTATCAGCTTCATTTCTACTAAAGGATATTATTCTAAACCTGAGCCATCTACGAACATGTTGACTAAATTAGAACTTCCTCTCAATCCGTTAATCTCTGAGATTCCACCATCTTCAGACGATCCATCTTTGAGTATTCCTCCATTGTTAGATATGGATTCATCTCTCTCTTCCTCTTTATCTAATCTTCCATCCATACCAGAGACAATTTCATATTAATTTGTCTCATCATCAAACATTCTTTCGATGCTTGAGGCATTTACATCCCTTCAAGTTTCTGCTATGAATATATCTACTTCTGTTGCTCCCATTTTTGTCGCGACTATGTCATTGGTTAACATACCTCTAGTTGTACTAAATTTTCTACTAACAGAAGCATCTTTGATTTTGACTCTTCCCATTTCCTTTTCTACAGTAGTTGCACCCATAATTACTGTACCAGAAGTATCTTCCTCACAGGGAATTGCTTCATCATCATCCACTTCTCCCATCACCGGTGTTGCCTTTCCTATTAAGGAAAAATATAAAGAAATAGCACCGGCACCTAAACTTTCAGTTCATGAACTTAGATCAAAACAATTGAAGTCTAACAATACATCATCAGTACCTTCCCCTATACTTCCCCTGAAAAGGTTACAATCACCTTATGTGGTCAAAGTTGTCACCATCCCTAAAAAGGAAAACAAATATTTCAAACTATCAAGACTCTTGGTGCTTTCCCTAAAAAATCCCTCTCTGTACCTCATAAAAGATTGGATTTATGCACCAAAAAGGCGTCTTCTTCTACAACACCATCTTCACCACTGCCTTGTAAAGGGGGTTTACCCACTAGAAAGGTGTCACCTATTTTATCAAAACCATCATCTTCGCCACCAAAAGCCAAGGAACCCTTTGTGCCTCCTATTAGACCTATTTTGGGATCTCCTCCTCCATCTAAATCAGTCTTATCTAAATCATTATCTATTTCGGCTAAGCAGCCTTCTTCATCTCCGAAGACCAAAACACTTGTCAAATCTTCATCATCTTTGAAATCTATTTTAGGAGCTCCTCATCCACCAAAATCAATCTTTCCTCACTTCCTTCCATCTCAAGAACCCAAGGCTTCTTTTCCCAATGTCCAGAAAATCAAAACGATCCCTAAAATGACTGTCAAATTAGATATGTAGATTCTTTTACCTCGAAAGTCTATTAAGGCTAAAGAGGCATCTTTGTCATCTCTATCCTCATCTTTGTCTACTGGATTGTATACTGAAATTATTTTCCAACTTATCCAATCTTCATCTATATCTCTTCCCCCGATCAAACCTTATAATCCTAAAGGAGTAAAACCTTCCTGGTTCAACTATGATTTGATTTTTGCTTACCACCACACTCCAGGTCATGACACCGAGGGATGTAAATCCCTTCAATCTATCGTTAACAGCCTCTTAGAAGAAAGTAATCTTCTACTGGAAGAGGAGGAGGAACAAGTGCCTCTTGTCATCTCAACTACATCTAAGCCTGAACGGTCTACTCAGGCCTCTAATTCTATTAATTCCACTCTAGATGATCTTCCACCTTCTCAAATCGACACAATTCATATCGCCAATAGAGTGTAATAGTATGATAATCCATCATCTTCTACAGCCTCTCGACCACGAGTTGTCATTTTTGCGGCCCCTGAAAGAGTTCCTCCTTCCTCATCAACCCTAAGACCTCGGGTCTCTATTCGTGCTTCACCTCAGGCTCAGATTCCCATATCAGTTGAGGAGAGTGTTATGAAACAACTCACCCATGCTCCAATGAAAATGTCTCTTTTTGACCTCATTCAATCATCTCCACAGCATCGCCAGGCTCTGATTGATAATCTACATCGTATTGCAGTAAATTCAGATGAGCCCTAGCCTTTCAAGATGGTTGTTAGATTGAATAGACCGTCAACCACCATTTCCTTCAAGGATTCTGAAATTCCTCCCCTTTCTTCTGAGGATTTAGAGGCTCCCCTCTTTATCACAGTTCAAATCAACAACACTACGTTAAAACACACTATGATCAATAGTGGTGTTGTACTCAACATCATTTCCTCCTATGCATTCAAGCAACTTAAGTTACCAAAGAACATAGTGTCACCACCACCTTTCTCCCTTCAATCATTTAATGATCAGCTGGTAGTTACTTTAGGAACTATGGTCCTGCCCATTCGGGTAGGTAAGAAACTACTTCACGAGATTTTTTACATTATTGAAGGGAAATTCCACTACAATATGATCTTTAGACACTCCTAGATTTGTACAACGCATTGCATCCCATCAACCCTCCATCGATGCTTAAAATATCAGTATGAGGGAAAAATCTATACTCATCCAGGAGATCCTTTCCCTTCCACACAATGTGACATGACCACAGGGTCTGCCCCTCCAAAGGAGAATGCTTGTTCTCCTAACGATGCTTCATCCTCTTCCATACCTGTAACAAAACTACCAGATTTACAAAATTTGGAAGAAATGTTGCAACATTTTTCACTAGGAGAGCTTCCTCTTCTCTCTTTTGACACCCATCTCAAACCTAACGAGTATGGTAGGCCAAACAAATAACCTGAATATTAGCCAGGTCTTGGTTGCATCATCACCATTGGTCTACCCAATCAACAGACTAACTTCATCTATGGTGGTATTGATACAACTCACTATCATCCAGATTCTCCCCTAGGGCCAAACCCTATTCAATAGGGTTTGATTGTCTATAGAATCCTGCGTTCACAAAAAATTATTTGTATCGATGCACGTGGAAGGGATTTGGCTTGGGAAATTATGAACAAGGTGTGCATGACCTCGTGTCCATTCCAACTCTTAAACCACATAAAAAATTTGGTTTAGGGTTTAAACCTCTCTCAAAAGCCACCGTCACCATTCTTGATGAACCTCTTTCCATTGAGCAACCATCTTCTCCTGTCAGGTTGGAAGCATCACTTAATGTGGATGACACCATTTCCATCCCGCATAACTTTTTTTTTAGTCAATACCATTTCCTTAGGTCCACTGAACTATAAAATGAATGGAAAATCCACTTCCATACCATTAGTCTTCCCTGAAATAGTTGGAGACGACTCTCCCACTATCAATATTATCCATTATGTGGATTATGATTCTGTCCTTACCTATCTGGGGGTAGAGGATTCTTATCTTCCTAAAACCATTCCTTCTGACACGTCTACACTTCTCAACAAAGCCACTGTCGACCTTAATATAGGGACTGATCAAGACCCTCGCATCATTAATGTCAACCAATCTCTTAACCCGCAAGAGTTAGGATAATTTACCACCTTTCTTTCCAACCATCACCAAGCTTTTGCTTGGTCATACGAAGATATGCCAGGCCTCAATCCTAATATCATGGTCCACAATATCGTTACTCTTCTAGACATCAAACTCGTTAAACAAAAACTACGAAAGATGCATCCTCATGTAGCCCTTCTTGTTAAAGAAGAGTTGTAGCACGTGCTTTCCACCAACTTCATCCAACCCATTGACTATCCAAAATGGGTTTCAAATGTAGTACCAATAACCAAAGCTACTGGGAAAATTTGAATTTGCACCAACTTTTGGGATCTTAATCTCCCTTGTCCGAAAGATGATTTTCCTCTACCTAATATCAACTAACTCGTGGATTTAACTACAGGTCACGAGATGCTTTCTCTTATGGATGGTTTCTCTGGATATAATCAAATTCTCATCACATCAAAGGATCAACATAAGACTTCTTTCATAACTCCTTGGGGGACCTTTTGTTATCGTGTCATGCCCTTCGGTCTTAAGAACATAGGAGTAACTTCTCAACATGGAATGACCTACATCTTCCATGATCTCTTACAAAAAACTATGGAAGATTACGTCAATGACCTCCTCAGTAAGTCCAAATGCCATTAGGATCACTTTTTCATTCTTATGCCTCTCTTTGAGAGGCTCATTCATTTTTGTCTTCGCCTAAATCCATCTAAATGCATGTTTGGCATTCTCACTGGTAAACTCTTAGGCTTTATCATTTCTATTAGTGACATTGAAGTTGATCCCACAAAAATAAAGGCTATCCTCGAGATGCCTCCCCCTTCCAACTTAAAACAGCTTTGTGGTCTTCAAGGATGCCTTCAATCAGTGCATCATTTTATCTCGCAACTTTTAGACCGTTGTCAACCTTTTCATCATCTCCTCCGTAAAAATGTTCATTTTGAATGGGATGAGCTTTTCCAAAAGGCCTTTGATGATCTCAAAGCTTATCTTGTTTCTCCACTTGTGCTTACACCTCCATGCGAGGGGGAGCCATTCAATCTTCATATTTCTCTGACTGATCATGCTCTAGGATCCATGATCTCGCATCGGGATGCTAACGGTAAAGAACAAGCCATCTATTATATCAGTCGCACTCTTCATGAGTATGAAACATGCTATTCTAAAGCTGAAAAATTGTGTTGTGCTCTCTTCTTCGCAACTTCTAAACTTCGTCACTACCTCCTTAATCACAAAACTTATATTGTTACAAGTTTCAATCCACTCAAGACAATGCATACAAAACCTTATCACAATGATCGTATCACTCGTTGGCTCATGCTCATGACAGAGTTTGATCTCGAGTTCATCTCACAAAAATCTATCAAGGGTCAGGTCATTGCGGATCAATTAGCTGATACTCCTCTTCTGGACACTCAAATTCCCCTTGCTCAATTCCTAGATGAGTACATCCAACAAATCAATTTCGGTCTATCTCCATTTAAAGTAAAACTCTTCTTTGATGGGTCCAAATGTCAGCAAGGGGGAGGTGCAGGTTTCGTCATGATTCCTCCTTAGGGTGCACCTATCCCTGTTCACACAAGCTTAACTTTGAGTGTACCAATAATATGGCCATGAATATGAAGCCCTCGTTTTAGGACTTCAAAATGCCATTAATCTTGGTGCTCACCATATCGACATCTTCGGTGATTCTGAGCTCATCATTAATCAAGTCACTGGTGTTTATCAGTGTAAAAATGATATCCTTCAAAAATATCGTGATATCATTCTCTTTCAACTTCAATCTTTTGATAAATTTACTATCCAAGCTATTCCTCACACTGTGAACTGATTTGCAGATACAATGGCTTCTTTATCCTTGCTTATTCCACCTTTTACCTAAGACTCGCAACTTTATGTGGTTGTTCAGCATTTAGACCAACCATCTCATCTTAGGCAGTTGACTTCAATCAACGTTGTCACAACCAACACTCAAGATGAGTGGTATCAGCACATTTTTGATTATCTATCATGTTCAGTGCTTCCTTCAGATCTGACTTCCAATGGCAGAAGATATTTTATCCTACGCGCTAATCGCTATACTATTCTGGGTGGAATTCTCTATAAACGTGGTTTTGATGGTATTTTGCTTTGGTGCCTCAAAACCCCTGAATCATCTAAAGCCATCCAGGAAGTCCATGACTGGTATCTGTGGTGGACATTTTAGTGGCTTGGCTGTAGCTAAATACATCTTATGTTTAGGTTACTATTGGCCTTCTCTTAATCAAGACATGTTGCGAATACACTAAGAAATGTGTCAAGTGTCAACAACATTCCAATCTTACACATATCCCTAGTCAGGATTTGCAACCTGTAGTGGATTTGTGGCCTTTTTCACAATGGGGTCTTGATTTCATCTGTCTCATTAATCCCCGCTCTTCACAGCATCATCACTCTATCATTACTGCCACAAAATACTTCACTAAGTGGGTGAAAGCTAGTCCTCTTTCATCAACCAAAGCTAAACCCATTATTGATTTTGTCTATCAACACATCATTTGTCGCTTTGGTGTCCCACACAAACTCATCACAGACAATGGTAAGTCTTTCAAAAACATTGATTTACAGAACCTATGTGATGCTTTCAATATCAAACTCATCTTTTCTTCTCCGTACTATCCCCAAGCTAATGGCCAAGCTGAGGCTTCCAATAAAATTTTGTGTAATATCCTCGCAAAGGTAACTAGTCAAGCTAGTAGGGATTGGAATTTACATATCCCTTTTTCTCTCTAGTCTTATCGAACTAGAATTAGTACTCCTAATAGTGCTACTCCCTTCTCTCTCATCTATGGGTCTGAGGTTGTCCTTCCTTTGGAAGTCCAGATTCCATCTCTTTGTGTCTCTCTCAGAGAATTTTTCTCTGATGAGGACTATCATCAAAACCATCTAGCGCAACTTGAATTGCTAGATGAGAGGAGTCTCAATGCTCTTGAGCATCACCAAGTCTATCTTGATCATTTCAAACATGCTTATAACAAGAACTTACAACACCGTGACTTCAAATTTGGTGATCTTTTTCTTAAAGAAAACCAAAATGTCACTACACTAGAACGGAGTCAGCGTGGTAAGTTTGCTCCTAACTGGATGAGTTAGTATGTTGTCACTCATAAATATGGGTTTGGGGCTTATCACCTATCTTCCATGGATGGTGTACCTAAAATAGAACCTCTTAATTTCTTGCATCTGAGGCCCTTCTACTGTTAACATCTATCTTACATGATTTTAGTCGCAAAACAGATTTTTCATCCATCTGCAACCAGTCATGCATTTCGTAGTGATTCGAAACTATGTGGTTCTCCATGTTATGTCTTTTATACCTTGAATATGAGTACCATGGCTCTACTCATGACATTTTCCTTACATGGATTTGTTCCCTTCTCATGGTAGGAATTCCTTAATCACTACTTCATCCACCCTAGGTGTTCATCTTGATCAAAACAACTTTGGGGGATGAGTACGTGCTTATATACATTTCCTTCCCCTCTATCTGATTTATCTGGTCTAAACTCAGCTTCTTCCAAAGCTCAAAAAAAATAAAAAGAAAAGAAAAGAAAAGAGATCGTTATCCTAGTCCCAAGAGATAGACTGATCCCTCAAAGGACAGCTATCTGTGCCTTATCAAATAAAATAAAAAATATAGACCATTCCTCGAAGGATGGCTATCATCAAAATCAAAATACAGACTGCTCCCTTGAAGGATGGCTATTTGTTTTATAGAATTTTCAGCCTTTGCAGTAAAAAACTTCCTCTATTTGCCAGTTTGTTCACTTTTTAGCATCTCTGAAAGACTTCCCGTATCGATCAGTCTTTCTATATCCAGCAAACTTCCCATATCGATCAGTTTGATTTTATATCAAAAAGAAAAAACAAATCATAAAGTTGTGACATGAGACCTTTTCGATCATATGGAGATCTTGTTTTCCCCATATGGGCATATTTGATCTTTCATATGTTCTGACAAGATGTATACTGATCTCTCATCCTTATCTACCTCCTCGATCTAGTTTGTGACTAACTAGTGTCAGGTTTATTTTAACCTCATCTATGGCCTTGTGTGCATCATCTTTCAATTTTCTATCAAGGTCTCTATTTATGGTCGGTTAGGGGCCTAACTTATCATTCTTTTTCCTATCTAGGTGTAGTGCTTTTTATTTCTAAACAAAGATAATATCATTACATCACTTTCTTTCACAAAGAACATTTCCCATGATTATTTGTTGTTCATCCAGTTAAATTGACATTTAACATGTTAATTTAGTCAAATCTATCATCTATCTGTGCTCATCTTATCTACTTCATCTAAAACACATCAAAGCATGTATTAAAAACACATGTGAATCCATCTATCTATCTCATTTAAATTGAATTAACATCTTAAACATGTTTATTTTATCAATCTATCAAATCACATCACATCTATTCATCTATCCTCTATAAACATGTATCTATGTCCATCAAAATTACATGACATCTATCTATATCTATCAAAATTAAATGCATGAGTACAATCACATAACACAAAAAGATAAATATATATACATATATGTCCGTACAAAAGAACGAGTGGCTTCCAATCAAGCCATTTATATCATACATCAAAAATGCCTTCAAATTGAGGCTACATCAGTATATCGATACAAGAATAACATATCTATATGGTGAAGTCAGACAGGTGGAAGAAACTATCTCCTCCACCCTCCTTTGTTCTAGGCTGTCTCTCCTGGCCGTCTCCTACAGAGCTAAATCTACCTGCTGCTGGGGCCCTACCACCATCTCGATCTCTCCTGGTGCTCGCACCCTCCAATGCACCACTAGTCGCGGATGTCATTGATCTCCTTCTCACCCCGTAACAAGGCACATCAAGGGCATATTGTGTCAGGGCATCCTCAAAGTATCTCACCTCAATAAGGAGATCCTAATAAGTGCTCAGACTCACCATGCCAGGTGCTCGTAATGGCATTGTTGCTGCAGGTGGTGGCCCTCCTGCTACCACACCCTATGCCCCTGACTCTGAGGTGGTGCCTGTATCACCGTATTTAGCCTTGAGGGCCTCTCTGTGTCTATGGTAGAGATCTCTCTGCTGTATTAATGTATCCCACTCTTGACGTGCAGTATCTCTCTCTAATATCAATGCATCCCTCTCCTCCGTCAGATCTCTAATCTCCTCGAGGGCAGCTTGGTGTGTATGTGTCAGAGTAGCATGCTCTCCCTCTAGTCTCTCCAGCACTGTAGCTATGTCATCCTCATCTACATCTACGGATGCGGGGGAGGTGGTGTGGTAGCTTTGTGGAGTACCATGCCATGTAGCCATCATCTACTCCTACGTCATCATCACTATCTGTGGGAGGTGGGGCCTCCCTTAGTGGATTTGTTGGGATCAAAATCGGCAGGTCGGTATCTCTGCTATTTTGTTTATATGGCACATATGTGGTCGGGACCGTCTGTACCAAACCAAACTACCTCAGCACCCATATAAATGGGAATCACTCTAAGATATATGGCATGTGCCCCCTGACCACCCTACTTCATCTCAGCTCTACCAAGTGAGCATCCTAGCCAGCCCATGTCAGGTAGACCCAATATGGTTTCCATATAACCTAATCTGGTGTCAGAGTCCTGAATCACTCTATATACCACTCTGTAGATCTCCCTATATCTCCCGAGGCCATGTCTACCCACCATTGCCAAAATCCATACTCGAGGGCCCCCTCTACTCTTGGCAACCATGGAATCCCTGATGGCCTGATCACTGCTATATGCTCATATGCCGAGAAATGGAGCACAAATCTGACATAAATACATGTTCACCTGCCTGTGGTATACATCCATAGCTCATGATATATCTGTGCTAATAAGGCATCTGCAAATGTGAATACCTGCCTAAACTCTAGGATGTCACAGACACAGTCTAGTAAAAGCAATGGAAATCTCCCACCTCCTGAATCTGGTAGAGAAAAGTAGGAGATCACCATCTAAATCAATGTTATCCATCTACTCCTGGCATCATCTTGTCTATAATGTGAGGCTATCCTCACCGCCTCGGACACTATCTCTGAATCATCTTCCCTGTCTCCATAGAATCATCCTAAGGCCCTCTGCTGCTGCTCTCATGGAGTGGTCTCTATCGGGTCCCTGGTAATCGTCATCTTGAGGATCCTATAGATATCCTCATGGGTGATGGTCATATCACCCATCCTGAACCAGAATGTGCACGTCCTGCTGTCCCATTGTCGTATCAATGCTCACATCAACTCTACATCTTCAGGGCACTTGTCGGTAGTAACGGAAGCCCCCGAGCCCGACTAGCTCTAGGTGATGCCAATCAACATCTGTCACATCAGGAAGAATATTCTCTAGAAGCTTGAGAATAGCATCCTGCATATGTAAAGCCTCTCATGCCTACATCCACGACGTCAAGAACAGTGTTAGTTTCTCATTTATTCAAATTGAAACATCAAAAACATATTTCTCTAATTTCTAAGTCTAATCTATCCAATTGGCGCTGATTGAGTTCCAATCGACATCGATCTAATTTAGTCGACATCGATCAGAATTCCAATTGGCGCCGATTGAACCTAATCGGTGCCGATTTTGTCAATCGACGCCGATTGAGAGGGAGAGTGTCCAAAACACTGTAGCCTCCCACTTATCCCTTTTTTCCCTAAAATCTAGCATCCTAGTATGCTATTTAATGATAAACACATACACAAGGCTAAGGTAGATCCACTTACCCCAGGTCATGTCCTCTTCCACTTTTGACTACTCCCAGAGGCTTCTATGTTGCTCAAAATCAATTTTTGACTCTTTCTAAATCAATCGTTGTAGTGTAAATAAATCGTTCACGTTTCCCTTTCCCATATTTATATGGTTTTGGTACGGTAGGCACCGATTGGTTTAGTCAATGTTGATTTTTCCTAGTCGACTCCGATTTAGGCCAATCGTCATCGATTGGTTACATTCTTTCCTTTTCACATCACATTCTTCCAATGAGAATGTCTCCTCATCTTTTTTGCCAAAGTGTTGATGCTTGGCTTGTTTATCTGATCATTATTGTGACCTGAGTTTTTCCTTTTGGCACATATTTTCGATATTATCACCTATTTCGAGTCTGTTCCCTGTACATGGGTCACTCGCATTTGTGGCAGCCTAAAGATAGTGGGTCTTTAGGCACTAACATCATCTAATTCGCAGACCGTCTGGTTGTCCTTACCAATGTGTCACTCTTTAGTTGCTACTATTTTGCAGCCCTCCTTCCACTCATGGGTCTGTAGCCACTAACGTCGTCTCATACGAAGACTGTCTAGTTGGCCCTACCAATGTGAGTTCCTTAGGTTGCTGCCTTTTTTATTGTTTTCATGTGTCATCAATGATCAGATCTACTCCAGATATCTAGCTAAGGCATCCTTCGTTCTCATCTACCTTTTTTTTAAAACTCGGGATTGGTTGGTATTTTGAGATTCATCCCATCCCTAGTTTGAGGGGGATCACATCATCACTTTTTTTCCTTTCTTCCAACTCCTTGTTTTTGTCTTACAACTTTGCTTATCGCAAGTTACTCGACAAAAAGGGGAAAAATGTAGACACCTAAAATTGGTTACCCAATTTAGTGTCCCCTGCATTCATTTACCTTCTCAGGTAACCTGGGGCACCTTTATATCACCACTTTTCCTTTAGGGTATTAATTAAATTAAACATCTATCCTAAGTTTATTATACCCCATTGTATTTTACCGATGGATAATTAAATATTAACTATTTAATTATACTTTTTACATGTATCTTAACCTTTTATCTACCCCATATCAATTCCTAACCTCCCATAATCAATTCTATCCATCTATCCCCCTATTTCTCCTCCCCCCAAACTGTGCAGTGGGATATTTCTCATATTTGAGTCAGAAGGATACACTCTTATCTTTCTAAAGCATCCTTTTTGGCCATTTTCAGAATTTGTTCCCTGATCGGTGCTGACTGGTACTCGGTCGACGCTGATTTTTTTGAATGGAACCGATTGTACCTCAGTCGGTGCCGATTATAAATACAAGGCCAGAATTTAGTTCTGGTTAGACAGAAAGAGAGACAGAAAGCTTAAGTCTTGAGCCTTCGAATTGTCAATCGGAAGAAGAGAGAATTTTGTCCAAATCAATCCCTGAGAGGTGTACCATTACTCTGCCCTCACAACATCGACATCATGAGGATTCCTCGACCTCTTGGTGATTCTATTCCTACATCTAGCTAAGGTGAAACTCTGTCCGCAACTTTGCAGCCCCTGTAGGTGTTTACGATCCAGTCCTCATCAATCATCCATCAAGCTTTCCATAACTTGCCTCTGGTCGATGGCGATCCATTCCAGTCGATGTCGATTTATCCTAATCGGTGTCACTTAAAGAAATCAACACCGACCCCAATCTAGTCGATGCCGATCAGCCTACAGATAGGTGTCAAGTACAGGTAACGTAAGTCTAGCATTGTTTTCATAGTTTCCTGTGTTCTATTTATATTCTGTCTACTGTTTACATTCTATATTTTATTTTTAATCGTAAAATCTAAACATTTACCTACATCTTTTATCATGTATGCTTCTTTCCTTAATTGAAAATGTGGACTGACATCCGTCGAGGAAGCTCATCGCTTCTCGGACTTGCTTTTCGGGCAGTCCACCCAAATATCTTTTAACGTTGTCTTTTTTTGCCAAGGATTTGTACATCACAGGTTTCTTGGATCTACTTTGAAGGATTTATCATGTGTGCCTATCTCGTACATTGGCTTTCCTCCCATTTACGTCTTCGGATCCCGTCTTAACCATCAAGTATCGATTTCATTTGAGTTTTTCAGGAATTTTGTGTTTAGTTTGGTGCATTAACTTAGACAGGTAACAAGCGGAGAAATTCTTGATCTACATCACGTGACAAAGTGAACTTACAAAGGAGCATTACACTACATCTCAGACTTCATGTAGTTCTTGTGCGTGTGTGTAGAAAGTGTTCCCTAGGAAGCTCTTGTGCAAGATGCACTTGATAGTGAGTGATAGCTAGATGTAGTAATATAAAGAGATGTTTGGATGGAAAAATGAACTTCCCCTCCTATGTGTGTATGCATAAAATACAGTCCCTTATCCCTTGAGTGAATTCTAGATGGATGTTTTGATGCTCTTAGAATTCATTTGGATGTAACCTTAGGTGATGATAATAGATGCTTAGATATTTCTCCTTTATTATGGTCACACTATATTTATATGATTCCCTTGTTTGAATTTTGTAATTGAAAACTAAAAGGCTGACACATAAGAAAACAAGATACCCAAAAGATAAAAGAGGACCAAAAGAGGTGAGTAAGATATAAAGAGGTCAGGGTGCCCATGCATTGGATTTATAGTTGGGTGCTGGTGTCTAGAGGTAATAAAGATAAGTAAATGAATATTATACTAGGATGTGGGTGTGTAAGACCAAAGAGGAAACAAGAAAGATAGAAAAGAGATCAAAGATAGATGTCAATTACTAGTTTTCTCAGTTAGGAATCATATGAATACTAATATGTGATTAAGACATAGAAATGTATGCAAGTGCGTGATTTTGTGTCTACATTAGTCCGCACTTTATTTTTTTGAATGAATACTCAATAAAATAAATTAGATAAGAGATGTGTACTTGATAACCATATAGATTGATGGTGAAAGCATGCCAAAGATACAAGAAAAAAGTGTGGAGTGATAAAAATGAAGTGTGGAAGCTAAGGAAGAGGAAGTCACCCTAGGGGTGAAGAATGTGTTGTGTCGTGTTTGTATCTATTTTCATTTTTGTGCTTTTTTTATGTGGGGATGATTATTGTTATGTATTAAGGACATACCTATAAAAGAAGAGTGGAATAATAGTCAAAGTTATGTGTTATGAAAACTCTATAAAAAACATGTAAATGTTTGTAAATGTGAAACAGTAGTAAAAATGAAATTGTGCACCTGATCTGTGATGAGTGAAAAAGAGAGATAATGTCCTGAAAATATTGTAGAAGAGTGATTTTTTTGGGCGATCTCATGCCAAGAGTGAGTTTGTTTGGGTGATCTCATGCCAAGAATAAGATTTTTGAAATATCTCATGCTAAGTATGATTTTTGTTAGAAATCTAATGCTACAGTAGAAGAATGTTGGGGGAAAAGGTCTACTGTTATTCTTCATCCCCAACTACCTCCTGAATTTATACACCACTGCAGATGGTGTGATCCTACTTTGTTCCATGTTTGATCTAGTTTGATCCAAGTAGAAAAATAAAATAGTATGCATTCTTCTTACTGGAGGATTGTGCATGTACTGTGAAAATTGATTTGTGAACTGCTGAAAAATGTGCCAATTTTAGCAAGTAACTGTAACTTATGCTTGGTCATATGCACCTAGGAAAGGTTAGGATCACGCAGGCAATATTTTTTTAACTTAGAATTGGTTTCTTTTTTGGATTGATGAATTAAGTCAAAATCTGGGTCGTTTTGTAACTATAACTTTGTTCTGTTCCTATAGTGTGCAAACAAGTACTGAAGCTCTGAGTTGATGTATGGGGTGACTAATTCACCTAATGTATTCCCCCTCATTTGGGGTGTATACAACATCACTAGGAGGATTTGGCTAGAAGGAGAGAACCAAATGATGATATGAAACCAATACTATGCACAGGGGAAGGAATGTGCATGGTAGGAAATAAGGCACATGTAAACAAAGTGGCTAGTAATATGTGTTAGTGTAAACACAAAAAGTATGCATATAGAAGATAGAGTGTAATATAACAAGCAAGAATATAATGTAGACCACAAAAAGTGGGTTTCAAACATGGGATATCGCTTACATTTTCATAAGACAATTAGGGCCAAAGAGGCCAAAAGCATACAAGCAATGAACATATAAGACATATGGCATAGCCCACAAATAATGGCATACAATGGAAAATAATTACAAATAGTAGTAAGAAAAGTACAAGACAACCATGGTAGAAAAAATTCCCATAAAGACTAGTCAAAATAGTAAATAGTATAAAATAAAACAATGGAAAGTGTAGTGTGTAAGAAATTAGATGATCTATAGGGATCCAAAATGACTCTTCTTCATCAAATCAGCCAGCAACAAAGAAGGAAAATGAAGAAACAAATGTTTTATCTTTATGTTAATAGAACTGTTGCTTTGTGCAAAGTAGCAATTACAAAATTACTGCCCAACTTGGGAAGTATTCCTATAACCACCACCCAACTAGGGTGGCATTCATATGATCACCAGTCTACAAAGGGTAGTAGTCCTGACACTTCCAGACATAAAATAAAATTCAAAATGAACAGTCCCATAATTGGAAATGTTTTATGTGTCTCTTCTCCTCCATGACTTTTCCCATCCTCCAGTGCACAGGAGGACATGATGAAGGCTATAAATACATGTAGGAAGGATATTTTTTATTATCGAAGCATGAAAGCAAGTGAGAAAGAAATTCTTAGTGTTGGAATTGTGTTTGTAGAAGAAAGGAGTTTTGAGGTAGAGAAAGTAAGTAATTGGTAGGAATCGTGAGATATTATCTACTTCCCTTTCATACTTATTGTAAATTTTTTACTTCTTATTTGAATTGGCCAATAAAAGTGGGAAGAAAGAGAATTTTTTCCCTTCTCACCTAGTTTTTACTCCTTCAGAGGTTTCCAGGATAAAAAAATTTGGTGTTCATGAGTTTAAATTCTTTCCTTTCTTGAAACTGTTAATTCTAAGCATAAGAAAATTCATTCACAAGCTATCTCTGTCATTTTCTAATTAAAAGTATAACAACATTGTTTAATTGTGATTCTATGAACAATTCCAAAGTAGAGAGTTTACAAATCATTTTGGTATCAGAGCTAACAATTATCTAGGATTATGGTATTTGTTCTTGGATTTGTATGACAGTGACGAGATCCAAAGGAAAATAGGCTTTACCTTTTGATCTAAATATTTCTACAAGGAAGTGGAAATAGAGAATTCAGGGACAAATGGAGGAAGATAACTTGTTCCATAGAATCGAGATGTTAGAGACCATGATGGATACAATGTTTAGAAGACAGGAAGAAATTGTAGATTTGCAGAAGATGGCTTCTATTAAGAAAGACTCCATGGACTCAGTGGTTTGATGCTTAGACAAAAATTTTGGCATAGGGAGGAGCCACCATGAGCAATAATATGGGGAAGAGTGTGAAGAAGAGACTTCAAATGCAAGAGAGAAGGTAAAATATGATCACGCTCCTTTTAAAGTTGAGATGAAAGTTGAAATTAAAATATTTGAAGGAAAAGTAGATACAGAGTTGCTTGATAAATGGTTAAAACAATTAGAAGTCTAATTTAGCATCCATAATGTCACTGAGGCACAAAGGATCACCTTTGCATGTCTTAAAATGTAGGGAAATACTCTGGTTTGGTGGGAAACCCATCTAGCCACTTTTGAAAAGAAGAAACATCCTATTGTGAAATATTGGCAAGAATTTAAAGAACTACTTAGAGCTAACTTCTATCCTTTTGGCCACAACACTGACCAAATGATTAAATGGCAGTATTTTAGACAAGGTAGTGGTCAAAGTGTGCATGACTATACTATGGAATTTTGGAGGTGGGCCATGTTTCTGAACATGAACTTGGAGGATGAGGATATTCTGCCTAATTACTTGGGAAAAATTCACACTCACCTTCAAAGAAAATTCATCTTCGCGAACCCAACATATATCAAAGAGGATTTTGTGTAGGAATACTATAAATATGATGAAAATAAGCAAGGAGAAGCAAAGCCAAGGGAAAATCAATTGAAAAATCAGCAAAAGAAAGAACATGGGAAAAGAAGTAACAAAGGTAAGTTGAAAGGGAAAGGTAAACAAGATGCCACTAATTTAAATACTTGTAAAGATCCCAAGAATTTTTGCAAGAGTTGTGATATCAATGGTCATACTGACGCTACATGTTGGAAGTTGCATCCAAAGTTACATGTGAAGAACCAAACCAAAGACTCAAATAATTCCATGACCATTGTAAAGATAAAAGGAGAGGTAGAAATCAAATATGACTCTAATGTAGACAAGAGGCTTAGATGCATGACCACTAACATGGACATCCAGGAAGAGGAGATGAGTAGACTATTCCAGATTGAAATCTAGATCAAGATAACTAAGGTAAATACTTTTGTTGATACTGGTTCTTAGTCTAATTTGATTTTTGAAGCAGTTGTAAAGAAGCTTGGTCTTGAGAATTACAAGCATCTACACCCTTATCCTTTGGGTTTGGTGAAGAAGGGTGTTGAAATTCTGGTAAAAAAAGATGTAAGGTCAAGTTTGGGATAAATTCCCAGTATATTGATGTATTGGAAGCTGATGTTATTCCACTTGATGCTTTTGGTGCTATTTTTTGGAGTCCTTACTTGTATATCAGGGATGTTATATTTATAATAAGGGAAAACTGATATAGATGGGTCAAGTATGGGATCAGCTACAACATCTGGGCACACCACCATAAGATACGAGTTACTATGGTGAGTGTTAACTAAACAAAATGACTTATTCAGGAAAATCATAATCAGTTTTGTTTACTTTTGTTAAAGGATAAACAAGATGGGGTAGAAGTTTCAAAGATTTATAACCAGGGAAAATAGGATTTGGATACTATTATTCAGTCTTTTCAAGAAGTTTTTTAGGCTCCTAGTGGGTTACCACAAAAATAGGAAGTAGAGCATGAGATTCAGTTGTTGTTAGAGTCCCCTCTACCAAACAATGGGTTGTATAGGAAATCCTTGCTAGAGAGTACTGAAGTAAAGAAACATCTTCAGGAACTACTAGACCAGGGTGTGATACATCTGAGCACCTTATATGGAAGACTACCTTCAAGACAAAACAAGGTTTTTATGAGTGGTTAGTACTTCCATTTGGTTTATGCAATGCAACTGCTACATTTATGAGATTGATGAATGATGTATTGCGGGATTTCATAGATTCATGTTTATTTGTTTACCTAGATGATATCTTGATTTTTAGTGCCACATGGGAGGAACATCTAACTCACTTGTAGCAAGTATTGCAAGTTCTCAAGGAGAAATAACTGCTTTGTAATATGAAGAAATGTGAATTTTCCAAACAGTCACTTGTCTATCTTGGGCATGTGGTTGGAGGAGGAGAGATATGAGTGGATCCAAAGAAGGTGGAACTCATCACCAATTAGCCAACACCAATAGGATCCACACAGACTAGGATTTTTGTAGGATCAGTACAATACATGCGTAATTTCATATCGGGATTCCCCGTGATTGCAACACCTCTACACACAGTGGCAGAAAAGAGTAAGGGTTTTGACTTGGGTAAGGAACAAGACAAATCCTTTGAGTTATTAAAATACAAGATTAGTCATGTTCATGTACTTGCTCTTCCTAATTTGCAACAGCCTTTTGAAGTAGAGATAAATGCCTGATATTACATTATGGGCACAGTGTTGATTCAGGGAGGTAAACCCATATGATGTCATTATGAAACTTTTACTTCAGCAATTAAAGGATATTGAGTATATGATAAGGAAATGTATGCACTAGTTCAGGCAAATAAAAAATAAAAGCATTATTTGTTGGGTAAAGAAACTATTGTGCATACTGACCACAAACCTCTCATTTATTTGCAAGAATAGTCTAAATTGTAGCATGAAAGGCACTAAAAATTAATGGGATTACTTCATCAGTTCCATCCGGTGATAAAATACAAGAAGGGTAGTACAAAATTGGTGGAAAACATGTTTTCTAGGGCACACACATAGGATAAGTTCTCCTACTTGGCCACTATCTATCAGATCAAGCCCTTCACGAAGGAAGCTTATGGAGAGGCATATGCCTAGGATAGAGACTTTGGGGGGATATTTCTACAGTTGCAGTCCCAAGGGGCTGACAGGATGGGGATTGAAGATTATTGTCTCAAGGACTGGATACTCTACCAATGGGAGAAGATTTATGTGCCTAAAGAAGAAAGGCTTCTATTGATGAGGGAAGAAAAGACCTCAAAAGTAGTGGGACATTTTGGTGTTGGTAAGACCCTAGCCCACTTGCAAAGGTATGTGTATTGGCCTAATATGCAAGAAGTATAAAAATTTATACGTGGATGTAAAGTTTGTTGTAGCAGCAAGCCTAAGACTAGGAAGGATGGTTTGTATATGCCTTTGTCAGTACCTACTCCTCCATGGGAAGACATTTCTATGGACTTTGTAGGAGGATTACCTATGTCTAAACATGTCCATGACTATCTCTATGTTGTTGTTGATAGATTTAATAAGATGTGTATTCTTATGGCATGTAAAAATAAATTAAAAGCACATGAGGCAGCAGATCTTTTCTTTCCTAATGTATGGGTACATTTTAGCTTGCCAAAACCTATTGTTCCTAACAGGGATTCTAGGTTCTTGGGGAATTTTTGGACTACTTTTTGGGACAAGATGGATACCAAGTTACAGAGGAACATGAATTTCCATCCACATACAAATGGATAGACAGAGGCGGTGAACAAGACTTTGGTACAGTTGATCAGAGGGTATACTAGTAAATACCCAAGGACTTGGGATGAGTCCTTAGCCTACATTCAACATTCCTATAACTTGGAAGTACACACATCCACTATGAAGTTGTCATTTGAAAAATGCTTGGGATATCTACCTACAAATCCATTGGACATAGCAGTTGGACAACAAGATGAGGAGGAGACATGAGACACAACGATGACTAGAGAAAACAAATTCATTGAGAGGATCCAAAAATCCATCTCAAAGTAAAATAATAGTTAGAGAAATCTCAAGCCAAGTACAAAGTTAGGAATGATTAGCACAAGAGAGAGTATAAGCTTCATGTTGGAGATAGATTTTGGCTTTACTTGAGCAAGGAGAGATTACAAGGTCAAACATGGAATTTCAAGCCACTACTATACTGACCATCCACCATATTGGAGAAGTTTGGAGGAAATGATTTTCGACTTGATTTGACATTATTCATGAGGATGTACTCAGTAGTAAACTATGGGAATTTTCACCTATATGAGCCATACATGCTAGATGAAGATAAATGACTAAAATTGTTACCGTCCTTTGATGATTACATCTTGCACTCACAAGGTGAATTGGAGAAAGATGTAGTGTTACAGCAGAAGGTCAAGGAGACTAGGAGAGGTCTCCTGGAGTCTGTTAGTGTGAGTTATCCTATGTGTCCTCATCTCATGTTGGAGGGTCATCTCACATGGGTTAGGTTTAGGGTTAGGTTTAGGGTTTCATATGTTTCATGCACTAGGGTTACTTAGCACCCTATATGTACCCCTTTTCTATTCATTTATGAGCATGCCAAGACACTCCGCTATCTTTCCTCTATGTAAGCTTTGTTTCTGTTGAGCAATGTCTTCCATTACTGATCAATTTTTTCCTTGCTATCACTGGAGCTTTCATGATTCCGTTGGAGTGCAACTACTTCGTGGTGCCTCGTTTCCGATTCGATTCTCACAAACTCTTTTCATGGTATCAGAGATGAGATCGGGTAAACGTGCACTCGATTTATTTTTTGTTGCTATTACTCTTACTTGGTTTCGTTATTTTACTCTGCATGCAAGTCTTTTGATCACCATTTTCTAGAAATTATCTTGCTAATATCTCTAACAAGCTTTCTCAGAAAGTTTTTTGTGTTTTTTTTCTTGTGCATGTTGTCTGTGGTTGTAGGATCCTTGAGTTCTTCAGTGGTGGTTGCTACTCAACGAAATGCTATCCCTCTGGCCTTTTTTTGCTTCCCAGGCATTTTTAATCACATTTGCCACTTTGTTGGTGTGGGAAAGCTAAAACGTGGCTGCTTAGGCATTTTTTGGACTCTCCAAGGCATTTTTTTGATTGCACAGGCATTTTTAAATCATTATCCATGTTTTTTTTGTCTGTAGGGCGTTTTTTAATCATTTGCCACGTTTTTTTTTCTTCACAGGGTTGTAAAAATCATCTGCCACATTTTTTTTTGCTTCCTAGGCATTTTTAAACAACTCTACCACGTTTTTTGGTCTGAGCAAGGTAAAACACTACTGTAAACACTCCTACGTAGCCTAGTACGTTTTTAAACAACTCTGCCATGTTTTTTTGGTCTGAACAAGGTAAAACACTGCTGTAAACACTCTAGCGTGGCTGTTCTTCTTGTTTTTTGATAAGGTTTCAACCATACATCTTTTCCTTTGGTAAGTTTGTTAATTTCCTTCTTTTCTCTCTCTAAAATCCTCAATTTTTTAGAAAAAACGACCTGTGTTTTCTTTTTTTAAAACAAAAAAAACAAACTCACTCTTTTTGGTATGCGTTTTAAATCAAAAAATATTTCTTTATTTAAAAGATACTTTCTAAAAATGCATTCAATCTTTATTTGTTTACAAATATTCATCTAATAATCTTTTTTTTAAAAAAACACTTCTTTCTAAAACTTGTAAGTTTTAGACAATATTCAAAAAAAGTGTGTATTTTCAGTGATTTGTTTAATTAAAGATTTTTTCAAAATTCATTAGATTTAATTACATTAGATCTAATTTTATTTCATTAACATTATTTAGAAAATATATTTCCTTGGCATTGTAATTTGGTCTTTAGATTGTTGTATTTATAACCTTCTATCGAGTGCTGAAGACAAAGGGTGAGGTCCGGGATTGGCAGGTGGCTAATTCCGCCTCGCAATACAAAAAAAACCTATCTCAAATTCCATGCCATTTCCAGCGAGCATACATATGACACCCTTTGCATGCATTTAGGGTACTTTTTTAATCCGTTTGCAGGCTTATTGGCTTTTTCTCATCAAATTGCGAGAACTAGTTTTTGCTATAACTTTTTACTCATTGCTCAGTTTTGAGCACTTATTTAGTCAAAGTTGTATTTTTTTTCACACTCTAGATGATGGGATCATTAGCTTTGTAAACACACTAATTTTATAAAGTGCCGCATTCTGGGGGGGTGTCTTTGTTTTGCTTAATTTAGCTCATTCTTTTGAGCTTTGTTCTATTCCTTTTTTTCGTGGACTTGTGAGTGCGTCCACCACAGTTTTACAAAAAGGGATTCTTTCATATGATGTGAGATGCTTTTTCTCACCACCAGGGTTGGCTTTTACCTCCTTTTTGTTTTTTGCTTGTGCTTGTTTACGGTGTTCCTCTTTTGTTACGCTCCACGAAACACTGTTGTGGTCTCCCCTCTTGCACGTTATTACACTAATTACAAGATGAGTTACCAAGTGTTTCAAACCGCATGCACGGACCCGATTGTAATCAACGCACTAAACTATAAAGTGTCAAAAGCAGGGGGTTGTTATTGTCCTAGGTGGTTGTGTTTCTTTTTTGCATTTATTTCTCTCTCTCTCTCACTATGGATGCACTTTCAATTCATTTTCTTACGCCATTCAAATTTTTCAAATGGAGATCAAAAATAATAATGAAACATAGGGGTAAAGGGTTATACCGCATCACCATGGGAACTGAGACTGAACCAGATGACGAGCCTGAAAAATCTAAGTGGTTAAACCGTAGTGATGAAGCTTTAGGTCTTCTTTGCATGTCCGTTTCTTTTGACTTGCTCTTCCACATTGAGGTCATCTGAAACACCTACATCTGCATGGAAAACGCTGGATATGATGTTTGGACAACTAGATGACATGAGAGTGCATGAGTTGGAAAATGAACTACTAGGGTTAAATCCTAGTGACTTTGAAAACCTACAAGCCTTCTTCTCAAAATTTGTCCACATTAGATTATTGTTAAAAGGATGTCAAGTAGAAAAGAAATATTCTCAACTGATCTTGTCGATTCTCTCTAAGCTAGGTCCCGAATATTCTGTCTTCGTGTCAACTTTCTACGCTACAAAATTTGCTTTGGGAGATACTTGGATGATGCCCTCCTTTGACTATTTTTCATCCCAACTCATTTGAGAACAGGAAAAACTCATTCAAATGGGGTCTCTCAAGTCCAAGTCACATGCCCTTGTAGAAAGTACTAGCAAGGGAAAGAAGACTGAAAAGAAGAAAGAAACTAAGGATCAACCTAAGAAAGAAACCAAGATCAAACCTAAAAATGACACAAACACTTCAACTTCTGAGCCTAGAGCATAGAAAAGCAAGTATCTGTGTTCCTTTTGCAAGAAGACTGGTCACGATGAGAAACACTATTTTAAGAAATAGATTGATCACTTATCTCATTTACTTAAGAAAAATAAAATAAGTGTTCTTGAATCAATAAAACAAAGTGCTTCGAAGGCCGAGTCTTCTACTGCAAAAGGTGCTAAAAATGATAAGAAGAAAGGAAAGGCCCTTGTAGCTAGAGGTTGCTCCTTCATCGACATGGATTATAGATTCCGGTGCCTCACACCACATGGGTTCTTCACATGTTGAGTTTTCCAACATTGAACCTTATGGAATGTCCCAAATCACGATGGGTAATGACACGATAGTGTCAGTTTCCGGTAGTGGATCAGTAGAGATGGATGGGGGAACATTTAACCAAGTGTTGAGTGTTCCTGATCTCTCTACCAATCTCCTATTAGTTTACCAAATTACTCACCTTGGTGAAGGAATGCTAGTGGAATTTGGTTCTAACTCACTGATTATTCGTGAGCTTAACAATGACACTATAGTGGCTGAGGGAAAGGTAGATCACTGTTCACAGTTGTACACCTTCTCCCACTTTACTTCTGATTCTACACCCACTACCTTGCTCACTCATGCAAATGAGGTTAGTAAGCTATGGCATGAGCATTTTGGACATCTAAATTATCGCTACCTTGAACAATTGAGTCAAAATGAAATGGTCAACGGGTTACCTCGCGTCAAGTTTTCTAAGGGTCTTTGTGAGGGTTGTACCCTTGGAAAGCATCCTGAAAAGAACTTTGACAAAGGAAAATCCTGGAGAGCCACTCGTCCTTTAGATCTTGTTCACAAGCGATGTTTCTGGTCCATTTCCTTCTCCTTCATTTACTAGAGCTCTTTATGTGACTTCATTGATGACACGATATACTTGGGTATATTTTCTTAAGCTTAAGTCTGAAGTCTTTGAACATTTTCAGGAATTTAAGGCTCTTGCTGAGAAATAGGTGGAATGGTCTATCAAGGTTCTTCAAACCGACAATGGAGGTGAATATGTAAACAATAGGTTCATGGATTTTTGTACTTCTGAAGGGATCTCTTTGCAACATACAGTTTCTTATAGCCCTTCGCAGAATGGAGTAGTATAAAGAAAGAACCATACTCTTAAAGAGATGACCACTTGTATGATTCACTCGAAGTCTCTTCCTCCGCAGTATTGGGCTGAAGCAGTGAATTGTGCAAATTACATTTAGAACTGTGTTCCACACAAGGTAGTAAGAGGGATGACACCCTTTGAAGCCTAGTTTGGATGCAAGCCTGATGTTGAGCACTTTTGAGTCTTCGGATCCAAGGCTATGGCTCAGATTCCCAAGAAGAAACGCAAGGCCTTGGAACCACAATCCAAACCTTGTATCTTTGTAGGGTATCCTGATGGCGTGAAGGGATATCAATTGATGAATCCTACTTCTCATGAGATGTATATTGAGAGAATTGTTAAGTTCGATGAGTCTTCTTTAACTTCTACCTCTCTACCTATTGAGGTTCTTCAGCTTGCTGATTCATATTCTGACTCATCAGATGATGATACTGTTAAGCGTGCTCCTTTTCCTGATCCTCGTGACCATCAGACCTTTTAGTCTTTCAATTCTGATAGTAGTGATGATGAGGACTATGTCCCTTCTCACTCAAGTGAAGAATCTTTTGACTCTGAGCCTGATCCTCCTGGTCCCCTTTGGGCTAGGAAAAATTTGCAAAGTGCTGGAGATTTAGTTGGAGATACTTCGGATATGAGACGTACTCGCTCAAATTTCATTGGACCCCACTCTTTCTTCACCTCTACTTCTGATCCACAGTCTTTCTAGGAGGCTTCTGGTATTCCTGAGTGGGATTCTGCCATGGATGAGGAGTATTCCTCTCTCATGAAGAACGATACTTGGGATCTCACCACTCTTCCGAAAGGAAGAAAAATCATTTGGTGTAAGTGGGTGTTCTGAACAAAGTATGGAGTAGATGGAGACATCAAAAATTTTAAAGCGTGATTAGTAGCTAAGGGTTTCTCCTAGATAGCTAGGGTTGATTATACAGAAACCTTTGCTCCAGTTGTAAAGATGACTTCTATTCAAATGACCCTAGCCATTTCCATAGCAAACAGATGGAAAGTCCATCAAATGGATGTTAAGAGTGCCTTCCTTCATGGTGACCTAGAGGAAGAGATCTATATGGAACAACCTCTAGGTTATGTCCAAGATTCCTCCCTCATTTGTAAGTTAAAGAAGTCTCTTTATGGCCTTAAACAAGCCCCTCGGGCTTGGTATGCAAAGATGGACTCCTTCTTACTTACATCAGGGTTTACTAGGTGTCACTCTGATCCAAATGTTTATATTCTACGGAAAGATGACTCCATACTCATTCTTGTTCTATATGTTGATGACTTGTTGATCATAGAAAACTCTTCCTCTATTATTGATTCTGTGAAGATTGCCTTAGCCAACAAGTTTTCCATGACTGACTTAGGTCTACTTCATTACTTCCTTGGGATCCAGATTTCACAATCTGACTCGGGAATCTTGATTTCGCAACCTAAGTATGCTCTTGATTTGCTAGCTCAGTTTCAGATGTCTGATTGCAAGTCTTCTCCTACTCCTTTTCTTTCTGGGGTTAAGTTGGTTTCAGATTGCTCTACTCCCTTGGTTGATGGTACTCTTTATCGACAGTTAGTGGGGAGCTTGATTTACTTGACTCACACTCGACCAGATTTATCATATGTTGTTGGGATCGTGTCTAGATTCATGTAGGAGCCACATGGCATTGGAAAGCAACTAAATGGATCCTTCATTATGTTTTTGGCACTTATGCTGATGGCATACACTATCATAGAGGGGTTGATATTGACTTGATTGGATTCACAGATTCTGATTGGGCTGGTGACTTAGATCATCGGAAATCTACTTCTGGCTACAGTTTCTCTCTTGGTTTGGGTCCTATTAGTTGGTCTAGCAAGAAGCAGAATGCAATTGTGATATCATCTACAGAGGCAGAATACAGAGGAGCAGTTAACGCTGCCACAAAAGCTATTTGGCTACAGGGTATTCTGACAGAGTTTGGCATCCACTTTAGGAGGCCTATCATTATCTATTGTGATAACACGAGCACTATCTCTATTTGCAGAAATCCATTTCAGCATCAGCAGATGAAGCACATTGAGATCCATATGCACTTCATACGGGAGCTTATTCATGATGGTATCATAGACATTCAGTACATTCAGACAGCTGATCAGATTATAGACTTATTCACTAAGCCTTTCACTGAGATGAAGTTTCTTCACTTACGGTCTCTTCTTGGGGTGAGGTCTTCTGCAGCTTCCCATCTTCTTAGGGATATATAGTCCTTTTCTTCTTCTTCTTCTAGGAAGATTGTTGTTTGTATATGGACACCTTATCAGGCCTTTAGTTGTCAGGCCCCATTGACACATCTTTCTTAGTTGTTTAGGAGTGTCCTCCTCTTCCGTCTGACTCATCACAGCTGCTACCCCAGCTTCGATGAAGGGAAGGTGTTAGTGTGAGTTATCCTATGTGTCCTCCTCTCATATTGGAGGGTCATCTCACATGGGTTAGGTTTAGGGTTTCATATGTGTCATGCATTAGGGTTACTCAGCACCCTATATGTACCCCTTTTCTATTCATTTATGAGTATGCCAAGACACTCCAGTTGTCTTTCTCTATATGTGCAAGCTTTGTTTCTGTTGAGCAAGTTCTTCCATTACTGATCAATTATTTCCTTGATTATCGTTGGAGCTATCACAATTATGTTGGAGTGCAACTACTTCCTGGTGCCTCAATTTTTGATTTGATTCTGCAAACTCTTTCAGAACATGCTACATATCTTTGGGTGATGGAGTGTATGAAATTTGTTGGGAGGATGATATACAATGAACAGGAAATGACACCTAGGATATATAGAGCCCAGACTATTACTCTTGAAGGAAAAAGTGAGGTACACCCTAAACATAAGGTTTTCAATCACATTCATCATGACCATCTTCAAATACACATTGTGGGACTAAAGAAAAATAGTCAGAGTAAATTTTTCGAAGGCATACACTAGATTAAAAGGGGTGAGATCAATTCAAGCACTAACACACTACATAGGAAAGGGATTTCAATCTATTCCATCCACACATTTTATTTTTTATCTAGCTATTTTCCGCTATCTTGGCATCATTGGCGGGAGGGTGACCTAGTAGCACTATTGCACACACAAGTACACAAAACTACATTGGGTCTGAGATGTAGTGCAGTACTCAGTTGCAAGTCCACCATTTTGGCAGGTGATAATAGTTCGATCCCTCATTTTGCATCTTTTTTCTTAGGATTTGATGTCTATTTTAAGGTTTTGCAGGTGATTTCTTTGTTACATATTGATAGGTACCTTAGAGATCCAAGTGTGACATACAATTGACTAAAGGTAAACAAGTTTGAATCCTTGGAAATCATATCAGAACTAGGTTATAACATTTTCTATAGACTAGGGCACCTAGAATCCAAACCATAGCACCCCAGGTGCCCTAGTCCAGCTAGTTCTAAAAGAGTTTATGAGAATCGAATCAGAAATGATCCACCACAAAGTAGTTGCACTCAAATAGAATTGTGATAGCTCCAGCGTAATCGCAAGGATCGATCAATAATGGAAGCAATTTCTCAACAGAAACAAAGCTTTCACATAGAGGAAAGACAATGGAGTGTCTTATCATACTCATAAATTAGGAATGAAAGGGTACATATAGGGTGCTAAGTAACTGTTAGTGCAAATTCACAGCACCCCCCAAATGACCTATGGACCTACTTTTCTAAGGTAATTTTATTTAGTTTGAATGCACAACATTGAGCTTTCCCAAAGTGTGGGACCTTTGCAAATGGGGAAAGATCTCCAAAGAAGGTTGGTTCCTCTTCCTAAACTACCTACCACAAGCTATTCTAGTGCATACAAAGCTAGTATAATCCTAATCTAACTATGCCAAGGAGATAGAGAGAGAGAAAAGGGGGAAAAATAGAGCCTACACTAAAATGGTGATACACTAGAGAAGGAAAATGTTGAACATCTATCAAAACTGCCATGGAACAAGAAGAGGTGAGCAATGGAAAGGATGGATAACGAATCACACCCAATTTCACACATAAAATGTTCCAAAACTCCATGAACACAGCTCCAAAACCTGCAATGACCATTCAAATATGCACAAATACCTGTAATGAAGAGAGGCAAGAAGAAAACAAGAAAAATGAGCAAGGATGGACAAATGCATCACAAAACACATTTTTTATTGCTCCAAAAGTTTGCACAAAACATCACTTTACTAGTAAGAGGAAAGAAATGCCATTACAGAGCAGGGGATGAGGTTCAAACTCCATTTTCATCCCTGAGGAAGAAAAGAAGGGAGGCAGAGTAGAAAGAATGAACAACCTATTACAAATGAGCCAAAACTGGCTTTTATCACCATGAAGAAGAATGGAAGAAAGTGAGAAACATGCAGGAAAATCTGATTTTACAACTCCAACCACCAATAAAATTCATTATAAACAGCCTTAAGGATGGGTTCTCATAGAAAATCCACATCCCTTTGCATTTACAGCTCTGCAGATCCCCAAGAAATTGACCCATACCTCATTAAATTTGGTAGTTGAAAATCTGATTTGTTTGTCTTTTCCAGTACCAGGGACATTTCTCCCATTTCTCCCATGAAAATTCCATCAAAATAAAATATTGAACCCTCCAACATGTAGATAATTTTATCATACTTTCTAATGACATAAAGAACATGTGAAAAATCTGAGCTCTGGATCAAAAGATATGCCCCTCTGATGATTTGGGGCAAAACTGGGGCAAAAATCAGATCGGTGGGGTGAAACTTTAAAATTTTCCCATTTTTTGAATTTGGGAAAATTTCCCAAAAATTCACCTGCACCCTGCCATTTCTTCTGCTGCCACATGGCGCTTTCCCATTCACTAATGGAAATGTGGGCCTAAACCTTACACTTTTTCCTTTAAAATTTTCATTGGGAAAATTTCCCAACTTTTTTCCCACGCTCCACTCCCCCGATGACACATGTCACCTCCTAGATTCGCTTGGTGGGGATGCACGCTTCCAATTTTTCCTTTGTGCTTGGCTTTATGACCCCCAGATTTTGGAGTGCCAATTTTTTCCAAACAGCTCCGTACCTCCGCCCTTCCACCATGACATGTGCACAGCTCCTCATTGGCCACGGGCTTAATCAATTTTCTTCAATATCTCCCCCTTGTGCCTTCTATACTTATTTTGGTGAAAAACCAAAAACTTCCCCACCCCTCTAACTTATGCCACTTTTGACTAGACATGTGTCGACTCCTCCTTCATCTGGGGCCCGTGTGAAATTTTTTTCCCTTTGCGCCCTTCGCTAACTCCTTTGGCAAAAAATTTTCTTAGCTTCCTCCACTCCGACCCAACTCCCGCTGAAAATAGGACACGTGTCTTTTCCTCCTATTGTTAAGCAGCGTGGGCCTTCGGGAAAAAATTTTCCTTTTCACCCTCCACCAACCCTTTAGCAAAATTTTTAACTTGCCTCCACTGCCCCAACCTCCGCTGCCACGTGGCACTATTGGTTGCAGTGTCTTCTATTTCCCCCAAAAAAACTTCCACCGAGCCATAACTTGAGAAATACTTAGAGTTAGGAGGAAAATTTTACCTTTTTGGAAAGGTGAGAAAATTATCTATCTGATGAGCCATTACCCAAAAAAATCATTTGAGTTCCTGAAAAGCATAAAAAAATTCAACTGAGGCCAAAAGAAGGAAATTTTGAAGGATGAGTTAGCCAAAATAAGTAGGGGGCTCATTTTGGATAATAATTTTGGCGACTGTCAGGGGTCATCTACCTGCTAGATGAATGATCAGTAGCCTTTGAAGCATCCATTGGGCATGGAGTCATGAGTTGATAACTAAAAACTGATCTGAACTTGAAAACTATGACTTCTGAGCCACTTGGAAACCCACTGAACTTGGAGTTAATTTTCACCAAAATGCCATTGAAATGGACTGTGCAAGAGCAAACAATAGCACCAAAAAAATATGTACAAAACTGAAAATCGTACATGCTCCAAATGGAACATGTAGAGTGTGCACAAGCAACTTATCTGCTATTGAAAGAAAACCTACCTACTCTACTCTAAATAGAAGCAAAGATGGGATAAACAAACCCTGTAACTGGTTGTGCAAAATAGCTTCCTTTCTTCAAAATTGGCAGCCATGCAAATGATTTGGAGCTGAGTATGGCTGCTAGGATGAGTGGAAAATCAACAAGAAGCTAGTCTTCTACCCAAATTAGCAAGGTGTCAACTGAAAACAAATCCAATACCTCTTTTAGTTGCTCTGCATTTGGATTGAAGAGGTATGACAGCTGATCCTTGGAACTTTGCATATCATCCTCATGCTTAGAGGCAAGCATGACTAGTTGTGGCTTCTTCCTTTTGGCTCCAATGAAGCCAAATACCTTATTAGGCAAGGTCTGATCCATTTGATATGCCCATAATTCTCTGATTTTCAACTCCAAAAATGGAATCTTCTTGTAGACCTTCTTGGATGGATGGATGTGGAAGAAATGATGGAACTTCTTCTGCTATTTTCTCTTCCTTCAATGAAGGACATGGAAGATTTAAATCTTCCAATCTTGATTCCAAAGAGCTGTTATAAGATGTAGGCTGTTGCAAATGAAAGTTATCCTCCATGACAGTAGGTTCTTGTGTTTGGAATGTGGATGATGAAAGAGAGAAAATGGAAACTCAACTGGTTCTTCTCCATCAAAATAGTCCTCCAAATCTGACAGATAAACTGCCTCATTGCTGTCCTATTGCAAATGCTCAACTTCTCTCCATGGTGTCCTCTTGATCACAACTTGTTCACCATGGTTCTCCTCATCTTCAAACATTGAGTTTGAAAGATCAAACTCTTCTTCACAATAGAACTCGAGAGAGATGAAGTAGAAAGAAGAACTGAAGGTTCTTCTATAGCCTACTTTGTGCTCAAAGCCTTTGGATCTGCACTTTTCTCCTCCACAGCTGGAATGTACTCCTCTTCTTTTGGATTTGGAGCAGCTTCTCCTTCCTCTGCTGCTTGAAGAAATCTTGCTCTTGATTGAACTCTTCCTCTAGCATGAAGTTTTTCAAGTCAAACTCTTGAATCTTCTGCTCTAGAGGACAAGTTGGGACTGCAAGATCTTCTTCAGAGTTTTTCTTCCTCCATGGCTGATTGTACAACTTGAATTGGATCAGCATTCTCTTTGGGCAAAGTGTCAACATGGACACTCAACTCTTCATAAACAAACTATTGTTTTTCTTTGCTTCACTGCTGCTATAAAATCAGCCTTTTTTGCCACTTGTTCTCCAACTCCAACCTCTTCTAAAGGCTTAACCATCAAGGGCATCTTTGTTATCCCAAATTTGAGAGCCAAGCTTACCAAACTTCTGATTTTTCCTTCTTTTTTTGGCTCTTCTTCTTGTTGTCCTTGATGATTGATTTTCTGATTTTCATTCTCCCAACATGGATTTGGGAATGCAAGAGGAGGGGTGGGTTGTAAATTAATTGATTTTGTAATTTTTTGTGGTGGAGGAGGAGGTGAAACCTATTTTTTCTTTGGATGAGAGGGTGTTTCATTTATCTCTTGTGGAGGGGATGACTATTTGGAAGGAAAATGGATAGAAGAATTGAGATGAGGTGGAAGACTAGGGAATGGAGAAATGGATTCAACACTTGGGGCAGCATTCAATGGGAAGCTTGAAAATTGAACCCCAAATTGAGATGGTGCTACTTGAGGAATGGAAAGAGAAGAACCAGATGATGGTGTAGAACTTACCCATTGACAAGGTTGTTCAACACCAAGTTTATAGGCCTCTATCTCTGTTGTCCATTGTGCAAGTTGGGGAAACATCTCCATCATGAAGTCGAGCTTCTCCTGAGGGCTGAAGTGTCTTGGAAAAGGGCCTCCCCATGGACAAGGAGTCCTACAACCAATTCTAAAAGCCTTCATTTGAGCTGTTGCTCTTGATTGCACCATTTTTGCCCCCATCTTTTGGATTTTCTCCACAAAATCAGCATCTTCCATTTAATTGTCTTCATTGCATGCGTACCCTTACTCTTGATATGCTTCACAAACAAACTGATTTTGGTATTGCTCATATGGGTAAGCATGCTGATCTTGAATTTGATCAAAATGCTGATTTGAAGGAGTTGTAAAACATGTTGGAGGTGAAATATATTGATTCTGTTGTAAATGTGAATTCCATGATGGAAATGAAGTCATGATTGCACAACTTCATGGAATGAAAGGAGATGGAAGAGATGGAAGGAAGAATGGATGAAAATGGATGGAAAATAGGTCTACAACTTAGAGAATGAGTTATTTACCAGATGGAGTCACCAGATGTGCTTTTGAATATGCCTCCAAAGGTTGAATCCTTAATAGGAACACACCAACCTATCAAAAATAAGGTGGAAGACCTCTAAGGTCCCACCACGTGTGCCAAACCTGTTAGTGAAAATTCATAACATCCCCAAAATGACTTTTGGATCTACTTTTCTAAGGTAATATCATTTGGTGTGAATGCACAACATTGAGCCTTCCCAAAGTGTGAGACCTTTGCAAATGGGAAAGCTCTCTAGAGAAGGCTTGTTCCTCTTCCTAAACTACCTGCCACAAGCTATTCCAGTGCAGGAAAGATAATCTAATCCTAATCTAACTATGCCAAGGAGATAGAGAGAGAGAAAAGAGGGAAAAACAGAGCCTACACTAAAAAGGTGATACACCAGAGAAGGAAAATGTTGAACATCTATCAAAACTGCCATGGAACAAGAAGAGGTGAGTAATGGGAAGGATGGACAAGTGGATCACAAAACCAAGGATGGATTTCACACAAAAAATGTTCCAAAACTCCATGAACACAGCTCCAAAACCTACAATGAACATTCAAACATGCAAAAATACCTGCAATAAAGAGAGGCAAGAATAAAACAAGAAAAAGCAAGCAACAATGGATAAATGCATCACGAAACACGTTTTTATTACTCCAAAAGTTTGCACAAAACATCATTTCATGGGTAACAGGAAAAAAATTCCATTACAAAGCAAGGGAAGAGGTTCAAACTCCATTTTCAACTCTGGGGAAGAAAAGAAGGGAGGGCAAAGTAGAAAAGATGAACCCCCTTTACAAATGAGCCAAAACTGGCTTTTATCACGAAGTAGAATGAAGAAAAGTGCAAAAACATGGGAAAATTTGATTTGCAACTCCAACCACCAACAAATTCTTCTAATTAGCCTACAAAATGATGGGTTCCCATGGAAAATCCCATACTTCAAAGTACATTGCTCTGCAGATCCAAAAATGACCCATACTTCATTAAATTTGGTGGTTGGTAACCATTTCTACATTTTTTGCATGTCAGGGATGTTTCTCCATTTTATCCTAAAAATATCCATCAAAATAAAAAATTGAACCCTCCATCATGTAGATAATTTTACCAGCTTTCCAATGATATAAAGAACATGAAAATTTGAGCTTTGGATCAAAAGATATGGCCCTCTGAAGATTTAGGGAAAAATTAGGGAAAAAATGGATTGGCGAGCCAAAAATTTTAATTTTTCCTTTTTTTAATTTGGGAAAATTTCCCCAAAAATCCCCGTGTCCTACCACTCCACTGCCACGTGGCACTTCCCTATTCACTGATGGAAACATGGGCCCAAACCTCACTTCCATCCTTTGATTTTTCATTAGGAAAATTTCCCAACTTCGCCCCACACTCCACTATCTTGGTGACATGTGTCACTTCCTCATTGGTTGGTGGGATGCGCTTCCAATTTTTTTTCCACCTTGCCGGGCTTTTGGGTTAGATTTTTTCCTTACACAATTTTGACCACTTTGGAAAATTTCACCAAATTCTTCTGTGCCTCCAAATTCCACTGACATGTGGCACACTTTGATTTGGCGTGGGCCTTAATCAATTTTCTTTCTTCTGCAAGCCTTCGAGAAAAATTTTCCCTTTGCACCCTCTGACTACTTTGGAAAAATCCAAAAGTTACTCCTTGCCTCCAACTTCTGCCTCCAGCTAGACACGTGGTAGCCTCTTATTGGTCTACGGTGAGCCTTCGGGCAAAAATTTCTCCTTCTTCCCCCACCGAACCCTTTGGAAAAAATTTCAACTTACCCCGCCAACCCAACTTCCGCCGCTACATGGCGCTTCCTCATTGGTTGGCACAGGCATCAAGCCATTTCTTTTCCTCTGCAGGCTCACGGGAAAATTTTTGCCTTTGCCCCCCGCCCACTACTGGTGATTTTTCCAGCTCACCCCCACTGACCCACCATTCTACGATACCACATGGCACATTCCTATTGGTTGTGGACCTTCCCAAGGAAAATTTCCCTCAAAAACTCCACCGAGCCATAACTTGAGAAATACAAGGAGTTAGGAGGAAAATTTTACCTTTCTGGAAAGGTGAGGAAAAATCCTATCTGATGGGATCAGTTCGAGAATCTTTTGAGTACCTAAAGCATGCTAAACATTCATTTTAGTGCTAGCAAAAGGAGAAGAAGGAGGATTTAGCCAAAAATAACCATGGGGCTTATTTTGATAACAATACTTATTTTAATTGGCCAATAAAAGTGGGAAGAAAGAGTTTTTTTCCCTTCCTGGCTAGTTTTTCCTCCTTCGGGGTTTCCAGGATAAACATTGTTGGTGTTCATGAGTTTACATTCTTTCCTTTCCTACAATTATTAATTCTAAGGATAAGAAAATTAATTTACTAGCTATCTCTATCATTTCATAATCAAAATTAGAACTACAACGTTTAATTGTGATTCTGTGAATAATTCCAAAGTAGAGATTTTATAGATCATTAGATTCCCCCATGAGCCTCAGTGGGACTAGTAATAGGTACAGTACCAAACATCCATGTTGCGTGTAAATATATGTATAAATTATGCATTCTAAACTAAATTTTTTTTAATGCGCATGTGTATATGATAAATGTATTGACATACCAAGTATCTGTCTAACATGAAAAAAAAGTGTACATGCAACTAGTATAAGCAAGCAATATTATGTGCAACCAGGATATGCAATATTCTGTGAATGAGTGATATGGAATGATATTCAATGTGAATGTGATAGGATTATCATTCCCCCTAAATGGATGTGGATGAGTATGAGAGGAGGTTCATTTATAAAAATACCCCTCAACAATAAAAAATGAACCATAAAGAAACAATGTGTCATCGAGAAATGGTTTGAATGGTGTGCGCTAGAAATATAGATCAATGAATCATAGGGTGTTAAGAGTGTGAGTGTGATGAGGCTCATTTCATATTTATACCTTCGAAATTCAAGTATGAACCATGGAACTAGAGTGCATCATAGGGTAGTGATGAGACAAGTTGTGTAAGATGCATGAGAAAAACTAGATGCAAAGCACGAAGCTTAATAATAGAAATGTAAGACACTTGATGATGCTAGGAGGGGGGGAATAATCATAATGCCCCCAAAGTGTTCCAATGATGGATATATATGTGGTAACATGAGACGTACCATGCCATTGTGTGAGGGCATTAAATGTTTCATGAGAAGAGAGAGAGAGAGAGAGAGAGAGAGAGAGAGAGAGAGAGAGAGAGAGAGTACAATGGTAGGAAGAAGTAGTAGTAAATGTGTCATGACCATCAATATAAGGAGTATTTTGCTTGAAAAATGAATAGGAAGTAGCATATGTGGGATTAATGGCATTGTAGAATATGGAGGAGACAAGGATGGACTGATTTTGAGAGATGGTTGCTTAGTGTGACTTGGTAATGATGTAGAAGACTTGAGAGGAGGAGGTGTGAGAGTAATTTTGAGAGGCAATTGCTTAATTAGAATGGGATGTTTAGGTAGCACTTAATTTACTGAAGAAGGAACATTAGAAGTGATGTCATGATGATCATTTTTCATATAAGGAGCAGATTTAGGATCCCATTTGGATGTAGCATTTGGAGGTGGGCATGTAACAAAATGTTAAGCAGCAAATGAGATAAGACCATAATACTTAAGGTGGCCAATTTTTCACTTAAAAGCGTAAAAATAATTGTCATTATGTCCATTGATTCGATGATAAGTGCAATATGAATGACCTTGATATATTTCAAGCTAATAAAGAGGATAGCAATGAGTAGATGGCTAGTTAATCACTTAATTAGTATGGAGCTGAGGAAGAATATCACGGTTCTTGGTATTGAGATCAAATTTAAGAGGTTCTAGTAATGGTAATATTTGAGGTTCACTTATATGAGCATATGTAGAAGACATAGGATTAGAATGAGGAGTAGAAGAAGAACAAGAATGGGCCTAAGAAGTTAGATTGAGGTGTTTAATTTTAGCTTTAAGAGATGTGATCATGGTTTCCATATCTTGAAATTTTTCTTAGAATAAATAATGTATAGCTTTAATTAATTTGCAAATAGATTGATGGGGTGTGATATTTGGGTCACTAGGATCATTAGAGAGATGATCGAAGAGGGAACTTATTTACGAAGGTGACATATTAAGAGGGAGGTAGATAGAGTGTACAAATTTTTGGAGAGCATCTTTGCAAGGTAGGTTCATTTGAAGTAATTAATACAAGGGGAGTTGAGGAGATTTAGGAGCCATAAAAGAAGATTGGAGAGAGAAATGAAGATCCCAAAGTGTTCAAATGATAAGGGTTCACCAAATGATTTAACAATATTGAACTTGTGAAATCCTAAATATTTTAGAGTCACATATGATAAATAGATTCTATAACACAAATCTTACGCAAGTAATAAGCTAAAGAAGTATAAAACCCTAGGTATAAGAGAGAGGATAAATGACTTAGCCGATATTATATTAATCTAAAAGTGTTATATACTGGAATAATTATGAACAAGAGGATAAAACTATCGCAATCACACTTAGAAAATCTTGTAATATTTGGATGATCCTGGACTAGGTCAATGATGATTGGGTGCTGGAGACCTCTGTTGGGCACCTGTGACTACGCAAGAGCTTAGATATTTAATTTCTTGGTGTCACAATGTGGTTGCTAACCTTCATTATTTTTCACATGTTGAACAATGTGCATTGGTGTTGTCATTTATGTCAATGATGGAAAAGTGGCAAGGAGTGTAGAAATGTCATTCAGATAGTCCTCATGTTGTTGTGGTGCATATTTTTTCTTCTCATTCAGTATTTTAGTGATTCCTTATGCATGGTCAAGCATATATGTGGGTTCTCATGATGTCATGCATGATCAGGAGTTTTATGAAGATAAGTTAATTCATTAATTAAATCTTGGTTATATAAATATGTATTGTGCCTCCAAAGGTTAGTATGTGCATTGTCTTGGTGAGTGTAGTTGGTACCTCTAGAATTTAATTCATATTATTGAAGGTTTAAGTTCTTTCACTATCTTGAGATGTTTGGTATGAACCAAATTTTGTATTACATTATCTATTAGGTGTCTCAGATATGTAAAGAAGGTTCCATAAAGATGCACATGTCAAACTTGGTGCTCTATGGTGGAAACTAGCCAAATTGTGTCTAGTCTTAAGGCCTTTCCCTATTAGGACTTTGTGGATGATTTTTTGAAGTAATAATAAGGGTATTCCTATCTGGAGATGTGTGGATTAGCACTGAAAAATCCATATGAAGGTGTCAAAGTTTATAAATCAAGGATTTAGAGCTTGATGGAGACCTAGTGCAAATGAAGGCTTGAGGACATGTCTAGTAATCATAGGAAAATGAGATAGGAAAAAAATCAGAGTGCCTCATGAAAAAAAACCATGGGAGATGTTGGAGGTATGAGTTCTCATGGTGTGAGAAACAATTCAGGTTTAGGAAGTGAAAATAAAGCATGTGGAGTCACATTCTCCAAAACTAGGTTTTTGAGAAGTGAAAATTGAGCACCTCAACTTCTTAGTAGTTGTTCTAAATTGAGAGAAATTATTCAAATAAATCATAACATAATTTTTTGGAGGAAATTAGGATAAAAATATAATGCAAAAGTTTTGAGATCAAATGATGATGAAATAAAAGAGTTCTATCCATTTTTGTAAACTATTTTCAAACCCTAACCTAGAGAAATGGGATAAATATGCAAGGTATGGACATAAAATGCATTGGTCAAGATAATTTTACATCTTAAAAATGTTAAGGACTGTCCATGTCTCAATAAAATCCAATTTTTCAGCTACAGACATGACTGTACGGTACATGAAAGTATTGTTTTTGATGAAACTTGTAAGTACAAGTGTGTGTTGGGTGTTCCATGAAGAAATTATTATTTTTCTAGATATATCTTGATGTCCTACAAATTCTCACAAAGTTTTCTGAGTAATTTGTGTAGAAAAGATTAAAAAATAAGATGCATTCCTTCTTCCTACCACTAGAATATTATGCATGCAATAACCAGTCATGGTGTTTGAAGGAAATTGTTGGATATAAGCCTAACATTAAAGTGTAAAATTTTCATGGATACTTGATACAATTTCAAGATAAATGAATGGATTCCAAGTTATGCTCTTATGAATAAGTTTTAAGTCTCAATCTTGTTGATGTCCAATTGTCCTATTTTTTTTCAAGAAGGCTAACAATCTGAGTTGAACTAATGAATATCTCTTAACATGTAACATCCTCATTTTAGACAATAGAACAAGTCAAATTTTTTTTTTTTGATAATTGCATACTGGTTCTAAATACATAATTTAGAACTCACAATCCAAATAACCATTTATATAACAGACAACCATATGCAGCTGTAATGACTCGGAATACCCCCGATCTATTCATTCCATGACTCGGTAATCTACCGATCTATTCATGAGTAAAAAGAGTTAGTGTTTTTATTTAACACAACACTCTGGCGGTTCTCTTCCCTAATCTGGGATTCAGAATGCTCTGTCCAAGGAATCTAACTGAATAACTGTTACCATTATTCATCGGCATCTCATCCCTTAGACTAGGTGAATTAGGACAACGCAATCAGCAGCTTGCGATACTTTGGCCAAAGATTTGAAACATACTGTTCATGTCTCGTATTCCTTAACGGCATACTCGTCAATCTGGAATACGTCCTTCACCCCATTCATATGTTATATAGAATGTCTTATACTGACCACTGTCAGTCCTTCCTTTCACAACTGAATCACTCGGAGGCAGATTAACAAGGTGATAATGTTATATGGATGCCCACGAGGATTAGGGATATGATGACATACTGGTTCAACCTTGCAGTTCAACCAGTGTGTCATGATACCCCAAATCTCCGAGGCAGTCTTATAACATGACCACGTTCTTAATCGGTCCCAGGGTAACTCGTGTGAAATCAAGTGTAAATCTTAGCGATCAATGCAAAGGGTGTCGCCATAAGTCACCTGCATTGTTGTAACTTTGAGAAGATCCTAATCTTCTCGGAGGTACAGCCCTGCAGTCGACTTTATGTCGTCAACCTTTAAATCCACCTCGAGAAGATCTACCCAATAACAAGCGTTACGCACTTGAGTTTAAATTACTTTTAAAGACTTTTCCCTAAGGTTAGCCTTTCCAAATCCCTGGATTCTTTGTCTTAAGACGACCCTCCTCTAAAAGACTCATTACTGGTAGAGGTATTACGGTCACGCTCTCATCAAGGAGTCATTAGAATAAACCTGATTCTAAAGCAACAGAATGGGACAATATCTCATAACCTATGCTTGAGATTGCCATCTGAACTCCATTGATTGCCTATCAATTCTCTTAACCGAATTTATATCATACTTTTTAGTTTAAAGATATAAATGATTTAGAATCCAATTTACTATTGTCCTGTTATACTTAGGACTAGGGATTAGTAATTCAATCCAACTTGTTTAGCGTTCTCTTTCAGGCTCAATTTTAACCTATCTTCTAGAGAGACAATAATTAAATTACAATATTGCTTTTCCTAGAACAAATTAGAACTACTAAATACTCATAAGAATTTAGTCTAATTACTTACAAGCTTTCATTGTCAATTGCAAAAGCATCCATATTATACAAAGATAACTATGCCCCTTCGTTACATAAACCGAAGAAGTTCATCTTTCAGAATAGAATACAACACATAAGTATCAAACACTTATTTTCATTCCTTTCGAAACTCATACAATTACATTTTATGCAACAGCATGCTTGATATAATGCTAACGGAAAAGAAACATCTTTTCACATATAGTACATCTATAAAATCAAGCTGTAATTCTTTATAAATCAAATAAACTATCTGATCAGCCTGCCACATCTGCATTGTTTTTACCTCTTACGGCAACCATCTGCAAAAATAGTCAACATGAGTCAGTTCAATGAACTGAGCATGATAAGCACTAACTTTTAAAATAATTGCAATCCATCAATTGTTTTCATTAAACACCCTGTTTAAATGAGATCTGATATTCACATAAGTAAACATAATCAGACTATGCCCTTGTAACACAAAATAATTACAAATATGTAACTCTATCATTGTTACAAATAGTCTTAATCACTTTCTAATATTTCATAAAATATTAAGAAACAAGGAACGAATGTACACAACAATCATTAAATCCAAATCACAACATTGGTCAGATTGTTTCATTCTCCAAAAAGGAAATATCATAACAATTCGGGATTCCACCAATATGTTACAAACAATTTCCCACAGCTAGTCAATTATCAATAATATTAAATAAAGGAAGAGAAAGAACCAAACCATTCATACTTCCTTTCACATAAGTTCATCACTGTACTGCCTTCACATATGAAAACATTCAACCAGTAT
The DNA here is from genome assembly GCA_019776745.2 of Taxus chinensis. Taxonomy (NCBI): domain Eukaryota; kingdom Viridiplantae; phylum Streptophyta; class Pinopsida; order Cupressales; family Taxaceae; genus Taxus; species Taxus chinensis. The sequence goes on from CM034146.1 coordinate 491,187,921, forward strand.
AAAAACGAACAAGTTAGACAAGCCGCAAGCAAGATCACTGTTCTAAATCGCGAAAATAGAAACTCAGCAAAACTCCTGTACAACAACTAACACATCAACAATTCATGTAACAACCTTAAGCCCAATGCTAGTTCCTTTTACACAGTAAGGCATTGACACAAGTTGAAAACAAGAACTACAAGCGTATCACTGAAAACAACAACCTTATTGCATCAACAATCTAAGGTTTCCCAAAGGACTATGCTATGTTGCCCACACGGTATTTCCAAATCATGCACAGTCGAATCAGACAGATTAATTGGAATAGAACATAGCATACATATTCTTGCTCAGTCAAAATCGGACTGAAGTAAAAGAAAGGAATTCAGCCAACGATCCTTACCTTGCCGCATGCAAGTCTTGGAGTGATATTCGCGACTTACCCAACAAGGTCAGAACACGAAACGGTCATCCATACTCAAGGACCTCAAAAAGTAACAAAGACAGTCCAAGGTCAAGCTCAAAAAGAGACAGAAGTACTAGTTACCTTTCCAGAATTCCAATGATTCAAACGGAGGTATCAATTCAAGCAAATGCATAAGAATTCATAATGACATTCATCAACGAAGCATAACAATAATCAGACAACAAATTACTCTCTGCCAATCATTTTACACTAATTTGCACAGGTTGAAGACGTACATGTCCACCTAAGAATCTGTACCTCAAAATCCCAAAAACACGAAGGAATTCCAATCGCAATAACAAAATCGAAATACATGTTATTCCATTAAGTCGCCGGCACTTAAAATACCAACAACTTAACTTTAATTGGCTCAAAAATAAAATGAATCATTCAATCGACTCCTCAGAGTCGTCCAAGCCACAATAGTCTAAATCTATATAATCACAATGTAACTGTTAAAGGTTTTGCACTTATAACCACTGAACCCTACAGCAACATACTATGAAATTTGTTGATAAATACATATATGCCATTCATGGCTAACATTCAGAATGAAACAAGTGAAGCAAATCGAATACCCATTTCAAGCAAGAAAAGCAACTGAGCCGCTTCGAACTTTCGAACAGCTTCCACATAGAAATGAAAAAGCATACCCAGGAATTCTATACTGATTATTTATTACAAATAACCGGGGGTCATAAGGACTGTTCCTTTCTCTAAAGGACTTCCACGAAAGCAAACAACCAAAACACAAGGATGAATCAACATCCACAACAGTAGATAGTTTATATGTGATTCAATCAAGGACTCCACTGAGTCGTTATAAAAAAAAACATAGATGTATTTACATTACACATAGTCCACAAGTAATCCCGCTAACACAATAACAAGGAAAACAACTTCCGCAGTAACAATATTATACAGAGTCAACATTAATCCCGTTTCCACAAAAACAAGGAAAACTCTTCTGCTGGGTCGCAAAGACTACGGTAACACAACAGTTGCCTGTTCCAAACTAAAAATTAGGAAGCAATGAAAACCCAAAAGGGTATTATTAAACACAGTCAACAAAGCCCACGACAGAGTTTCCAAAGAAGCGATAATACTGACAAATCTTACAGTATTCATCAAATCGTTCCATACGGTTTCCATAACAAGAATAGTGACCACTAAACAAAATCACACAGCAGTCTTATACTACACACAGGTATATTCTAAGGGCTCACACCAAACAGGCCGAACACTCGAATCTTGTAAATAAATACCTCACATGCATAAGCCATGAAGAATACACAAACAAATAGAGTCGAAGTTCGATTTCAACAAACACCCAACAAGAGGAAACTGAAAAAATCGAACCAGAAGAGATACAGTGCCAGAAATCAAACTAGATCTCATAGAAAATTCATCCAATCTTCACAAAACATTTGAACAGAGTTGTTTTAATGAAAGCACTTGAAAAATAGCAAGATATTTAAAGGTTAGGGCCTAGCATGCCTGTATGTTGATCAAATTTCCGAAGCAGACCACAGGAAGAGCTCAAACTTCCTTTTCTTTTTCCACGATAAAGCGACCAACAAAATTTCACTGTCTCTATCACATATATATCCTCCATGACAGAGAAAAGAGCCAGAGAAATTCATTCTTGCCATGCAACTCAAAGAGAACTGGTGCGAAGAACCAGTAAACCAGCAGAGCAAAAACCGAAAATCGCGATAAGCCAAACAAACCCACAAACTTCCCGTTTGCATGCCTTCTCGCGAGTTCCGTGCTCGCTTTCCAAGAAAATTAAATGCCATTAAACCAACTTTCCCGCTTAAACTCAACTTCCACCGACCGCCAACTTTGGTGACAGTCAATCCAAAACTCATGTTCATTTCCAAACTTAGCGACCTGCCACGTCCCCACCGTTTAGCCGTCGCCTAAATCTCCGCCATGACCTGTCCCTCATCCTTATCCCTTACATTTATTGCCATGGGAAACACCGCCCATGGTTCGCCACCCTTCATAGGCCCCTTCATAATCTCCTCCAAAGTTAGGTTAGTATCTTAGGTTAGAGTTTAGGGTAATGCCCACACTAACAATTTTACACAAAGATACTAACTTAGGATATTAACTAATAGCCTAGGTCTAGGTTAGACTAACAATAATCTAACCCCTAGGTTAGGTTTTAGTTTTAGGTTACTAACCCTTAATAATTCAGTTTGGTCCTCGTCCTGAAAACTCAGAAAGACCTGTAACATACCTTCTAGAACAGAGTTAGCTCCCGTTCTTATTGCAGAATTGTATGTCAACGAATTATTACCTGGTCTACAATCGAGACCTTCCAGATATACTTTGATATCGGGAACCGTTTCATTTCTCAAGATCAGCCTGAGTCATAATCCTGACTAGCTTAATAAATACTTCCATACCTTGCAACCTGTTCAAGGTCTGTGATATAATTTATCACATACAGATTTAAAGCATTACTTGGATCAATTCCACTGATCCAAGTCTAGATATTATAGAAGAATATCTCTATAATTCATTCCGTGATCAGATTAATATTCAGACACAAAATGAAATAAATAAAAGAGTCTATTCATATTTTGACTCAGTCAAGATCTGCAATCTGCAAGAAATTCAGTACATATCAAGCATGATTTCTGAATCGAGGAACACATCCTTTTACAAGAAATCACATATCAACACTTGAATGCTTAGGAGAAAGTAACAACAGTTCAGGGTGTTACATAACAAACCATAAATACAAGTCTTTGGAAATGGTTTATAGGCTCTCATTGAAGACATCCTAAAGTTCAAAATCATGAAACTAAGATTAAAATGGTTAAATGCATGGTAAAACAAAACTAGGGTTTGAATCCCAAAACTCTACTTGTGCACAATCTTGAAAATCAAGCAATTTTTATCTCTTTGAGATGCCATCAAAAAATTATTTTGCCTATAGAAAATTTTAAATGTCTCTAACATTATTTAAATATGCTCTTGCAATCATTCTTGACTGAGAAAGGTGTAGAATTGCTAAAATTCTGAAGATGAAACCCTGTCCTAAGAAAAGAGTGAAAAACCTATCATAGTGTATTGTTTGTGAAGGATATTTGTAGTGTCTTGGTTACATGATTGGTGTTGATAAAAAAAATCTCACAAACCGTCATCTCCAAGTGGTGAAAAAATTTGAACACTTGTCCTCTATGTCTAGAGAATCTAATTCTCGATTGGTTTCAGTTTATTCTATGACTGAGAGTTCATAACTATGAATGAGAAGATGGAAAAAAGTCTATAATCTCTATATAGATGTCCTTCAAGCTTTGGATTTTTATGAAGTCACCATAAAATACTAAAATCCTAAATTTATGCTTGATATCAATTCACACGTTAATTTCCTCATGTTCAAGTTTGTACTAATCTTTCTAACAATTAGTGCTTCTCATGTGTGGAACAATGAAGTGTATAAGGATAATAGTAAGAAATGGAGAAGGTGGAGAGTTTATAGAGAATATTAGAACACTTACTAATGTGTTTTCATGCTCATGACACTTGTAGCATGATCAAAGAACAAAAATACAAAGAGACACTCACTTGGCTAGAAGATAAATCTTGTTTAAAGGTTAGAAAAGGAAGTTTATAGGGTTTAAATCATATTTTCTAAGTTTGTTACTAGCTATCTGATGGCTGAAACATAATTTTTTTCTTCCATAGGTTCATGAGGAGTAATGATAGTTGAGTTAATGAAGGAAGTTTGAAACTGACCTTGCAAAGGTAATGTTTGCTCTTTTGGAAGTTTGAGTCTTGTCGTTTAGTATCCTTGGTTTGAGTTAAAAGGAGAAGGAAGAAAAAAAAATGAGAATATAAAGTGTAAAGGATATAAAAGAAAAATAGGATTTTATATATATGCTCCATGGTGTATGAAATAATTCTTACTACGGAGAGATGTATGAGAGTGCGTTGATTTGTGGAGATAGGTGTAAATGAAGTGAAGAGATGAAATAGTGATCACAATTTGTTGATGTAAGAAAATAAGTTGAAGGTGATCAAAACTATTTGATTAAATTCTTATTTGTTTCTCAGTAATTTGGGAGTGGGTGCTTACTTGCAAGTATGTGCTTGTAAAATAGTCATGTGGGTGTTGGCTTTATATTTGAGTTGGTGATCAACACATGGTGAAATCATTGTAATTTTTATAGGAAATTTTTCTCTGATAGTTCTCTAATTTCAGTGGGTTTTCTCCCTTATTGGGTTTCCCACCTTAACTCTTGTGTTCTCATGTGTTTGTTCTTTTTCTCTCTATGATTGCATGATTTTTTAAATCAGTGTTTAAAATGCATGATGAATGAATGTTATATTGATAATTTAATTCAATTTTACAATTTATAAATGTGTAATAATTCACCCCTCCCCTATCAGTGCTAGTATGTTCAAAAATTGGTATCATATTGGGTTCCTTTTGAAGAAAGTATAACCACTTCAAGGATATTATTCCTACACAAAACATGGACAACAATAAAGAACAAAGTAGTCTCTCCATGACCAGGTCACCTCTTTTTAGTGGAACTAACTATGCCTTTTAGAGTGTTAATACAAGGACATACCTTCAATCTCTTAGATATGACATATGAGAAGTGATTGAACATGGTTACACCATTCCTAATACACCTATCACTTAATCAATTGACAAGTAAGCCCATGAGAACAGCTTAAGAGATATGAATGACATCCTTTGTGGGTTGTCTGAGATAGATTTTGTGAAGGTTGTGCGCTAAAAAATAGCCATGGATATGTTGGACAAACTAAAGAATATATATGAGGGATATGAAAAAGTGAAACTTCCCAAATTGTATACCTATAGAAAAAAAATTAAAAGCCCAAAAATGAAGGAGGATGAGGGCATTACTTCTTAAATGTAAAGAGTGAATGAAGTGAAAAATATTATAAGAGGGATATCTGAAAAACAAGAGGAATATGTATTTTTCAAAAGGTACTAAGTTCCCTAACATCCAAATATAATGTAAAGGTCTTAGTTGTGGAGGAAGAAAAGGACATGTGTAAGCTAAACTTGGAAGAACTTAATGATATTATAGGAGAATATGAATTTAGAACCATTGGAGAAAAATCTATTAAGAAATAATTTGATTTCAAATCTGATAAGGAAACACACCCAAATAAAATAAAATATAAATAGGAATTTGATGAGATTAATGAAGAGAAGATATAAGCCATGTTTGTAAGAATAATTGGGAAAGGCTCAGGTAATTATAAAGTAAAATTGTTGTTTAAGTGTTTCAATTGTGTCCAAGTAGGTCACTTTGAATCTAAATTTTCTCACAAGGAAAAAAAGAACAAAGATGAACATGAATAAAATAACAAGAAGCATATGAAGCATAAAAAGAGCTTCAAGAGAGAAGGGAAGTAATAATTATTTAAAAACAAAAGAAATTTCTACACCAAGGAGGATTCAAGATCATCTAATTCAAGTGAGAGAAGTAGTTGTGAGTTTGTGAATTATGAAGCCTATAATGAAACCTTATTCAAGGATTTTGAAACATTACATGAAAGCAGCTATAAAGGCAATAACCACATTAAATTTGAAGACTCTGATGAAGAAGGTGTTGTGGTAGACCTTGAAGCTAAATTGGTGAGTTCTCTTGAAGAGTTGAAACTGTCTAGAAGGAAGAACCAAAAGTTGAGATCAAATATAAAGGAGTATGAAGAGTAAATTACTATTTATGAAAAGATACTCATCATGAAGGAGAGAGAGGAGGAAGATGAGTTCAAGGAACTATAATTTTAAATAGAATTTATATCATTGTCAATCACATATAAAGAAGAAGAGTGCCTAAGACTCAAATAATAAATGGAACTCCTAAATACTAAGTTGGATTAAATGTCAAGAAAATTGAAGCTAATTGACAAGTTTGATAAAATCACACATGATTTAGTTGACCTTTTAATCAGCCAAAGAGTTGCAAGTGATAAGTCAGGATTAGGATATAAAGAGGAAAATAAGGATGTTGAAACAACATATAAGAAAAATGGAAAAAATGCTTGAGAATCATCTTACACCACCTACAAGAAGATAAAAAATGATGCCAAGAGATGGACCGATCCTTTCATACTCCCATACAATCAGGTACACTCACTCCTTTTATGGTTATTGTTTCTCATGAAACATGTTTAGTCATAAAGTGATAAAATGTACAAAAAATGATAAAGGTACTGAAAGGAATTATAATTCAAAAAATATGAGAAGGGACCAGGGTGTAGTTTGTTAAAACTGTAAAAATATTGGAAATATAGAAAATTCCTACAATCAAAAACATCTAAGAAAAGATAGAAAGATATATGTAGGAAAATCATATCCTACTAAGAAGGAATAAAAAACTATGATATCCCAAACAACATTTCATGTTCAAGATGAGGGAAGGATATGGTAACTTGACAGTGGTGAATCAAGTCACATGAGATGTGATAAGAACAAATTCATCTCCCTGACTAAGAATACCTCATGAGAAGTTAAATTTGGAGATAAAAACTCAGCTAACATTATTAGTAAGGGATCATTAAGCCTTGATAATGGAAATCAGGCACTGAAAAATGTATTATATGTAGAAGGTCTCAAGCACAAGCTCCTAAGTGTTATTCAAATGTGTAAGAAAGGGTACACATTAGTTTTCCATGACAAAGGGTGTGATATTATATAATAAATTAGGAAAGAATATTGGAAAAGCAAAGAGAACCAAGAATAACATGTATGTGCTAAAGGAAGTCCGTAAAGAAAAGTTATTTACAACTAGGGAAGATTATAGTTGGCTTTGGAATAGAAGGCTAGGGAACTTAAATTTTGATAACCTTGTCAAAATAATCTCAAAAGGATGTGTTAGAAACATGCCAAGAATCATCATACCAACTAATGCACTTTTAAAAGCTTTCTTAGATGGGAAAAAAACTAGGAGAAGATTCAAATCAAGGGACTATTCCACATCAAGGCCATTACAACTAATACACAGTGATCTTTTTGGAACCACAAGAACTACATGCATATAAGGATATGATTATTTTATGACGTTGATTGATGACTATACTAGGATGACTTGGGTTGTATTTTTGAAATAAAAATCAAAGGCATTAGAAATATTTAAGACATTAAAAGCCTTTGTGGAGAGTGAAAATAATGAAAATATTAAATGTTTGAGATCAGCTAGGGGAGGTGAGTTCTTGTCTAATGATTTTGATGATTTCTGTGAAGAACATGGAATAAGGAGTAAGTTTTTAACAACAATGACATCTCAACAAAATGGGGTGGTCAAGAGAAAGAATAGAATAGTTCAAGATATGGCTACAAAAATGTTGAATGAGTCCAAAATTTCAGATGGTTGTTAGAGAGAGGAAGTGTGTACAAATGTATACATCTTAAATGGGGAACAAATAAGAGTAAATAACAATCAGACACCATATAAAATTTATAGAGATAGGCCAGTAAATGTAAAGCATTTTAGAGTGTTTAAGATAAAATTATACATCAAGAGAGATGAGGACAATCTAAGAAAGTTTGATTCTAGATGTGATGAAGGAATATTTCTAGGATATTCTTCAGTAAGTGTAGAATATAGGTGTTATTATAAAATGTTCCAAAATATAGCATAAATTACTAATGTAAAGTCTGATGATTCATATCCCTTAAAGATCAAAACACAACCCAAAAATGATGAAAAACATGTAAATGATAAATATACATGCATGAAAGTACAAGAAGATGGTAAAGAGGAAGAAAGCACTCATAAAGAAGTAGATGAAGAACAAGAGAGACCAGACACAAAAACACCTTCAAGGAAGGTCAAGAAAGATCATCTAGCTGATCATATTATTGGAAATAAAAATGCAGGTGTAATCACAAGAAGAAGGTTGAAAAACTTGAAAAATCATGAGAATAAAGCTATCCTATCCATAGTAGAACCCAAGAATGTTGAAGAATCCAGAAAAAATCAACGTTGGGTGAAATCAATGAGTGAATAATTAGACCAACTAGAGAAAATTGAAACTTGGGAGTTAGTACCTAAACCCAAGGAAAAAAATGTGATTCATACAAAGTGGGTTTTCAGAAATAAACTAAATGAAAAAAGTGAAGTAACTAGAAACACGGGAAGGTTAGTATACAAAGGGTATGCCCAAATGAAAGGAATTGATTTTGATGAACCTTTGCATCGGTGGTAAGGATGGAAGAAATCATAATTTTCCTAGCCTATGTAGCACACAAGAGGTTCAAAATATACCAAATGGATGTTAAGTCGGCTTTCTTGAATGGTCACCTAATTAAATAAGTTTATATTGAACAACCAGATGGTTTTTATCTCACAGAAGAAAAATAATTTGTATGGAAGTCAAATAAGGCTTTGTTTGGCCTCAAACAAGCTCCTAGTGCTTGGTATAGTAGGTTAGACAGGTATCTAGTTGACCAAGGCTTTAGAAAAGGGGTAGTTGGTAGTAATCTATACATAAAGGAAGAAGAAGGAAACTTGTTGATTTTTTTTGTATATGTGGATGACATAATATTTGGAGGAGAAAATGAGATGAAGGCACATGAGTTTTTTGAATTCATGAATGAATAATTTGAAATGTCAATTCTTAGAGACCTAACCTTCTTCTTGGGACTAAAAATCAGTCAATTAGAGGAAGGAATTTTCATATCTCAAAGCAAATATGTTAAAGAGATGCTAAAAAGGTTTAACATGGAAAATTATAGACGAATAGGGACACCAATTATCATGGGATGCAAGCTCAGTAAAGATTACAACTCACCAAAATTTTATCAAACCTTTTATAGATCTATGGTTGGTAGCCTATTATACTCTACTTCTTCTAGGCCAGATATAGTGCAAGATGTTGGGTTAGTTAGGATATTTCAAGAAGATCCTAGAGAGGGTCATCTTTAAGAAGTTAAAAGGATATTCAGATATCTAATGGGAACCCTGAATTATGGCCTTTTATATCTATTGTCCATTTTTGCACCCTTGCAAAAATTGAACAAATTGGATAGCTACGAGCTGAGGTATGAGAACCGCAGAAGGAAATAACAAGCTAGGAGAGGTTTGAATGAGCCACAGCTAAAGGAGTAAATATTTCAAAGTATGGAGTTAACCATGGAAGGATTTGAGCATACCAAAAAGGTTGAGAAAGCCATGATGCATGTAAATCCAAAGCCACGCATAACTAGAAGCCACGAGATGAAGCGAGGGAGATATAAAAGATGTGGGTCAAAAAATACAACCCGCAATTTAAAGATCGGGCCGTGGGTATGATAAAGGAGCTGTGAAATACTAAAAATTCATGGATAAGAGAACAATAGTTGTGACACATATACAAAATCTGTGGAATCTGAAAAAAACCACGTATCGAGGGAAAACAACATTTTTCCACAGGGAGCTAAAATTGGATATAACTATTGATCCAATGATATGTTTTTTGTAAATCTTATATCATTGGGAAAATTTCTACTTCCTCTATGAAATGAAATATACATTTATTGACTCAAATCGAGGTAGGTGGGAGAAAAATAAGAAATCATCTTTAACATGAAAAAGGTATGGTTTCAGGAAGCTCAACCATAAGAATTTAATGTAGTATGGGCACCCATTTCTTCTCCACCAAGGCAAAAGGTGCGTGGGGAAATTAATTTTCATAGCTTCTCATACTTTTTCACATAATTTAATGAAATTGGTTGGTGGGTGGAAGGAGGAATTCAAAATTCCCTCTATTTTCCTCTTATTCTTCTTCTTCCATTTTTCTATTTATTGAAAAATGATGTTTAGTTATAATCTTGGATACTTTGTGAATACAAGCGCATCATTTTTGTGCTACAAAAATATTCTAGAGTTGCATGCCTTGGATTTTGAATATGTGATGCATTTCCACCTCCTCATTCATTGTAATGATCTTTACATAATCTTCAAGCAATAAAATTACTATTTTTGTGGCTCATTTATGCCTTAGCTGGTGTTTCATCTTATTTCTTTTACTTTTCATTCATTCATGGGTATGGTGTGTGTGTTTTTATAGATTCTATATCTATTGTGCATCATGAAGGTGGGAATTTAGATGATGTCTTAAACTATTGCTATTGTTTCCACCTTCTTCATCACAATTTTCTTCCATTTTCTCTCTTTCAGAAGTATCTTTCCCCTTATTTCTAGTGTTATCACCTTCTCTATTTTAGGATTTTTGTTTTATGAATCTCCTTCTCACCCTAGTCCCTTGGAGTGTTAGATTAGAATTAGATAGTTGAATTTCAATTCTTAGGAGTAGTTTAGCATTAGGAATGGGTAGAGTAAGCTAGCCTTTTCAAGATGTCTTTCTTAGTTTGAGTCCCACAACTTGGAGATAGTCCCATGTTGCCTCAAAGTCCTGATATTCTTGTGATTTAGGATGGGTGCAATTTTGAGCTCCAACAATATCCAAGAGCAAGGATTTCAACCCAAAGGAATTCATAGATTTTGATTGGGAAGTGAGTATTGATGATACAAAGAGAAGTGGAGGGGAATTATTTATGGGAAAGTATCTTATATCATGGCTAAGTAAGAAGCAATCATTAGTGCCCCTTAACATGTGAAGCTGAGTATGTAGTATCTATAATTTATTGCACTCAAGTAATTTTGATGAGACAAAACTTGGAGGAATACAAATCATAATTGATGAACCAACACCTCTATATTGTTATAGTAATATTTTCGTAAGTGTATCTAAAAAACCTTTCCTACATTCTAAAACTAAGCATATCCTAATCAAATACCACTTCTTGAGAGAGAAATTAAATTATAAGAAAATCATATTGGAACATGTGACTATTAAAGAAGAGATAGCTGATATTTTTACAAAGCCACTACCTAAATCCACCTTTGAGCATGTTTGGTATTATAGGATTTAAATGTAGCATAAATTGAAAATCATGGCAAATAGACACAAGTAATAGTTTCAATCTCTTCTATTTCAAATGTACAGTTCATGGCTATTATATAGCTAATGATATAGCCAAAACAACCTCCAAAATAATAGGGATGTGTTACAACTATTATCCCAGAATAATATTCATGGGTATAACCTACTAACCAATAACCAAGTATGTAATATTGTTATAATATAAAACAATATTACTTAAAAAATCACCAGATACAATATATTTATCCACACCCACATATTAATATTAACCTATACAAAATATATGTGAGAACTAATAATATGAATTCCAAACAAAGAATCTAAGGGCAGAATTCGAGGTCATTCCTAATCCTAAAAGCTACCAAAACCATAAAGAAAATCTAAGGTATAATATCAAGTATCAAATATCCTCCTGAAAATATCCAAGTGTCAAAGAACATATACACAAGTCTAGGGGGATATCTTTTAGGTATGTCTATGTTGTACTTATGTGTCATCTAGATCCGACTATACTTAATTTTTTAGGAAGATGGACTAATTCCCATGTTTTATTTTTAATCAAAGAATTATACTCAGATTTCATAGCATCTAACCATATTTCGTCAGAAGAAGCTTCTTCGAAATATTGGGGTTCAAATTCATACAAGGTCATCAAAACATGATATGTATGATGAATCCTTCTCATTTTATGAAGGTTTCCTGAATTAGATTCTTGAATAATAGACTCATCCCATCTAGGTATTTTAGGTACCAAAGTACTAGGAATAATATCATTTCCAATTATACGTTCAACACTAGTTTATTCATTACTTATATTATTTTCACAGTTTTCAAATTCATTTTCATTTTCATTTAAAACATCATAAATAACAGAAGATGAAGAAGAATAAGAACAAAAAGGTTTTTCCAAGATTTTAACATTCCTATTTTCTATAACTTCTCTTTTAGATTCATCAAATATCCTAAGACCTTTATTTTTTATACTGTATCTTACAAAGATACATGGAAAGGAGGTTTGATCAAGCTTATTCCATTTTTATTTCAGAATGAAGAGAGAAGCAGTGGTACCAAAGATTCCTCAAATGAGATATACTAGGTTTTTGGTTTGACCACTTTTCCAAAGGAGTTTAATTTACCAAGGATTTAGTGGGAACTTTGTTGAAGATATGAAAAACAATATTCATAGCTTCTGCCCAAAGGAACTTAGGAACTTGATCAAAATGCATTATGATCCTAGAAATTTCCATAATAGTGTGGTTTTTCCTTTCCACAATCCCATTCTGTTGAGGGTAATAGGGATTAGTTGGTTCCCTTTGAATGCCACATTCAATAAATGATGACTCAAAATCTTGAATCACATATTCTCCCACATTTTCAGCTCTAAGCCTCTTAATTAAATATACTTATAAGAGTTTTCAACTAAAGCTTTAAATTCTTTAAATTTTGACAAGAGATCTAATTTCTTTTCAATAAAATGCGACCAAATCATTCGAGAGAAATCATCAATGAAAGTAATAGCATACAAAGAACCATTAAGAGAAGGAACTTCTAGGGGTCTTCTAACATCACTATGGTTAAGATCAAAAAGTTCAGAAGAGTTTTCATCGTGATGACTATCAAAAGGATTAGCAAATTTCTTACAATGTAAGCATCCTTCACAAGTTTCATGATTTTAGGAAATAAGTGGTAGACTAGTTACTAGGTTTAGTCGAGACATGTTGTACATGCTCATGAAGTTGACATGACCTAGCCTCTCATGCCACAAATGCAACTCACTTCTTTGAGTTTTCAAACAAGAAGCATAAGGAACACCCAAAAAACATATAATCCATCTATTTGAATACCTTCAACTATAGTAACATTATGTTCATTTTTAATAAACCATTTATCCTTTAACAATGTAGCACTATAGTTATTTTGAGTTAGCTGAGAATAGGAAATAAAATTCATTTTTATTTTAGGTACTAACAACACGTTGTTAATAAAACCATTTGCTACTTTTTTTTCTTTGACCCTAAACATCAAAAATGGAATGACCACCCAAGTAGATTTGTTCATTACATTCACTAAGTTCAGATATGATATCAGATCTAAAATTCATATGCCTAGAAACACCATTGTATAATATCCATTCATTTTATTTTACAGTGAAAAAAGTGGCATACAAAGCAATTACATTTGATTTTTGGTTATTTTTCTGATTCCATTTTGATTTTGATTTTGGTTTTGGTCTTGAACATATTTCTTACCATTTTGAAATTTAGGATTTTTTTATTTTTAAATTTGTAATCCTTTTTCTTATGTCCAAATTTACCACAATAATGACATTTTCCATCAAATTTAACTCTTAGATTTCCATGTTTTTTATCCTTGCTAGGAGATTTAAAATTGTTCTTTGTGTATTTTGTTGAATCTAGAGGTTTTACCTTTTGATTTCTAAGCAAGAAGTGTATGTGAGGAATTCTCTTTAGAATCAAAATTTGACATTACTTATTCTTCATGTATAAGAATAGAGCTAAGGGTTTGCCAATCTGGAATGTCTTGTTCTGTTTGATATCTAGAATTCAAAATTGAAATGAAATTTCTAAATTTTTCATGGATATTTAATTAGATAATAAAATAGAGAAATTTATCATGAATCAAATTACTACCACATCTATCTAACTAAGACTAAATATTTTTTATTTTTGCTAAATAATTAAACACTTTTTCATCTCCCTTCATCGGAGTTGTCATAATCTCTAAAACCAATTTAATATTTTTTTATAAACACGTACCTTTTTTTATCGACTCCAATTGTATCCAAGATTCACTAGAACTCTCTAGATTTCTAATATGACGCAGAAAGTCATCTTGTACACTCCGCAAAATAATATGCATCACCTCTTGTACTTTCTGTTGATATGTGGTGATATTGTTAGTAGTTGAATATCATCTTATAGAAGCTCTCTCTATTCCATTTACAAATGCCCACAGTTTACGAGCAATGAATTCTTCTTTCAATTTAATCTTCGAAATGTTGTAGTTTTTTCCATTCAACATCTGAGATTTATCAATTGAAAATTGATTAGACCCCATTTTTTCATAAAATATAGATAATGAAATGATTGAAAATAAAATAAGAGTTTTATAGAAATTCCCTGTGTCGTGTTTTAATCCTTGTAATCGATCACGATCAATTTTAATCCACAAAAAGAGGTCCTATTAATTAAATAGTCTAGACATGAAAAAGTTAGAATGATATAAAAAAATTAAAACGTGAGTGAATTGCTTTTAGATTTGTAACAAATTGACGATGAAAATTTTTTATCGTCATATGAGTATATATCTAAAAAAATGAAAATTTTATAATTTTACAAAAAAGTTTTATAATTTGTCTATTTTTTAAAAATAAATAAACAAATTTTTTAAGTATAATTTCTAAAAAAATGTATATATTTATATTAAAAAAATTGTGAAGCTCTTTCTTCTTGTATAATCAACTTGATATGATGAGCCATATTATACCACAAATCAACTTGATCGAGCCATATTATTATTAACTTGATGAGCCATTTATATCCTTAATATTAATCAAGCCATATTAAATCAAATGCCAATGCCAATGCTTAATATAACAACCATATATTATATTGAAACCAAATCCAACTGTGCAAGAGCCACAGCTGAGCAACATTTAAGCAATATTCAAGCCGCTTACTATTCCTGTGAAGTGCTAACGACAAGGGCGGTGGTGTGACCTAAGTCACACCACCTTACTACTATGGGAAGGATTTTAAAGCCCTCCCCTTGACTGCGCCATCCCCATGTGGAACTAAATCATGCATAGGAGAGGGGTGAGTCGTGGGTGGCCTGCAATGGTAGAAGGGGGGATCCTGCAAAGGGACACATGACAAGCGTGGGCAAGGGTTTGCAGAAGTGAGGAGAAGCTGCCACTTGGCACCAATCTAGGAGGGGGGCAGTTTAGAGGGGGCCACCCCCAATACAATTAAATATTTTTTTATTATTATATATGTTTTAATATGGTTTTCAGTTAGGTTTAGTTTTATATGTTTAGGTTTATATAAATTATGTTAGGTTTTATATGAACCAAAGTTTTATATATATGTAAAAATTTATACATATATATTTATAAATAATATAATTTTTATATGTATATAAAAATCATACATATAAATTATATTTTTATAAAATATTGAACTATTATAGTTGAATTAAACTATTAAAAAAATTAATGGTCCTATTCAGGACATGGATAAATGTAAAAAACAAACGTATTACAGGAAACAAGAAATTTACTACCAATGAAAAAAATAGAAAACCCTATTTTCTCCCCCTGTAAACTCAAATTTTAACTTGGATTTTTTTTTCTTTCCCTTTTGAATTTATAAAATTCATGCAAACTATATAAAAAAATTCACAAATTTTACAACCCTTACCTTATTTTCCAAATTCTGGTTAATCTTCAAAGTTGAATTCTTTTCACGCGGTTGAAAATCCAAAAATCCTTTTCACCTTTGCAATATTCATCCACCAACCAAAAAACCTTTATGGAACGGGAATGGGGGATTAAATAATATTTTAAACAAACAAACAAATAAATAAATATAACAACCAATGTTTACACATACATTATAAACAACTTTATAAACATGAAATAAATGAAATAAAGTAAAGAACACCATAACAAAATGACATGGAATTTAACTTGGAAAACCCCTAAATGGGTAAAAAAAACGGAAGAATAATCCACTATAGAGAAACTTTTACAATTACCAGTCCAGTAACTCCTTCCTCACTTCTACTCCATGTTTCCACCAAGATTTAACCTTTATATTCCACACACTGTAATATTATTTGATTGATTTGATTTCAATTCAATATCCCGAATATGACCTAAGGTAATATTTAAATAACCCAAAGGGTTATAACCTTATTAAGTGATGGGGCACACCTCCCCGATTTAATTAGTTGATTAACTAAATTAACTAACACCTAATATAAAGTTTTTATTTAAATAATATGAATATAGATTATTCTTTATTATTTAAATATAAACTATATATTATGATGCACTTAATATTATAGTTCTAACATGTCATAGATTTCAAACGGGGAGAGTTTTTTCTGAAACAAGAAAAGTGTGTTGTGATGATGATGTGTTGAGTGTTTGCCATCAAGGTATATGGATTGTGTCGACATCAATGAAAAAGGGGGAGATTTTTGAAACATGTGCATTTATGTTTTCATTGATGTCAGTGTTGGAAAATTGACAAGGAATGTAGAAATATCATTCACATAGTCCACATGTTATTATGGTTTTTATTTTTAACTATCATTCAATATTTCAGTGAGTCCTTGTGCATGGTCAAGCATATATGTGGGTTCTCATGATGTCATTCATGATTAAGAGTTTTATAAAGATTAATCAATGCAATAATCATGTTATCTTGGTTATATTAATATGTCTTAATGTTTTTTTTGTGCCTTCAAACGTCATTATGTGTATTGTCTTGGTGAGTATAGTTGGTACCTTGATATTTTAAGTCATAGTCTTAAAGGTTTAAAAGCTTGCCTTATATTGAGATGTTTGGTATGAAAAAAATTGTGTCTTACATGCTCTAGGAGGTTTCTTACATAAGTAAATAAGGTTCCATGAAGATGCACAATTCAAACTTGGTGCTCTATGGTGGAAATTAGCCAAACTAGGTCTAGTCTTAAGGCCTTTTCCTAATAGTACTTGGTGGATGATGGTTTTAAGGAATAATAAGGGTATTCCTAGTTATAGATGCATGGAATAACATTGTACAAGTGATACGAAGGTATTAAAGGTCAGAAATTAGGGATTTGGAGCTTAAAGGAGACCTAGTGCAAATGAAGGCTTGAGCACATGCCTAGTAATAATAAGAAAATGAGATGGGATAAGAAATATCATAGTACCTCATGAAAAATAAACATTGGATATTTTGGAGGTATGAATTATCATGGTGTGAGAAAAAAATCATGGTTAGGAAGTAAAAATCAAGCATGTGGAGTCACATTCTTCAAAATTGAGTTTTTGAGAAGTACAAACTGAGCACCTCAACGTCTTAGAAATCATTATAAATTGATAGAGATTATTTAAATATATAATAAGATACTTTTTTGGAGTAAATTGGGATAAAAATATAATGTAAAATGTCTCAGATGAAATGATGATGAAATAAAAGACTTCTATCCATTTTTCTAAATTGGTTTCAAACCCTCACCTAGAGTGATAAGAGAAATATGAAAGGTATGGGAATAAAATTCATTGGTAAAGATAATTTGATTTCTTGACACTTAGACATGTGAATGAATCTCTAGGGCTCAATAAAATCCAATTGTGTAGCTACATACATGACTGTACGGTAAAATAAAGTACTAGTTTTGATGAAACTTATAGGTATAAGTGTGTATTGGGTGTTCCATGAAGAAATTATTTTCATCCAAATAGATATTGATGTCCTCTAAATTCTCACAAATTGTTCTAGGAAATTTGTGGGAGAATTTTTTTAAATGAAGATGAATTCCCTCTTCCTACCGCTAGAAGACTATAAATGCAATAACCAATCATGGTGTTTGAAGGAATTTTTTTTATATAATATTGACATTGAAGTGTAAAATGGTCATGGATACCTGATACAAGTTCAAGATGAATTAATGGAGTAAAATTTATGCTCTTATGAATAATTTTTAAGTCTCAGTCTTATTGATGTCCAACTGTCCTATTTGTTTGTTAAGGAAGGATAATAAGCTAAGTTTAACTGATGAATATATATTAACAACCCAGGCATACAAGTATTTGGAAATGGTGTATAGTATCTCATTTAATACATCCTAAATTGGAAAGTCCTTAAAATAATATTCAACTAGTTAGATGCATGGTATAGAAAAGTTAGGTTTAAAAACCCAAAACCCTACCTGTGCATAGTCTTGAAAATCAAGAAAGTTTGATCTCTTTGAGATGACATTAGAAAATTATTTTTCCTAGGGATATATGTAAATGTCTCTAAAATTATTGAAATATTCTCTTGCAATCATGTTTAACTAAGAAAGGTGTATAAATGCTAAAATTGTGTCCTAACAAAACAGTGAACAACCTATTATAGTGCATTGTTTGTGAAGGATATTTGCAGTGTCTTGGTTCCCTAATTATTTTTAATAATAAAATGATCACAAACCATCATCTCTAAGTGGTGAAAATAGCTGAACACTAGTCCTCTATGTCTTTACAAGCTCATTATTGAATTGTTTTAGGTTATTCTATGACTGATAGTTCATAACTATGAATGAGAAGATGGGTAAATGGATATACTCTCTATCTTTATGGACTTTAAGTTGTGATTTTTGATGAAGTCACCCTGAAATCTTAATATCTTGAAAGTATGCTTGATATCAGTTCACAAGTGCATTTCCTCCTCAGGTTCAAGTCTGTACTAATCCTTCTAACAATTAGTTCTTCTCATGTATGGAACAATGAAGTGCGTAAGGAGAATGGTGAGAAATAGAAAAGGTGGAGAGTTGATAGAGTATATTATAACACTTAGTAATGTTGTTTCATGATCATGACACTTAGAACATGGTCGTATAACTAAAAGACAAACATACACTCTTGGATAGAAGATAAAGCTTATGTAACAGTTAGAAAAGGAAGTTTACATCGTCTAACTCAAATTTTATGAGTTTGTAACTGACTTTTAGATGGTTAAAACATAATTATTTTCTTCCATAGGTTCATGAGGAGTCATGATAGTTGAGGTAATGAAGGAATTTTGAAACTGGCCTTTCAAAGGAAATGTTTCCACTTTTGGTAGTTTTTGTCTTGTCTTTTAGTCTCCTCGATTCGAGTTGAAAGGAGAAGGAATACAAAAAAGTGAGTATATGAAGTATAAATGACATGAAATACATATAGTATTGGGTGTGTGTATATATATATGCTCCATAGTGTATGAAATAATTATTGTTACAAAGAGGGTTTGAGAGTTTGTTAATTTTTGGAGATAGGTGCAAAAGAAGTGAAGAGTTGAAACAATGATCTCAATGTGTTGATGTAACCAAACAAGTTGAATTTGATAAAAAAATATTTGATTAAATTATGATTTGTTTCTCAGTAATTTGGGAGTGTGTGCTTCCTTGCAAGTATGTGCTTACAACATAGTCAAGTGGGTACTTGGCTTTGTATTGGAGTGGGTTCTTCAAAATTGGATTTGGTGCTTCAATTTGACTGGGTGCTCAACACATGGTGAAAGAATTGTAATTTTTATAGAACATTTTTCCCTGATAGTGTTTTGATTTCACTGGTTTTTCTCCATTATTAGGTTTCCCACCTTAACTCTTTTGTCCTCATGTGTTTGTTATTTCTCTCTATGATTGCATGTTTTGTTCAGTTCAATATTTGAAATGGATGATAAATGAATGTTATATTGACAATTGAATTCAATTTTCACAAGTTTTAAAGATGCAATGATTCACCCCTACCGTCTTATTTCTGGTATGTTCACCAATTGATATCAGAGTGGGTTCTGTTTAAAGAAAGTATAACAACGTAAAGGAGATTCTTCATACATAAAACATGGACACAATCAAGAAAAAAATGGTCTCTCCATGACCGGGTCACCTATTTTCAGTGGAACTAATTATTCCTTTTGGAGTGTCAAGAAGAGGACATGTCTTTAGTCTCTTGGATATGACATATGAGAAGTGATTGAACATGGTTACACCATTTCTAGTACACCTATGACATCAACAGCTAACAAGCAAGCCCATGATAACCACTCAAGAGATATGAATTCCATACTTTGTGGGTTATATGAGATAGATTTTGTGAAGGTTATGCACTAAAAAATAACTAAGGATATGTGGGAAAAACTAAATAATATATATGAGGGAGATGAGAAATTGAAAATTTCCAAATTGCAGCCCTATAGAACAAAAATTGAAATCCTAAAAATGGAGGATGAGAACATTACTTCTTATCTACAAAGAGTGGATGAAGTGCAAAATATGATAAGAGGGATAAGTGAAAAGTAAGAGGAATATGTGATGGTTCAAAATGTACTAAGGTCTCTGACATCAAAATATGATGGAAAGTTCTCGACTGTGGAGGAAGCAAAGGAAATGACTAAGCTAAATTTGGAAGAACTTCATGACATCCAAGGAGTATATGAATTAAGAACCATTGAATAAAAATTAGTTAAGAAAGAAGATGATTTCAAAGCTGAAAAAGAACCAAAACTAAATAAAAATACATATAAAGAGGAATCTAATGTGGATTTTGATGATGAGAAGATAAAATTCATGTTTATAATAAGACTTGGGAAAGGCTCGGGTAAGTAAAAGGAAAATTTCCAAGTGTTTTAATTGTGTCCAAGTAGGTCACTTTACATCTAAATTTCCTCACAATAACAAAAATGAGAAATATTAACATGAATAAAAGGAAAAGAAGCATATCAAGAATTAAAAAATATTCAAGAGAGAAGGGAAGAGAAAATTCTTCAGAAAAAAGAAAATTCTACACCAAAGAGGATTCAAGCTCATCTAATTAATGTGAGAGCAACAGTTCTTAGAGTGAGAGTGATGAATCATATAATTAAACCTTAATCATGGTTTTTAAACATCACATGAAAGTACCTTTAAAGGAAAGAATCAAGTTAAAGTTTAAGAATCGGATGAAGAAGGTGTTGTCGTAGACCTTGAACTTGAATTGGTGATTTCTCTGTAAGAGTTGTAACGATCTAAAAGGAAGAACAATAAGTTGAGATCCAAGTTGAAGGACTATGAAGAGAAAATTAGTATTTATGAAAAGATAATCATCATGAAGGAGAGATCGGAGGAAGATGAGTTCAAAGAACTAGAATATTTAGTAGAGTTTATATCATTTTCATTCACACAACTAAAGAAGAAGAGTTCCTAAAACTCAAATCAGAAATGGAACTCCTAAAGCCTGATTTGGATCAAATGTTAAGAAAAGTGAAGCTATTTGAGAATTTTGAAAAAAGCACACATGATTTAGCTGGCCTTCTAAGCAACTAAAGAGATGAAAGTGACATGTCAAGATTAGGATATAAAGAGGAAAATAAGGATGTTAGAACAAAAAATAAGAAAAATGGTAAGAATGATCCAAAATCATCTTACACCACTTAAAAAAGATAAAAAAACTATGCCAAGAGATGGACCAAACCTTTTAGACAATCCCATGAAATCAAGTACACTCACTCCTTTTATGGTTACTATTTCTCATGTAACATGGTTGGTCATAAAGCTAGAAAATGTATAAAAATAAGATGTGTGGATGGAAAAATTAAAATATATGTGTAGATGGAAAAATTAATTTACCCTCTTATTCGTGTATGTAAAAAAATTGGTCCTTTGTCCGTTGAGTGAATTATATATGGATGCCTTGATTATCTTAGAATGTATTTCAATGTAACCTTAGGTGATGATAATATATTCTTAGATCTTGGTCCTTTATTATGCTCAAATAAATTTGTATTTATATGATTTCCTTGTTTGAATTTTGTAATTGACAACTAAAAGGCTGACCCATAAGAAAACATGATGCCCAAAAGGTAAAAGAGGTGAGTAAGATACAAAGAGCTCGAGGGCACCCAAAGGGGATGAGGGTGCCTGGGCGCTAGTTTCTAGAGTCAATAAAGATAAAGAAATGAAGATTAGTCTGGGATGTGGGGTTTGAAAGACCAAATAAAAAACAAGAAAGATAGAAAAGAGGCCTGAGATAGATGTCAATTAATAATTTTCTCAATTAGGAATCGTATGAATACTAGTATGTGATTAGGACTTAGAAATGTACCCAAGTGTGTGATTTTGTGTCTACGAGAGGCATCAATCAACTTGGAATTTCTTGAATTCCTACCAGTGCCTTGAGCCTATTTTTGGAGTGTACATGAGTACATATTATTTATTTCTACATTATTTTGGGAGTTTCCCAAATTCTTTTTTTATACATGATCATTTATTCCTTCTTTCATTGATTTAAGTTTTTCCAATGATGGATAATATCCCTAGTGTGGGGTAATGTTGGACTAAATAAATGGCCAAGTATGAAGACATGCACAAGGAAATAAGGATGCACGAAGGTGCACATGGAAGAATAAAATAATAAATTACACAAGGAAAATAAGTGCACGAAGATGCATACAGGGGTAGAAGAAGAGAACACAAAAAATGTTGTGTATATAGACATTGTATTCATGATTTAGCCTGAGTTGCAAGATAGGACAAAAATAGCACACGTGCGAAGGATGACATATTTACCAATGCAAGATGAGAACATAAGTATGAAACATGTAGGATTCTAGATATATATAAGCTATGCATGGATGAAAAAAACTAATTATTTCATGGCGTAAAAAATAAATCAAGTTATTTATACCATGGGGATGAATCTATTTATAGTGCATATAACTAATGTAAAGCAGGATGGTGACTAATTAAAGGAAAGCGTAACATTCATACTATGTTTAAGAATTATTTATTAATATATTATATCAAGTGAGAGGTGAATTACAAGTTCCCACCCTATAAATATATGCAAGATGTCCATGAAAAGAAAGTGTGTCTGTGTATGTCTATAATAAGGTGTATGTATATGCAAGTTTTTGTGAGAATATGTTCACGTTGTTAAGTATCTGAGTCCTAAATCGGTATAAAATAAATTCATGTGTTTGCAATGGATAAACCAGTATGGATAACCAAAGTTTTTAGGGATGCATGAGGTGTAGTTTGCATCTAGATGCTTATACTGATTGTATATGTTGATGAATGACTACAATCTCCTTTTATGATTAGTTATTCATGCACATACTATAAATATCATATTATGTATATAGAATATATATTGCATGTTATGTTAACCATGTATTTATTTCCACCTTATAAGTAACTTGGAGGAGTTGTGTGCACTTTGGGTGAGCACTTACATCTATGTCTAAGTGAGGTTCCAGTGCACTTGACTGTGTTGTACTGATTTACTAGACTGTGGCACCACAAGAATTTCCTCAACCCACTTAGTGAAGTAGTCTATCGTGGTGAGTACATGAGTATGTCCAACACTAGAATTTAGATTCAAGCTTATAATGAAATCAAGACCCCATTTTCAAAAGGTTTCTTTAATAACAATAAACATTAATGGGAGAGCTTTAAATTTATTCCTTCTACAAAATTGTTAACATGCATCACATTTGGAAACCCATTTTTGTGCATCCTTGAATAAATTTGAATAGTAGTAGTATGCTCTTAGGAGTTTATGGGTTGTAACATGTGTTTAATAATGGCCTCCATATAATTGATTATAAAAATCCTTTAGGATCCTTTTCTATTGTTCCTTATCAACATATATTAGGAAAAACCCTTCGATACTTTTATCGAAGAAAGTATTATCCCAGATAACATAGTTTATGGCTCTTAATTTAATGGATATTTTTTTCTTAGAACTCAAGTGTTTAGTGAATTAACCATATGTAATAAAATAGACAATATCAAAATAAAATTCATCCACTAAACTAGCAAACACCACTAATGGAAATTTATCATTGCTTGAATCATTTGGACCTTGATTTTTTATTTTTTCATTGCTATCACCAATGAGCTTACATAAACCTCGTTGACATACCATTTCGGTTGGATTGATATTCAAATCATACTTTTGGAATTTTTCAATCTAGGTTACCCTCTTAGACCCTATTCCTTGTTTTGTTAGGATTGATTTTAAAACTGTATTAGGAACCATCATTGTAGTATGTCTGTTCAAAATGTAGTATCTAAATTTCTTGACAACTTTTACCACTACATAAACATGTTTTTCAATTAGAGAATAATTAAGCTCATGATTATTTAGTTTTCAACTTGTGAAATCAATAAGATATTTAATTCCTTCATCATTTTTCTGTACCAGAATGGCCAATAGAGTATGTTTGGAAGAGTAACAATAAACAATAAATTTTGTTTTAAAATTGGGACATACGAGAGTTGCTAATTTTTCCATAACATTTTTATTTCTTCAAAGGATTATTTTACTTATTTTATCCATTTGAATGATTGTTTTCCCTTCATCATGTCAATAATGTGTTTGGTTAGTTCAATAAATTAGCCACAAACCTTCTCAGAAATTTCACTTTCCCAAAGAAAGAATGAACACCATTTTTACTAGTAGGAAAAAAGTTATTGATAGCTTGAATTCTTTTTGGATCAATTTGTGTTCCTTATTTATAAAATATATGTACCAATAACTTTACCTTAGTGAATCCAAACATTTTTTTTTCAAATTCAAGGAAACCCTATGAAGATGACATCATTCAAACACTTGTTCTAAGAATTTCAATTGATTTTCATGTTTTTTGTAAATACAATTAGATCTTCAAGGTAGGAAACTATAATATTTTTTTTAAGATTAAAAAATCCACATCCATCACCCTTTGAAAATTTTCTCCCGTAGTGGTAAGACTACATAGAATCCTTCTATATGTAAACATACCCCATGGGGTGGTAAATGCATTTTTATACTGGTTCTCTTTAGCTACCTCAGTTTGATTATAGCTAGAGAATTCGTCAAGCATAGAAATCATTTTGGATCCCATGATAGCATTCTTGGAAGGTGGTATCTTTCTTTAAGTGGTGCTTGATTCAAGTTACGAAAACCAACAAAAATTCTTATTTCTCCATTATTCATATGCACTAGAATAATGTTTTCTATCCATGTTGAATGCTAAATAGGAAAAATTATTCTTGCATTTATCATATTTTGAAATTCAAAAATATTCTTAGTTATTTTTGGATTATATTACCTTTTTTAGTTTTATAGGAATAAAATTGGGTAGTAGTGGAATCATGTATTGCATATCATTTAGTTTTAATTCTTCATATAAATATGGAATGATTTCTATGTACTAATAACTTTACCTTAGTGAATCCAAACATTTTTTTTTCAAATTCAAGGAAATGCCATGAAGATGACATCATTCAAACACTTATTCTAGGAATTTAAGGTGATTTTCATGTTTTTGTAAATACAATTAGATCATCGAGGTAGGAAACTATGATCTTGTTTTAAAGATCAAAAAATTCCACATCCATCACCTTTTGAAAATTTTCTCCTACAGTGATAAGACTAAATGGAACCCTTCTATATGTAAACATACCCCATGGGGTAGTAAATGCAATTTTGTATTGTTTCTCTTTAGTATACTCAATTTCATTATATCTAGAGAATCTGTCAAACATAGAAATCATCTTAGATCTCATGATAGCATTCTTGGAAGGTGGTAGCTTTCTTTAAGTGGTGCTTGATTCAAGTTACAAAAATTAACAAAAATTCTTATTTCTCCATTATTCTTATGCACCAGAACAATGTTTTCTATCCATGTTGAATGATAAATAGGAAAAATTATTCTTGCATTTATCATATTTTGAAATTCAAAAATATTCCTAGTTATTTTTGGATTATATTTCCTTTTTTAGTTTTATAGGAATAAAATTAGGTGGTAGTGGAATCATGTATTGCATATCATTCAGTTTGAATTCTTCATATAAATACGTAATGATTTCTATGTACCAATAACTTTACCTCAGTGAATCCAATTTTATTCTTTTTCAGATTCAAGGAAATCCCGTGAAGATGACATCATTCAAACACTTGTTCTAGGAATTTCAGGTGATTTTCATGTTTTTTTGTAAATACAGTTAGCTCATCAAGGTAGGGATCTATGATCTTGTTTTTAAGATCGAAAAATTCCACATCCATTACCCTTTGAAAATTTTCTCCCATAGTGATAAGACTAAATGGAATCCTTCTATATGTAAACATACCCTATGGAGTAGTAAATGTAGTTTTGTATTGGTTCTCTTTATCTACCTCAATCTGATTATATCTAGAGAATCCATCAAGCATTTAAACCATCTGGGATCCCAAGATAGAATTATTGGAAGGTGGTAGCTTTCTTTAACTGGTTCTTGATTCAAGTTACAAAAATCAACAAAAATTCTTATTTCTCCATTATTCTTATGCACCAAAACAATGTTTTCTATGCATGTTGAATGATAAATAAGAAAAATTATTCTTGCATTTATCATATTTTGAAATTCAAAAATATTTCTAGTTATTTTTGGACTATATTTCCTTTTTTGTTTTATAGGAAGAAAATTGGGTTATAGTGGAATCATGTATTGCATATCATTTAGTTTTCATTATTCATATAAATATGTAATGATTTCTATATAATTTATCATAAGTGAAACATACCTCCCTCATTTTTCTGGTGAGCAACACTTACCTATATTCACCATGCGAGCTTTTGCTTGAGTGTTAATGTTGACCTTTTCATAATCCAAAGAGTTTGAATCTCCCTCTCACACCTTTTTCTTGATGAACCTATCATCTTTTTCAAAGATATATTTGAGTGAAAGAAGAACCTTGGGTATCTTATCTCCTTTTAGTTGTATCATCACATTTCCTCAATATTCACACTCAATCCATTCTTCACTAGATGAATAATTAGATTTTTGGTAAGACGAATCACTTCCTTTAAAATACAGATTACTAAAACTATATACTTTCTACAGAAAAGGTATGATGTGTTGATCATAATTAAAAACTTGTCAATTTTCTAAGTTTTTAGGTACACTTGGCCAAAAAATCATTTCAATAGTATATTTCTCTTTCCCAAACTCATGATGAAGGATCATTAGGGAATCTGAAGCCACTAGAGAATATGATTTGTAATTTTTATTCCCAAGAATAGATTTAACTAAAAAACATCAAGGATTTCAATGAAGTACCATAATTTATTTATGTAATGCTTTAGATGATCATTCTTCACTTGGATTTGATTTTTTATCTACTTCAAAAAAAAATTTGCATCCCCATTTCTTTAAAGTTCTTAATTCCTTTTTATTTGAAATCTTGAAGGCCAAGTATCATATTTTCATATTCTATGGTATTATTTTTGTTTGAAAAATGAAGCTATACTAAAATGGGAACATCACTTTACTTTTTGAGACTAACACTACTCTTCCAATAGATCTTGTTAATAAATAACTTCCATTGAATTCAAGAGTCTAGATATCATTAGGATTTTCTTCCATCACTTGAGAGGATTCATCTTCACTTATATATTTTATCAAATATTTTTTAATGCGTGTATCTTCATATAGGATTATTGCACATGTATCATTTGATTCTTTGATTGTATACTTGGTTTCATAATTAGGTTCCATTTTTTCATTTCTCCCATTATGGGAATCATGACATGCAACCAATCCATATTAATTTATCTCCCTTGATCTTTACAAAATTTTATACTAATTATTAACCCATATGATGTAAGGATATCCACTACCAAGATAGTAAATTTTACTCTCTTTTGTGGATAAGAAGCTAAGGATACTTGAACATATTTAATTTTCCCAATCAAGGGTAATTTATTTATCTCTATTGAGTAACATATTCTATAGGATCATATAAAACTAAGTCCAGGAGTATGTTCTACCTTAGCTAGCATGACATTATCATATGCTCTAGAATTGATGATGTAGTTACTTAACTTGAATCTATTGATAAAAAGAGAGACATATAAGGTTTATAATTAGTTTTATTTAGAAGTATTAGTAGTCATAGTATTTTTATCTTTCAAACTTGTGATAGTTTTCAAAACCCCATTAGAAGTGCTTTGAGAAATAACTTTAATAAACCTAACCAGTCTTTTGAGTTGATCAATATTCAAATTGAGGTATTCTTCTTGAGACATTTAAATATTTATTTTATTAATATGGTAAATAGTATCAAATTTAGGTACGTAAGTTGAACTTTAAAAATCAGGAGGATCTTATTTTTGAATTAGGTAGAGATTACTCTTAGAAATTGTACTAACTTTTTGAGTAGTAGTAATGAAAGAAGAAGCAATAGATGTTGCACTAGTATTATTTATAGACACTTAGTCTTGAGATGGACTCAATAGAGGAATTTATTTCTTCAAAATGGATTTTATGATAGGCATCTTTTTGGATTCCTTATTTTTAGATCATTTTGGAGTTATTTTGTAACCTTTTCTTCTACTTTCGTGGGATCCTTTCTGTATACTTTTATATAATTTTTCTCTTTGTTTTTTGATATCGTGAAAACCACATAAGAATGAATATTAATGTCTTCAATTGTCTCATCATATTATTCTTCAAACACATACTCAAAATATGTTATGGTATCGTCACCATCAATTTATCTATCTTCATGTTACAAATATTTTGAATCTTCTTCTTCATCTTTTTCTATTACTTCGATTTGTTGATCATTAATTTCTTCATCGCATTTAGAATTAGTTATAGGGTATTCTTTAATTTCCAATCTTTGTTAAGTGGCTAGAAGCTAATTTCTATTTGGAACTAAATTATTCCTTAGTACATCATTATAAGGAAGTGCCATTTTTTTATGTAACATGTTTCTTCAATGCTACCACATCATTTTCCATTTTTTGTATCAGATCTGCAGAATATATTTGACCAACATCTTCAATTTTTCTTGTATTAGAGATTTTATTTAGTTTCCCATACATGATGAGAGTATCCTCTATTCTAATATCTTGAGTTTTTGTAAGATCCAAGTACAAAACTCTAGCTCTGATCAATAGGATGTTGAAAGGAAAATGGACTGAGAGGGGGGTGAATCAGTCCTACAAATTTCTCATTCCATTAACCATTAATTACAGCAACCATTAACATTTAACGAATCACATACATTCAACCATTAATTATATAGTGTGAACAATACATTCAAAAAACCATAACACATGATAAGAGGCACATAGACATAAGATATAAGTGGGAAACCTTGATGGGGAATAAACCCCACTGAAACTCTACTTATATTACATAAAGCAAAGAGATTTAGTGAAGCACCAACCCCTAATTTAGTGAAGCACCAAATCCACAAGGAGGATACAACCCCCTAGGATGACCAAAAATAAACTCAGACTCTTGATTTTATTTGATCTCTAATATTTCTTCTTCCACAACTGATGGATATCACATATTCATCTCACAAACCTTAGCTCATACCATAGGGCATCAAACTTGTTGTATCTCCTTCCTTTCCAACTTGTCTTGCCTCTAATATCTTGCACTCATGTTGTAAAAATATCCTAAACCTAAAAAAAATATTATCTGCCTTTAATTCATGCCTTCATACCTAAAAATAACTCTCATCTAGGTCATACTACTCCCCCATGCAAGACTAGCTCACAAAATGAGCTCAAAATTCACTTTTATATGTTTTTCTTCTCTCTAACCCAAATGAGTTTGGTCCCTCATGATAAATTTGACACATTAAAATTTGTTACATTAAAATACATAAATTAAAATGGTCACATATTACCCAAATAGGCTGGCCTAGCCAAAAACAACATTCCATGCACCAAAGTGCCTCAAAACCCTTGCACTGGGATGACAAAAATCTCCTAATCTCAAAACTATTTTTACCCAAGATCTAAACAACATCACATGTGTTTAAAATAAAATTTACACATAATACATGGTTTCAATTATTATATACCAATCAAATTATTTCGTTAAATGGGACCATTGTTTCTTATAATTCTCAAAACACATGTTTCCAAAACCCTTCAGGACACTAAAAACATCTTTATGGCACTAGATGAATCCAAAACATCCAAAATATGTCATATGACAACTAAATGGAAATTTAATAACCTGTATAACACTTCTAATAAATTTATAATTCGTGAAAACATCACCTATTCAAACCACAACTATGTTTGGCTTCACCAAATCAAACTGCCAAAAAAGTTATTTTCAAAGATCAATTGGTTAACACACTTCTGGTAACATTAAAGACCTAAAATGGATTAATTGGATGAAAAATAAAACCCTCTTAGTATTACAAGTGATATAAATCATAATCTAATCCATCTCATGCTCCAACCAACTAAAAACATCCAGCAGATCATGTCATGTCCTACACTGGCAAAAACATTTCTACTCACAAACTAACATAAAAACCATTTTAAAACTAATAATCATGAATATAAAATTATATCATTGAATATTTATCTAAATAATATATCCAAATAAACTTGAATCATCTCCTAAATCCTTTTGTATCTCATGTTATTCCCATTTCACTGAATATTGCTTTTTACTACCTCAAAACTACCCTTTGACTAGTCAACACAAATAGGGCACACTTTCCACATTTTCACCATCACCATGACCTAAAAGCTTAATAAATATATATAAAAACTCATATAAATCACACAATCACAATTCAGTTCATACCTCATCTAGAAACTTTCTCCTCAAATTATAACTCTTCAAAAACTTACATTTTTAGGTGGGGCCCATGTACTGTCACATACACTACCATACCTTTCTAGAAACCTAGAAGAGTTATCTACCACATCAAATCATAAATTTTTTACTAAAAATAAAAACATGCTTTGTATTCTAAATTTTCTGCAAGATTCTCCTAGCTAGGGTTTAGCAAAGGTTTCAAACCACTTTTCCTTCTTAATGATCGTTCATAAAAATGTAAGGATAAAACAAACTCATTATTTGTATAAATGTTCTTAGTTACATTTAAAAACATCCCTGAAAGTATCTAGATCCCGTGCAAATCATATAATACACAGTGAGCATTAGAAGGTCCAACTTTATCTCAAAATCACACTAGAACTTACTCAGTTTTACCAAAACTTACATATCTTCAAATTTCTTCAGCAGTTTGACCTGAAACTTGGCATGAAACACCATGAAAACATCTTATAACTACTAAAACTCACCATCTAGCTGAGATAGCTTTGAAAATATCCACCCAATCTCATTTGCACATGTTAAACTACCTATTTCTCAGTGCTTTCTTCCCAAGGACCCTGTAAAAGAATCAAACCACTTAGTATAGACCTAAAACTCACCATACACCTCAGGTTACTTCCAACATTCTTCAACCATGATCCAATAGGACTAATTTTGTCCAAAACATGGACCTCTAACTCATTCTACATGCTTCAGGGATAGAAACAAGCCTAGAATAACTTGTCTCAACCATGAAAACCCATGACTTGACCATGATGACCTCATGTAGACTCATATACACCTGAAACACATCATAAGTACCATGATTGACCTTATGACATCAAAAAATCACATCAAGATATCTCAAACCATGACTATGCATACTCAATCATGCACCAGGACATCCTAGAACTCACCAAATCACTTGATCAACATGATTGAAACTTGACTGACATCATATGGGGACTCATACTACATCATGACACCCTTTTCCATCAAGTCTGAAAACACTCTAATAGTATTTTGAAAGATGCAAACAACTCATATCCACCATATTTTGTTCATGAAGAAGCCTAATTTTATCATACTTACCTCTTATTAGACTAAACCTTACTCAAACACACAATTTTTCTCCAAATCCATCAAGGCCAAATTTTAAGACTACTTATCCCTAAACAACAACTTTAGTTCAAGAAATGACAAATTTATCAATATGCTACAATCCTAAACTCATTGTGACAACCTCCTTGTAGCTCCCCCTAGATTTATACCATCTTACTCTAGCAAAAAAACATAAGAATTTGACTCCTTACTTTGCTTGTAAGTTATGATGATGATTCAAACACTTCGAATCTATTTTGAGGAGACGTTTCAATGCTTTGTACCTTATTTCATGCTATTAGACCTTCTCAGTATCATTGATACTCTTACACATCTGACCCTAACATATCTACACTTTTCATGCTATGATAATCCTTTGATGACCTCAACCAGTCAAGTTTAAGTTCTTCAATCTTTAGGGCTAGGAAGATTATACCATATACATTTTAGAGCTCTGTAATAGATCCTACTTGAAGATCATAGTAACATAACATTTATATCTTTAGATTACTTAGAAGACCATACATTTATCTAAAGTTCATACCAACCATAGTCTACTTGTGGATAAAATTACTTAGAGAGAACATATCACTTCAAGCCATATGAAACATCTTTTACTACAATTTAACCTAGCTGAGAGGATCACATTACACACATACATCCGTATAGTATGATGGCAAGAAGTTATTGGACATTGTGATAATGTAGCATACCTCTTGATCTCTATTTATGCATGTAGATATAATATTTTCTCTTACACAAACCTTTCCTTTAATACAAAACATTGAGCCTCCTAATTCCAGCAACAAATTATTGTTTACACACAAACTTGTAGACATGGTAGCTACCTATCTTGACTCATAAAAATATGAATCACTATTGTATCTCAATGAGTACATAAGCCTTGAAACACATTTTGAGAACCCTAACACAACCTTCTTTAAGGAATCAAATCTTGGAAACAAACTTATAGACACATCTTTGTCCTTAAGGTCTGAGACAATTTGTTACTTCTTTGTTCCTATATATTTGAACTCAGAATAGCACTTTTATGGCCTAGTAATCCATTGAATCTATTGTACCCTTTTCATCTTATCTAAACATTGTAGCTAAACATATTAGTGTAAAATTTCTTAGCAATAGTCTGTGGAATTCACTTATATCCTTACTGCATCATTGTCAACTAAGAAATATTTAGTATTCATTTTTAGAGATTCATGGATCAACATATCAAGCTTTGACCTTTGCAAACACTTCTTATTTCTTTAAAAATTCTTCTCTGTACCTTCCACCTACAACATGTACTTACATAGTCCTTAGACATACTACACTTATGTAAAAGACACCTTATAGGATTTGATTGTCAATGCAAAGACTAATTTCACTTGGAAGTTTTGTCTCACCACATGTAGTAAGACCTTTTTACACTCCTTAAGTATCCAACATTCCATTCTCAGACTTTATCTCAGAGATGATTATTTACTTCTTGTTTGTGAACCTGTAGCTAGTACTCTTCCCTGATTTGAATTTCATACTCATTTAGGCTTGTAAGACTTGTCACCTTTAGACTGTATCAAACTTCATCACATCTTTACTATAATTTATTAACAACATGAGGACCATGTACACTACTAAGGAACTATTTCATGTCTCCAATTACATATTCCTACTATCTTCATACCTGTAGCATTTCCTTAAGAACATAATTGACCATTTCCTTCACTGTTAAAACCTGGGAATACCCTTCAACTAGCATGACATTCCTTATTTTGGATCATAGTGTAGATTTACACATGTCTCCATAGCTTAATTTCTTCAAAAAAAATGAGATACAATGCATGACAGATTTGGGAAGTATCATTTATAGGATACAAACCTTGTGTACATCAACAACACCATTTTTCATGTTGGCACACATACCATCAACAAGATTTTATCCCTTAATTACTTAAATATTTCTTTGTTATCATTTTTTCAATCAACTCATGAAGGTATCCAACTTCATACCTTGACCAAGAAATTAGGCAGATACTTGAAGAAGTAGACCTTATTTGGCTCAGCAAAGCTCTAGCATATTTACAAACCCCCCTATTTTTTTTAAACCCATTCATGACATAAGAAATACTTAGATACTTAGACACAGATGAATATGGTGATATGACTTCATAATTAGACTCCCTCACACAATTACCAAACTTGTAAATTCAGACAGAGCATGAAACAAAAATACTTGACTTTTAAGACACTTTCACCATTTGACAATAAAGACACATAATTCAAGAAATAACATATGATATAGTCCTATTTCACAAAAATATTAAACTCACTATGACACTATCAAACATATACGTAACTTGGTAGCACATAACTCAAACCATAGATCCCTTTATGACAAGACTCCATACATTGCGACTTAAGATTGATAGAGACATATCTTACACCATTTCATTTTTTAGAACCTCGGACTCAAGAATATTATAATTACTTCAATTAACAGACATAAAAACTTGAATATAAATAGAGCATACCTAAAAACCCTTGATGATACATGTTTGAATCTTGACAGACTTGATTACGATCAAAACATGGAATCATAACAAATCTAGACCTTTTGAAGGGTAGAAAACCCTATTTTCATGGAAGCAACAGACTCATACCTTGATTATACACTTTGAAAAATATTTTCACATATATCTTGACATATTAAAGAGGTGACAGAGAATAAATTTAAGGATTCATGGCACAATACCTAGTTACAAATCACAATGACCTCTCAGACTTATTCACAACTTCTCAGACAATTGACTCAGACCTTGAAAGACACAAAACACATAACACATTCTTGACAACATGATTGAGTGAGAACACCATCATACACTTGATACTAAACAAATAATTATCTTTATACATGATATCCCTATCAAGACCCATCACCACAAGGAAATTTAGACCTTATTGACCTTCAATATATGACATAACATGACAATTGGGAATCACAATAACTCATACCTTGAAATCTCTTCGACACTTCATGAACAAAAATTATTTATGATTAGGTCAAGATGTAACATACAATAAGATGAACTCATAATATTTACAACAAATTTTAGGTATTATGCTATATGAACTTAGAAGACAAAAAAACCTTTTGATGATGATACAAATCTCATAAGTATATACCTGAATTGTGATGATTATTTGACTAAAACATGACTCCATTTTCTTGATTTGACTTAAGAAAAGACCTTAATGTGTACACATTGATCATTGACATGAAAAATCAAGAATAAAAACCATTTCTACCATGATTTGACTGAGACAACTCTATAAAACATTACCATGTCAATGACTCTCTTGATGACACACTAACAATTTGTTGACCTTAAATTCATGACTGAACCATCATGTATAATTCTAACAACAACATCTCAAGACTACCCCACTTATCAAAGACTCTATAGACAAAGATCAACACCTAAACTCAGACACCTATCAGAGACACAAGGACTCAAAGACACATAGAGATATCATTTGACATACCTAATCACTCTTGAAGTGTCCCATACTCTAAGTTCCTTTAGCTTCTTGTGCACTAGAAACTTATTCAATTCACCTCTTGATTCAAGATTCTTGAATTCATTTACTTTATTGGACCTCATGTCACCCTTGTTTGGGATTGAATTCTCCTTGGATGCCTTCTGAAAATGTACTTTGACTGAAACTAATTCTTCATTGACTGATTTTAGCATTCATACTTCATATAATCTAGGAGTCTCAACCTTCTTTACTTGTCTAGATGAGTCATGAGAGAAAAAATTTGCAATATGACCCTTGTGATGACATTTGTGACAAACAACCTCTTGTCTCTTCCTTGATTGATCACTTTTGTGGTATTTTCCATTTCTCCAAGGGTACACACAACTGAAAAAATTTCTACAATCCCTTTCTCTATGACCATAACCATTGCAAGCATAACAATAACCATGAAATTTTACATACCTCATTGCATTTGGTTGTTTAATAGGATTATGCCTAGAATATACCTTCTTTCCATGAACACCATCATCTTCACTTCCTTTCAAACTAGAACTAGTTGTTAGATCTACAAGATATGATTTTCATCACCTTTGATATTTAGGGTTTGAATCTCCTCTTTAAGATTGTCACATTATTCTTTCTTGTCCTTAAGAGCAGTTGTCAAATATTTTATTTCAGACTTTAATATAATTTTGTCCATCCTATGAAATTCTAAATTTGCTTGTAGATAAAATATCAGCTCTTTGTGTCCATGCACACATACATCACAGGGTTTGTTTCTCAGTATTTCACATTCCTCTTAATTTTTTCTTCGATCTGAAATGGCCTTATCCAACTGAATCTTGAGATCTTTCATGTTTTCTTCATCCTTATTTTCCATGGCTTCAAATTCCTAATTCTCTTTCCAATTTTTCTTCACCATATTGTGCTTCTAGGATCTCCTCCAAGATGATAGACTTACTTCTCAAGGACCTAATCTGATACCAATTGTTAGAAGCACATTGGAAAGAGAGGGGGGTGAATCAGTCCTACAAATTTCTCATTCCATTAACTATTAACATTTAACCAATCACATGCATTCAACCATTACTTATTTAGTGTGCACAATAAATTCAAACAACCATAACACATTAGAAGATGCACATAGACATAAGATATACTAGGGAAACCCTCAAGGGGAAGAAAACCAAATTAAAATATGTTTATATTACATAAATCAAATATATTTAGTGAAGCATCAACTTCACAAGGAGCACCAACGCCTAATTTAGTAGAGCACCAACCTTACAAGGAGCACCAACCCCTAATTTTGTGAAGCACCAACTCCAAAAGGAGGATACAACACCATAGGATGACCAAGCACAAACTCAGCCTCCTGATTATGCTTGATCTCTAATATTTCTGCTTCCACAACTGATGGAGATCACATATTCAACTGACAAACCCTAGCTCATACCCTAGGGAAACAAACTTGCTCTATCTCCTTCCTTTAAAACTTGTATTTCCTTTAATATCTTGCACACATGTTGTAAAACTATCCTCAACCTGAAACACATCTAATCATACTTAAATCTATTCCTTCATACCTGCAAATAACTCTCCTTTAACTCCCCCTTGTAAGACTAGCTCACAAAATGAGCTCAAACTTCACTTTAATATGCTTTTCTTATCTCTAACCCAAATGATGTCGGTCCATCATGATAAATTTGACCCATAAATATTCATTAAATTAAAATTCATCCATTACAATGGTAACATATGACCCAAATAATTTGGCCTAGCGAAAAACAACATTCCATGCACCAAAGTGCCTCAAAACCCTTGCATCGGGATGAAAAAAATCTCCTAATCCCAAAACTATTTTTAGCCAAGCTATAAAAATAATCCAACATGTTTAAAATAAAATTTACACATCATAAATGGTCTCAATTATCATGGAATAATAAAATTATTTCATTAAATGGGACCACTTCTGTTTATACTTCTCAAAACACATGTTTACAACGCCCTTGAGGACCCTGAAAACATCTTTATGCTACTAGATGAATCCAAAACATCCAAAATATGTCATGTGACAACTTAATGGATATGTAATAATTTGTATAAAAATTCTAATAATTTTATAAGTCATGAAAAAATTACCCTCTCTAGCCATAACTACTTTTGTCTTCACCAAATCAAACTGTCTAAAAAGTTATTTTCAAAAATTAGCTGGTTAACACACTTCCTAGAACATTCAAGACCTCCAAATTGATTAATTGAATGAAAATTCATCCCTATTCACATTACATGTTATATAAATAATCATATAATCCATTTCATGCTCCAACCAACTCAAAACATCCAATAAATCATGTCATGTTCTGCAGTGGTAGAAATATTTTTGCTCACAAACTAACCTAGAAACCATAACAAAATTGATCATCATGACATAAAATTTATATCACTGGAAATTTATTTTAATTTTATTTCCAAAAAAACTAGAATCACATCCTAAATATTTGTGTAGATCATGTTATTCCCATTTTACTGAAGACTACTTTTTACTTCCTTAAAACTACCCTTTGACCAGTCAACACAAATAGGGCACACTTTCCACATTTTTTCCATCACCATGACCTGAAACATTTATAAACATATAT
The DNA here is from genome assembly GCA_019776745.2 of Taxus chinensis. NCBI lineage: Eukaryota > Viridiplantae > Streptophyta > Pinopsida > Cupressales > Taxaceae > Taxus > Taxus chinensis. The sequence goes on from CM034146.1 coordinate 491,225,910, forward strand.
AAAAATTCACATACATCACAAAATGTCAATTTACTTCATACCTCATTTGGAAAATTTCTCCTCAAACTGTAACTCTTCAGAAAATTGCATTTTTAGGTGGGGCCCACATACTGTCACATGCTAGTACCTTTCTAGAAACCTGGAAGAGTCATATAAAACATCCAATCAACACTTTTGTATTATCAATAAAAACAGGTTTTGCATACTCACTTTTATACAAGCTAATCATAGCTAAGGTTTAACTAAGGTTTCAAACCACTTTGCCTTCTTAATGATCATTCATAAAAAACTAAAGATCAAAACACCTAATTAATTTTGCTAAACCTTATTAGTTCCATATAAAAAATATCCTTGAAATTAGATGACTCCCATGGAAATCATACAATTCACAACAAACATTAGAAGGTCCAACTTTGTCTCAAAATCACACTAAAACTTACCCGGTTTTACCAAAACTCGCATATATTCAAATTTCTTCAGCACTTTGACTTTAAACTTGGCATGAAGCACCGTGATAACATCCTATAACTTCTTAAACTCACCATATAGCTCAAATAGCTCTAAAAATCTCCATCTAATCTCATTTTCACATGTTAAATTGTTTGTTTCTCACTGTTTACTTCCCAAGGACCCTGTAAAAGCATCAAACCACTTAATACAAACCTGAAACTCACCATACACCTCAGATACACTACAAACATTTTACAAACATGCTCCAATAGGACTGATTTGGCCCAAAACACACACCTCTACCTCATTCTTCATGTTCTAGGGCTAGCAACAAGCCTGGAATGACCTGTCTCAAACATGGAAACCCACATGACTTGACCATGGTAAACTTATGTAGAATCATATACACCTGAAAAAAATCATTAGGACCATTCTTGGACTCATAAAATCAACCAATCACCTCAAGAGATATCAAACCATGACTAGACATACTGAATCATGCACCAAGACATCCTAGAACTCACCAAATCACTCAATCAACATGTTTGACACTTGAGTGACATCATATGGGGACTTATACTACATTATGACACCATTTTCCATCAATGGGGGTTGACATAAATGAATAAACAACCACATAATGACCAACATAAGAAACCAAAATATGGAAGTTATCTATTGATGAAGAAACACTTTTGATTGTCTTTCATAGGAATGACTCCTTGGGGAATTTTGTGGAACAAATCAACAAGAAAAAATCAACAACACCTTGTTATAGAGGATCGATGAACAAGAAAAAAACATCTTCATATCCAATTCTAAGGACCCCACATATGATGAAAAATGTTTCTATGTGATTGTTAGGAGATGTTTTACAATCACCATTCAATTTTGGAAAATTATTCCTAGATCCCTTTCAAAGTTCATGAAGTTGTCCAAGATCCAATGGACCAATGGTAGGTCTCCATGGTACAACATCCATCTTAGCAAATACAACATGTGATGGAAGAACTATGTTAGAAAGAACAAGAGATTGAATTCTTGAGACATCTTATTTTAGCATCTTTGTGAGACTCATATACTTTCCTTTCTTCTTTTCATGACTAATTTAGAAATCAAAATTTTATTTAAAACCAAATATGGATTACTTACTCATTTTTCTTTATCACCTCTTATAAATATTTTCTCATCTAGTTTGATAGAAATTATCAATATTTTAATGTTTTCTGGGTCGAGGGAGTTGTGGAGAAATACCTAAAATAAATCGTACCACAACTTTTCATGTTCTTATTATGATTATAAGTTTAACAACTCATCATACATGCTCAAAACAATATACTTTGATATCAATAACTATTTTAATTCTCATATATTCCTCAAAACTTGTTCGATTTTCCCATGCAAAAACTCGAAGGAATTATAAAATATCTTATTTAGTTTCTCTTCAAAGGAAAGATTGGGATGATAGAATGAAACTTGGATTGATGTAATATTCATAGATCAAGGACCAATGGAGTAGTAAGGGAAATGGATGTAACTCTTTTTTCTTGAATTCTTTCTTGTTTCCATCTAATTTCAGCATCTTTTATTATCCTAACTAATTTTTTATGATATTCTTCCTCATCTAAGATTCTTTCCGCAACATTTAAATGAGTATTATTCTAATGGTTTCTCCAAATGAAACACTTTAGATCAACATAGATGTATTCTTGAGTATATTGAATCATGTACATATTTGGTTGCAATATAGGAGGATTTCTAGTGAGAATCATTTGATAAAATGATACGTTTGTAAAGGAAAATCCAAATGAACACAAAGGGAAGTATTATCACTAAGATTTAGCATTAGTGCACATTTTGTATCCACAATAGAGTCACTAAAATTTTTTGGCATATAATTTTATACACATGAAAAATATGACAATAGTGTAAGGGGATAAATACTATCCTCAATGATGGGTAAGGTTTACCTTATTGAAAACCAAAAGGGTATATATAATTATACATTCAAAATTGTATTTTGGGATTTTGGGTGTTTGGGAAGAAAGGAAATAGATATAAAAGGACAAAGGAAGGAGTAGTTATATGAATAAGTGATAAATGAGGGTGCATGCAAGATTAAGAAATCACATATCATAAGCTTAAATGTACTTTAGAAACTAACCTAATAAGTGATAATTGAATGAAAGATGTGGAATTCATAGAGAGTAAGATCCTTCACATTTATTAAACATAAGAGCAATAAATGCTAAAGAAAAAAAAAAGACACAAATTTCTCCATAAATGCTTCTTTATTTCTCTTTACACAAGAACACAAAGTTTCTAATTATCTCTCTACAAACAATATCTTCTCCTTTTTCCAAAATTCCATTCTAAATGATCACTAACATTTATAACCCAAAAGCTTGTTACAAAGTAGTTAGGTTCTCATGACATCATATTAGGACATAATTAAGTCACATTAATTAATTAAATTCATTTTAATAAAGTAAAGTCACTTTATTACAATACATTTATGACTTAGGTGAATTAATAAAAGTATTAAAAATATTTAAAATAAGTGGGTACATGCAGAACTCACCAAAATGACATATAAAAACAATAGACTATAACATTACAACTAAGATTAGTTTATGTCCATTGGGCCAAGAGTCTGTCTATCTTGACCATATGAGAAGTGAACTCATTGATGACCAAGTACAACCTCATCACAAAATTAAAACATTATTTTGAAAATTTGAGTCCAAACATCTCACCATTTTTAGTTTCTCGAATTTCTCTAATAATTCCATCATTCTCAACTCCTCATGAAGCAATGCAGAGAAAGACAAGTCTCAAATATGACTTGCATTTCCAAAATCCTACCATGAACCATATGAAACTATACCATTTTCTCTTCCATGTTTATGAATAGACTTTAGAGTTTGATTAGTTAGTCAAAAGAAATGATATTGAAATTTGGTGAAGAATAATATTGATTGTTGACTATATTATTCAATTGTTCTTTGAGAGATTGTACATGGCTCCTTTTATTATGCTCATTAATGAAATTACAAGGAATTTCCTCAATGAATTCTTTGATTACACACATGATCGATTATCTTTATATTATACATATTCAAATTGTACCTTAACATCATCAAACACCATTTTATTGAATTTGGAAAAATTAAAGCATTCAATGTGAAGCCAATGGTGTTTGAAATATAGGATTCCTACAATGCTCAGAGATGAGAAGTCATATTGTGTAAGTTCTTGGATGTCTAGAGAATATTGTAAAAAGTATTTATTATGATATGAAGAGACTCTTCAAAATTCATAACTGAATCTAGATAAGTATCAAGTTTATCGTATAATCTCATAGCTTCATCAATGATCCACATGCCCTGTATTAAAACATTCTCAATCTATGATTTGATTTTATGACCCATATTATTTATTTTCTTGGATAACACAAGGATCTCTTGATTTAGTATTGCTACTATAATAGGAATTTGAATAGTAGAAGAAGAAATTAGATTGATGATGTGTGTTACATATGTTATATATGCTTATTTTATTTCTTGAGTTGGATCTTCTAACAATAATCGCTTTCCATGGTTCATTTTCTAATAATTACTTTGGATACTTTATGATTGGCAACAATCATTTCTCTTGTCCTTATAAACAATTGGTGTTCGTATGTCGACATAATGAATTTCATGCTCATTAACTGTAACCTTATAAATGACCTTGGGTTTCTTAGGAGTGAAATAATATGTCATTGATGAAATATCCTCAAGGTCAATTATGACGGGTTTTATGATTTTTTTCCTCTTCTTTATTGGTCCATATAGCCAAGAGGATACGTATTCAATCAAATCACCACATATAACTCTTTCATTAGGTAGGAGTTTCTCATATGTTGGTGGTAAATACTTGAATTTAGGTGGGGCTTGAATGTATTATTCATATTAGGGATGAGTATTTTCCACAACATCTTCATGATGTAGGGGAGGAGGTTGTGAGATATCTTTAAGATGCTAACGATTAGGTGAGTTGGTGATTTGAAATACTAGACCTTACACCTCATCTAATACCACTAATGACATAGTGGTGTTATTGATTATCCCTTAGTAATGTGAATTAGTGTGAGTTAATGAATTTTGTCTTGATTTTGAGATCACCAAAACTTTATTTTCCCCTCATTGGATTATTTTATTCATTTAGGTTCACTAGTAATAGAAGGTAGACCTTGAGTTGACCTTGATTTCCATTACTTTTTTACTTTCTTGAGACTTGAGTATGTGATGAAGCTTGTGTGTCAAGACAAAAGGATGATTGAGTGATTTTTAAAATTATCTTCTCATTTTGGTTGGTTTCCCTATGATATTCATGTGTGTTTCCTTAAATTTTAGTACACATGACCGATTCTCTCTCATACCAAACGAGACTTCTTTTTATCACTTATTGAATTTTTTCTTCAAGTGATGTATCATATCTGTTAGACCAACAAATACTAGGAAGAGTTGATAATGTAATCAAATCATATGTAGTACCAATAACGTCTAGGCCACTATCAATAACTCCTCATGAACCATATTTTAGTTTGAATGCCATTATTTGACTATTTGTCATTCAGGGGTAGTCACAACATTAGAACTCAAATTCATTTGCACAACTAACAAAATAGTCTTCATCCTTTGGATGATTTCTATATTTTGGGTAAAATATTATCTAAATGAGTTAACAAATATCAAATTCCCATCTTATCAAAAATGGGTGTTGTGTTACAATGGACATTTCCTTATCCATTATCTATGCACTATGAAATGAAACATATTTATACACACTAATTGAGATAGGAAAACATACATCAGATTTATGTTTCTCAATCAAGAAGTGCTTTATTGATACAAGATATTAAGAAATTTCCATGTGGGCCCATGTATCACTTAATTTTTCAATTTATACGACACTCCATTGTATCCAAAAACATGAATGTATGGAAATTAATGAACCATGTGTCTCACCTTGAAATCACCTCTTTAGATGATGTTATAATCTTTCTTGTGGATTATTCTCAAGCATTATGATGATTTGGAAGAGGAAAGCATCATTGAAACATTAGAAGTGTGCATGCTTGCTTTGAATTCTAGTTGTGGGTAGTAGTGAAAAGAACTATTTTGACCCGGTGCCATTGTGCCTCTATTTTCTAGACCATCAAAGATTCTTCTTTTTGCTACATCATAAATGAGGCAAGAAGTCATGTAGAAATGGCACACCATATTTACTTAAATTAGCTTCTTAATAATGTGTCACTTTTGATTTTAGCCTAGTCAATATGAATTTTTTGATCTAGGATGACACAAATGAACTTGTACATCCATGGCTGGAAGTAGCGTGCAGAAGGGACGATGAAAACTCAAATTACTAAGGTGATCATGTCCCTAATTTTAACTTAGAACTTAGAGTGGGGAAATTTTTTGGCAAGTCGACTCGCATGAGTTCTCTTGATGAGAAAACAATTATTATTCATGACTTTGGAGTATCATAGTGGGTCTTCATTCCACTATTTTTGTGTAGAGTATCTTTTTAATGTGTTCAGGGGTGACTACGAGGATGGGATCATTATTGTTGTTTAAAATGCCTCTCTTGTCAAGTTTGTGGTGTTCTACACATGTAATGATAAGCTTAAGGCATTGAATTAACATTGGGAAGGACACTTCTCATGGAAAAATACTACAATACAGTCATTAAGAAAACATCATAAACACTTAGATCGAGTTCTATCATAAAATTGACCCATAATTTCATGTCTGAGGTTCACAAAAGTTATATGGTCATAGTCCGAAAACCGAGTATAGACATGTGTCTTACATGCCATAATTCATATTTTAATGTCAACTTGTTTGATGTTGACATTATGAAGAAGAAAAATGAGGAAAAATATGTAATGGAAACAAAATTTGTGGTGTCGGGTCACCGTCTCTTGGTCCATCAAAAAAGATGGAAAATGGGATTTATTAAATTTAAGATTTTACAATATAAAATTTATCCAATTTTTCATGTTTTTAGTGAAATTTCATCTTGTGTGCTTGTATGATTTTACAATTTGAACTCTTCATGAAAATCATGTTCCTCTTTAAGTGTCTCTAGACACCACAGTGAGAATGTAAAACCCATGAAACTATGGTATCATTTAAATTCTGGTGGGTAATATTATGATGTTTGCAGCCTAACACGTTTGAAATATGGTACCAGAGTGTTAGTAGAAAAATCTTAATTTACTTCCTAAAAATATGACCAAAACTTGTTTTCAACTTTCTTTCCACACTGTTGATGAAAAAGTGCACACCTCTTTTTGGTGATAAATGTCTTTTTTTCACAAGTAAATTATTATTATTTTTAGCGGGGCCAAGGTGTGAACTATATGATCTTTGTGATACGTGTACAAGAAAAATCACAATATTTCTTTATTCTCCACATATGCCACTACCTCCTCCATGTCATCCACATTTATTTACACATGGATATTTCTAGGCATTTCTTTTCGCCACTATACAAGTTAGTAACTTTAATAGCCTCAATAAAAGGATTTTTCATTTCTCTTTTATGTGTAAAACTGGAGATCTATTCTTCCTCTCATATGTGGGCTTAAATATTCTCTTTATGGGAGTTTTAATATTCTTTCTACATGGTTTCTATCTTACCACATTATTAGTCCAATGTAGGGTAATTATAGTAATATGTTTCTTATTACTTTATTTGTTTTCCAACTAATCACAAGCAATTATTTTTATTTCATATGGTCTATGCAATAGTTTTAAATAATACATATATTTTTATTTATTTACAAATACTATTTTCAATTTATGTGATTGGTTGATTGATTTTTTTATACTTATTATCCTTATTCACATAAAACAAAATGATGTCATACATAATTAACACTTCCCTATTTTCATGCCTCACATCCCTATTTTCATGGAACCACCACTTAGTTTATGCAGAGTAATAATTAATAATTTTACTTCATGGCTTCTACCAAAAAAACACCTCGTGCTAAAACTGGCTAAAACCATTTTACAATGCTAGACACCGTTGGTGGAAAAGTATTAGGAATAAATATTGGGGAAAATTGGAGTATCAAGTATTTCCTAACTTTTCTAACAAATCAGTTTTCATTGAATCCTAAAGAAACCTGAATTTTTCCTATTGAAGCCATTGGACACTTTCAATAAGTAGCCATGGACACACCTTGAGGTAGGGGTCGAAATTTTCCATGTGAACCAAGAGGAACACAACAGGGTGCTCTGAATGTAGATCGCTTGGCAGACATTAAGGACCAAAGCCCACCTCCATGTCCCACTTAGAGAAAGTGATCCTCCAAAACCACCACTCCAATTCATAGCTCTAGTATAATAAAAGTGTTTACCATCCAAAGTCTGGGCATTTACCAAGAGGAGGTCCAAGGTTCAACCCCCATTTCCATGTCCGTTGTGTGAGGAATAGCCCAATTGATGTCCCTGAGTGGCGAAGGAGTAGTCCAACCAATTTCCTTGAATGTGTCACAGTTGTACGATGGTGTTGCTGGAGTAGTCCAACCAACGTCCCTAAGTGTGCGCCAGATGTACGAAGGCGGTATGAAGTGTACACCAGATGTACGGAGGTGGTATGAAACCTAAGCTTCAGCTAAATGGAGGCGGTGTGAAACTTTTCCACCTGGTGGTCCCATCTTCACCCAAGCTAAATTCACCGAGGCTGGTAGAGATTGTACTAAAAATGTAATATGTAATGATTCCTCTAATTTCCAAAAATAAATACCTGAATTTTTCCTACATACATGCAATGCTCTTAAAATGTTTCCTTCCAACACTTGTTTTCGTATCCTCCTCATATTCTTGGTAGGTAATGCATGAAAGTAATCCTCACCACTCCTCTGAACTTTTTATGGATAAAATTTATGTTTTGAATAATTTTTCCTTTACCACTATAGTTGATTAGATTTTTCCTTAATCCACTAAAGCTCATGGCTACACCTAGAGAGAATAACAACTAAGGTTATGCTATCTTTTCATTTTCTTTGAGATTTGTATTGTCTCCTTACCACAACCATGCTGAGAATTCCATAAAATCAAATCCTTTTACCTGCGATGCATCTATTGCCCATAGTTAGCATAAATGGCAATAAGAGAATTACCCTCAAAACTTGTTTTGATGACTTGTGTTGGATTTACTTTCCTTGTAATAGATCTGCCCATGCACCAATGGATAGATTTAGTTACATGCCCTCCCATAGCATGTGATAGAAAAATTCATGGCTTTGTCACAATCCTACAATTATTCTCGTAATGTCCTTAAACCTGAACTACAAATTACCTGTCATCTGCATTGAAAAGGCCTTGTTTTGGTCTTACCCGTCCTAATATTATAGGCCATTGCACCATCTGAGTCCTTTAATAACATATCCGCACTACTCCCTAGACTGAGTATAGCACCTTCTCAAAATTTGGTTTGTCAATGCACAAGCAATGGACTGGCTGTTCTCATTATTGGCATTTTCCTTAATCTCATTCTCATTGTTATCGTGTGCTATTTCCAATCATATGCACGTTATTTCCACTATTCAGGTTTCCTCATCCAATGTCCTAACACAAATGAGGGAATGCATTCTCTCCCATGTGAGGGTTCCACTTCAACTTGTCTCCTCCAAAATGCCAAGGTAATCAAAGTTGTCACTCATGTTATTTTCAAGGTTTAAACACTAAATCCTAAATTTTTCTTTGTTTCTGGTCTTTGGTTTGAACAAGTTGTTGTGGTTCAAAATTCCATAGTATTTTCTGAGTGGTTCATTTTTTCTGTGTAATGAGATTACTCTCATGATGTAAATTGCTCAGTTGCTTTATTTTTTCACTGTTTTAATGTTTTTTTACCCTTTATTACACTAGTTAATACTACGCTGATGAATTCTACTCCTTTTAATCATTATGCTTGGAAGCCAATGCATGGAAACCAATTTGTAATGGCGGATATCCTATCTTTCTTAATCAAAATAGCATTCTTTAGATGTTTTCTTATGCTAGTTTTGTTGTTGTTCTTGGAATATTTCTATAGAAACCAAAATTAGGTCACACTCCCCTTTGGTCCCTCGACAAATAAACACTTTCATCACATTCACCTAGCCATGGCCCCCTTCACCCCACTATAATATTAATTTAATTATTTAAATTAAATTAATTCATTATCCTCACCATATTTATTATTTAAATCTCCTAATTGGGATAATGCCCACATATCCACCTCACCTAGACACCTCATCAAGCCACCTCACCCTAAGACCTATTCTTAGTAAGTTGCCATAACTAACTAAGACTTACCCAAACCCTAAAAATCAATGCCTACATTCCCTCTAACCACATTCTCACATGCTTAAAAGAATCTTCCATCCTAATCTATGGGGCCAACACATGAGATCCTAGAAAATCAAGGGGATCTGTCCAGTTTAGTAAACCTAGGAAATCCCACCCTAACCGACACCAATTACCCTTAACTACCACCAGTTAAGATAGAACCATCGTTGGTCACCTTTTAACCCCCAAAATAACCTCATTTTGAAGGTTGGAAAATTCTTGAGAGATATCACATCTTTTAAGAAAAAATTTCAGGGAGAATACACATGCAAAGAAGGAGATCACACATTTTCTCTTGTGCAGACAACCAACATTCACCTAGCAACCATCCAACACTCACCCCAACACATATTTGATCCAATTAGGAAAGAAGGAGAGCACATGCAACCCATGCAAGAGCTCCCCAATGTTTGGTGAGCCTTTATAGCATTCAACCTCTTATCAACACCTTCATTCCTCACTCACAGACATCCAGAGCCAGATTCCAAGTAAGTAGAACATTTTACTCCTCTGGTTCACTCATTTCATCATTATATTTTCATCCTTTGTTCTCCTAGCCACCCATTAACCTCCATTAATACTCACCCCTCCATATCCCTATTAAAACCTCACCAAATCCCATCCAAACAACTTAATACCTCATTCCAACCAGCCTAGTCCTTGGTGCAATCATAAGGGAGATCTAGAGCTTGTTCTATGACATTACCAATATCCCACAGTAACCAACACCAATTCTCCCAAACCAGCATCGGTCACCCTTAACTGGAATCAGTCTCTATATTTACCAATACAACCTAGAACATTAACCTACCCACCTATTCCCGCATCACCCTTAATCACCTGTGACCTACCTAAGACCTTTGTCAGACTTACAGAGACCCAGAACTAGTTACTTGACCTTCCGATATTATTTTAACCTAGCATGTTAGATTAGATATTTCTTATTGTGTTTTAAATGAGATACCTAAATCATTTTAACTATAATAGGATTTACTTTATTACCAGCATTAAATTGTTTTAAATAGTGGACTGACAGCCGTCTAGGAAGTATCACACTTCCCGGATCTAGCACATGCTAGGTAGTTCACTGCATATACTGTTTAACTCTTTCTGGTGGTCTTGTGTTCCATTTCAGATAGTTCCTCCTAGCCAAAAGGAAGCTATCATGATTAGATGTGGATTCAGAAGTCATATGCACGTAATAACCTATCAACCAACATTTCAACAGGTATTCCTCCTATGCCCATTACCCTATCTGTTTCATCATTTTCAAAGAAATGTCTAAGAATCAGGTGAAACATTTTGGCATGCCCGGTGGGACCCATCAGGGGTTCCTTGCATTTTTATTCATTCCTAGGAAAATTTGTGTGTTTGTTTCCCTTTTGAAAGGCATACACATTAATTTTCTTCCTTGGTAACCTTTTTCTTTCTATTTTCTCTAAAAGAAACCTTTCTTTTGGTGTACTTAAAAAGAATCATTTCTTCTTGTTTTCTGCATTTTAGTGAAAGAGCATCCCTCTCCCTCTTCATCTACTTGTGTCATCAAATTCCATATTTTGATTTGGGCTTAAAAATCATTGCATTTCATTCTGATTTTCTACATTAGCTCACATTAATTGAGGGCAACCTATACGCTAGAAGTCATTCCCAGCTGATGGTTGACAAACGAATCATAGAAAGAACATCTCTCTCTTTGAGTCTTACCAAATTACACAAATTCAAAACAATTACATATTCTTAAACAACATATTTCCTGGGAACACCTGTCAATGATAACACTGATCCGAGGATTGGTAGGTACTCCCCAGCTCACTGCTCTATCAAGTCATACTTCAGAGTGAAGCCCGCCCCCGCCATAACATACCTGAAACCTCACCTTTTAGATCTCATTCTTCATAGGAAGCCATCCTCACCAAAAAACTCTATTCTACAATTCATGAGTCAGTCCTTAAATAGCATAAAGTAAACAAACATAATAGGAAAAGCACTCTTAGGATCGTATTTATCTTAGTGATTTTGTTTGGCTTGTGTTTTGAGGTGAGAGGTCACGTTCTTCATTATTCTGGTTTCTCCTTGCATGCTCCTCGTCATAGTTGGTGTATTTCAACTTCATCTGAGTGTGCCTGGACCATATTCTCATCATTCTCAGAATTTTGGGTTTGGTTCCACATCAGATTTTAATTCACAACTAATTTTCTTTCATCACTTTTTTAATTTCATATTGACCAGTGTCAGTCCAGCGATTGTCATTGGTTACCCCCTGACTGTCATCAGTTACCCCCTTACTGTCATCGGTTATACCCAACCGACATCGGTTCTCGGTCCTTTTGGTTAACCTAACCAAATGGACATATATTCATCTTCTTCGTCTATTCAGAGTCCTTGTCACTATCATCATTCTCATTGACTTGGTAAATTTCATCAGTATTTGGCATACCTGGCAAATTTGGCCTTATACCTTGTTTTTTGGCCAACTATCCATTTTCCATAGTGACTGGGAGCGGTTACCTGTGACTGGATTCAGTGTAGCCTAACTAGCATCAGTTATCCTGTGTCATTTTCCAACAGACATTTTAACCCCAATTCACCTACCACCACCTATCTATCCTATCACTGCTATATTTCTGTGTCACTTATAGAAAACAATCTTACCACATTAGTACCTATTCACATGGTATTGATGCGTTCGTAAGCTAGTACCCTCGTATTCCATGCCAGTTGTCAACCACTCCCACCTATCCCTTTGTCACCTTCCATTTTATCACCCGCCATGGAACCTATCCAGCCTATCACTATCGCTACCTGAGATGAGGACTTTGCATGACTCCTTGACCAAAACCCTATTGCCTTGCAGTTTTATCTTTCACACTCATCCACTCGAGATGCCTCGGTTCAGTTGATATATGACATGCCCGTATCTATCCCTTGACTCTCATTCCCACTCCTACGTCAACCTCATCTGGCTCTGCGTTGCCCACATCTACCTTACCCCCAGTCACTAGGTCTTATACCCGCTATAACTTCCATGTTTGCTACGTCCATTACACCCACCACATCCACCATACCTTCACCAATGACCTAGAACACAACCTCATCTTCCCTATTGTCTCACATATACCTGTAGCTATATAACCACCTCTGGTGTCAGTGACCAGTACCCCTTTTCAAAATGTTGTCCTTTCTATTCTGTAATCGTTAGCCCCCATTACCACTAGGGTCACCATGACCCTTCCACCTCCATATACATACTATCAGCAGCCTCCTGTTTCATCTGTTATTCACTCTGGGTATGTACCCCCTATTTCACTACCTTCTTCTTAATCCACCTACATGGAACCACCATATACTAGAATGCCACCCTCATCATATGTCTTACACCAACCCTCTTATTCTACAGGAGGCACCCAACCATCACAAGCTACTAACGACCTAATCAAATTAATGATGGACAAGATGTAGACATTGGAGGCATCGGTCTCTAGCTCTCACAACACTCTCACCTATGATGAGATTTTTAACGATCCTATCCACCTATCCATCCATATCCCATGCATTGGGAAATTCCTAAATTCAACCGTTTCAATAGCAAGGAAGACCCACAACAACATTTTTGGTGGTTCAATCAGGGGTGTTACCTAATCGCCCACGATGATGCTTTGCTCTTGAGGACCTTTCCCATGTCTCTGACTGGACCTGTGTTAGATTAGTATAGTGGGTTACCTAGACACTCTATAGTTTCATTTTATTAAGTATCCCAAGCCTTCTTGGATCACTTCTCCATCAATATCATTAAGAAGGTTACCATGACTGACCTATACTCCACGCGTCAGTATGATGATGAATCTATCATAGATTTTGTTACTCGCTGGTGTAGCCTGATCAATCAACTCACATTCCAACTACCACAAACTGAACTCATCGAGCTCTTCATGTAGGCTTGTGCTAGACATATCTCACTGACCCTGCAGGTCCAAAATTTCTAAACCTTTGATGAATCATTCACCATGACACAAAATTTAGAGATTCGGGCCATTAAAGAGAAGAAAATCCAATTACGCAATAAGAATTCAGCATTCAAGTTGAATGATACCTCTTCTTCTTCCAAACCACAGAAACAATTATTCAAAGGCTAAGGGGACCACTAACTGCAGTGGTACTCAAAGCTCCAACCCAACTCATCTGTCAAATCAGGCTATCCCCTCATCTAATCTCTCACCCATTTAGACTTTTCAATTCAGATGAGAACAATGGAAATACACCCCAATTGGGGAGCCTTACTCTTATGTCTTAGAAAAGCTCATCAAAGCTGGGGCCATCACCCTTCCATCTATAAAACCACACACTATTTTTGAACCTTCTCGCCCCACACCCGCATGGTATAAAGAACATGAATTCTATAACTATCATCAAGTAAAGGGTCATAGTGACAGAAATTGTATCATTTTCAAAAAAATTGTCTAAGATATGCTCGAGAAAGGTGAGTTAACCATGGATAATCCTAATGCGCATGCCAATCAAAACCTACAAATCTTTAAGAAACCCTTTCCCAATCATGCCCCTTTGTCTGATCAAACTGGTGAGACCTCAACTCATGATAGCCATACCCGCAAGGTCCACACTATTTTCAATGATGCACCCATTGCTTCCCAATTACCTCATATTCCTTCCATAGAAAAAATTCTAGCTCGAAATCCTCCTTTTGCATTGGAACCTACCTCACCTATTTATCCACCCATAGAGGAACACCTTTCACCTCCTTCCTCACCCGTGGAGGATCCTTCTACTAATATCGAGACCATTTATCCTTTGGCTTATCCACCTAAGGAACCATCACCCACATTACTTCTTCAGTCCATGGAGGAGCACCCATCATCTCCTCCACCCACAGAGGAGCACCCATCATCTCCTCCACCACAGAGGAACACCCATTTTCTCCTCCACCTATCACAGATCCAGTAGAGATACCATTGCCTCTAGGAGAACATTATCCATCAGCTACCCAAGATCCCGCGGACCTACTTTCGGCTCTCTTACCCATAGAAGTTCACATTTTATGGGAATAGACATTAGGTCCTCATCAAATTCACCTACACACATTTCATTCTCAAACTTGGTGGATCTCTTAGATTATGTGGACAGAGCCTTACTTTAGGGGCACCTTCTACTTCCTGTCTCAACGCAAATGAAGATGTCACTTGTTGATACTTCCACCATCTACCCAAAAATATTTCAACAAATTGAACCAAACACAACCACCTCTATCACAACTTCTTCTACCATACCTATCACAGCTCAACATACACCCTCACCCATAACCCAACATACATCTAAATCCAAACCCACACCTACATCATCTTCATTGACTAACCCTATCACTCCCTTAGGGGTCACCCCAACCACTAGCCTTACTCATCAACCTATAAAACTAGATTTAGCTACATCCTCCAAAGTCAACACCAAACCTACTCTGGCACCCAAATAGACGAACCAAACCCATAGAACACATACCTCGGTTGCATCAATCATACCTGCATCACCTTCACCCTTTTCATCTATTTTAGGACCTCAACCTCCACCCATAAAAAACACAATAGCCCATTCCTTCCTCACACACCTCTAACATACCCAGGTGCATAACACAACTTACACCTACACCTGCCACACCTTTACCACCCATACCTCCAATACCCTCAGAAACTTCTTCACTACCCACTACACTTCAGTCTCTGTCCCTCACACCCCCTACATGACCCACGCCATCTACCTTCATAGCACCTCCGTTATCTCCCTGGGTAACTCACCTTATTCCCCCATCTGATTTTCCCTCTAGATCTTGTACACCCATATAACCTTTACCCAAGAAGGTGTAACCCAAAGACAAAAATCTGCTACCCTCCAATAAGCTAGTCAAAATAACCATACACCCTCCTTCCTATTCATCTACCATACCCCTACCTAAACAAACACAAGCAACACCCAAGATCACTCTAGCACCCAAAACCATGGCTTGACCCACTCCCCCTCCTACAAGGACCATTCCTCAACAATCAACTGCACCTACACCCAAACCCACTTTCACTTCCCATTGTGACCCACTAGCAGGGTCCTATGCCAAAATCTTAACCAACCTCCTTGAGACTTTTGTCATCACATTACCACCGCTCATACCTTATAATCACCTCAAACCCAAGCCAAAAGGGTTTAATGACACTAAAATTTTTTCTTACCATCGTGTGTCAGGGCATGATGTGGAGAACTACAAGGATTTGAAAACCTTCCTTATCATTTGTGTCCTCTTGAAGCCAACTTTGATGATGAGGACCTTTTTGATGAGGACCCTGCTTCACCAAAATCCATTTCCACAATCCTTCCCTCACCACCTACTCAACAACCATGACCTCCACCCCCTCAACTCTTAGAGCCACCCCCAAGATTAAAAATTAACATGGTTCACATTAGAGAAATTGCCACACCATTACCTAAATGTCGTTGCTCCCACCTCACCTCACAAGGATTTTCTCCCCCAGTAGGTTTTTACGCATCATATCATTATACCACTCATCCTACACCTTCTTCATTTATGAACTCCCCTTAGATCAACATGATCCACGTTACTACCCATGATCAAAAGGACAAAGGTAAGGAAAAGGCAACTGGCCCACCAACTAATCCTATACCCAACATAACATCTACACCCACACCTAAAATCACTATCTACATCCCCACATACCCTATTTATAATGGAGTCACACATCGTACCATGCTCAAACAATTACATCAATCTCCCCTCAGAATGTCCCTATATGACCTCATCCAAACCTCAGAATCCCATTGTCAAGCTCTCATGGAGGTCCTGCAATCTATTGAGGTTTTACCCAATGACCCTACACCCGTAGCCTCCATTATCACACCCCATCATGTAGCCTCTCTCACCAAATTGCCACCTTTATCCACACCTCACCCTACTCACCAAATAGCCTCCCTTAGCTTCTCAGAGGAAGAGATCGCACCACACCAAACAGATGACCTAGACCCATCTCTGTCCACATCGATGATATACGTGTACAACATGTAATGATCGATGGGGGTGCTAGCATTAATATTGTTTCATCCCATGCATTCACTCAAATGCACATACATGACAATTGCATGCATAAACATCCTATCATGTTGTGTTCATTCAGTGATGCTATCACCTCTACACTAGGCACTGTCATCCTCCACATTCACGTGGGCCCCCACACTATTCCAGAGTTATTTTATGTCCTAGAGGGGGAATTTCAATATAACTTGTTGCTTGGCAGACCCTGGATTCATGTCATGGGTTGTGTTCCTTCCACTTTGCATTGTTGTGTAAAGTTTGAGCATGAAGGGCACATATATACTATTCCATATGATCCATCACCTTTTAAAACATGTAACATGATTTACTGAGCTAATGACGTACTCATACCCATTAAAGCATCTATAACCACTGTCTTTTCACCTACACCTACACTCACTAGTGCTGCCACTACCTCGACCGCACCTACATCCTCCATTCCTACCACTACCACAACCTCCATGAATGACCCATCAGCCTCCCAATCCATTAGCTCTACCTCCGCATCGACCAATGACACATCATCTATTCCAGCTACCCACATACCAACCACTGATCCCTTGGAAGGAATTTTTCAACGCCTCACTCTGGGAGAATATTACTTATATAGTGTCAACACATTCCTTACTCCAAAAGAGTATGGAAATCTCCACCAGCACGCTCGCTACGATCACCAAATAGGAGAAAACCTCCTTTATGGTCCTCATCTCCATACCATACTCACCTATGGGGGACTTGACACTACCACTTACACACCCGAACCACCATAAAAAACCCGCCCATTTTCTGCTGACTTCTAATCTCTCACCAATTGTTATTTCAGCCACACCTTCCTGCATCGATGTGCATGGAAGGGTTTTGGTTTTGGATTTTATGAGCAAGGCCACCATATTGTCATTCCATGTACCACCTGCAAACATAATGACCATAGTGGTATCAACTTTAATGAACCACTTACTATGTAATCTCGCATTAAACCCATCGAGAACATCAGCCCTTCTCTGCCTTCTTCACCCACTCCTCCTTCATCACCACCTTTACCGACGGAGTCGATGGATCTTGAATCTATCCCTCCTAACTTTTTTTTTCATAAACATTGTTTCCTTGGGGCCTTTGACTTATCAACATGAGGGTGAGGCCCCTTCCTCTCTTCCCTTCCTATATCCTGAAATGATCAATGACAATACACCTTCAATTAACATTGTTCAATGTTAAGATGATGAATCTATACTCACCTACCTTGGTGTAGAAGACTCATATATTCATCAGTCGTTACCTTCGAAGACACAAACCATGTTGAATGAATCAACTATCGAGATCAACATTCATACTCAAGATGACTATCGGTCAATCTTTAGATGCTACTGAACATGAAGCCATCACTTCTTTTCTCAAAGATCATAACCACGCTTTCACTTGGTCTTATGCAGACATGCACAATATTGACCCCACCATAGTGGTCCACAATATTGTAACCATTCCTGATGCCAAACCCATCAAATAAAATCTGAGGAAAATGCACCCTCACATTGCCCTTCTCGTCAAAGAAGACCTTTAGCACCTTCTTTCCATTTCCTTCATATTACCCATTGATTATCCTCATTGGATTTCTAAAATTGTCCCTATCACTAAGGTGACAAGGGGACTCTGCATTTACATGGACTTCCATGACCTCAACCTTTCCTACATAAAAGATGACTTCCCTCTACCTGGTATTGACCAACTGGTTGACCTTACCGCTGGTCACGAGATGCTATCACTCATGGATGGATTCTCGGGTTATAACCAAATCTTGGTTGCCTCAAAGAATCAACACAAAACATCATTCATTACCCCTTGGGGGAAATTCTACTACCAAGTCATGCCTTTTGGCCTTAAAAATGTTGGTGCCACATATTAGTGGGCTACGACTTATATATTCCATGACATCATGCATCGTATATTGGAAGATTATGTGGATGATCTCCTGGCCAAATCTAAACACCACTCCAAGCACCTTACCATCCTAAAAAATATTTTTGACCGCCTCATTAAATATTGCGTTCACCTTTAGCCCAAGAAATGTGTCTTCACGGTTCTCTCAGGAAAGCTCCTGAGATTTATCGTTTCCTTATTTGGTATAGAAGTTGACCCTGCTAAAGTCAAGGCCATTCTAGTAATTCCTCTGCCCACTAACCTTAGACAACTCCGTAGCCTGCAAGGTATGTTGTAGTCTATTCGCCGTTTCATTTCACAATTATCTGATTAGTGTCAACCATTTCATCATCTGCTCAAGAAGGATGTCTCCTTTAAATGGGATGATGACTACCACAAAGATTTTGAGGCCTTAAAATAATACCTTCTCCAACCACCCGTACTTATTCCACCTAAAGATAATCAACCTTTCTACCTATACATCTCAGCTACTAATCATTCCTTGGGAACCATGATCGCTCATCGCGATGAACAACATAGAGAGTTGGTGGTTTATTACATAAGCCATACTCTTTTGGACTATGAAACCCAATACACCCATCCCAAAAAAAAATTCTTAGCCTTAGTTTTCATTGCCACAAAACTCTACCATTACCTACTCAACCACAAAACCTATGTTGTGACCAACACTAACCCCTTACACTTCATGTATGCCAAACCTTATCAAAATCAGCATGCCACACGATGGCTTATGCTTTTAGCTGACCTCAACCTTGAATTCATTCATCAAAATTCCATCAAGGGCCAAGCTATTACTGACCAATTGGCTGATGCACCTATTTCTGGGGATCAACCCTCTAATTTTGACTTTTTAGATGAGTCAATTGCTACCATTTCCTTGGATGAACCCACTTATCAAATGAAGCTCTTCTTCAATGGTTCCAAGTGTCAGCGCGGGGGTGGGGCTGGTGTTATTCTCATTCCTCTTGATGGTGAACCCATGCCTTTGTCTTTCAAACTTGATTTTGATTATACAAACAATATTTCTGAATACGAAGCACTCATATTAGGTCTTCAAGTTGACCATGCCCTCGATCTCAAAACAATCAACATATTTGGTGATTCCCAATTGGTCATAAACCAAGTAAATGGTATATACCAATGTTGAAATAAGATAATTCAAAAGTATAAACATCATGTAGACATAATTTCGACCACCTTTGATCATTACGCCCTTCAAACCATCCCTCGTTCAACTAACAAATTTGCAGATACCATGGCTTGTTTGGCCTCTCAAATACCTGCTTCTCCCGCTGATTCTAAAATCTTTGTCAGCATACAATGTCTCCAATCACCCTCCTATTTACTTCATGACATTTACTCTATTCAAACTGCTACCCCTAATCCAAGCAACCTTTCATATAAAAAATACTCTGACTATCTTTCTCTCTCCATCTTACCTCTTGATCTCACCCATAACGGACAACAAGCCTACCTTTAAAAAGTCTCTTGTTACGTCATCATGGGGGGCCTTCTCTATAAGTGTGGCTTTGATGGTATTCTCTTATGATGCCTCACGAGTTCTGAAGTTCCTTAAACCATTAAGGAAGTTCATGATGGCATATGTGGAGGTCACTTCAATTGCCTTGTTGTTGCTAAGTGTATTCTTCGCCTAGGCTATTACTAGCCGACCCTTAACCATAATTGTTGCGACTACATCAAACATTATGTAAAATGCCAATAACATGCCAACCTTCATCATACACCCAGTCACGCCTTCCAGGTTTCCCATGACCTTTGGTCCTTGTCTCAATGGGGTTTGGATCTTTTCAGAGAGATCAACCCCCATTCTTCCCAACGACATCAATGGATCATTACCACTACCGAATACTACATAAAATGGGTGCAGGCTATACCACTCATCTCCATAAAAGCTGAGAAAATATGTGAGTTCATCAATCACCACATCATTTGTCACTTTGGTGTTCCTCATCACCTCATCACTGACAATGGAAAACAATTCAAAAACAAAACATTACAAAAACTTTGCGATGCCTTTGGCATTTAGTTAAGTTTCTCCTCACCTTATTACCGATAGAACAACAGCCAAGTCAAATCCATTAACAAAACCTTAAACAAAATTCTCATGAAAGTGGTTAAGGATATTGGGAAGGACTGTCATACACACATTCCTTTTTCCCTATGGGCATACCACACTAGTATCCATACTTCCACTATTTCCACACCATTTTCTCTTATCTACGTTACCAAAGCTGTTCTACCCCTCGAAGTCCAGATTCCCTCACTTTGCATTTCTCTCCATGACATACTCAATGATGATGACTTTCGTCAAGATTGTTTAGCACAACTAGGGTTATTAGATGAATTGTGTCTTAACACTCTTGACCACCTCCATGTTTACCAAAAACATATCAAACGTGCCTGTGACAAATGTGTCCATGAATGAACCTTCTAAGTCAGTGACCTTGTCCTGAAAAATTATCAACATGTAACCAAAGAAGAAAAAATTAAATGGGGAAAATTTTCTCCTAATTGGCTTGGACCATACATCATGACTCATACTTATGGATTTGGTGCTTATCGTTTATCTTCCCTCGATGGTAAACCTGAGCCTAAGCCCCTTAACACCTTACATCTTCGACAATTATATTGTTGAATTTTAGTGCTACATAAATTTTTTCCTCTTTCCATGCTCATCCCTTGAGTGTTATCCACTTCTTACACCTCATCAATGATTAAACCAAAATCATGTGTGTCTTGTCACTTGTTATCTTCACTTGAATATGTGTACCACAACACTACACATAGCATCATTCTCATGGATACTTTTCGTCTACCTTTAGATGAGATCCCATAGTAGTTTCACCCTGCTATCTAAACGAGAATCCTTTTCCTCACCTTGGTCTTGTCCATGACTTCAAAGCCCCACATGGGACCCAATTCCTTGAGTCAAACTTCTAATAAAAGATGACTCCCTCAAAAGGACATCTTCCTCTCGGCAATCGCTATTATAAATAGACTGCTCCCTCGAAGGACAACTATGTAAGGCTCTTTAAAAAAAGGGGGGCGAGATAATTTGAAGCTTCCCGCATCGATCAGCTTCACTAAGACCTCAAGTTAATTTCATCATCCCATATAGAATTCCCACATTGATCAGTCTATCTCAAATACAAGTCAAAATAGAAGACTTTTAGTCATGGACTTGCGCATTATGACCTCGGATATCTTACACAAAGAACATGCTACCACATATCATATAAAACTTAACCACGTTTCACCCCTCTCACCATTCATACTCCCATTTTCCTACCACCTCAAGGGACCTCTTGGAACTGTGACATTTGGTGATCATGTGACTACTTTTCACCCTTAGAACAATCAATCATGCAATGTCTTTAGGGTATTACATTCATCACCTTCTCTAAGGTATGACCTACTCTCTATGATCCTAACCAATTAGGTGGCTTTCTTACCTCCTCTTATCTTTTAACCTTTTTTATTACATATTGATTACCTTATCTAGGACTTGGTCCTCGATGTGTACCTTTGGCGTAATCTTCTTCTTTTGTCAGAATTGACATCACCTATACCATTTTTCCTATAACCCACTCACACATAACAGACCTAAACCTTTCATGCCTAACACCTACCAGCTCATTTTCATACCTCCTCATATTCTTCCCTAGATTATGGGAGAACTCCATTGGCCTGAGGTCCCTTTTCACTGAGACTATGTAGGTAGCACTCTAAGGGCATAGGGCCCTTGGGGGTTAGCTCGGCCACTCTCTACCCTAGCCAATTCATCTTTCATCTTCTTAAATCACATTTTTCCCCTACGTAGTTTCCTTTTTATATCACATAATTGGAAATTAAACCAAACAAACAACAAGTTGTTTAACATTTTTATCATCATCACAACATTCATTTATTACGACTTCAATTTCTCTATTATTATCATGCATATATTATAAAACATCTTCAACATGACCCATATCATCATTCATTGTACAAATTAATGAATCAAAACTTCAACTAATTTAAAAAAAATGATGCCTATGACCTGACTCAACCATGCCTATGACCTGACTCGAACCATGCCTAAAACTTAACTTGATCCATGCCTAAGACCTGACTCGATCCATGCCTAAAACAACCTGACTCGATCCATGCCTAAACTGACCTGACTTGATCCATGCCTAAACCAACCTAACTTGATCCATGCCTAAACCAACCTAACTCCATCATGCCTAACTCACCTAGTTTCCATCCATATCACAACAAAAAATTAAAAGTCTCATCAAAACACCAACAAATCAAGCATCTCGTGTATCTCTTCATATAAATAAATATGTGTGTCTCAATATACTATGCACGAATATACCATCATGTCTAACTCAAATAAATCATCGAAATGTAGGTTGATACTCAATATAAAATTTCATCGGCATGCAAGCCAGTGTCATATATAATAAAATAATAAAACAATGCAAAATCTCTTCGGCATGGAGGTCGGTATATGCTCAAAATATAAAAAAACTCTCGTACATCCTCACTCTCTTCAGCACGCAGGCCAGTATATATCAAAAACTCAAAACTATGTCAAAAATCGAGAGCCATATATCAGGAACCCTCTCAGTGGACATCCTCTGTATCGGTATCACATGTCCCCTCTACCTCCTTAGCCCCTGTCTGGAGACCTACTATATTCTCCCCACCCATCATAGGTGGTGGATGGGTCCCTACTGGTGCATCACCTGGAGCTGGTCTCCATGAGCTAGTGGCCTCTCCCTGATCTTGTCTCAGAGCTTGATGGCCCCCTTTTCTCTCTACACTATGAGTGTAGGATCTCATCCTCTCACTCAAGGCTTGTTGTGCCCTATACTCTCCATAGGATAGAAATTCTATCCTGGCTACCATCAACTAATCTTGGTAGTATCTAGCCTCACCTAGGGCATCCCGTAACCTAGATATGGGCATGGCCTATGGTGGCCCCATAGGCCTTAGCCCCTGTACATGTCCTACGGAACCTTGTCCCACCCCTGTCCCTACGCTTTTGGTGGTGCCATTGGCCCTACCCCTGTGCCTTTTTATGGGCCTATAAAGCCCTAATCTATGCCTATGTTGTGGCCAACTAGCCCTATAACCCTATCACCTATGCCTATAGGGTAGCCACCTGACCATCATCTTCATCTCCATCTCCATCCCCACCTTGGGCCATCTGGGCCTGAAGACTGGCCACTTGTACATGTAACCCGGCCACCTTCACCTCTGACCTAGCAAGTTGTTTCTACACCATACCCAACTGGGTAATTAGCATTGCCACCTTCCCCTATAGGGCATCCCTCTGCACCATGATGGTGGCTAGATCTAGCTACCCTGGCCTGGGTGGTATGGCTCGTAAATGAGCCGCCCACCACTATTTATATCTTTCCATGACCCCAGTATCATCAATCCACCGGTCTACTACCTGCTCCTCCTGCCCTGTGGGTACTGTCAGTTTTGGTAGAGGTAAGGTCCTCTCCACCTCGTCTCTCTAGTATTATGGGAAGGGAAGAGGTATGTCCTGTAGTAGCCCAAACTACTACCTAACTCTGTCAACCGAGATCATCTTGTGCTCCCTGGCACGATGTCCCTATATCCATCTTAGTAGTTGTAACCCATCTAGCTCATCACGCATATGCCTATATGATGGGAATCCCACATATGGCCTCTAAATGATATCCACCCCAGACAACCCCTCCAATAGTCACCTGAAGTATGCTACATCATATGTAGCCCTGTCTGATCTCCACTCTCCAATAGTAGGCACCCATTGCCTATACCCTATTTGTACAAATCCTAGAAGAAAGGAATCGGTCTAGAGTATACCCACTAGATGCACACAGACAATGTGCTCATATGCCTAGTAGTGAAGTAGAAAGATACAACATAGGCTAAACCTGCACAGATGCCCATATGCCCACAGCTCTCTGTATAGCTACACCAGGAATGTTGGCACCTAGGAAAATTAGGTCTGATCTATCATCATGTCATGGAGTACCCCCATCAATGATTAGGGAAACCACCCACCCTCTGCATCTAGCAGTGCAAAGCAACACACTGCCTCCATCAATAGAACTACTAGCCTCGTCTCCTCTAGACGGGCTAGGTACATCTCCCCATAGCTCAAGCTAGCACTATGGAATTCCAGCTCGACCATCCCCTCTCCAAACACCGTCAGCATCAACTCCTCTGAGGCCTTGGAGGAGATTGAATAGACCTATGTACCCAATATGGGTAGCCGTAAAATCTTGAACACATCCTCTAGGGTGATTGTAATCTCACCCATCGGTAGGTGGAATGTGTTGGTCATGGAATCCCATCTATTAATGAGAGCACCATTAGACTCGGATGCCAGACTACATGTCGGTAGCGTCAGACCCCACTCAGGCCCACCTCCTCCACATGCCACAACTCTTCAGGGGTCACTTCACTATGAACCACCACGAGCAGGGGTGGAACCCTATCCCACATGTGTAGCTGATCTCTCCCCTACATCCAATACAAACAACAAATTAATCTACATTTATCATACCCATACTCACCCACTATCATTTTCCCACACCCTATTTTCCCCCTACCCATCTCAACCACCCAACCTGTGGTACTTTTGGCCCATTGCTCTCCAAAACCCAACCGGTGTCAATTCTCTCTTACTGACCCAAGTCACCCCTAAACTGGCATCGGTCACCTGTTTTGTGACCGATACCGGTTTAACCCTACTGGGACTGGCTAAACCCAACTGACGGCAATCACTATTGTGGTGAAAACCCGTGACCCCCAAACCCTCCCTTCTCACAAACTTACCACCCCTGACACTTCTAACCACCCAACATCACCTACAACTCCCCTACACCTCATTTCCTCCCCTCTTCTCCCACTTATCTCTCTCCCCGCTCCTATTTTATGTAATTTACCCTCCCATTTCCAAATTTTATTTTCCCCCACCCAAAACAAAAACCAAAAAATCAATTTTCCAAATCTCCTAATCTATCTAAAAAAACACAACAGGATTTGGACACTTACCTCATCATGCTACCGTCTTCATGGTGGCACATTTGGCCGCTACACCAGTGGCCCATTCAATCCCTCTCTGACCTCTACCATCACCAAATCGCTACCCGCAACTCCAACCAATCAAATCACACACATCGATCTTGTGGACCTACCTCTCACCAACCAATCACCCCCCATTTGGCTCACCAACTCAACTCTTCATTCCATCCAAACACTTTTCCCTTTTCTCTCTCTCTTGTGTCATTTTCTCAATTCGCTAGATGACAAATGAATAACAGAAAACAAGAATTTTTTGTTTTTATAATAAACCTGACTTAAATGACACCAATTTTTCATTCAACGGCATCAGTCTTATGCCCTACCTTACCATGGTTAGTTACACTCTACTGGCATCAGTCACCCTCTCTTACACATTTCCCTAAATTTTACCCTATTACCCTGCCCATCACTCTTTTTTCCACACCTAACCTTTACCCTAACCATTTACCCCACCCAACCTTTACCCAAACAATTTACCTCACCCTCTTGACCTAATCATTTACTACCTAACCTCATCCTCCTTTGGGGACTCATTATTTTACCCATACCTCGGCCCTACTCGTGTCGTGACCTAGATTCTTGGACTTGGAACATCGCTAGTGACATTTGACCTCATGTGTTCGCTATACCTTGTGGCATTGTTACCTATGTTTATTGACCTAATGACCTTACCTTGCCTCTTACCATGACCATTTATCCTAACCCTACTTTTGGTGTACCAGAACACACCTAAACATTCTCGCACCTGACCCATGTTCTGTTTCCTGACCATATCCTATACCTTGGATACTGGAATCACTTTAACCTTGTTTGGATAAACCTCTTGACCTTAGAAAATGTAGAGTTTGCTTACACTTCAACCTAGTAGCGTGCTGTAGTTTATACATGTGCGTGTGTTTGACTATTACTACCTTTGACCCTGACCCATTAACTAGATTACCCGAGTAGACCTTGCTTCTTTTTCCCCTGTCACCCACCTTCCTTTTCATCACATTTACCTTTTATCAAACCACTCACCGAATCTGCCTTTAACCTCGTCAGTTTCTAGTTTGAGGGGGATCACCTCCACCCACAATGGGGCAACCACATCTTATTTTTTTCATCATCGCTTACCAATACAAGCTACACAACAAAAATGGGCAAAATGTAGACACAAAAATTAGGTCACACTCCCATTTGATCCCTTGACAAATAAACACTTTTATCACATTCAACTAGCCATGGCCCCCTTCACCCCACTATAATATTAATTTAATTATTTAAATTGAATTAATTCATTATCCTCACCATATTTATTATTTAAATATCCTAATTGGGATAATGCCCACATATCCACCTCACCTAGACACCTCATCAAGCCACCTCACCCTAAGACCTATTCTTAGTAAGTTGTCACAACTAACTAAGACTTACCCAAACCCTAAAAATCACTTTTTACATTACCTCTAACCACATTCTCACACACTTAAAATAATCTTCCATCCTAATATGTGGGGCCAACACACAAGATCCCATAAAATCAAGGGGATCTGCCCAGTTTAGTAAACCTAGGAAAGCCCACCCTAATCGACACAAGTTACCCTTAACCACCGTTGGTTAAGCCGAAACCACCATCGGTCACCTTTTAACCCCCAAAATAACCTCATTTTGGAGGTTGGTAGATTCCTAAGAGATATCACATATTTTGAGAACAAGTTTCAGGGAGAATAAAAATGCAAAGAAGAAGATCACGCATTTTCTCTTGCGCAGATAGCCAACATTCACCCAGTAACCATCTAGAACTCACCCCAACACATATTTGATCTAATCAGGAAATAAGGAGAGCACATACAACCCATGAAAGAGCTCCCCAACATTTGGTGAGCCTCTATAGCATTCAACCTCTTATCAACACTTTCATTCCTCACTCACAGACATCTAGAGCCATATTCCAAGCAAGTAGAACATTTTACTCCTATGGTTCACTCATTTCATCATTGTATTTTCATCCTTTGTTCTCATAGCCATCCATTGACCTCCATTAATAATCACCCCTCCATATCCCTATTAAAACCTCACCAAATCCCATCCAAATAACTTAATACCTCATTCTAACCAGGCTAGTCCTTGATGCAATCATAAGGGAGATATAAGCTCGTTATGTGACATTCCCAGTATCCCACAGTAACCGGCACCGGTTCTCCCAAATTGCCATTGGTCACCCTTAACTAGCATCGGTCTCTGTATTTACCAATACAACCTAGAACAGTAACCTACCCACCTATTCCCGCATCACCCTTAATCACCTGTGACTTGCCTAAGACCTTTGTCAGACCTACAAAGACCCAAAACCAGTTACTTGACCTTTGAATCTTATTTTGACCTAGCCTGTTAGAGTAGATATTTCTTATTGTGTTTTAAATGAGATACCTAAATCATTTTAACTATAATAATATTTAATTTATTACCAGCATTAAAATTTTTTAAACAGTATAATGACAGCCATCTAGGAAGTATCACACTTCCCAAATCTAGCACACGCTACGCAGTTCACTGCATATACTGTTTAACTCTTTATGGTGGTCTTGTGTTCTATTTCAAGTAGTTCCTCTTAGCCAAAAGGAAGCTCTCACGATCAGATGTGGATTCTAAAGTCATACGTGTGCAACAAAATATCAACTAGCATTTCAAAAGGTATTCCTCCTATGCCCATTACCCTATGTGTTTCTTCATTTTCAAAGAAATGTCTAAGAATCAGGTGAAACAATTTCATCCAAAGAATTAAAGGTTTTTAATAGCATGCTTATTTCAAAGTTTTCATTTAACAGTTATCATTTTACATTTCCATTTATATGACATTAGACGACTATGTTAAAATGACATTTTACTGTAAAATTTGTTGCCTAAATCTTTTTGTACTCTAAACTCACATTTCCCCCTTTGTTGAGCACTGATTTCTACATGAAATAGAAAAAGTTTCTAGATGACATTAAACATTGTTTTCAAGAAATAATTTATTCCCACAAGTTGAACATTATTTTTATGTTGATTGTTCATAGTCATCTCAAAGGCTATACCTATTTATTTATATTTATGTATATTCTTATCAACTGTACTTAATCTAATTTCTCATTCCAAATCTCGGTGGAATTGGCAAACCACATTTGCATGAGCTGAGGAAGGATTATAAAAATATTGCTTTTGTATTGACAAACCACTTTTTAAACCTAAAGGGACATCTTTTCAGTTTCTGTCATACTAAAGCCAAGGTTTATCATCGATTAAAGACATTGATATGTTCATAATAAATGTTTTCATAATTCATATTTCTCGGATACAAATTTGTTTAAGACTCCTTTTGTTATGTTTTTAGTGAATAAGCAAGTTTTATCTTGAAGAATTTTTTTTTGGGAATGCTTTTTAAACATAATTACCTAAGACAGGGGATGGGGGACAGTGGGACAGGGTTTCCGAGACGGCAAACAAAATTAGATTTTGCAGACGGCACAGGGACGGCTAATTAAAAAATATATAAATATTTAAAATATAAAGATACAGTGACTAAATTATATAAATAAGCTGAAATAAAACCATTTGAGATTTAAATAAGGTGAAACTTGAACTCATAAACATCAAATACATTCCTTATTGCTATAATATCAATACATGTTAATGTCATAAATTACAAATTCATAATACATATTTGAATTTTGAATTTGAGACAAGCTAAAATTTCAAATATATTATAAAATATAAAAGTAAAACCATTCTAAATTACGATTGATCAAGTGACACTAGCTAATATTCATATCATTAATCTCATAGCCAAATACACCAACAATTGTTTATTGTCAATATTACAAAAAATATGACAACTAAAAGTATCAGGCTATTGACCTAAAAATCAGAATCAACATCTGAAGCAATATCCATGAACTCCTCTTTACTGGTACTAGCATCCTCATCCTCAAAGGTAAGCCCAATAAATCCCCATTACATAATATTGTCCTCTTCAACCTTCCTCGACTCCTCGAGATCTACATCCCACTGTAACACTGGGGTTTGTTTGTACTCATGTGTCTTGTGATCCATAAGACACAAAACATTGTGTACAACTACAAGCTTCTCCACTCTCGCTAAGGTAATCCTATTACTCTTAACAGAGTGTATCACACCATATATAGACTAGTTCCTCTTAGAGGTAAAATAGATAGAAACCTGGGAAAGGATACGAATGGCAAGTGGTTGCAGCAGTCCTAGAAGCCCATACGTTTGCCACCAGCTCACTGGCTTCTTCTATGCTATTATTACCCTATCTTCCTTTGTTGATATTTTGTACCCATCAAGTTTAGTGAAGTTGAGCCTCTCCAATCTGATCTATGAAGCCTCCTGTGGAGTGTACATTTTTTTAAGGCATTCATAAGGCCCTTATTCACCTCATTATCATCCAATGGGATAAATCTACCTAGCCTCTCCACATACCATTTGGGATTCAGTGCATACGTAACCATATGAAGAGGAGTGTTCAACTTCTCCCATCTCCACTGAATAATGAGATGTATATGTTCATTATATAAATCCAAAGTGGGTTCCCTCACCTGAATAAGTGCATTCATTTGCCCAAGCATGTTTTCAATGCACTTGTAGATATCACCAAGATTGGCGCTTTTAGAATCCCCATATTTGATGACACTAAAAATTGGAGCTATGATTGGTATGATGTATTTCATATCAACCCAAAATGTTTCCTGTAAAACCACTTCCTTCACTTTTTTCCCTTGGTCTGTCTTGGATTCATGCCGCCTAGTCCAACTCTATGTCATAATCATAATTTGTAGGGGCTCCTACAACTCAGACATCCTCTCTAAGAAAATAAATAGGATGCAAAGCAAGTGTCAACTGGTTTCAAAAATTTCTTCTTTGAAAAATTTCCAATGATGTGTGGTGATTACATATGAACTTCTACACATCCTTGGCCTCAGTCACTATTTGGTTGACCCACTAAATCTTCCCTATGTCTTTCAGTGCATTTTTCATGGCATGCACATAAAATGGAGTCCAATAAATATGCCTATATTCCCACTCCACTAGATTTTCCGCTGCTCTACACACATAAGTTGCATATGTGACAACCTAAACAATGTTTAAAGGTCCAACCTCCTCAATGACATTCTTCAAAATCTGATACTGGAACTCAACATCTTTTCTCTTCCTAGAACAATCAATTGATCTCAAGAATTACGGTCCATATTTGCAAGAGATAATGATATTGATGAGAGGATGATATCTAATATCCTTCCACCCATCCATGATAATGTTGCATCCATGTGACACCCATGTCACTTTCATTTCCTCAATCAATAGATTAACCTTGGAATAGTTTATATCCAAGATTGTTGTCCTCAGTTTTTTGTCTCCAGGATGCACATAACTCGTACCTATTTTTGCAACCTTATCCATAGCCTCCTTGTAATAAGGAGGGAGAGTGACATTAAATGGAATCCCAATAGCATCATCTGCCTCTTCCCTTGTCTTTGAATAAAACATGTCAACAACTGAATTTGAGGCTACCCCCTTTGCTTTTCTCTTCCCTCTGCTTTCCACTTTTGACACTCCAAAACTAGAGCCAACTAGAGTATTACTATGTTTTGTAGCCAAAGTAGAACCACAAACTTCTGGCACATTGAGTGTAGTATTTCCATTGAAGATTCTCACCATCTCAGCTCTCTGCTCTAGTGAAAGGCCCTTACAAGTGCCAACCCCCTTCCTGTAAGGTTCAATAAGTGTGCATTGGTCCTAGTGATACTGCCATGCCAAGTCAGTGCACATGTGTTGCACTCCCATACTTTTCTCCCCCCTCGAGACTTTGAGATGGGGTTATCAAGTATTTGGGTAAAGTTTTACAATGGCTTCTTCTTATAAAATGATCCAATGAAAAATTTGGACAAAATTTGAGAGGGGCAATTGGTATCACTACCAACTAAACTATCAGTTCCTCCTACCACTACATTTTTTGTCCCTTCTCCACTCTCCCTCATTCTAGAATCACCAACTCTTCCACGGACACCTATCTCAACTTCCCATTCAACCCTCTCCTGCTCTGATTCATACTTTGATTCATAGTCATAATTAGAAGAAGAACTCATGGTGATGATTGTTTCAATGAATTAAAAACAACCATAACTATATGATTAATTGATTATGTAATGAATTATTTTTAAAAAAAATGTAACCAATATGCATTTTTTTAAATCCTACAAACTATTTCATATAAGCTGCATGTTGGCTTCCATGGATTCATGTAAAACTAGTTTCTCTACTTCTACCTGATCATCTATTGCATGGTCACTATCTTCTTCATTATGATTATCTTCCTATGTGTCTTAAACTATTCACTCTCTTCACTACAGTTCTCTTGCCCAGCCAGGTTTTCATTGTCATTGTAGCACGTTTCTTCTTCCATTAACGACTAAGAGGCAACTATAATTTCATTGTTCATAACCTACACCTCGAACAAAGAAAATATCTTAAAATATGGAGATAGATCTCATTATCTATCTACACAATCTAAATGCATACATCTTCATAAGCCTCTGTTATGCCCTAAAATTCCTCTTTGTATTTTTCTCTAATTTGTTCCAACCAATATCCAATAACCCTCTTTCTTGACTTTTCAGGTAAAAACCACATATCCTTTAAAGCTAAAAATTCATCCAAGGAGATATCGTCCATTCCAATGCAAAAAACATAACCCATAGTTTTATTAGTACATCATATATTGAAATGCTAAAGATGAGAAAAAAAATTCAAACATACCATATACAAAAGTGTACTAATTATTTTCTTGTCAAAACTTTAATCAATGTTTTAAATATTACTAGAATAATAAGAAGTGTACCAATTGTGATCTTGTCAAAACCATAAGATTAAATTGATCTTTTGGTTCTTTGCTTGGAATTATACAAAGTTAAGTAGCAACCCTTTTTAATGTTGACAACACTAATGTATGAAAAATAAAATATTACTAGATATACTACTATGAAATTTCAGTATAAATGTTAAATTATGAATTTTGATTATCATGCAGTTGTTGTAGTATTGAGAATATTTATTTACGATTAAATTTGTCCATGATTTGGATTCCAAAGAGTTGGTGCTCCCAACTGATAGGAAGTGGCAATTTATTCTATGATTTCTAGTATCATTCTTTGGTGTTTGTCTTACTGTTGGAAGCCAATGCTTTGGAAAACACTTTTTGCAACACCATCCATACAATTTTTACGTGTTCTGAAAATTGTTAATTTTATATCGTGGAGTGTGTTCTCATCTAAAAGTGAAGATAATTTTATTACATATTGCTACACACGACTATCAGTTCCCCAACCTTTTGCTTCCCTTTACTTTTTCTACTCCTCTACTCAACTACTTGTTCTGCAATGTGTTCTAGCCACATTTCTTCTAATTTCTAAGATATTTCATGGTAGGGATAAAGATACAACTTACATCGCTCCAACCAAATTTCCTGTGGCATTTTCTTGAAGCATGTTGTTATCTCATAAGGGTCAAACAATGATTCATCCACTTCTCCAAATTGGTTACTTCAAATCAATTTAATGTCATTTACTTTAAAACAATTAACAATTCACTGTAAAGGAAAAATTGGTTACTTTAAATAAATTTAATGTCATTTACTTTAAAACAAAAGACAATTAACAATTCACTGTAAAGGCAGGGACTAGTCGCATTGTGACTCTTTTTATTGTTGGACTGTTATGTGGGGATGAATCACACATTTTCCTTTTTCTACTTTTTCTATCCGTGTATTTAATTCATATAATATTTTTGTTCTATTTATATTTACCCGAGAATGGTTCCTCTTTTGTGTGGGATGGGTTTATTTCCTTCTTTCATCCATTTTGTTGTATCTCTTTTGTGGTGAGAACATATTCTTTATGCAAGATTTAAAACTCATTTACACTCTTTCAAATATATCTTATATGATTCATTTTCCAACCGATTGGTTTAAACAACACACACACAAACTGTGTAGGGCCCACAGTATAAGCCAATGAGAAAATTAAAATAAATTAAAGCCAACTTTTATTAATTCTCTCATTGGCTTAGACCATGGGTGCTACACGGTGTTTTTCATGTCTCATCTTTCTCCATATATGATTGATCGATCTCTTATAGTTCGTTTCATATGAATTACAATTCGCTTAGGTAATTTAGGTGAAGATACTTGAAACATTTTCTTTCCCAAAATCCCTTTTAGTAAAGTATATTTGATACTTTGGAGGCTTTCACTATCACATGTGGTATCAACATGGAGAGCACATGTGTATTTTCATCCTTTGTGAAAGAGTAGAGGCATTCCTATAATGCTTTTCCTCTCACTCAAGAGCCTATCCACTTCTTCCCATACAAGCCAAAGCTTAATTTTCATCATCCTTGGCTTGACCACTTATTTATCGACCAAGCCTTACAAGATATTTCAATATGCAAGCATGACCAATTTGTTTACATTGAGTGTTCAAGCTCTTATTTGAATAAATTAATACCAAGTTTAAATTTATATTATGATCTTTTATTTCCTCTTAGAAGCTATTATGCTCATTCATCAAGAACTATTTTATACATTATATTCTTCCATATTCATTTTCTATTTGAAATTCAATTATCCACCATGAATGAAATATTCAAGTCACCGCATTTAGTATGTTGTAAATATGTGCTTCTTCAACACGTGAAGTGTGAAGAATAGAATGGAAAAAGAATATCAATCAATTTCATGTCTCTTTTAACAATTTCTACTAATAATGGGGACTAGGAGAATAAATGTAGGAGAGAGAGGCATGAAGTGGAACCAAGAAGAAGTTTTCCAATTTCCAATTTTGTCTTTTGGTAAACTTCCCTGTGGAGATTCGTAGTAATTTCGCCACATGGGTTTCATGCGGGGAAGTTTTAATTTTTTACCCATCCAATAAGTGATGGATGGTGAAGTGGGAGTTAACTTCCAATTCACTATCCGTCACTTATAAATTTAATTCATTAAAATGATTAGTTAACATTATTGATAAGATTAATGTTATTGATTTTAATAATTAAATAGACAAATTTAATAAATAAAAGCAATACCATTTATTTATTAATAATTAATTAATGAAATGAAATAATAGTTAACTAATTAATTAATAACATTAATTTAATTAACAAAATTAATTAATTAATAACATTAATTAAATTAAAATAATTAATTGTTTAGTTACAATTAATTTGCTAGAGAAGCGGGATATACAAGGTAGGCAGGGTGAGAAATAATGACCATGGGGATACGATGGAGAAAATAAAATTATGACAATAATGATTGGGCCACGAGAGAGGAAAAAAATAAGTATGTTTTGAAATGTTGTGAGAAAATAAGTTATGTTAATGGGATTTTTTTTTTTAAAATTGAAATTTTAGTGATTTTAAAATTTTGGGACAACACACTCAAATTGTTACAATTACAGGTATCCCATTTAAGACTCCTCCAACTAATAAATTTACTAAATAGTTTAATTTACACACATTTATGTTATACCTATTCATGCTACATGTATAATATCTATCCATTGTAGGAATTCTTCTACGCCTCATTTTATTATTAGCAAAGCTATTAAGCATGTCTTACAACACTAGCTTGATACACTACATCATAGGCTCCATTTAACACATCCTACCCCTAGTTGCACAATGAAAATCTGGGGTCTAAGACTCCCATGCCTACATGTTTCTCTCATCACCCATTTGATAGTATCATAGGGTAGTTATTGATTTTCACACATACAAATATTCTAAAACTGCAAATACATTAAAATAATCCAACAAGCAATAAAATATTTAAATATTACTAAAATACAAAATGTGGGCCTACATCTAACTTTATTTGCTAGTTTTTATTGTACATACATTATTTTTCCCATGGCATGACAAATAGAATATTGTATAATATATTTAAACACATGCATTTCATAAGGTATTTTATCATGATATAGGACACACAAAAAAATCTATAATGCTTATAAATGTTGGATCTCCCCTCTTATCCAATGACAAGGAAACAATTAGGGGAATCTCTTACACTATAAGGTGTTATTGTTTCATACGATAATGTTATTTCACATTCTAATTATGTTCATTTTATATATTGTATTATATGATATTTATTTAGACTAATGAGGCTAACACATGTGCCTTGTTCAAGGCTATTATATCTTGATCTCCATGCCTCTAGGATACTATCTATTATTGTATTCACTTGCTAATTTTCATTTTTTTTGGTTTATGGAGTTCACTATTCATGTGCATGGGAGACATTGGTGTCCCTTATTTGAAATGATTTTTAATGTTTTTTTTTTGTGCAATAATTTTGTGTCTCTTGCATGTGGCTCTTCACCTTTTCTATGACTAACATATTTGACAGTCCTTGTTGTAATTGTATGTTTCTATACATGTCTTCTCATATGCTTGTTGTCTTTTATGATTACTTGTTATCTCTTCATGTTATGGTTCTAACATGCACTCCTGTGTAGAAATATGAACTAAATAGTGACCACCTATAACATCCTTCATTTTGAATCCAAAATTGACTATATATAATGTAGGAAACATGGAAAAATGATCAATTCTTTTGAGATAATACATATATTGCACATCTTCTCATTTTAATATAGGGTTTAGACATGTTATTAGATAAATATCAATGTCATTCATGCACACATATAGAATTAAAAATTAATAATATAGTGGAATAGTGTAAAGATACACATGAATCAAAATAGATACAAATTGGGATAAAAATACACAGGGACAAAACTATCCAATTAAGGAATTGACATTCCAGTGCTAGTGTTCAAGAAAAATGGGTTCATTGTGTTAAATTTCTGAATATTAAATTTATAATTTTCTCAAACATATAGATTTTTATATGGTCCTAATATAGGTTTAGAGATAGTTGGTAATGTCTAGGGTAGAGTTTACTACATTTTGGTAAAACAATGTAGGGGAAGAATGAGCGCTTAATATCAATTCAAATTTTCATATCTTGAGAACATTTAAAATGCATGGTATTAGGGTATGGCATTTTTCCTAATTTTTATATATCATATGTTGCATACTTGATGCATTGTGACATCACATAGTAGGGGCATGAGTATACTTCAATAGCTTTTAACTTTGAGCTATGTTATATTATTGGGTCTAGATCCATTATAATAGTATGGTTCATGGGTAGAATATATTTAGGATGACTAGAAAGCCTTGTGAAACTTTTATTTTCCTCATTTTGGGATGTATTTTTTTATGTCAGCATGTGACACCCATATTCTTTATTAAATATTATTTGGGTCAACTATAAATCATTATGACACACTTCTATTTTGTTGGGTACAACTCATGATTTCCATTTAGTTCCAACATATCCATAAAACATTAGGCACCAATAACCCCTACTCCTTTAGTAGATTATCTATAATATATCTCTCCATGAAATTAATCGAGCAACTTCTCCTTTAGCAAGAAAAATAGACGTATTATTTCATTAAGACGAATATGAAAATAAATGCCTAATCTAATGATATAGGAATAGTAAATAAATTATAATAAAATGTAGAAAATACTCCCAAGAAATTTAAGAAATAAAATGTAAAACCCTAATGTGTAAAGAGGGTTAAGAAGGCCTTAGCTGATTTGCAGATGTCGCAAAATTGTGCCGTAATGGAGACCAGGTGAATATGAGGAGGAAACTGCCATAAAAGAGCCTGAACATGTGCAGATCTAGGTTATCTGGCTAGACTAGGGCACCCGAAGAAGGATGGGGTGCCTAGGGTGCCCTAGTCTACAGAAATGACTAGGGAACCTCCTCTAAGATGCTGTTGATTGCTCGCTTGATTTTTCTTCCTATCACATGAATTTTGTTATGTGATCACTAAAGTGCTGGTAAACTTGAAATAGAAGAATCACCTATAAAACCCCAAACAAAGTATCAAAACCCTAAAAAAGAAATATTCATATGAAGGGGTCAAATTGTCCTCAGTAGCCACAATGGAGGACTTACTAACTGATCATTGCACTACATCTCAGAAAAAATGTAGTTCTTGGCATATGTGTGCACTATTGTACCCTAGGTTCTCTTGTGCATGTTGCACTTTGTGAGTAGCAAGAAATAACTAGATATAGAATGTAAATAATGTGTTTATGGAATAGAATAAACTCCCTTCCTATGAAGTGTGATGTAGATGAACCAACCTTTGTCCCCTGTGATGAAATTGTATGGATGTAAATGTAGCTTTAGATTCCTTTGATGGATACAACCTTAGGTGGTGATAGTAAGTGCTTAGTTCTTTGTCCCTCCTTATGATCACATAACTTTATATTTATATGGTTCTCTTACTTTAATTTTGTAATTAACCCCGAAAAATTCAACCACCAAAAATATAAGAAGCTCAAATGGCTACAAAGTGCCCAAAAAGTGAGAGGAAAGTGCAAAGAGGATCAACACACCTAGAGGGGACTAGGGTGCCTAAGGCACCCCAATTCTGAATGGGCGCCCCAGTCTGAAATTGGGGAAAGCACAGTATGAAATTACAGACTGGGTAAGTACGGGTGCAAGATTGAAAGTAGCAACAAAAAAATGTAGGATGGCCAAAGACATGGGTTAATTAGTACTATTTTTCACTTAAGAACCATATGAATAGTAGTATGCAAATATGACTAAATAATTACCCAAAGTGCGTGATTTTGTGTTTACATTTTCCCCCGCTTTATGTCGGTGAGAAGAATGATCATAAACATAAAGTAGATAGAGATATATACTTGATGTTCATGTAGAGTGATGTAGAAAATGTGTCGAGGGACTAGACAAAGCGTGGAGTGATAAAAATACGGAGCGTGGAGACTAAAGATGCGAAAGAATAAAAAGTGATCATAGGATGGAAACACTTGTGTATTTTATAATGTGTGTGGTGTACCTGCATGTTTAGTATCATGTGTGTGATGTTGACACCTTTCTTATCATATGGATGGACCTGTAAAAGACAAGATGATCAAGTAGTCAAATATGCATGTATAATGTGGAAAAATGCATGTGTATATGAAAAAAATGTGTAAGGAAAGTATGAAAATGAAAAAGGAATATGTGCACCTAATTCATGATGAAAAAAAGGGTGTAAAAAGGATCTTTTCAATGTTGTGCAAGTTTATTAGGAAATTTCACACCACTGGCTAAAGAAGTATAGGGAGGAAATTCTGATTTATCCTCCAACCTGTAACTGCTTCTCGAAAACTAAAGAGATATCTTTATTGTCTATTTTTTGGGTGATCTGACGCCAATGGCCAAAGTAGTGTAGAGAGGAAGGTCTATTTTATCCTCTAACCTGTAACTACTCCCTAGAATGCTAAGGATAATTTACCCTATAAAATCTATTGTGTATGGAGTTCTATAGACTGGACTGAACCAAATCACTGTGTAACCCACTGTGTTATTGAAAAAATCTAAAAATTTAATTTTACTGGTATTGTGCTATGTAGTGTGTATAAACCCAAATGATGCCCCCCTCTTTGGGGGTGCATGCGATGTTACTATAGGAGAATTCAGCCCAAAAGATGACGAACCACTGAAATTGTGCTCTGAAGGGGGAAGGGGATGTTCTTTGTAGAAACCAAGGCACATGCAAACAAGGTTGCTAGAAAATATGTGTTAGTACGAAAAATCATGTATATAGAAGACAAATGTAAGCCAAAAAACAATATGTAAGCTAGTACGTAAGAGGATAATGTAAACATACAATCGTATAGTGTAGACTGCGTAAAGAGGGTTGCAAACATGGGACGTCACTCATGATGTTTCAAGACACTCAAGGATGTAATGACTGCAAACAAACAATTGTGCACAAAAGACAAAAGGAAAATCCCACAAACAAGAACAAACAATAATAGACAATGTAACAAATATATATGGAAGAAAATATCCCTGCATGAAAAATTCTCCACATGAAACACCCATTAGCATGTTATAAAGATAAAACACATGTCAAAGCATGTGTAAACCAATAAAGTAGTGTGCTATGAAAAAAAATGAAACAATATCACCTGTAGTGTACTAATGTGGATGCCCCCAGGAGATGCTATGGGACTAATACTAGGTCCAAGCTACCATGTTGCATGTAATAAATCTGTATAGTCTATAATCACAACTAGAAAAGAAAGTGAATGCACATGTGTGTGTGTGTATATATATATATATATATATATATATATATATAGCATTTGTAATAAAGTGAGCATGCACAAGTAAAAGCAAGAAAGAGTAAATACAACCATAAAAATTAATATGTTGTGGATGGGTGTAATGGAATGTAGAGTGGATGATAGGATTTGTGTTCCCCGTGAGTGAATGGAAGTGTATGCAGTGAGGCTACTTTTTTTATGCCCCTGAGTAGTCAATAATGAACCGTAAATGAGAGTGTGTCATCAGGAAATGGTCAAACTATGTGTTGTGTGTAGTGCGCTGTGGTGAATGTGTATGTGTGGTGATGATATGTGACCTAGAGATGATGTATGAAAAAATGTGATGATTAATCCTAAAGTGTATATCACGATGAGATGATTAAAATGGGTGGTGATATAGCCTACGACGTATACCACTAAGTGATGCAAGTGGAAGTGACGATGTAGCCAATGGCGTATATCACTAAACTAGGAATGTTACATGATGGAAATGATTGAATGATAAACACGTGAGTGTGACAAGGTCCATTTGTGATGTATAACCTCAATAGTCTAATATGGACCATGAGACTAGAGTGTGTCATAGGGTAGTGAGTACAACATGTATAAGTGAGTGTGTTTCACCTTTTTCTTAGATTGTTTCTTTGAAGTGTTGACGAAACAGATAGGGTAACAGGCGTAGGAGGAATACATGTTCAAATGTCAGTTGATGGGTTGTTATGTGCGTATGAATTCTGAATCCATAGCTGATAGTGAGAGCTTCCCTTTGGCTAGGAGGAACTACCTGTATTGAAAACAAGACCACCAGAAGGAATTAAACAATATGGGTAGTGAACTGCCTAGCGTAAGCTAGATCCAGGAAGTATGATACTTCCTAGATGGCTGTCAGTCTACTATTTTAAACAATTTAATGTTGTAAACAAAGTAAATCCCATTGTTATTTTAAAATGATTTAAGTACCTCACTTAAAAACATAATAAGAAAATGGATATAATCTAACAAGATAAGCTAGAATAGGATCCAAAGTGCAAATGGTTGGTTTTGGGTCTCTACAAGTCTGATAAAGGTATTGGGTAGGTCACATATGAATGAAGGTGAGGTGAAATTAGGTGGGTAGGTCTTTGTTTAGGGTTGTGTGGGAAAACACAGAGATTTTTTTCGGTTAGGGGTGACTGAAGACAGTTAGGTATGACCAGTGCTGGTTACTGTGAGATCTGGAAATGTCATAGAACAAGATTTTGGTCTCCTTTGTGATTACACAAAGGACTTTGGTTGGTTGGGATGGTGTATTGGGTGATGGGAGTAGGATTTTGTGAATTTTTAATGGGTATATGGAGGTGGGAGTGTGGAGAAGGTCAATAGGGAAGAAAGGTAAATAAATGGATGATAAACTAATGAAGAAATGAAATAACTAGGAAAGTATGATGTTGCACTTACTTGGATTTCATCCCTGAAGACCTGTGTGTGAAAGATGGTGGTGTTGATGATGGGTTTGAAGGTTAAAAATGATCACCAACTGAAGAAAAGCTTCTGTATGGGCTGCATGTACACTATTCTTTGCTTGGATAGATCAGATCGTGGTTGGGATGGCTGTGCAAGAGAAGATGCTCAATCTCCTTCCTTGGATGTGATTTTTTGTAGGAATTTACTCTCTAAAGATGAGTTATCTCTTTGAGATGTGTTCTTACCCATCAAATTTTTCCCAAAGTTTTTACCAAGTTCCAAGTTCCAACCTTGAGAAAAAGGTTTTTTTAGGTTAAAAGGGGTAACCGACGGTGGTTCCATCTTAACTGACGACGGTTAGGGGTAACTGACATCGGTCAAGGCAGGATTTCCTAGGTTTAATAAACTTAGGGAGATCCTCTTGATTTTCTTGGATCTCATGTCTTTATCTCATGGATTAGACTGGGAGCCTCTTGTGAGCATGTAGGAATGTGGTTAGAGGGAATGTAAACATTTATTTTTAGGGTTTGGGTAAGTCTTAGTTAGTTATGACAACTTACTAAGAATAGGTCTTAGGTTGAGTTGGCTTGGTGAGGTGTCTAACTGAACTATATGTGTGGATATTATTTAAATAAGATATTTAAATAATAAATATAATGAGGATAATGCATTAATTTAATTTAATTAATTAAATTAATATTAGTGGGGTGAAGAGGGTCATGGCTAGGTAAATGTAATAAAGGGTGCTTATATGTCGAGGGACAAAAGGGGAGTGTGACCTAATTTTAGTGTCTACATTTTTCCCCTTTTTGTTGCGTAGCTTGTATTGGTAAGCGATGCTAACAAAAATAAGATGTGGTTGCCCCATGTGAGGGTGAAGGTGATCCCCCTCAAACCAGGAACTGATGAGGCAACAGGAGGAAGCAGTGAGAGGTTTGATAAAAGGTAAATGTGAGGAAAAGGCAAGTGGGTATAGGGAAAAAGGGGTGAAAGGTCTACTCGGGAAATCGAGGTAATGGGTCAAGGTCACAGGTAGAAACAATCAAATACACACACATGTATAAACTACAACAT
Source organism: Taxus chinensis (assembly GCA_019776745.2). Lineage (NCBI taxonomy): Eukaryota > Viridiplantae > Streptophyta > Pinopsida > Cupressales > Taxaceae > Taxus > Taxus chinensis. The sequence goes on from CM034146.1 coordinate 491,268,648, forward strand.
GCTACCAATTTGAAGAGTAGAAAAACTCTACATCGTCTGAGGTCAACAGGTCTATCCATATAAGGGTGAAGTGAATACGGTAACCAAGGTATAGGATATGGTCAAGAAACATGACGTAGGTTAGGTGCAGGAATGTTTAGGTATGTTCTGGTACACCAAAGGTAGGGTCAAGATAAACGGTCACAATAATAGGCTAGGTAAGGCCATTAGGTCAATCAACATAGGTAACAGTGCCGCAAGGTATAGTGAACACATGAGGTCAAAGGTCACTAGCGATGGTCTAAGTCTAAATATCTAGGTCGTGGCATGGGTAAGGATGAGGTAGGGGTAAAATAATGAGTCCCCAAAGGAGGAAAAATGGAGATTGTAAATGATGAGGTCAGGAAAGATAAGGTAATATGTTGGGTAAATGTTAGATGGGGTAAAGGAGAAAAGTATGGGAAATGTGTAGGTTAGGTTGACCAATGGCAGTCATTTATAACTGACGTCGGTATAGGAAAACTAATGATAGTGAGGTAGGGCACAATACCGATGCCGGTTAAGGGGAATCGACGTCGGTTAGGTCAGGTTCTATATAAAAACAAAAAATCCATGTTTTTTAATATTCATTTGTAAATTACAAAGTGAAGAAAGCAAAAAAAAGATAAAAAGGTGAGAAAATAATCCAGAGGAAACTAGACAGTGAGCTGGCAGTGTGAGTTGACGGTGGTTGGGTTGGTGATTAGTGGGTCCACGAGATCTTAGCGAGGGATTCAATTGGTTAAAGGGTGTGGGTAGATATTCGGTGATGGAAGAGGCTAGAGAGGGCTTAAGAGGACCACTGGCATAGTGGCCAGACGTGCCATCGAGATGGCAGTAGTAGTGTGAATTAGATAGATTAGAGATTGTAATAGTTGTGTTTTATGGGTTTTGTGGGTTTTGTTTTTTTGTGGGTGGGAAAAAGTGAAATGTGGGTATGGGGGGAAAAATGGGAAAAAAAGAAGGGGGGGAGGGTAGGAAATTGGATAGGTGGGGTGGGTAGGGGTTTTGGGGTAGTGTAGGTCATTATAGGTGGGGTAAAAGGGCTGGGTGGGAGGGTTTACAAAAGGGGGGTTTGGGAAGTCACAGATTTTTCCGCGACAGTGACTGGCGTCGGTCAAGCTTGGTTGGCATCAGTCGGGTAAAACTGGGATCAGTCACCTAACAAGTGACTAATGCGAGTTATGTGGTAACCATGGTTGGTCAAGGTGAACTGGTATTGGTCACAAAATAGGTGACCAATGCCGGTTTAAGGGTAACCAAAGTTGGTTAGGATGAACCAGCACCGGTTGGGATTTTAGGCACAAGGGTATAAAAGTGATGTAGGTTAGGGGTTGAGATTGATAGGGTAAAAATAGGGTGGTGGGTAATGATAAGTGATGAATATGGTCATGGTAAAGGTAGATTAATGTTATGTTTGGATTGGATACAGGGGAGGTTGCAGTTACATATGCGGGATAGGGTTGTGCCATTGTTGGTGACATTACATGGCTTATCAAGCCCTATGGAGCTACAACACATGGAGGTAGTGGGATTGAGTGGTATTCAGTGTTACCAACATGTTGTTTGGTAGCCTAGATTAATGGTTGTGCTCATCAATAGATGGGAATCCGCGACCAACACGTTCCACCTTTCGACAGATGAGATGACTATCACCATGGAGGACATGTTCCCGATTTTACGGTTACCCATATAGGGGGCCCATGTGTACTTTATCTCCTCCGAGGCCTCAGAGGAGCTGATCGGGACTATATTTGGTGAGGGGGTGAAAGAGCTGAGATTCCATAGTGCCAGTTTGAGCTATGGCGAGATGTACCTAGCCCATCCGGATGAGACGAGGCTAGTGGTTTTATTGATGGAGGTAGTGTGCTACTATGCACTACCTGATGTAGAGGGTGGATGATTTCCTTGCTCACTGATGGGGGTGCTCCATGATATGATGGTGCACGAGACACTGTTTATCTGGGCACCAACATTCTTAGTACAACTATACAGAGAGTTGTGGGCGTATGGGTGGCTGCATAGGTTTAGCTTGTGTTGTACATTTATACTACACTGCTAGGCCTATGAGCACATAGTCTATGTTTGACTGATAGGGATGCCCTGAGTAGATGCATTCCCAACAAGATTTGTGTGGTTGGGATATAGGAGATGGGTGCCGGTGGCAGGAGAGCAGAGGTCAGATAGGCCGACATATGATGTGGCCCATTTTCGGTAGTTGTTGGAGGGGTTGTCTAGAGTGGACATTATCTAGAGGCCATATGTGGGATTCCCCTCATATAGGCACATGCATGAGGAGCTAGCTAAGCTCCAGCTAGAGAGGTGGATATAAGGTTGTCATATCGGGGAGGATGAGATGATCGTGATAGAAAGGGTTTGACGGAAGTCTGGGATTGTGTAGGATATCCCTCTGTCCTTCCCACAGTATCGGAGAGATGATGTGGAGAGGCCTCTACCTCTACCATAGCCTACAGTGCCTACAAGAGAGGAGGAGCAACTAGTGGATCGGTGGATTGATGATACCAGATGCACAGATAGGTATAGGTAGTGGTGGGCAGCTCAGTTATAAGCCATACCACCTAGACTAGGGAAACCTGACTTAGCTACTGTGACAGTGTAGAGAGACACCCTACAGGGGCAGGTAGCGACGTTGATCATGTAGATAGGTATACTACAGACACAACTAGAGGGGTCAAAGGTAGAGGTAGCAGAGCTATGAGTACAGGTGGCCAGTCTGCAGGCCTAGATGGCTGATGGAGGGGTTGGAGGAGATGGAGGAGATGGAGACAGGGATGGTCAGGTGGCAGCCCTTCAGTCTTAGGTGGCAGGTTTACAGGGCCAGTTGGCCATAACCCAGACACAGATTGGGGCCTTATAGGCCCAGATATAGGCACAGGGATAGGGGCACCACCACAAGCACAGGGGCAGGGGGCACCACCACAGGTGCAGGGAACTGGTCCCAGTTCACAGGCTAGCACAGGGCAGGTACAGGGGCTGAGACCTATGGGACCACCACAGACCATGCCTATATATAGGTTACGAGATGCCCTAGGTGAGGTGAGATACTATCAAGACCAGCTCATGGCAGCTGGGATAGACTTCCTCTCTTACGGAGAGTACAAAGTACAACAAGTGTCCAATGAGAGGATGAGATCTTGCACACATAGTGTGGAGAGCACAGGAGGGCAGCAAGCTCTGAGACCTGATCACAGAGAGGCGACTAGAGCAAGGTGATGTGCCAGTAGGGACACAGGAGGCTAAGGGTGCAGGTGACACAGAGATGGAGGACATCCGGTGAGATGTCTGATATGCGGCCACCCGATTTTGATGTATATTAGTGATTATTCGATATATATGTCAGCCTGCATGTCAAAGATAGTTGTATTTTTGATCATATACCAGCCTACGAGCTGAAGATAGTGAGGATGTATGAGTGATTTTTGTATATTGTGAGCATATACCGGCCTATGCCGAATATTTTTTGTATTGATTCATTCATTCTTTGTGTATATATGAGACCGGCCTGCATGCCGATGACATTTTGTATTATATATCGGCCTGCGTGCTGACATTTTTGAGATGATGGCCATGATGAGATAGACATGTATTTTGAGATACACATTTATTGATTTATATGATGAGATTCATGGTATTTTGTGATATGTTAATATGTTTATGAGATATTGAATGTATGGCTTGTGTTAGATGAGATATGGATGTGTTACTTTGATGTGGTTTGAAATTAGGATAGTTAGGCATGATAGGCATGGAGAGTTATAGGTTCGAGTCAAGTGTAGGCATGGATTGAGTCAGGTTTGGTTCGAGTAGGCATGGATTGAGTCAGGTTTAGGCATGAGTTAGGTTAGTTTAGGCATGGATTGAATCAAGTTATAGGCAGGTCAGGTTGGTTTAGGCATGGATTGAGTCTATAGGCATGGATTGAGTTATTAGTTTAGGCATGGTGGAGTTGGAAGTCAAGTTGATTATGGTTGAGTCAGGTTATAGGCATGGATTGAGTCAGGTTAGTTGAGTATGATGATTCATTATTGTTTACAATGAATGATAGTATGGGTCATATGTGAAATGTTGTATAATCTATGCATAGTGATGATAGAGGGATGGTAGGTGTAATAAATGTATAAAATGGGAAGCAACTTGTTATGTATGTGGCTTAATTTCCAATTTAGAAAATGGGAACTAAGTGAAATGTGGGGTAAATGGTGAGTTAGGCATGGTTGATGAATTTTTAGGGTAGAGAAATGGCCGAGCTAACCTCCAAGGGCCCCATGCCCTCGGAGTGCTACCTACATAGTCCTGGTGAAAAGGGACCTCAGGCCGATGTAGTTCTCCCATGAGCTAGGGAAGAATATAAAATGAGTTGGTAGGTTTGTGGGCATGTTATGGGTTTAGGTTTAATAGGTGTGGGTAGATTATAGGTAAAATGATGTAGGTGAAGGTGATTATGGCGAAAGGGGAAGACTACCCCAAAAGTAAGCGTCGAGTACCAAGTCCTGTATAAGGTAATCAAAATGTAAACAAAGATGGTTAAAAGATAAGAGGGGGCAATAAAGCCACCTGATTGGGTAGGATCATACCGAGTAGATCATACCTTGGAGGGGGTGATGAACACAAGACCCGAAAGGCATTGCACGATTAACGATTCTACGGTGAAGGTAGTCATAGGATCACCAAATGTCTAAATTCCAAGATGTCCCTTGAGGAAATTGAGGAAATGAGAGTGAAAATGGTAAGGTGGGTGAAAGGTAGGTAATTTTATATGTTTTGAGTGACAGGTCTTTTGGGCAAGAGGTCCAAGGTCACAATGGGCAAGTCCATGACTAAAAGGTTTTTGTTGAGATAGACTGATCGATGCAGGAAGTCTATATGGGATAAATAATATGGTACTCCTTGAGGTCTTCGTGAAGCTGATCAATGCGGGAAGCTTTGGTTTCTCTCATTTTTTTGTTTTTTTTTTTTGAAAGCTTCACATAGCTATCCTTTGAGGGAGCAGTCTATTTATAGTAGCAATTTTGTCGAGAGGAAGATGTCCTTTTGAGGGAGTCATCTTTTTATTAGAAGTTTGACTCAAGGAGTTTGGTCCCATTGGAGGTCTTTGAAATCATGGACAAGACCAAGGTGAAGGATAGGACTCTTGTTCAAAAGGAAAGGTGGAACGACCATGGGATCTCATCTAAAGGTAGACAAAAAGTATCCATGAGAATCATGCTATGTGCAGTGTCATGGTACACATATTCAAGAGAAGATAACAAGTGATGGGTACTCACATGACTCTTATTTAATCATTAGGGAGGTGTATGGAGTGAATAGTTCTCAAGGGACAGGCCTGTAGAGAGACAAAGGATTAGGTAGGACAATGAGTCAACAATAGAATGGTCGAAGATGTAATGCGTTAAGGGGCTTAGGTTTGGGTTTACCCTCAAGTGAGGATAAATGATAGGCACCTGATCCATAGGTATGAGTTATGATGTATGGTCCAAGCCAATTAGGAGTGAATTTTCCCCATTTACTTTTTTTTTCTTTGGTTACATGTTGATTTTCTTTCAGGACAAGGTCACCAACTTGGAAGGTTCGTTCATGAACACATTTGTCATAAGTACATGTTTGATACGTTGTTGGTAAACTTGAAGGTGATCTAAGAGCGTTAAGACGATGTTTGTCTAATAACTCTAGTTTTGCTAAGTGGTCCTGATGAAATTCATCATTAGTAATCATGTCATGGAGAGAAATGCGGAGTGAGGGGATCTAGACTTCGAGAGGTAGAACAACCTCTGTACCGTAGACCAACAAAAAGGGTGTGGCCGCAGTGGAAGTGTGAATACTATTGCGGTATGCCCATAGGGAAAAAGGAATGTGTGTATGCCAATCCTTCCCAGTATCGTCAACCACTTTCATGAGAATTTTGTTGAGGGTTTTGTTAGTGGATTCAGCTTGGCCATTGGTTTGTGGGTAATAGGGTGATGAGAAACTAAGCTGAATGTTGAAGGCATCACAAAGTTTTTGTAGTGTTTTGTTTTTGAATTGTTTTCCATTTTCAATGATGAGGCAATGAGGGACACCAAAGTGACAAATGATGTGATGGTTAATGAACTCACATAAGCTTTCATGGAGATGAGTGGTATGGCTTCCACCCATTTTGTGTAGTATTCGGTAGCAGTTATGATCCATTGATGGCATTGGGAAGAAATGAGGATTGATTTCTCTGATAAGATCCAAACCCCATTGAGAGAAGGGCCAAAGGTCACGAGTGACCTGTAAGGCATGACTGGGTGTATGATGAAGGTTGGAATGTTGTTGGCATTTCACACAATGTTTGACATAGTCACAACAATCATGGTTAAGGGTCAGCCAGTAATAGCCTAGGTGAAGAATACGCTTAGCAACAGCAAGGCCACTAAAGTGACCTCCACATATGCCATCATGAACCTCCTTAATGGTATAAGGAATTTCAGAACTTGTGAGGCATCGTAAGAGAATACCATCAAAGTTGTGCTTATAGAGGAGTCCCCCCAAAATGATGAAATGAGAGACCTTTTTAAGGAAGGCGTGTTGTCCATTACGGGTGAGATCAGGAGGTAAGATGGAGAGGGAAAGGTAGTCAGAGTATTGTTTATACCAAAGGTCACTCGGGTCAGGGGTGTCATTTCTGATTGAGTAAACATCGTGAGGTAAATGAAAAGGTGAATGGAGGCATTCCACGGTGACAAATATTTTAGAATCGGCAGGGGAGGAAGGTATTTGGGAAGCTAAGTAGGCCATGGTATCTGTAAATTTGTTGGTTGAATGTGGGATGGTTTGAAGGGTGTAACGATCAAAGGTGGTCAAAAGTATGTCTACATGATGTTTATACTTTTGAAGTATCTCGTTACGACATTGGTACATACCATTGACTTGGTTTACGACCAATTGTGAATCACCAAAGATGTGGATTGATTTGACATCTAGGGCATATGTGGCCTGGAGACCTAGTATGAGTGCTTCGTACTCGGCAATATTATTGGTGCATTCAAAGTCTAGTTTGAAAGATAAAGGCATGGGTTCTCCATCCAGAGGAATGAGGATAACACCAGCCCTGCCCCCACACTGACACTTGGAACCGTCAAAGAACAGTGTCATTTGGTAAGGGGGTTCGTCCAGGGAAAGAGTAGCAATTGACTCATCAGGAAAGTCAAAATTAGAGGGTTGGTCCCCAGAAATAGGTGCGTCAGCTAGTTGGTCAGTGATAGCCTAGCCCTTGATGGACTTTTGGTGAATGAATTCAAGGTCAAGATCAGCTAAAAGCATAAGCCATCGTGTGGCGTGCTGATTTTGATAAGGTTTGGCGTACATGAAGTGTAAGGGATCGGTGTTGGTCACGACATAGGTTTTGTGGTTGAGTAGGTAATGGCGGAGTTTGGTGGCAATAAAAACTAAGGCTAAGAAAAGTTTTTCTAGATGGTTGTATCATGAAGTTTTATAGTCCAAAATAGTACGGCTTATGTTATAAACCACCTGCTCCCTATGTTGTTCATCATGATGAGCGAGCATGGCTCCCAAGGAATGATTGGTAGCTGATATGTATAGGTAAAAAGGTTGATCATATTTAGGTGGAATGAGTATGGGTGGTTGGAGAAGGTATTGTTTTAGGGCCTCAAAAGCTTTGTGACAGTCATCATCCTAGTTAAAGGAGACATCCTTCCTAAGTAGATGATGAAATGGTTGACACTGATCAGATAATTGTGAAATGAAATAGTGAATGGACTATAATTTACCTTGCAGGCTACATAGTTGTTTAAGGTTAGTGGGTGGAGGCATTTCTAGAATGGCCTTGACTTTAGCAGGGTCAACTTCTATACCATGGAGGGAAACAATAAATCCCAGGAGTTTTCCTGAGAGAACCGCGAAGACGCACTTTTTAGGTTGAAGACGGACACAATATTTAATGAGGTGGTCAAAGATGGTTTCAAGGATGGTGAGGTGCTCGGCGCGACATTTAGATTTGGCCAAGAGATCATCCACGTAATCTTCCAATATGTGATGCATGATATCATGGAAGATGTAAGTCATAGCACGCTGATATGTAGCACCAGCATTTTTAAGGCCAAAAGGCATGACATGATAGCAAAAGGTTCCCCAAGGGGTAATGAATGTGGTCTTGTGCTGATCTTCTGGGGCAAGCAAAATTTGGTTATAACCCGAGAAGCCATCCATGAGTGAGAGCATCTCGTGACCAGTGGTGAGGTCAACTAGTTGATCAATACCGGGCAAGGGAAAGTCATCTTTCGGGTAGGCTAGGTTGAGGTCACGGAAGTCCATGAAAATGTGGAGTCCCCCTGTTGCTTTAGTAATAGGGACAATGTTAGAAATCTAATGAGGATAATCAATGGGTAAGATGAAGGAAACCGAAAGAAGGCACTGAAGTTCTTCTTTGATGAGAAGAGCAATGTGAGGGTGCATTTTCCTCAGCTTTTGTTTGATAGGTTTGGCATCAGGAATGGTTACGATATTGTGGACCACTATGGTGGGGTCAATACCGGGCATGTCTGCATAAGACCAAGTGAAAGAATGGTTATGATCTCGGAGAAAAGAAGTGATGGATTCCTATTTGGCAGCATCTAAAGATTGTTTGATCTTTAAGATGTGCGGGTCATCCTGAGTATGAATGTTGATCTCGATAGTCAATTCATTCAACATGGTTTGTGTCTCAGAGGGTAACGACCGATGAATATATGAGTCTTTTGCACCAAGGTAGGTGAGTATGGATTCATCATCCTGACATTAAACGACATTAATTATAGGTGTATCATCATCGATCATCTCAGGATACAAGAATGGGAGAGTGGAAGGGGCCTCGCCTTTGCATTGATAAGTCAAAGACCGCAAGGAAATGGTGTTTATGAAAAAAAAAATTAGGGGGGGATAGATTTAGGATCCATCGACTCTGTCGATGAGGGTGGTGATGAAGGTAGAGCGGGTGAAGGTGGTGATGAAGATGAAGGTGGAGGAGGGCTAGGGTCTTCAATGAGTTCAATGCAGGCCTGTTTGGTAGGAGGTTCGGGGAAGCCGATACCACTACGCTCATTATGTTTGCAGGTGGTACATGGAATAATAGTATGGTGGCCTTGCTCGTAAAATCCAAAACCAAAACCCTTCCACGCACAGTGCTGCAGGAAGGTGTTGGTGAAATGGTGATTGGTAAGCGATTAGAAGTCAATGGAAAATGGGAAGGGTTGTGATGGTGGTTCAGGTGTGTAAGTGGTAGTATCAAGTCCCCCATAGGTGATACTAGTACAAAGATGGGAGGACCATAAAGGAGGCATTATCCTATACGGTGATCATAGTGGGGGTGTTGGTGAAGGCTTCCATACTCGTGCGGAGAAAGGAATGTGTTGACACTATATAGGTGGTACTCCCCTAGAGTGAGGCATTGAAAAACACCTTCCAAGGGATCATTGGTTGGTATGTAGGTAGCTGGTATGGATTATGTATTAGAGGTCGATGCGGAGGTGGAGTTAACAGATTGGGAAGCTAATGGGTCAACCATGGAGGTTATGGTAGTGGTGGGAATGAAGGAAGTATGTGCGGTGAAAGCAGTGGTGGTACTAGTAGGTGGAGGTGTACGTGAATTGGTAATGGTTTGTGGAGGTAGACGGCATGACAGGTATGAGCACATCATTGGGCCGGTAAAGCATGTTGCATGTTTTAAAAGGTGATGGGTCAACTGGAATGGTATAAGTGTGTCCTTCATGTTCAAACTTTACACAATGATGCAAAGTGGAAGGAATGCAACCCATGACATGGATCCAGGGTCTACCAAGTGAAAATTTAAATTGGAATTCCCCCTCCAAAACATAAAACAATTCTGGAATAGTGTTGGGGCCCACACGAACGTGAAGGATGATAGTGCCTAGTGTGGAGGTGATAGCATCATTGAATGAATGGAACATGATCGGATGTTTATACATGAATTTTTTAGGTATGCGCATTTGAGAAAATGTATGGGATGAAATGATGTTAATGCTAGCACCTCCACCAATCATCACACGATGTAACCATATGTCATCAATGTGGACAGAGATGAAGAGGGCTGGGTCCAGGTCAAATTTTTGGTGTGGTGCAATCTCCACCTCGGAGAAGCTAAGGGAGGCCACTTGGTGAACAAGGTGAGGTGAGGATGAAGGTGGTAATTTGGTGAGAGAGGCTACATGATGGGGTGTGATAATGGAGGCTACGGGTGTAGGGTCATTGGGTATAACCTCAATATATTGAAGAACCTCCATGAGGGCTTGATGATGGGATTCCGAGGTTTGGATGATGTCATATAAGGAAATTTTGAGGGGAGATTGGTGTAATTGTTTGAGCATGGTGCGATGTGTGACACCATCAGAAACGGGGTATGTGGGGCCGTGGATAGTTATTTTAGGTATGGGTGCAGATGGTATGTTGGGTATAGGATTGGTTGGTGGGTCAATTGCCTTTTCTTTTCCCTTCTGCGGATGTGTAGTGATGTGTATCATGTTGATTTGAGGGGAGTTGGAAAATGTAGAAGGTGTAGGATGACTGGTATAATGACATGAAGGGTAGAAACCTACTTGAGGAGAAAATCCTTATGAGGTCAGCTGGGCGCAACGACATTCGGGTAGTGGTGTGGCAAGTTCTCTTATGTGAACCATGTTAATTTCAAATTTTGGGTGTGGCTCTAGGAGTTGTGAGGGTGGAGGTTGTGGTTGCTGAGTGGGTAGTGTGGGAATGGGTGTTGGTGAAGTAGGATTCTCATCGAGAAGGTCGTCATCATCAAAGTTGGTTTCTGGTGGACACAAATGGATAAGGACAGTTTTCAAGGCCTTATAGTTCTCCACATCATGCCCTGGCACACGATGGTATGCACAAATTTTAGTATCATCAAACCCTTTTGGCTTGGGTTTGAGGGGGTCGTAAGGTCAGAGTGGTGGTAATATGATAACAGAAGTCTCAAGGAGGTCGGTTAAAATCTTGGCATAGGACCCTGCTAGTGGATCACAATGGGAAGTGAATGTGGGTTTGGGTGTAGGTGTGTTTGGTTGTCGAGGAACTATTTTTGGAAGAGTGGGAATGGGTCTAGCTATGGGTTTAGGTGCTAGTGTGGTTTGAGGTATAGGTCGGGTTCGTTTGGGTAGGGGTACAGTAGATGGATGGGTTAGAGAGTGTGGGGTTGTTTGGACTACCTTGTTGTGGGGTAGTGGGGTTTTATTTTTGGATTACACCTTCTTGGGTAAAGGTGATGTGGTTGTACAAGGTCTAGAAGGAAAAGTAGATGGAGGAAGAGGGCGAGTTACCCATGGGGATAACAGGGGTGTTGTGAAGGGAGATGATTCGGGTTGTACTTGGGGTGTGAGGGATAATGAATGAAGTGTAGTGGGTAATGAAGAAATAGTTGAAGGTATTGGAGGTATTGGTGGTAAAAAGACTGCAAGTGCGGGTGTGAGTCGTGTTATGTGCCTGAGTAGGTTAGCGGTTTGTGAGGAAGGAATGGGTTGTTATGTTATTGGTATATGGATGGGTGAAGGGTGTTTGACCGTGTTGGGAAACTGAGGTCTTAAGGTAGAGGGGACAAGTGTCGGCGTGATCGGTGTGGTTAGGGTATGAGGTCAGTGAGTTTGTTTCTTTGGTTTGGGTGTTGGGGTAGGTGTGGTATTGACATTGGAGGATGTAGCTAAATCCAGTTTAATAGGTGGATGAGTAAGGATAGTGGTCGGGGTGACCCCTAAAGTAGTAATAGGTTTAGTGGAGGCATATGTAGTGGGTATGGGTTTGGGTTTAGATGTAGGTCACGTTATGGGTAAGGGTGTGGTGTGAGTGCTAATGGGTATCATGGAAGGGGTTGTGACAATAGTGATTATATTTGGTTTAATGGGTGGAAATGTGTTTGGATAGATAGTGGAGGTATCAGCAAGGGATCTCTACATCTATGTTGAGACAGGGAGTAAGAGGCACCCCCATAATAAATCACTATCCACATAATCTAAGTGATCAGGCAAACGTGAGAACGGCACATCTGTGGGTGGAATTGGTGAGGATCTAATGGGAATTCCCATAAAATGTGTATAAGAGACAGGGAATTGGTCAGCTTTAGCTTCTGTGGGTAAGAGAGCCAAAAGTAGGTCTATTGGATTTTGGGTAGCTGATGGAGAATGCTCGCCAAGAGGCAAAGGTATCTCAACTAGGTCTAAGATGGGTGGAGAAGATGATGGGAGCTCCTCTATAAGTGAAGGAACAGATAGGTTCTCCTCTGTGGGTGGAGGAGGTAATGGGTGCTCCTCTGTGGGTGGAGGAGGTAATGGGAGCTCCTCTATGGGTGGAGGAGGTATGGTAGGTAAAATTTCTCTAAGTGGTGAAGCTAGGGGTGAGATGGTCTCAATGTTAGTGGAAGACCCCTCCGTAGGTGATGAAGGAGATGAAAGGTGTCTCTCTGTTTATGAAGGAACAGTGTAGGTTGGTTCCAATGTGGAAGGAGGATGTCAGGCTAGGATTTCCTCTATGGAAGGGATGTGAGGTACTTGAGAGGTGATAAGTACCTCGTTAAAGATAGCGTGAACCTCACGGGTATGGGTATTGTGAATGGATGTCTCACCGGTTTGATTGGACGAAGGGGCATGGTTGGGAAATGGTTTTTTGAAGATTTGTAGATTTTGGTTGGGGATGGCATTGGGATTTTGGCATGGTTGGGAAATGGTTTTTTGAAGATTTGTAGAAAAGTTTGGTTCCTCTTCCTAAACTACCTACCACGAGCTACTTCAATGCAAGAAAACTAAATCTAACCTAATCTAACCATTCCAAGGAACCAAGGAGAGAAAAAAAGGGAAAAAAGATAGCCTACACTAAATCTGTGATACACTAGCAAAGGAAGTGAGATATTATATTGAGGGAAAAGGAAATAGAAAAAATGGAGATGAGGGAGGTCAGATAGAAGTGACACGGCCCAAATCTGTAAATCATCCATTAAACTCCATGAAACACAACATTCTACACCTACAAATGTGAAATACATGCATAGAAAACCAAAACTAAAAGGGAGAGGCATGGAGAAACAACAAAACGATGCAAAGGGTTGAAGAACACCACAAAAACATGTTTCGTATTGCTCTCTAGAAGGTGCACAGACCATTATATTTCTGGAATAGAGGCACAAATACATTTGTCATGTGTTTCACCTTTTTCTTAGATTGTTTCTTTGAAGTATTGACGAAACAGATAGGATAACGGGCGTAGGAGGAATACCTGTTCAAATGTCGATTGATGGGTTTTTGTGCGCATATGACTTCTGAATCCACAACTGATCGTGAGAGCTTCCTTTTGGCTAGGAGGAACTACCTGTAATGAAAACAAGACCACCAGAAGGAATTAAACAATATGGGCAGTGAACTGCCTAGCGTGAGCTAGATCCAGGAAGTATGATACTTCCTAGATGGCTGTCAGTCCACTATTTTACACACTTCAATGTTGTAATAAAATTAAATCGTATTGTTATTTTTAAATGATTTAGGTATCTCACTTAAAAACACAATAAGAAAATAGATCTAATCTAACAGGCTAAGCTAGAATAGAATCCAAAGGTCAAATGGTTGGTTATGGGTCTCTACAGATCTGATAAAGGTCTCAAGTAGGTCACAGGTGGATGAGGGTGAGATAAAACTAGGTGGGTAGGTCTCTGTTTAGGGATGTGTGGGAAAACAAAGAGACCGGTGTTGGTTAAGGGTGACCAACGACGGTTAGGTATAACCAGTGCCACTTACTGTGAGATCTGGAAATGTCACATAACGGGATTTTGGTCTCCTTTGTGATTACACAAAGAACTTTGGTTGGTCAAGATGGTGTATTGGGTGACGGGAATAGGATTTTGCAAGGTTTTAATGGGTATATGGAGGTGAAAATGTGGAAAAGGTCAATAGGGAGAAAGATAAACAATGGATGATAAAATGATGATGAAATGAAATAACCAGGAAAGTATAATGTTGTACTTACTTGGATTTCATTCCTGAAGGCCTATGTGTGAAGGATGGAGGTGTTGATGATGAGTTTAAAGGTTACAAGTGATCACCAACTAAAGAAAAGCTTCTACATGGGCTGCATGTACACTCCTCTTTGCTTGGATAGATCAGATCGTGGTTGGGATGGCTGCATAGGAGAAGATGCTCAATCTCCTTCCTTGGATGTAAGTTTTCACTGGAATCGACTCTTTGAAGATGCGTTATCTCCCTGAGATGTGTTCTTTCTCGTCAACTTTCTCCCAATGTTTTTCCAACTTCCAGGTTTCAACGTTGAGAATAAGGTTGTTTTGGGTTAAAAGGGGTAACTGACAACAGTTCCGTCTTAACCGGCGACGGTTAGGAGTAACGGACATCGGTCAAGGCGGGATTTTCTAGGTTTACTAAACTTAGGGAGATCCTCCTAATTTTTTTGGATCTCATATTGTTATCTCGTGGATTAGACTGGGAGCCTCTTGTGAGCATGCGGGAATGTGGTTAGAGGGAACGTAGGCATTGATTTTTAGGGTTTGCGTAAGTCTTAGTTAGTTATGGTAACTTACTAAGAATAGGTCTTAGGATGAGTTGGCTTGGTGAAGTGTCTAAGTGAACTGTATGTGTGAAAATTATTTAAATAATATGTTTAAATAATAAATATAGTGAGGATAATGCATTAATTTAATTAAATTAATATTAGTCGGGTGAAGAGGGTCATGTCTAGGTAAATGTAATAAAGGGTGTTTATATGTCGAGGGACGAAAGGGGAGTGTGACCTAATTTTAGTGTCTACAGAGTGTATAAAATGTGTAATATGTGTAGTAGGATGTATATTATGTAATGTGAGATGCATATATGACCTAATATGTGTATATTCATAATATATATAAGACACAAGATGTGATGCGTAAGGTGTAAGATGTAATATGGAAGATAACGTGTATGATATGTGAAAACATGCAATATGCTATTGTGTAGTGAGGTCTGTGTAGAATGTGTATGATGTATGTAGGAGAAGGTAAAACATATATGATGTAAAGTGTATGATGTGTGAAAATGCACAATATGTAGTGTTTATGGTGTAGTGTGTGGGTTCATGTGTGTAATATGACCTCAACAATGAAGTGTGAACCAAAGTACAAGAGTGTGTCATCGAGTAATGAATATGTTTAGAGTGTAGATGATTATGTGTATGCTAGAAGGATGATGTGTGGTCATGTGATTATGAAACATGTGTTGATGCTAGGGTGGGGGATGTGTAAATTCTATTCCCCCAAGTATGTGGTGGTGAATATAATCATGTGACACTTTCTAAAATATCATCACTATCATGATAGAAACCTACAAGAGTAGCATTGGAGATGTGATAAGTAATAGAATGAGGTGGATAATACAAATAACCATTTTGACATAGTGTGTAGGAATTCACGGTATACTCTTCATCAGTAAAGGCTACTAGTGGAAAGTAGTGTGCGTACAAACAAAAAATATTTGGAGCATAAGTGGGAGATGAGTCATTACCAATGGAAAAATTTCTAAATGGCACAGGAAACATGAGAGAAGTGTGTTCTATGTCTAAATTACCTCCAATATATTCAAGCGAAGATTTCCCAAGTGCTAGTGGAGAAGTACAAGGGACACATGCAACAAATATCGTCAAATGAAACACATGAAGGCCATAGGAAGCTGTAATTTGATAGTAACCATGATGAAGATGAGGTGAGTAAATCGGTGGTAAGATGTCCTTAAGTTTAAAACCAATCCCAGTTAATCCCTCAAGTGTGCAAATAGTATTTGAACAAGTACGATCGACTGGGATGTTATTCCAAAAGCAGGTGTTGATGAATATCATTCATGTGGAAGGAGGTGGCAAAGATGCATACTCTGTGGTAGGAGAAACATCATCTAAAGTGTTATTAGATCCCTGAAAAAGTATCATAGCATTGGTAGAAAGAGGGGTCTTGAATTTATATTCACCCAGGCCATCATCCATAAAGGTGTCTTTGAATTTAGATTCATCTACATCTATAGGTGTAAAATTTATTCTGGCTTAGTGCTTCATCAATAAGTTTGACATAGTTGAATTTATCATCAGATTCCTTAGAATCATCTGTGTTAGCATTATCATGTTGTATCACTTTATCAAGTGTATTTTCTGGAGTTGTACTAGGTGAAGGATTGGGAGGTGTATCGATAATCCTAGCAATTGTGCTTAGTGGAGAAAATACAATAGGTGCGATAATTTTCATAGTGCGAGTGGAAATAGCTAGAGTACTCAGAGAGGTGGAAGAAGGTTGCAAAGTGATAGATTGACTAATTTCATATGTTCAATACTAGCATATGGAATAGGTTGCAGGGAGGAATAGGCATACCAGTAAAAGGGTTGATGTGATAAAATTTGAATGGTTCAGGATCAATATCAATAGTATGTTCATAACCATCATGTAAAAATTTGACACATTGGTGGATAGTGGATGGGACCGATTGCATTGCTTGGATCCAAGGTCTGCCTAACAATAGATTGAATTGAAATGAGGCATCTATAACATATAATTCAATGAGAACGGTCTTAGGCCCAACTTGAATGTGTAATGATATAGTCTATAGACATGTGCTAGTGATAGAATCATAACCTCATATGAGAGTAAAATTCTTAGAAATTAGATTATCGTTAATACCCAATTGTTTTAAAATAGAATGAGCACATAGGTTACTAGATGACCCATTTTCAATAAATACTTGTTTGATGCAAGTGGTACTAATGACTATGGTAATGAGAAAGGGTGCACATGGATTAATTTTAGCAAAAAGGTGATAGATACTCATCAGTGAAGGATATAGCATGTGGTAGATTTTAGAGAGACTATATGAGGTGTGTAAAGGCCACCACAAAATTATCACTTTATATATGAATGACATGAAGGGTTTCTTCTAGTGTTTGATGATAGTCTGGTGCACTACGCAAAATTTCATAGAGAGAAATCTTAGTTGGTGTGTTTTTTAAGTTGTTCTATGTTATCATAACCCTTAGGAGGAGCCGAAGGAGCCAAGGAAGTGATGGATAGAGGAAGAGTAGTGAGTGGAGCCATATGATGATGAGTGCAATGAGTAGTAACTACATTAATGGATGGATCAGCCCTAGGGGTAACAAATCAAGGAGGATTTTGAATACACACTTGCATGAAATAAGCAATATTAGTGACCATACCAAAGACTTTAGTTGGTGCAAAATAAGGATAAGATGATTGAGATGTGACTTGATAAAGAGAAGACATGTTAAAAAGGAAGGGTTGCATCCATTGGGTTCACTAAAAATGATTAACCTAAACATGAAAATAAATTCCTAATCTAATGTTATAGGAGCAATAAAAAAATGAAAATAAAATGTAGAAAATACACCCAAGCAATCTAAGTAATAACATGTAAAACCCTAATGTGAAAAGACTGTTAAGAATGCCTTAGTTTATTCTTAGATGTCGCAAAACAATGTCATAGTGGAGACTGGGTGAATAGGAGGATGATACCGTCACACAAGAGCTTGAGAAAGTGTAGATCTGGGATGTCTTGCTAGACTGAGATTCCTAGAGAAGGATGGGGGAACCTTTGTATGAGATCTGGGCACCCTAGTCTATAGAAATGACAAGGGAATCTCCTCTGAGGTGTCGTTAAATTTTCATCTATTTTTTGTCCTATCACGTGAATGTTGTTGTGTGATCTTTGAAGTACTAGTAAACTTGTAATATAAGAATCACCTACAAAACCCCAAGAAAAGCATCAAAACCATAAAAAATAAAAATTCATATGAAGGGTTTTGAGTTTTATGAGTGGTCACAATCGTGGAATTACTGAGTGTTGCACTACATCTCATACCCAATGTAGTTTTTGGTATATGTGTGTGTGGAATTCTTCCCTAGGTGCTCTTGTGCATGTTGTACTTTATGAGTAGTGAGTAATACCTAGATGTAGAATATAAATAATATGTTCATGGAATATAATAAACTCCCCTCCTATGAAGTGTGATGCAGATGAACCAACCTTTGTCCCTTGTGATGGATGTAGATGGATGCAAATGGAGTAGTAGAATCCTTTGGTGGATGTAACCTTAGGTGGTGATAGTAAGTGCTTAGTGTTTGGTCCCTCATTATGGTCACATACATTAATATTTATATGGTGCTCTTTCTTTAATTTTGTAATTAAACCTGAAAATTCCGACCACCAAAAATATAAGAACCTCAAACGGCTAGAAAGTTCCCAAAAAGTGGGAGGAAAGTGTAAAGAGGATCAAAGTTCCCAGAGTGGAGACCAGGGTGCTTGGGGAACCTCAGTCCTTGCTATGTGCCCTAGTCATAAATAGGGGCAAACACATAATGAAATTATAGACTGGGAAAGTACGGGTGCAAGATCAAAAGTAACAATAGAAAACAATGAAAGATGGCCAAAGAAATGGGTTAATTAGTACCCTTTTTTAGTTAAGAACCATATGAATAGTAGTATGAGACCGGGATTAAATAATTACCCAAATTATGTGATTTTGTGTCTACATTATTTCCTTGATTTGTTCACTTTTTCAAATTTACAAGTTTCAATTTCAAATTTCAAGTTTTAAATAAATCTTCAAATTTGAGTTAAATTTCATTATTTTTTATGGACATTAACTACACTTTATGTTACAAATTTTATTATGAATATCATGTCACCAATTTATTAGGATTGATCAGTGTTCAATGTTAGTAGGTTATTATATTAATATGTGAATAATGAGTTATAAAATATTTTATAATAATGAGGTGCGAGATAGATTCTAGAGTACACTACAAATCCTATAATAAGAGTGTGATTATGCATAAAAGAGTAGGTGAGTTATAAGGACTCATGTTATTACAAGATATAAGTGACATTGTGTGGTGGTTGAAGGTGAAAAGTTTGAATCCTATGTTATAGGAAATCAATACACTATATAAGCAGTCTTCTCTATTTATGATTAACATCTCAATTTAATTATATTAATTTGTTTAAAACTTGACTTAATTTATCATTTTATATTAGATTATGATTAGTATGGATATTTAAAAGGAAAAATGGGTAGTAGTATTGTAATTTGATCCTGTGAATGATAGAATATTTTTTGGATATACTTGTAACATATATTAGTTTTTCCAAAAATATTAGGATATAGTCAAATTTGTTATGGTAGTTTATATATGAGTGTACTCATGTTTTACTCTTATGGGAAGTTATCCTCTCCTAGAAATTAATTTTAGATGATCCCTAAGATCACACTTGGATGAATATGAAACATACAACTATAGGATAAAGGAAACAAAGGTTAAAATATAATCAAAATTCTCTCATCATCCACAAGCAATGGGGCCATATATATAATTAATTTTTTAAAGTGTTTTCATATTTTTTTTGGTGTGATGAATACTCCTTTGCTATGAAATTTCAAAAGGTAATTATATCTATAAGAATATTTCTTTTTAGGGAGGGATAGTAATTCAAGATAAAGTCAAAATGGATTTTTCCCCAAATACTCTAGGAGCTCTATAAATATAGAGGATTCATAATTTAGGAGCTTGAGGAATGGGAAAAAACACAAAAAATTAATCTTAGGATATATGCCTTTATGAGGGTTACAATATAGCTTAATGGAGTTATACCTGGTCCAATAAGTGTTTTCATAGATAATTTCTTTATTTTGAATATGATTCTCTTCTCCCATCTACAATCTAAGGGAAGAATGATAGGATTTATTAGAGTTCACATATTATAAGGTTAGTATACTAATATGTGAATAATATGTTATAAAATTATAGACAATCAAATTTTGTAACTTATCCTTTGGTAATTACAAGTTTGGATATCCTCCCTTGCTAAGATAAATGCTCACATTATTATTATAAAAAGTACATATCACTATATATTTCTTGAATCTTTCATCTCCACACTCTATTCTATACATAATTTGAAAAATATTAATTAATAAAATAAGTAAATCACATTTTTTATCATTCCAAAATATTTTATTTTACATCACAAGATCTTTTTCCAAAACCATATAGTATGGTTAGGATAAGGTGTATGACCTTATCCAACTTGTACAGTCTTTTTCCTTCTCATATTTTGAATTTAATTTCAATTTGAATATATTAAGTGTTTCATGTCATCTTCCTAGAGGCCATATCATGTAATATTTCACCTATAGAAGGCTATATCAGAAATTCAATATCACTTTATAATCATAATATCATATTGTAAATATAAATCTTAAACCACTCAAGGCTCGCCTAAATATTCAAAAATTAGTTGTGCATCATTTATATTAGTAACTTCTACAAGTATGAATTACTCAACCATGTTAAAGAGTATAACTTCCTCTAGTTTAGAGCATGCAAAAGTTCTAACGCCATGTCTTAGAAAGATTAAATTCTCCTCAAAATTTGTCAAGGGGTTTTAAGGAACAAAAGGGTTTAGTCTAGCAGGTGAATCACACCACTAAAATTATAGGTATATTCTCTAGTATATATTTATCCCACTATAATTTCATTAAGATATATGAGGGAACTCATAGGGGGTTGACTTAAATCACACACACTTGAAGACACACCTAGGAGAACTACATGAGGCTTGACGTCACTTAAGGGAATGTAGTACAACACTTGGATTGGTATTATAGGGTTTGAACACCAAGGGTAGTCCATCCTCAACACATACATCATATCTCCTTTTTATCTAAAGCTTTGATGAAGGGTATTGTAGGTGTATAGGATTTTCACTTTCTTGTAGGTGATTATGGGTTATACAAAAAAGTGACATATATCAAATAACATTTCTAGAAAGTGAAGAACAAAGAATATTATAGAAGATGACTATAGAAGGGTCTAAGACCATACAAATCTAGTCAGTACTATACAAATATAGGTAAATACCATAAAATAGCTGTACATTTATGCATTGACTCATTTTCTAAAGCTAGTATTAGGAATGAAGAATCTACAATATCTGATTAAATAAAATTTGAATATTCTATTAAAATTAGAAATGTAAAAATATGATAAATGACACATAAATGAAATATAAATGCTAAGTAATCTATTTGATATTTTTAATGAAATAAAATTAAACAGGAAATTACTTACCTAAATTGAACTTACCTCGCAGTGATATGGGACTGAACAAAATGATGGAATGGTGGAATAGAGCATCGTAATAAACCTTAGAAAATTGCAAAAGAGGAAGATCTAACCAAATTGGGGCACTTGAAGAAGGATAGGGGTTTCTATGGGCACTGTGGTCTAAAATTTAGGTTCCCTAGTCTACCAAAAATCTTGGCCTCTAATTCTGATATGGTATCTAGGTCTTTGTAATTATTCACCTTTGGTCAGGTGAGTGTTGTACTTAGTTTGCTGATGTCACAGTAAACTTGCAATGAAGAATAACCTACAAAACCCCATACAAAGCATCAAACCCTAAAAAAATAAATATGCAAATGAAGGGGTTAGACTTTCCTTAGATGCCACAATGGTAGTCTTACAACTGAGCACTGCACTACATCTAAGACCCAATGTAGTATTATGTGCTTTTGTGTGGAATAATGTGCCTAGGTTTCCCTAACGCCAATGACACAGAGATATCGGGCAGTAGCTAGATAAAATGCAATATGTTTGGTATGGAAATAATAGAATCCCCTTCCTATGCAGTGTGTGATGTAGAATAATTCCCAAATTAAGTCTCTTTATCTATGTAAATATTTATCCCTTGATATAAATAGTCTTCCCATAAGGTAGTATGTATGTTGTGTTTATATAGGGATCTCTTGTTCAAATTGCAACACTAATGATCTGACATGCCAACTAGTACATTAGGATATGCAAGGGAAAATTAAAAATGCTGACCTAAAATGTCAAAAGTATAACCAAGTGTGATGGGGAACAAGGCACCCCAAGTGCCCTAATCCATCTCTAGGCACCCTAGTCAAAGGCTAGTGATGAAAATTGAGTGAGTACTGACAAATGGGTATTCCTAAGACCTGATAGGAACTTTGTGAGTAAGTGACAAATGTATAAAACTGAAAAAAGTAAATACCAACAAGACAAATGACTAAACTATAGAATGGGTCATCAGTGAATACTTTTCTTATGCAAGATCCATATATAAAACAACATACTTTGCGGTATAATAATAGTAGTAAGTGTGTGATTTTTTTACCCCACTTTATGTTGGTGATTGAAATCTTGGTAACATAAATTAGTTAGAGATGCATGCCTAAGAGAAATCTAGAGAATCCCATGTTGTATAAGAACGTGCAGATGTGGTAGAAGAGTGTGTCGAATGAAAACATGTAGTATGATGAACCATGGATCAACTTGTTGATCCATGCAGCGTAACAAGAGACATAATAACATGATGAAGGGAACTAAGTGAGAGTGATGATTGTAATGTTGAATGATTGATGATTTCAAATATTATATGATGAAGATTTGATGGGGTAGGGAGTTATCAACTCCTAACACGATTGTGTGTGTATAAAAAACTAAAGGATCTGGGCGTCCTGCCACCAGAGGAAGAGTGTAGGGAGAAAGGTGTATTTTAATCCAACATTTAACTACATCCTCAAAATATCGAGCCACTGTAGATGGAAACAGATAATAATTATAGTGATTTTTGGATCCAACTATTTCAATCAAATTTGTTGACCCATATAGCAACAATATAAGAAAGGAAATGATGTCTCATGTCCCCCACTCCAAGCATGTCACTATAATATGTGTGATGGATTCCAAGTTAGGTCATCTAGAAGCAAACATGAAATGTAGAATAACTTCCTGTTAGTGCAAATCAGCAACACCCCCTAAATGACCTTCAAATCTACACCTAAGAATTGGGTCATTTAGTGTGATTACACCACATGGAATCTTTTCCCCAAGTGTGGGACTTGTAAAAAAGGGAAAAAACTCTCTAGATTAGATGTTGATTCCTCTACTCCTTTGATCATATGTATGCATGAAAATTGTAGAGGTTTAACTCAAAATCCTACTCTAATTCTGTCAAGGATACAAGGATAGAAGAGAGAAAACAAGATAAAACTAAACTAAAAAGGTGATACACCAAAGGAGAGGTGAACATATATTTCTACAGATTGACACAAATTATAAAAATGCAACACAAATCATGCACAAATTGCTAAAATTGTAATGAAGGATCATGATAGAGAAAACAACACAAGAAAGGATTGAAAATTCATTCACAGAGCTTGCATTATCATTTCCATTTTTTAAATACAGTGCATTACAACAACAAAGAGGTAGAAAACATATTGCACTCCTAAAAAAGGGTCTGATATTCCACAAATTCACTTGCCAGGGTGAACGAGGGAGCTTGCAGATCATAAAAAATGTCCAACCCTTTACAAATGAGCCAAATCTAGCTTTTAACAATGAAAACTCGAGCTCAAGAATGAGAAACGTAGGAAAAATGAAAGGAATCATTCAACCACTAACCAGATTCATCAAAATAGCATGGGTACCCTTAAAAGTTCATTCCCCAAGATTTTCGACCATGCTGGAGAAGAATGGAAGCCATACTACATTAAAAATGGTGGTTGAATGTTGGTTCTGCTCTTTTCCCCATGCCAAAGGTGTTCTTTTATTTTTATCTCACCAGAATCCATCAAAAAACAAAATTTAAGATTCCATTGTGTAGAGGACTTCAATATCTTTCCAATGACACAAAAATTGAGAAAAAATGACCTCTGGATCGAAATATATGCCCCTCTAAAGATTTAGGGCAAAATAGGGGCAAAAATCAGGTCGGTAGGCCAAAATCAGGTCAGTCAACTTACCTCTGCTGCCCCACCATTCCATCGCCACATGTCACCTCCCTATCAATGGCAAACATTCCTAGGGAAAATTTCCCTCAAAAACTCCGCCGAGCCATAACTTGCAAAATACAAGGAGTTGGAAGGAAAATTTTACCTTTCTGGAAAGGTGAAAAAATTCTCTATCTGATGTAGCCATTTCCAGATAATTTTGAGTGCTTGAAAATTGGAAAAATTTGACTGAGGCACAAAAGAAGGAAGGAATGAAATTTTAGGGGCTTATTTTGGATAACAATTTTGGTGACTCAGGGGGTTCATTTGCCTACTGGATGAAGTGACCAACTGCCTGAAGCAATCCCTTGGGCATGGAGTCATCAACTTAACTGCTTAGTGCTCTCAACTCATTAGAAATTTCTAGAAAGAAGATTGTGAGAGTAGAACATCACTTGATCTAGAACATGGCCTACAAAGATGCATTCTTGGGATGGTAAAGCTTTTGCCAAAGCACTTAGGGAAATGGAAAACTAAGCTACAAAAAAAAACGTGCACAAGCACTTGGAGGAATAAAAATCTAAGCTAATATGTACAAGGTGAAGAGTTTCCTTTCTAGTAGCAATGCTTTAGATGGATTCCATTAACTGGAATATGTAGTTCTTCACCATCCAATGTAGACAATTGGAAGGCATTGTTGTTTTTACATTTTGTGACCATGTAGGGGCCACTCCAAATGGCATCAAACTTTGAATGCCTTCCTAGCTTTTATCGGTCTGCATCCCATTTCAACACTAAATCTCCAACTTGGAAGGTTCTACCCTTAGCTTTCCTATCAAAGGTTTTCTTGATCAAGGCTTGGTCCTTCTCCATTGTTTGGGCTGCATGATCTCTAATTTCTTAGAGTTCCATCAATTCTACATATCTAACCTCCATGGGTTCAAATTCTAAAAATTCCAATTACTTCATGAGTTCCAACGTTGGAAACTCAAGTGGAATAGGTAAGATTGCCTCTCTTCCATAAACAAGTCTGAATGAAGAGCTACCGGTGGATCTCTTGGGAGTTATCCTATCATCCCATAAAGATGATTTAATTTTAGTGTACCAAGTCCTCAAATTTTCATCAAGAGTCCTCTTGATGATCCTTAATAGGTTCATGTTGGTAGACTTAGCCTGGCCATTACCTTGAGGGTAATAATTTGATGAGGTGCTCAGATTGATCCCATTCTTAACAGCCCATTTAGTTACCTTTGATCCTATGAATGCCGATGCAATATCTGATATTATAGTGGCAGGTACACAAAATTTGGTTACTATCCCCTCATAGAAGTCTAGAATGTTATATTCATTTACCTCTTTGAGTGCCACTACCTCAATCCATTTGGTGAAGTAGTCTATTTCTGTTAAAATCCACTTGTGTCCTTAGCTTGAGTTTTGCTTAATAACTCTAATAAATTCCAAACCCCATTGCATGAATGGCTGGTCAACTAAAATTGGGTGCAATGGAAGGGCTACTAATCTTTCCTTTCCTGTGAAGAATGTACAATTTTTGCATGTCTTGATCCATGCATAACAATCACTAAACACCTTGGGCCAATAATAGCCAGCTTTCATAATATTGAGGGCTATCACTCTTGGAGAAAAATTACCCCTAGCTGATCCATCATGGAACTCTTCTAACATTCTATTAATTTGATTTGTCCCAATGTATCTCATCAGCACTTCATTTATATCCTTT
The DNA here is from genome assembly GCA_019776745.2 of Taxus chinensis. Lineage (NCBI taxonomy): Eukaryota > Viridiplantae > Streptophyta > Pinopsida > Cupressales > Taxaceae > Taxus > Taxus chinensis. The sequence goes on from CM034146.1 coordinate 491,294,209, forward strand.
TTGAACAAGACACCATCAACAAGTGCATATGGGATAGCCTACAATTTGAAGTGTCTTCTCTTAGTTTTGTTCATTTCTAGAGGTCATAGGCCTATTTTTAAGAAGTGCATTATGTCTTGGGTCCAGCAAGGAGTGATCATACCACCATTCTCTTCTTGAACACCTCTTTTTTCTTGGTTGTCTTGCAACGCCAAAACAACATCCTTCCCATTGCTTGCTTCCATTGATTTTCTCAAGACCAACTGCTCAAACAATCCATTTCCTCATACCATCTTGGTGAATTTTATCTCAATTTCATACTCCATGACATGAGTAATCCACCTTGTACATTTTTTATTTAGGTCTTTATTGAGGAGGAAGTCCTTAACTCCCACATGAGAAACCAACAGTTGAACCTTGTTGTTTGAAACAAGATGCTTAAATTTCTTCAGTCTTCTAATCACTATAAGAACATGCTTCTCAATGAAGGAATACCTCACCTCATATTCCTCCAAGATTTGGCTAAAGAAGGCAATTGGATGCTCTACATTTTCTTTATTTTGTTGTACTAAAACAGCAGAAATTGTATCATCACCTCCAAATGCATAAAGGATAAAGTCTTTAGAGAAATATGGGTTAATGAGAGTTGGAGCTTGTGAGATAGCCTCTTTGATTGCCTCAAAACTTGCCTTACCTTCAGCTGTCCATTTGAAAGCCATTATTTTCTTCAACATCATAGTTATTGACTTGACAAGGGTTATAAAGTTTGGAACAAACCTTCAAACAAAATTGATTCTTCTCAAGAAACTTTAAAGGGCCTTCTTCTGAATTGGTAATGGCAGTGCTTTTATTACTTCAACCCTCTCTGGGTCAATTGATAATCCCTCTTTAGAAACAATGTGGCCTAGGAGCTTTCCTTCATGAGCTAGGAAAATACATTTTTTGGGATTCAAGGATACCCCAAACCTTCTGCATCTTTAGAACACTTGTCTCAAATGAAGGAGATGATCTGCTACACTTTTAGAAAATACAGTAATATCATCTAGGTATATCAACACTATTTTTTTGATCAATCCCTTGAACACCATATCCATTACCCTTTGGAAGGTAGCTCCAGTGTTAGATAGCCCAAATGGCATTTTCCTATATGCATAGGTTCCCCATTTGGTGGTGAAGGTTGTTTTGAACTAATCATACTCCTCTACTATGATCTGATTATACCCTGAATAACCATCTAGCAATGAAAAACTCTCAGAGCTAGTAAAAACTTTCAAAATATGCTCCATAGAAGGAAGTGGGTAATGATCCTTGAGGTATTCTCTATTAAAATCTCTGAATTCTACACAAAATATGATTTCTCCACTCTTCTTTCTAACTGGAACCAATTTTATTACCTAGCTTGAATGCTTGATGGGAAATACGATACTTGCCTCTATTAACTTATTTAATTCCTTCTTCATGAGAGGCTCCATGTGTGGATTGACCGGCCTTTGTTTTTTTCTGATGGGTTTAGCACTTGGATCTAATTCAATTGTGTGTTGAGATAGCTTGGGATTGAAACCTCTCAAGTCTTCATAGCTCCAAGAAAATATATCTGGTAACTCTTGGCAAAGTTGCATGAACTCATACCTTTCTTGTTTGGTTGTCACTTTACCAATTTGAAGTGATTTTCCTTTTCCCACTGAGATGGGCAATGAATCTTCTCCCTTGACTTAGATGTTTACTTTCTCTTTCCTAAATTGATCATTAGGATTAAAGATGGACTCCAAAGTGACAAGTCATTTTGGTAGTTTGTTGGTTCTCAGCTATACCACTTGATCACCATATTGTTCTTCTAACTTTTCCTAATTTTTTGATGAGAACTCAGCTTCTTCTTGCAAGAAATTGATGATTTTTTGGTCACTTTCAAAAACTTGCCAACTTACATTATTGTCTAGCACTGATGGCCTTACAATTAGATGAATGTTTGGCTGCACTTTATCTTCCTTGATACTCTCCACAACACCAAAGGCTGCTCCAACTACTACAAGCCTATCAGCAGCTTGGTTTTCTTTCCTAGGGATGGAGTTGATGCCAAAGCCTTCAAAATCCTTAATGAGGTCCCACACCCTATTCTTATAACTCTTGATCAGGTCATTTTTGGTAGCATGTTGTCCTTTAACTTGATTAACAATCAATTCAATGTCACCAAAGACTTGTAATTTTTTGATACCTCTTTCTTGACCAATGCAATCCTTGTATCAAAGCTTCATATTTAGCAGTGTTGTTAGAACATGCAAAATAAAATATAAAAGTTGAATAATATTTAATGCCTTAAGGTGAAACAAACATAGCTCCCCCCTTACACCTTTTCTACTTCTTGATCCATCAAAGAATAGTTTCCATACCTCATTGTCATCTTTATGGTCTGGCTTGGTGATGCTAGGAATAGGTTGATTTTCTTCATGCATGCAATAAAATCATAGTTCAGATTCCTTTATTTCCTTGTAGGTATCAAAAGCATGTACCTTGTTTTCCCATTCATCAAGAGTCAAATCTGGGATGCTTCCAACTTTGGTGTCAGTTTCATCGACACCTGGATAATCCTCTTGATCAAATGTGGAACAGTTGGCATTGATTGGGCTTGGAGTATGAGGCTCAATGTGAAATTTTTCAATAGGTTCAGACCTGATTATGGTCTTAGTTCCATATCTTGTTCTTAACAACATGTGTGACCAATCAGTAGACAAATAGCCTCTAATTCTAGCTATGAAATCCCTTGACAAACAGAGGGAAAAAAGTGGTGGTAAATCTATCACTGAGACATCTTACAAAACAATGACATTGGGGCATGCATGCAAAGTGAGGCTCAAATATTTAATTAACCCTACTATTATTATTATTGTCCCATCTAGTTACACCACCCCTTTAGATATGAATTATATTGGAGGCCCAACTGATTAGCTATTTACTTGGGCATCACAGAATTACTTGCCCCAGAATCAATCATACAATTATGTATTAGTTTATCCCCAATGATTAATGAAACATAGAATGGAGGGGTCTTCAAAAATTTACCTTGTTGTCCTCCAAGCTTCCCCTCAAGCTGAGCGGCATTTGTGAGTACCTTCTCTTGCATATAAGCCTTCTGAATTGAAGTTGACCGATTCTTCATGGCAGCTTGTAGTAGATCCCTTTGGCCTAGGATGGATAGTGATTCCCACAGATATATTCACATTTGTTCAATGATGATATTTATGGGGATGAAACATCTCTTTGCTTCCCCTTAGCCTACACATTCTTTTCTTTTACATGGGCTACAATAGTTGTCATTTGAGCTGGTCTAGAAGGTGGCTTGAGTTGTCCTTGCACATTTGGAATTGCATTCTGTTTACCAACACTTTGTGGAGTGATGGAAGATTGTGGATCACCTGGAGCTAATGATTTCCCTTCACCAATATTCCTCTTATTTGACTATGTGTTAGCTTCTACATTCTGAGAAATTGTTTGATTCATACCACAAAAATCTTCAGCCTGCCAATTCACAAGTGTAGTCTTACTTGGAGTTTTATTTTGCTGAGATGTTCATTATTGTTGGTTTGTTTCTTGACTCACCTCACTCTTTATGCTAGTTGTTGTCACCATAAAATATTGGTTTAAAGCACCATTGAAGCAAGTATATTGGTTGTGAGGTTCATTACATGGGAAACACCAATCATACTCTTGAGCTATATTATTTTACACTGGCACTAAGGCTTTAGAGGTAGATGCAACATTGGGGTTATAGCGCTGAAATGGTCTATTGGCAAGAGGTCTTACTTGATTTTGATTTGCAGCTGAATTGGATGGCCTATTAGGCTGATATGGTTGCCTATTAGGCTGAGTTTGAGACTGATAAGAAGGTCTAAAACTTTGGGCTTGCTACCTCTTGAGTGTAACCAGCTCATTGCTTAAATTTTGTAATTGTTTCATGACTTCTTGAAGTTCATTTGAGGCACTAGAGGATGAAGTAGAAGTTTCATTTGAACTCTGATTTCTAGGAGTGGGAATAGGGGCTAAAGTAGGTGCTTGACTAGTGCTTTGGCTTTTCAAGTTTGGATATAAGGGCATGGGAGGCCTAGGCACTAGTTTACCAGCTTGGATCAAATAATTTTCAGTCCTAATGGAAATGTTATAAGCTGTAGGTATATTTGTACCTCCCATGGATTGGATTAACATAGAAATATCAAAATTTAAAGCTTTGAGATAGTATAAGAAATCACCTTCAGCTGTTGGCCTTACTGCCACTGGGATTCTATCCCATGTCCTTTGAAATCTAAAATTGAATTTTGTCAGCTACTCATTGGGAGCTCTCTTGATAGTTGTCATTTTTTCCAATAGAGACAAATTATCTCCCTTTTCTCCAAACTGCTCATGGAGAGCTATGCACAACTGGTTCCAATTTTGGATAGAGCCTACCCCAAGACTCCTGAACCATTGCAAGGATTTTCCTTTGAATGAAGATGCCAATAATTTGACAACAATTTGCATCTCAACAATCTCATGGATTGCACAAACATTGACAATGTCTTTGACATGATCACTAGGAGTGGTCTGATTTTCCCCAGTAAAGTATGGGATGTTCTTCAATGTTACAATTGGAACTGGGTTTTGTACTTTGAGAGCAAGTGGACTGCTACTAGTGAAGTTTACATAAGGGTTTTTTTGTGCCATTCTGATTGGCCTGAGAACCCTTGTTGATTGGGTGAAAGGTCTACCAAGTGGAGGATTTGATAGAGTTATATTTGGTGGAGATGGAGACCTTTTAATTCTTCTTCCCCTCTCTCTTCTTCCTGGGGATAATTGTAGGTACTCAAATAATCCCTATTCTCTATCTCTTGACCTTGTTTGGATCCTTCTCATGAATCTTCAAACTTAGACTGCTGAAATCAGTTGATTTATCTCTTTGGAGTCGCTAGATGTGTAAATTAGGGATATTTTTAAGCAAGAAACTTACAAAAAATACAAATCAACTTTGTTGTAATGAACATGAAGACCTCTAAGGTCCCAACAGGTGTGCGAAAACTGTTATTCCAAATCAGCATCACCCCCTAAATTACCGTCAGATCTGCACCTGAGAATTAGGTCATTTAGTGTGATTGTACCACATGGAATCTTTTCCCCAAGTGTGGGACTTGTAAAAAATGGGAAAAAAATCTTTAGATTAGAGGCTGATTCCTCTACTCCTTTGATTAGATGTATGCATGAAAATTACAGAGGTTTAACTCAAAATCCTACTCTAATTCTGTCAAGGATATAAAGATAGAAGAGAGAAAAGAAGATAAAACTAAACTAACAAGGTGATACACCAAAGGAGAGGTGAAAATCTATTTCTACAGATTGACACAAATTATAAAAATGCAACACAAATCATGCAAAAATTTATAAAAATGTAATGAAGGATCATGATAGAGAAAACAACACAAAAAAGGATTGAAAATTCATTCACAGAGCTTGCATTGTCATTTCCATTTTTTAAATATAGTGCATTACAACAATAAAGAGGTAGAAAACATATTGTAGTCCTAAAAAAGGGTATGATATTCCAAAAATTCACTTGCCAAGGTGAAGGAGGGAGCTTGCAGGTCATAAAAAATGTCCAACCCTTTACAAATGAGCCAAATCTAGCTTTTAACAATGAAAACCCGAGCTCAGGAAGGAGAAATGTGGGAAATATGAAAGGAATCATTCAACATCTGACCAGACTCATGAAAATAGCATGGGTACCCTTAAAATTTCATTCCTCGAGATTTTTGACCATGTTGGAGAAGAATGGAAGCCATACTGCATGAAATATGGTGGTTGAATGTCGGTTCTGCTCTTTTCCCCATGCTAAAGGTGTTTTTTATTTTTCTCTCACAAAACTCCAACAAAAATAAAATTGAAGATTCCATCATGTAGAGGACTTCAATAGCTTTCCAATGACACAAAAATTGAGAAAAACTAAGTTCTAGATCGAAATATATGCCCCTCTAAAGATTTAGGGAAAAATAAGGGCAAAAATCAGGTTGGCAGGCTGAAACCTAAAAATTTTCCCCTTTTTTGAATTTGGAAAAATTCCCCAAAAATCTCCACACCCCACCACTCCGCTACCATGTGGTGCTTCCCCATTCATCCACGCGTTCAAATGGACATTTTACACTTTTTTCAATTTTGGAAAATTTTCCTAAATTCCTCCGCTAACCCACCATTCTGCCGCCACGTGTCATCCTCCTATTCGCCCGCTGAGGCGCGCTCAAAATTTTTCCTTTGCACTGCCAACCATTTTGGACAAAAACTAAAGTTCTCCCCGTGCCCCTGACCTCTACCAAGAATAGTACATGTGGCACTTTCCTATTGGTCCACGGGGCTTCTATTAAAACTTTCATTTTCTCCTTGGCAGCCCTGCGGGCCAATTTTTTCCCTTGCGCCCTTTACAAATTTTGGCAAAAAGAAAAGGTTTATTCTGCCTCTCCGACTCCCACTAGTTCCATGGAAACATGGCACATTTTCATTCGCTACGGGCCTTCAGTCCAAGATTTTTCCTTTTTGTGCCCCGCAAATCATTGGAAATTTTTTTTGACTTACCTCCACTGCCCCACCATTCTGTTGCCACATGGCACCTCCCTATCGATGGCAGACATTCCTAGGGAAAATTTCCCTCAAAAACTCCACCGATCCATAACTTGCAAAATATAAGGAGTTGGAAGGAAAATTTTACCTTTCTGGAAAGGTGAGAAAATTCTCTATCTAATGAAGCCATTTCTAGATAATTTTGAGTGCCTGAAAATTGGAAAAATTTGACTGAGGCACAAAATAAGGAAGGAATGAAAGAAAGTTAGTCAAAATAAACAAGGGGCTTATTTTGGATAACACTTCCCATGTTAGGTCATCTGGGAAAGTAATGAATGTAACTCCCAAGTTAGGTCATTTGGGAGGCCGCATGTAACTCCCAAGTTATGTCATTTGGGAGGCCGGATGTGTTGTATTGTATCGATTGAATGGTATGCTTTTGATTGTAAAAAACTTGAACATATTTGATTGGTTAATCAATTGTTTTTTTATTGTTTTAATCATAGATATATTTTACGCTTTTGTCCCCGGGTTAGGTCATAAGGGGGAATAAATAGAAAATGATGAAATGTCGCATGGTGTATTAGTAAATGTTCAAAAATGATGAATTATAAGTGTTGAATGATTACATAGTGGTGTAAGGGTAATTATAATATGAACCAAATTATATACCCCCCTTTTGGCTAAATTCTGAAGATAATGCCACAAACGTGATAGAAATCGGAGTAAAAATTCTCAAGATATTAGCAAAATTGTGTGGCATGTATAAATTGAGTAGTGAATGTGAAGCATGGCCATAGTAGTGTAAATAATGAAAAGTGACTATAAATAGTAAAGTGAAAAAGTGATTAGTCAACTTATTTATCTTTTGCACAAGTTTGAGAGTGATCTCTGAGTGTATAGGGATGCCACAAGTTAGAGCACTATCACCTAACTATTTTAAGATGGTAGCGATTGTCATATCATCACGTACAAAGACAAGGTTGGTAAGTACGATTTGTTTTCAAAAAATACGTGTGTAGTAGTCATTTCTGGTGATTTTTTTCAAGTTATTGTAGTTTTTCTTAGCATTTAGAACCTAGACAATAGTGGTGAAGGTGTTAGTTGCCTTCGGGACAGAATTTCCCAGACATGGGCACTAGTGTCCTACTCTTGGGTGCCCCAGTCCTGCTTCTGGGCATCCCTATCTATAAAGTCTAATTTTTGTGTGAAGTGATGTAAATGTGAAATTTGATGTGAATTGATGTCATAAGTAAGAATGTGTGCATTTATATGGTATTCTAACACTATGTTTGGTTTTGTTTTGTGGTGTGTAGAGGGATATCCATTCGAGGGAGTTTCATGGTGGTTATCGCTTAAGTACGTTACTCGGGTTGGATTTTTCAAATGATGATTTGGAGGTTATGAACCATGGTTTCCTACGGCACAAAGTGAGGAGGGGGGATGTGCCCCACAATATTTCGATGTTGACACATTCATGTGAGAGATGGTGCAGGGACACCTATACATTTTGGCTACGTATAAGTGAGATGACAGTTACATTATAGGATGTATACCACATACTATGATTACCTATTATTGGTGAGAGGGTAAAGGTCATGGATGTGAAGGATATGGAGATACATATGAGATTTTCTAGGTAGTATTTTGTGGGGATTTGAGTGCCTACCGAGGCCCATATTATTTTGGATGTGATTTTGAGATCATGAGATCTACACTTGCGAAAATTTATAGCCATGGTAATTGTGTCATCAATTGCAGTAGAGGGAGGTGGTGTGGGAATATTATATAATATGCATGATATTTTCCTCTGAAGAGAGGAGCAGAGTACTAGGTATTCCTAGGATCGATGTTTGTTAGCCCACCTGTATAGGGATATATACAGATTTACACATGAGGAGCATGGAGGTAGGATTAGAGATACTACATTATTACATGTATGGGACTACGAGCATATAACAATATTGAGGCCATTCAATGGTCCATTCATTGGTCATTGAGTAAAATACACAACACGTCATGTGGTTAAGCGTGATGAGAGAAATTTAATGGATAACTTGAAACAAGTGTAGAAGATTGAGGTGTAGACTGCCGAGGAGTAGGGGAAGGATGCTTTTGTGATTTAGTAGGCTGAAATTTCCTGTGAGGAGGAGATGGAGATCATGTATGGTGCTCAACTAATGGAAATGGAGAAGAACTAGATGATTCAACAATATTAACAATAGTTGGAGGATCTACAACATGTGTAGCAATGAGGTCATGTTCTAGATCAATAACTCTATAGCATAGAAGTGTGAATGATTCACATATGTCATATTGCAATCTTTGTTTTAGCACAAGAATAAAACCATGAAAGAAGATAAAATTATTCTCTAATTCTATAGGTTGAAATACTAATTGTTGCATACAAGCATTATCGTAAGATGTATTCCGTGATAGGTTTTATTTTTTCCTGATGTAAAGTAGGTAGGTGATCATATGTAACTCGAGGGCCATTGTTGATGATAAAGAAATGAATAAAAGATTATTCCATATCACAATAAGTGCTAATATATCCAAATGGTAGATGATTATACCATTGTAGAGTGGTGTTCGCAAGACTATGTCGAAAATCTTTAAGTAATAAGAGATCATTAGAATATGAAGCCATAGCCATACAGTAATTCTTGAGATGCAAGTATGGGTTTACAGTACCATCAAAACATGAAAAGGTAGGGATGATAAAATCATTATTTAATGTTGAGTTATGAATCTTCTTAGGAATAGGGTTGTCATGCAATGAATTATTATCAATGGAAGCATAATAAGCCCTAATTTCTAATGTGAGTGATTGAACATGATACTGTAAATAACCAAAAACATGTATGCAAGTGAGGATATCTTGTGGAAAAATAGTAGAGGATGGAAATATTGTGTTAAGAGGTTATAAATTTCCATTATGAGTAATCATAATGATGTTTAGAGGATACATAGGAGATTCTGTTGCTAAGGGCACACTATATGTAGGTGACGAAGAAGTAATAGGTAATGGAGAGCATGGGACATCCATAGAAATGGTAAGAGTAGCATAAAAAAATCCCTAGGAGCTGAAGTATCAAATGGAGATGTGATGATAGGAGGGCATGAACTAATATATGGAGATGGAGTGATAGGAGGATATGACATGGTGGGAGAATATGAATTGATAGATGGAGATGAGTCATGTATATTATTAGATACAACCTCAGAAGAAAATGAAAATGGAGCAGGAGATTCACACTTAGCAGTATGTAAAGTAGTAGACTCGTGACTATCAATTGTTTCATCACAATTAGAGAGAGACTAAGATATGAAAATTTCATTAAGTGTATCATCAATTGGATCATCAACATAGTTTGAAGGTGTATGTGAGCTAGTATGTGATGGATCATTAGAAGAATTATCAAAAATAAGAGAAGCATGAGATGCAACTATATTATTGGTCTAACTAGGAGGAGAATCAATATGCACATGTATACTATTGTCAAGAACAAACATGAAATTAATAAGAAAATCAGAAGTAGGATCATGGATAAATATATAAAATTGTGTACATTGAGTGAATCTCATTGCATTAGAAACAACGCTAATAGTATAATTGTGAAATCTAGTAGGCACATTGCATTCATTGGCTAAGAGTTTTTTTTGAATATAATTCAGTTGTAGTTCCCACATTCTTATAGCTTTAGTTATTTGTTGGTTCCTTTATGCATAGACATGTTTTGACTGAGACTCTGATATATTTTAGAAATTATGCTATGTTATTTATCTTCATGGACATTATGGTATTTTGGGCACGTAGCGCCAATTGGACTAGATTAGTATATTGATATATTCCTTATGATGTTGATGACACTAACAAAGTTACATGTTAGTGAGATTTATTGGTTAGATGTTGATTTCTTGTACTCGATTTAATCAATGATATAGTCTTCTGGATTTAATAATGGTAACTCATGCTAGCATAGTTGTATGTCATTGTAATTATATCTATGGATGATTCATGGTGAACTATGTGTATAATTGTATGCCTTGCACTATCAATTGTATAATGATGTTAGGATATTATAGGTTTGATTAATATTGTGATGAGTAGATGATGTTTATTGTATTGGATAGATGCGGTTAATGTGTGCAATGAGTGTGCAGGTGACAAGGTATAGGAGATCGTGCATTTCAGGGAAGCTACATAATTGTGCACAAGTGGCACATGGGCTAAGTCCTAACCATGCTAAATGTTTGAGGCCTTAGAATAGATGTATTAATTGGGCACCATGAGTGAACCCTCAATTGTAATGTATTTATGTCTTGTAAAGTTAATTATGTTTAGAGTGTGTTTTATTTAAGTAAATTAGTTAGGGGTTTAATGATCTCATATTAATTTAAGTGATGGTTTTGGGTGTGTGTGTCTTGGTATAAGGGATTGGGGGCCACATGTGAACCTTGGGTGGACCCCGCACTCTCTACCCTTGTGGCCAAGTGTGCCAAACCCGAAATTGGGCTATTTTGAGCATTTTTAGTGACCCATTTTTAGTTTGGGAGTTCACTTAGCATGAAAATGGACCCTTGGACTCTACCTAATAGGTAGGGGGGCTTATTTCCAAGGTTTGGAGGGAGTTTCCCTCCCATTTTCCCTTCCTTTGGTCACATCCATGCAAGGTGGATGGGGAAGTGTGTTTTGTTAAAAGTTGTTCCACTTTGTTTTAATTACATTTTTAGTATTTTGGGTGTTTAGGGCTAAAAGGTGAGTTTACTTTTACTTATTTAGTTTTGGAAATCTTTGACTTGAGGAAGGGGGGGTGACACATGTCGCTTTCCTATTAGTGAGGAAACTTTTGGGTTCATCTTGATATTCTTCCTCATGGTGAAGGAAGGGGACTTTTCCTCATTTTTTTGGACTTGGAGAAAATTTTGGGGAGCTTGAGGATTGCTTGGACAAAGTGGGAAAATCTTAGAGTCTTGGAAGCTTGTAGAGGTAGGATTCTTAATCCTTCTTTCCTTGTTGTTGCTTGTATTGATAGCTATGCATTTGTCAAAAATAAAGTGTGTGAAATTTTATATTGTTAAGCTTGTATGAAGAATGTAGTCTTGGTTGTTCTCTTTTGTTGTTTTTTTTTTGTTGTTGTTTTGTTTTACTCTCCACCATCATATGGATTGATGGTTTTTGGAGAATGTAGGGGAAGAGAGAGGGATTTCCCTCTCAAACCTCATGGTTTGTTGGTCAAGCCATGAAGGTTCCTTCTCATCCCCTCATATGGTTTGAGGTGGGAGAAAGATTCATATGGCTTGAATATTTCCCCATTCTTGGGAGGAAACCCATTGGGTTTGAAAATCATCCTAAGAAGGATTTCATTGATATAAAGGATAAATAAGGAGGATGAGTCTTGGGAGAAATAAGGAGGTTATAAAATATGTATTTGGTGTATCCTGTGGTTGGACACTCTTGTTTTTTGTGCATCTTATTTCTTTTCTTCCCCATTTTTGTGAGGGTGATCTTATTTCTCCTCATAGTGTTGTCTCATCATGTGTATTATATCTAAGTGTTTAAATGTTTCTATGTATTCTTGTTGTGTTTATCCCCTTTATACTTATGCACATTTTTGAAGTTAGTTCCTCTCTCCCATGGGCTTAGGGGAGGCTAACATGACTTCCAACCATGGAAAGGCATGTGATGATGCCTATTTGGTTAGGTGGTAAACAAGCCATGTCTCTTGATTTAGAATTCTTAGAAGAACACTCAAGTTGGAGACTCAAGGATGAAGTTTAGTTGGAGTTGTGACTTTTGTTTCTTTTATCCTCAAAATCATTGTAAATATTACACCTCATTGTAACTATGTTTTATATGGCTGATTTTGGATAGCCTCATCTTGTAAACTTATCATATTGTAATTTGAAATTCTTGTAATACCATATGTATCTTTTGTTTTGTAAATATTCTCTATTGTAAAAATATTAAAAAAGAGGGAAAAAGGAAAGATTACAATATTAAAATCATGAGTTCTTTTATTTTTTTTACTTGTCTTCATTTAAAAGGGTTGATTTGTGTGAAATCTACATTATCTAGTTATGCATTACATGTTAAATCTAAAATATTTAGTGTGTTTACTTTTAACATGGAAAAAAAATTGATGGCACTACATTTGGTATCAGAGCCGTGGTTCAAACACACAGAATCTTTGGGTAATTTATGTTTTATTTTATTTTTATTGTTTTGTAATAAAAAAAGAGGGAGAAAACTAATAAATGTTACAAAAATTTGGAATACTATTTAGTCATTTCATTTGAAGGAAATTTAGTTATGCGGAGTTTGATATTAGTATTGGAAGGAAATATTATTATTTTGAAATGTATCTCCCTTGGTAAACTATTATAGATCAAGATATTAATTGAAACCAGATTTAAATGCATTCCTATCTCTATATGATTTTTTTAGAAATCTAATTTATTGTCACACTAGGAAGTCACACCTTTCTTCTTATTTACAAAAGGAAAGGGGGGGGAAATTTTAACACATGAACTTTATAACTTGTAATCTCCTCTCTCTCCTTAATATGTGTGATATGAAGATGTGTGTGTGTGTGTATATATATATATATATATATATATATATATATATATATATATAAAGTTTTATTATGAAATGTTCTTACAAAGCTATCCTTTATTTTATACATACCATTTAAGTTATATAAATTTGAGTGTAATAGTTCAGAAATTATTATATTTATTGTTATATATATATATATATATATATATATATATATATATATATATATACACCAGATAATAGTAATAATAAAATAATAATAGCTGTAAATTAGTTCATTAATTATTATATATATAAATGTATATATACTATACATACATATTAATAAACATAGGTTTAAATCATCAAAACAAAATAAATAAATAAAAATAGACAAAAAAAAAAGAGAAGGCTGGGGAGGGGATGAACCCCCTCCCCCCCCCCTATACCATATTGTTAGCGTCATTGTCCCCTGCGCCACCCCCTGCAGACCCCTCCATGCTGCCCCATCCACCACGCACTAGTCTGTAACCCCCCCCCCCACTCCACTATCACTGCCACTCCCTCTGCTGTCACCGCTTGCAACCCCCCTTCCCCATGGCTTCCTCCCTATGTTGTTTGACTCCTCCCTGCCACGTTCCCTCGTCTACACCCCATCTTCCTCTACCCACGTAGCCATCTACTCTCCCACTCCATGCAGCCACCTATTTTTTTTCTTTCTTTTCTTTTGTTCCCTCTACCGTTACCCCAGGATACACAGCCAGTACCTTGCAGCCGCTTTGCTACTAAAAAATAGGAGGGATGAATTTTACATTCGATCTATCAATAAAATAATTGCTAGCAATAAATCCATAATGTAAAGGGATGGTTGAGCATCCATGAATCAAGTCTCCATGGATCCTCCACCCTAACCTGCACAATAAAACAAGAATGAAATCCAAATGAAAAGAAAGGAAAAGATAAAGTTATGCTAGGGAAAAATTTTAGGGAAAGATGAGATCAAGGGCCAAAATTCTATTTGATCCTAGGGCCCTCCTTCAATCCTACTTTTCTTTAAGACATGACATTTTAATGGGATTGGAAATTAATTTAAGAGGGGTATGTGGGTAAAATAAATTAAAAAGAGGGAAAACAAATTAATTAAAAAGGGAGAAGACTAATTTTTCCAAGGGGTGTAGACCTTGTGACCATAGTGTACTTAATAGAGTAAAATAATTAGATTATTATTAGGCTAGTGCTTATTTGATTTTAGGTAAATTATTAATTAATATAAATTAATTATTAATGGGAAAGGGAGGAGCATTAAATTAGTTAGGTAATAATATTTTTATAATAAATTTTTTTAATATATATATGATAATAACAATAATAATAATAATAATAATAATTTATAAACCATTTATTTTATTTTATTTTTTTTACCTCAGGTACAGGATGGCACCCAAGAGGGGATGATCAACTAGAGGCTTAGGACATACTACACCTACGTAGGAGCCGTCGGCACAAAAATTTAGGCCTAAGATATTAGAGGCCCTGCAATAACTGATAGGTATTGTGCAGTAGTGCCTTCCACCACTGTAGGCACCGAGAGAGGAGGACATTCAGTTAGGAGATGAGGAGTTGATTGGCGAGGACACACATTTATAGCCACCTGAGCATGATACCCCAAGATGAGAGAGGTCATGTAGCCCTTCCATCCTTGAAGAGAGGATGGCCTCGTTCTATCATAGCCAATCACACAGCCTCAAGGGACCATTTGGAGATAGGTGACCCCTTTCACCTGTTAGACCACATCGCCAGGATTGAGACACTGGCAACGTGATTCGAGACCTTCTTTGCCTTTAACCACCTACTTACACTAGTTCGATAAATGGAATTGGGGCAGAGTCCTGGCTCCTTAGCTTGGATAGCTTCTTTGGCTTGCGCTCTCATAAGAACAATGTCAAAGTCAGGTTTGCCATACACATCCTCTGAGACACAGCAGGAATTTGGTGGAGAAATGAGGAGCAGAAGCTCCATTTGACTTGAGAGATAGTGACCTGGGAGATGTTTGAGGATCAATTCAGGGCTCGCTATATGTCATAGCATTTTGTATAGAAGAGGATTGATGAGTTTCATGACTTATGATAGAGCTCTGACATAGTAGTATAGTATGAGAGTAGGTTCTTGGATCTCTTGCAGTATGTAGGCTACCTGCAAGATGAGAAATTACAGGTAAACAGGTTCATTCAGGGCCTGAATGTAGATATAGTAGGAGCAGTTAGGATGTTATCTCCTCCCACACTTGAGAAGTTCATTGAGAAGGCCTACTTAGCTAAGGAGAATAGGACCAAGGTGTAGGAACACCGAGATAGGAACAAGAGAAACTTCCAGGACAAGATTCAGGAATTTTAGAGTCAAAGGACATAGGGTGCAGTAACACCCCCTAGAGGAGGATTTTGGTCTCCTCCAGCAGTACCAAGAGCTCCACCACAATCACTATAGTAGGCACAACATCAAGGACACCAGCATTAGAGTGGTAGACAGACTTAGAGATTTCAACGAGGTGGATCTAGAGGTGGTTTTGGTGGATCTAGGGACAGGAGGCCGGGTACTCATCACTCACAGCTATCCCACTCATAGCAGTCTGCTAGGGTTGGTTCGGCAGGTTCAGTTCTCCAGAGTACAAGAGGGACCCCATCTCAGAGGGGTATAGGAGGATGTTTTATTTTTGGGGCTCTAGACCATTATGTGTGTATGTGTCCACACAATCCCACTACTATGGATATGTAGAGAGCTCCTAGATATGCGTAGATGGTGGGTGACATGGGATGCACCCATCATGTATATGCAGTGGTTGAAAACCACCAGGCTGAGCATCAGGCCATAGTCATTGAGGGTACAGGTATTATCAGGGGTATTTCTATCTCAGTACTTTTTGATTCAGGTGCTTTAGATTCTTTTGTATCTCCTTCTATAGTAGACCAATGTAGGCTAGTGGTGGCTAGGCAACCAGATAGTTGGCAAGTTGAGTTGGCCTCTGGGGCTAAACTCTCCATGGACTTGTATGTGGAGAGTTGTGTACTTGATTTGGGAGTCTTCTCCACTACCCTTGACCTCTAAGTTATTCCTTTAGGATCCTATCAGGTTGTTTTAGGTATGGATTGGCTCGAGGATCATCGAGCCAAGGTGGATTGCAAAAATAAGGTCATTGAATGTCAAGATGACCTTGGGAGTGCAGTTGTGATTTTAGGTATGCAGAGACCTATTTCCTTGCATATGATCTCAGCTAAGAAACTAAAGCAGAGCATGTGTAAGGGTTGTTAGTTGTTTGCTATCACCATCAATGATCATTCAGACAGTACTCTAGAGCATTCACCCCTTGATGATCATGTTGTTTTGAGGGAGTACGTAGATGTGTTTCCAGGTGAGCTTCCAGGCTTACCACCTAGTAGGGAGGTGGATTTCACCATCGATTTAGTGCCTGGCTCCACACCAATTTCTAGGGCACCCTATCAGATGACAACTTCAAAGCTTCATGAGCTCAAGATTTAGTTAGAGGAGTTGTTAGAGAAGGGTCTCATTCACCCTAGTGTATCTCCTTGGGGAGCGCCAGTCATATTTTTGAAGAAGAAGGATGGTTCTCTCAGGCTTTGTGTAGACTTCAAACAGCTCAACAAAGTCACAATAAAGAACCATTATCCACTCCCTAGGATTGATGACTTATTTGATCAGATGTGGGGAGTGAAAGTGTTCTCCAAAATTGATCTCAAGTCAGGCTACCATCAGTTGCGCATATCAGATGCAGATATTCATAAGACAACTTTCCACACACGTTATGGGCATTATGAGTTCACTGTTGTCCCCTTTGGTTTGACCAATGCAACAGGTTTCTTCATGAGCCTCATGAATGGAGTGTTCAGGACCTTTCTAGATCACTTTGTTATAGTGTTCCTTGATGATATTTTGATATATTCTCGTTCTGAGGAGGAACAGGAGGAGAATTTGCGACAGGTGCTTCAAGTTTTGAGAGAGTAGAAGTTGTTTGGGAACTTGGAAAAATGTAGCTTCTTTCAGACAGAGATTCAGTACGTAGGGCACATTATTTCAAGAGAGGGTATCTCTGTAGATCCCTCTAAGATTCAGGATATCATGGACTAGTCAACGCCCACATTAGTTACTGAGGTGAGGAGTTTTATGGGTTTAGCAGGTTATTACCGTACGTTTGTACAAGACTTTTCTAGAATTGCTCACCCTATTACTTCCCTTCAGAGGAAAGGGAAGAAGTTTGACTCGTCAGAGAAATGTGAGTAGGCCTTCTAGTTGCTTAAGGAAAGATTAACCATGACACCTATCTTAGCAGTTCCAGACTCGACAGAGGATTTTGTTGTTTGCACCGATGCATCACTAGAGGGTTTGGGAGTAGTTCTTATGCAGGAGCATTGAGTTATTTCTTTTGAGTCACGTAAGCTCAAATATTATGAGCTTAACTATACTACTCATGACTTAGAGCTTACAATAATGGTCCAAGCTCTTGTGCATTGGCGACATTTCCTTTTGGGTAGTCCCTTCATGTTGAGGACAGATCATCACATCTTGCAACATATCTTCTCACAGCCGAACCTTAATGCACATCAGCAGTGTTGGATGGAGTTCTTATGTGAGTATGACATGGACTTGTAGGATATTAAAGGAAAGGAAAATTTCATCGTAGATGCTCTTAGTAGGCAACGACATGTTCTTAATTCTTTAACACTGCAGTCAGATTTGAGGGGCAGGATTCTTCGGCATCTTCCTAAGGATAGGTTTTATGAGGGTGCTAGACAGATGTTGGATTCTCAGGGTTCTTTTAAGGGTAGATATTCAAGATGCATGTTAGAGTCAGATGGTTTACTTTGGTTCCATAGGTGCATTTATGTTCCTAAGGCAGGTGATCTACGTAGTTTCATCCTTACTGAGGCTCATTGAGCCCCATACGTATCACATCCAGGAGTGAATAAGATGCACGCCGATCTGAGAGTTATATTATTGGCTGGGTCTTTGTCGGGACATATCATATTTTGTAGCATGTTTCCTTGAGTGTTAGAGGGTCAAGGCAGAGCATTCTCACCCCGCAGTACTCTTATACCCTCATGATATTCCTGAGTGGAAATGGGATGTGATCTCCATGGATTTCATAGTAGGACTTCCTATGTCCTCTTATCGTCATGATGCCATTATGGTCACTGTGGATAAGTTGACCAAGGTTGCACATTTCTTGCCAACCAAGGTCACCTATAATACATAGGCCATCACCAAAGTGTTTATGGAGGACATTGTTAGATTGCATGGGATCCCGAAGATGATCATCAATGACAGAGATACCATCTACATTTCATTTTTCTGGAATTCTTTTCAAGATGCCTTGGGTACACAGATTAATTTCAGCTCACCATATCATCCAGAGATAGATGGGTAGATAGAGAGAGTTAATCAGGTTCTTGAGAACATGTTGAGGATGTATGTGATGGACCAGAAGAAGAAGTGGGAAGATTATTTGCATTTAGTTGAGTTTTCCTACAACAATAGCTATCATAATTCCATTGGTATGGCTCCCTATCAGGCTTTGTATGGACGACCTTGCAGGACACCTTTGAGCTGGGACAAACTTGATGATAGGATTATTCTGGGGCCAGCCTACCTTTAGGATTTAGAGTAGCAGGTTGTTCTGGTTCGACAGCGTCTTGAGCAGGCTAGAACATGCCAGAAGGTGTATACAGACACCAAGAGGATTGATCGTCACTTCTCAGTGGGAGACAAAGTCTTCTTGAGAGTTCATCCACATAAGATTCCAATCCGTTATGGAAAGGGTTCTAATTTATCACCTTTTTTGTGGGGCCTTTTGATATCCTTGAGGTCATCGGTCTAGTTGCCTATCGCCTAGCTTTGCCACCATGCCTTACATGGGCCCATGATGTATTCATGTTTCTGTACTTTGTAGATATGTACCTGATGTCACTCATGTTTTGGATTGGTCATCATTATAGGTAGAGGATGGAGGAAAGTGGAGACTAGATCTTGTACACATACTAGAACACTGGAGGTTGGCCCTTTGGGGTCGAGATTTGGACCAAGTTAGAGTGCAGTGGGACAGATATGACGAGACATCAGCTACCTGGGAGGATGCTACACCACTGAGGGCTAGATATCCCTATCTCTTCCAGTGACTTCTAGGAGGAAGTCTAATTTTATGAGAGGGGGATGTAGTGCCCACATTTTTATAGCTTCAGTTATCTGTTGGTTCCTTTATGCATAGACATGTTTTGACTAAGACTTTGATATATTTTGGACATTGAGCTATGTTATTTATCCTCATGGACATTGTGGTATTTTGGGCACATAGTGCCAGTTGGACTAGATTAGTATATTGATATATTCCTTATGATGTTGATGAAACTAACAGAGTTACATGATAGTGAGATTTATTTGTTAGATGTTGATTTCTTGTAGTCTATTTAATCAATGATATAGTCTTATTGATTTAATAATGGTAACTCATGTTAACATAGGTGTATATCGTTGTAATTATATCTGTGGATGATTCATGGTGAACTATGTGTATAATTGTATGTGTTGCACTATTAATTGTATAATTATGTTAGGATATTATAGGTTTGATTAATTTTTTGATGATTAGATGATGTTTATTATATTGGACAGATGCGGTTAATGTGTGCAATGAGTGTGCAGGTGACAGGTTATAGGAGAATGTGGGTTTCAGGGCAGCTACGTAATTGTGCATAAGTGACCCATGGGCTAAGTCCTAACCATGCTAAATGTTTGAGGCCTTAGAATAGGTGTATTAATTGGGCACCATGAGTGAACCCTCAATTGTAATGTATTTATGTCTTGTAAAGTTAATTATGTTTAGAGTGTGTTTTATTTAAGTAAACTAGTTAGGGGTTTAATGATCTCATTTCAATTTAAATGATGGTTTTGGGTAAGTGTGTGTGTGTTGGTAGAAGGGATTGGGGGTCACATGTGAACCCTTGGGTGGGCCCCACACCCTCTACCCTTGTGCTTAAGTGTGCCAAACCCGAAATTGGGCTATTTTAGGAATTTTTAGGGACCCCTTTTCAGTTTAGGAGTTCCCTTAGCATGAAAATGGGCCCTTGGACCCTACCTAATAGGTAGGGGGGCTTATTTCCAAGGTTTGGAGGGAGTTTCCCTCCAATTTTGCCTTCCTTTGGTCACATCCATGTAAGGTGGATGGGGAAGTGTGTTTTGTTAAAAGTTGTTCCACTTTGTTTTATTTACATTTTTAGTATTTTGGGCGTTTAAGGAGCTAAAAGGTGAGTTTACTTTTACTTATTTGGTTTTGGGAATCTTTGACTTGAGGAAGGAGGGGGGGTGACACATGTCATTTCCTTATTGGTGAGGAAACTTTTGGGTTCCTCTTGATATTCTTCCTCGTGGTGAAGGAAGGGGAGTTTTTCCTCTCTTTTTTTTGGACTTGGAGAAATTTTGGGGGAGCTTGAGGATTGCTTGGACAAAGTGGGAAAATCTTAGATTCTTGGAAGCTTGTAGAGGTAGGATTCTTAATCCCTCTTTCCTTATTGTTGCTTGTATTGATAGCTATGCATTTTTCAAAAGATAAAGTGTGTGAAATTTTATGTTGTTAAGCTTGTATGAAGAATGTAGTCTTGGTTGTTCTTTTTTGTTTTTTTGTTTTTGGTTTTTTGTTTTACTCTCCACAATCATATGGCTTGATGGTTTTTGGAGAATGTAGGGGAAGAGAGAGGGATTTCCCTCTCAAACCTCATAGTTTGTTGGTCAAGCCATGAAGGTTCCTTCTCATCCCCTCATATGGTTTGAGGTGGGAGAAAGATTCATATGGCTTGAAGATTTCCCCCATTCTTAGAGAGGAAACCCATTGGGTTTGAAAATCATCCTAAGAAGGATTTCATTGATATAAAGGATAAATAAGTAGGTTGAGTCTTGGGAGAAATAAGGAGGTTATAAAATATGTATTTGGTGTATCCTATGGTTGGACACTCTTTCTTTTTGGGCATCATATTTCTTCTCGTCCACATTTTTGTGAGGGTGATCTTATTTATCCTCATAGCTTTGTCTCATCATGTGTATTATATCTAAGTGTTTAAATGTTTCTATGTATTCTTGTTGTGTGTATCCTCTTTATACTTGTGCACATTGTGGAAGTTAGTTCCTCTCTCCCATGGGCTTGGGGAGGCTAGCATGACTTCTAACCATGGAAAGGAATGTGATGATGCCTATTTGGTTGGGTGGTAAATAAGCCATGTCTCTTGATTTAGCATTCTTAGAAGAACACTAGAGGTTGGAGACTCAAGGATGAAGTTTAGTTGGAGTTCTGACTTTTTTTTCTTTTATCCTCAAAATCATTGTAAATATTACACCTCATTGTAACTATGTTTTATATTGCTGATTTTGGATAGCCCCCTCTTGTAAACTTATCATATTGTAATTTTAAAGTCTTGTAATACCATATGTCTCTTTTTTTGTAACTCTTCTCTATTGTAAAAAGATTAAAAAAGAGGGAAAAAGGAAAGATTACAATATTAAATTCATGAGTTTTTTTTTTTACTTGTCTCCATTTGAAAGGTTTGTTTTGTATGAAATCTGCATTATCTAGTTATGCATTACATGTTAAATTTGAAATATTTAGTGTGTTTACTTTTAACATGGAAAAAAAATTGATGGCACTACATCAACATAATAACATTGCTATAGAGGAATGTGAGCTCAAATATAGTTGCCTCATCATAAATGGGATTGATAATAACTTGAGGCATGATGAGCCAAGAAGGAGAAGATCTATCCTTAGACATTAGGGTTTTAGTGAATCATAAGGAAAATGTTCTAATCTATGGGGTCACCAAAAAGATTAAATAAAATCTGAATATTTTATTGAAATCAGAAATATACAACTATGATAAATGACACATAAATGAAATATAAATGCTAATTAATTTATTTGGTATTTTAAATGAAACAAAATAAAAGGGGAAGGTAATTACCTTAATTGGACTTACCTCATAGTGATATGGGATTGAACATAATGATGGAATGACACAACATAGCGTCACAAAGAGCCATAGAAAATTACAGTGGAGGTAGATATGACCAGACTGGGGCACCTAAAGAGGGATAAGGGTTCATGTGGTTTCTCTAGTTTAAAATATAGGTTCCCTGGTTTGAAATCTAGGTGCCCTAGTCTACCAAAAATATTTGGCTCTGATTTTATATGGTCACTAGATTCATTGATGTTTTTGTAAACCTACAATGAAGAATCACCTGCAAAACCCATACAAAGCATCAAACCATAAAAAATAAAGATGCAAATGAAGGGTTCAGACTATCGTCAGATGCCACAATGGTGGTCTTACAACTGAATGTTGCACTATATCTTAGAACCAATTTAGTTTTGTGTGCTTGTGTGTGTAATAATGTCCTATGTTACCCTAGTTCCAATGACGTAGATATATTAGGTAGTAGCTAGATAAAATGCAAGATGTGTGGTATGGAAACAATGGACTCCCCTTCCTAAGCAATGTGTGATAGAATAATTCCCAAATGCAGTCCCTTGCTCTATGTAGATAAATAACACTTGATATAAATAGTCTTCCCATAAGGTAGTATGTATGTTGTGTTTATATAGGGATCTCTTATTCAAATTTTGACACTAATGACCCGACATGTTGATTATTACCTCGGGAGATGAGAGGGAAAACTGAAAAGACCTACCTCGAATGTTAAAAGTATAACCAAGTGTGACAGGGACAAGGGCATCTAAAATCAAGACTAGGATTCCCGAAGTGCCCTAATCCCTCTCTAGGATCCCTAGTCAAATACTAGTGATGACAACTGAGTTAGTACTGACAAATAGGAATTCCTAAGACATAACGGGAATTTTGTGAGTGAGTGACAAATGTAGAAGAACAACAATATTAAAGACCAACACGAAAAATGATTCAACTGTGGAATGGGTCATCACTGAATACTTTTCTTATGAAAGACCCGTATATAAAACAACATACTTGGGGATATAATAATAGTAGTAAGTGTGTGATTTTATAACTACAATATCTAATTAACTTTTTCCACCTATATGCACACCTATATATTCTCTATTTCAATCTATAAAGAAAGGTATTCATATCCTCTTATGTTTTGTGATATCTTTATATCATTTTATCATTATTGCAACTATTAATGCATTATTCGGATTATGCATGGTTAATTATAAAATAGTAAAATTATAATAATCTCCTGTAAAGAACCCTTGCCTCATATGTATTGTTTTTAAACATGACATATATTTTTAGGGTGTAATAGATTTGGTTAACATGACCCTTGAATTCAACATATTCTTTAAAAATTAGTGTCCTTAGGGTTTCATTTTTTGAGTTTGCATATGCTTTACCTTTAAGCCATTTCGGTACAAAAATTGACTTATTCATTACATCAATGAGCATAGTGATATTTCTTCTCCTACTCACAAGTATCTAATCATCATGGCATTTTATCCACCCCATGTTTCTATATTTTCTACTATATTATATCATAATGATAAATAATTTCCTTTAGATCAAGTGGAAACCAATAGTGAACATTCTTTTTATTATGATCATGATGTGGAACATAATGTTGACTAAGACCAATCTACTGTTGTATCTCACTTTATTGATCAAACTCATGAGAACCATCATCATATTCATCCTTTTATCAAAATTATTCTTACTACTAAACATGTTTGTGATCAACTATCTAATGAAATGAAAATTATTTAGGATTCCCCCTCCTCCATCATCCAATTTGCATATAAATACTATTCCTACATATATGGTGTTTATTTCATTGGGGGAATTTAATATTCCGCTTCGTAGTGTATTTTATGTCTATTCCTATGACCAATACTATTCTTATATCTCCAATCTATAATTATAGTGGTTCACATTATTCTTCTTCTAGCATTCAATATATTGAATCTCTTATTCATTTTTTGCAATCTCAAATCTTACACTTTCAATAAGGTTATTTTTGTTTTTATCTTGTAACGAATTCTAATAAATTTATTCATAAACCATTTACACTATAAGGGGCCCTTTCCCATTGCCTATCAATTTTGTTGCTTGTAATATTCATATCTATGATGGAAAGGGTGATCTTGTAGAACTCATTCATAGGTTCCATGTTTCTTTCTTGGATTATATTGACAATGATACAATTGTTACCAAGATATTTCCTCATGATTAACTAAAATGTAAATATTCTAGTGTAATATAATTTTATAGGAGCAGTAAAATATCTAAATAAATGAAGTAATAAAATATTGAATTGATACCCAAGAAAACTAAGCTAGCTAATATGAAACCCTAATGTCCAAAAAGGGATAATAAATCCTTAGTTGATTCAAAGATGTCACAAGATTGTCTCAAAATGTGCACCAAATGAACATGAGAAGGAAATTGTTACACAATAGCCTAAGAAGATGCAAATATGGATTATCTTGGTAGACTAGGGTGCCTGGAAAGGGATATGGGCACTCATGGGTACCCTGGTCTAAGATCTGGGCACCTTGGTCTACGGGAATGGCCAAGAAACCTCCCTTGGAGTATCAATGGATGTTCACCTGTGTTCACTTCCTATCACATGAATGATGTTGTGTGATCGCTAAAGAACTGGTAAACCTTGTTAAAAACTAAAACATTGAGAGAGGGGTGATTTAGTGCTCAATTTAAATTTTACTCAAAAAACCAACCTTCAATCTGATTTCTAAATTAAGTAACAACACACATTAAATGAATTGGAAATCACACACAAGAGAGAGAGAGATGGGAGTATTTAAGTGGGAAAAACAAATTGGGAAAAAACTAATTGAACCAAAATACTATATGCCAAATGGCTAAAAATGTGTTGAGCTACAACTTAACTAATGAAGCTACAACTTCAAATCAAGCTACAACTTTCCAGAAAGCTACAACTTCCTAATTATAATGAGAAACAACTTAGTGTGTACACAAAATATAATAACTCTTTAATTAGGATTCAAACACATCTGATAGTGACCCTAAATTTGTAATATGATCTTCTTTGACTTACCTATAATTTTATCAAAAACTTAAAATCTTTGTCCACGTGCTATCTTACTATTTGAGGTATTCACTTACCCTTCTTGGATTTCTAGTTCAAATATTTTTTTCTCCAAGAATCAACACTCACCATGCTCATATATGTCATTATCAAAACTAAAGTCTTCAAATCCCTTCAAAACTTTTTTGTCTAAGTCTAAAATAGGTTTTAGAAATCCCAACTTTACTTTGTCAATTTATTAGTTCAACCATGTCATTCTTACACATATTATTCTTCAACATACCACATACATCAGATTTTGATATTGATGATACACTTAACAACTCAAATTTACCTCATTAATTGATAGTATGCTCATACATTTTACTCTGTTTTGTTTTTATACATTATCACATTAACATCTTCCCATTGTTTTTACTTTCTTCAACTTAATTGTTTTTATTTCATAAAATCCACACCTTAATTCAAGACCCACACAACTATTATCCCCACTATTTTTCCATCTCCCAATCACATTCACCTTATCCACTCATACTTCTTTAATCTTATCTATTTGAAAATAACTTTTTAACTTCTATATGGCATATTTACCTTTTTTGCCTTTTTGGATTCTTTTTCACAACTTGAAATACCTTGACTCCTCATATTCAAGGTCTTTCCTTATAGGAATCGAGATAAGAATGAATTCCTTCCCAGTATGAACTGATCAATAACTCTTCAATTCCTTATTCTCATCGAGTAAGCTTCCATAAGACAAAAATATGCAAGCTTTTCATGTTTAAGGCTTCACTAGGGTTATGAACAGTTAGGAAGACTAATCTTCCTAACTCTACCTTGAGGTACCACTTAAGACATTAAAAATATAAGAGAATGTTAAAAATTTTGTGCCAAACTTCTTTTGATATCCATTCAAGCATATTAAGACATTGAACCACTTTCTTGAAGAATATTACACTCAAACTATCAACTGTGACATTTGACCAACACACTGTTGAAAAATTCCATAACTATTAGGAAATTTTGAGATGTCAAACTGATTCAAAGGCATTTTAAAAACATTATTTAACTACTCAACATTTTTTGGAGGGATTTCAATGAAGTTTAGGATAATTTACTTTGAAGAAAATTGCATTAAAATAGTCAAAAGCCAACTCTGCACATAGATTCACGAGGTCCTTAGCACATAGTCACTAAATTCTACCTCATTCCATTATGAAATCATTTGATTTATTTTGCAGCATGATTTTTTTATCACTACAGATGTCTCCAAAAAAATTTAGAATTTTGGTTGGGTAATTTTCGATAATCTAGAAAATTCCCCATAGAAACCCTAGAACTAGGGTATTGTGCATCGTGGAAGCATGAGGGGCATAAAAAATTGATATCTCTATCATTTTTCAGTGAAATTTGAAAATTCAAACTAATGTAGACTTGTGAGAACCTTCTCCATCTTCTCCAATCAACATTCAATTCTAAAGCATAGCAAAAAATTCCTAGAAATAAAAAATGTGCAGTACCAGTTGTGAAAGAAGCTTGATTGGGTTTGTAAATAAGGGCTTTACAGTATGTTTTGATATTTTAAGGAAAAACTTCTTATTTGAATCCTTTATAACTCAAAAATATGTTTCAAGACATATACCTATATTATTTGTTAAAAAAAATAGCCTAGTCATGTCACGATAGTGTTGGAGACACAATAAGATAGTTATGAGACTTGACTACTTACTTGCAACCTATCCTTCAACCTATTACTTCTTCACCCTTGACTCTTAAATGGAATTATGTCAAACATGTTTATTCTTCTCTTGTCACAACCCACAATATTTTGAAGGAGTATACATTCAAACTGATTTTTCATGCTCCTTTATTAACACAAGACATTAGACAAAAATAACACATTTCGAGGAGATTTACACTTCACCATTATAGCTGGAGGTTCCAACAAGTTATCTTTCTCATGTAGTTTAATTTCAACACATCAGAGACACTTAATTACTTTTCCAATATCATCTACTAAGGAAATGCAAGCTTGGAGGCTTAAATTATGACTACCCATACATAGTCTTACACAAAAATAATGCCAATATAGCGCAGTCCACCCTGAAGTATAATGGAGTCATCATTTTGAATTAGATGAGGTCTCTTATGATTCTAAGAAGTGTATTTATCTTTCATTAGTGACTTAGAGTTCTAAAATTTAGAGTAAGCCAATCAACCCAAGGAGCCCTGGAGAGAGAGAAAACATTGATAGAAAAATGCTCTTAACTTCCTTGAAACTTAACCAATTTACTTCAAACCTTTTACAAAGTTTCAAGCTTGGAATCATATCTAAAAATTTCTTCTATTATTTATCTGAAGAATACTTCATACTTTTTCTTGGGTGCTAAGAAGATAGATAGCTTAATTTACATTTTTCAATCAACCAGTTTTAGAAAAACTAGCATAACTTTGACATAGCTCTTTAGAATTTGATGAAATTTGGCATGAAGCACTAAAAATCACCCCTATACATGGATCCATGAGTTTATTTTTCATAAATATGTTTGTATTCTTCAAAAATTTCTCAATTACCTCATCCTACACTAGGAATTCTCACTGATAGACACCTACTTACATGTCATTCCACTCTTCCTTTGCCATCAATGCCATGTGACATAAATGACAACACCAAAAAATGAAACCGGTTTAAACAATATCCCTCTTTTTCATTGATGGCAACAAGAAGAAACTTTGATGGCACACTAACAAATTTAGAAACTAATACACTAACAAATTTAGACATGCAAGACCATGAATTCAAGTTTCTGGCACACTCTCTCCCCCTTTGACATCTGTGAAAAATATGCACAAGAAAAAATATGATTAGCCTTAAAGATAAACATAATAAATCATGCTCATACCTTAAAGCTCTCCCAATGCTTATTTCACTAAATGTGGACATATTTCAGTAATCTGGATTCCAATATTACAAGTATTGGAAGAATTCCATCTCCATTTTTATGTATATTAGATTTCATTTTTGGCTATACTCGATTCCATTATTACTATTATTGGATTCTAGTAGTAGCAATATTGGATTCCAATATTGTCATTATTGGACTTATTCGAGTTCCAATTTCACTATTATTAGATTCTAATTTTGTTATTATTAGATTCCAATTTCCCTTTTATTGGATGCTAATTTCACTAAATCTGGACATATTTCAGTAAATCTGAACTCCAGTATTACAAGTATTGGAAGAATTCCATCTCCATTTTTATGTATATTGGATTCCATTATTACTATTATTGGATTCTAGTAGTAGCAATATTGGATTCCAATATTGTCATTATTGGACTTATTCGAGTTCCAATTTCACTATTATTAGATTCCGATTTCGTTATTATTGGATTCCAATTTCCCTTTTATTGGATGTTAATTTCACTGCTAATGGAATCTAATTTATAAATCCCAATTTTTGGATTTCAGTTTCACTATTTTACGATTTAGATTTTATTATTATTTGATTTCCCCACATAACCCTTACGGCCACCAACTTACATAAGCCAAGCATTTGCTAACTTACATAATCCAAATGGTTGCTAACTTACATAAGTCAAGTGGTTGCTAACTTATATAAGCCAAGTGGCCACTAACTTCAAGATAGTGCGTAAGTGATTGTTTTCATTTATACCACATATCAATCTTAATATCATCATACATATACGACTATTTATGCATACCTTATTCAAATCAATAAATGTTGACGTTGAAAATATTATCCCTGAACATCCTTGAATGTTGTTCAATTTGATGCTTGTTTAGACGTTTTTCATGATTTTAGATGTAATATACTTTCAAATATTTTATAGAACTGACATGTGTGACTCATATATTTAAAAGGTGACCGTCAATTTTTATATACATTTATATAAAAAAAATTTGTATATAGAGTTTAAAAAATTAAAATTGTCATTTATAAATTTTGTAAGTAGTGTATAAGTGCGATTGGTCACAAGTCTAAGTGCCAGCCTCGAGTCACACTTCTCTAGAATCACATTTTTAAGTGCAAGAACTCACACTTCTAAGTGTGATTCTCGATTTGCACTTCTAATTTCTAGTCTTGACTCGTACTTATAAGTGTGAGTCTTGATTCGCATAGCTAAGTATGAGTTTTGATTCGCACAGCTATGTGTGATAACTCACCTATCAAACAATTTTTGGGTAATGGTAATTTTTCAACATTGCCCTTCAAAAAAACAAAATAGTGTTTATTTATACCAATTATTTTGTATAAATTTCATTATTTTTAATATATATTGATGTAAATTTTTATAATTTATATGTAAATCTATATTAATAATTTATAGTTAAATATTAAGTATGTAATTCTCGTGTGACATTTATTACAAATTTTTGCAAGTATCTTACGTCTAAAATCAACAAAAAGGTCTAAACTGGTGTCAAGAGTCGCATGTCAAAGTACAAGCACAAGAAAAAAGGAATTTATTTTACCTAAATTATATAAGGGATTTTATTTACTGTACAAAAATTATAATATTAAATTCTTACATTAATTCTTTACGATATCAAATGCAGTATTAACGATAACCATTTTGTAAGGAAAAATGCTAATTAATGTTGTTGTTGCATATACATTAATTAGCCATTAAAATGAGTTATGTAAAATTCACCATTTAAAAGTACATGTGCCATTCAAAATGTGTGCACCTTTAGGAGCATGTAAATGTTGTCAACCATTAATTAGTCATTTAATGTAAAGAAATGTAACATCATATGTGTGCCCTCTTCAATTCGCATGCTAATGAAATTGGTGGTTGGATTTTTTAGTTACATATCACTATAAATAGATAGCTTTTGAGTTTATACTTTTAACATTTTCCTTTCTGTTCTCTTCGTCAATACATAAGCTTATTCATCAATAGAAAAATCTCACTAGGGAAAGCATCAAAAAATTTATGCTTGATATCTGAAGATGTTTTAATTTCCTCTCCATGCCAAAAATTGGTATGTGTTCTCACCTTCATCCCCTCAAAATTTACGAAATTATGTTAATGTAAAATTTTCCATAGATTATTAGGGCTTATATCCATGTAAGGATTTTGTAGATAATTAAATGGAAGAAAGTTTTTTAATCAATATTTTATATAAGGTAGTTTGTTTTATCAAATAAATAATTTTGAAATATAGTAAACATTTTTTATAACAGTGAAAGAGGACAGAGTGGAGCACATATTGACAGATAAATGATGTAAATTAATCAATAATAACATGAGAGGAAAATTTACAGAATTTTTAAAAACCATAACACCTATCAAGAACTTTTTTGTTGTGTTTTGAAAAAGAATCCTGGTGGTATGAATGGTGACTCAATTTACGCAATAAAAAAATTGAATAATGGAATCAATTTATGGTCATGGTGGTGCGCAAGAATCAATGAACAGATGTATTTGATAAAATGGATATTATTTTTTTGGCCTTATTGTTGTCCACAAATAGTCCTGTACTGCACATAATCAGTAAAATTCAATGGCTACGACGTCATTCACATTGTCAATGACAATATTTTAGAATATATTCATGTTAAGAATGAGTTGAAATTTGATGTGTTGGTGTTTAATTACAATGACCTATTTGCAAAAAATATATGGTAATGCAAGAGTAGAGGAACCAAATATATTTTGGAGAACAAAAGAACGAATACAAATTTGTGAAAGGAGAATTTGAGGAACAAAGAAACTTTAAGATGTTGCTTATTATATTAAATAGAAGCACCACTACTGCTACTATGGAAGAAACAACTATCCTCAAAACTATTCACAAAATGTAAATTTTCTTTTTTTGGGTTGTTCTTATGTGGATTTTTGTATTTTGCTTCCTACGGGATTTCTCTCTTCTATGCTTCAATGTCATATTCTCCTGTAAGGGCCTTTTTGTAAAAGGACACGGGTCCTTTCAAAACCCCAATATTCATCCTTATACAAAAAAAATGGATATAGTAGTTGTACATCAAAATATGTTGTTGTGGCATAACCTAGTAGACTCTATGATGACAATATCTTACTTTATTTTTTTAAATCCTATTAATCGATAATATCCAATTGTTAAGGTGTCACATAAGCTAGCAGACACTAAGCTAAAAATAATATTATTTATCTTGTTAAATTCTAGTGGTCCATAAGCTCAAAATATTATATTGTGGAATTATTAGGTTACCTTAGTGGGCGCTAAGCTTAAAACATCTTACTTTATTATCTCCTACCTTATGCAGGAATTCTATACCTTTCATTCAAACAAATAATTTCTCCTCAATCCACTAATCAAAATAAAATATTTCTATAACTTCTCAACTTTCTAATGTTTATATTTTATTTAAATAATTTTTTAATCTACAAAGCATTTTTATATTTTTCTTTATTTTCTAGTTAGTACTGATTTGACAAATATGAGGCCTTGTTGCAAAAATGATTTATTTTATTTAATAAAAATTAAAATTCTAAGAAAGACATTTGTCCAATCTTTCAATAATATATGAGATTTAGAAAAAAATATATTATTAGAATATTCACTGTATTTAATGTTTATCCAAAAAGGAAGATATATTTGCATGATTGGACAAGTGGCACATCCAAAATAGTACACTATTCATAAAAATTAATAAACTTTATTTTAAAAATCACATTATAAACAATTCTAAATTAAATCCCATCCCACTCCTTACATATTTTTTACTATATTTTCTAGTAAAAAATTTTAATCTTTGCTTTATCCCTATTTGGAATAAAAATTAGATTTGTAATTTAAATTTTATAAAACACAATTTTTTCTATGTTTGTATTAAATTTTTTAACAATAATTTTTTTATATAAATTATATTGTGTTAAAGACAATAAAAATAATACTATTATTATTTACTAGTATTGTGATAAATCTTTTAACTAATTTATTTCGGCTATTCCATTTAATAACAAACTTTTGTCTTTATGTAAGCATGTTCAAATTGTAAAATCATGGTGTTTTTTTTATTGCACCTGAAAAAATCGATCATATTATGTATTTCAAAATTCCACCCATATAAGTAATATTGAATCTGTATAGATGGAAGGGAACAGAGAGGAGCTTTTGAATCTGTTTGAGAGGGAAAGTGATGGAAGGGAAATCCCACCTAGATCAGAGGATCAATTGGGAAATCTTGAGGAAGGTGAGATAGATGGGGACGTTGATTAAGAGGATAGGAGAACTCCCAAAAAATCTCTAGATTCATGGTCGAATAAATTTAGAAATGGTGGATCAGCCTTGAAAACCCAAAATTTATTTCTCCAAGCCATTAAGGAGGTTTATGGAAGCACTCTAGAAATCCCTGACTTACTTCTGCAACACACTACTGAAAAAGTTAAACAAATCACTGGTGGTGAAGCTAGTAGGTGGGAGACCCAATATTGACGTTGTTAGAAGATGGGCTAAACTGAATTAGATCCCATTAGGTCACTTAGAGGTAAGTGATCTTTCTAATGGTTTTTTCCTTTTTAGGTTTAATACCCAAGCGGATATGAAGAAGGTTCTTGAAGAAGGACCCTAGTTTTGGGGAAAATATGGTTGGTATCTTAGGAAGTGGGAACCTACTTTCAACCTGGAAAAGGAAAATTTGAACCAATTTGCTATTTGGATACACATGCCTAACCTCCCTTTAGAATTTTGGTATGAAGACATTTTTAAAGGCATAGTGAACGCCTTGGGTTCTTTGGTCATAGTTGATAATGCTACTAGGCAAATGACTAGACTTATCTGTGCTCATTTTTTTATTTATACAGTTGCAGATAAAGATATTCCCAACAGTATCAAACTAAAGTCATGTCTTGGGATTTGGGAGAAAAATATTGAAATGGAAAGCTCCCCTGAAAAATTCTCCAAGTGCAATGGTTGGGGTCATTCTTCCCAGAACTATAAGTTCAAGGTATCCAAAATATATATTCCTATGCTAGGAATTGAAGGTAAAGGGGAAAAAGGGAAAGGCCTAATGCAAAGTGTAGCTGATCACAAGAAATATTTTTCCAAAGAATCTGAAAAATTCTCTACTCCTTTGAGAATAAAGGAAAAGGTAGTAAACGAAACTCCAATTAAATCTGCCACGAAAATGGAGGAGGATGGTTTCACCCTGATGGTCAATAGAAGGAAATTGAAATTTTTGTCTTTGTTGGATTCTAAGGTAGGAGAAAAAATGGAAGAACCTATTAAGGATTTCATGAAGGGTAGGAAGATAGATATTTTTTCCTCTAAAGGGAATGAGGAATCTCTCAAGGCACTGGCTAAGATTGAAAAAAAGTTAAAGGAAGTTAGGAAGCTGGGGGACTTTGGGTTGGAGGAAATTTTTAAGGAACAGAGTAAGGGGGAAGAAAATACGGGGCAGAAGGTAAGTCGGAATTCCCATGCAGGTGAGGAGTTGACAGGGAGAAATTCTTGTAACATTTCTATGGAAGAAATGGTGAATATTAATATGTCCCCAATCAAGACAATGGAAGAGAAGAAAGAACAAATTACATTAGGAAACAAAGTAACCTCTAGGGAAAAAAACCCCTCAGGAAAAAGAAAAGTAGATTCAAAAGGAAAAAAGGGGGAATCCTCAATATCCTCTCCTAAATCTCAGGAGTTTGAGAATCCTATAAATGTGGAAATTGTTAGTAGTAAAAAAGGCAGGCCTAGCAAATTTGAATCAAGGAAAAAAAATACCCAAAAGGATATAGATTCAGGGAAACAAATGTGTTTAGACCAAAAGGTATTTAAGAAAAATAAACCCAATATGTGGAAATGAATTGCATCTCATGGAATGGTAGAGGGATTAATAACCCTATGAAATGGAGGATTCTCAAAGACATGATTGAAAGATAGAAAATTGATGTGTTATCTGTTCAAGAAACTAAAATGAAAGAAGAAATTTTTTTAAGTTCTTGCAAGTTTTTTTGGAATAATTCTAAAGTTTTTTCTGTTAGTTCAAAAGGAGCCTCTCGAGGTTTACCTATGGTGTAGTATCCGGCCCGCTATGAAGGAAATCTTTTGGTCAAAAGAGATCATCATTTGGCGGTGAAGATGAGAGATGTTGAAAACATAAATGTATGGTTTTTATCTAACATTTATGCTCCTACCCTTCATAAAGAAAGGAAAAATATTTTCCATCACCTTATTTCATTTAATCATTCCATCAAAGGTTTTGGATGGATTTTCATGGGGGATTTCAATACCCCTCGGACTCTGGGGAAAAAAAGGAGGATCTAAGGAGTTTACACTAGGCATGGAGGATTTTAATGATTTAATTACTTCTTCACAACTCCATGATATTGATCTTAAAGGAAATAGTTTCACTTGGTCTAATAGAAGAGTTGGAACCCAACATATTCAAGTAAGATTAGACAGGGTTTTCATCTCGAAGGAGTGGTTAATCTAGGATATCTCTCTTTTCT
Organism: Taxus chinensis; assembly: GCA_019776745.2. Lineage (NCBI taxonomy): Eukaryota > Viridiplantae > Streptophyta > Pinopsida > Cupressales > Taxaceae > Taxus > Taxus chinensis. The sequence continues at coordinate 491,328,848 of CM034146.1, forward strand.
TTCTTCCCCGGATAGGGTCTGATCATAACCCTATTCTCTTACAAATCAAGATTCCATCTAGAAGAAGAATGCCCTTCTGTTTTGAGAAGATGTGGCTCCAGAATGAGGAACTATATGACCTCATTAATGACTGGTGGAAACTGAAGGTTAAAGGAACAACTATTTATAGACTTTCTAAAAAACTCTAGAATGTTAAAGGTCACATCAAATCCTGGAATAAAAAATATTTGGAAATATCTTTCAGAAGAAAATGGAAATTAGAGTTGAACTACAGAACGTTCAAAGAAAGAGAGAGAGTTGGGATTCCGAGATGGATATAGAGGGCCATGAAAAGGAATGGTCCCTTCTTGTGGAATACCACAACATACTGGGCAAAGAGGAAATCTTCTGGACGAAAAAATATTGAATTACTTGGCTAAAGGAAGGGGATAAAAATACAAGATTCTTTCACTTGTCTACTTTAAAAAGTAGAAGTTTCAACAGAATTAATAGAATTAGAAATGAAGAGGGTGTTATGGTGGAAGAAAAATAATAAATAAGTGAAGAGGCTATTTCCTTTTTCCATAACCTTCTAACTAATAATTTTGATCCAAATTTGAATAAAGAGCAAGAATTTTTAAAGTGCATTTCTTCGTTGGTTTTAGAGGAAGATAATTTGATGCTTTCAGTGATCCCATCAATGGAGGAAGTGGAATTCATTATCAAAAACCTCAATCCTGACAAGGCTCCTAGGCTAAATGGCTTCCAAGCCTTCTTCTTTCAACACTTCTGGGACATAATTAAAAAAGATGTCTTTGAGGCTGTGAAGGAATTTTTCAGATAGAAAGTTATGCTAAAAGACATGAACTGTACCTATCTATCTTTGATCCTGAAATGTGGTAATTCCATGGAATTAAAATATTTCAGACCTATAAGTCTCTACAATAACTCCTATAAAATCTACACAAAAATTATGGCTCTTTGTCTACAGTTGTTACTTCCCTCTATCATTTCAGAACAATAAGGGGGTTTTGTCATTGGTCACCAAATCCGGGATGGAATCATTACAATCAAAGAGACTATTCACTCAGCAAAGCTTAGCAAGAAGGCTTCTTTATTTTTAAAACTTGATATGGCCAAATCTTATGACAAGGTCTCATGGTGTTTTCTTGATAAAATCCTTGAAAAGTTTGGTTTTGATGTTTCCTTTAGGAATTTGGTTAAGTCATGTATCTCTAATGTCTAGTTTTCTATTCTCATTAATGGGTCCCCCTTTGGTTTTTTTCCTAGCTCTCAAGGTCTGAGGTAAGGGGATACCATTTCCCCTTTCCTATTTATTATTTTGGTAGAAGCTTTAAGCAGAAGATTAAATGTTGAAACTGAAAATGGCTTTCACAAAGGGATTTCCCCAGTAAGGGAGATGGAAAAAGTATCACACTAGCATTTTGTTGATGACACTTTCTTGGTGGGGGAAGATTCTGTCGCTGAAGCTAAGAAAATAAAATCACTCTTAGATGACTATATGGAAGTGTTTCGCACAGAATTTAGTTCTGGAATAGAGTTGCTTCTATCCTTTCATTCTCTTGAGAAAAAGATAAGGGTTAGGGATAGGAGGAATACCTGTTGAGTGTTGGGAAGGTGTGCATGTACCATAGAGAGATTAGATCGATTGTGAAGAACTCCTTTTTTTCTAGGAAGGACTACCTGTAAGTAAGAATACAAGACCACCAAATCTTAGTTAGACAATAAGTGAGGGAACTGCCTTAGGCCCAGGAAATATTAGACTTCCTTTCAAAGGTGGTCAGTTCCCCTTTTAATACGAATTAAAGCAAATGATAACAAAGAACTACAAGATACTACTTACTAGTTCCTGATGAAGATACAGGTCCAAGGAATGTGGTGGTGACAGTAAGGCTTAGTTGGGATGATTCGGTATTGGAAAGCAAGCTGATGAGGTTATCCTTAGTCTTTTCCAATGCTTGGACAAGTGTGACAGCGATCTAGTTGCTCAGTTACAGTCTTCGGCTCCTCCTCTTCTCTGCAACCTCTTCTATTTGTTTCACTTCTCTCTCCCCTACCAAATGAATTCTGGATCCTATCTTTTTGGTTGGGGAAGGTCATTAATAGGGAACCGATGGCGGTTATGTAACTGACGGTGGTCGAGTAGGAACCTATGTCGGTTAGGTCAAAGTGGCTATTTTTAGTAAAATAGCCATCTTTCCCTCCTTTTCTCCCCAGGGATCAGTTGTGGGCTTGGTCAAGTCATTATTAGGCTCGTTTTGGTGTGGGTGAGGGGTAATGAGTCATGGGTGTGGGTCTGGACCAAGTCATAGGTCTTAATTAGGTTGGTTTAGGGTTAGGGCTAGGTCACGGTGAGGTGGCGAGATGAGGTGGCAGGGTTGGAGATGTGGATTTATTAATTATAAGGTAATTAATAAATCATTAGGTGTGTAAGGTTTAGGTGGTGAGGTAGGGTTAGGTTGCGGGACGAGATACGGGGTACAGGGCATTGTAAGACCCAAATTTGGTGTTTACATTTGCCCCTTGTTGTCATGTGGCTTGTATTTTAAAGCTGCACTGACAATAATAAAAAGTGGTTGCCCCAGTTAAGGGTATAGGTAATACCCCTCAAAGTCTATCACAGATGGAGGCGACATGAAATCAGGGATAGGGTTGATAAAGGGTAAATGATGGTGAGATGCTGGTAAGATGGTGGGGTAAGTACAAGGAAGCTGATGCATGTTAAAATGTAGTAGTGCGACCAGGGTACATGGTTTGAAGAGCCAACAAATAATTCATAGGAAAAAGTCGATAGTTTATCCAAACAAGGCTAATATAATCCTGGTATCCAAGGCATAGGAAGTAGCTCTAGGGAATATAACGGGGAAGGTACCGGAACGTTTAGGCATGTTCGGCAGTACCAAATGGTTGTTTTGGTTGAGATAAACATCATTGTCTCAGTCTAAGCAAAGCTAGGTGGCGGATCAATTCAAGTATCCTAGTCATGATAAAACACGAACAGGTGAGCTCGATTGAACAAACAGCTACATTATGGGTGGATAAAATCATAATTTTCAAGCTTCGGTCGAGGTACTTAAATGGTGCGGTTATGGGTCGGGCTGATTGGTTGGTTGCGGCCTTGGGTTGGGCCAATTGGTTTGTTGCGGCCTTGGGTCAGGCCGAGTGGTTGGTTGCGGCCTTGGGTCAGGCCAATTGGTTCGGTACAGCCTTGGGTCAGGCCAATTGGTTGGGTGCGGCCTTAGGTCGAGCCGATTGGTTGGTTGTGGCCTTGGGTCAGGCTGATTGGTTTGATGTGGCCTTGGGTCGGGTCGATTGGTTAGGTACGGCCTTGGGTCAGGCCGATTGGTTAGGTGCGGCCTTGGGTCGGGCCGATTGGTTAGGTGCGGCCTTGGGTCAGGCCGATTGGGTTGTTGCAGCCTTGGGTCCAGCCGATTGGTTGGTTGCGGCCTTAGGTCGGGCTGATTGGTTGGTGGCGGCCTTGGGTCGGGCCGATTGGTTGGTGGCGGCCTTGGGTCGGGCCAATGAATTCAAAATAAGGCTATTGAGCAAAGGCTGGGGGTAGGCGATGTGGTGAAAAATAGAGTTTGGTGGAGAAGAGCAGGAGTTAGGGTAAACTAGGAAGGTAATTGATATCAGTTAGTTATGACCGGTATTAGTTAGAAGACTGATACCGGTTTCCTAGGGCGTGCCATAACCGATATCGGTTAGAGGTCAAAACCTATAAAAAGAAAAAATATGGTGTGTCATTTTCACATTGTGAATTTGAGTGCCAACCTGTTTCTTGTCTAAGTTTTGAATTGATTGGGTTGGGTATTTGGGCTGAGTTGGCACTAGTTGAGTGGGGGAGTGAGTTATTGGTAGGCCCCAGAGATCAAGAGGCAGAGTTTGATTGGTTGAGGACCCTGCTGAGGAGATTTAGAGCTATGGCACATCCTAGAGGAGCAGGAGGTGCTAGAGGAGCTAGACCACCACCACCTATCCCACCACAACAACGTGTAGTCGTACCGGTAGTCTCTAAATCTCTCTTTCTATGAAGTTGATGAATTTAGCTAGGATGTGGGTTTTGGGGTAGGAATCTAAAATTTGAGAAAATAATGAATAAATGAAGGTAAATCGTAAAATGGAGTGGGTAGATATGTTAGGTGAGTTAAAACGGCAAGGTGGGTGAGTTTTTAGGCAATTGGGCTGGGTAGATGGGTAGAAATAGGAAGAAAGGGGATTTGGGGGACGTTTTTGATCTTGCCCCGAAATTCCACAGTGACTGATGTCGGTCACTAAGTGATCAGCATCGGTCACCACGCAAGCTATTTAGATTTGTGGGTTCAGAGACCAGCGTCGGTCATGTGTCGACCGACGTCGATGCATAAAAGTAGGGTATAGAAAAGGGGTGGGGGAACGATGGCGGTTGAGGGTGACCGGTACCGGTCACCATGGGTAGGGGGAAAGGGTGTGAAATTTTTTGTGTTGGTTTGTTCTAGGCGGGTAGGATAGATATGTGGGGTGAAGGGGGGAAAAGTAGAGTTGGTAGGAAAGGTTATTGGGGTGGGGGTAATCGGTGGTGTATGAGTGGGGTAGGTGGTAGGTTGTGGGATAGGTAAAGGGGATATTGTAGGTTTTTTATTGGGTGGGGTTAGTGATATTGGGGTTATTGGGTAGTTGTTTTGGAAAGGGTAGGCCTGATGGAGTGGGATGTTTTTGCAGGCACGCCAGCAGCTGACGATGCGGGATCGGATGCCACCTCTACTAGGGCATATGCAGCCATATGTGACTACAGTGTAGTGGGTAGTCATGCGGGAGGTTGACTTGGTGGAGTCCAAAGATATAGGGCTATGGATAGGGACCACAGCCTGATGGTTGCCCTCATCGAGAGATGGGATCCAGAAACCAATGTCTTCCATCTCCTGACTGGAGAGATGGCAGTCACACTAGAGGATGTGTATCGCATCGTTAGACTGCCGATCATAGGGGAGGTGGTGTTCCAGGTGGATTTTGAGACAACGATGGATAGCATCATGTAGGTATTTGGGGATGCAGCCCCATTGATTACGTACCATAGTGCGAGCATCTGCTACAGTGATATGTATTGCGCACATCGACAGGAGACACGGCTTGTCGTGCTGATGATGATTGGTATCACCTGCTTCACCCTCCCGGACTCAGAGGGAGGTCACTTCCCATGGGCTCTGATGGGAGTATTACATGAGATGGTGGAGGAGCACACTTGCTATGCATGAGCACCAGTGTATTTGGTGCAGCTATACAGAGAGCTCTGGGGCTATCGCCGTATGAGGCGATTCAGGATATGCTCGACATTCTTGCTACACTACTGAGCCTACGAGAATATCATGTGTTTATGACCTATAGGGCTGCCCTAGCAGCTAGGGCCACAAGTCGTGGGCCAGCCGTGAGTGGTTATCGCGGGGTGATATGTCGCATACTACAGGCATATGTTAGAGGGCCTGACCACACTAGATATTATATGGAGGCCATACAAAGGCCATCAACCCTATGGAGGATCCTGAGCACAGCTACGATGGATCCAGTACATCTTCTGGATAGCTGGATGGAGACCCGGGGAGCATGAGCATATTCCCCTAGAGAGGGTACGCCGATAGTTGGGCCTGCAACAGGATGAACCACCTCCCTTTCCATAGTATCAGAGGGAGGATGTAGAGGCACCACTACCTCTTCCGCAGCCATTGGACCTAGTCTGGGTCGCGGAGAGACCGGCTGATGATACGGTGGACGACGTTGGTGTTACAGGTGCATTTTTGGTTTGGTGGGTAGGACAGAGGGCAGCCATGAGAGCACATCCTGCACAGCCAGATTTGGTAGCTATCATAGCGGAGAGGGACCATCTCTTGGGCCAGGTGCAGTTATTATAAGGGCAGTTTGCTACTGCACAGGCATAAATTGGGGTACTACAGGGGCAGTTGGCCCAAGCACAGGTACAGGCATAGGCACAGGTACAGCCTCAGACACAGGCGTAGGTACAGCCTCAGGCATAGGCACAGGTGCAAGTACAGCCTCAGGCATAGGGCGTACAGGCAGGTCAAGGTCCACTTCTATTAGGAGCTGGGGGACCAGCCCCACTAGCCATGGTGGCACGAGCCCAATATATGGAGGTGAGAGTGGAGGCCTGATATTATCAGGACGTGCTGGATGGTACCGAGGCTGACGATCAGCCATATGTAGCTCACAGAGCCGAGACGTCCTGGAGTCATAGGTCACAGGGGACTGCAGCCATAGCCAGTGGGTCAGTGATGGGTAGGAGGTAGATCCGGAACAGGGGACAGCTAAGAGATGAGCCGAGGGAGGGGGAGAGAGCTGAGTCACCCCCAAGAGCAGAGATGGGTTTTGTTGATAGAGACACCGGTCTGTGAACCGAGTGTGTATATAGAGGCCTGCATGCCCTCATAAGATTTATGTATTCATGTTTGTTATATATACCAAACTGCGAGCCGAGTACATGTTGTATAGTTGGTACCGGCCTACGAGTCGAGTATATTTTTGACATGAGAGGCTGGCCTGTGAACCAAGTCGAGATTTTAACAGAGACAGCGGCCTGCGTGCCGAATTTGTATTTTTTTTTGTATGATAGAGGCCCCATGTAGGGTAATTTGTATATTGTAACATTGTTTTGATGATATATATATATATATATATATATTATGAGGTTGATCCATATGGTGTGTATAATTGTGGATTTGGTGCATATATTATAATGTTTTATATTTTTTGTCGATGGTATTGGAATGTTTGTGATGTATATATAAATGATGTTGATGATGTTTTAATGATATGCATATGTTTTGAAATATTGATGTTTATTATGATGATGGATGTTGATAGTGATGTCATTATGCAGGGAAAAGAGGTGGGCGCCGCCAATTTTTTTCAAAAAACAAAGAGAAAGCCTAGATATAATAAAAATAGGTATAGGTTGACTGATATCGGTTAGATAACTGATGTCAGTCACTATTGACCGATATTGGTTACATAACCGACATCGGTTATGTTAAAACAATATTTTCTAAAAATAGAAAACCTAGGGAGGTAATTTAGATTCTTAGTTTTAGAGCCATGCAACATGTTAAATATGAGGATGTGAGGCTGTTGTCATCCATACAGGGTATTTTCATGGGAGAATTGAGTGATAAGGAGGAAAGAGATAGGTAAAGTGATCGTGAGCTTATATTAAGAAGGTGTAAATGCAAGTAATAGTGAAGAGGGTGGTGAACATCGCTGAACAAGGAGAAGCATCCAGTGGGCAGAGAGGAGAGGGAAGATAGGTTCCACCTCAAACTGCTGCATCCCAGGAGACATATATGATTTTTGGTTGGAGTTAAAAAATTTTGCATGCATATGAATAGGATGTGGGAAGGTAAGTGGGCAAAGATGAAAAATAATGGTGATAGGTAAAAGGTTTGGGATGGGGTGATTGTTGTAAGGTAGGTAATCAGGTGTTGGAGATATGTGCGTAGGTACAGAGAGGGGAAAATGAGCGTAGAAGTTATTATAGGTGGTTTTTTTTGAGCGGGGTGGTTGGAATTGACAGTGACTGATATCATTTAAGAATAACTGGTATCGATTAGGTAACCAGTATCGGTTGTCTATAACCAATATCGGTTACTGTGTAAATTTACAGATTGCGGATTGTCTATAACTGATATCCGATCACAGGGTAATGGATGCAGGAGTGACAGAGTCTTATAGATTATGGTGGGTAGCAGAGCTGCGAGGTACACGTGAGAGGGCCGATCATCCTAACATAGCTATGATTATAGTGGAGAGAGACCGCCTGTAGGGTTTAGTTCACTAGCTTCAAACACAGGTGAATGAGACAACAGGATTGTTAGAGGTTTCCAGTCACGAGTGGAGAGACTAGAGGCAAGATTCCTCCATGCGAGAGGGTGTATTCATATGTTACAAGAGAGATTGGTGGATCAGTGGGAGGAACCAATAGCAGTGGCCCCTTTGAGGATGGAGAGGCCAAGTGAGCGGCGTCGACGATCACCATCACTACCTAGTTCGGGATGAGGCGCGGGGGCCTACGTGAATTTCATAGGGGTAGAAGAATAAATAAGGATGCCGACCTGCACATCGATGATAGAGAAGATGTATTTGTTTAACATCTAAATAAAACTGAATATGTATTTTGATTTTGAGGTTATGATAATAATAAGAAATGTTTGTGTTTTGAATGTTTGGATTGGTAAAGGACAAAGCTGAGTGTTATCAATATAAATATGTAAAAACATTTATATTTTTAAGCAAAACACCACACATGATAGGTTATGGTAGGGGATGGTTGAGCTAACCTTGGGAGACCCCATGTCTCCTAAGTGATGCCTACATAGCCCATTTCACAAAGCAAGGAGGGGCCTCAGACCGATGTAGTTCTCCCTTAGGACCAGGGAGAGGTGAATTCAGGCAATTTGGTTGTGGTTAGGTAATTTGTTGGTTGGTAAAAATTTTGATATTAGTAGGGTAAGGTTGTTGGAGTTGGTAAGGTATAGGTGAAGTGAGGGTTAGCTTACCCAAGCATTAGGGAACCATGTCCTGATTAAGGTCAACACATAATCCCAGATTCGGGTAAAAGAGGTAAAAATGTCCCATAGTTGGAAAGAGCTAAACAAACCACGTATTATCATAGGAGAGCTTGAATCCCTAGGTACCTTGCATAGGCGAGAAGTCGATAGGTGAAAAGAGTTGTATAATCACAATATATCGGATATACGTCATGTCCCTTGAGTTTTGTTGTTGTGAAGAATGGTGAGGTGAGGTGGATGGTATAGCTGGGGCGTAGAGGACTTGTTATAAGGTGATTATTCTAACGAAATAGATCCAAACCTAAATAGACGAGTCCATAACTCAAAAGTGATTTTGAATACTACTTTTATTTTTCTGGATATAAAATGATCAATGTGGGAAGTCTATATGGGATATGTATTTTGTTGTTTCTTGAGGTCTTCACGAAGCTGATCAATGCAAGAAGCTTATGATAGAGGCTAACTTTCTATAGTTTTCCTTCAAGGGAGCAGTATACTTATAGTAGCATGATGCAGCTTTGCACATAGTTGTCCTTCGAGGGAGCAGTCTAGTGTATAATAGCAGATGCGGCTTGGCACATAGCTGTCCTTCGAGGGATCAGTCTAGTTTAGAGCGTAGTGGTCTAGATGTTGATTTGGCATGAAGCATCTAGTTTTGCAGGAAGTTTGACTCAAGAATATCCTAGAATCATATAATTGAGAACTTTTTATTTTGATACTTTTAAGTCATGGACCAGACTAAAAAGGGGAAGGCATCTTTAAGAGGAGGTGATGATCAAACCATGTGAGCTTGATTCCATTTTGAGATGCACGAAAAAAGGTGTATGAGGTGGTAAATGAGCTCAAGGGACAAGCGAAAGGTAGATAAGAATTTATGTAACACTAAATTCAACAGTAGAATGGTCAGAGATGCAAGGCATTAAGGGGTTTAGGCTCAGGTTTACCATTAAGCGAAGCTAAACGATAAGTACCTGATCCATAGGTGTGAGTGATAATGTAAGGCCCAATCCAATTAGGAGAAAATTTTCTACGTTTGCTCTTTTCTAGTTTGGTTACATGTTGATTCTCTTTGAGGACAAGATCACCAATCTTAAAGGTACGCTCATGAATTCACTTATCATAAGCACGCTTAATGCGCTTTTGATAAATTTGCAAGTGTTCAAGAGTTGTAAGATGATGCTCATCAAGAAGCTCTAATTAGGCTAAGCACTTTTGGAAGAATTCATCATTGGCGAGAATATCCTGAAGAGATATTCTGAGAGAAGGGATTTGTATTTCGAGAGTCAAGATAGCCTTGGTACCATACACCAGAGAGAATGGTGTGGTATTATTGGAAGTACGAATGCTAGTACGATAAGCCCAAAGGGCAAAGGGGATGTGATCATGCAATTTTTTCCCAGAATTGTTAACGACTTTCATGAGAATTTTGATTAAGGTTTTGTTAGAAGATTCAGCTTGTCCATTTGCTTATGGATAGTAGGGTGACGAGAAGCTAAGTTTGATACCAAATTTTTCACAAAGGTCTTGTAATAACTTATTTTTGAAAGATTTTCCATTATCTGTTATCAGGCGATGAGGAACAGGAAAACAACAGATAATGTGATGATTGATGAACTCAACGATTTTTTCTTTTTTGGTTAAAATGAGTGGAACGGCCTCCACCCATTTAGTGTAATATTCGGTTGCCGTGATGATCCAATGGTGATGCTGCGAAGAAGGCAGGTAAATCTCACCAATAAGGTCTAAAATCCATTGTGAGAAAGGCCAAAGATCTCGTGCGACCTGTAACAGGTGGCTAGGAGTATGTTGAAGGTTGGCATGTTGTTGACACATAACACAATTCTTAACATATTTCCAGTAGTCTTTATTGATAGTAGGCCAATAATATCCTAGGCGAAGGATCTTCTTGGCCATGGTGAGGCCACTAAAGTGCCCACCACAAAGTCCGTCATGGATTTGTTGGGTGGTATGAGTGACTTCAGCGCCGGTAAGATAGCGAAGGAGGATACCATCAAAGCCACGTTTATAGAGGAGTCCCCCCATGACGACATAACAAGAAACACTTTTAAGAAAATCACGTTTGCCATTACTAGTAAGGTCAGGTGGTAGAACAGAGGTTGTAAGGTAGTCATGAAATTGGTGATACCAGGTATCCTGCGAATCAGCAGATACATTATTTACCATACAAACATCCGGAACTAAGTAAGATGGGGCAAAGAGTTGTTGGACCAAGACAAATATGTCTGAGTTAGTTGGTGAGGCTGTAATTTGCGAGGCCAAGCAAGCCATAGTATCTGCAAATTTATTTAGTTGAGTGGGGAATGGTTTGGATAGAATAATGAGAAAATAAGGTCAAAAGTGAATCCACGTAATGTTTGTACTTTTGAAGTTCCTCATTTTTACATTGGTAGATGCTAATAACTTGATTTACTACCAATTGAGAGTCACCAAAAATACTAATAGACTTCACACCTAAGTGTAACGCAACATGGAAACCCAAAATAAGGGCCTCATATTCTATTGTATTGTTAGTGCAGGGGAAATTGATCCTGAATGAAAGAGGCATAGGTTCACCTTCAAGAGGAATGAGAACAATGCCTTCCCCTCCACCGCACTAGCATTTAGATCCATTGAAGAAGAGGGTCATTGGATACGACACATCACTGAGTGAAAGAGTTGCGATGAGCTCATCAGGGAAAGTAAAATTGGTAAATTATTCCCCAGGTAAAGGGGCTTCTGTGAGTTGGTCTGCGATAGTTTGTCCTTTGACTGATTTCTGGTGTACAAACTCAAGGTCAAGATCGGCGAGGAGCATAATCCATCGGGTGATGCGTTAGTTTAGATGAGGTTTGGCATTCATATAATGTATGGGGTCAGCGTTGGTGATGAAAAAAGTTTTGTGATTCAGGAGGTAATGTCAGAGTTTGGTGGCCACAAATGATAGGGCTAGGCACAACTTTTCTATGTGTGTATACCTAGTCTCGTAATCCACAAGAGTACGACTTATGTAATAAATAGATTTTTCTTGATGCTCAGAGTCACGATGTGCGAGCATGGCTCCTACAGCATGGTCGGTGGCAGAAAGGTAAAGGTAGAAAGGGTGATCGTCCTGAGGTAGGACAAGCATGGGTGGCTGCAAGAGATAAGCTTTAAGAGCCTCAAAGGCTTGGTGGAACTCCTCACTCCATTGAAAGACAATGTCATTTTTAAGGAGATGATGGAAAGGTTGACATCGATCCGAGAGTTGTGAAATGAAACGCCGGATAGATTGGATTTTTCCTTGAAAACTACGCAATTGTTTGAGGTTAGTGGGTGGGGGTATTTCTAGGATAGCTTTGATTTTAGCTGGGTCGACCTTAATGCCATGCAAAGAGACGATAAAGCCAAGGAGTTTTCCCGAAAGGACACCAAAGACACATTTCTTTGGTTGAAGACAAACACATTATTGTAACAGGCAATCGAAAATAATGGTTAAATCATTGAGATTTTCACTATGATGTTTGGATTTTCCAAGAAGATCATCAACATAATCCTCGAGGATAGTGTGCATAATGTCATGAAAAATATAATTCATAGCCCACTGATAGGTCACACCAGCATTCTTAAGGCCGAATGGCATGAAATGATAGCAGAAGGTCCCCCAGGGGGTAATGAAGGTGATTTTATGTTGATCAGCTGGGGCTACCAAAATTTGATTGTATCCCAAGAAGCCATCCATGAGAGAAAGCATCTCATGTCCCGCAGTGAGATCAACAAGTTGATCAATGCTAGGTAAGGGGAAGTCATCCTTTGGGCAAGTGAGGTTAAGGTCCCGAAAATCCATGCATATCTGAAGTCCCCCTGTCACTTTAGTGACAGGTACGACATTATAAATCCATTGTGGATAGTCAATAGGTAAGATGAAAGAAACAGAAAAGAGGCGTTAAAGCTCTTCTTTCACCAAGAGGGCAATGTGTGGATGCATTTTTCTTAGTTTTTGTTTAACTGGTTTAGAGTCTGGTTTCAAAGTGATGTTATGGACAGCAATGTCAGGATCAATTCCTGGCATGTCGGCATAGGACCAAGCAAAAGCTTGATTACGGGCACAGAGGAAGGTAGTGAAGGCGGCTTGTTCTATTGCATTGAGAGATTGTCTGATCTTTAAAATGTGAGGATCATCCTCCGTGTGGATGTTGATTTCTATAGTTGATTCATTCAACATAGTTTGGGTGTTAGATGGTAAGGCACTTTAAATATAAGAGTCGTCCACACTAAGGTAGGTGAGGATGGAGTCATCATCCTGGCACTCCACAACATTAATTGAAGGTGAATCTTCTTTGATCATATCTTGATACAAAAGGAGGAGAGAAGACGGGTCCTCACTATCACGTTGATAAGTGAGAGGACCCAGGAAGATAGCATTCATGAAAAAAAAAAGTTAGGAGGGATAGATTATGGGTCTATCGATTCTGTGGGTGAAGATGGAAAAATGGACAATGATGGTTCGGAAGGGGTGACTTCATTGTTTTCCTGGATATAATTGACATGAGGTTTCTTCTGTGTAGGTGGTTCAAAAAATCCAAGACCACGATGATCTTTGTGTTTGCGGGTAGTTACAAGAATGATCGTATGTTGGCCTTATTCATAAAGATTGAAACCAAAACCCTTCCAAGCACATCACGTCAGGAAGGTGAGGGTGAAATGATGGTTGGTTAGATATCGAAAATCAGATTGGAAGGGAACCACACCAAGGGGAGGTTCAGGGGTGACAGAGGATGTGTCAACACCCCCATATGTTAGGTTGGTGCGGCAATTAGGTGGTCCGTAGGAGATCACCTCCCCCACACGACGGTCATAGGTAGGATGTGCATGTAACTGTCCATACTCATGTGGGGTATGGAAGGTGCTAACATTGTATAGGCAGTATTCCCCTAGCGTAAGGCGATAAAAAACATCTACCAAGGGATCTGAAGTTGGGATGTTGTCCGCTGGGAAGGAAGTGGTATTTGCGGCGGTGGATTCATTGGTCGAAGGTGTGAGTGTGGTTAAGGTGGATGGTTGAGGCATGGTTGAAGTAGATGGTTGGGCTGGATCAATGGGTGCCTTGACTGGTACAAGCACATCATTAGGGCGATATAACATATTGCAGGTTTTGAAAGGGGAAGCGTCAGTTTTGACGGTGTAAGACTTCCCCTCATACTCAAATTTGATGCATCTATGTAAGCTGGAGGGAATGCATCCCATAGCCTGGATCCAAGGGCGGCCTAATGATATGTTGTATTGGAATTCTCTCTCAAGGACATAGAAGAATTCAGGTAAGGTACGTGGCCCTACACAAATGTTAAGGATCATGGTGCCTAAGGTAGAAGTAATAGCATTGTTGAATGAATGCAACATGGTGGGGTTGGCACACATGCAGCTAGGAGGGATATTCATCTATTGGAAGTCTTTGGAAAAGATGATGTTTAGGCTAGCACCCCCTGATGTCCCAGACGTAAGCCGAGATGCAAAGAGCTGGATTAGGATCTTCTGCACCAAAGACAACAATTTCTTCTTTGGAAAAACTGACAGCAACGGCTTGCTATACAAGGATAGAAGTGGTTGTGGAGGTAGGTTGTTTGGTGAGAGAAGCGACGTGGTTGGGTGTTAAAATGGAGGTGACAGGCAAGGTTTCATTAGGTAGGACCTCTATCCCTTGAAGGATCTCAATTAAAGCTTGTCGATGCGATTTAGATGTTTGAATGAGATCATAGAGTGTCATTTTGATAGGAAATTGGTGAAGTTATTTGATCATGGTGCGGTGGGAAAATCCATCAGAGACAGGATAGGCAGGTCCATGAATGACCACTTTAGGTGGTGGTGAGATTGGGATGGCAAAAGGAGAAAGAGAGGCTACATGTGTGCTTTCTTTATCTTTTCCATTGTTTTTCTGACCTTGAGTAGCAATGTTAATCATGTTGATCTCATGAATATGAGAGGAGGAAGATGGCGGGGATAAGTCATTGCTCTCGAGAGGTGGGGTTGCAATGATGATAGATTTTGGCGAGGTGGGGACAGGTGGTATAGGAGAAGGGATTGAAGCTAAGGGCTTCTCTCTCCATAAATTATCTTTCTTAGGTTGTCTATCTGAGATAGGTGACTGGCAAAGGATTGCTTTCAAAGCTTTGCATCCTTCTACATCGTGTCCTGGTGTGCAATGGTAAGCAAAAATTTTAGATTCATCATAACCTATAGGTTGAGGTTTAGATGGATTATAGAATCTGAGCGGGGGTAGGGAAATGGTCGCATCCCCTACCAACATATCAAGGATCTTGGAGTAAGATCCTTTAAGCGGGTCAAATTCAGATGAAGATGAGGCTGTTGATTGAGTAGGTGAGATTTTTTATTGTTTTGGTAATGGTTGGGTACGAGTGGTTCGTATGGGTGGTGATTTAGGAAAGGGACTTTGATGATTGGTTTTAACGAGGCATGGTTTCTTCTACATATAAGTTATGTTTAGCTAGTTAGATGATGAGGCCCCAGCTGACGTGGTGGCAGGAAACAACCACGGGGAGAGAGGAGTGATAGCAAACAAGTCCTTCGATGATCGAGTTTTCTTAGGGTTGGCAGGTAGGTAAGATACTTGGGGCGATGGTGTTGAGACGCCCATGAGTGTCTGTAGGGGTGCAAAAGGTATATTTCATGTTAAAGAAGATGTGGGAGGCAAGGTGTATTAAGGCAAGGTGGAGGGGTGAGGCCCTAATATAGAAGGTAGGTGTGATGGTGAAGGCTGAAGCCGTGCTTGCTATATTGGTGTGATCGGGGGCGAGGGCGTGCCAAAATGTTTTGCACATAATTTGGTTCCAGAATAGAGTTGCTTCTATCCTTTAATTCTCTTGAGAAATAGATAAGGGTTAGGGCTAGGAGGAATACCTGTTGAGTGTTGGGAAAGTGTGCGGGTACTGTAGAGAGATCAGATCGATTGTGAAGAAATACTTTTTATCTAGGAAGGACTACCTATAAGTAAGAATACAAGACCACCAGATCTTAGTTAGACAATAAGTGAGGGAACTGCCTTAGGCCTAGGAAATATTATAATTCCTTTCGAAGGTGGTCAGTTCCCCTTTTAATACGAATCAAAGCAAATGATAATAAAGAACTACAAGATACTACTTACTAGTTCCTGATGAAGATACAGGTCCAAGGAATGTGGTGGCAACAATAAGGCTTAGTTGGGATGATCTAGTATTAGAAAGCGAGTTGATGAGGCTATCCTCAGTATTTTCCAATGCTTGGATGAGTGTGATAGTGATCTAGTTCCTCAGTTACAGTCTTTATCTCCTCCTCTTCTCTGCAACCTCTTATATTTGTTTCACTTCTCTCTCCCCTGCCAAATGAATTCTGGATCCTCTCTTTTTGGTTGGGGGAGGTCATTAACAGGGAACCGATGGCGGTTACGTAACCAACGGTGGTTGAGTAGGAACCGATGTTAGTTAGGTCAAAGTGGCTATTTTTAGTAAAATAGCCATCTTTCCCTCCTTTTCTCCCAAGGGATCAGTTGTGGGCTTGGTCAAGTCATTATTAGGCTCGTTTTGGTGCGGGTGAGGGGTAATGAGTCATGGGTGTGGGTCTGGACCAAGTCATAGGTCTTAATTAGGTTGGTTTAGGGTTAGGGATAGGTCACGGTGAGGTGGCGAGATGAGGTGGTGGGGTTGGAGATGTGGATTTATTAATTATAAGGTAATTAATAAATCAGTAGGTGTGTAAGGTTTAGGTGGTGAGGTAGGGTTAGGTTACGGGATGAGATACGGGGTACAGGGCGTTGTAAGACCCAAATTTGGTGTTTACAGGAAGTTTAGGGATAGATGGTAAACTTCATAAAAAGATATCTCTTCTTCCTTAACACCATGGACAGCCTCTGTAAGAAGATAGCTGAAATTTTGGAATGTGACTATAAATCTTTCCCTACCTTTTATTTAGGTATCCCTCTTGGGGACAAGATACCTTCTTGTTCAGATTGGAACTTCTTAATCGAAAGGTTTGAAAGAAAACTTGTTGGATGGAAAGATTACCCTTCTCATCAGTTCTCTTTAGATTCTTCCATTGTTTTCCATGTCCCTCTATCGAATTCCTGGAGGTGTTGGGAAAAAATTGGAAAAAAATCCAAAAACGTTTCTTATGGAGTGGAACTGAAAGCAAAAAAATAATCCCTCTAGTGGCTTGGGAAAGAGTTTGTAAACCTAAAAATATTGGGGGACTTGGTCTTAGAGAATAGAATAAAATGAATAAATTCCTTCTTGAAAAAATTGGATGGAGGTTAACTAAAGAAAACGGAGTTTGGACCAGAATTCTAAACAAAAAAAATTAGATGGATGTTAATTACAATATATGGATTTTTAAATAGGCATCCTTCAATGGTTCATGCATATGGAAAGCTATTAACTAGGAAAAAAAAATTGTGGCTAGGGGCAGTAGGTGGAAAATAGGAAAAGGAAATGAGATAATCTTCTGGAAAGATAAATGGGCTGGGAATTTTATCCTTAAAGATCAATTCCCCCAAATTGATATTCAACTTAAAGATAAATATGGGGAAAAAACAATAACTATATGGCTGATGAAGACAACTTTCAGACATGGAAACTCATGGAACTGAACAGACAGGAACCCAATGAACACTTGAGTAGGCTCAATGATTTTCTAAATAATTATGTTTCTTCTAACAGCAAGGACCGAGATAGAATAGTCTAGGACAACAAACAAAGTGGTAATTTCTCTGTCAAATCAGCCTATTCCCTTTTTTTAGGGAGAAACTAGAGAAGAATATTTAAATGTTGGTAAGATATGGAACAAGAACATAAATTTTAAGGTTAATGTTTTCAGTTGGCTTTCAGTAATAAATAAAATTCTTACTATTGATAATCTTGCTAAAAGAGGTTTCCAGATGGCCAATAGATGTGTTCTATGTGAAGTGAATATGGAAACTGTAAATCGTCTTCTCCTAGAATGTCCCTTTTCCTATCTAATGCTTTCTTCTATTCTGGATTGTTTCTCGGTTTACTAGGTAATTCCTAAATAGATCATGGATTCCTGGAATTAATGGAACTGTCCTTTCTTTAGTTGAGGGCTTAAAAATATTTGGGTCGCCTCTGGTGGGAATTATGGAAAGAAAGAAACAAAAGGATTTTAAAAAATAAGAAACTTCCCATTAGGTTGACTATTAACAAACTCCTACAGGCTGTTAGAAATAATTTTTCTATCCTAAGGAAAAATGAAATGGAAATTCTTGACAATGAACAACACTTCTTTAAGAATTCGAACATTATAGGTGACCCCAAACCTAAAATAAATAATCCTCGTATAGGAATTAAGTGGAGTTCACCTAGGGAAAACATTTTTAAATTCAATTTTGATGGGGCAGCGAAAGGCAATCCTGGGAAAGCAGGGGGAGGAGGTGTTCTTTGGGACTCTCAAGGAAGATTTTTTCTTGCCTAATTCTTTGACCTAGAACTTTCTGAGGCAGTTGCAATGTT
The DNA here is from genome assembly GCA_019776745.2 of Taxus chinensis. NCBI lineage: Eukaryota > Viridiplantae > Streptophyta > Pinopsida > Cupressales > Taxaceae > Taxus > Taxus chinensis. The sequence goes on from CM034146.1 coordinate 491,346,888, forward strand.
TTAGGGGGTGAATTTAGCCAAGGAGAAAGGCTTAAAACACCTTGAAGTGGAAGGGGACTCTTTATATATCATATCATGTTTGAAAGGAAAATCTCAACCTTCTATTTCTATCGATGACTTCATAAATAAAACTAAGATTTTATTATCCTCTTTTGAGGTCATATCCTTTCATCATGTGTATCATCAAGGAAACTCTCTAGCTGATTTTATGGCCAATTTGGGGGTGAACACAAGGGGTCTTAAGGTGGTAGAGGATCATAATAAGATGCAAGACAAATTTATTGAAATCATGAAAAGGGAAGGTATAACTAATAATACTCCTACAAATGAGGAGGCGTTAATTCTTTAGACTCGTGACATCTCTTTTTCATTATTCCAAAACTTGTGCAAAATCTCCTTTCTAATCCTCGCAGGGGTAGGCTGGATCTTTCTGTTTTCTAGAAGTGGGATGATAAGATCAGGGAAGGTAGCTATTTATAGAGCTGAACCTAGCAAGAGGTAGTAGATGACCATAGAGGCTAAGACCCTACTTGAAAAGTGGGGTATGTTACCATTTTTCAATATTTTTGGTGGCTATAATGAAAATATTTGACGAAAACGTGGAAATAAGGCCATGTTCGGGTCAGCAACTTCTCCTTTACCATTTCCCCAAAGCTTATTACCACAGTCTCGGGTCTATCTCTGGAAGGAAAATGCATCTACAAACCTTATTTGAACTACAACATGGAGATTGAATGCTTTATCAAAGGTAAGGGAGTTCCTATCTCTCTTCATAATGGTTATGCTTGGGGAAAATTTTCCCATCCTTTTGATGAAATTGCTCATTTGTTTATGTCCTACATTATCGTAGAAGGGCGTTATAAAGTGATATATGGATATCACTTCCCTATGCTGAACCATGTCCGTAATGTTAAGCCCTATAATTTCCCTTTCTTCTTGTATAATTCCCTTGTGAAATCTATTGTCATGGTCAAGAAGGGTACCTTCCCCTTACCTTTGCACCAAGGCTTCATCAAATGCTTTCTTAGGCTAGGAACTCCCCTTTTGGGTAAAAATGATAAATTTAGGGCTTTTGTCGCTAAATGTTCGGTGCCCAAGGAGGAAAGTTTTAGTGAGAGTTTGTTTGGAAAACTAGTAGCTAAAAGAACCAAATCCAACCTAATTCAAGGTGGTGTTAAGAAACAAAGTAGGGCAGAGGAGGCTCCTAAGATGATTGAGGAAGTGGAGACAATATTAGATTTAGGCGAGACCCAAGAAGGAAACCTAGAATTTTCAGTTTCCAATAAGGATAAGGAAGCTACTGAAGGGGATAACAATGAGGAAATAGTGAGTGAGAAATCTCTAGACACTTCAAAAGATAAGCATTCAAAGAAATCAGAGGAGGCCATTGAGAGCCTGCATGCTCTTAAAACTACCCAAACGAAATTGTTTACCACCTAGGACTATGTCGTCAAGTCTCATGCTTTCATGTGGGAATTTGAGCATTGCAAGCTTAATATTGATATTAATATACGTAAGATTAGTATGGTTTCCATGGATCTGAGGGAATTAACTAATAAAGTGGAAAATTTATCTTCTTTGGTCCTTAGTGAACAAATCAAGAATGTAAATGAGAGAAGCTTGGAGATGGCAAAGGATATGTTGAAGATGAAAGAAGTTGTTTTCCAGATTTGTGATGTCCATCTCCTTAATGTTAAAAGAACCATCCACCATCTCAAGCTATTAGCAGAGATGATTCATTCTATGGAACTTGCTAAGGAAAGAGAAAAAGAAGGAAAAGTCCCCAAAGTGGAGATTCCTGAGCCTAACTATAAGTATTGGAAAGCTACCATCGAATCCCTTGTCAAAGAATGGAATGGTTGTATGAATTCAGTGAGGGACCTGATAAAAGAGTGATGAAGAAAATGGGATATTGGTTTGTTGTTATTAGTTCTATGTTGTTTTGTTGTTAGTTTCTCAGTATTGTTGCTGTTAGTTATTTCAATGTTTATCTTTTTTTTAGATACTTTCCTTTATGGTTGTATCTCTTTGTTGTTTGTTTTGTGATGCTTTGGGTTTTTGGTTGGGCTTCAATTGTAATCCCTTGGCCTCTTTGTAAGGAACTAGTAACACTTTGTATGGGGTAGGTTCCCCTCAACCCTTTTTTACCTCCAATAAAAAAAATGCCACCTATATTGTTGTAATATTTTCAATCCTATTATGATTCTTGACCGCTCTATTTTTTTCCAAAGAATTATATATTTGATGGACTTTTTTTTTGTCTTCTATCTGAATTTTAACATGGGTATTTAAAAAATGTGCAACATTTAAATTGGGCACATACAATATATACATATTTTATGCATTCAAAATCATTGCATATGGGCATTCTATTTTTTTAGCATTATGTGGATGTCGGCATAGCGCATGTGCATAATTTATACATTAAGTATTGGTACATTTTACTTTCTAGAAAATTTTGAAAGTGGTTATTCTTATCAATATAAAGCACATAATGTAAAAAAATATAGAAAAAATTTAAAACCACTACAAAACTAGCACATCTCCCAACCCTGAGTTATGAACTTACTACTTTGTCTTGCTGAATTTAAAATGTCATTAAATAAATTACTATTAACAAGGTTTATTAAATATACATGAACATGATGATTGGCTACTTTATATAGGTATTAAGGAACCCAAAAACCTTACAATAGAATGAATAGTGAGAATCACCAAGAAGGAATTAAAAATAAACATGACTAAATGAGTTAAAAAAAACTTATCCTAAACTACAATCCAACATATCAATACAAGGAAAACTTTAAAAACATGGAGGGGAAAATATCCCAAATGATACAGTTAAACAAAATATCTAAAATCCAACGGACTAGTTAGTCTTCAAATGTTTCTACTCCTCCATTTGACACTCTTCCTGTCCTTTCATCTAATCATTTTTCTCGTTCGTGATAGGATGTTGTTTTCAACCTACTCTTCCTCATCAAAAATACTTAGGTGGAGATTATACCTACAAACATTGTGTCACTACTCCATCTTGACCACATGCCCCTGTAACTCCAAAACCAAACTTTTGATCTCTACCATATCCTCCCTGATAGAGTTTTGGGTGATGAAATTTTTCTTAGAGGCATCGATGGAATGCATTACATTGTTTCCCATATCTATTCCAAATTTTCCTAAGGCCTCCCTACCCCTTTCCACCTAACTCACCCTGAGATAAATTTATCAAAATATAAATTCTAACCTAGCTCTTCTCTCTCTATTCCTTTAGATAGCTCCCCTCGTATCAATCAAAGAACCAAAAACCCTGGTACCAATATTTTCCTTCCCCTGAGATTCCATACTCTTATTTATCCTTTGTTTGTTCATACAGTTAGTAAGAGTACAATTTTCATCTAAATCCCCAGAATTGGGCTCTAATTCCTTTGCCACCACTGGTTTACCATTATTAAAAAGAAAAATAATTATACCATGGTGTATCGGGTTATCAATATTTTCCCATTCAAAATCATTCACCAACGTAGAGAGCATCATAAAAAATAAAAAGGGAAGACACATATAAATCTTAACATATTAAGCATAGTAAGATGGTGTGTAAATATCTTTCTATAATTCACTACAAAATTAATTTACTTCATAAGGTGGAGGTAGAATATATTCTAAATATCAGGGATGTAGAATCTAGCTATATCTTCTTCTAGTCAGTAAACCATTTCTGTACCGCAGAAGAAAGTCTCGAATCTATGCTTGCATCTAGTGCAGTATTTGAATATCTTTAAGACCTCTGTATCTATTCAAGTCACCTGTGTTATTCAATCCTATGAAACCTAAATTTCCATGCCGAAGATCACCATGCTTCCAGTGTTCCATGCCTGACCAAACTCCAACGCAAGATAAGGATCAGACCCTATGATTTTTGAGATGAAATTCCTAAATCCCCCAATTTTCAGAATGTGTAAAAAGGATGGGTTGTACTTCAGAGAACCATATCTCATGGGATTGGTTCTCAAATGACCATCTCCCATGGTTTTAGTTGATTGAGATTGAAAATGGAATAAATAATGGCCAAAATGAATCGTAAGAGCATAATTAATACAAATCCCACCATATATCCTACACATGGTAAGGGTCTTGCTAACTATAAGAACAAGGATGACATCCCAATAAGGGAAAAGAGCCACTAGAACATCATTAATTAATGTTATTAATGAGATTAATATCATTGGTGATATCATCTCCCCTCTCACACACTTTAAAATTACTACCTTTAGCCCCCAAATTGGAAATATGATCCACACATTTATTACCCTTTCTAGGGATATGAATAATTACATTTATCAAACTCTTTCAACAAATTTTCTTTAGTATCTTTAAGGATATTTATTAAGGTCCAATTATTAATTGTATCCTTTCTCAAATTCTCAAGGGTTAAAATCTTATTTTGAACAGCTAACCAGAAAAAACATGTTGACATTGGGGAGTAAATCTTTAATCCAATTTTTCCTCTAGAAACCCTTTGCAAGAAAACATATGTTCTGAAAATGAATATATTTGGTCCAATAACTAAAATTTCAGGTGTTATATTTAAGAATTTTATTCATTGATCTCCATCAACGCATGTAGGAAAACATTTTTGTGAAAAAAATTGATCTAGGATGTTTAAAAGACACAAAACTATTTTAGAAACATTCTCAATATTTTTCATTCAAACAACAACATATTATAATTCCAACATGAAAGGTATTTTGTAATAATTAAAAAAATCTTTCAAATAAATACAAATTTTCGTCTGACAATCTTTACAATTCAATTCCACTTAGGGTAGGAATAATTTAACTTATTGACCATGGGGAGTAAATCTTTAGTCCAATTTTTCCTACAGAAATCCTTTACAAGACAACATATGTTTTGACAATGAATAATTTTTGTCCAATAACTAATATGTTAGGTGTCATACTTAATCATTTTAGTCATTGATGTCCATCAATGCATGTAAGAAAATGTTTTTTGTGAAAACAATTGATCTAGGATGTTTAAAAGACATTAAACTATTTTAGGAAAATGTCCAATACTTTTCATTCAAACAACTACATATTATAAGTACAACATAAAAGGAATTTCATAGTAATTAATAAATCTTTCAATCTTTCCAATAAGATGAAATTTTAACATCCACGAGGCTAGTCTCACTTCTATTCACGTAGTAACAAATTTTAAAAACAGGTTACAAATTTCACTTTAATCCCAAACCACTATACCTTTTTTTGTTATATCAGTTGAATCCTCCAACTAGGTGGAATTTCATCACAAGATTAAATCTAGATATACTAGTAGAAACTAAACTCAATATGTTTGTATTTATCTTGTTAAATGATAGTGAATCTTTAGCTCAAAATATTATATTCTTCAAATACATTCTACCGCTAAGATAGTAGACGCTAAGTTAAAAATATCATTCAATAACTTGTTAAATGAAAGCAAAAACTAAGCTAAAAATAATAAAAACAACCAACTGTCGATTGTAACTGGAACAAAATATTCTTGATTCAAGTTAATATATATACCCACACCAGTCTGAAGTCATGTAAGGGTTCAATATAAGAATAAATTTTAGCATCCACGAGGCTAGTTAAAAGATTAATATTGGGCCTATATTTATGATTTTCCAAACAGGTAGAAGTTCATCGCAAGATTAATACTGGGCCTACATTTATGCTTTTCCATGTCAACATGAAAAATCATATTATTCTCTTCATGTACCTGTAAATGTACCTATAAGAGAATAAAAACCCAATAAGCATATTATTCTTTTCATGCACCTATAATTATATCTACATTTAAGTTTATCTTGGTTTGAACTACACATGCTGCTCTCTGTTGAGCAATTCATACCCCAGGATAGAGAGGACTCATGGGGATGTTGTTTTTTCAAAAAAAACATTGTCCCCATATCATTTCAGTCAAACAATGTTTTGTGAAATCACCTCACCAAATCTTGCAAACAAATTCCCATCGGAAGTGTTGTTTGTGCTTCTTGTAACATCTATGTGCTTAACCTATTCATTTCCATGTGTGGTATGAACAACATTAGAGAACCCAAATGTACCAAATAGATGTGTCGATAAATAAATTACAATAAGATATTAATTTCTAATTTGTTGTTTGATATTCTATACAATATGAAATCATGTCTATAAATGTTAGTTATTTCACCTTGCTCCATTTTTTTGCAGATTCTTCCTTTATAATATATATTTAACTAAATACATCTAATATTGATAAAATTCAAACCTTCAACCTCCAATAAATGTAGTAATTGTAAGAACATTAACTAATTAATGTTGAAATCTCCTAAACATCAACCAAGACTAAAATAAAATGTGTTAGGTTATATTGAGGCATAACCTCTTTTGGTGGTGGCAAGATGATACAACATTTGTGGATTTTTTAGGCATTTATGACAGTCATAGATTGTGTTCATGTGATGGATGGGATCCATTAATGACTAATACTAATTAGGATAGATTTCAATTAGAAAGCTTGTAGACACATATTGAAGATTGGGATGAAGGTGCTCGACATCTCTATTTAAGCATCATTTATATTAGGCCTTTGGAAATCACTATCACAATATCCCTATTCACTATGGGTGGCACCATAAAACGCATTGAGCCTTCTTCCTATGAAGAGATTAAGGCAAACCTGATAGTATGAAATATTTTACATGATGGTGGTGTTACGTTGTTTATGGAAAGGTTGTTTGGTCACTCTGTCCGAGTGACCATTAGTGTGCTAGTAACCTGGAAGAAAAAAAGAGTCAAAAAGGGAAAGAATAAATTTCTTGTTTCAACAAATTCCATTGCATCTACGATGAGTCTCCATGCTGAGGGAGACATTTATGTTAAATGCTACCTTCAGGAGGAGATGGATGAGTTCCTATGTCCTAGTGAAAATATGAGAATGTATCACTCAGGATATGAACGGGACTTACTTCCACAACATTAGGATAGGGTTGCTGAGCAATTGAGTAGGTACTTCAAACTGGAGAAATGCTAGAAATTGAGCTATGGACCTTAAATTTTTCTTCTTGTGCATGATCGAAAGGTAAAATTTACATCTTTTCTATTTCAATTGCTTGATAAGTCCCTTAAACATGCTAGAGAAGAGGAAGGCTCCTTCCTCCACCAAGGCCTTTTGTATTTTCTCTTTAAAATGAAAACTTCCAAAAAGAAATCTCATGCTTCCCCTCTAATCCAAGAAAATAGCATCGTGTCCCCCCTCCACTTCCACAAATAGCTCCATCTTTCCATCACTATCACCTTCACCTTTGTCTCCCTTCCAAATCTGATTCAGACATCATGATCATTATCCAGAGTGGTCTGGTGGTCTCCCCCACTATTTCACTCTCCTCTCTTTCTCTCTCTCTTGTCTTCTTTGGTGGATCTTAACCCTTGGACCCCTCAGATAACTTTCATAAGGTCTCTCCACCAATTTTAGACCCAACATATACTTCTTCTCCACCTCCTGTCGATGCTTCTCTGGGTTCTCCTCTCATCTCCCCAAACATTATAATGGATACAACCAACTCAACTCACCTGATCATGGAAGCATGTGAAGCTTCCCCCATCCTTTTGGCATGGAAGTTAACATGGACTCATAAATTCCTGATGTGTTATGGGATCTCTCCTTAGTTTACCATGTTTCTCCTCTGTTAGAGAAAATGGGCTCCCCCACTACATCTTCAAAACACCATGAGCATTTATAAAAGATGTCTCATGACCCACATGACGAAATTGAAGATTATGTTACACTTAATATTTTCTATCAAGGAATGAATTGGCCTAAAAATCACACATACATGACCTGGATGAAAATCAACGAAGACTTCTTGGAACACATTAAGTTAGTGGACGTGTTGGTTGAACGAAGCCCTACTGCTAATGTTAAGGATGAAGCAACTACTTTCATGAATATCCATAAAATGTTATTTGGCTTTGTCCAGTTTTAGACTTTTTGGTTTTTTATTTTTTGTTACATACGAGATTGTTCTCTTCTTGTTTCATTGTAATATTTGTTCGTGAGGGATTTTTGTACAAGTATGCGGGTCATTTGGAAAAAATTAATTTTACTCTAGTTCCAAATAGTTTTATGTTTTGGAATATCGTAGTCATGACTAAGATCCTAATATCTTAATGTGTTTTCTTACATCCTTAAGATCATTATGCTCCAAATATTATGTCTTGATATAATCTAGCAGATTCTTAGATCACAATATCCTACTTTATTTTGATAAAACATGGCAACCACTAAGCTCTAAAAAATATATGGTGTGGTATAATATATTGATGCGTAATATCAAAATATAATTATCTTATTAGTTAGGTGCTAGAAAAAACTAAGCTCGAAATATTATATTTCGGGATTAGCACTAGAAAACGTATAAATATCTTCCTCTAATTTGTTAGATGCAGTAAAATATATTAATGATGAATTATTAAACCCTAGTGATGAAATATCCAAAGAAAATGTTGTGGCATAACCTAGCGGTTGCATAGCTCAAAATATATTTCTTTTGTTTGTTAAATGGTACTATCTTTTGAGCTCAAAATAATATATTGTTTAAGTACCTAGTGGCCGCTAAACTCAAACTATGTTGACTCAAATTTTCTAAATCCCAGTGACCATTAAGATCTAAATATTATGTTTTGGCATAACCCACCGGTAGTTAAGCTAATAATATCTTATTTCTTTTGTTTAAACCTAGTGGGCGTTAAGCTCCAAATATTATGTTGTGTCATAAGCTTGTGGATGCTAAGCTCAAAATATCATTCAATAACTTGTTAAATGATAGGAACCACTAAGATCAAAATAATATATTATGGAAGTACCTAGACTCCACTTAGTTCAAAATATGTTAATTTAATTTTTTTAATCCTATCGACCGTAAGCTCCATATATTATGTTGTTGTTTAAACTAGCATCAACTAAGTTCAAAATATTGTCCTATAATTTGTTAGTTGTAAAATATAGTAACTATGAATTATTGAACCCTTGCGAATAAAATCTCTGAATAATATGTTGTGGCATAAGATAGTGGCTGCTAAGCTCAAAATAACCTAAACCACTAATAGTCTCCAAATATTATGTGGTGGCATAACCTAGTGGGTGCTAAGCTCGAAATATCTTAATTTTTAAATCTTAAATTCATGAAAAAAGTTCAACTAATTTATACTGGTCTTCATTGCTATAAAGATATCTAAATTTAATGTCCTTAATTACCTTAGAGGCCATTAAGCTCAAAACAACATAATATAATTTTTTAAAAACCTAGCAACTTCTAATTTTACAATATAATTTGTTAGGTTATGTTTAAGCATAACCTAGAGGACATTGGAATAAAAATGTCTTTCTTTTGTTTGTTAAATACTAGTGAATTTTTAGCTCAAAATATAATATTATTAAGTACCTAGCGTTCGCTAAGCCCGATTTATGTTGAATAAAATTTGCTAAATCCCAGTGACCATTAAGATCCAAATATTATGTTTTGGCATAACCTACTAGCTACTAAGATTATAATTTCTTACTTTATTTTGTTGAAACCTAGAGACTTCTAATATCCAAATATTATGTTGTGGCATAACCTAGTGGTTGGTCAGTTCAAAATATCTTAATTTGATTTATTCAATCCTAACCACTGATAGGATATAAATATTGTTTGGTGGCATAACCTAGCAGGCACAAGGCTCCAACTATCTTAATTTAAAATATTAAAATCATATAATAAATTCAACTAATTTATACAGATCTTGATTGCTATACATTTCTCAAAAGTTAATGTGGTTGATTAACTTAAAGGTCGATAAGCTTAAAACATCTTACTTTAATTTGTTAAAACATAATGACTTATAAGATTTTAATAAAAATTGTTATATTATTCTGAGGCGTAACCTTTTTGGTGATCACAATAGGATATGGCATGTGTGGCTTTAATGGGCATTTGTGACTCAATAGATTATATTTGTGCGATAGATGAAATCAATTAATGGTTATACACATGCGAGATGTAAGATGGCATTGGGCATTTAAGAGTTTTAATGGGAAGCATGATATTGTTTTATTAGGAAATCCAATCAATGATCTTCGGTACCCTCACACTTTCCTCCTTTCATGTGTTGCATGGTAGTGGATGTTAGAGATATTGTATAGAGTGAACATTAGATATGATGAATATAATATTATCATGGATAATATTATTATAATGTGAATGTAATATTACATATATTAAATAGTATTTACTATATGGTAATTAGTAAATTAGTAAGTTAGTAAGTTAGATAATAAAACAATGAGATATTGTTTTATTATCAATTTTATAATTAATGGTTGTAACCATTCAGGTAGATTGGTTTCATATGCAACCAAAGATTATTGAGAAGGTTGCAAGTAAAGACAAAGAAATTGTTATGAACAATATAATGGAGTGCATAGCTCTGGGCAATTAAACAGAGTTAGTAGAAAAGAATTATAGCTAAATCTATGCTCCTAAACCTATATTTCTTTACAGTAGATTTATATCTTTGGGCCAACTAGATATTTCACTATCCCTTTCCTCTTTTTTTTTTGGTCATTATGCTTCATAAATCTCTGTGATGGTGACCATGGTGGTGGTGGTTTCTTGGGTAGCATGGATTTTGGTCCTAGCAGGAAGAGGTAGAGAGCTATGACATGTAAGGATGTTGGGGAGCCATTTACTTCTTACATGGAAAAGAAAATCTGGAATGCAACTATGCAGAATTGGCTCAAGAAGGTTTGGTTGATCATGGAGTGTTTCAAAGAAGAAGAGGGTGGTGATATTTGTGAGAGATACAAAAGCTAATGCTTGGTGTAAACCAGTCTAAAGGGTGGAGGAATGTTTTTGACATGACGCAAGGGTTTAGTGCAAAAAAGATATTGTCCAACTCGTCAGGGAATTTTATCTTACATAAGGATCATGAGAAGTTGGAAGAGCATCTAGTCATCCTTCAGTATCATGTATATGCCTTGACATGGGGGATGTAGGTAATTGTGCATTCTCTGGAGGTGGTTGCGGTAAATTAGGGTATAAAAATCCCTATTGGCGCTAAAGTGAAAATTTCATAATGCTATGTCAGTTCATCCTCCTCCTCTGATTAGAGTAAATGGGACTTAGGTGTTGAGATCATCGGTGAGGTGAATCTAAGAGGTAGAAAGTCCCAATATTTCCTAGATGCATTTGTGTTTAGTTTTTTATTAAGGGTCAGAATGGTTGACTATATAGAGAATTATATAGATATAGGAAGTATTTATGGGTGAAGTAAAGATTATTACAACTCTTCCCCATTAATTTTGGAATATATTTAGTACGATAAGTTGTTTGTAATCATCATGAGATTCCACTATGGGAAGAATTATCATGGAATGTTTCCTCATGTACTTTTTTTGAAGACTTATCATTGAAATATCTCAGTTTAAAATCTTAAAATCATAGAATGAATTCAACTAATTTATATATATCTTATTTTCGATAGATATCGTGTTTGTGATACATAACCTAGTGGAAACTAAACTCAAGCTAACAAACACTAAGTTAAAAATATCATTCAATAACTTGATATACTAGTCGATACTAAACTCAATGTATTTTACTTAGTTAAATAGTAGTTACTGTTGTTCCAGACTCACAGCACCCCTGGATGCAGATCAGGCTTCTAGGTTGATCACTCTAGCATCCAGTGTGATTGCACAACATGGAAACCTCTCTCCAAGTGTGGGGACTTGTGAAACTGAGAGAGGAATCTCTAGATTAGAGGCTGGTTCCTCAAACTCCTTTGATTTAGATCTATATTTTGCAAAACTACAGAGGTTTGAAACCTAATCCTACTCTAAAATCCAAGGAGACAGAGATAGAAAGTGCAAAAATGAAACTAAACTAATAGGTGATACACCAAAGGAGGAGTGGTGAACACTTCTTGTTCTGCAGATAGACACAGATCATAAAATGCAACATAAAATATCATGCACAAGCTGATAAGATGTAATCAGAGGTCTGAAATGAAATAAGCAACACAAACAGAGGACTGAAAACTGATCACAGAGCCTGTATTGTCATTTCCACTGTCAAAACCCTTGTATTACAACATCAAAAAGGTAGAAAACCTGTTACAATTTTAGAAGAGGTCTGATACTTGTAAAAATCACTTGTTGCAGGTGAGAGAAGAAGCTTGCTATCCAAAGAAATGTTCCCCCTTTAGAAATGACCCAAATCTGGCTTTTACATTACATGGGTCAAGCCCAGGGGACAGGAAACATACAGAAACATGGGAACCCATCCCTCCTTGACTGCATATGCATTAAAAGATCATGGGGGACCTTATAAACCCATACCCTATCATTTTGACCAGATTACAGGAGAATGCAACCCATTCTGCATTAAATATGGTCGTTGAAATGTCACTTCTGGCCATGAACATGCATCAGATCCATTTCTTGATTTTCTCTCTATAGACTACACCAAAATTCAAGATTAACCCTAAAATCATGTAGAGAATTTCATGAGCTTTTCGTTGATATAAAGAACATGCAAATCTAAGCTCTGAATCGAAAGATATGTCGATCTGAAGATCTAGGGCACAAAATAGGTGAAAACAGATTTTTAAATTTCTTCCCACGCTCTGCCACCTAGATGACACGTGGCATGCATTGATTGGTCACATGATTCTCTCTCCTTCCCTACTTCATTGGACACGTGTCCTCTTTTTATTAGCTCGGGTCAGTGCTTGAAACCTCACCCTCTGACCTTTTAGACTTTTCTCCTTGTGACACGTGTCATGATTTGGTTGGTCCGCGGGTCTACCGGCTCTTCGCGCCCTTCGCATCTTTCTGTCCCGGATGTCCCAAACTATCTGGGACAAAAACTCCCGAACCACCCAAAATGGGCTTCCTTATCCCTCATCTTTCGGTGACACATGTCATGATCTGATTGGCCCGCGGGTTTCTCGTCTATCCGCATCCCACGCGTCCATTTGTTCCAACTGTCCCAGTGCTGTCTAGGACAAATTCTTCCTAACTACCCGAAATGGGCTTCCTTTGCTCTCAGCCATTTCACGTTTTCACATCCTTCGCATCCTTGCAGCCTAGATGTCCCGACTACTTAGTGCGAAAGTTCTCCTTTTCGGCCAAACCGGGCGGTTCGCGTCCTCAAGGCCCAAATGTCCCGAGTAGTTAGTCAATTTTCTTCTCCTTCGGCCGTACCGGCTTTTCGTGTCCTGACGGCCCAATTGTCCTTATGCTACAGTTCCTTGTTTCGGCCGAATCGGCCAGTTCGCGTCCTTCGCGTACACTCGTTCCAGATGTCCCTTTGCTTCGTGGGCCGCCTGGAGGCTTTTCAGCCGATCTGCGCCTTGATGTTCCAACTATCCCAAAGGTAGCTTAGAGTAGGACTTAGCCAATTTCACGAATTTTTCCTGAATCGACCTACTTACTTGGAACTGAAAACTCTGATGCATGTTATCAAAATTTACCCTGGGGGATGAACTTTGGATAACAATTTGGTGACATTTCGGGGTCACCTACCTGCTAGGTGAAAAGATCGGTAGCTAGAAGCAGTCCATTGGGCATGGAGTTATCAAATATTTTGTTCAGAACCCAACTGACTCAGAATGTGTAAGGAGGAAGATGGAGTGTCACCTGATGAAAGCAAGGACTACCAAACATCTCCATGGACAGCAAGCTAGGCCAAAGCACTTAGGGAAAACAAAACTAACCTACAGCAAAACAATGTGCACAAGCACTTGGAGGAAAGAAAATATAATCTACTATTTACAGAGGTAGTGAACTTCCCTCTAGAAGCAACACTTGAGATAGATTCCATTGACTAGAATCTGTAGTTCTTCACCATCCAATGAGGATAATTGGAAAGCATTGTTGTTCTTGCACTTTGTGACCATGTATGGGCCACTCCAAATGGCATCAAATTTTGAATGCCTTCCCGGTCTTGCTCTATCCACATCCCATTTCAACACTAGATCTCCAACTTGAAAAGATCTATCTTTGGCCTTCCTATCAAAGGTCTTCTTGATCAAAGCTTGATCCTTTTCCATTGCTTGGGATGCCTGATTTCTGATCTCTTACAACTCCATCAACTCTACATACCTCACCTCCATGGGCTCAAATTCAAGCAACTCCAGCTGCTTCATGAGTTCCAGTGTTGGCAACTCCAGTGACATGGGCAAGGGTGCCTCTCTTCCATAGACAAGCCTAAATGGAGAGTTACCTGTGGATCTTTTGGGAGTGATCCTATCAGCCCATAAGGCTGATTTCAAGCTTGGTATGCCAAGACCTCTGATTCTCATCAAGAGTCCTCCTAATGATCCTCAACAAGTTCTTGTTTGTAGACTCAGCCTGGCCATTACCTTGAGGGTAATAGTTTGATGAAGTGCTTAGGTAAATACCGTTCTTGACAGCCCACTCAGTCACCTTAGATCCAATGAATGCCAATGCATTATCAGAGATTATTGTAGCAGGTACACCGAATCTAGTTGTTATCCCCTCATAAAAGTCTAAGATGCTAGACTCATTCACCTCTTTGAGTGCTACTACTGCTTCTGTCCATTTGGTGAAGTAGTCTGTGGCTGTCAAAATCCATTTGTGCCCTTGGCTTGAATTGGGATTAATGACTCCAATGAAGTCCAAACCCCATTGCATGAATGGATGGTCAACTGAGATTGGATGCAATGGGAGGGCAGCAAGTCTCTCTTTTCCTGTGAAGAATGCACAATTCTTACACCTCTTGATCCATGCATAGCAATCACTGAAGATTTTAGGCCAATAATAACCCGTCTTCATGATTTTTAGAGTTATCACTCTTGGTGCAAAATTTCCACCAGCTGGTCCACTATGAAACTCTTCCAATACCCTTTGAATCTAATTTGTGCTAATGCATCTCAGCAGCACTCCATTCACATCTTTCTTGAACAAAACTCCATCAATAATGGCATACGGGACAGCCTGCAATCTGAAGTGTCTCCTCTGGGTCTTTTTCATCTCTGGAGGGCATAGGCCTGTGCCTAGGAAGTGCATAATACCTTGGGTCCAGCAAGGAGTCGGGGCAGCATTGTCTTCTTCTTGCCTACCACTCGGCTCATGGCTGTCTTGGACTGTCAAAACAGTTTCTTCTTTGTTGCATACTTCTTTTTGCTTCCCCAAAACTAGCTGCTCACACAATCCTTTCCCTCTTACCAGCTTGGTGATCTTGATCTCAATTTCATACTCCATGACATGGGTGATCCAACCTGCCCTTTTCTCATTCAAATCCTTGTTGAGGAGGAAGTCCTTAACCCCAGAATGTGAGACCAGCAAGTTGAATCTTATTGTTTGAGACCAAATGTCTGAACTTCTTCAAGCTCCTGATGACAGCAAGGACATGCTTTTCGATGAAAGAATACTTTATTTCATAATCTTCCAAGGTTTGGCTGAAGAATGCTATGGGATGTTCTGAACCTTCTCTATTCAGCTGTGTTAAGATAGCTGAGATTGTGTCTGATCCTCCAAATGCATACAACATGAAGTCCTTTGAAAAGTCTGGGTTGATAGGAGTTGGAGCTTGTGATATTGCATGCTTGATGCTTTCAAAACTCTCTTTGCCTTCTGTTGTCCATTTGAATGCCAGACTCTTCTTCAACATCATCATTAGAGGCCTCACAAGAGTGGAAAAATTAGGCACAAATCTGCGGACAAAGTTTATCCTTCCTAAGAAGCTTTGAAGAGATTTCTTGTGGTGTGGCAATGGGAGCGTTCGGATGGCTTCAACCCTTTCAGGATCAATTGTTAGCCCTTCCCTATAGACAATGTGGCCCAAAAATTTGCCCTCGTGTGCCAAGAATATACACTTCTTTGGATTCAACGACACTCTGAACCTTCTACACCTCTGAAACACTTGTCTGAGGTGAAAGAGATGGTCTGCTGCATTCTTTGAGAAGACAGTGATATCATCTAGGTATACCAGCACTATATTGTTGATTAAGCCTTTGAATGCCATATCCATAGCTCGCTGAAATGTTTCTCTGGCATTTGATAGGCCAAATGGCATCTTCTTGTAGGCATAGGTGCCCCATTTGGTGGTGAAAGCCGTCTTGAATTGATCTTCTTCCTTCACCATTATCTGATTATAGCCTGAGTATCCATCAAGTAGTGAGAACCTTTCTGAACCAGCTACAACTTGCAATATTTGCTCCATGGAAGGGAGTGGGTAATGGTCCTTGAGGGAGGCTTTGTTCAAGTCTCTGAAGTCAACACATAGTCTGATTTCTCCATTTCTTTTTCTCACTGGCACCAAGTTTGCAACCCAACTTGAGTGTTTGATGGGGAAGATGATACTGGCCTCAATCAGCTTGCTTAACTCTTTTCTCATGAGAGGTTCAATATGGGGATTCACTGGCCTTTGCTTTTGCCTAACAAGCTTGGATTTTGGATCCAACTCAATAGTATGTTGTGCCAGCTTTGGGTTGAAACCTCTTAGATCTTTGTAAGTCCAAGCAAAGATATCTAGGAACTCTTGACAAAGCTGAACAAAGTCAGATTTCTCTTGTGAGGTACTTACTTTGCCAATCTGCAATGTTTTGCCTTCTTCCACTAAAATAGGCTCTGAATCTTCACCCTTCACTTGAATGTTTGCTTTCTCCTTCCGGAACTGATCATTCGGGTTGAAGATTGACTCCAAGGTTATGAGGCCTTTTGGTAATTTGTTAGTCCTCAGCTGCACCACTTGGTCACCATATTGCTGATGCAGCTTGTCTTGATTTCTGGCGGAGAACTCAGCTTCTTCTTGTAGGAAATTAACAATTTGCTGATCATTCTCAAAGACTTGCCAACTTGTGTTGTTATCTGGAACAGCTGGTCTCACAACCACTTTGATATGAGGCTGAGGTTTTTTACTTTTGATATTTTCTACAACATCAAATGCAGCCCCAATTGTTGCAAGTCTATCAGCGGCTTCATTCCTTTTTCTTGGGATGGAATTGATGCTAAAAGCTTCAAGATCTTCAATAAGATCCCATACCTGATTTTTGTAGCACTTGAGCAGATCATTTTTTGTAGCATTTTTTCCTTTGACTTGGTTTATGACCAGCTCACTATCACCAAATACTTGTAAATTCCTGATGCCTTTCTTCATTGCCCAGTGCAGTCCATGAATTAAGGCTTCATACTCAGCTCGTATTGTTTGAACAGGAAAACTGGAAACAGAAGGTTGAGTAATACCTTATACCTTGTGGTGAAATGAGCATAGCTCCTCCTCCTGCACCTTGTCTACTCCTTGACCCATCAAAGAACAATTGCCATACTTCATTCTTGTCCTTATGATCTGGCTTGGTGATGCTGGGGAGAGGTTGATCCTCTTCATGTAAACAATAAACCCCTAGCTCAGATTCTTCTATTTCTTGATAGGGATCAAAAGCATGCACCTTGCTTGCCCATTCATCAAGAGTCAAATCTGGGATGCTTCCAACTTTGGTGTCGGCTTCATCTGTGTTTGGATAATCTTCTTGATCAAATGCTGAGCAATTGGCATTGATTTGGCTTGGAGTATGAGGCTCAATATGAAAGTTTGCAATTGGTTCAGATCTGATTGTGACCTTAGTACCATATCTTATTCTGAACAACATGTGTGACCAATCAGTAGATAAGTAGCCTCCAATTTTGGCTGTGAAATCCCTTGATAAACATAGGGCAAAGAGTGGTGGCAAATCTATCACTGACACATCTTGTAAAATGGTAACGTTGGGGCATGTATGCAAGGTAAGATTCAAACCTTTAATTACTCCCACGGTTTCTATTGCTGTCCCATCCAATTGCACTACCCCTTTAGATATTACTTCATATTGGAGACCCAGCTGATCAGCTATTTGCTTGGGCATCACTGAGCTACTTGCCCCAGAATCAATCATGTAATTGTGTACTAGTTTATCCCCAATGATTAATGAAACATAGAAAGGAGGGGGCTTCAACATTTTACCTTGTTGTCCTCCATGACTTCCTTCAGGCTGGGCAGCATTTGTAAGCACTTTGTCTTGCATTTGAACCTACTGATTCGAAGTTGGCCAATTCTTCATGGCAGCTTGCAGCAGATCTCTTTGGCCTGGGATAGATAGGGATTCCCACATTGATATGTTGACGTTAGTCTTCTTCATCTGTTTAATGATACTGAACGGTGATGAAGGATCTCTCTACTATCCCTTGATTTGCACATTTATTCCTTGCACGTGGGCAGCAACAACTGGCATTTGAGTTGGCCTAGGGGATGTTCTTGGCTGTCCTTGTGCATTTGAAACTGGACTTTTCTTGCCAATCATTTGTGGAGCCGTGGAAGGTTGTGGATTGGCTTGGGGCTAATGGCTTGTTCTTCACCCAAGTTTCTCCTCTTTGACCTTGTGTTGGCTGCAACACTTTGAGAAACTACCTGATTCATGCCACAGAAATCCTCTGCTTGCCAGTTTACCAATGTGGTGTCATTTGGGGCTGATTGCTGTTGGAATGTTGCTTCTTGTTGTTAGCTGTTTCCTTGACTGCCCTCACCCTCCACACCAGTAGTTGTCACCATCAATGCTTGATTGAGAGCACCATTGAAACACATGGATTGGTTATGAGGCTAGTTGCAGGGAAAGCACCAATCATATTCTTGGGCCATGTTATTTTGGACTGGCACTAATGCTTTAGAAGCAGATACGCCATTGGGGTTATAGGGCTGAAATGGTATATTAGCGGGAGGCCTTACTTGGATTTGATTTTGATTTGCAGCCTGATTTGGTGACCTATTTTGTTGGTATGGGGGCCTAGCCTGGTACTGTGCTTGAGGCTGATACGGTCTAGCACTTTAAGCTTGCTGTCTTTTGATAGTAACCAGCTCATTTCCCAAATTTTGCAACTGTTTCATGACCTCTTGGAGTTCATTTGAAGCACTAGAGGATGAAGTAGAAGTTTCACTTGAACTTTGATTTCTAGGGGTGGGAACAGGAGCCAAAGTGGGTGCTTGACTAGTGCTTGGATTTTCTAAGTTTGGATACAAGGGCATGGGAGGCCTAGGAGCCAGTTTACCAGCTTGAATAAGACAGTTTTCAGCTCTAATGGCAATGCTATAAGCAGCAGGTAAGGTTGTGCCTCCCATAGATTGAATTAACATAGAAATATCAGAATTTAAAGCTTTAAGGTAATATAGAAAAGCACCTTCTGCTGTTGGCCTGACTGCCACTGGAATCCTATCCCAAGACCTTTGAAATCTGAAGTTGAAGTCAGTCAGCTGCTCATTGGGGGCTCTCTTGATAGTTGTCAGCTGCTCCAAAAGAGACAAGTTGTCTCCCTTCTCTCCAAATTGCTCGTGAAGTGTAATACACAGCTGATTCCAGTTTGTGATAGAACCAGCTCCAAGGCTCCTAAACCATTGTAATGCTTTACCCTTGAATGAAGATGCCAGTAACTTGACAGCCACTTGCATTTCATTGATTTCATGGATTGCACAAAGGTTAGCAATATCTTTAACATGATCACCTGGAGTAGTCTGATTTTCTCCAGTGAAGTAGGGAATGTTCTTCAAGGCTGCAATAGGAACTGGGTGTTGTGCATTGAGAGCAAGTGGGCTGCTGCCTGTGAAGTTGAAGTAGGGGTTGTTCTGAGCCATTCTAATTGGTCTTAAAACCCTTGTTGACTGAATGAAAGGCCTACCAGGTGGAGGAGTTGAGAGAGTTCTGTTTGGTGGAGATGGAGACCTTTGAATCCTTCTTCCTCTTTGTCTCCTTCTTGGAGATAATTGCAGGTATTCAAACAGCACTTCTTCTTCTCCAACTCTTGACCTTGTGGTGATTCTTCTCATGAGTTTTCAGGCCTGCACTGCTGAAACCAGTTGATTCTTCCCCTTGGAGTCGCCAGATATGCAAATAATAGCTCTTATAAGCAAGAAAACTGCAGCAGATGCATATCAACGTTGCTGCAATAAAAATGAGACCTCTAGTGTCCCACCGGGCGTGCCAAAACTGTTGTTGCAGACTCACAGCACCCCTGGATGCAGATCAGGCTTCTAGGTTGATCACTCTAGCATCCAGTGTGATTGCACAACATGGAAACCTCTCTCCAAGTGTGGGGACTTGTGAAACTGAGAGAGGAATCTCCAGATTAGAGGCTGGTTCCTCAAACTCCTATGATTTAGATCTATATTTTGCAAAACTACAGAGGTTTGAAACCTAATCCTACTCTAAAATCCAAGGAGACAGAGATAGAAAGTGCAAAAAATGAAACTAAACTAACAGGTGATACACCAAAGGAGGAGTGGTGAACACTTCTTGTTTTGCAGATAGACACAGATCATAAAATGTAACATAAAACATCATGCACAAGCTGATAAGATGTAATCAGAGGTCTGAAATGAAACAAGCAACACAAACAGAGGGCTGAAAACTGATCACAGAGCCTGTATTGTCATTTCCACTGTCAAAACCCTTGTATTACAACATCAAAAAGGTAGAAAACCTGTTACAATTTTAGAAGAGGTCTGATACTTGCAAAAATCACTTGTTACAGGTGAAAGAAGAAGCTTGTCTATCCAAAGAAATGTTCCCCCTTAGAAATGAGCCAAATCTGGCTTTTTACATTGCATGGGTCGAGCCCAGGGGATAGAAAACATACAGAAACATGGGAACCCATCCCTCCTTGACTGTAGATGCATTAAAATGGCATGGGGGACCTTACAAACCCATACCCTATCATTTTGACCAGATTACAGGAGAATGCGACCCATTCTGCATTAAATCTGGTCGCTGAAATGTCACTTCTGGCCATGAACACGCGTCAGAGATGTTTCTCAATTTTCTCTCTCTAGACTACACCAAAATTCAATATTAACCCCAAAATCATGTAGATAATTTCATGAGCTTTCCGTTGATATAAAGAACGTGCAAATCTGAGCTCTGAATCGAAAGATATGTCGATCTGAAGATCTAGGGCACAAAACAGGTGAAAACAGATTTTTTAAATTTCTTCCCGCGCTCTGCCACCTGGATGACACGTGGCATGCATTGATTGGTCACGTGATTCTCTCTCCTTCCTTGCTTCATTGGACATGTGTCCTCTTTTTATTGGCTCAGGTCAGTGCTTGAAACCTCACCCTTTGACCTTTTGGACTTTTCTCCTTGTGACACGTGTCATGATTTGGTTGGTTCGCGGGTCTGCCGGCTCTTCGCGCCCTTCGCGTCTTTCTGTCCGGGATGTCCCAAACTATTTGGGAAACAAAAACTCCCAAACCACCTGAAATGGGCTTCCTTGTCCCTCATCTGCCAGATGACAAGTGTCATGATCTGATTGGCCTTCGATTTTCTCGGCTATCCGCGTCCCATGCGTCCCTTTGTCCCAACTGTCCCCAGTGCTGAAGTTCCTGGGACAATTTCGGCCGAACCGCCTGAAATGGGCTTCACATCCTCTCAGCTGTTACAACCTTGTTCCAACTGTCCTTCACGACTTTCGTAGGCCCAAATGTCTTCTGACTACTTAGTGCTAAAATGGGCTATCCTTTGCTTTGGCCGCTTCACCTTTTCACATCCTTCGCGTCCTCGCGGCCCGGATGTCCCAAATGCAGTTAGTCGATTTTCTTCTCCTTTGGCTGAACCGGCTTTCCGCGTCCCGACGCGTCCCGATGGCCCAATTGTCCCTATGCTATAGTTCCTCATTTCGGCCGAACTGGCCAATTCGCGTCCTTCACGTCCATTTGTCCCGGATGTCCCTTTGCTTAACGGGCCGCCTGGAGGATTTTCGGCCGATCCGTGCCTTGATGTCCCAACTGTCCCAAAGGTGGCCTGGAGTAGGACTTAGCCAATTTCATGATTTTTTCCTGAATCGACCTACTTTCTTGGAACTGAAAACTCTGATGCATGTTATCAAAATTTACCCTGGGGGGGTGAACTTTGGATAACAGTTACCTTTCAGCTCAAAATATTATATTGTTTAAATATCTAATGCAACTGTTAAGCCCAAACTATGTTGATATAATTTAAATAATGTATTGTTTAAATACCTAGCAACCGCTAAGCTCAAACTATGTTGATTTAATTTGTGAAATTGTAGTAACCACTAACATCCAAATATTATGTTTTAGCATAACCCACCAACCTATAAGTATTTTAAAATATTGTAAAATAACGTAATTGAATTTATTAAACCATAGCAAATGGAATACATCAGTAATATGTTGTGGCATAACCTAGTGGCCGCTAATCTCATAATACCTTAATTTAGTTTATTAAATCCTAACCATTGCTAGGCTCCAATGATTATGTGGTAGCATAACCTAGTAGGTGCTATGCTCAAAATATCTTAATTTAAAATCTTAAAATGATACGATATATTCAACTAATTTATACATATTTGGTTTGCATCTTTGAAGATTACACTATCATTTGTTGAAGTTTTTTTAGACAAAACCTAACAGAAAATAAACTAAATATGTCTTTCTTTATTTTGTTAAATGTAAGTGACTCTTTTTTTCGAAATAATATATTGTTTAAATACCTAGCAGCCGCTAAGCTCAAACTATGTTGATTTAATTTTTTAAATCCTCATTTTATACCTTAGAACAAGTGAATTTTTTTTATTTTTTATTTTTTGATAATTGCATCCTGGTTCTAAATACATAATTTAGAACTCACAAATCAAATAACCATTCATATAACAGACAACCATATGCAGCTGTAATGACTCGGATTACTTCCGATCTATTCATTCCATGACTCGGTAATCTACCGATCTATTCATGAGTAAAAAGAGTTGGTTTTTTTAGATAACACTTTACTCTTGCGGTTCTCTTCCCTAATCTGGGATTCAGAATGCTCTGTCCAAGGAACCTAACTGAATAATTGTTACTATTATTCATCGGCATCTCATCCCTTAGACTAGGTGAATTAGGACAACGCAATCAACAGCTTGCGATACTTTGGCCAAAGATTTGAAACATACTGTTTATGTCTCATATTCCTTAACAACATACTCGTCAATCTAGAATACGTCCTTCACCCCATTCATATGTTATATAGAATGTCCTACACTGACTACTGTCAGTCCTTCCTTTCACAACTAAATCACCCGGAGGTAGATTAACAAGGTGATAATGTTATATGGATGCCCACGAGGATTAGGGATATGGTGACATACTGGTTCAACCTTGCAGTTCAACCAGTGTGTCATGATACCCCGAATCTCCTAGGCAGCCTTATAACATGACCACGTTCTTAATCAGACCCTGGGTAACTCGTGTGAAATCAAGTGTAAATCTTAGCGATCAATGCAAAGGGTGTCACCATAAGTCATCTGCATTGTTGTAACTTCGAGAAGATCCTAATCTTCTCGGAGGTATAACCCTATAGTTGACTTGTATCGTCAACCTTTAAATCCACCTCGAAAAGATCTACTTAACAACATGCGTTACGCACTTGAGTTTAAATTACTTTAAAGACTTTTCCCTAAGGTTAGCCTTTCCCGTTCCCTGGATTCTTCGTCTTAAGACGACCCTCCTCTATAAAACCCATTACATGGTAGAGGTATTAAGGTCAAGTTCTCATCAAGGAGTCATTAGAATACACCTGATTCTAAAACAACAGAATTGGACAATATCTCATAACCTTTGCTTGAGATTTCCATCTGAACTCCATTTGATTGTATATCAGTTCTCTTAACTGAATTTATATCATACTTATTAGTATAAAGATATAAATGATTAAGAATCCAATTTAATATTGTCCTATCATACTTAGGACTAGGGATTAGTAATTTAATCCAGCTTGTTTAGCGTTCTGCTTAGGTTCATTTTTAACCTATCTTCTAGAAAGACAATTATTTAAATTCAATATTGCTTTTGCTAGAACAAATTAGAACTACTAAACACTCATAAGAATTCAATCTCATTTCCTTATAAGCTTTCATTGTCAATCACAAAAGCATCCATATTACACAAAGATAATGTTACCACTCTGGTATATAAACCGAAGAAGGTCAACTATCAGAAATAGAATACAACACATAAGTATCAAACACTTATTTCCATTCCTTTCAAAACTATACAATTACATTTTATGCAAACAACATACTTGATAAATGCTCAACGGAAAAGAAACATCTTTTCACATATAGTACATTTATAAAATCAAGCTGTAATTCATTATAAATCAATTAAACAATCTGATCAGCCTGTCAGATCTGCATTGCTTTTACCTCTTACGGCAACCATCTGCAAAAATAGTCAACGGAAAAGAAACATCTTTTCACATATAGTACATTTATAAAATCAAGCTGTAATTCATTATAAATCAATTAAACAATCTGATAAAACAGCCTGTCAGATCTGCAATTGCTTTTACCTCTTACGGCAACCATCTGCAAAAATAGTCAACATGAGTCAGTTCAATGAACTGAGCATGATAAGCACTAACTTTTAAAACAATTGCAATCCATCAATTGTTTTCATTAAACACCCTGTTTAAATGAGATCAGATATCCACATAAGTAAACATATTCAGACTATGCCTTTGTAATACAAAATGATTACAAATATGTAACTCTATCATTGTTACAAAATAGTCTTAATCACTTTCTAATATTTCATCAAATATTAAGAATCAAGGAACGAATGTACACAAACAATCATTGAATCCAAAATCACAACATTGGACAGATCATTTCATTCATCCAAAAAGGGAAATATCATAACAATTCGGGATTCCACCAATATGTTACAAAACAATTCCCACTGTTAGACAGATATCATCAAATAAGCAAAAGAAGAGAAAGAACCAAATCATTCACACTTCCTTTCACATAAGTTCATTACTGTAATGTCTTCACATATGAATTGTATTCATCCAGTATGTATACGATTAAGTCCGTCAAACTATAAGAAGAATTACTGTCATAATAAAAATCGAACAAAACAAGGCTTTTCAACCCAAGTTCGAAATCAAAGAACCTCTAGAATTGCGGTCAACAATGGACAACATTGCATTAGGCAATTGAATGTTTCCCTAAGATTATGCCAAGATAATCACTCAAAACTTCCGAACATGCTCAGTCACAATCATACAGGAGTAAACGGAGAGGAATATAACCAATCTATTCTTACCTTGGTGCATGCAAGTCTAAAGTGTGGTATTCGCGACTCACCCCAACAGGGACAGAACACGAAATAATTAACCATACTCAAGGAACTCAAACAGTGACAAACGACAGTGTCCAAGTAGCAGGTTCATTAAGAGACAGAAATACAAGTTACCTTCCAAGAACTCAAATGATTCCAACAGTAGTAACAAGTCAAACAATTGCATATGATTCCATCTGAGCTCATCAACGGAGCATAATAAAAATCAGGAAAACAAATTTAATTACTGATTTCAAACAAAGAATCCAACTGAACTCTTGCCAATGTGACACAATGGTATTCTTACGAATAACAGAGATCAAAATACAAATTATTCCCTTAAGTCACTGGAACAACGATTTCCAAAATTCATCTATATTCAATCATGAACAGTGACTTAAACATATAAATCATTCAATCGACTCCACTGAGTCATTCAAATAAAAATGAATATAATTCTGTATTTATATTGCATACTGATACGGGTTAATATCCATGACCTAACTCATAAGGCTGATATACAAGATGTCAAACTATTCAGAGAAATCCATCAAGGCCAAATAGACATCACGAGATCAATCTCAGGCTTATACAGAAGCCAAAAGAAACAAGACACCCTCTACAAGGTCAAACAACAGATTAAACCCAACAGTCCCAATTTGAAGCGATCACACTGGTTTTTTATCAAGAATCAAACCAAGTCTATACAACGGTGTTCAAGATAATAGAGAAGAATAATTAATGATTCATCTACTCCAGTAATGATAAACATAAAAGAAACAGGCTTCAATAATTACTGTTTTCGTAAAGAAAATACCAACTGAACCTTCTTCAACATTTTGAACAAGTTACACAGAAGGAAATGAAACAGTACAACCGGGGAATCTATACCCAAAAATTACTGTAGTTAACAGAGGTCGAAAGACCTGTTACTTCTCAAGATTTCAAACAAATCCTTTTCCAATATTCAAATATATATAATCGTATAACTTCCACAGTAATCCATTTATACAAGTCATTCAATGGACTCTTACAGAGTCGTTCCAATATATAATATACATACATCCATAATGCATACTGTAACGGTTAAATCTCGTTACCCCTATGAAAAGGAAAACAATTCCAAAGAGTTGCAAAAAGATACTGTCACATCGAAAGATGTTATTCAAAAACAACCTTCAAGACAAACGAAACCCAACAGTATCAATAACTGCCATCAACAAAACCCACGACAGAGCTTACAAGATTTCCAAAACACTGAACAATCAAACAGGTACACCAGTATCCTTCCCGACTATTTTCCCCACAAAAATTGACGATCAAAAATCGACAAACAAAACAATGGCCTATACCCATTACAAGAACGATCTATGGGCTCACGCTGTACAGGCCGAGCATTCACACATTTCATATGTTTCGCATATTTAAGCCCAAAATGCAAACACAAAGAAATAATGCCACAGTTCGAATTTAATAAACACCCAACAAAGGATAAATGAAGATTCGAACCAGAAGAGAAACAGTACCAAGAAAAATCACACCAGACATCCATAGATAAACAACTAATTTCTTAAATCATTAGAACAGAGTTGTTCTAATGAAATCATTTGAAAGACAACAAGATATTTAAAGGTTAGGGCCTAACATGCCTGGATTTTTGATCAAATTTCTGAAGTAGACCACTGGAAGAGCTCAGACTTTCTTTTCCTTTTCCAAGTTAGAGCGACCAACAAAATTTCGCTATCTCCATCACATATATATCCTCCATGACAGAGAAAAGAGCTAGAGAAGTTCATACTTGCCATGCAACACAAAGAAGACTGGTGCGAAGAACCAGTGAACAGGCAGAGAGAAATCTGAAAATCGCGACAAGCCAAACAAACCCACAAACTTCCCGTTTGCATGCCTTCTCGCGAGTTCCGAGCTCGACTACCGAAAATATTGAATGCAATTAAACCAACTTTCCTGCTAAGACTCCACTTCCACCGACCGCCAGAATTGGCGACAGTCCAATGAAAATTCAAGTCCATTTCCAAACTTAGCGACCTGCCACGTCGGCTTAGGTTAGCTGTTGCTTAAACCTCCACCATGACCTGTCCCTCATCCTTATCCCATGCATTAAATGTCATAGAAAACTCCGCCCATGGTTCGCACCCCCTTCCATAGGCCCCTTTTCATTCTCCTCATTAGTTAGGTTAGTATCTTAGGTTAGAATTTAGGGTAATACTCATTCTAACCATATTACACATAGATACTAACTTAGGACATTAACACATAGCCTAGGTCTAGGTTAGATTAACACTAATCTAACCCCTAGGTTAGGTTTAGTCTTAGGTTACTAATCATTTAATAATTCCAGTTAGGTCTGCATTCTGTACACTCAGAAAAAGACCTTCATCATACCTTCTTGAATAGGGTTAGCTCCTGTTCTGCTGCAGAATCGTATGTAACCGAATTATTACCTGGTCCACGATCAAGACCTTCCAGATATACTTCCATATCGGGAACCAATTCATTTTACTTGATCAGCCTGAGTCATACTCCTGACTAGCTTATTAAATACTTCTAGACCTTGCAATCCTGTTCAAGGTCTGTGATTTAATTCATCATGAACAAACTTAAAGCATTACTTGGATCAATTCCACTGATCCAAGACTAGATCTTATAGATGGATAACTCTATAATTCATTCCGAGATCAGATTAATACTCAGATACAAAATGAAATAGATAAAAGAGTCTAACCATATTCTGACTCAGTCAAGATCTGCAATCTGCAAAGAAATTACAGTACATATCAAGCATGATTTCTAAATCGAGGAACACATCCTTATACAAGAAATCGATGGAAATATTATATTGTGAAAGTACTTAGCGCCCACTTAGCTCAAACTATTTTAATTTAATTTATATAATCCAACCAATCATAAGGTCTTAATATTATGTCTTCAGTTTACCTAGTGGACGAGAGACCGCGAAGATTTACAACAATGTTTTAGATACAACGTGATATACTCGATGAAGCCTAGTGGCCGCTAAGCTATTCTTAAAAGTAAATATATTATTTTTACAATAAAATTGTTTTATGTATTTAATTTTTAATATTTGCGTATTTAACACGAGACAAATAAAAAAGTGATTGCTTGACCCAAAAAAAGTGTGTTGGCTATAAAAAAATGCACTTATCCGTGAGTCTGCTAAGGTAAATAAGACTGCCTCCAAATAAGAATTATATCCTAGTGGTTACTAGAGTAGGAAACATTTTTCATGTAGAGTGTATTCATACGGGAATTTATATAAATGGTAAAAAATAAATCTTGAATTTATATACTGGATACATAAATATATGTGTATAATCATGTATTTTATGTGATATACAAGTATATGTATAGACTTGGACTAATGACCTAGAAGTTATATAACCATATTTTAAGGATGACGTGATCTACTTGTTGTACCCTATCGACTGCTAAGATATTATTAAAGGAAAATATATTTAAAAACATACTCCGTGAGGCCGCCAAAGGTAAATGAATGTTTTCTCTGAATAAGAATTACTGCCTAGAGGGTCCTAGTGTACACAAGTTTTTTCATGTAGAGTGTATTCATACAGGAGAAATTATATTGAAAAGTTGTAAGTGATAACAAATATATCTAGAGTTTATATAATGGATACATAAATATACATTTAGAATCGTGTATTTCATGTGTTACACAAGTATACGTATAGATTTTTGTATTTCTTATGATATTTTGGTAGAATATTTTAAGATTTATGAAAATAAAATAAACTTGGCCTAGTGACCTAGAAGTTATAGAACAAGTTTTTAAATACAACGTGATCTACTCATTGCACCCTAGCGGTCGCTAAGCTATTCCTAAAGGTAAATATATTATGTTCATAATGAAGTTAAGTTATGAATTTAAATCCTTAATCTTTGCATATATAACAAGAGACAAATAATACAAGTGATTACTAACACCAAATAAATGGTTTCTCTAAATAAGAATTATAGCCTAGCGGGTGCTAGTGTATGTAAATTTTTTCATGTAGAGTGTATTCACACAGGAAAAATCATATTGAAAAACTCTAAACGATAACAAATAAATCTAGCGTTTATATGATGGGTACATAAATATACGTGTAAAATCATATATTTAATGTTTTATACATGTATACGTATATATTTCTCTACTTATGAGATTTTAGCAGAATTATTTTACATTTATTAAAATTATATAAACTCATAATTACAACTGAGAAGTTATAAAACAAGTTTTTACATAGGACTCCATCTACTTGTTGCATCCTAGTGACCACTAATCTATTCTTAAAGGTAAATATATCATGTTCATAATGAGGTAAATATATCATGTTTTATAAATCTAAATTGTTAATCTTTGTGAATATAACAGCAGAACAAGAATGAATTATAGCCTAGCGAATGCTAGGGTAGACAACTTTTCCCATGGTAGAGTATATTCATATAAGAGAAATCATATTGAAAAGATATAAAGAATAAAAAATAAATCTGGAATAGTGTATGTAATTCGAAATAAAATTCAATTTTCGTAAATAGGTTGTCAAAACAAAGAATTATATTGTGGTTGTTTCAAAGCTATATGAATTTTGGGCATAGATTAGCTAGCGCAAAAGGAAGAATATATTAATTATTAAATACATAGTGATTAAACTTATATTTAGTAATAGTAACGCATGTATAATGTGTTTAACTTCTAATGTACAAAATATAAAATTGTTGATGACATTATGTTTGGTTAATTCTCCATGGAAACACTATATAATTGGAAATAATTATCATATAATTGAATTCTTAATATATTTTAACAGTTTTCTAGTAATTTTTTAACCTTGTATATTTTCCTAAAATGTTTAAGTGGCAATGATGTAAAAAATGTAATATGAATTAATTAGAGCCATTTCTTTGCATCATCTTAATGAACAAAATTGAACTATTTTGGTTCTCCCAACCAAAATAAAAATAAAAAAAGGTGACTATGCTAGAATCTATCATTATCCTTAAAAAATAATCACAAGAACGAGAACAAAAAATTCAAAATGAAAATACCCAAAGAGAGACATAGAATGGTGGAAATGGGAAAGCGTTAAACAAAGATAAATACTAGAGCACAAAAGGGATTAAATTTTCTTTCATTGACGCATTTTTTTTCATGAAGAACAATATTTTTTGGCATGGAGATCAAAAACAACTAGAAATCAAGGTTTGACTATAGAGCACAGTTTGGTAGAACAAAGCAAGGCTAGTGCAGATCACGATTGGACTGTCATGTAAAACACATGAACTAGTTGAGTACAAAGCAACTAATAGAGCCCACAATAAAAAAATGTACACCTTTAATATAAATACCTGATTTAGTAATATCTAGGATTATTTTGTGCTTTATGTTTTGAGTGAAATCTCCTTCCACTAGCTCAATCAAACAATCTGTGTGATTCTATTTGCAATCTTTGTTATTTTCCTCCTTCATGTGTGTCATTTTTGTACATCCTTTCTATGTGTATTTTTTGTGCCTTCTCTACAAACAAGATAATAATTGCATGCAAAAAATAATCAAGATTTGAATACTCGGCCCTGCAATCTATGGCCTGCACGTATTTTTTAACTTTAAAACATGTTTTTCCATGTGACCAAAAAAATTAGAAACCATATTCAACATTTCTATGAGGTATTTAATAATTTTATTAGCACATTCCACGAAAGAAATTTCAAAAATAGAAAAAGAGCGGGTTATGAAAATTTAAAATTTTCACTTTCCCCCTCTTAAAGCAAAAGGGCAGGTTATAGAAATTTCAAATATCTGAAAATGTGGGGAATTCAAATTTCCCTATTTTTATTTATCCATGGTTTAAAAATTAAAACTAAACATGAATTAAAAACAATTCAATTTTTCATTGTCTATAGCCTATAATAATATAAACATAATAACAAATATATTATATAACATATACTAAAAAAAAGCATAGTAAAAATGTATATTATAAGAAAACAGAAGAAATAGATCCCAAACATAATTTTGAAGTTTATTAAAATAATATATAAACATTTATGTTCCATTTAATATCAAATTATATTTCTACATTGTTATATATAATGTGCACTAATTTAAATTAATTCTCCAATTAAAATGTGCCATGTGGCAAGTTTGAACAAGCTATTTGGGATACCTAATAAGGTTAGCAATCCAAGACTGTACAGATAGTGTTACTATATGGCTATTTTCAAAATAAGAAATGTTTGAGCGTAGGGTATTATATGTCATTTTTGTCTATAAGTAAAGGAGATTAATGAGCGCTAAGGATTTTCTTCGTTAGGAAACGATGTGAAATGTGTGTTGAAAACCATGTATCTTATGACAATTACATACTAATCCTAACAATCCACAACTTTACAGATGGTGTTTATAATGAGAAGAGGTAAAGGTAGGAGCCTTGTGGCTGCTAAGATATACCATATTTTTTATTTTATGGCTCTTTTGAGCCATAAAATAAGAAAAATTTGAAGTCTGATATGTCATTTCTGTCAATAAGTAAAGGATCTTAGTGGGCGCTAAGCATTTTGTTTGATACGAAACGATCTAAAGTATTAGTTGAAAACCATGTATCTCATGGGAACTACATACTAAAGCTATGGATCCAAAACTATAAATATAGTGTTTATAATGAGAAGAGGTAAAGGTACGAGCCTAGTAACCACTAAGCTATACCATTATTTGTTATTTTATGACTATTTTCAAAATAAGAAACTTTTAAGCAAGTAGGGTCTGTTATGTATTTTTTGTCAATAAGTAAAGGATCTTAGCGGTTGCTAAGCATTTTATTTAATAGCAAATGATGTAAAATATGAGTTGTAAACCATGTATCTTATGAGAACTACATATTAAGGCTAGCGATCCAAAACTGTAAAGATAGTGTTTATAATGAGAAGAGGTAAATGTAGGATCCTAATGGCCACTTAGTTATACCATGATTTGTTATTTTATGGATATTTTTAAAAATAAGAAACTTTTGAGTCTATGGGAAACACATAATACGTATCGATCCATTTTGAGGGTATGTAATGCAAGAATTTTACTCTGTCATGCATAGCCTAGTGAATATGGCACACTTAAAATAAATAAATAACAATATCATTCAAGAAGTGTATACATATCAACACGGCCTGTCAACGATCATCAAACCCTAATTCCCCCTATAAATACTAACACGACCCCTCATTTTCATGTCCTCCTTTCCCGTATACCAATTTTTTTCCTTCTCCGAGCACTTCTTTCTACAAGTACCATACTTCGGTGTCAATCAAATTTTCCTCATCACCACAATCGAAGTCATGGCTTCTTGTGCCCAAGGTGAACCTCAGGATCCAACACCCAGAGCCTCCAAGGGAAAGATTTAATACATAAGTGCTATGTGCCCGCACATAAATGTAATTATGGAAATGAAGGAAGAATTAAATAATAGCATCTAAATTCAAAGGGCTTGTTATCATGCCCCAGTTTGAGATTGACCATTAGATTCTTAACTACCCACTTTCGTCCTACAATATAGACAACAATACTTTTGCTATTACATTGGAAGATTGACGTACATTATCCTTTGGTGTCGAACCTATTGATATCCATTGATTAACAAGCCTCCCTTTTAAAAATGTTCTGATAGTAACAGCCAAAGCAACACTCACTAAAAATTATAAGATTTTCCTCAAATCTAGTTATGGTTTCAATGTTGATTGTAAGTGTAATTTTCTCTCATTGGAATGTTTTTTATTATATTAACTCAAATTGATATTAATTCTAATAACTTTTTCATCTCATGCAAGAAAATCAAGATGAGTGGATATGCAAGATGTTTCTCACCACTTTCTTTCTACCTTGATTTCTTTGTTTCAAGAAAAAATTATTATGCAGGGTTGACAAACTGACATTCCAAAATGGGATGTTGCATACATTATTACAACAATCGGAAATAAAAAATTTGACTAGTGCACATTTATATCTAACAAGATAAAGGTTGACCTTACCAATGCATCAATTTCAGATAAACCATTTAAATTATATTAAGTTGGAGTTGGTACATTTCTCGACCTGAAAGCCACCATACTTCTCCTTCAAGATCATCCTCTTCTGATATAGATAGTGATGACTTGCCAAAATTTCCTTTGGAGAACTTGATTGGCTATGATTTTCAATCCCACATGAATAAATTTATCATGCCTCAAATCATTGAGCTCATTCAATGAGAGTGAAGGGAAACTTTATTAATATTTGAGATAGTAAGTTGTTATGATAACCATTGATAAAGAGAGCTTATTTTCTACAGTCAAAAATCAACCTGCGAAGATGGATGCATTATTCATCAGAGCTAAAAGTGGGATTGTCACATATAAAAACACCTATAACGATAATATTTTAGATAAAGTATTAAATAGATTGGAAAATATCAGTTATGATTCCCAGTACTATTTCAATAAATGGTCTAAGGACAAGGATATGGTGGCGATTGCAAATGCCGAAAGAGATAGAGTTGTCGTAAGTATAATCAGTTTGAAAAGATATTTTTTATTAATTTCAATAAAAATATTTTTTTTAATATGTTTAATTGACTTCACTCTTTTTGTTGTAGCTGAAATATGAAAATTTAAAGAGTCAAGCTAAGGTGTTCCAAGTTCACTTAGAAATGGAAAAGAACATTTTATCCACAACAATCAATATGAAAGAAAATATTGTTTTGGTTAACAAACAAAACAATACACTTAAGCGGATAATTAAAGAGAATGGTTATGACCCTAGGATTTTATTCAAAGAAAAGCCAGTGACCAATTCTTATTTGACATCCCATGGAGATGCTACAAAGGAAGAAGAAGAAGAAATCATCAAGAACCTAGAAATGAATGTTGAGGATCTGATTATTTTAGAGATAATTGAGGCAAGGAATACAATAGGTTATGGTGAAAATGTTAATGATTGAGGCTTGAGGATTAGGGAATCTCAAAATTAAAACTTTAAATATTTTATATATAGAAGAATGAAAGTTGATACTTGAATATTTATTTAATTTGAAGTTTGCATTTAAAATTTATGCAATATTATCTCTGCTTGCAATGATGGTCATAGTTACATTTATCATTATATGTGGATGTATGGATAATGAAATTAGAGTAGATGTGGTTATAATTATTATCCATTTATTCATTTAGAATGTGGTTTTATGTGGACATTAGGTTTGGATGTTTGGATAATGAAATTAGAGTAGATATGGATGATGATGAATTGTACATGACTAGATGAATTGTATGTTCTTATATTTTTATATATAACTTCTATATTGTATATGGTGTTTATGTTTGATGGATAATCACAATTCATGGATTTAAAATTTACGCAATATTATCTTTGCTTGTAATGATGGTCATGATTACATTTTTCATTACATGTGGGTGATGACATCTAATATGTTTGATGACATTAGAATATAAATTAGAATGGATCATCCATTTATTCATTTAGAATGTGGTGTTATGTGGACATTAGATTTGGATGTCTTGATAATGAAATTAGAGTAGATATGGATGATGATGAATTATATGTGACTAGATGATGATAATGGATAATTATTTTAAGAAAATTAAGAATGTGGTGTGCCAGATACATCTTAATACAGTAAAAGCTTCTTCTCTCTATTTTAAATTTCGAACTCTTAAATATGTATATTGTTTCTTCACATTAATTTTCAAACCTTTATATTGAATTTAAATGACAAATATCAAAGGAAAAAAATAATGTGGTATGACACATATATCTTAATACGGTAAAATCTTCTTCACATTTAAAACTATGGCTAAGATAGGGTTTAAGATACCTCTTGTCTTCTTGAGAAATCTAGATGACCTTCGATTCTCAAGAATTCAACATAAAAAATGGATAAGGATTAGAATAAAAATGGGTGAGTAGACTAATAATATCAGTCCCAAGAAGCGAGAGCTTCCTTTTATGGATGTGAACCCACATTTTTCATAAACATCAATGAAATGAAGAGAAATTAAAATGTAGAATCCATATCTAACTAAAGAAAATTAAAGAAAACCAGAACCTATTCATATCAAAGGTGACACAAATATCAAGAATGTACTGCAGATCAGACAAAAAATGTAGCAGACACTAAGCGTGGTAGAATATGCAAAATCCAGATCTGAGCTTTGAAGACCTTGGAAAATACAACATCAAAGTGGTTTGAAAATTAAAAATACCAATGAAATAAATTTGATTTAAATAAATAATAGTATTTGACTAAATGTAAATATACATACATGTAACATCTTTGATGATAACTACAGATCAAAAATAACGTCCTCACTGTCAATATTTACTTCTGCAGAATTATAATGGTATTTATGTAAACTATAAACAATTACATTAGAATCTATTAATATGAAAATGAATAAATAAGAATAGTTAATGTGTAATGTTAAGGTGATACCTATTTAAATCTAAAACAATCCATCTTCAATAGCTTCTTCATATTCAATATTTACATCCACAGAGTTTGAAGATGCACCACTTCCAATCTCTTTGTTGAGATTACTTGGACTTGTAGTAGTATTATTTACACCTCTTTCAGCAAGGGAATTCCAATGCACAATAGCTCTATGAAAAGGAAAGGTTTCCAAAGAGTAGAGAGAAAGATAACACCTTATGTAACTTTCAAGATTTTTATCCAACTTGTTTCTCAGTTTTTATTTAATAAAAGATAAAGCACTAGAAAATATTTCATTCTCCATAGATCCCAAAATATTTATTTGGCACAACTCATATAACCAAAAATATTCACTGATATCTTCTTGTAACACACTACTTTGGTAGATTTTTCACCAGATCCTTGTAATAGCACCACTCTCTGAAGGTTTGTCTAATATTTTATACTGTGACCTCATTTTCATTGCAAAATTAGTTGATTGAGTCTTTATTAAAACAACATTTAGTATACCTTTTATTTTAATATCCTCGACCTCTGATGTCTTGCTGAAATGATCCAATATTTTACCCATGTCTTTATGGAAAAACTTACTTACAAAATCAGCTCGGCCACCTTATGTATTCCAAAAATTTGGATTCATCACACCCATGGCTTCAAGAATTTTTTCTTTGCTGAAACGTTCTTTAATTTATGATGATAAGGATTCTGCAATTTTATGAGTTTTATTCTTGTTTCAATTACTACAGAATCAAACAAATTTCATGTTATAAGAACTTTTTTTTCTGTTGATGTAACATATTTACTTTTTTGCACAATGTGCATTGATATCTCTTTCCCACTAACATGGATATAGAGGTGATCATGGATATTAAATCTCAAAAAGTTATTGGGATGGTTAATATCCAATAAAACTTTCTAGTTATCAAAAACAACTATATCAAAACTATCTGGGGAAGTGTACATGGCATCAAGACTCATACATACCATTTTTCTCATCCATATAAAATCAACAATATAGTTTAATCTCCCTTGTGCATGCTTCATCAATGTATTGATCTCTTACAATATTGGAAGAATGCCTACCAATGTAAGAAATGTATCCAAATCAGTTAAAAAGAACAAGTCCCTCGTCCTGTCAATTTCATGACAATATTTGTTCATGAAACCAACCAACGAAGGATACTGCTCACGCACTCTACATGCAGACTCATAAAAAGAAATCCACCTTGTCTCAACATCCTTCAGAAGTTTTTTTCCATCTGTAATTCCTATGGAAAATTTCTGAAACTCAATAAATTGCTTTGGGATACTTTCCATATAGACATGTAGTTCTCTTATAAGGTCTTCTACTTTTGCAACATTTTTGTAGTTGCTAATGATTTTATGTGTTAAATTTATTCAATGAGCCATACAGTGAATTGCTAGCATATAAGGGGCCAATGATGTTTGCAATTGAACATAGAGCCCTAGTTCGGTGACCCTGCATGACAGATGCACCATCTGCTCCCACATGCATACCAACTTCGTAGCAATTTCATAATCAGTCATTCCAGCAACATCTTTCAAATGAGAAACAACTATTTTATATATGTTTTCGGCATTGCAGTTTTCAACCATTTTCATGAACACCCAATAAATGCGGTGTCCTTATATGATTTTCTAAAGTATAAAGATGTGGATACATACCCATGCGGTGTTGTTGACATGTTGTCACTTCATCAATTGACAAGAGAGATAAAGTTTGCTTTTTTTACATTCTCTTTCAAATCTTCCTTCTCTAATCATTGCAGAGGCATTTAGCCATTTCCCATCCACTACTTGTCAGACCAATGAGACTGAGGTACATTCAGCATTCCATTAAATTGATACAAAACTTTGAAATCGAGGAAACCCAAAATTGCTCTTCCTTTTTTTAGTATGTTGAAAAAGAGTAGAGAATTGTATGAATTTTGCATGTAAATTTGTTTCTTTCATCTTACCAATATGCGATGTGATCGTTCCTCCCTTTTCCATACAGATGTTTGTGTTATTTTCTGATCTACCTCATATTCCACTACGTATCTAACATGCATGCATTCTTTTTCAGTTTTCCACCTATGTGTTTTAATTTTCTTGCCATCCGCCCCCGTTACAGTTAAATATTGTTTTCCACAATGTTTTTCTATAGTGTCCAGCTTCAGTTGCATTCTTTGTTGCTTTCCCAATTTCCACATACATATTGTACATGTACATTCAGATGGTATTTCTTCATAATTAGATGAGTTGTACAGGTTCAATAAATAGAAATTTAGTTGCCCAATCAAACTTGTATGTCCTCCCAATGTGTCCACATATTCTTGTTTGTTTTGACAATGCTTTACTTTTTTTATTAGATATTTTGAGCAATATCACAATCACCTGGTTTCCTCTTTCTATGGACCACTAGTTTCCATTTTGAATTTCTATCTTCCATTTTGCTAAGTCCTAGTTACATATCAAAAGTGAATATCTTGAAGTTGCTACTTTTGGTTGCACCCCACCAGGAACAATATCTTCAAGATCTGGCATATGGTATCATTATAGGTTTCATTTGTTTGACTTTGATACTGATGCAGAATGCATGTCCACCTCAATAATACCTTCCACACAGTCAGTATCTCTGATTTATTTTAGTGGTGAGCATTTATGGGTGATTAGCGGTATTTACAATATCTGTATCCAGCAGAGTTTCCAAAATACTTGAAGAGTGACTTTCTGAGATTTATTACTGTAACTTGTTAGGTTATTCGTATTCTTTGAGCTGACACCTTCCATTATTCTGATCATGATAGAGTCCTGCATTCAGCAAAAGAACTCAAGTAGTGACTCTGTCTAACAAACACAATCTGTCATGTGTCAACAACAGTTCAGTGTCATATGTCAACCAAAACACCTTGTCGCGTGTCAACCAAAATATCTTGTTGCACGTCAACAACAATTCCATGTCACGCGTCAGCAACATAAAATTTTTACACATCAACCAAAACACCCTATCAGATGTAAACAAAAATACCTTATCATACATCAACAATAATTCCCTATCGCGCATCAGCAGAGAATTATTTTTAAATGTTAGCAGAGAGTTTTTGTTGTGCGTCAGCAGAGAGATCTTATCACGTGTCATCAGAGAGTTCTTGTCACATGTTAACAAAGAGTTATTTTCACATGTTAACAGAAATTTCTTGTCACGCATCAATAGATATTTATTCTTGTTGCACATCATTTGAACACTCTTGTCTCAAAAACTATACTTTGTGTACTAGCCTCTATTGCTTCGTAAGTTTTCTATACTTGAGAATAGATATGCCCCCATGTGGTATGAGTTAGCAAGTAGTGTTCTATGTGGTGAATAATATAGGATTATATAGGGGATATTGTAAAGAGGTAGGTGAAGCCGACCCCTAAAAAAAATTAAACTGTAACTTTTAGGTGAACATGTCAATGAACCATGCCAGAAAATTTTCCTTTTCAATTTTTTTCTAAAATGGAATATTCGACATATTACGAATATTCACCACTAAAAAATCCCTGGCACATAGTGTTGAAATAAGAAATGGTTGATCCTAATGGTCGTTAATTTGTTCCATTCAATATGTATAGAAGCTTAGCGGTCGCTAAACATTTTCCCTTGTACAAACAGATGTGAATTATATGTTACAAACAATACATCTTGTGAGTACTACATAAGTCATGATCCTTCTTGAGGGTTTACAGTTTGGCACTTGGATATGCCAAGGATATGTTACAATTAGAATAAATAAAAACATAGTAGCAACCCAAAGAAATACATATAGTATTTATAATGACTAGTAGTAATAGTGGGAGCCTAGCGGCCACTAAACTAGAGCATGATATTTTATTTTATCGTTATTTTCAAATTATGAAATTGTTGATCCTTGCATCTGTTATTTTGTTAATTTTGATAAGGAAAAAATGTTTAGCATTCGCTAAGCATTTTCTCTCATAAGATCTGATATGAATTATGTGTTTCAAAAAATATACCTTATGGGAACTACGTAAGGTTGGATCCCTCTATATGGTATGTAGTGCAGCTATTGTCTCTTTCAGGTACATTCCAGCCAAGATGATATAATTATAATCAATGGAAAACACTAGGAATCCAAAGTTGTACAGGTAGTTTTTACAATGACCGTAATGTTAGGAGCCTCGTGGTCACCCAACTAGGTTGTGATTTATGATTTTACAGAAATTTTCAAAATATGAAACTATTGAAACTAGCATTCGTTGTGTCATTACTTTCGATAAGTAATGAAAATAAGCGTTAGGTAAACAATTTTTCCCATACGAAACATTATGAATTATATGTTAAAAACAATATAATTTATGGACAATACATATGGCTTGATAGTTATCGATGATTTGTAGAGTAGCACTTTTTTCCACCATGGATAGTCTATCAAATATGATACAATTATAATCAATGAAAATCACTAGTGAGTAAAAAGTGTACATATAGTGATTATAATGACAAGATGACATGGTAGGACCCTAGCTTCCACTAAGCTTGGTCACGATTTGTTATTTTTTGCTATTTTAAATTCTTAGTGTTGTTTACCCTCAATCAATACAACATATCGGACAATAAATTTTTACAGCCTAAGAAGACTATCACTCTAAATGTGTTAACATAGGTTCGAAGAATTTAGAATAAATTTCTTCAATTAGTATTGTAAATATAACTTGTAGTTAGAGTAAGAGAGAATAGACCCTTGTTTTTTTGGTACTCATTAAAGATAGTTAATAATCTAATATTTTCTCAAATAGCTATAACCCACCATGACCGTATAGAGAGAATTTTTTCCATGAAGATGGTTATTGTGATGATGGCCATACTTACGTTTAGGAAAAGTGTAATCATTCCCATTTTTTTATGATAACTTGTTGGGGAATTTTCCACCAAGCGCTACACTTAAAATATTAGACTTAGACTAGTTATAGACATTTTAACATAATGAATAGATTATGTCAGATACACATATATTTCAAATTATCGTATATAAAAAAATTATGAGCTATCACTAACTATGTTAATTTGATTTGTTTCTCAAATACTCTCCTCAAAATACTAAACATCATATCTTCTGAACTTTTTTGTTTAAACATCTTCCTTAGTCTTGTTACAGGCATTTAATCCTCACTACTACAGTATGACCGATATACACATAAATCACATTTTCTTCTAAAACAAAAAATCATGAGGTACTGTAAACTCTGTTATTAAGATTTGTTTCTCAAACACTCTCTTTGAAATACCAAATATTAGATCTTAATTTCCTCTATGTTTTTCCATTCAATAGGTGTAAATGGCTAAAAAAATGTTTTAGGTTGTTCTTTTATATCTTGACTACAAGTCTGTCTGCCACTAAAGTGCATATTTTTTAGTGTTCCTATCATGCCATTTATGGAATGTTATAGCTTGTCCGACTGATATGTGATCCTTTCAAAAGGTGCAACTAGTTTTGTATCTTTCAATGCATCATAATTCAATTTCAAACTTTGAGGAAAATTATGTTATTATTGATTTGATCCACAAAATATAAATTATTGTAACCAATTTAATGATACATAAGATGTCCTATCGAATCCTAGTGGTCGTTAACCATTAAGTTAATTACTCTCTTATGATACATACTAAATAACTCTATAGGTTGGTGTCCACTAGGGTAGTATTTAAATTCCTTATCAGACAATGCGATAAAAAACACATTAAAGTTTAGAAATGACCTAATTAGTAATGTATTTTACTCTAATTATAGGTAAAATGTCTTCCATTATTCGTCCTACATTCATAACTATTCCATTCATCGCAGGTGGTATTTGTTGGAAGAAAAGAGACGAGGAATGGTTTTTGGAAATACATTCCCCTGAAAACTACCATGTCAACATGTGGTTTTTTTTTTGTTATAGATGAGAATCAAGAGGAAGTTATTATTGTTCAATCATCATAAGTTATTAATTTGGGGACACTGCATATCCAGTTAGATGTTTCTTTATTCAGGAAATGGGAAATGCGTGCCTCCATAAACAACAAAGCATATTTTTATTAATGGTAAATAGTTTTGAAGGGACTATACCCTAATACAAAAAAGGATCAAAATCCAAATAAATAAGAGTAAGTAGAAAAAAAGGATCAAGATCCAGATATTACAATAAGCCAAGCAGTAGTAAAAAAAGGAACTATAAAGAGAAAATAGAATAAGTATAGAACTGCTAAAAAGCAGAAGTTAAACAACAACCTAACATCAACAAAAAAAATCCAAACTACAACAAGACTGCTCTGGAGAATTTTATTTCCTAGAATCCCTGTCAATTATTGATTTAACAGTCTATAGTGAGGTAAATAATGACATAGTAGTGACATGCGTAGGGTCTTTGGAATTTAGTTGGGAAATGATCTTGTCCCTTTCAACATCAATGCTCCAAATGGATTTTGAGATACCACTAAGCATGGTAATGCTTTTGACCTATTGTTCCATAAAATCATAGATATCCCTAAAAATTTGAGATGTTATGATCATGTTGATCCTTATAATTTCCAAGATTGTTGTCCAAGGAACTCAATTTTTTATAAATTTTAGTTACCTATTCTTCACCAATTCCAGCATCCTCATATAATTTTATTTTACCCCTTTGCTTAATCATTTGATGCATGTCCTTTCTGAAATTCCCCAACTCATTTTCCATGGTTTCCATCCTTTGAAAAATATTCTCCTTCTCATGTTGAGTAGTGTTGCCTTGTCCTATAGTTCTGATGTGCAATAAATTTTGGGCAATTTCAATGTCCTTACTAATCCTGAGAACTCTACTGGAGGGAGATGGGTGCAGTTTGGAGAAAGAAGGATTTTTAGTTCTGATTTTCCTTTTTCCAAAGATATTAGTTGGGGTGACATTAGGGATAGGGTTAATGGGAGTGGGTGGGACGATGGGAGTAGCAGGTATGACAGGGTGATTGGAAAGGCAATGTCTGTGAAGGAGGAAGATTCTAACAATATTCCTTTGGCCAAAGATAATGGTTAGGGTGACAGTAGGAATAGGGTTAATGGGAGTGGGAGGGAGGATGGGAATAACAAACCATATTCCTGTTCAAAATATGGTTGGAATTTGGGGGTTTTAATATATTATGACAAAACTAGTTGTTCAAATACAAAAAAAAATCACAATGGTATATTTATAGTATTTAGAAAATTGTTTAGAAATGAAAAAAAATCTTCTGTTTGTCATTTGTTGCATAGAAATTTTTTTATTTCACCTCCAAAACATGTCAAGTTGTTTACTATGTTAAGGCAAACATATTTGACTAAATTGAAGATCGACCCATCTAAATCAAAATTACATGGGTTGAAAATGAATACTAAATCAACTAGGTCTGTTGATGCTGGTGTAATATTAGAGGCATTTTATTCTTACTACAGGAGAATAAAATGAGACAACAAAATGAGAGAAAAAGTTCTACATTATTTGAGAAATAAGGATCTAGATAATATTTTATTGACATCCTACAGTGAATCCAATGTAATTGAAAAATTTTAATTACATGAATCACCATTTTTTTTACTGTTGGGTGAAGAGATAAATGGAAAAAGAGAATTTGATTCCCGCATAGGGGAAAAATGGAAAAAATATCATGAGGTGGAAGAATTTCTTCCCGTCGAGTCTCATACAATATTAGACAACTATGTGATGTCACTGGAAAGAAATATATGAGTAAG
The DNA here is from genome assembly GCA_019776745.2 of Taxus chinensis. Taxonomy (NCBI): domain Eukaryota; kingdom Viridiplantae; phylum Streptophyta; class Pinopsida; order Cupressales; family Taxaceae; genus Taxus; species Taxus chinensis. The sequence continues at coordinate 491,390,324 of CM034146.1, forward strand.
GATGGACAACATACATAATTTTTCTTGTACATATGCATATACATTCTAGCTTCCATCAAATTTATCAGAAATTCCTTTGACTAATCCTTTTAATGTTGACTCTGTGATTGCTGATTTTTGCAATTTGGCCAGCGATATGTCTTCTGATGCAATAATGGAGCTTCTAATAGTTATCGGAACCAGATTGCTGGATTATATTATTATTTTTCTAATACTAATTGGTTATTCAAAAAATTTAAGAGACACAGTAAAAGATACATGGAAAATGTTAAAGAAAATGGAGTATCAATTCTAGATGGATGCTACATACTCCATGATAGCAACATGATATTCATAAGTTTGTGTCCTATGTACATAATATTTGGTGTGCACAACTATGATAATAATGATGATTATAGAGATTAGGTCACTGGGGATTGGATGGAGAAACTACCACAAAAATTGGTAACTACAAGTGAAATTGTCCTACAAGGAAACATCAATCATTTTCCTCATGAAATATCATGTGTTTTGGGCTGAGATGTTCACTTGATGTTAAAAAAAATATTTAGTACTAGTGCTTTACGGTGGTAGTGTTTCACTTCATGCATTAGTGGATTCTAAACTATTTGTTGTTTTTATTGTTGAGACACATAGTCAAGAAATGTTTCTGAAACATTACTATTCTCATATGAAGAAAGGTTTTTCACTGAAGACAACTTCAAAAAGTGATTTTTTAATGGATTTGAACCTATATATGCCACTTATACATTTATTGTTTATGCAAACAACCAAAAATCTATAAAACCTTATGTACAACCCTTTCACCTTGACACTTCACAACAAACTCAACATGGTGATTTACCTTCAATCATTTTATAAATATGTTTAATGAGATCTATTTTCAATTACCATGTTTTTAAAATAAAAATAAAAATTATGTTTTTATAATTCAGATGACAGATGTGGGTGACGTGGGCATAACATCCACGAATACGTCATCATATCCAGGTATGTTAATCTTGTGAATTTCCAAACAAACCCGCTAATAAGCCCCACAAATTTATAAGACAATAAATGATTATACATACAACCAACAATTGGAGAACATAACCATGGAGGGCGCGGATGTATCTAGCATGAATACAAAATTACAACCTGGTATGGTAGCCATGCATATTTTTTAAAAAATCATTTATAAGGCCCACAAATTTATAGGAAACGATAACTAACAAACATTAGTTTATATGATTGACATATGGTAGAATAAAAAGTTTAAGGAAGTCCATTTGTAAGCTATGATAACAATTTAAAATGAAGTATATAACTTAGTGGACTCTATGCATCAACGTTCAATACATTAATGGTTAGACTAAAAAACCTTACATTCATCAATATCTCTCTAATTTACAAGTACATATTGTCTGTAATGTTTCACTAATTCACTACTGTATACTGACTACTTACATTAAATTAACAATTTTTTGCTTCAACATCATCATAAAAAAAACTACATACAACTTCATCCATCTCATACGTATATAAAAAACACTTAGCTAACATCATTAAAGGTTGTCCAGCTAAGTGTAGTTTGGACAATGATGGTATAGCCTAGCGGTCACAAATCCTCATCAATAGATGAGGAATGTTTTCCACCAAAGGGTGGTTTGATGAATATAAGAGTAGCCTAGCAATAGCTAAATTTGAATTATAAGATAGAGAAAAATTGATATTGTACTTATCATATCACCATAGAAACCACTATGTTTATCCATTTAAGCTTTCATTTTCACAACATGAAATCAATTATGAATTGATTAATTTTTATTTCAAATACATTATGCTCACATTTTCAATTGAAAGAAATAGATTATGAATTGATGAATGTTTATTTTAAATATCTCTTGCATCAATGGATCCAGCAACGTGAAAAGGCATTGTAATCCAAGCCACAATCTCAATCGGTAACTATTATTCGTAAGCTAAAATGTTGCTTATTTCAATTGGTTATAATTGATATATGACTGATGAAAATAAAATTTGTTTACTTCCTTGCAGGTAGAGATAAGATTTTTTTACTTATTTTAGATATGAAGGACCTGCTATATGGGATATAAAAACATACAATAGGAAGATGTCATTTAGGTTCGACATGAAAATTGTCAACTTGTGAGGTGGCCGATCATAATTTATAAAATTATTATCACCATACTGTGAACTGGAATTATGGTCTGACAACATCATTTCTGTTGATGTTAAAAAGATATCAACGGGATTCAATAAAAAAATATAGACTATTTCATATCCAAGACTCACTTGGGGAAAGGAAAATTGCAATATATTTGAAGTAATAACAATAAGAGACCTAGAAAAGGTTTGGAATAGAAACAATTTTTCATTCAGTTCTAAAAATACTTTATATATTACATTATGTGAAAAGGGAAACACTCCTAAAATTTTTATGGTGGGGATGAAAATCAAACGCAAATATTGTACAAAAGATAAATGGTTGATGGCGGATTTGTACAAAAAATATCAAAAATATTTTCTCAAGGATTGAATGTGGTAGAGGGCATCAAATATTTAGATTAATAAACTACTAAATAATTATTTATCTATTTAGAATGTGTATATGATGGTACTGCTTAACATTGTCAATAATATATACATTCATATGTTATTATGAATGTACTGTGTAACTCTATTATATTATGTTGAGATTGTCAAAATATAAGTTGGGAGGATTTATATTTTCACTAATTATAAGCTGACAGGATGATTTAATAAGTTATGTGGTGAATTATCAGAAAAACTTGCCCTTGAAAAATTGTAAAATAGTTTTTTTACACTGTTCATAAAATAATTATAAAATGATATTGTATATACTTAATTGTTTTCAATATTTTTTAATATAATTAATATATAAATAAATCTTTAGAAAAATTGGCAGTCATATCTAAAGTATGCAAGTCATATGTGATGGTTATTTAAAATATTTGTAGTTATTTTATGGATTAAAATGATAAAAAATCTAAACGGGCGTAATTTAACTCCACATTGAGGCCTTTGTTGCAACTATTGAAGGACAAGAGAAGATGTTCGGGATGATATTTGATAAAAAACTGAATTCGAGGTTGCTTATTTTTTGAGCTTCACTATGATTTATTTTTTTAATTTGGGATCCCAAAACTTTGGGAATAGTTTTATAAAAAAATTCAAACAATTCTTAAAATGGTTTTCTAAATTTCTATCTTTAATAAAGAAATTTAAATTTATTTCATATATATATATATATATATATATGAATACTGCAAATATATTTGGATTGGTTTTATAGTTAATTGCATTCTCCTACTCTAAATTGTCACCCTCTTCTAATTTCTTTAGAATATATTTAGTAATTCTTTGGTTACGCTGAGGTTTAATCACATCATACTGCATGAACCTAAAAGTGTCTCAAATTTGTTGAATTCCATTAGCCTAGTGGCCACTGTGCCACAAGGTGTTTTAATTATTCAAATTTTCATAGTTTAATATTAAATACATTTAAACACTATAAGAACCTTATTATAAGGCATTGATAATGCATAGCATCCACTACCCCGTATAAAATAGAGACATTTTATGTTTATAACAAATTATAAATAATGCCTAGCATCCGCTATCCCATATAAAACATAAACATGTTATGTATATAACCTGTCATAAATAATGCCTAGATTCTGCTATACTGTATAAAATAGAAACATGATATGTATATAACAAAGCATAAATAATGCTTAGCTAGCACTAGCCCATTTTAAACATAAACATTTTCTATATATAACATAACATAAATAATGGTTGGTGGCCGTTAGCCCTTATAAAACAAAAACATGTTTTGTATATAACAAATCATAAATAATGCCTAGTGGCTACTAGCCCATATAAAACATATACATGTATGTTTAGTCCAAAGTAAAGATAATTCCTACTTGATGCTAGCCCGTATAATGGATTCCAATATTTGAATTTTTGGATTCCAATATATGGGACTTTGGAGAGCAGTAAACTCCAATATATGTGATTTTAGATTCCAATATATGTGATTTTAGATTCCAAAATATGCGATATTGGAATCCAAGATATGTGATATTAGAATCCAATATATGTGATATTGGAATCTAATATGTGTGATTTTGGATTCTAGATAATTCCAATATTTAACATTTTGGAATCTAAAACAAGTATTTTTAGATTCCAATATTAGTTTTTTTTTGTTGTTCGAACTGGAATAACTCTAGATTTATTGAAATAAGTGTTTCCCCCTAGAAATATGTTGCTCCTTTTCTTGAAAATACTCAATTATCTACAATTATTCTTTCATTCAATACCTAAAATACTACCTCTGAGATTAATCTTTGAATATTCAACCTTCACTGTCTTCTAATGTCTTTTATAGACCTCTTGATTTGTGCCTTGGGTTAGAGAACAAACTCCCCCTATCCAGACTCAAAATGATCCTTCTTGGAGTATATTTAGCACTTGATATGCTCCCCCTATCATTCTGATATATTTAGTGACTGTTAAGGGCTGATCTTACCCCCAATTTATGCCTTAACTTCTCAAAACTAGCTCTAGGCAAAGGTTTTGTCATTATATCAACCACCTCTACTTTTGTAGACACATGTTTAAGCCTAATTCTATGATCATTGACTAGTTCTCTTAAAAAATGATATTTTATGGGAATATGTTTTGTCTTTGAGTGTAACACTGGATTCTTTGAAACACTTATTACACTTTTGCTATCACAGTACAAATAAATGGGGCCTTCACTTTCCACTTTGTAGTTTTTAAGAGTTTTCTTCATCCACATCACTTGTGTACAAAAAATATCTGCTACAATATACTCAACTTCAAAAGTAGAAAGAGCTACAAGAGACTGCTTTTTACTTAACCATGACATAAGAAACTTACCTACAAAGATGGCTCCACTAGTTGTGTTTTTTCTATCATCTATGTTGCATGCCAAATCTGCATCTATGAAGGATTTAATATGAAATTCATTGCATATTGGATGCCAAAGACCATAATCCAATGTTCCCATGTGATACCTGGATATTATTTTGACTTCTTAGAGATGAAATTTCCCTGGTTCTTCTTGAAATATTCCCACCAAACTAACAACCTACATAATATCAGGCCTTGATGTTATTGAATACAAAAGGCTTCCTATCATGGACCTGTATAAAGTATGATTTACCTTTGGTGAGATATCTTACTTATTGATTTTACACCCTACACTCGTGGGAGTGCTTACTGGCTTATAATCTTGCATCTAGAATCTCCTAAGCATTTCCTTAGTATACTTTGTTTGTGAGATAAATATTCCTTCCTTGTTTTGAATAATTTATAGCCCTAATAAAAATGGAATTTCACCTAACATTGAAATCAAAATCCATTTTCATTACCTCAAAGAAGCCATGTGATATGATTTCATTATTTCTCCAAAAAATGATGTCATCCACATAAACAAAAATCAACATGTGCTATTTTTCTTCCTTTATGTAAAAATTGCTATCAGCTACACCTTTCTTGAATCATTGCTCAATCAAATACTTGTCTAACCTATTATAACATGCACTAGGTGCTTATTTGAGCCCATAAAGTGACTTTTTCAGCCTACACACATAATCCAAGTCATCAATAAGAGAAAAATTGTCTGGTTTCTCAATATAAACCTCGTCATTCAAGTTCTCATTGAGAAATGATGACTTCACATCAATTTGATACACTTTGAAACCTTTATTAGCTGCATATGCTAAGAATATCCATATGGCTTCCATCATAGCCATAAGAGTAAATGTTTCATCAAAATCTACTCCTTCTACCTATGCATTGCCTTTACAAACCAACCTTTATTTATTTCTAGTTACTTCACCTTTTTCATTCAATTGTTCCTAAATACCCACTTTGTTCCAATGATATTTTTATCCTTTGGCTTAGATACAAGATCCCATGTTTCATTTTTATCAATTTGGTTGAGCTCTTCATTTATTTATTTTATCCAATTCCAATCCTTACTAGATTCCATTCCATTCTTTGGTTCTATTTTGGATTTTAAAAAGTCATATCTTCTTGATTTTGAGTAATTTTCAGCCTCCTTGTTTAGATACCTACTTCTTTGTTTCCTATGATTTATCTTGAAGGATTATCTCTTTTAACCTACCTTGAAGGTGCTTTGGTATCAGGTATTTCTTCTTCTTCATGTTCAACTTCTGAAATTTCTTGATCATCTTGATTTGCAACAGCTTGTGGAGTTTCTTCAGGCTGAGTTATCTCTTTCTTTGAGTAAGATTCATCAACTATGACATTAGTACTCTCTACAATCTTATGTTGAATCTTGTTGTAACATCTATATGCTGAACTAATAGCTGAATATCCTAAAAATATTCTTTCATCACACTTTGAATCAAACTTACCTTTATTTTCATCATCTCTCTTGATGTAGCACTTTCTTACAAACACATTGAGGTTCTTCTCACTTGTAGGCCTGCCTTTCCATATATCATATTGTTTCTTCTTATTCTTAATTATGATTTGAGATCAATTCAAAATGTATATTGTTATTGCCACTACTTCTCTCCAGTATCCATCAGGAAAATTTGATTCATTAAGCAGAGTTCCAGCCATTTCCTATACAATTTTGTTCTTCCTTTCCACTACCCCATTTGTTGAGGTGTCCTTGCATCTAAGAATTGTCTTCTTATTCCATGATTCTCAAAAAATTCATCAAATTCAAATGACCAAAACTCTCCTCCTCTATCAGACCTTAAATTTTTTATTTTTCCATTCTTTTAATTTACAACTAGTTCTTTAAAATCTTTGAATTTTTCTAGTTCTTCTAACTTTTCCTTGAAAAATGCAACCCATGTCATTCTTGATAAATCATCAATCAATAACATGAAATAACTATCACCCTGTATGATTTCATATATGGTTCATCCTACAAGATCTGTATGTATCAACTCTAAAGGTTGTGTGGTAGAATTTTCTTTTGTTTAGAAGGTTCTCCTTATCTGTTTCCCATGAATACATGATTTACAAAGCTTATCAGCTAGTTTTTTTATCTTATGCATGATCCTACCACACCCCATGGAGATAATTCTTACAAGATGATCAAAATTTTGATGTCCCAGTCTTTTGTACCAAAGCCAACTCTCATCAACTTTACTTGTGATGCAGTTTTCTTTGTTTACTTCCTTTAGAACATACATATTATTTTTATTCATTTTTTCCTTTCCAACCACTGTACCCGATTTATCTTTCTTTATGTCACAACCTTTATCATGGAATAATATTATATATAATTGTTTTCTCATTTGACTAACACTCAAAATATTGTGTTTTAATCGTTCAACATACAACACATTTTTAGTTATGGTTTTTCCATTGTCAAGACTTAGCTTACCTTTTTTAACAATGTTAGCTGATGTATTGTCCCCAAATCTCACTATAGCAGAAGAATTTTCCTCTAAAGATATGAAATTTCTCTTGTTTCTTATCATATGGCTAGAACACCCACTGTCAATATACCACTTCATGTCTTCACTATGAGAATGAAAGGAAGTTTTTTCTATCAATCATTTTTCTTTTTTACCTATATGATCTAATTTTACCCTCTAAACATTCTTGTTCTGCTATGGAGATTTTTGGTAACAAAACTTAGCTATGTTCCCATACTTTTGGAAATTGTAAAAAATCAACTCAACCTTGATTTTTGAATGATAAAATTTCATATATCTACCATGACCTTTGGCATACATTCTACATTTTGCAACTTTGTGACCAAATTCATTACATGCAAAACAATATCCATAAAATGAGTGATCATACCTCATGGCATAGTGTTGTCAACCTTGATGATGTCTCTTCTTGAAATCAACTTTCTCAACTTTAGGGGTTTGTTGAATTGTCTTGGTCACCTTCTTGCTTGTTGATTTATCATTTTCCTTCTTCTCTTCAAATCCCAAACCAGTTTTATCATTTTCATCTCTTGGCTTGCTTAGGAGGTCGCCTAGATTAGTTGTGCTCTTTCCAAACTTGTGATAGGATTTTAATTTGGTGGAGGTTTGATCCAACCAATTTTTTAGCATCTCCATTTTAGTTTTGAACTTTAAATTTTCTTCTTCCTTGATTTTGAAAGATTCTTTAATTTGCTTGAATTGTACTTCAAAATCCTTAACCATTTCTTCATGTTCTTGAGATTATTATTTTTTTTCCTCAAGAAGGTTGATATTTCACTCATATTCTTTCACCATTAGTTTTAGTTTTTGATTCCTCTTCCTTTGATGCTTCAACTCTTCTAGAATCGTTATTAGTTTCAGTCCTCAAGATTAACTTTTGCTTCTTCTTCATCTAAACTTTCATATTGGGTTTGAATTTTTCCTTTTTAATTACTTATAGCAGACACTTCTATATCAATAAAAAAAAATTCATGTTGTCTACCTTCATCATCACTTTTAGAGATGTTAGGATCACTTGACTGTGAAGATCTTGAACCTTCTTGTGTGTATAAATTCTTCTTGTTTTTGACGTTATTATTTTTTCCCTCTTGCTTTTTGAATTTATTCTTCTGTTTTTGAGAAGATTCATCATCATTTTGGTTCCCCTTGTGTTTTTTAGGAAACTTTGAATAAAAATGACCAAATTGACCACAACTAAAGCATTTGAATGGCATATATTGCCTTTGTACTTACTTGAACCTCTTTTCAGCTTCCTTACAAACATGGCTTCCACCTTCTCATCATACATATCCATATCAGAATCAATTTTGTTCTTCTTTTCCTGTGATTCTTTATCAACTTTGAAGGCTGCCTATTTCTTTACTGACTTTGAGTCACTGATTCTTATCTCATATGTAGTTAATATTCCATGAAGGTCATACATTGTTAAATTAGTTAAGTCTTTAGCTTCCTCTATTGCTAACACTTTGGTATCAAATTTTGAGGACAAGGATCTGAGCACCTTCTGCACAACCACACTTTCTTCTATCTTCTCTCCTAATCCTTTGATCAAGTTTATGAGCTCATCCATTTCCTACAAGTATGTAGCAATATTCTCACCTTCCTTTATTCTCGTGCTTTCAAACTATGCTTTGTAAGTTTGTAGCTTTTCCAACTTCACCTTATTGTATCCTTCATATATTGTCCTCAATTTTTCGTGCATTTCTTTGGTTGTAGTATACTACATAACCTTTATGAATTCAACCTTAGCCAACCCACAGAGAATTTCATTCAAAGCCTTAGAATTGTTCTCACTTTCTCTCTTTCCTGATGCATTAGTAGGGGGTGTAGTTTGAATAATATAGCCACTGCTAACTGATTGTCAGATATCAAACCCAACTGACATTAGGTAGGTCTTCATCCTGACACTCCAAAAGGCATAATTTGATCCATTGAATAAGGGTGCTTTGGAGGTACAAAAACCACTAGTTGATTAATTGTTTGTCATTGTTGAATTATTTGGACCTCCCTCGAGTTGTTAAACTCACAACACCATGGTCAAGCTCTGATACCAATTATTAGAAACTGGAACACTGATAGGGGGGCTAAATCAGTGTTCAATTCAACCTTTAATCAAAACACCAAACTTCAATAAGATTTTTACACTAAGCAATAATGTGCACATTAACTGAAATTGTAATCACACACAAGAGAGAGAGAGAGACATGAGGTTTTAAGTGGGAAACAAAAACTATGAAAAAACCCACAGAACCAAAATACTATAGGCCAAATGGTTACAAATGTGTTGAGATACAATTCAACTGATCAAGCTACAAATTGATCATATGTAAGCTACAAAATGTCAGAAAGCTCCAACTTCCCAATTATACTGAGCAATAACTCAGTGTGTACACAAAATCTTATCCCTCTTTAATTGGGATGAAAACACATTTGATAGTGCCCTTAAATTTTCTATCTTACTATTTGAGGTTCACTTAACCTTCTTGGATTATTAGTTCAAAGTATTGTTTGTTCTCCAAGAATAAAAACTCAAGCATTCTCGTAGATGTCACTTTCATAAATACATTATTCAAATCCCTTCAAAACTTTTTATCTCATTATAAAATAGGTTTTAGATCTCCCAACTTTACTTTGTCAATTTACTAGTTCAACCATGTCATTCTTCTACATATTCTTCTTCAGCACACCATATACATCACTATTTTGTTATGATAGATATCTCTCCATGTATTTTCTTATTGATGCCACACTTAACAACTCAAATTACCATAATCCATTGACACCATGCTCAAATATATTACTATGCTCTATTCTTATACATTAGCACATTAAGATCTTCCCGCTGATTATACTTTCTTCAACTCAATTGTTTTCATTTCATAGACTCCACACCTTAATTCAAGACCCACACAACTATTATCCCCAATATATTTCTATCTCCAAATCACATTCACCTTTTTCACTCATACTTCTTCGATCTTGTCTCTTTGAAAGTGAATTTTTAACTTCTATATGGCATATTTGGATTTTTTGCCTTCTTTGAATTCTTTTTCACATCTTAAACAACCTTGACTCTTCATATTCAAGTTCTTGTCTTATAGGAATCGATCCAAGAATGAATTCCTTCCCAACATGAACTAATCAATGACTCTTCAATTCCTTCTTCTCATTGAGTAAGCTTCTATAAGACAAAAATATACAAGCCTTTTGAATTCAAGGCTTCACCGGGGTCATGAACAATTAAAAAGACTAATCATCTTAAAACTCTGGATTGAGGTACCACTTGTGACATTAAAACCATTAGAGAACGTTAAAATTTTGGTTCCAAAATTCTTTTGATATCCATTCAATCATATTAAGACATTGAACCACTTTCATGAAGAAGATTATACTCAAATTGTCAACTGTGACATTCGACCAACACATTTTTGAAAAATTCCATCACTGTTAGGAAATTTGGAGCTTTCAAACCAATTAAAAGGCATTTAAATGTTGATTTAACTACTCAAAAAATTTTGGATGGATTCCAAGGAAGTGTAGGATGATTTACTTTGAGTAAAATTACATTAAAACAGTCAAAAGCCAATTCTGCACACAATTTCACGAGGTCCTCAACACATAATCACTAATTTTTCCCTCATTAATTTATAAAATTATTTCATTGCTTTACTAGCATGCTCATTTTATCACTATATAGGTCTCCACAAAAAATTATAATTTTTGGTTGGGTAACTTTTGAGAATCAAGAAAATCCCCTTAGAAACCCTAGAACCAGGGTATTGTGCATTGTGGAAGCCCGAGGGGCATAAAAATATAATATCTCTCTCATTTTTGAGTGAAATTTGAAAATTCAAACTGTTGTATACTTATGAGAACCTTCTCCATCTCCAATCAACATTCAATTTTGAAGCATACAAAAACATTCCCAAAAATTGAAAAGGTGCAGTACCATTTGTGAAAGAAGCTTGACAGGGTTTGTAAACAAGGTCTTTATAGTATGTTTTGAGATTTAAAGGAAACACTGATCCAAAATCGAGGGGTTTCAGACTTAAGGAACATATTAACAAAGGTGCCAAATGAATTGCAAAACAACTATCTCTGAAAAGAGATGTAAATTACTCAAAGATTTCGAAATACATCAATTATCTCTGCCAAGAGATGTCTATCTCTTCTTCCGGTTACACATGTATTTATAATACTTTATAAATACGAAAGGACACCTAGAAAGATGTGGAAGGTCACCAGTCTCGAGGGAGACAAGGTGTTTCATCTTCCAAGACTTACATGTGCACTAATTTTGCGAAATATACTATTTTTAGAATTTACTATTTTTAGACAGCAGTACAAAAATCACAATTTGGGCCCCTTAAACGCGGATTTCGGGGATCAAACATTGCCGAACAAAGTGCACACCTTCTCATCACATTCTACACATTCCAAGCTTTCCGTTGCCTTTTGAACGGAGTCAATCGGAGCTACGGTGCAAAAGTTATGGTCTCTGGAAGTTGCGCCACTAGAATTGCTGCCTGGATCAAACACTTATTATTTAAAGCCTTTATAACTCAAAAATATGTGCTAATACATACACCTATATCATTTTTTTAAAAAAAACCTAGACATGTTAGGACAATGTTGGAGACACAATAAGATAGTTATGAGACTTGACTACTTACTTGGAACCTATCCTTCAACTTGTTACTTATTCACCCTTGACTCTTAAATGGAATTATATCAAACATGTTTATGTTTCTCTTGTCATAACCCACAATAATTTAAAGGATTATACATTCAAATTGATTTTTCATTCTCCTTTAATAGCACACAAGACATTAGAGAGAATTAGCAAGTTTAAAGGAGACTTACACTTAACCATTTCATTTAGAGGTTCCAATAAGCTATCTTAATCCCATGGGTGACTATCAACACTTCAAAGACACTAAATTATTTTTCCAACATCTTAAATTGATGAAATGCAAGCTTGGAGGCTTAACGTATGACTACCCAAACCTAGTCTTACACAAAAAAACATGTCTATTTAGCACAATCCACCCTGAGGTACAATGGAGTCATCATTTTGAATTAGATGAGGTATATTGTGCTTCTAAGAAGTGTATTTATCTTTCTTCAGTGACTTAGAGTTATAAATTTAGAGTAAGCCAATCAACTCAAGAAGGAGCCTTGGAGAGAGAGAAAACGCTAATAGAAAAATTCTCATAACTTCGTTGAAACTTAACCAATTTGCTTCAAACCTTTTGTAAAATTTAAGGCTTGTAATTCTCTCTGAAAATTTATTCTATGATTTATTTGAAAAATCCTTCATAATTTTTCTTGGGTGCTAAGAAGACAAGTAGCTTAATTTTCATTTTTGAATGAACCAGATTTAGAAATAATAGCATAACTTTCACATACCTCTTCAAAACTTGATGAAATTTGGCATGAAGCACAAAACCTCACCCATATATATGATCTATGAGTTATTTTTCATAAATATTCCTATAATATTCAAAAACATCTCACTTTTCGTAGCCTACACTGTTAGTTATCACTAATAAACACCTACTTGTATGCCATTTCACCCTTCCTTTGCCATCAATGACAATACTAACCAATGCAATAGGGTTCAAAAAACTTGAAATGAAAGAATCACTTAAAAAATAAATATGAAAATGAAGGGATTAGACTCTCCTCATCTTCTAAATGGATGAACTTATCACTAAGTGTTTCACTACATATCAGACCAAATGTAGTTCTAGGTGTATGTGTGTGTAATTGTTCCCTAGGTTTATCTTGTGACAGTCACACATTTTGAAGTAATGAACAAATAACTAGATGTAGAATGTAGCAAATGTGTGCATAGAAATAATAGAATCCCATCCTATGAAGTGTGATGCAGATGAACCATCTTGTGTTCCTTGTGATAAAGCTAGATGAATCCAAATGTAGCTTTAGATTCCTTTGATGGATGCAACCTTAGGTGGTGATAGTAAGTGCTTAGTGTTTGGTCCCTTATTATAGTCACATAACTTTATATTTATATGGTTCTCTTACTTTAATTTTGTAATCAACCTCGAAAAGGATGACCACCAAAAATACAAGAATCTCAGCTAGATAAAAAATTTCTTAAAAGTGAGAGGAAAGTACAAAGAGGATCAATGTTCCCAGAGGGGACAAAGGTGCTCAGGGAACCCTAATCAAAAAAAGGAAAAACGTAGTATGAAATTAGAATGGGAAAGTACAAGTGTAAGATATAAAATAATGACAAAATTTAATGCAACAATGGCCAAAGACATGGGTTAATTATTAATATTTTTTCTTAAGAACCATATGAATAGTTGTATGAGACCGAGACTAAATAATGACTCAAAGTGCGTAATTTTATGTCTACATTTTCCCCTACTTTATGTCAGTGAGTGGAAATATCGGTAACATAAAGTAGATCAAGATGCGTACCTGATATCCATGTAGAGTCATGTAGAATGTGTGCCAAATGAATAGACAAAGTGTGGAGTGATAAAATCATGGAGCGTGGAGACTAAAGATGCAAAAAGTGTAAAAAAGTGATGAAAGTGAGCCTAGGGAAAAAGCATGTGTTGATGCCAATATGTGTAGTGTACATGCATGGTTAGTATTATGTGTGTGATTTACCCATTATGTGTGTGTTGTTGACTACTTTCTTCCCATACAGATGGACCTACAAAAGAGAAGAGGATCAAGTAGTCGAATACACATGTATATGTGTAAGAACCCATTTATATATGTAAAAATCATGTAATGAAAGTACAAAAATGAAAAAGGAGCATGTGCACCTGATCCATAATGATAAAAATTATGTAAAAAGGATCCTATAAATTTAAGTGAAATGCAATTTTTTTGGGAAATATCACACCATTGGTCGAAGAAGTGTAGGGAGAAAAGTCTTATGTGTCCTCTAACTTGTAACTACTTCCCAAGACTTGTGAAGATATATCTGCACCGCCTAGTTTTTTGGCTAATATGACACCACTGACCAAAGTATTGTAGACAAGAAGGTCTAATTTATCCTCTAACCTATAACTACTCCCCAGAATGTTAAGGACAACTTATCTTGTAAAAGGCGTTATGTATGGAGTTTTGTATACTTGAATGAACTCACTTGTTATGTAACCCATTGTGTCATGGACGATAACTGAAAATATAATTGTACCAGTATTGTGTGTAAGCCCAAATGATGCCCCCCTCTTTGGGGCACATGCAATGTCACAAATAGGAGAATGCGGCCCAAAAAGAGGACCAACCACATAAATTGAAACTCTGCCATGCAGGGGGAAGGGAATGTGTTTGGTAAAGACCAAGGTACACACAAAAAAGTGGCTAGGAAATAAGTGTTAGTATGAACAAGCATGCATGTAAAAGACAAGTGTAAGCCAAAAAAATAATGTGTAAGCTATAATATTAGTAGATAATGTAAACACCAAAGAAGACAATGTAGGCCGCATAAATCAGATTACAAACATGGGACACCACTCATGGTGTTATAAGACACTCGAGGATGCAATGACCTCAAAAAAATAAGTATGTACACAAAATAAAGGGAAAATCCCGCAAATAAGAACAAATAATAAAAAATAATGTAACAAACAAGTATAAAATAAAATATCCCTGAATAGCAAATGTTGCACCTGAAGCACCTATTATAATGTTAGAAAGATAAAATGTATGTCAAAGCATGTATAAATGAAAGTATTGTGCTATGAACAAAATGAAACAATAGCACCTATAACGTACAAATGTGTATTCCCCCAGGAACCACTATAGGATTGACATTCAAGCATCCATGTTGTGTGTAATAACCATGTATAGCCTACTATCACAATGATAACGCAATTAAATGTGCATGTGTGTATTGTAATGATAATGAAATGCAAGATATCTATATAGAATGTGTAATAAAGTGAACATGTAAGAGCAAGTGCAAGTAAGAGTAAGTGTAACCATAAAATGCAATATGATGTGAATGAATGGAATGGAATACAGAGTGACTGAAAGGATCCATGTGCCCCCCAAGTGAATGGAAGTGTATGCAATAAGGTTCATTTAGTATGCCCCCTCAACATTCAAGAATGAACCATAAACAAGAGTTTATCATCGGGAAATAATCGAACAATGTGTTGTGTGTAGCATGTTGTGATAAGTGGGTAGTAATGATATGTGACATATAGATGAAGTATGTGTGACTCTATAGCCTAAGTGTATATCATGAAAAGATGAATAGAAAAGGAGTGGTGATGTAGCCTAAATCATATACCACTAAATGATGCAAGTCAAAAAGATGAAGAAGTGACCCTGTATCCTAAACTGTATATCACTTAATATAGGTATTTCGTATGAGAAAAGATCGAATGATGAACATGTGAGGGTGATGAGGTCCATTTTTTATATATACCCTCAACAGTCCAGATGGACCATGAGACTAGAGTCAATCATCAAGTAGTGGGTGCAATGTGTAGAAGAGAATGTGTAAAATGTGTAATGTGCATAGTAGGGTGTATGGTATGTAATATGATATGCATAGATTACCTAAGACATGTAGATGCATAGTAGATGTAAGGTGAAAGATTTAATAGGTAAATTCTAGGATGTAAAATGTAAGATGACATGTGTGATGTGTGAAAATGCACAATATGTAGTGGTTATGGTGTAATATGTGAGGCATGAGTAGAATGTGTATGATGTATGTAGCATGCAAAGTATAAAATGTATGAATATGCATAATTTCTATAACTTGTAATGTAGTGTGTGATGTGTAGATGATGTAGGATCGTGTGATGATATGCGGTGCCTAAGATGTAGTGACTACTGTGTAGTGTGTGGGGTTCATGTGTAGAGAATTCCTTTGATAGTCAAGTGTTAACCGAAGCACAAGAGTGTGTCATCAGCTAATGAAGATGCTAAGGTGTAGATGAGAATGTGTATGCTAGGATAAAAAAATTACTAATAGGAGGGTGGGGTGGAAGATATATGCATAATTCCCCCTAAGTTCATGTGATTAAATAAACTATCCAATGAAAGTGAAGCATGAAGGTCCCACATCTGATGTTGGTGGTGATGAAAGTGCATGACCATGCTCTAGTAGTGGTGGAATAGTAGATGGTCACTAAACTGGTGATTGAAGTCTATGTGCATGCGATGGATGAGTGTATTGTGGATGGAATAGTGTAATAAAATGTGTAGGTGATGGAGACCTGTGCAAAGCATAATGTGGTAATGATGAACACCGGTGTGGAATGAAGCAAGGTAGAGGCTTATGTCTAGATGCAATAATTTTCCTAGGAAGGGGCCTATATTGGTGTATGGGACTAGCAGAGTGATGAGACCATTAAGATTGTATATTAGTAGGTGAGCTAAGAGAAGAGGGAGCTTTATGTTCTAGAAGGCGTGACACACTAGAGGGAGTAGGTGATGCATTTACGATTGTGTGAGGAGATCAAGACCATGGGGTAGATGGAGGCACACCATTGATAGAAATAACTTGATTTTTATGAATTAAATCTAGACGTAAATGATTCATGGAAATGATAGACTATGGCGTATGAATCCAGTTAATACTGAATATCAATTCACACTGATCCACTACTTGACCCATGAGAAAGGGTACAATCATAGTTATAGGAATGAACAGAATGTGAATTTTGACAACACCATATGAATTTCTCATCAGATATGAGATTTACAAACATTGATAACTGATAACATCAAGAAGTGGAATAGAACATGCACTGATGGGCCAGGATAGATTAACCTTAGTATTATTGATGGGGATCACTCCAATAGAGGCATTAATATGTAAGTGATTAGAAGTAAAATTTGCATGATAGCCATGGTCAGAGAAATAAATTATTGGTAGAGAAGTGTCAATATACACCACTAAAAATTCAAGATCCCCCAATGCAGGAGGAGGCACTGCGTGATAAACATAATTAGCTAAAGATCAAACCACTTTTATGTAATGTTTGAGTAGAGGGTTGTTAAATATTTTGAGATTATGATTTTCATTAACTGGTTGAGAAACTATAGGTTTCAGAAGCTCTATTTTACCACTATCAATCAAATCTTGAATGAGAAATCGAATTAAGAAACAATGATCAATGGAGTGTCCTATGCACTGATGATATCCACAATGGGAATTTTCATCGAAAATATGTCATTTTGGTTGATATGGATCTATTTATAGTAGACAAGGAAATGTAATGAGGTTACTATCGAAAATTTACGATAGTAAAATATGCGGTGGTACACTAAACTTGGTGAAGATACATCGATGCAGTTGTGATTAAAGCTCCTTAATAGTAGATACTACATTGATAGTAACTTTTTTTACTGTTGATTTATTTGTAGATGGTTTAAATTTTTACTTATTTTGAAAGTGAGTAGAGGATGATGCTTGCTCTTGGAATTTAATCTTTCCCATAGCTAACAGCTTGGTTTAACGAAGCTTAAGAGTATGAAAAAGATGATTGAAAGAAGGAGAGGTCTTAAACATAACACTCTCCTGGAGAGGTGGTAAGAGACTCTAAATGAACAAGTCCTTAAGCTTAATGTCTGCAAGCGCATTTCACGTCTTAGCTAAAAAAAATTGTAACGCAAGACATAATTTGCTAAATGTTCATTAGATCCCTATTTAAGTCATGCAAGTTGGGCATAATAGATCTTAAATCCAATGTTGATAGATAAATGAGTGAGAAAAACATCAGCTAGATGTGTGAAATATATTACCAAATGGACAGGTAGGCCATAAAACTACCGCATTGCATAATCTTGTAAAATACAAGGAAAATGATTAGCTGGTAAGATATGATCATCTGCATAGTCTAAGCATGCTACATGAAAATATCATATATGATCACGTGGGTCATCATGGACTTTAAAGATCGGAAACTTGAGAGAGATGAATTGAGGTGACAATGGATAGGTAGAGATAATAGGTGCAAAAGGAGTATGCAATAGTGAAGTGGAGTTTAAATATGGTGATGCACGAGTATTAGTTACCTGGAGCTGGAGAATTTGGGTTTGTAAATCTTGATATAAGGAATTTAAATTAGGATTACTCGAAGAAGATCTAGGTTGCATATTATGAGTGGTAGGGTGAATGGCGAGTGGTGGTAATGGGAGCTTAAACGTAAATGGGTCAAGTGGAGGCCATGGGATCCAAAGAATGAGCATCTATAGAGGTCGAGGCATCTCGAGCATTCTTGGAAGTAATAAAAGAATGTAGGATATATGGAAGATGAGTAGGATTATCACGCAAATTTTGTCAAAAATCAGTAAGTGTATTTAATTAGTCATGGTCAACATTAGTATCTTCGTTATAGGAATTTCACTACCAGAGGCTTCTATTTCATGAAGATGAACTTGGGGAGATGTATCAAAGGGATTCTCAATTGTAGCTATAGAAGTAAGGATATCGACCATTTGTTTGGAAACCCTACTGGTGAATGAAGGAATCTCACAATATTGGAAAGATCCAAAATGACCACTATGAGTAATGGGAATACAAAGAAAATTCCCAAAGAGAAAGTGTATCTGAAGGTCGGGTTCACAAAAATGATTAACAAAAATGTAAATATTCTAGTGTAATCTAATGCTATGGGAGTAGTAATATAAATAAATAAATAAATAAAGTAATAAAATATTGAAATGATACCCAAGTAAACTAAGCTAGAGAATATGAAACTCTAATGTTAAAAAAGGATTAAGAAATCCTTATTTGATTCAAAGATGGTGTGGGATTGTGTCGCAATGTAGACCAAATGAAAAAAGGAGGAAACTATCACACAATAGCCTAAGAAGATGCAAATCTAGACTAACTTGATAGACTGAGGAGATTAGAAATGGATAGGGGCACCCGTGGGTGTCATGGTCTAAGATTTGGGTGCCATGGTCTATGGAAATGGCTAGGAAATCTCCCCTAGAGTTTTTCTAAATTTTTTCCTATGTTCACTTCCTTTCATTTGAATTTCTTTGTGTGATCACCAAATCACTAATAAACCTACAATGGAATAATTACCTACAAAACCCCAAACAAAGCATCAAAACTCTAAAAAATAAAGATCCATATGAATCGATTAGACTATACTCATCTACCAAATTGATGGATTTATCATTGAGCATTGCACTATATCTCAAACCCAATATAGTTATAGGTGCATGTGTGTGTCTGCAACTATTCCCTAGGCTTCTCTTGTGCCATTTACACTTTGTGAAGTAGTGAGAAAATAACTAGATGTAGAATGTAGTAAATGTGTGCATGGAAACAATAGAATCCCCTCTTATGAAGTGTGATGCAGATGAAATATCATTGTGTGCCTTGTGATGAAGCTATATGGATGCAAATTTATCTTTAGATTCCTTTGATGGATGCAACCTTAGGTGGTGATAGTAAGTGCTTAGTGATTTTTCCCTCATTATGGTCACCTGAATTTATATATATGTGGTTCTCTTGCTTTAATTTAATAATTAAAAACAAAAAGAATGACCACCAAAAATATAAAAATCTCAAACAACTAGAAAGTGTCAAAAAATTGAGAGGAAAGTACAAAGAGGATCAGGGTGCCTAGAGGGGACTAGGGTGCCCAGGGCGCCCTAGTCCTGCCTGGGCGCCCGAGTCAAAAATAGGAAAAACATATTATGAAAGTACAAACTAGGAAATTATAGGTTTAATATCTAAAATAACAACAGAAGGAAATGCAACAATGGCCAAAGGCATGGGTTAATTATTACTCTTTTCGCTTAAGAATCATGTGAATAGTAGTATGAGACTTAGACTAAATAATGACTCAAAGTGTGTGATTTTGTGTCTACACCTTAGGGTCACAAATATTTTTATTTACAATGGTGTTATGATATCCTTATATATTCTAGTTTGACTTTATTCCCTTAGATAACCAATTTCTTGCATAATTGTCTATCGATATTTGTGACACATTTTGCTAATGCATCAAGTTTATAATGAGCACATTAGTGATTATGTACTATGCTATAAGAATATTCTTACCAATATCAACAATATTTTTACTAATAGTAAACTTCAAGATTTATTTACATAAATTATTCTTACTCCTTTACAAGAATCTATTAACTTTGAGAAGTTTCATCCATTCTATCATCTAGTCCATACATTGCAATAGTTAAGCTCTTTAACATGAATAAGATCAAATATATTTCTAATCTTCCTACCAAATCTAATCATAAGTTTTAAGTAAATTTAGTTTTAAAACTAAACCTAATCATGATAAATATAAAGTTAAATCTACCTTCAATGTTGTATATCAACCCAAATAACTAAATTTGTAAGCTCTTTAGTGGTAATTCACATGTTTTTCTTATGCACCACATATAGTGCTTAAGAAAACTTGAGTGATATATTTTATATCTCACTTTGTTTCTTTATGTTGATAAAAAAAACCTTATAGTAATAAGTTTTATGAGAATTCCCATTATGATTATCATAGATGCATTGGTCATAGTACTAATCAATGTGTTAATATTTTTCATGTTATACAAGATCTTCTAAATGTTGATGTTATTAAATAAACTGATCTTGTTTCAAATAATACTAATAATGATACAAATCTCAATATTTTTAGTGAGCAACTCCTTGACCATAACACTTATAAATGTATGTCACAGGTGCACAATGCTCATCATGTTATACCACCTTTACCTTGTAATGATCACCCATTGGATGTTATGATTAGTACTATTAATACTTTAACAAATTCTTTGCAATAAAGAAATTTTTAGAGGTGAATATTTGTAACTAGGTGAATAGTAAATAATTCCTAAATCTCATTTTACCATTTTTATATCATATGCCTACCCCCATCTTCGTAAGAAACTATCACAATAGTCATTGTTTCCGGCAAGCATAGGAAAATCATTTTTAATTTCAATGAGTTTGTTATGGATTTCCTTCACACCAAAATTCCAAGATTGTACAAGATTTTTACATTTCCAAAGATTATATGGGCCCTTGGATCATAATCACCAACATCATAGAGGGAAAAATTTGAATTTATTTTAATTTACAACACACACACACACTTACTTGCAAGTAAAAGTTATTCATTTTTTTTTTGAATTATAAATTTGTAAATTGGTAATTTTTCTTAATAGAAAAGGAATCAAAATATTTCTTAGTGCTTACAAAATGCAGATAAAAATATCTCTTGTATGTTGCAGTGTTCAATTTTACAACTTAATATCATACAAGTAACTGGTAAGTCTATTGATCCATTTTAAATTTTAAAAAATGTTTTTTATCATGTGATGTCACATTTATTTCTCCTCTTTTATGAGTTGGCGACACTATTGAAATTTTTTTATGCTTTTCAAAATTTATTTTCTTAATATTTAGAACCATTAGTATAAGTGTGGCATCACTAGTTTTATATTTCCTCTACTACTATTTACACAACATTTCACACTTTATTATTTACATGCCATGCATATTACAATTCCATAGTTAAATTTAAACTTACCACAACCATTTCTTACAATTTTTATTTCGTGTTATATAAGGTTCTTCACAACACATAACATTACCATACCGCGAAGGTCTATCATTAGCAACAAAAATCTATTTTGACATCTCTCATCAATTCCCATCCTACAAAGACATAATTTTAATTACCCATGTTGTAGATCCACTTTCTCATGCATCGTAATGATAATGTTCAAATCTCATACATCCCATTGAATACCTTTTTTTGATGTCATTATCTTCATTCCCACCATATACTAGAAAGATCCATTATTTTTTCATTCTTTATTATATTTTTATGTTATTCCCCATGAGATGTTATCCCCATTTTTGTGCTACTTCAATAGTAACTAAAAAAATATCATTATAGAAAAATAATAGGTAAAAAGGAAATATTAGGAAAGAAAGCAAGTGCAATACATTCTAGTTCTATCATACCAAACATTGTATCTTATTTTGAGAAACCATATACATAATATAATCCATCTCCATCACTACGAAGGGAAAATTGAGGGGTTGCAAATTAAACATAAAATGAGTTCATTGATAATTTCATGAATGAAATTTTTAATGAACATGAAAATGAAACACATCCCCTTAAATATGTCTCGTTAGTGAACTTGAATTTGTATAACTAGAAGTATTGCATTCCATCTCTAGTGCTAGCATCTCAATTTCTAATTGATCTAATTATGGATGTGAAAATTCTCGTACTTAATAAAATTGCACCACACTAATTAATCAAAGGACACCTCTTTCTATCATAAATAGGAAGAAAATAAAATGGGACATTTGAAGGAGTTTTAGGTTAGATTAGGTTTCTAAGTTTCCATTTATTGAACCTAAGGAAATTTACAATTTCAAACACCTTCATGAACTTGTAATAATATGTTTGAAGGAGATCAGTGGCATGGATGATTCTATAATTACAAAAAATTTGGTATGTGTTGGGGGAGGTGGGGAAATATAATGCAAGGCCATCGTCATTATGTTCATGTAACAATATAAATGTCCCAATACCCATATATGATTTGTATTCACGGTATGTCTCATAGAATGAATCTAGCATACAAAATAATAGAAAAAACACATAGCAAGATTTGAATAATTTTTTGAGAGGATCATGTATATTTCTATCATAGTCCTAAAAGATTCATGTAATTCCAAATATTTTAGTACTATCAAATCAGCACATATTATTATAATAATGTTGGCATTAGGTGGGTTTCATTGTATCAACTAGTTGGAGGGAGTTGATTCAATAAAAACTCTATTAAATTTAATTGCAGAGTAACTAATATTATAAAATAAAGTAGATATACAAATGTTAAGAACTCAAAATATGTAAAACTATAAGTAAATAGGAGAGATAAATGACTGAGTTGAATCTTGTGCAATCTAGAACTGATATGGGCATTGTAAAGTGTTGGATAGGATGAAAACAACGTCACAAGTTCTCCCTATAAATTATGAGACCTAATAATGATGTCAGACATGGGTGCTCAATGCTGGAAAGGGGCGTCTGGGCACTGGTGACTATTTTTGGGTGTTAGTGACTACACAGAATCTCAGAATTTTCTTTCTTTTGTGTCTCTAAGGTTTTTTTTCCACTTCATGTCATTTGTTTTATATTCACTCTTTGACCACTTATGGTACCTATAACCTAAAAATAACCCTAGCTACATACACAAGCTTGCAAACACATCAAATTGGAATGAAATATGCAGTATGTGAAGTTTTACTGACCTCGGGGATCACCCAATGAGTGAACTTATGACTGAGAATTGCACTACATTCCATACTCCATGTATTTTTTCATGCGTTTGTTTGAAATAGTCTTCTTAGGTTTCCCTCATGCCAATGATGTCAAGATATTAGGATATAGCTAGATAAGATGGAAATTTTGAGCACTTCCCCTTCTTATGTAGTGTATACAGTCTAAAAATGTAGTCCTGTTGATGGTAGTGATAGTATCTAGATGTGATTTTCCCTTAGAATTACCAACTTGAATAATAGTTTGTATGTTGTGTATATATATGGATCTATTGTTTTAATTTTGACACTAGTGCCATGAAAGGATTACTATGAACACAGGATAAGGATTAAAACACTAGAAAGGCCAACCAAAAATGTCAAAATGTGTAAAAATAAAAAAGAGGGTATAAGTGCCCAAAATGAAAAGAAGCTCCTCGGCACCAGTGTCCAGAGTGGACACTAGTGTCCTGGGATAAATGAAGACATATGTTATTATACAGATAGACAAGGATCCTTTTGACCTGACCAAAACTAGGTAAACAAATGATAGATGTAAGAGAGAAAGTCAATATAACAATCAAAACAAGGGGATGGACAAAGGATTGTGTCACCAATGAATAATTTTCTTACTTAAGATCCATGGATATAAAAAATACTTGATGATATAGTAAAATAGTATTATGTGCATGATTTTGCATCTACAGTTGCCCCACATTTATGCTATTTGAATGAAATTCAAGTAATGTAAAGGAAGTAAGGAGCATACCTGTATAGAATTTGGAGAAGCCATGTTACAAAGTGCATGTAGAATGTAGAAAATTGTGGTGTGACAAACCATGGATCAGTGCTTTGACCCATGTGGCATAATTGAAGACAGTGAACCTTTATAAGGAGCACTTGGAGAAATAGTTGAAGTGATTTTGGAGACTTTAGAGATTTTGAATTTTTTCCAAAGGAGATTGAAGAGGTAGGGAGTGATCAATTTCCAACTCTATGTTTTTGTAAATGGGAGGATTTGGGAATCCTTCCACCAGAGGAAGAGTTTTGGGGAGATAGTTTTATTTTTACTCTTCATCCATGATTAAATCCCCAAAAGGTGCAATTGTTGTAGATGGATAGAGACCAAATTTAGTTCCAATTTACTTTAGTTTTAACAATTGTTTGTTTCGATTGAAGAACCCGTTTAACAGTAGTATAGGAAAGGAAATGACATCTCATTACCACCGCTCCTAGTATAATGGGTGTTATAATTTGAATAATGTTGGATGGCTTCTAGTTTAGGTCATTTGAAAGTGATAGTAATGTAATGTAGGTCCCAAGTTAGGTCATCTAGGAGAGATAGTAAAGTATACTTATTGAACTGATTTATTGATTTTTTTAATGATAGAATATTGTTTTGAGATTGTGTACTTATTAAAGTAATCACAAAGAGGTTTTTTCTTTTCCCCAAATTAGGTCATTTAGAGGAACAAATCTGAAATAGTAGAAAGTATTGATTGTAGTATAGAATGATTATATATTTGTTTGAATGAGATCAGAGTAACTTGTAATAGTAATATTGTAGGAGTGTCAATTGATTGTATTTTAACTTCAGAAGGATTATAAATGATCCTGATTATATGCCCCCCTTTTGGTGAAATTTTTAAGAGAAGAGAAATGAGCATTGAGCCAAAAGCAAGACGTGTAAGATGTTGTGATAGTAAATGAGAAAAATTATAAAATAGTATTGTCAAAGTATGAGAATATGTGGATTAGTACATGTGCTAGATGCAAATATGAGATGTTGAAATTTATATGGTACGGTGCTAGAGGAAATTATGATCTGTATGGTGTAAACAACAAGATAGAGAGATTTATGAGGCTCAAGATATGAGTGAAACTATGTGTCGTGTATTATTTGTAAAGATGATTGTAAATAGTAACTAAAGTATATGAAAAATTAGAATTAATATATATATATATATATAGTGAAAAGTGAATAATATTCTCATTCGAGTGAAATTTTAAGCTCTGAGCTATGAGGACGCCACATGTTAGAGTAATGAGTTTAACTAGATTTGAGAAAGTAGCGGAGGTTGTGACTTCGTAGATGATCGATGAGTTGGTAAGTGTGATTAGTTTTGGAAAATTGTGTTAAATATGTCTATTTATTTCTTTTTCTTAATTTTCATCATTTTTGACTTGTGGAAGTGACCATGGAGTTTCTGTCCTTGGGGACACTAACGACTGGTTACAGGTGTTAGTGACCTGTTTTTGGGCGCCCATGACATACTCCTCAACGTTAGTGTCCCATAGTAGGGTTTGGGAACTGTGTTGTAAAATTCATAAATTTTGATTAATTTTGATCTATTGTGAGTTGTATGGTGTGTTGATGTAAGTTTCTTTGTTGTGTTGTGTTTTGAAGAGATATATACACTCTAGAGAGGTGTGTGTTGGTCACCACTTGAGCACGCTACTTACTTTAGGCTTTTCAGATGAAGAGTCAGATATATTGGAAAACGTCAGCCTACATTAAATTTTTAGATTGATGGAAGTACCCCATAATATGTCTATGTTGACAGCTTTGTGTAATATATGGTGCAAATATACGTGTACATTCTTGTTGCCTACTAGTGAGATGATGGTGACCCTGGAGTATGTATACAAGATATTATGGTTACCTATTGTAGGAGAAAGAGCACACATAATTATTGTAGTGGATGCCCACATTTAGATGAGGAAAATGAGGTGATATTTTAAAGGGACACGAGTACATGTAGATACTCATAATAGTTTTGATGTTATATTGAGATATAGTGTTCTTTGGTTGTGAAAGTATATTATAGTGATTCTAGCTTTGTCGGGGGTAGTGGAGGGTAGTGGAGTTTGGATATTGTACAATATGCATGATATTTTCCATAGGATAGAGGAGCATGGACTAGGTATGCATGGGAACAGTTTATATTGGCCCACTTATATAGATATTTTTATAGATTTACTCAGAAGGATCATGGGGGTTAACAAGGAGCCAGGAATTTGTTGCACATATAGGCGTATGAGAATATAGAGATATTAAGGTCACTCAGTGGGCCACGGGTCCTATTGGTCTTGACCCAAGATATTTATAGGGAGGTGGATAGGCACCCTTAGTAAGAGTATGGATATGATAACCTATAGGTTGGTGCTAGATCAGATGGTTCATGGTGCCATCATGTGGAGACTATACAAAGACTATAGGGGTTGGTTGGAGGATGTTGTGGAGTTACAGTGCATTCGACGCACCATGTGGTTAGAGGATCACTTCTCAGAGGTGATAGAGTTATTCCAAGGTAAGATAATATCTAAATATTTTGGCATGGCCCTGGATGTACCCTTGGATCCATGTATGGTTGATATCTACTAGAGCAATGAGATGACCAAGAGTGAGGCCAGAAACAATAGAATCACATATATTTCATTTTGGTCTAGATGAGGCAGATGCAACTATAAAGCCTATATAGGTTGACAAAATGGGGTGCACACAGGCCTATATTGAATGGTGGGTGACACATTGATGGGTGTTGTTATTTCCAGTAGTGGTGGATATGGCTGGTGGACTGAAAGTTGAAGGGATAAAGGGGCAGGCACCATCCCTGATGTAGATGGTGTAGTAGTGACACAAGCCTAACATAGGTATTGTTCATTTCTATGTGTTAGTTGTATCTTTAGTATGAGATATTGCAAAATTTTATAGTAACTAATGTTGACATGGAACGTGCCTCCAGATGTGCTCTTGTGATGTGGTATGCTAGAGAGAGTTGATGCTATTGTGGGCTAGTATACCCATTTGTTTGAGCCGGTGGCTATAGAAGTAGCCACATATACCATGTTATTGAGCGAGCATGATGAGGCTAATGTATAGAATGAGTAAACTAGATAGACCATGGGAGGATGATCCTCATACGAGGATATTTTGCAAGAATTTTTTAGCTACAAGGCCAATTTGTTGAGAAAATGACCGAGATTTCTATATTACATAGTCATTTGGAGAGATATATATGATGAGATCAGCAATATAGAGTGATTAGCAAAGCTTCTAGTTCTAAATCTCTCACAATTGTATATAGTTATAATGAGGATTGTGTATGATGTATTGCATATGTTTAAGTGATGTATGGGGGCTTTCCCCCCAATAATTGTATTTTACAATTTATTATTTTTGAGGAGATATATATATATATATATGGATATTGTTGTGGAATTTTATATTGATGTACGTTGTATATTATGTGATGATTATGATGTGTACATGGTAGTAATTATTTAATGTGATATATTATATGTACATTGTTGAAATGGTTGTTTTGATTGTTGAATGTTTGAATGTAGTATGATGTGGAAAGAATAACTAAGTAGTGAACTAGATAAATAATGTATGTGAATAAAAATGAGTTGTATATCATAGAAACTAATGTATGTGATGTAATGTGTTAGGGAAATAAAAATGGCAATGTGAATTAGATAAGATAAGAGAGTAAAATAATGATGTGTTGATAACCGAATAATCATGAGATGTGAATAAGAGTCCTAATAGCGTGGGATGATAGTGTAGGGGGAGATTGATTGCCACCTAGTATAAGAATGAGGTTCATTTATAAATTTACCCTCATAGTCAAGAATGAACCATAGAACAAGTGTGTGTCATCGGGAAATGGGTTTTTCACATGCAAGGATATGCTAGAAAATATATGACATAAAGCACATCGCATGAGTTGTGAAAGGAGAGGCTCATTGATGTATTATTCCCTTAGCAGTAAAGTGTGAACTGTAGCACGAGAGTGCATCATATGGTAATGAAATGGAAATTGGATTGCATCTACCAGAGATTAAGAGGTCTGCAAGGCATAGATGGAGCATGTGAAGTAGTAATAGTATGAGAATAAGTTCCAAACTAGATGCCATAGGGAATGAAGGCAAGAATAGAAGGCATGGTGGGAGGAAGTGTGGAAGAAAGGGGATTAGGAAGCCAATGATGTATTGTAGTACTGTATGAGGAATGAGAGGATGTGAGCATATGTGGATTAGATGGAGGACACAGATGAATAATGACCTTAGGAGGTGGGTGGATGACTACTTTAGATGGATGTGAAGGAGACAAGTGAATAATGATAGAAGCTCTTTGATGAGGGATAGGAGAGATAAATCACTCATGAGAATGAGATCAGAAAGAAATGACACATTTGTCTTCTAATTGTTGTAATTTATCATGGAGAGCATAGCGTTCATTATCAAGATGACCATTGATGCAGTGGAAATTATAAAAAGTAAAGTCATGTTGCACTGTAAGCAGATAGGAGGATGATGTTGAGTAGAAGGTAGATAGATTAGCCACTTATCAAGTAAATATCACATAACATCATGTGGTTTTGCATTATGTGAGAATTGCAATGGTTCATGAGTGGGATATGAAGAATACTTAGGTGAATTATGATGTAGTAGAGGGGAAGAAAGATGTTTACTCAAAGGCGTAGATGGAGACCTTGGAGGGAGTATAATGGATGGAAGAGGAGAATAATTAGTATACAATGAAGTAGCAGAATAAGTAGAAGTGGGTGGTATAATATGTTTAACAATTAAATATTACTCTAAATCAATGACTTTATAGCATAAGAGAGTAAAAGATTCACATCTATCAAATAATAGTTTTTCTTTCAATTCAAGAATTAAGCCATGACAAAAGATAAATTGCTTTTCTAAATCAATGGGCTAAAATAATAATGGATGAATGCAAGAATTGAAGCATAATATGTAATCTAATATTGGTTCATGTTTTACTTGATACAAAGAAGGCATGCATTCATATGTGACTTTAGGACCATTGTTAGAAATAAATTATCTAAGAAAAACATCCTCCATATCATAATAAGTACTAATGGATCCATAAAGAAAATGAGTATACCATTGGAGAGCATGATCAACAAGGCTATGATGAAATGATTTGTCTAACAAGAAATCATTGGAATAAGTAGAAAAGGATGTAGGAAAATGCTTGAGATGTAAATAAGGATTTCTATTTCCATCAAAACATGAGAAGTTAGGCATGATGAATTCCTTTCAGAAAGTAGGATTGTGAATATTTTTAGGAATAGGATTTCCCTGTAGAGAATTATTTGTTGAGTAAACTTAGTTTACATAATAATTATTCATTTTATTTATTGTGATAACCTTTTAGTTACTTAGGTAAATAGTTAGTTTTGAGTTGTTATTATATGCTTGTGTTTATATAACCATTATATTGTTTTTTATGCATACGTGAAGGATTATTATTGCATTGTAGTAACATCATTCTCATATGATATATAGTTACAACATATTATTTGTCTATAGTATTTCTTATTGCACCTATGTAACTTCTCATTTGTCTATATTCAGCTGTCCAATATATATAAATATTGCATCCCTCACTAATGTATATGATTTTAATGAATATAAATATATTGTCAAGCTTCTATCCATGTTCTTAAATTACATTTGGTACCAGAGCATGTGGAGAAGTGAGGAAGTTTTAGAGAGTGTTGAGGAAATTCTTAGAGGGCACTAGTGTTTGAGTGAACTAGAAGAGCCACCTACATTCCCTCCATCCCAACCATTGCATTCCCATCTCCCGAATTTTTTCAAAGAAGGATAGGATAGTCTCCACTTTAATCTCTAGGAAAAAGAAAAGAATTTTTTTTACATTGGTGCCCGTGCACCAGGAAACATTTTCTTCTTGCATCCATTTTGATTCAAAAATGAGATCAAAAAAATAAAAACAATCATTTAGAGATGCATATAGTGTCTTCTAGAACTAGCAGTCTCCAAAATTTGGTAGTATGTGTGTCAAAGGTCAAGATGGTTGCTAAGATTCCCATCAAGTTGTTTCAGATCTCCCCACCAATTTAGAGACATAACTCCTACAGTCGATCTGAGATCATCTCGAGATAAAAGGTGAGTTCACCATTGCCTCATTATGGAAAGTGAGTTGTTGTATTGTTTTAAAAAAAAAGCAACTGAGCCCATTCAACATGTACCAATTATCTATATTGATCCATCTCCCATCCTTACATTGGCAAGTCCTAACCAAGATCTTTTAAGAATTTTGCACTAAGCACCAAGTTCAACCATCTCCCAACACAAACAGTGGGAATCCGCTTCTCCCCTTCACATATTCCTGCAATATTGGACTCCTCAGATCGATCCCAACCTATACGGTGAACTCCCCACCATAAATTCAACACCGGTGAGTAGCTAATTGAAATTGGAAAAATAGTGAAGGTTTTTCCATACTGAACTAGTTTTTTGAGAGGCCGAGCTCAAATGGTAACTTTCATCCAAAAAAATGTGGTGGTGGAAATAAAGTATAACATAGATAAAAAACAATAACAAAAATTGTAAAGTGGTGGTAGGTTCATTAATACAAAGGACTCAGATCTGTAATTTCTGTAAGAGTACTAATCCACATCCCCTATCCTACTTGGCCATGTGGAGTCACTTCCTCTGAACAAGTCTCCATGAAAAATGTTAGGCCTTTCAAGTTTTTTTTATATATTATTTTCTTCATTTCATAGCATATGCTCTAAGAGTGCTTTGGTGGCTACTCAAGGGGTGTAAGACTCTTGTGATGGGGGGTTAACAGTTTGAACCCCTCTAAAAAAATTTGTTTTTAGACTAAAAAATTAGCAGAATATTTAGCACAACAGAAAACCATAGCTGAAGAAAACTCTGTTAAACACACTAGTTACTACTAAAACCCCACCCATTTTTAGTGGAGAAAACTCTAGTTTTAGGGGAAAAAAATTGTTCTCCCATTTTTCTCAAAATTTCATTCTTAGAATTTTTTGTAAAAAGGGGGCATCGTAAATATAAAATTTTGGATATTTTTTTGTAGTTTTTCACACTGAGATTTGTTCTGAGCTCCAGATGCCACCAAGGCATCGCAAAACAAAAACCAATTATCTATCATTCAATTTTTCTACATATTAGATGTAATTGTATTTTTTTAGTGGATTGTACTAATTTGCAAGTTACCATATTTAACCACAAACATTGTAACTGATAAAACCTGATAGAGTTTTGTAAATAAATTAGTTAAATTTTTGTTCTATAACACTCACGAGATCTATATATCTCTTTTGCAGCATTCGGTATATACAATACCTCTGGGAATCACTTATGGGTAAATTCATCGTGACTACTATTACACTTAACACGTAATATAGTTGTAACAACATCATCTAGGCATCGTCTCTATAAATCGACAGGGAGTAATAAGGATATAGTGCACACACTTTGAGCCCTCTTGTTTGTCTATGAATGATTGCAAGACATAAATCTAGAAACTAAAATTATCCAAGTATATAGCAAAGTTACGCATGCATATGAGGATATTTCTTTGATCTAGTGTCAATAATCACACAGACCCCTTTCAGTAATGTCTTGGTACCATGTATCAAATTTTTTCATGTACATTAATGTCTCTTTCAAGTACCATTGGGTATATCAAAAGGGCAAGATTCTTACACATACCAACAAGTATATCGGAAGGGTGTGTATATAGAAATGTTTGGTATATCATAATGATGGTATATAGATTGGGAGACCATATACTTGGAGTGATGATAGCCTTCCCCTTTGTTAGTGAATTCAAAAAATGGGCACTAATGCCCCCAAGTTCTTTCTTCTAGACTCATAGCTCCTAAGATGAGATAACTATGTTACATAGAAGACTAATATCAAAACACAACTTGATTTCTAGGAGATATGTCCTGTTGTTAATGGTTTCACAACTAGATTGCTAGATAATGCAACTCAATAGAGGTAGTTTGACAGGGTCAATCAGTAGGCCAAATTCATAATCTTATTCATAGTATTTAATGAATTAAAACCCCACATTTTAGATTCCACAACATCTAAATAAGAGTGGGATAAGTTGAGCACAGTGTATGAGGCCCAAAACAAGAACACAATTTTAAATTTGCGAATTTGGGTACACATATTGAAATTCAAACAGAATGAAAAAGTGGAATATTTCTTAAGAAGAGTTACAGAATTGAAGGCATTAGTTATGGCCATGGGAGAGGAGGTCATTAATACAACTCTCATTCCATTGTTCTAAGAACTCCCTCCTTCATATCACATTTTTTTATGACACTCAACTTTTTGGATCAGATAAATAGTTTTGAAAAGTTAGAGAATGTACTAAAACAAGAAGAAGTTATGTATAATAAAGATGATGAAGAGGAGCATGCATTATCTTCTCATCAGAAAGGAAAAGGAAAATTTCATTCTTCTCAAAAGTCCCAAAAATAACATCAGCATCAACATGGGGACAAGAACAAGAAGTGTCTTATCTACAACAGAGGACATGATGTGAAATATTGTTGGTACAATACCTACAAGAAAGGTTCATCAAGTAATTCTGGACCTTCAAATCATAAATCTCATAAGGGACATTCAAAATACAATCAAGGGTAGAAGAAGGGGAACATGTGAAGAAAACCCCATCAACAAGGAAATATAGTTGAGAAAGAAAAACATTCATAAAATGAGGAATTTTTATCTACTGATCATTACAGTGAACCATCCATGTCATCTAATGTTGTTTGGTATGTTGATTTAGGATCCACTCGACACATGAATGGGAACAGATACTAGTTTACTATAATGAGGGACACAAATTTGAAAAATCATGTTTCAGTAGGTGATGATTCTTTATACATAGTATAGGGGATTGGGAACATTTCTCTACCTTTTGGTTCACAAAATTGTAGACTATCTAATGTATTATATGTCCCTAGATTAACAAATAATCTGC
The DNA here is from genome assembly GCA_019776745.2 of Taxus chinensis. Classification (NCBI taxonomy): domain Eukaryota; kingdom Viridiplantae; phylum Streptophyta; class Pinopsida; order Cupressales; family Taxaceae; genus Taxus; species Taxus chinensis. The sequence continues at coordinate 491,423,892 of CM034146.1, forward strand.
TATCAGTTAGTCAGCTTCTATATCATATTATGAAGATTGATTTTGATATTCATTCCAGAAATAAAGTGTGTTTGATTTGAGACAAATCAAAAGGCTCGACAATTCAAGTAAAATCATCCAATGTGGGATGAATGTTCCATCTGGAATTTGTCCATAGGGATGATCAAATACTTGTGGCTAAGAATTCTTCATCAGTGTCATTGTGGTATCAGAGACTTGGTCACATCAATTTAAATTATCTCAAAACACTTCACCAGTAGAACATGGTGAGAGGCTTGAAATCTCTCCAAAAGGATACATATAAGTGTCCTCACTTCATAGTAGGTAAACAAAATAGAACTTCATTCCAGAAGAGTACTTATTGAGCTCATGGTAAGCTTGATCTAGTTCATGTCGATCTTTGTGGTCTGATGCAACCGATTCATTCTAGATTTCAATACTTTATGCTTTTTGTTGATGACTATTCAAGAAAAAGTTGGATATTTTGTCTTCATAAGAAAAGTGATGCTTGTGAGAACTTCAAAAAGTTTAAAGTGGTTGTACAAAATGATATTGGTCATCATATCATATCTCTCCACTCAGATCAAGGGGGGAATTCACTAGTAATGAGTTAAAATCCTAACTAAAAGATCACAGGATTCATTGAAAGATTCCTCCTATACACACACTGCGGTAGAATATTGTTGTTGAGAGAAGAAACCAAACTATCACAGAAATGGTGCATTACATGATTGATGATTATGGACTAGTGAGGACATTTTGGGTAGAAACAACAAAGACAACAGTATATTTGTTGAACAAAGTGCCCACAATTTCTCTTAATGGAGTAACACAATATTAAGAATGGTCAAAGTAGAAGCCATATTTTTCACACCTCAGATTATTCGGGTGTAAAGTAAGCATGCACATACCCAAGAAGAATAGAAAAAATTTGGATATGAAGTCATAAAAACTCATCTTCATTGGCTATAGTGAAGAAAATCTTGGGTAAATATTGATGAATCCAAAGGCCAGGAAATTCTACACCAGAAAAGATGTTGAGTTCTTTGAGAATAAGGAAGCTGAGACTTCTCCTCTAGACTCACCTAATGCAGATACTCCACCTATTATAAAAATATAATTTCATGTTCCCCTTGATGATAACAGTGATGATGGGGATGATCATACATGACCATGACCCAAGGGAGTAGTAGAGCGTATACCCAAGTGGTATACTAACATGATACGAGATGCAAAATTAGATGCTCCATCGAATACATCCACCACTAGACCATGGAATAACTGGTAAATCATGAGAAGAAGTAAACTTTACTTTAATGAGTAGAGTTTTCAAATTTTTTGAGCCCTCTACTATCTAGGAAAACCTACAGTTGAAATCTTAGAAAGATGACATGGATGTTGAGTATCAATCAGTAATGAAAAAAAAAACTTGGTAGCTTTTTAATATTTCACCAGGGAAGAAACCCATTGGTTACAGATGGATATTCAAAACAAATTACAACACAGATGGGACCATAGACAAGTATAAAGAAATACTAGTATCAAATGGTTATGCATAGAAGGAATGCATAGACTATGAGGAGACATTTTTTCACACAACAAAGATCAGGAGGATATTTTCTCTAGCTACACAATTTGGCAGGAAATTCCATCAGATGGATGTGAAAAGTGCCTTTCTAAATGGATATCTACAAGAGGAACTCTATATGACTCAACCTGAGGTTTATGTTTTACCTAGAGAATAAAAAAAGGTATGTAGCCTCAAAAAATATCTATATGGCCTTAAATAGGAACCCTAGGCTTGGTACATCAAAATTGATGAGCATATCATTTAGCATGGATTCCTAAAAAATACATATGATCCCAATCTCTACCTCAAAATGCAAGGGGGATATTGTGATTTTTGTTGTCTATGTCAATGATCTAGTCATCAATGTCAATTCAATGAAGATGATTGATGCAACAAAGAAAGATCTTAACTGATCATTCAACATGAAAAATATCGTGCTCATGCACTATTGTCTTGGATTAGAAATATGGCTGAAGGAGAATCACATATTTGTTTCTCAGTTTAAATATATCAAGACAACACTTGACAGATTTATCATGATTGATTTCACACCTATTACTACACCTATGGAGACGAGATTGTAGTTATCTCATTCAGATCCATCTCTTGTGGTAGATGTAAATATCTATCGATAGGTTATTAGGAGTCTCATGTACCTAACATACACTAAACCAAATATGAACTTTACAATGATCTATCTTTCTAGGTTTATGCTGGAACCCATAGTTTTTCATTGGAAAGCAGCAAAGTGGATCTTGATATATCTCAAGGGTATAGTAGATCTTGGTCTAGAATATAAGAAGAATAATAACTTTTTATGTCATGGATATTAAGATTTAGATCATGTTGGTAACATTGATGACAGAAAATCCACTTCTAGATTTGTATTTTTTTGGGATTTTTATTGATATCATGAGGAAGAAATAAATAACACTTTGTTTCTCACTCTTCTACAGAGGCCAAATATCATGTTGCAGGTGAAGTTGTCTATGAAGCGATATGGCTATGTCGCATACTAGAAGGATTTGGAATACCATAGGAAAAACCTACCACCATGTATGTAGACAATGAAGGTGTTCTCAAACATGTTTACAATCCATTATTTCACAAGAGAACAAATCACATCAAGGTACATGTTCATTTCATACGTGAGCATGTCTTGAAACACAACATATAGCTTGATCTCCCAACATCTAAACAATGAGTAGATATATTCACAAATTCACTTGCACATGAAAAGTTCTAGTTCTTTACAGAATTCCTCTCCTCATCCCTTAAGGAAATTCAAAATTAAGGGGGGTAATGTTGAGTAAACTTCATTTACGTAATAATTATGCATTGTATTTACCATGGTAACCTTTTATTTACCATGGTAAATAGGTAGCTTTGAGTTGTTATTATATGGATATGTTTATATAACCATTATATTGTTTTTTATTCATACATGAAGGATTATTGTTGCATTTTTATAACATCATTCTCATATGATTTATAGTTGCAACATATTATTTTTCTCTATTATTTCTGGTTGCACCTGTGCAAATTCTCATTGCTCCATATCTGTCTGTCCAATATCTATAAATATTTCAGCCCTCACTACTGTATATGATTTTACTAAATATAAATATATTGTCATGCTTTCATTCATGTTCTTAAATTACATTATTTTCAATCAAAGCATAATAGGTTTTACTTTCGAGGGTGAGTGTATGAAATTGATATTGTAAAGTTCCAACAACATCCATGAGGGATAGAATATCATGTGAAGGAAAGGTTGGTTAAGTGATATGCATATTGAGAGGTTAGATCTTGTCATTTTGAGTGATCATGGGAAGTAAAGAAGAAGGAGTAGATGTGGAAGGAGGAGAAGAACATGGAGGCTATATGGGAATTTTAGATGTAGACTCAAGAGATACAATAAGAGGTGTACTATTTATAAGAGTATAATCATCATGAGCAACAATTTTTGAAATATAAGAAAGAGGAATAATAAATTCATATTCAACAATCTTAAGAGAAGTAGCATCATCAATAACATGCTCGTGATAAGAAACATAATCAACATCACCACCAGTCCTATTTTCACAAGAAATTATTTCATCATGACTATCATCAACATAAAAATAAGCGGTAGGAGTACTAATATTAGATTTTTCATTTCATTAATTGGAATCAATTTCATAATTAGGAAGAGTAGGAGATATAACTTTAAATTCATCTTGAATACTAAGAGAAGTGACATCCTGCACATTTACATTTTCAACATTATAAGTATAATTATTGGTATCCATATTATCACAAGTAACAAATGATCAAGAAAAGAATCTATAACATTATTATCATGTGCTATAAGAGGAGGAGAGGAAGGTACATCAACATGGATGACTACAAAAGATGAGGGAGAACATGAAGGAAATATTTTTGTGAGGGGTGATTATGTAAATGTTAGGAGTGTCATGTCCCATAGGAAGAGTGTTTTGGAAATTTTGAATTTTTTGGAGGATGTAAGAATCACATTGAGGATTAAGGTAGAGGTCACAAAATTCATATTCTATAGTAGTATAATCAAAAATAGGTTGCAGACATGTATCGACCATATTATTCTTTGGAGATGAGGACCTCTTTTAGATATGAGGGTTTTTAGGATCCTAGGGAAAGAAGTTTGAAGACAAGAAGGTTCACCAAATGATTTAATAAAAAAAATTATTAAATCTAACAGAGTAAATGAAATGATAAAATACAATAAATATAAAAAAAATTTAAGCACTCAAACAATGCAAAACTATAAGTAAATACAAGAGATAAATGACTTACTTAAATCTTGTGAAATCAGGAACTGAGATGGGAAGTGTAAAGTGTTGGAAAAGATAAAAACAACATTGCAACTACTCCTTGTAAATTCTAGAACTGGAGAATGATGTAGGAAACGGGTGCTCAATAATGGACAGGGGCGCCTAGGAACTAGTGACTATTCCTGGGCATTGGTGACTATGCAAAAGCTTGGAATATACTTTCTTCGGTGTAGTTAAGGTTTCATTGTCACTTCATGTAAACCACTTTATATTCACTCTTTGAGAATCAAGGGTACATGTAACCTATGAAACAAACCCTATTTACTTGCACAAGCTCACAAACACATCAAATCGAAATAAAATATGCAATATGTGAAGTCAGACTAAACTCAACAGTCATGTGATGAGTGAACTTATGACCAAGCATTGCACTACATTCCAAAATCCATGTAGTTATTTTTTTTAAGTGTGAAATGGTGTCCTTAGGTTTCCCTCATGCCAATGACGTCAAAATAGTGGGCTATGGCTCGATAAGATGGAAATTTGTAGTATGGAATTAAGCACTTCCCCTTCCTATGCATTATATGCATAAAAAAAATGCAATCCCTTTGATGGTAGTGATATTATGTAGATGTGATTGTCTCTTACAATTGTCAGCCAAAATAATAGTGTGTATATTGTGTATATATATATGGATCTATTGTTTGAATTTCAACACTAGTGAAATGAAATGCCAAATATGAACACATGATAAGGATTGGAACACTAGAAAGTCCAACAAAAAATGTAAAAATGTGTAAAAAGAAGAAAGAGGACAGAATAACCCAAAATGGACAGAAGCACCTAGGAACTAGTTTCTAGAGTGGGCATTGGTGTCCTAGGATAAATGACAATAGATGTGAAAATACAAACAGACAGGGATCCCTATGACTTGACCAAAACTAGGTACAGAAATGACAAATGTGAGAGAGGCAGACAATATAAATAATCAAAACAAGTGGATGGACAAAGGATTATGTTACCATTGAATACTTTTCTTAATTAAGATCCATGCATATAATAACATACTTGATGGTATAGTAAAATAGTAATATGTGTATGTTCTTGTGTCTACATGCATACAATGAATATTTATCCTTATTGGAAGTAATGTGGTAGAATCACATGGAAATGGAAAAGGATCAAGTTTTGATATATCATTTGAATGATATAAAGGAACATTTGATTTTGTGTGGTCTCCTTCCCATGTTTTATCTAATGAATTATTTAATTAAACAATCCTCAGAAAGAACTATATACTGTTTATTTTATAAGTTTGAGGAAACATATTTATCTAGCTATAGAAAATATTAGAATTCAATGTAACTTTATAAAGATAATTTTTCTGGATAAGTATGTGATTATGTACATGGTTATGAGATAATCATGCACTCCTTTCAAATATTATACAATGTTAACATTGAGAAGTTAAATGTCACACATATGTTCTTTCATCGTAATATATCATTAAAAAGGATAAGGTTAAGAGAAATTGTAACTTCCCTACTAGGATAAATAAGTTAGCATTTTAGTAGGGATATTTTTATTGAATAAATGGTTGTAGTAAACCTTGTGTATAGGAACGGTTCTCAAAATAAAAATTATTTCCAGGAAGACTATCCCAAAATATTGACTACATTGATTCAAAATTTCTGTAAGCATGTTAATAGCATTAGAAGTAATATTATAGGTATTTTAAAGAAGAATATTTTTTATTGATCAATCCCAATAAGTTTCCTATATAACTCTTGATCACTTAAAATATTTGGACAATCCCTTTGAGTTAGGATAAATAAATTAGCTATGGAAAAAAATGTGTTGGATGGGAAAATGACTAAGTATCAGAGTGGATTGGAGCGTGTGCAAGTGGAAGAAGAAGGAGTGTATGGAGATGTGCATACTGACCGCAAAATTAGAAATATTCTAGAAGCATGCTAAAAATAGGAAAATTAGATGGATTTGTGCCCAAGTAAAGATAAATACATGAAGACATAGATTCAAATAAAGGGATATTATTGGAGAAGGAACTTGTAGTTCAAACACATGTATGAAAGCTAATAATAGGATTAAAAAAGAGTTTATATTTAGGATTAATATATTATTAGACTTGTTAGAAAAGCATGCATGTTTTCTATTTTGAACATACAGTATATTTTGGGAATGCATGGGTGGTGAAGGGAAATTCCCCACTCCTATATATATTTTTTGTACTTCATTATTTTGGGTACTATGTATTAGAGACCATGTATGAATCTGTGTGATGTAATACATTTATGTTACTCTGGTATATTAGAGTGCATGACTCTTTGGTGACTATTATTATGTATACAACTTCTTTTATGTAATATTTTGGTTATTATTGGATCATTGTGGATGGATTATGGTGATTAATATATTTGAGCATGGTGATCACATAGTGCAAATGATCTTATTGTTTATCAGATATTTATGGTTCCTTATTACATGTATTTCCTTATGACTTATGTACTGATATAATCTTGAATGTATGATTTGGTATTAGTAATCATGAACATGAATGCTAGCATCTTGTCAAACCAGTGAAAAAGAGGGGCTTGGTATTTTTGTGTGCTTCAGGTGAGTGTTTAGTTTTGATTGGATGAGGTGTGAGCACACATAAGCATCTGAGTGGAAGTAAGTGACTACATTTTAGGTCCATCATCAGGACCTCTTTTCAAACCATCTGTCAAGATTTGGCTTACAAATGGCATATTGACTAACTCTCAAGAGTATTAAAGGTTGGATAGACAACAAACAAGACATGTTTGCAAAGAGCTATAACACTAGACCTAATTTTAATACACAGAAGTGGGTGAAAGACAACCTTTATGACATGCTTTATGATACTTTCTTCTATATCTTTCTAGTAGAATTGTACAACTGGATGTCAACATATGTAATAGGAAAGTGTTGGAGTTATAGGATAAGAATTTAGATGTAAAAGGATTATCAGACTCTTGATAGTGTTGATTTGGAGTGGACAAGAGTTGTATATTATTGGTGGGATGGAACATTACACATTTATACATTGGAGTGTGTTATTTATACTTATTTGTGTCTAGAGGAAGTTAAATTAATATTATTGTATGATCCCAAAGGATCATAATTGTGCATTATACTATTATCAATCAAAATCTTGATAGTTGAACTAGATTTACAGTACCTACCTATGGCTAGCTAAACCCTCACCATGTGCAGGGGAAGGAGAAGGTATGGAGAAATATGATGGACCTAGCGATAGTAAGGTAGAGAGAGGAAAGAAAACTCAAGTTTAACGAATCGCGAGAGAGGTAAATTATGAAACAAAGGGAGATTGTGGAGTCCCTAGAGTTGAGGAGAGAGATGGATCGTAAAGGATTTGAATCTCTCATGGAAGACATGGATCCATAACATATGGTTATATCTACATTGGGTAAGCCCAGTAGAGAATCCCCTTCGAATTCAGATGAGAGTGTGTCAGAGGAGAGTATGAGGACCACATGCGTGCATCTGAACCCACCTATCCACATTTCCTTTGTGCATGGTGTTCCAAATCCATAAGTATTCATTAAGAAGTAGGCTAGTGAAATTCAGCAAATAGAGGAGAGTAGATATCATTTTTTTTCTAATTTAGGGGACAAAGTAAGTAGTGCACCCATGTCATCACACTCGGCGTAGTTTTTTGGAAGTGTTATGACAAGATTGTTCCTAAGTTCATCATCAGGATAAAGTGTTGGCATGCAGACCATTGGAAGTACTATAGTAACAGATGTGACCACACAGACCATTTTTTTCCTATCTAGTACCACAACTGGAATACAAGGGAGTACATCAACTAGTATATAACCCACCACAAGGGGTATAGGAGGTTTAGGAGGATCAGGCAAATCAAGAGGAGGAAATACTGATGGATGTTCTAGTTTTGGATCTTGTTAACGAGGGCCACATCCCCAACAACCCCCACATCAACCATTTTAGTTGAAACCTCAGGTTTACTATGATATGTCTCTCTATTTACCAAAATATAGGGGTATTGATGATTCAACAAATAATGTGCATAAGTGTGAGCTACTATGGCACACTAAGGTGATTATAACTTTAGATAGGAAGGCTAGTCAGTTTGCTACTATGATACAAGGGTGAGTGCATATTTAGTATAGGAAGTATGACCCACATCATACTATGGTGGATTATGATGCTTTGCATTTTTTGTTTTTGGAAGAGTTTCACATTTCAAAATTTAAGCAGTAGAGCATGAACGTGCTTAAGGATATCAAGTAGGGGTTAGTTGAAAGTGTAAGGGAGTATGACATAGGTTTCAAGACTCTGGTGTCCAAATTATCTTATGACATTCATCCCAGTTAGCATGCATAATGGTTTTTTGGAGGATTATTGAATCCATTCCATAGAGTACTCTCTCATAAGGCATGTTTACATTTGTGCAAGGCTTTGGAAGTTTCTCTATGTACTGAGGCTATTGGAAGTGTTGATACTAGAGTGAGCCCATTTTTAGAGGCACAGATTACAGCTATGGAAAAATAGTTGGAGAAGCTTTCTTCCAACTCAGCGCATGAGATGCACAGTGGGATATGGTGCACAAATTTTGAAGTAGAGGGACATACTAAATATAATTTTCCATGTAGGTAGGTGTGCGCTACTATTAGATTGTGAAGTTTTTCACTTGAATCATAATGTTTGAGATTGCTCGTTGTTGCAACATGTGCTTACAAAGAAGGTGTCCATGTATTTTAATATTTTTAAGTCCCAGACTCATGAAACTATTGACTACAAATTGATTGATCATAATCACAAATATAATGAGACAAGAGTGCGCCAAACTAGCATAGCTAATAGATCTAAGGAAAAAGAAGGCCATAATCATGAAGGGCACAATCATGGATACAATAGGAATGGAAACTTCTGAGGAGGATATTTTGGCTGAGGTCATAGTGGTGGTAGAGGTAGGTTTGCTAGAGGAACTTATTAAACTTATGGATCACCTAATCATTACCATCAAGATTATCCTCAGAATGTAGCATGCTCATGGTGTGGAAAGCCACATATGTTAGAGGAGTTCCCATACTTATATGAGCACATAAGTAAAAAGAAGAAGAAAGATAAGGGTTTTGGGATGATCAAGGTGTAATGCATGAATGATGATTAGTGGATGCCTAAGAATACTGATCCAGAATTACAACCCATGCTGGTTACATTGTGCACTAAGATAGTACACATGCACGAACCTATGAAGGTTAAGACTCTCATTACATGGGAGGAAGTGATATATGTTAATTTTCTAGACATGACACACTAGAAGGAAGTCTACTAGGAGACAATGGGAGTCATTTAAGATCTTTAGGGTGAAATACGGTGCTTAAAGGAATAGGCATTTGTAAGATATCAGGAAAAGAGTTTTTAGATCATGTAAAATAATGTGGATGACTTGAAATAAGTTTCTAATATGTTGAACCAGGAGAACATCATCCCATTGCTAGGGGAATGGCTTTGATATAAGGTACTGCATGTTGTAGTTGAGCATAAGATAAAGATATTTCATACAAATCTACCACCTCAAGACCATGAATTTGACAAGGAGATCACACTTGATGCAATAATTGATGGTTGATTGGTAAGTAATATCTTGATAGATATAGGCACTGAGGTAAATGTACTCACTCTTGAGGCATGTAATTAAGTGGGAAGGCCTACATTAAATAAATATTCGAATTTTTTATATATGGAAAATAGAACTAAGAAAATTCATTTAGGAATATTGAAGGATGCATCTATTATCATTCAGGGAGCTACATTTACTGGATATTTTGAGGTGTTGGATCTTTTCAAAGTTGATAATTTTTCAGCATTACTTGGGCACTCCTAGTGCCATGCAAACAATTTTTATCTGTGTTTTAACAAGAGGTACATCAGTTTTGAGAACATGGAAGAGTGTGTGATCATACCCCTATTTGAGAAGAAGGAAGAGCCTTATGTTTATCCTTTGAGTGAGTAATATCTTAATCACATGTATGCTCAGAAGGTGCACGATCCATAAAATCTTGAACCATCAAAAGAAGCTAGTCTTCAGTGAGAGGACCAGCTGTCTGTAAGTGATATTACTAGTACTTCTTGTGATAACTGGTCCCATGGCATCTATGAATTATTTGGGAAAAAAATTAAAGGATGGGTTACAAGGATGATCAGGCTATGTATGGTGAGGTGCTTAGCCTCATGTCAGGTACTAAGATACTTTTGCAAAGGGAATTCTTAAACATTCTTACATGTTATAGAGACTCAGTGGTCAAATGAAGGAGATAGAAGGAACATGTTGGTCTATACATTGTGTGGGAAACCAGTACGCTAGTTTGAAACACATAAATATAACCTCTTATATTAGAAAGAAGTGAGAATCACCTTTTCCACTAGGTTTACTATGAGCAACATACCTACTGAAATTTATGAATTTCATGGTAAGGATTTGGCTTCACATCATTTACATGAGTTTGAAATATCATGAGTGCAGGGTCAGGAGGCCTTACCGCCATCATTAATTTCTACTCCACATTGTGTGGTTGTGCATGTGCATGGAATGTCCATGTTGAGTTAAAAAGAGAAACAACAAATTGATAAAGGATGACTTCAGGTATGATCCAAACTTTTTATTTCTTTTCTACTAAGGCTCTAGTCCATGAATCATTACAGATAATCAAGTGCATCATGTTTGGGATAGCGCAAGGTCACAAGAGCTCATATTCAAAATTATTAGAGAACCTGATCTTGAGGTGTGCCTTGATCTTGAGAAAATAGAAAAAGAAGCAATAGTGTACGCCTGAAAGGAAAAAGAAAAAGGTAAACTAGTTTATATGATTGACAATGAGGAAGTTGATAAGCTAGATGTTGACCACAGTAAAGGTATGTGCAAGGTTATGGACACTGTGGATGAGAACGCACACGTGTATCATGGTCTGTTGAAAAAAAATAAGGTTAACATTGGTACAGAGGCAGAGCCTAAGGAACCAATCATTGGAGATTACTGGTTAGAGAAGGAAGTAGTAAATATTATTAAGCTTTTATATGACTTCTAGGACTTATTTACAAGGGGTTATCATGAGTTAAAAGGTTTACATTATTCTTTAGGAGAGATGAAGATCAAGCTGAAATAATTCACGCACTTGGTTAGGAAGAGACCTTATAGGATGAATCCTAATTTATACGTGAAGGAAAAGCAAGAAATTGAAAAAAATATCATGTTTAGAATTACTAAGCCTATTTAGGTATCTGAATGGGTCATTCCCATGTTTATAACAATTAAGAAGGATGGGAGGATAATAATTTATGTGGATTATAGGGAGCTTAAATCTTTATATATAATATATCCATTTCCCACTCCTTTTATAGAATATATTCTTGAGGAAGTTGTTGGGTGCGAGATATATTATTTTACATATGGATTTTCAAGTTATCACCAAGTGCACATCGCGAAGGAAGATCGAGAAAATACAAATTTAACCACTAAATGGGGAAGGTTTTCATATACAAATATGCCATTTGGAATGAAGAATGCACCAATAGTATTATCTTGCATTGTTGTGCAATATTTTCAGGATTTCATTCATAAGTTCTTATAGGTTTATTTGGATGATTGGATAGTATATGGGTTATTCAAATATCTTTTTTATAACCTAAGGCTCATGTTTGAGAGGTGTAGACAATTGATCATCTCTCTTAATATCAAGAAGTGCATCTTTTATACACCTTTTTGAACTTTACTAGGGAAAATCATTTGCAATTAAGGATTTTTGGTAGACCAACCCAAGATAGTTGTATTCTTAGGCTTAGAAGATCCTACCAATCAAAGTGAGATGAACTGATTTCTGGGACATATTGGTTATTATAGGAAGTTCATTAAAGGTTATGCAAAGATTATCATTCTTTTGGATGAATTATTAAAAGTAAAAGAGAAATTATATTAGGGTGATTGGTAACAACAGACATTTGAGATATTGAAGGAGAGGCTTACTACTACACCTATTTTACATTTTATTTCATGGGATAAACCTTTTCATGTTCATGTTGATGCATATGGCATGGAAATTGGCACAATGTTGGCACAATCAAGGGAAGGAATTTTGGACCACCCTATTTGTTTTGAAAGTAGGAAGTTGACACCCGAAGAGAAGAATTATACAACCACTAAACATGAGGATTTGTCTATGATCTACATGTTTCACAAGTTTAGATAATACTTGTTGGCAACATTGCTTATTTTCTATATAGATCATATGAAGTTTAAGTACTTGGTCAAAAAAAAAATTTCAAGGGTGAATCTGTATATGGATAATTTTGTTTCAATACTTTGAATTCATAATTGTTTTCAATCTAGGTAAGAGTACTTCAAGGCCTGAAAACTTATCAAGGATTAATTCTAGTGAGGAGGCATATATTATTGAAGAAACTATGTCAGATGTGAAATTTTTTAGATTAAACTATGCACCCATAGAACTGGAGGATATTACAATATTTTTGTGCACTTCCTGAAGGAATGAAGGTCTTAGAGAATAAGAAAATTTTAATAAGTGTGGTTCCATATCAATTAATTGGTGGATATTTATACAAGTTGGGTCATGATGAATTCTTACGCCATTATTTTCTACAAAATGAGTGTGAGGCTATTATGGAGGAATATCATGGTGGGATAGAAGGATGACATTACACTGGATATTTCACTGTGTAAAATATTCTAATAGATGGAATTTTGTGAGAAAAATTATACAAGGATATCAAGGAGTGTTTGAATACATGTGATCATTTTCAATGCCTTAGAAAACTTAGACATAGAGATGAAATTTTGTTGTGACCTATTGCAAGCGTACAACCTTTTGAAAAGTGGGCTATTGAATTTGTAGGACTGATATCTCCACCTACACATAGGACTGGTGCACACTACATTATTATTTGTACACACTATCTGACAAGGTGGGCATAGGAATCACCTATAAAGTATTGTACAACAACCATGACAACAAGATTCTTGTTAGATAATATTATTAGCAGGTGTGGTTGTCCATTAATCTTAACAAGTTATAGAGGAACTCATTTCCTTAATGATCCAATCAGAATTATTTTGGCAGAGTTTATGGTAGCACACCATAAGACTACTCCTTATCATCCTCAAGCTAATGGTACTGTAGAGGATTTCAAAAAGATTTTGGGACAAACATCGACAAAAAATTGTGATGTTTGAATAAAATATTAGGATGATAAAGTTCCAGTTGTACTTTGGTCTTACATGACCACTTATAAAAGGTAGGACAAGGCCACACCTTTTCATTTGTTGTTTTGCATGGAGGTTATATTACCTATTGAATTTATGTTACCATTCCTACATATTGTGCGCGCAGGTAGACTTTCTGATGAGCAAGTTGTTGAAGAGTGCATTAATTAACTGATGTAGTTATATGATCGGTGCACCATTTCATGTTAGATCCAGAATACTACAAAATCAAAATAGAAGGAATGACATAATAATAACATTAAGAACAAAACATTTGAAGTTTGAAAGATGGTCCTTCTATATGACTCCAAGTTTGTGTACCACCCAGGAAAATTTAAGGTGCATTGGTTGGGACCATTTGTAGTAACCAAGATGCTTCAATCAAGAGCATGTCAATTACAGGCACTAGATGGCACTATGTTTCCTGAGTAATTTAATGGGAGTAGGTTGAATCCATACTATAAATAATTCTTCTTGGTGTTTATAATAAGGAAGGGTTGTCAAGTAGATTAGAATTCACTTTCATGTTTTTATTTTCATCGTTGTTATGTTTTTTTTAATTTTTGGTTTCTTTTTTGTTGTGAAAAACGTGCTTATGCATAGGAAGCTGATTATTATCTATTGATTTCATGCACAAAGGACCATGCATAATTTTAGTGTGGGTTGAACTAAGTGTGAAAACACGACTTAGATACCTTGGGATACTTGGAGCTAAGAAAAATCATTAAAAATGTGTGCGTGCAAGGCTAGAAGAAAGATGTACATGTTGTAGGGTGAGTGATAAGAAAGAAGGAAAAGGTGTCATTAGAAGGATGGTGATAGTAAGGAAAATGCTCAGAATAAAATCATTTATGAAGAATGGAAATGTAATGTAACATGAAGTAGGAAGCGACATGATGAACTACTTAGTGAGAGGCATAGAGGGTTATGTACTTTGGCATAGGGAAGCACGCATAAGGAGGTATGTGGCCTATAAAGTAGAAAGCTCTTCGAAAGGTTACGATTATAATGCACGATGGAAAATAACAAGAAAGGACCAAGAAAAATCCAAAAAAGTTAATTTAAAGTTGTTGTACAGTGATAGGTGGTGAGCATTTAATGCGGTAAAAATTGGAAAATCTATAAAAGGGCATAGAGGTAAATTAATTTTTACCTTACCTTGTGAAGAACTTGTGTGTTTTCAAGAGTATTTATTGTGTGAAATTTTATGAAAGTGAGTATCAAATTATAGACATGATCGTGTGAAAGAGAAACTTTGAAAGAAAATTTGGAGCTTTGAGTGGCATGGGATTCATTTTTTTAGAATTTTTTAGGGTTTTGGTTAGGATTTTTAGGATTAGGGAATCATTGGGAGGAAATAAAATGGTGCACGTCTTATATCAGCCTTTCCACCTTCACTGTTTACTATGTTTAGATATCATGTTCTAGGATTCTTTATTCAATCTATCCTCATACGTTTCTTAGTGTATTCACCTATTTATGTCTCTTCAAGGTTCAAAATTGATTTACAATCATACAGTCAATGACTAATTTCCCAATTCTCATCTCACCATGTACTTAGCCTACTTTTCCAATCAATGCAGATCTCCCCTAGTTATCCTACTCAAGTCAATACCTTATACCTTCTCACTTCCCTAAGATGTCCTAATTCACTTGACCTAGGCCATCATGTTATGTCTTCCACAAGTCATTATTATCTCATCCTACCTTATATAGCATTCTCCATAGTCCAACTACTCACTCAATAAGTGCCTAAGGATTGTCCTTTTACAATGATAATGTCCTTTTATGTATACTTGGGAGATACAACAACATGAAATACATGTCTTGTATGTATTTATATCCCCATTTACTTCATAACCCTGTATTATAGGGGTATTCAAGAATTTAAGTACAATGGTTATCACTAAGTAATGTTTAGGTGTTCCAACGTCTATCCATTCAAACAAGGATTGTATTACAGTCCAACCTCTGTTCTTTTTTTATTAGCACATATATTCCTCCTAATTCCTTGAGCTATACCTTGCCTTACAATGGATTCCTTCTTCAAGTACACCCACAAGACCATTCATACTTGATTGATCTTGTTGAAGACATCAAACCAGGGATTAGTCTCCTCTATGAGTGGATCTAACATTGGTATTCCTTCAACTGTCCTATACTCTACCCTCAGACTTCTCAAGGTACTAAATTAAAAATTCTAGCCCCAAAATGCACTTAGAAATTCTTCATGGAATTGTTCCATGCTTCATAGATTCCCTTTGTCATATTTGAGGTGATTACAATCTCATATGCACCTAAATTTAGCACTCTCTCCCACCATAGACTTCTTTACAACCTTTCACAATGGTTTAATGCAATAGTATACCCTGCACAATCAGCCTTTCATTAGAATCATGAAATTATTAATCATTAAATCCTCTCAAACCTCAATCCCACTACTTTGTGGACTCTTACGTCCCATCTCAGATTTGGCATATCCCAATTTGTGTAAAAAGACACCAAAATTCCTCGTTATCCTACTCTGTAAAGCTTTTACCAGCTATACAGACTATTATTTCATTACTATGAATGAAAATTCCTTCTATGAATATCCTTAGAATCATTCAATCATGTCAGTTAGATCTAATGGTGCCTCCATTATCAAATGGAAGTCATGACTATCAACCAATACACCAAAAACTTTATCTTTTCCCTAGCACTTTGTACATTGTGTTCTTCCTCTAATAGCTTGAAATAACTATCATGGATATCTTCAACTGCACTTATCCAATCCCATCTAAACTTTGAGGACTTTTAGATCATTTGGAGACAGAGAAGATTTGAGATTTTTTGACAAATTGATCGGTCCATTAAAATAATACCCTAGCACAAGCCCAAGAAGGGGGAAATTGTTATAAAATGCTCAAGACAAAATTTCAAAGCCTAGAAAAAAATTGTATATGATCCTTATGATCTCCTTCATCAACTAGAAGTGGCAGTAGGATATTTGGAGGTGAAATAAGCCCTCTGTGGTTTTCAAGCTCTCGGCCTAGATATAATACTTTACATAGAGTCATTTAAAACATTTAAATAAACACTTAAACACGAGAAAAATTCTTTATTCAAACATCATACTCACCTTGACTACATCCAAATACACATAATGAAGGAGATTTCAAGATCTGTAAGGGCTCAAGCATTCAAAAATCAGTTTTATTCATCTTTGTAACCTATCATACACATCATTCTCCTACAATTCTTGTATCTCCACACTAAAAATTGACTCTTTAAATCCAATTACTCATTACTCTATCTCTCCTAACCACTGTAGTCTCTTCCTTAGGGATTCCAATTTGAATCCTTAGGCCATATATCCTAATATATCTCAAATATAGTCATACATAGGTGTTTCTTGACTTTTTATTCCTTTTTGTTGAGATATTTTCTCAACAAACACCTTCAAAATAAACAATGTGATTCTTGACACTAAACATGACTACAATAACTTGATTTTGTCAACTTCTCCTACGTAGATAGACTCTTAAACATGCATAAAAGACAACTATCAATGTAATTTCACTCTTCTTGAGAGTTTGTTACATTATGATATGAACATTCAAACTTTCACCCCTTGGATGGAACTTGTACAACATCTAGTATAAGTTTATAATTCCTTTAAGATGCTTATTTAGTCTTCATTGCATCCCAATGATCCATGATGATTCTCCTGAATCAAATAAATTGGTGTGAAGTTCTCAGTGCATGAACAATTTGTAGCAAGAAGTTTGGGATACTTGACACACAATAAGGAAGTAAGATAAAAGTTTGAATTTGTGCACTATAATGGCACCTAGGAAGGCAGTAACTACATCATCAAAAGGAAAAGGAAAGGTAAGTACTAGGATAATCTCATAGTAGAATATTTGTAGGAGGAATGGTATTCAGAGATGTATTACCCTGATGGAGTACTAATGGGAAAGGATTGTGCATCACATATACACAAAATGGTTGTAAATGATTATAACCATCACACTGACTCTAATACACATGAGATTGCAAAGGACTCCAGAGGGAAAGTCCATATATGATGATGAGGGAGAGTGCATTTTACAAAATGCAAGGTTACTTTAGTTGTATGAACTCCTGTACCTTAGAAATCTTGAGCACGTGTATCAATGGCTAATGTCGTGCATTTATAAAGACTTACTCTAATTTATTAGAAGGAGGATGCGCTTAACTACAACATTTATCAACAAATTCACTGGTCTTTAGAGCATAGAGATAGAAATCCCTCTAGAATTTTATAATGTTGATGAATTGAAGAAGACCACCAAGGAATTACACTACTAATGAGGGGGTCGTACGATGAACATTGTGAAACTCAAAGACCTTGTTATCAGAATGACAACATGCCTACTTACTAAATTGAATGGAAAAGAGCAATGGGGAAAAGTGAACAAATGATGGTTTTATGTTGCCAATAAAATTTCGCAAGGAATAGCCTACAACCTCATGGGATTTATAGATGAGAAGATTATTGCAGAGGGTTACACATGTGATAAGATCACTTTTGGGAACATTCTATTACTTTTATTTTATTCTAAAATTGGGGTCTCGGATGGGCCCAATGGCAAGATATTGGAGTACCCTGAGGAAATTGAATCCACTACAAAAAGGTTTTCCAATTATACTTATGAAAATATAACTCCCACATATAATATTCAGGGAGATAGATGTACAAGAGGTTGTGCGATGCTTTCCGAGTGGAATGGAACATACCCAACAAATTACCTATGTAGCTGGAGGAAAGGGCCAAATTTTTTTGAATCAACACTTCTGTATTGGCTGATTTGAGTTAAAGGATGGAAAGAAGATCCCTTGGTAAAAGCTACCATTTTCTTTCACTATGCATTACTTCCAAACTACTGTGAATAAATTTGTTGAAGAAAGAAAGATTAGAATTCACATGGACAAGGTGGATTATAGGCATCATACACTACGTAAGTCAGTTTTTTAGCCTAAGAAGAGTGCATATGAGTAGAAAATGACATAAAATGATATCAACATGACAAGGTATGTGACTCTTGCAATAGAAAATATAGCATCTACAAAAGTGTACATATATCTTAAGACAAGGGTAGTTGATGGGAAATATGTGGAGGATGGCCTGACCATCCCAGAGGATCCTATAAGGAAGAAGACAATCAGATAGAATATAACATGTAAGGATACCCCTCTTATCAGTGAGGAGGAAGAAGGGAGTGAGGATGAACCTCCAACTTAGAGCACAACTATGTAGAAGACTCCTGCATGAAATGAATAAGAGAAAACTGTAAGTTCAAGGAGGCATCCCATGAATAAGATGTATTTGGTAAAGAAGAAGCAATGAATGGAGTCTAGTGAAGACACACAGGAGACTGAGGAGGATGGAAGGAATGAGGAATAATTCGTGCAGTTGAGTCCTCATGTGCACAATTTTAATTAATCAGACACTAAGTGTAGTGTGCACCATGAAAAATTTCTAGTTATAGCGGTATCTATGAAAGGAGGCGGTACTCATATTACACATATTTTTTAGGAGAGGCACTAGCCTATTGAGGAACATAGATTTGAGCATGCTATTGGGCTATAAATTAAGCACAAGATCAAACAAAAAGTTGAGCAAACAGTAGAGCACATAGTAGAACATGAAGTAGAGCGTGATGAAGAGAAGAGTGAAGAAAAGATAGAGGATAACCTGGGGAATTCTCTTACGCTAATATTTTTGAAGGGAACCCATGGAAAGAATAGAATACCAAGGCATACACCCCAGGTCCCTATGATGTAGTATGATGAAAATTCAAGAAAGGTGTTGCACATAAGTTACTATAGCATAGTGGCCACAAATGACTTGTTCTTTTGGTCATTATTCAGAAGAGAAGAAGCCTTGTTACACACTCGGAAGATGCTCTCCTGGGAATTTTAGTCACACGTGGAGGATCTATAGTTAAAAGTTAGCACAAAATCATTGACCAATACCTGACTAAATTCCACACCAAGGGAGGCATATCTGATACTATATTCTCATATGTTGACAAATGAGCAAGTGTATAATGTGCTCAATAAACTATCAGCGGATGTCACAATCAGGATTTTTGACGAAGAATACAAAATGAGGAACATGTACAAAGATATTGAGGATAAGGACAAGGAGATAAGGGAGAAAGATAAGGAGATAAAGAGGAATAATATATCATTGTGTAACTAAATAAGGAGGTGAGGGAGGAAAAGGGGTAGACGCGCATTGCATATAAAAAGGTATAATGCATTACAAATACAATTACACTTGTGTGACTAGACTTGGTAGACCAGGTTCAGCCCAAGTATGAAACATCCCTACATATTTTTGAGGATCTAGTGTGCATGATCACACATAAATATATTCTCACCTTAGATTCCACAGAATACGTGTTGGCAAGGCAAAAGTAAGAAAACAAGGAAAAGGTTAAAGCACACCTTACGTAATATGATGTAATGTCTACAAAAATTAAAGTGGTTGTGCAAGTTACAGAGGTGGTGTATGATAATTGTGAATACTTTAATCAATTCATGGGGTTTCTTATTGCCAAGGATAAAGCAGAGTTTAAAGAATTCCAGGCCAAACATAAGAATAATAGGGCAGAACTAGAAAATATTTTGGCTAAGGTGGAGCAGAAGAGGGAAGTGATAAGCTTACTGAAAACTTTTCCCAAAGAACAGTTAAAAGAACTATTTGCCTAGATCACACGTATTATGGATACACTAAACAATGTGGATAAGTAGATGGAAGAATTGATATAGCATTTGAGGGGGAATATTGATGAATAAAATCTTATAGAGGTCACTATATTTTTTTATAATACACTGGTACATGATAGCAAGGAGTTGGAAAGGCAGAAGGAAAGTGAGAAAAAATTGATGGAGTTTCCAGTTGTCCCCCCTTCTAAGGATTATTAATTCTTTGGATTCTTTGGCACATGACAATTCTTATTCTTTCATTTTAGATTCTTGTTGAGGATTATACAATTATTTTTACATGAAAAGTTCTATTGTTTCTGAGGACGAACAACATACCTAGTGTGGGGTAATTTGGACGGGGAAAATGACGAAGTACTAGAGTGGATTGGAGCATGAGAAAGTGAAATAATAAGGAGATCATGAGAATGATAAGAAGGGATTGTGTGTGTGACTTCACATACTAACCATGGACTTATCCATTTTCACGAAGCAGGATAAAAAATAAGAAAATCAGATGGAGTGACACCCAAGTAAAGATAAATACATGAAGACGTACAGTCCAAGAAAGGGATATTTTTGGAGAAGGAACTTGTAGTTCAAACACATACATGGAAGATAATAATAGGATTAAATTAGAATTTATCTTTAGGATCAATCTATTATCAGGCTTTTTAGAAAATCATGCATGTTGTCTATTTTGAGCATGCACTCTATTTTGGGAATGCATGGGCAGTGAAAGGAAAATCCCCACTCATATATATATATATATATATATATATATATATATATATATATATATATATATATATATATATATTTGTACTTAAATTTTCTAGGTGTCATGTATTAGAGACCATGTATGAATCAATGTGATGTAATACAGTCATGTTACTCTGGTATATTAGCATGCATGACTCTTTGGGGACTATTTTTTTGTATAAAACTTTTGTTATGTAATGTTTTGGTTATTAATGGATCATTATGGATAGATTTAGGTGATAAATATATCTGAGCATGGTGATCACATAGTGCAAGTTATCTTAGTTTTTATCTGATTTGTTATGTTTCATTATTACATGTGTTTCCTTATGACTTCTGTAATGGTCTAATCTTAAATGTATGCTTTGGTATTAGTAATCATGAACATGCATGTTAACATCTTGTTAATTCAATGCAAAAGAGGGACCTGGTAGCTTTGCGTGCTTTGGGTGAGTGTTTAGTTCTGACTGTATGAAGTGTTAGCATGCATAAGGATTTGAGCAGAATTAAGTGACTACAAAATGTTTATCAATGTTTTCCAAGAAACCATGACCAAGTTTTTTCATTCATTAATATATCTCAAGCAATTGTTTTGGGTTCAGTTTAAGATGACCAAGTTATCAGCACCTTGTCCTTTGTAAATTCAAAATTGTGAAACAAGATTGAAAAAAATGGAAAACTATTTGAGAATTTACACATCATGTTACGAAGTGAATAAATTGTTCTATGATAAGGATTTGAAAATATGTAAGTCTATTAATGAAAGGAGAAGGAATGATAATAATTCCAGAAACATAATAGATGATCCTATTATAAATAAGGATGGATCTATTATACCAGTTGAATATCAATACAGTCATAGAAATGGTCAAGAAAATGATATAGATTTTCCAACACCAGAAAATAAGAAGCTTTCATTCATTGATATGTGATATAAATGTTCAAATATTTAGTACCATGTTCAAATAATATATTCTTTATTTATATTTATTTAAAAACACATTAGATGTATTATTAAAACCTTGAATCAATTTGTAGAGACTTATAAATGAAAAATTGAAGGAGCTGGAACACCGAATGAGTGAATTTTTTTATCATGTGGATATTTTTATATTATTGTATTTTGATCCAGTTGTGTGCATTGTGTGAAAGAGAGAATTAAATTATCTATGTATATTGGTAGAAAATTACTACTTATTCTTAGATTTTACATCAATCCTCTCCTCAAATGACAAATCCTTGCATATTAGAGTTACACATTGAATGTTGGATGCCTTTAATTCTAAATGATAACTCTACTTATTTAAAAATGATTTAAGGTTTGTTTTAGTCATACTTTTTTTAATATGTTTTATTCTTCTAAAACCTACACTAAACCTCTTATACATCTACAAAATATAATATAAGTTTATCAATGTTACCTACTAGTATGAATGATTCCGTATGATTATTTTATTCATAATATATTTAAAAATAATAACTCAATATTGTTGGTAAACCATTAAAATAGAAGTTACTATAATGATTCTATCAATCAAATATCCATGCAAGATGCATTTTCAACCATATACCATAGGTTTACTTAAGTAAGAATACTACATTCCCATCAATGTAGAGAAACATAGATATACATTGATTAAAATAAACTTATGCTTAGATCATACACATATAAAACATAAATATATTGGTTTATCTTGCCAACCATTATAGTGAAATAAAAAAGAATATTATTCCTTCTTAATATTTCTTGAGACACTTGATGTCTCAAAAAAATGAAGAGTACACAAAATGTAAAATAATTCAAAAATAAATTACTCTTAATTGAATTATATAGTTTAATATTTGTAGTTGTTGTATGCCTTGCACATCATATTTTGTAGCATGTTTCAATCTTACTCTATTGAAATTGTAATTTATTATAACTCAGTGATTGACAAGTAACTTTTTAAACAATTCATAACTAAGAGTGGAACTTTATTTTATAATGCAAACTTACTAACATGGTTATGATGTTTTGATGAAAACAAAAAAGTTTTCCTCATCTAGCTTATCGAGAAATTGGTTATTATATTGCAACATTTTTTCCTTTATATTCATATGGAAAGAATCTTGTGTACATAATATATTTTATTTTTCAAAAGAAAATGAAAAACCAAGATTTATAAGATATTCTACCTTTCTATTAATCTCATGTACCACCATTGTATACTTATTCAACAATTCGTATGATTTACCTAAGCATCGTACACTTTAGAATGATAGATTATTATATTATTGAATCATCACTTTGGTTGTAAATTCCCTTGGATTCCAATTCATTATCATTAATTTTGTAAATAGTTTCTAATTTTTTTTGTTTTAACCTTTCTTGAAGCCATTAATTTTCTGCTTCCAATTACATATTTACAAGCTTAATACAGTGATCCTATATACCATCCAGAAAAATCAAACATTTTAATCAAATAATTATTTTTCTAGTTTAATTCCCCCCTAACATTGCACTTTTTTTTGGATAATGACCTAAACACCATATTGTTATAGTTATAAAAAAACCTTTTAATACATCATGAATTTCTTAAAATACTAATTTTATTTTTAGAAATAAAGTTATGTGGAAATTATTTGAATCTTAAGTAATTAATTTTTTTTTATGTGAGTTTATGACCTGATGTGAATTTTTTCATTGCCTATTTTTAAATTCAAATTTTAGGTGTAAAAGGGACATGTAATTAATTTAAACAACTGGTTTTTATTTTATTTTTTACTATGTAATACTTTCCTTTTTTACAATAACACCATCAAGGACCTATTAATTCCAGCTAACTCTCATTCATGGAAACTATTTATTCCAAAAGCACTTACAATCATGCCACATGTCAACATCATATATCATTCAATCCAACTCTCATGTCTTGTAGACATACCCTATAGAATAACACAAAATCAAATATTTCTTATTGGTTTTTTTAATGCTACATCAATAGATCGGGAGACCTGTCTTAATCTTAATAAGTTTTGGAAGCATTTAATTCCTCAAATTAAAATCTATTAAATTTACCTAGAATCATACTAGATGGAAAAAAAATTGTAATTATTAGGAACCTTTTTCAAAACTAATATGTTACTTGTAAGTAATTTTCAAGATGAGAATTACTTCTCAACATGGCCAGTGCTATAGAGTGAAGACCCCAAGGACATGTTTAATGTATTTGTCTTTTTGATTTTACACATGATCATTTTTTTCATCCTAAATAACTTACTTAGATTGGTTACTTCTTTTTACACTTGTGGAGTAATATGAAACTAGAAATGGTATGATTTATGTGTAGGAAAAGAATTAAAGATGTGAGTTTGAGAAGAATATCTGTAGACACTTATTTTTGGCACCTTACGCTATTTATCCACACCCCTCACATTTGTACTCAAAACATTAAACTACCTATTATCCTATAAAACATTTCCTCTCCCCCATTAAAATCACACTTTACCCCTTAGTAAATACTTATTTACTCACATAAATCACCCTAACCACTTTAAACCCACCTTGGCCCATTTTAACCCTAACTATACTCCTCCTAACATCCTCAACCTCTCCCTAACCATATTAAATCACCCCCATATCAAAATTAACCCTTTTGTGAGTGGTTAAAACCACTTCCAAGTGGTTTTCCCCACTTTTCCTAAGTCTCTAGTGATCCTAACCAATCATCGACGATTATCCAAACAACATCAAACTTATTAAAAGGGGTCGTGAGACATTTTTTAAAAATATTTGGTTCTCTAAAAACCTAAAAGACATTACTAAACTAATACCAAAATCTTCAGCGTCCTTATCATGTCCATAGAAGCTCTATAATCTTTGTAAGAATCCTACAACATCGTTTTAAAGAATTCATTAGCAAAGTTAAGTCCTTATCTTTCATTTCCATAGTCATCTTGTCAATACATCAAATTAGAGCCCATTCCAAGTCATAAATCACTTCTCTTAGATCTAATTTACATCCTATCTAAGAATCAATCTTTTTCACAGTAATCTCTAATGATTCATCTAAATCCCCAGTGATTACCACATATCACCAATGATCCTTGTCATTTCATTACTTTTTCCACATTTGTAATCATTAGATCAATATATTTTATATCTAATCTATTTGTTTTCAAGTTGTTTCTCTCTATAGATAATTGTACCAGGTCAGGCACATCTGATCACAAGCATATATGATCTCCTCATTATTTCACATCCACTAGTTTTGGAATGATTCAACATTATACATGAACTCAACCTCTCTGCCATCTCCTTGACATAGAATTTTGAAGACATCAAAGATACAATTGGATACATGTGTGAACAATATGACGTTGTTGAAAAAGTCTAGTTCAATTACTTCTTGGATTTCAAATTTAGTAGTGCTAACCTACGCCACCTATCATATGAAACAAGATCTCTCTATCCCTCTACATTTATAATCATTCACTCATTTTCAATTATTTACATATAATTATCACTTTATTCTAAAATGAGCTAACACACTTCAAGGAATCCCTTTAGTTCCTAGGATTGGCATTTGCTAAGAAACTCATCATTTAATTATCTAATATATGTATTATCTAGTCATCTTTCTGTGTGTAGGTTTTTCTCATTCATTCTAAGTAGGAGTCTCATACCCATTTTGCATCCATGCATCTCGACATTACTTTTTCCATGCATGTATCATTAAACCCTCTTGTGTACCAATTTTTTGGTGTTTTATCATATTATTAATGAACGAAAATTCACCATAAACAATATGGTATCCCTAGTGGGACATTTCTCCCCTTTTTTTATCATATTCTATATCTTGTTCCTTTCTTTCCTTATCAAATCGTCTAAATTTTCAGCTTGGAGTGCTTTATTATTGTTTCTTCAAAAATTCATAAAATAAGAAAACTAAAAGAGGATTAATGAACATGGGTATGTTTTTTTCTTTCATTTTATTTTAGCATCACATTTTTGTTTGATTTGTCTTCATCAAAATCAGTATTTCCTTTTGGGTCTTAAAACAAACCTTCAATTTATTTTTTCACATATTTTAATTAGGGAGTAAAAGTTATATTCACAAAATTCCCCTCTCACATAACCGAAACCATTTAAAAAATCAAACTTACATCTAAAAAATCCCTTTCAGGACTACCTACTTGGATTTGATCATCAAGGGGGAAGCCGAATTGGTGTTTTGGTCAAGTATAAATAACTGGTGGATGGTATATCAGCTAAGAACCTGACACTCTTATTTTTGTGAGACCGTGAAGTGAGGGGGCAGGCCTCAATACCACACCTCATAATGAAATTGACACAGAATTAGGCCTCATGTACCTTCAGTTATATTGAGGAATTGATTAATTAAAAAATTAATTTTAGTAATAATCTAAGAAAGTACAGTAATGTAATAATTGAAATATAACAAAATATAAGAGCTAGATAATTTATTCGATATGTTTAAATGAAATGAAATAAATGAGATAGGAAGGAGAAAGATACTAACATGAATTATACTTACCTTGAAGTAATCTGGGACTGGACAAGGTGATGTGTATGAAAAACTGAATGGCATAACGAACCTCATAAAATTAAAAAAGTGGTAGATTTGGCCAGACTGGGGTGCCTAGGGATGAACATGGGTGTTATTGGATGCCTTAGTCTTAAATACAAGCACCCTAGTCTACAGAGTGACTCAAAATCTAGATATAATATGGTCATTAAGCCTTCATAGTAATTCACCTTTGATCAATTTAGTGTCGCTGTAAATCTCCAATGAGTAATCCCCTACAAAATCCCACACAAAAGCATCAAACCTTTAAAAAAGAGAGATGCAAATGAATGGGTTGGACTTTCCTTAACTGCCAAATGGATGGACTTATGACTACCATTAAAAGTTTCCCTTGACTTTATCCGGTTTGGTGTATGAAAGCTTTATGTGAACAATTGTGTGTCTAGGGTGACCCTAGTGCACAATGATGCCAAATGTCCAGCGGGTAATAGCTTCATCAAACAATGTAGCATGGTGGATGGAAAAGAATAGAATCCCATATCATACTGCATATGTACTGATTTGCAGAATCGTGTTGCACACGTAGTCACCATTGCCTTATGTAGATAGTTATTCACTAGTACCGATCATCTTCCAACGAAGTATGACAGTCATGTATGATCATGCTTAGTATAGTGGATTTCTTGCACTCAAATCTGCTCTCCAATACTAATTGTTTTCCAACATCCAATGACTAGTACCTAGGGGAATGGAACAAAAAATTGATAAAGAAACATACCTTGCACAACTGAAAAGCACATACTCACAACATAAGAATGTTACCACAACTGAAGCGGCACCTGTCATTAGGTGACTGACGAAAGGTTGTTGATCGACCTCCATACGTCCATTGCCTCCGTGCTTCCTAATGAGATGACACTACCAGATGACAACCGGATTTGAATCATGATAGCTCACTAATTTATCTCAGACATAAGAGATTCCACAAGAAATGCGTCTAGTAAGTGCACAAATTTATTTTATTATTTACAAATTTTTGACGACTAAACTAAACTGATGACAATGAATACGACAATGAATCATTATTGACCACCAACTTTTACTTACACAAAAAATGACACATTGACTTTTGATGAAAACAAAATGACTTTGTGGTATAATGATAAGATCTAGGCTTTTGACACAAAGCTAGACATACATTTTGTGACTACATTGCATGAAAAGACTATATTTATGTTTTTAAGTGGACAAATTATTCTTAATAGACACAAAAGACTAGTAATTCTTTTTTTCACAGACTCTAATACTAGATAACTTAACATCATTTTTTAATATAACAAACAAATATAATTAAAAATTTGATGGATTGAAAAATACTTTACTAATGCGATGTCGCACCATGGATCAGCATGTTTACTTGATCTAACATAGACAGTACACGTAATTTCGTGACCTCTACTATTAATGAGAGATATTACTGTGATATTGGATGATAGATGGTTTCACATGTCGTATGTTGACAATAAGATGGGTTAGGTAGTGATTAATTCCCAACCTAATTACATGAATGTGAATAACCGACCAGAGGATTTGGGCTTCCTTCTGCCATAGGTAGAGTGTAGGGATAAATTTTTGTTATTCTCTAACCTTTAACTACATCCTCAAGGTCTAGTTGTTACATACAAACTCAGATACACACCTTCCCTTGGGTTTAAAAACATGGATGCAAAGTAATGTTGTGGTGGAAACCTCAATTAAACCATATAGTATTTTTGTGAGGAAAGCGGGCTCATATACCCCCATTAAATGCAGTTTCACCGCAATGTGATGGCTGTATGAAGTTGGGGGTGCCACGTTTTTGGTTCAAAACTTTCTCATGCCTATGATTCCTTCCTCCAAAGATGAGTTCGATCGGTGATGAAAATGCTTAGAACAGATCAATAGTCTTCCTAAGTTAGGTCATCGTGGGCCTGCTAACGAATGTAACTCCCACGTGGTAGGTCAGCTTGGTAGGCTGGTACAAACATGTATTTGAATATGATCCAATGGTGTAATGCCAATTGTTAGAGATCTGAAGTGCATTGTTTGGTTAATTGAATGTTCCCATTGGTTACTCCAATGCATAAACAACTTGATGGGCTGGAATTCCCCCAGGTTAGTTCATTAGGGGGAATGCATAAATAATTAATGAATGGGCTACTATCCAAGTAGGGGTGGAACACTCTTTTCTCATAGGTTAGGTCATAAGGGGGAACTGATGACCAATGTCAACGACATATTCTTATCCCACAAGAATGAGATCTGATTGTATTTGACGAGTGGAAAAAAAGTGTCACAAGTGCCAGAGTAGCACATCCTATCTGATTCAAGATGGTAGCAACCATTGTAGAATCACGTATGACGGCGGAGTTGGTAAGTGCGCCATTTTTTTGAAAAATGTGTGTATGGTAGTCATTTTTATTGATTTTTTGTAAACTGGTCTATGATGAATTTTCCCATGCATAGGTCAGATCTAGAGAAGAGTGGTGAATCGCCCCTTAATGTAATTCAGAATCAGGAGCATCTTAGACTTAGGAATATAATGTGCTACTCCCGGATACCAAATGTAATAATTTGAGTAGAGTTGTAGATTAAAACTACAACAGAGGGTGTATTTATTCTAAACCCTGATATAACTGTCAATTCATCTGGATACCCTACATAATGTTATAGCAAGCGATTTTCCTATAAAGTAGGAAA
Organism: Taxus chinensis; assembly: GCA_019776745.2. Lineage (NCBI taxonomy): Eukaryota > Viridiplantae > Streptophyta > Pinopsida > Cupressales > Taxaceae > Taxus > Taxus chinensis. The sequence continues at coordinate 491,453,325 of CM034146.1, forward strand.
CTACTCTATTATAATCTTGTGAGTTATCATTGTATTTCAAGGTGCACAGGGATTTTCACCCGATGCGAGTACCATGGGTAAGTCATCATTTGAGTTACTTTAATAGGGCCACTATTTGTGAGGCATGTTATGTCAATTGGGATAGGAATGGACCATGTTGGCATAGTGGAATCATTTAGCATGGATGGGGGATATAACCCATAACTATCACCCCATTCTTTTTACTCGCCTTATCTGAGAGGTGGTGTATGGATACTTGTACTTTTGTGTTTGTATTTAATATTCCATATTCCATATTTATTGTTGGATTTTGTGAGTATCGTAGTAGGTATATAATATTTTGAGTTATTATGGCACATAGTCACATGTAATTCAATACGAGAGAAATGGAGAGATCAAATAGAAGCTTGACATTGAAAGACCAGTATTTTTTGGAGAATCAAAATATCTTCTGAGGCCACATATCAGTATAGATGACAATATGAGGTAACTTGTAACATGGATAGCGGAATCTTTATGTACCTCGACATAATCTCTACATACGCAACCAAATAGTCCCTAGACTTTGTACTGAGGTGTGGGCACATTGTATAATTATACTCTGACACTTTTTTACCGTATAAGGATGGATATCAAAATTTATACGTTGTCATGCGTCAAATGATACATTCTACAAACTTTGTTAATTTGATATTGATATCCTATTTGAAATCATGAAGAGCCTTCTGTTGATGCAATGGAGGGACCTACTATCACTATTGGGCCAATGTTGAAACCCCAATGAGCACACCTAGCAATGGGTTGTAGGCCAGTTGGAGGTATGTGAATAACTCTACTGGGATAACCGATTAAATACCTCCATTTGTTTGGCTGATGGGTTGGTCAAGCACTGTATATAACATGTTAACATGGTTAGCTTTATTGCTCACATGCTTGATAGATAGGATGGGTTCCTCTAGTCATTGATACGGAAACCCTAACAAGATAATGGGGGATTTCAACTTGGGTATGTTATCGAGTATGTGGTGCACCTCACTAATAGTGAAGACGATAGTGCTAGAGGATTAATTCACAAAATACATGGATTATTTTCAATCTTAGGTATTCATAGGGTTTCACAATAGTTTGGTATGTCCAACTTAGGTAATTTTTTTGTCTCATAGTAGCAATATACACTGGTTGAGAGCTATTAGTTTACCTTCTCTGGCTAGGTTTCAGACCCAAGGCCCATACCAGAGTATATCATTACCTCATAAAATCATATGAGATAAATGTGGCGATAGATCTGATAAACATTAGTATGCCACTGTTAGGGTGTACCGATGTTGAAACCACATTATTGTTGTGACATGAGGTCATCGATGTGTATTCTATATTGTCATATTAAATTAAATGCCAATGATAGATAATGTTGAAATGAACCATCAGGGAGGAGAGGGAGAGGGGGAAGCACCTACCCCATAAAATACAGTGGTAGTTGGCTAACGAATTGATTATGCAGTATTTCTATACTTGTAGTACTATGCTAAAATACCTTAGTATTTGGAAAAGAACATGGTTCGTTAGATGGCTATTCGATTCTTGTTGGCTAGATTTTCTGCATCGCCGAAAACCTAGGCAGTTATGAGATAAATATCCTTCATTTACCGATGAGGCTCCCATGTAAGATTTTGTCAATTATATTTTCTAGTATCTATCTGTTGGTATTACTTTAACTATGTAGCTCATGAACCATAGTTAGACAGTTTTGAAACAAGTAAGCAACTGTAATAGAAAGGACATATCTGTAGAAGAGGAAAATGACAGAAAGCGGGAATAAGAAGAGAGAGGATGTGCAACCCAATCAATAGTTTACAGAGTTGATCACATGCACATAGATTAAAACAAATAGATCATTAAACACGTAAAATTCAAAGCAAAGGCAAAATTTCAGATCTAGATCTAGATACAACACAAAGTTTATAAATAGATCTAGAACATAAATAACAAGACAAAATGCACCATTGACACAAAGTTCTCCGGAAATCTCCTCTCTATTCCTCTGCTTGCAGAAAGCTATCAAGGTTTTCAGCTCAAAGTTCTGGAACACAAGAATACTGATTACAAATTCTGATCATCTAACACTATAGGTTCTTCCTCCATTTATAGCTGTATAAAGGGAAATTACAAATAGGAAGTTTTAAATGAATTCCCGCATGCAGAAGCTATGAAAAGGGAAACAACTGGACAATCTTTCTCCTCGGAATTCCTCTTTGCATGATATGCAAAATTTATAACTGAAAAATAAAATCTTCTATTTTACATGTCTGCCACCTATTTCCAAGTAATTGACTTCTTCAGTAACGGCTTTCAAACCAATCACTTAAGTTTTATAATTTAATTGATTGTCTCAATTATATTTGTCGGAGAAAATAAAAGAAAGAGAAAAAGAAATAAGAAAAAAACTGCAACCCTCTCAGTCTTGTTCTCATTCCATACTCTGCATGTTGATCCAACCTGTATTGTACTTCTACTTCATCTATTTTAGCAATGAATGATCTGAATGATATCTCTGCCGTGGATCTAAGATACTCCCATATACTATTGAATTCTTTCCTTTGATTCTCATGAAACTAGATCTAGAAGCAGTTGAATGTGATTTTCCTATGGGTACTACCTCTGACATGTCTTCCCCTTTTATCCTTGAATATTTTGTAGTTATTCTTCAGTACATGCACTAGTGTAATGTTTTCCATAAATAATTCAGACAAAACTCATCATCTTTTATTTAAAATTTCAAATGAGAAATTTTAAATTATGGAAAGAACTCCGGGTGAAGGAAAATACAAGTAAATTCAATGAAGGCTTCAACTGGAAGATTGTGAGCACATGCACAAGATCTTGGAAGTAATTTTCCATGCACTGACTTCTACATTGGCTATGTTAGAAACAGGAGGATGATTTTTTCTTGGAAGCCTTCACAATTATGAGATCTGGATCTGTCAATTAAATTGGTGATAATTTTGGGGCTTATGTCTGTATCATTGACTTCAGCAAATCTGGAAGCTATGCATAATTTTTTTGATCCTTTTCTTTCATCATGGATGGAAAAATCTTTGTGTAGTTATTTTTACACCCACCAAAGAACAAGGGAATCCCATACACACCGGCCTATCATCCATCGGGTGTTGGGCGCTCACCCGAGGCACTCGCGGGAATCAAGTCTCTCTTTTACGTGATTTTAGTGGGAAACATCATCTATGATAGGAACTTTAAGGAGAGTGAGTGGAAACGAGACATGTAATCATAATAGAGCTCAGATTGGGTTCTAGACCAATGCAGTCATTCCAAAAGAAAGATACTTAATAGACTATATGACTGAACCAAAATAGATAGGAAAATGTATAAGGATTCATACTCATTCCATAAACATACATGAAACAGAACTATACAGATATATGTATGGTCTAGAATCATTGATGATCATATTTAAATAAGTTGGTAACCTCATTACATCCATTAGATCCATTACAGAACATCATAGTATGACAAACCAAAGTCATACATCATAACTATATTTACATCCCTTAGCTCTTAAAAGGAAAATTTACAATCCCAAGCCCCTTGATGCATCCTTCTCCTATATTTTATCTACCCAACCCAATACAACTCTTGGCAGTGTTTTTGCAAAGCTCTGCTCTCTATTGATCTACTCTCTTTTCTTCTACGGGTGCTTGTATTTATAGGCCTCTTGAATTACCAAACCACATTTTTGAGGATTCAAATCTATTGCCAAGTGTCCCAATGTGATCCTCCATGGGAGCATGCTCCTCCAGGCTTGATCTATCTAGTCCTTGCCATGATAGTCTTCTAGAAGCTTCCAACACAGGGTATATTCCTTCCTAGGCAAACCTTTTGCTAGGCTGGCACCTTATCCATTCATCATGCACATGTGGGTCACACTTTACTCATGTCCTACCTAATACACAAAATACGGTTAAGTCCCGAGACCTTATTATGTTGGCACATATCACAAGTCCTTCTAAACCACTCCTAGAACCCTACCTTACATGCCTTCTCCTTGCGCGCCCACCCCTCAACTTAGGCCTTGCGCATTCATGTGCTCTTTTGTACTTAGTCAATATTTTAGGTCCTCAACATCACCCCACACTTTACCTTTTCTCCACCCTCGGGAACACTTCTTCAAAGAAAAGAAAAGAAATAATTATAATAGACTTAACGTCTTGGGAAAATAATCAGGGAATGAAGAATTTGGGAAAGATGAAAGAATGGGGAAGTGTTGGCATTACTACAAAAAGATAGGAAAATATCTCTACAAGTCAGCCTCCAAATTGTTCCAGGCATCGACTTCATTTTGCACTCTCTGGCAAAGGTCGGCTACTAGGGTGCTTACCTCCTTAAAACCCATTCCATCTCCTAGAGTGTTTATTGTTTCAACCATTCCTTCCAATTCCTTGCCTACTTCCTTAAGCGCATCCATCCTTCTTATAATATGTGGGTATAACTCCTTCAACTAGTTTTTAATTGAACCTCATAAGGTTTCAATGGCTTCTAACTTCTTCTCAACCTTGGCTACGATCCTCTCCCACTCTGCTCTGTTTACTTTGTTCTTCTTTAGGAATTCCTTGAGCTCTACGTTGTGAGTGGTGACCAGGATACTTTCCACTCTATCTCTATCTGTGTAATTGTCATACGTGGCATCAGTAGTATGGTACAAATTTTCACATCAGCAAGAACCTTGTACTTGGAAATGATTGCTACAACCTTCTATTTGTCCTCCTTTTCCAAGCGCGTTGCTACTTCTTCAGTAGATTCTAAGGCCAAAGGTTATATCTCCATGGTGAGGATGTGTGTTAAGTATTCAAGTCACTCAAGGGAAGATCCATAATTTTGTGTGGTTGGTGTGAGATTTGGATGCTTCAAAACAATGGCATATGTGATGGATTCTACCTTCTTATATACCTTGCGTACCCTTGCCTTTTATTCCCTTAGTTCACGTTTTAGTTGTGCGCTAATTAGTTACTCCTGCTTTAATTCCTTGGTCCTTTCTTCTAGCTCTTCTTCCCTCTTCTCTATCTTTGCCTCTAGAAATTTTACCCTTTCATTCCTCCTAAATAACTTGGCTCCTAGTTCAATCGAGACCTTATTCAATGCATTACAGACTTGTTCATCTGAAATTTTCTTGGTGCTCACCAAGGGGTTATCTCCTTTTGACTCAAGAATATTCATTATTGCCCCTTGGCTTACCTCAAATTCTAGCTCATCAATGTGGGACTCAATTTCCCAAGAAATAATTTTCCTTGTCTAAGGGTATACACCTTCTTCATCAAACAACTTCATTGCCAAGATTTGATCTATCGGTATTGTGCTTTAGAAGTGCACACACAACACTTTGTTTGGATTATCAATATAGCTCATTCTTAGTCTCTGGATCTCCATGTGCTTTCCTCCTATGTGCATGCCCTTAGGAATAGTTACCGTTAGATTTGGGCTTCCCATGCTACCATGATCTTTGCCTACACTTTCCTCCTTATCTTCATTCATCACTATTTCAAAGTTGTACTCCAACTCTTGTTCTACCAAGGCTTCAATTATTTTCATTTATTCTCTTTATATCACCTCATTTATCTGCTCTTGCATGAGGTTTGGAGCCCTTTGATACTTCGTGTTAACCTCTCCACTTCCTCTAATGTATTGGGCACCCTCCTTCTCCTCACTTCCCTTCCTTCACACAAAGAGATAGTCATTCTTCTCCTCTTTGCCTTCTTCTCCCAAATCGTGCATGCTGAAAACAAGTGGTTCTTGGTATCCTTCAGGTTCATCTCCTTCATCATCATCCCTCTCACCCCTGTAGTTCTCTAATATCTTTGTGTCCTTCGAATCAGCCTCCTTTATCACCTTTTGTTTCTTTCTAACTAGAGATTCTAGTGTAGGGAACTCGGCTCTTTCTTCTTCCTCCTCTGGTGATTTCTCCATTGCGGTAGGATTTTCTTGTTCTAGCACCTCCTCTCTAACTGGGGACCTCTTCCTACATGTGTAAGTACTTGTTCTAGTGCTTGTTCCTGAGGTGCCCACCATTTTTGTACCTTAGACACTTGGTGCCTTTTTCTTTATTTCCTTTATCTCCTTTTTCTTGGGTGTGGTCTTCTTTCTACCCATTGGGTCTTTAGGTATAGATATATCATTTTCAAGATAAGTGCTCTTCTCAAACTTGGGTCTTATGCGAAGGTATACAGATTCTGCAGATCCCCCTACAATGGGTAGAGTCAGAGGCCTCACCATCTAAACTTCATGTGATATGTACTTTTCCACGTACGCACACTTGTTGGGGTAGACCAACATCCTGTGTATCTCCCTATGGTCCCGATCCATATTTCCAAGGTCAAACTTCAGCTTCATGGATTCATTGAATCTGTTTACTCCCACCTGGAAGTACTAAGTGGTGAAGGAAAATGGAATTTTACACCATGGGTTTATGCTTTCATCAACCAACTTAAATATGCCAATGCAGAAGTGTTGGTATAATGTGAATTCAACTTCTCCTATATGAGCGTTGTCAGTTGTTATGGGATCCTCCACTCTACCTCGAACACATTCCTCAAGCACGTATACCACTTCTCCAAGTGTATTTTTTGAATCTCTTTACGGGAAAGGGGTCTTCCTCTGGGTACTCCCAAACGAACTTATCTACCACATTTGGCATTCCAGTCTCTGAAAACACAATAGTTAAGAGGACATTGTTGAAAAGTATCTTTTCACCTTCTTGTGCACTGATGATGATTTCATCTGTGATGTACATGGACAAGTCGTAGATGGCACCTTCTGATATCCTTCTACAAATATTGAGTCGTGACTTGTTCACTTGCGTCCATCTCTCTTGGTCATTAATTTTGGTTACCATGAATGTGGCCATTCTCATCACCGGGTCTTGGATATCCACAATATCAAAGTACCTTGACCCCTTCTTGTATGCATATGTGGTGATAGTTTATTTGATGGCTTCTTTGTTGCATAGGTCATCCTCTATAGTTCTCCTTCGCATATGAGACCTGTGAATTTTTAAATTAGCTAAGGAGTTATGCACATCTTGCGCCCCACAAAGTGAAAGTGGTCTTTGTGTACGTGCGACATTAGCCACTGATACAGGTGCTTAGGCTTCCCAAAGTAGGGTAACTCATAGATTTGTAACAATCCTGCCTTCTCCAACTTCACTTTTACTTTGTCATTATAAATGGGTAACCCTTCTAGTGTCCTCTTATTTTTCAAGTGCACTAACTCCAGTGCCATTTATTTTTTAGTCACATTTGTGTGATGGTTATAATCACTTACTATCATTTTTATTAAATGGTACTCCAGCTCCTTTCCAAGAAAAACCCCATCTGCGTACTGCATTTCTACATACCATTCTTCATTGGTACTTGTGGTAGTTTCTTGTTTTTTTCCCTTTCCCTTTCCTTTGCCCTTCTTAGGTGTTACAGCTAGTTTCTTGGGTGTCATTGTGTAGGTTATATTTACACTTCAACTTCTCTTGACCTGTTTCTCTTCCCTTTCCAAGCTTATATCTCAAACTTGTGAAGAAAATCCTTTTCAACCCATGCCCTAGCTTTCAAACCCTAACTAGAATATCCCTTTCACAAGATGACACTTCTCCACAACTTTCTCTACACTTGTGAACTATTTCCCTGTTGGTTTACGGATCCAAACTAGTCACTTACGGTTAAATGTTTCTAATTTTTCTTCACACGGATCAATTTTGGAAACCCTAGTTCACAAAATCTCTTCCTTATTCATATATGTAATGTCCATAATGAAGTGCTTGACCTTCTATTTATATTTTTTCCCACCTTTTAACATTAAATGCTACTTCACCTATAGTCATACTTCAACACTTAATGTAGATTTTTCAAAAAAACCTAATTTTAGCCCCTTAACTCAAGCGCCCCACCTTGCACAAACAATCCCCAAACCTTCTGGTGTGCAACCAATCCATCTTGACAAGAGACTCTTGCGGGCACATCATCAAAGCTGAAGGTACTTCCATCAATATTTTTGTTCTTTCCTACCTTTTGTTACTTTTTCTCTTCTTCCTCTCTTGTACATGGATCCACAATGTAGTGTTACCCTAACACCTACCATCGTTTTTCACCTTTCCTTCCATGCACTTCCTTTCCCGGGGCCATCCAACCAGGATTTCCAATGTAATCCTTCTTGGTGCTTCACACTTTGCAATTTCTTCCACCTTACTCCACCCCACACTAAAACGATGCATAGTCCTCTATGCATTCACAACCTTTGAAAAATTAATGAGGTTACCGATGCCTAAGGCACAAAAAAAAATAGCAACAAGAAATGGAAATGTAAGTAAAGAAAAATCAGTGGGGATTCATCCTTATTACAAACACCAAGAAGATTTATTTATAATAGGGCTTAAGCCTACTCCCATTAAAGTGTCTTGTAAATCTTGTCCCATCTAGCGCTTGCAATTGGCATGTGCCTAAATCAAGGATGTACAAGATAATGTAAGGGACCAATCAATGGACTTTTAACTACCCAGGATGGCATAGAAACTTGAAATCATAAAGCAAAACCATCTGCCCAACTTCAAACTTTTTCTTTTTAATGTGACGATCATGCCATGCATTTTGTTTTTCTTTTTCAGTCTTATGGCTCTACCTCGCAAGTAATCTACTTTCATCCAATTACATTAAATTGTCAATTATTTTTTCTAGTGCTTGTTCATCATCTAATCCTCCTGCACATGTGTTGGGTTTTTAAAATGATCCTTTTAACAAACCACAGTCAGGGGACAGCAAGTCCCTCCTCTTTAATGGGAGAGTTTCCCTTATTGAAAGCAAGCAACAAAACTTATATATTAATGTACAACTTTCAAAGCATGGAGTCCTATTACTTTGAAACGTGTTATGCCCAAATATCATCTATACGAAAGGATGTAAGAATTAAGGAGATGAGGAAGGAAGAACATAATAATACCTTCAGGAGATATAGATAGAAGATTATCACCTTATACGTATTGAATGAGGGAGATGTAGAATGGAATCATTCACTTTTGTAACTAGTATAATTCTAAAGACACAAATTTCTAGAAATCATATAAACAAGAACACAAAGTTTCTTATCATAAAAGATGGATGATTCCAAAGTTTCAAACACAGGAAGAAGAAAGCAGAGGAAGAAAGGGGAAGACTTATGTATTGATTAATTCAAATCTATTACCTTACAGAGTACCAGGATCCAACCCAAACAACAGCATGGAGAATCCATTAAATAGTTTTCAAGAATAGTTACATTCGGTTACAAAGAATGATGAAAACTGATTCAAGAAACTGATGTCTGAGTCTCTCCAATGCCTCAATCATTTCCATATCTGGAAGCAAAACTAGATGCATTGAATCACAGCCATTCAATCTACCCTTCTAAACTTTGAATGTGATCCATCCATGTGGGAAAGATTCAAAGAGAGGTGGGCTTGAGGATGCCTTTTACATTTTGTGCCCTTTGGAAAAATGGCACTTTGGAACATTTTTGCCTGCACACCCGCTTTCGATAAAGTCTTCACATATGGCCTTACTTGACTGGGGAAAGAGTCGTAGTTTACTTTTATAATTTTACCTCTTTTTAATGCGGTCTCAAAAACACAAATTTCTCTGTCGGCCTACCTCCCACTTTGACCTTCAATACGGGCTTAATATTTGACTTTTTCCCTTGGTGTGGGCGGGGTTACTGGGCACTTTTTAACTTTAAGCTCCTTTAATGAAAACAAGGCTCGAATTCTCAAATTTCCCCTACAACCTATTTCCACACCTTGAATTTCTATTTGGGCTTAGTATTTGACTTTTTCCCTTTTGTTTGGCAAGTCCGTATATTTGACACTGGACATGTGGAGAGTTAGCACTCATCTGGAACCTACCTCTGGATTTTTCCTTTAAAGTTACGTCAGGTTGACATGTGGAGAGCTCCATTGGTTCTTTTATACTTATTTGGTCTTATTTTGTCTACATTTTGGACCTGGGACACTTGGAAAGCCTGCGCTTATTTTAAGACTATCCCTAAGGCCTTGTCCTTGGAGTTACATCATTTGGACACATGGAGGCTTCTACTATTTCTAGAAACATGGCCATGCCAAATCTAATCAAATATATCCATGTACTACTTGTGGATGCTAAGAAAACATTGACAAGGAGGATATGCATGTCATTCCCGACTACGGAAAGAAATAAAAAGAAGGGGAAAAACTCCACCATTATGCTTGAATTTCAAATTTTTCTCCATGGAATGGAAAGCTGCAAACAATACCAGGCTCAACGCAATCCAATACTCCAAGGTATCAACTCAAAATTTTTGAAACTTGACTTCAAAAAGAGGGGAATTTTGAGGACGACAATAGCTAGCTCTTTCTGGGGATGACTTGACAGAGGGATGGGGAAAGATCAATAACCATAGAAAAACTTAGGGAAATCAGACTAGTGCCTTATCCATTGGGAAAATTGAGTCAAAGGAAAACCAACACTAAATACAAAACACACAAAAATAAAACAAACCAAAAAGGAAAGACAGAAACAAAACACAAAGGAATGACCCAAAAACCAAAACACTATATAGAATATACAAAAGGACCACCTAGTCACCTAGGAATTGAAAAACTTCATATATTTCCCACTATAAGGAAGTGGGAGAGGAGAACCATTTGGATAATCCAAATAGAATGATTTTTCTTTAGTAAAATTCCTAATTTTAAAAGAACCAAGACAAATGGAATCAAACTACCATGGCTTCCTTGAGGTTCATGCCTTTTGTCTCATAGTAGAATAATGTCTCCTACTTGAAAATCTCTAGGTCTGCCTTTCCTGTCAAACAAAGATTTCACCCTCAGTTGATGAGCTAATATTCTATCAAAAACTTACAACATGTCCTCATCTAGCTTCTAGAGATACATGATCCTCTTATCCAAGGAACTAGAAAAACTTGAATCTTTAATAGCGTTCATTAAGTGCAAGGCTGGTAATTCCACTATCACTTGTAACTGAGCTTCAACACCATACACCACTTTTCAAGGAGACATCCCAATTAATCTTTTGGGTGTAATTCTATCTTCCCAGAGAGCATCATAGAGTTTCTTATGCCAATTCCTCCGAGAGTCATTGACAAACTTCTGAATGATGGTTACCAAATTCTTGTTTTTTTATTCTACTTTTCCATTCCCTTCAGGTAATAGTCTGAAGAGTGATCAAGGGAAATTCCATAACCGTAGCAAAAATCCATCATCTCAGAAGAAGAAAAAATTGAGGCATTATCAGTCACAATTGTTTTTGGTACCCCAAACCTTATTAATATGTTATTCTTAATGAAATCACACACCACCTCAAAAGTAGTGATTTTGACTGGGATGGCCTCTACCCACTTAGTGAAGTAGTCTGTAGAAATTAACATGTGAGTATGCCTAGCACTGGAGGGTGGGTTGAGAGTTCTAATGAAATTGAATCCCCACTGTTGAAAGGTTTCATCAATCACTACTGAATTTAGTGACAAAGCAACAAACTTAGGTCTACCAACAAAACTATGATAGTCTTCACATTTACCTACCCATTTGGATGCATCTATGAATAGTGTAGGACAATAGTACCCAGCACAAAGGATTTTTTGGGCAATGACAATAGAAGAGAAATGGCCTCCATAATCGTGATCATGAAAATATGAGAACAACTTCTTTTTTCACTCTTTGTCTACACACTTCAATAATCTTCCATCTATGCCTCACTTGAACAAAGCATTCTCCCATAGCACATACTGTGCAAACCTTAGCTTAATAGCCCTCTTCTCCTTAGCACTCAGGTGAGATGAAAAATCTCCATAGGTAATAAAATATGCAATATCTACATACCATTCATTTGTTAAACTGAGGAAGAGGACAATAGGAACATCAACTGCTTCTTTGGACAATGTTACATCAGCTCCTTCAGTAATAATTTCACACAAGCCTTTACCCCATACTAGCTTAGTTGGCTTGATATCCAAGTCATATTCCTAGACCTTTACTACGCAATTACCTCTCTTAGTTCCAAACTCATGTTGTGTGAGAATAGACTTGATGGTTGTATCAGGAACAAACAAAATGGAGTGATAATTAAGAATATAAAAATGAAACTTCTTGACATCTTTGACCACTACAAAATCAAGTTTCTCCATCATAGTATATTTCAACTCATGAGATTTTAGAACATAGCTCACGAAGGCAATAGAAATCTCATGATCCTCAGAATTATTCAGAGTCAGCACAACAGCTAGGTTAAACTCTGTAGCATAGCAATAGATGATAAAGTCCTTATTGAAATCAGGACATGCTAAGATGGGGGTCTTAGCAATGGCTTCTTTAATACCTTCAAATGCCTCCTTACCCTCAGAATACCAGTAAAAAAAATTATTTCCTTTCATCATGTGAGAAATTCTCATAGTCAGTTTAGCAAAATCATGAATGAATCTCCTCAGGAAGTTTATCTTACCAAAGAAAGAGTGTGCACCCTTTTTACTTGTGGGAAGAGGAATTTGGTTAATGGCTTGAACTCTTTCTAGATCTATCTTAATTCCCTCCTTAGAGACAATGTGCCCTAGCAAATTTCCTTCATTGACAAAAAATACATACTTATTTGGATTAAGATAGACTCCATGCTCTCTGCACTTCTGGAGGACTACTTCAAGATGCTAAAAGTGATATGCCCTTGTTTTAGAGAAAATAGTCAAATCATCAAGGTACACGACCACACACTTTCCCTTCAAACTTCCAAAATCCAAGTCTATTTCCCTCTTAAAGGTGGCACCAGCATTGATAATACCAAAAGGCATCCTCTTGTAAGCAAAGGTGCCCCAAGGAGTAGTGAAAGTAGTTTTGTGTTGATCTAGGGTACTGACCTCCACTTGATTGTATCTAGAGAATCCATCTAGCATAGAAAACATCTCAGAGCATGTGACAGCTTGCAAAACCTGATCCATCATGGGAAGAGGATAGCTGTCCTTTAGAGAAGCCTGATTCAAATTCCTCAAATCCACACAGATGTGAATCTCACCATTCTTCTTCCTGACAGGCAAAATGTTGGTGATCCATGTTGAAAGGTGTATAGGAAAGATGATTTTTGCCTTTAGCAAATTATGGATCTCCTGAAAAATAGTGCCAAAAAACTTGGGATTGTATTGAATTTATTTTTACTTGAATGGTTTGATCCAAGGTTTTAGAGGGATAAAGTTTTGCATCTCCTTTAGCTAGAAAGCCTTGAGATCGTCATACGAATAGACTAGAACATCAACATATCTTTTTAGCATATTTATTACCTTCTTATTCTCCTCTTAAGTGCAACATTTCCCAATGTTCACCATATTAGGTTCATCAAGACTCCCAATATTAATATTTTCACACTCAGCAGACTATCGAGCTCCTTAGGAAATTTTAAACTTAATGTATTTATCGTGCTTATTAAACAGGTCTTCCAAACTCACTAGCCCTTTAGGGATCTTGTTACCTTTCAATTTGATGCAGCCATCTATATCTATCTCTTCCTTTATATCCCATTCATTAGAGGATACACACTCTCTAGGAAAGGTCTCACTTCCTTCAAAATACAGCTAGTCAAAACTATCCCTAAGTCCCAAGAAACAGAGAAAATTTAGATCATCGTTGAAAACCTACCAGTTATTTACATTATCTAGTACGTTGGTCCTATGAATCATTTCAATGGTAAAATTCTCCTGAGAGAAATTTGGGTGAGAAATCAACAAAGATCTTGAAATAACTAGAGAATTAGCTCTAGTGTTCCTTTCTCTTGTCACAACTTCAATGGAGAAAGCATCAAGAAACTCAATGGAATCCCAGACAAGATTCTTGTAATGTTTCAATCTCCTATTCTTGACTTGAAAAAGATATCTGACATGTTTCACAATAAGCTCTGCATCACCATGAGCACAAATATTCTTCACTCCCATCTCTTTTTCCATGTTTAATCCAAGTAGGAGTGCCTCATATTCAGTTGTATTGTTTGCATTTTCAAAACAGAGGTTGAAAGAGAAAGGATGAATGCTCCCTTCTGGAGATGTCAACACCACTAAAGCTCCAGAACTAGTTGAAGATAATCTTCATCAAAATCCAAAGTCCAAATGCCATTGGGGTCATGAATAACTCCCTTAGGAAGCCTCACCTCATCTTGTGACATGATCATGTAGTTACCATGTCCTGCATATTCATAGAGTATCTGTGCTTTTGGGTCATTGGTATTTTACACAATGTACTCAGTTTGTTTCTCAGGTAGCATCTTCTTCATTTTTCCATTGACTATGATCAAAGCATACGACCAGTCCATTTAAGTTTCACCTCCTACCTCCTTACAAAAATTTCTAATCAGTAACATCCCATATGAGGGAGGTATATCAGCTACCAAAATGGTGGCTAAGACCCTTTTCTCTGGAAAAGCAGCAAAAGCTACTTGTGCATCTTTAATTCTACCAACCAGAGGTACTTTCCTACTTTCCATGGAATAACAGGAACCAAAGGCACATATTAGGGTTAGACCTATAGCATGAGCTGCCTTTGTAGGCATTACTTTATCTGATGCTCCTAAATCTAGAACATAATTACTGAGTATATGGCCAGCTATGAGAAGAGTCACATAAAATGGTTTAATTTTCTCATTAGGGGAAGTGACTACAGCCACAAGGCTTGATTGAGGTGAGGAAGAGGGGGTGGGAAAAAGGCCTTTAGAAGTACTTGATGAGCCTTTAGATTTGGAATTTACAAATTTTACCATTTTAGCAAAAGCTTTTGGATGAGTCTAGTAAAACTCTGCCTCTAAAATTTGGATTTTAGTATTTTTAAGGTGATCAATGATATCAAAAGACCTAGAGGTAGATGGGGCATCATTATTAGGAACTTGAGAGACTCTTGATCTATCAATTTTGGGATTTGAAAGAGAAGGAGTTTTGGAAATAGGAGGAGGAGGAATAGAATTAATCACCTTTTGTGTGGAGGTAGTGGGAATAGGATATCCTCTTCTTGCAACAATTGGGATAGTTATAGGAAGATAATTGGACTTCTTGGTGGGATGCAACACTTTCTCTTTTCTATTTTTTCCTCCCAAGTCATAACAGCATATGACTCACTATTCATATCAGCCACTCTCTCATCATATTCATCTTCATCATCTATACCTTCAATGGTGAGGAAATGAACTTGAGATCCACCAAGCTCTTCCAGTTCTTCAACTTATTCTTCTGGTTCTTAATATAGTTCATTACACTCCTCATCATCAAGTTCTTAAACTTCACAAGTTACATTCACCGGAACCTTGTTGGGTGGGTCTCCAATAGCCAATCTAGTCTAAGAGGAAGGCAGGTGGTTCGTGGGCTAAAAATGTTTCTTGGAACATCCTAGTAAGGGGTATGCTGAGCCAATTGTTTCTTGAGAGCAATGAGATCATTTGCAAGCTTCTGTACTGACTAATCAGAATTGGATCTAGGGGAAGAGGAAGAGGAAGGAGCTTTACATTTGGAGGATTCTCTTTTCAGTTTACCAGACATGATCAAATCATCCTCAACACTTATAGCCAAACATTGATCAACATCCAAAGGTGTAAGGTTAGCTCTCCTTAGTGCATAACTCACTTTAGGAAACTGGGCATTAAGGAAGAAGCACTTTTAGATTTGATCCACCAGATGAATGTTCTGTGGAATTTTATTAATTAGCTTTTTGAATTTAGCCACAAATTCCCTCCTGGGCTCAAATTGTTCATTTTTGATATGATAAATTTGTGCTAACAGATCATGCACATCTTTAGTAGGTTTGAAACGCTGCTTAAAATGAGTTGTCATGATATTCCAATTAGTGATAGACCCAACAAGAAGATGTTAGAACCAATCAAAAACATTTTCTTGCAATGTCTCCACAAAAATCCTGGTAGAGACATCTTCATGTTCAACCCCAAGAATCCCACATGCAACAATGAAGGATGTAATGTGTTCATCTAGATGAACTTTCCCATCAACCCAAAACTTGGGAAAACTTTTCCTGTTACCCATAGGTAGCTCATCCAATGGCTAAGGAAGAGCAAGAGGCCCAACTTGTTGTCCCCAAGGCAAAGGAACAACCATCTTTGGAAAATCAACTGAAGGGGAACTGAAACACCAGCAAGAATCAAAGCATGGAGATTAGGACTGAGATGCTTCTAAGAAACGTTATCTTTGGAATTTCTATCTTTAGCAGGAGGTGTGCTTGTAGAATGGGTCCTTCTTGCTGGAAAAGAGAAGTTTTTTTGCTCCAAAATTTGAAAATGGGAATCCTCAACCCCAAGATCTTTCCTCCCACATGTATACCATAGAGTTGCCAGAACAACAATGATCTTGAAGTTGTTATTTTTAGAAAAGGATCTGTTAAAATGAAATCCCCAGTAGAGTCACCAAAAAACATTGGCTTTTTAAAATGATCCTTTTAACAAACCACGGTCATGGGACAACAAGTCCCTTCTCTTTAATGGGAGAGGTTCCCTTATTGAAAGCAAGCAGCAAAACTTATATACAAATGTACAAATTTCAAAGCATGGATTCCTTTTACTTTGAAACATTTTATGCCCAAAGATCATCAATAAGAAAGGATGGAAGAATTAAGGAGATGAGGAAGGAAGAACATAACAATACATTCAAGAGATATTGATGGTAGAGTATCACCTTATATGTATTGAACCAGGGAGATGTAGAATGGAATCATTCACTTTCATAACTAGTATAATTCCAAAGACACAAAGTTCTAGAAATCATTTAAATAAGAATGCAAAGTTTCTTATCATAAAAGATGGATGATTCCCAAGTTTCAGACACAGAAAGAAGAAAGTAGAGGAAGAAAGGGGAAGACTTTTGTATTGATAAGTTTGAATCTATTACCTTACAGAGTACCAAGATCCAACCCAAACGAAACCATGGAGAAGCAATTAAATAGTTTCCAAGAATAGTTACATTTAGTTACAAAGAATGATGAAAACTGATTCGATAAACTGATGTTTGAGTCTCTCCAATGCTTCGGTCATTTCCATATCTGGCAGCAAAACTAGATGCATTGAATTACAGCCATTCAATCTACCCTTGCAAACTTTGAATGTGATTCATCCACGTGGGAAAGATTCAAGCAGAGGTGGGCCTGAGGATGCCTTTTGCATTTTATGCCCTTTGGAAAACTGGCACTTTGGAATATTTTGGCCCGCACACCCACTTTCAATACAGTCTTGACACGTGACCTTACTTGAGTGGGGATAGAGTCACGGTTTACTTTTATAATTTTACCTCTTTTCAACGCGTGATCAAAAACAAAAATTTCTCCTCTGGCCCACCTCCCTATTTTACCTTCAATGTGGGCTTAACATTTGAATTTTTCCCTTGGCCTAGGTGGGGCTACAGGTCATTTTTTAACTTTAAGCTCCTTTAATGAAAACAAGGCTCAAATTCTCAAATCACCCCAACAGCCCACTTCCCCACCTTGACTTTCTATTCAAGTTTAATATTTGAATTTTTCCCTTTTGTTTAGTAGGGGCATATATCTGACCTTGGACATGTGGAGAGTTGGCACTCATCTAGAACCTGCCTCTAGATTTTTCCTTTGAAGTTGCAGTAGGATGACACGTGGAGAAATCCGCTGGTTATTTTATACTTAGCCAATTTAGGTATATTTCCCACTTGACTTATGTTGACCTTTATACATGTGGAGAATTGGAATTCTTTTGAGTTTTTGCTTTGGATACGCCTCCTAAAATTACATCGAGCTAATGCATGGCTCCTTCCACCAGTCCTAGAATTTTCAACATCCAATTTTGTCTCTCCATTGACTTTGACCACATGGCGAGCTGGTACTCATTTGGATATTGGCCCTTTGATTTCAATTTTGAAGTTACGTCGATGAGGCATGTAGTACCATCCTCTGAACCTTCCATACTTAGCCAATTTGGGCCTATTTTTTCTCCATTTTGGACCTGGGACACATGGAAAGCCTGTGCTTATTTGAGGATTGTCCCTTGGGCCCTGCCATTGGAGTTACACCATTTGGAAAATTGGAGGATTCCGTTGTCACTAGAAACATTTCCATGCTGCATCTAATTAGAGATATCCATGTACTACCCATGGATGCTAGGGAAAACATTGACGAGGAGGATACACCCGTCATTCCCAACTGTAGGAAGAAATAAAAAGAAGGGGAAAAACTCCACCATTATGCCTGCCTTTCAAATTGTTCTCCATTGAATAGAAAGTTACAAATAATACCAGGGATGCGATCTAATACTCCAAGGTATCGTCTCAAAATTTTCAAAACTTGACTTCAAAAATATGGGAATTTCGAGGATGACAACAACATGTTATACGTAGTAAAGGAAACATAAATTCAACTAGTAGGATAGCTTCTACACCAAATAATAATTGAAATTGTGTGGCCTTATTTAACCTCTTGTAGGTTGTCCTATATTCCCAAAGAATGGCTAATAATTTGTCATCCCAATCCTTTCTACCAACATCACATATCTTAGTCAATGTGTGACTAAGTATTTTGTTAAACACCTTAGCAATTCCATTTGTTTGTGGATGGTAAGGGGTAGTCTTGTGATTAGCCACCATGAATTCTGCCAACAGTATCCTTATTGTCTCATTCAAGAAATTTTTACCCCTTTCATTAGTCAAACTCAAAGGGTATCCATACCTTGTAATAATGTTTTCCCATCAGAACCTTGTTACAGTAGCTATTGTACAATCCTTAGTAGGTGTTGCTTCTACCCACCTTGTCAAGTAATTTGTGCAAGTGATTATATACCATGATCCAGGCCTATGTGTGGTTGGTGCAATAGGGCCTATGAAATCTATATCCCACTTTTTGAATGGCTTGACACTGGGAATAGGGTGCAAATGCATTTCATCTCTACGCCATGGTTTACCAATGCATTGACAATGGTCACACGCCTTGCAATATTCCTTGCAGTCTTGATATAGGGTCTCCTACCATAATCTAGTCATTCATATCTTGCGTGTAGTGGTGACACCTACATAGTGTCCATCTACACTACATCTATGCACCTCTTCTATTATGGCTAGGTGCTCATGTTCTAGAACACACCGGCACATGATCTGATCATGTCCTAATTTGTATAAATACCCAATAATCATCATGTAGGGCATGGAGCATATAGCTAAATTATTTTAATTGAATGCCTTCATCCCTTCCAGTGCTACACCTGTCTTGAGAAATACTGCAATATCTTCCAAATATGAGGGCACGCACCACAACCGAAATAGTTGTGCATCTAGCATAGTCTCTTCAATTCTCTGTGTTTCCTCTCCTAAATCAATTCTAGACAAATGATTAGGTCCAAAATTGATTTTACCTGGTTTAACAACTACTGTGAACTCAAATTCTTAGAACAATAATACCCACCAACATATGTGCCCTTGTAGAATGAGCTTGTTCACCAAGTATTTCAATGTCATATGGTCAGTGTAAAATATAAATGGATTTTCTAGCAAATACTATCTGAACTTGTGAAGCACATAGATCATTGACAATTCCTCGCACTCAGTTGTAGTATAATTCTAATCCACTGGTGTCAACTTCCTGCTTGCAAAGCACAAGGGATGATCAATAATCCATTCATCAGGCTATGAAAGTAATACTTCAATGGTGGTTCCAAAGGCATCCACATGAACATGGAAAGGCTTATCTCAAGAAGGGAAATGTAGGATGGGTGTATTGAAAAGCTTATCCTTCAAAGTGTTGAATGCCTTTTGTTGCACCCCGCCCTAATGAAAGGCACTTTTATGTCTAAGAAACACTTCTAAAGGTGTGGTGATCTTGGTATATCCCTTGATGAACTTCCTGTAGTACCCCATATGCCCAAAAAATCTGCACACTGTGCTTTGACTGGTAAGCTCCCTCAATCCCACAAAAACTGTAACTTTTACGGGATCTACTAGTAAGCCATCCTTACATATTATGTGCCCTAATAATGTTCCAAATGGGGTAGTAAAGACACATTTCTTAATGTTAAGTGATATCCTTAATTACCAACATCTTTCAAACATCATCCTTAACTTGTCATAATGGTCCTTCACTAATCCATATACTATTCAATCATCTAGATAGACTTAAATAAATTTATGGATGAAGTCCTAGAAATCTTGGACCACAATGCACGAAAACACTACAGGTGCGTTTTTCAAACCAAAAGGCATGACTGTATAGGAAAAACTTCCCCACTCAGTGGAAAAATTCCTCTTCCTCTAGTCCTCCTTCACGATCCTTACCTGGAGATAGCCTAAGAATCCATCTATGAAAGAGTATACCTCACGTCCTGCCACTCCCTCTAAGATTTCTTCAGTAAATGGGTTTGGGAAAGGATCAATGATACACATTGCATCCAAGTCCCTGTAATCAACATAGATCCTTATCCTTCTATCCTTCTTGATGCTAATTACCATTAGACTTATCCAATCTAACTCTTCAACAACTTTAATGATGCCCGATGCTATCATCTTATCTATTTATTCCTTGACCTTCACGTACAGGTTAGGATTCATTTGGTATAGTCTCTTCTAGACCATGCACACACCCTCCTTCAACTTAATTCTCATTTCCCCCAAGTAATGGTGAACACATTTGAGTTCATGATACCCACACAAGAATAAATCCTCAAACTCACATAAAAGATCAATGATCTTGAAGACTTCCCTCTCTAACCAATAGTCTCCGATGATAGTCTCTTTAGGCTCTTACCTTATTTATCTTTAAAGGTTCATGGTAGGCACGCGCTCATTCATCAACACTAACTATGACTTCACACGTCCCTACATAGTGGTTAACATCCAAGTTCTCTGCCTCTTCTCCATCAATAACATACACCATCTTCCCCTTTTCTTTCTCTATACATACGTGCTCAAATTGTATCTCTTTTTTTTATTCTTCCTCAAATTACACCTCCAAGCCAAGTTCACCTAGCAACTCTTGTATTCTCTCTTCCACCATTGCACTATCCTCAATGGTAAGACGCTTGATAACCTGCAATGCCTTAACCACCAAGGGGTTTATACTCCGATACTTGAATGTTTGAATGATATCAGCCACCAATTATTTGCAATTACCAATTTGGTGACACATGACTAAGTGGATATACCACGTGCATGGACAACCTTGTAGGATGGAGTAAAACTTGTGAACCCATAATGAAGGTGGTAATGCATCTACACTTCCCATCCATGTTGTCTTACATTCTTGGATATGGAAGGAAGCGGTCTCTCTTCCATGGTAGTCCTTTGTAGTTGGGGGCGTGTTGTTCTTGTAAAACCTTATGAAGAAGGAAATTCTCATGTTGCACCATTCTAAGAGGTTCTCTTGATGTGTAGCCCACCACTGTGCCACTATGTCAAGTAGGAAATAACTTAACATTAATCTTCATTCATTCTCATTCTCCTACTGAGCATCCATCTCCTACAAAAAGATCTCAGGGAAGGATCCTCCTGAATACTTAGGTAGCTTATTTCCTCCTAGGTGTCAGACTATATGCACATTTTTCACCTTTATCACCGATCCTCTCAAATTCCATTCGATTAACTCATAGGTCCAATGCACCCAATTATCGCATGTTATACTGGTGGTGTCACTTAAGGATTGAGCATCCTCAAACTGGATAACTCCCTCTGTGGGATGAATTATCTCTGGCTCCCTGATTGAGCAAACATATATTCTATCTAGGACCTCTTCTCCCATGGGTTCAGTATAGGGTGTTGGTTTTTCATCATCCAGGGCTATAATTACTCATTCCTCCTCATTTTTAAAGATTATGTATCCCTTGTTAAATTGAAGATCTGCATTTTTCTTGTAGCACCATGGGTTCCCAAGTAATGCTAGTAAATTTCCTGC
This sequence comes from Taxus chinensis, assembly GCA_019776745.2. Lineage (NCBI taxonomy): Eukaryota > Viridiplantae > Streptophyta > Pinopsida > Cupressales > Taxaceae > Taxus > Taxus chinensis. The sequence continues at coordinate 491,475,262 of CM034146.1, forward strand.
CTCGGTGAGTGCCAAGAATTTATAATCCCTAGTAAACTTAGCCCCCTGAATGGTGATAGTTACATCCTTTAAGACACTGATGGGCATTGCCTTCATTTTTTTCACCATATACAGCACATTCAAAGATGGTTGTAATGTAGGTCTTCCCATTTGGTGCCATGTATCCAAGGTGAGAACACTAACCTCCATGCCTATGTTAATGAGGATATTACTAAGGATTCATCCATCCATGACTGTATTTTACGTGATCTCAATATCATAGTCAACGTTGTGAGGGGGAAGGTTAACAAACAAGACCTACCTCTCGTGTTCTTCTCCAGCACATAGTACCTTCTCTCTCAACCATGATCCTAGCAAGGGAATAATATTATCTTGCCTTAGCATTTTTCATACTTCCTTGACCTCATCCAGGTCATCCTTTGGTGCCTCGACCTTCCTTCTTTGCTCCTCCCTCCTGGACTTCTCCTTTAGACACTGGATTTCTCCTTTTAAACTTTGAATGACTTCCATGGTTTCTTGATATAGCTACTTTTGATGTGCATGGTCTGGGTACTTCCCATGTACCAATTCTTCCCTTGAAACCAAATTCTTATGCCTTGGCATTTTGTTTACGTGTACATCCTCTACTCTCTTTTTTACCATAACAGGTTCCAATTCTGCATCCCATGTCACCCTTGGCATCCATTGTGTGTCAACCTTCTTAAAGCTTACCATTGTAGTTCCCTTATCTTTCTACTGCTGCTAACTCATGTGCTCAAAAAACTCAGGGCACTCCTCATACTTGTGCTTCTTCCCACACCATGAGCACTACAATAAGTCTAGACACTCACGCTTGTAGTGATCTGTAGATCCACAATTAAAATAGGTTCCTCATGGGAACTCGCTTCTTCCTCCATGGTTACCATGACCATGGAATCCTCCATGAAATCCCCTTTCACGTGTGCCTCCATCTACACACTCCTAATAATGGTGATCATCAACCTTATAACTACTTGCAAGGCTAGTTTGGTGCACACCAAGATCAATAACATCATGAATCTAGTCAATCAGCCTATAGTCTTTTATGTCATGTGATGTGGATGTACAGATTTTGTAATAACAAGATACATTTTTATGGATTGTGCGTTGTAGTAGAGGGAACCTACTTACATCATAGTCCCCATGAAAAAATTCACAATCCACTAGTATAGCACGTATCGACTTCCTAGGGAAGATATCCTTTACATGACCCTCTACTTCATAATATGTACACCATATACCACTGCGATTCTCATAGGCTGAGTTCACAGACAACTTCTAAATATGCTTAGCCATAGAAGTGATTTGAGCTTACAGAAATGGGCTAACACCAGTGTCAACACTCCCAACATCTTCAGTGCACAACGTAGCTTCCAGCGCCTCGTGTGGGTATGTGAAATTTGTATGAAATAATGCCCTTATAAATGGTGTTATCAACCCTCCAACAAACCATTGAGCATGTTGTGAATGGTGAATGTCATAGGATAACTTTGACATGAGGGTTTTGAACTATGCATCATACTCCCACACACTCTCTTTCATTCCCTATTAGATCTTCTTAAGGGTGTTGATGCTCTTCTGTTTAAACTTAGGGATGTGGAATTCTTCTAGGAAGGAATTTTTCAATGCGGTGTAATCTACCACCATTTGACGGGGGTCATACTTCCTATACCAACTATGCGCATGCCCTTGCAACATCGTTGCAAACTGACTGGCCTTCTTCTCTAGGGTTTTGATCCCCTTTGCACACCATAGCAGCTCACACTTGTGAACATGATCTACAAAATCTTCAATACCTCTGTAATCTAGAAAATGTAAAGACATCTCAAAGAATACTTGAGGAGGTGGCTGGGACCCTTTTCCTCCTGATCTAGTTCCTTGAATTCCTCCATTTTTTCCTCCTCTGCCAAATCCACTAGATCCACCAGGGCTTATGCCCTCATTCCCATCAGTTCCACCTCTAGATCCTCTTGTAACTAGTAATGGACCTAAAGTGGTCATGCCTAGGGTCCACAATGTCCCTCTGAAATACGCGCCAAATGTCTGTGAGATTATGCCACTACCAGATGTGTGTCCCATGCCACTCCCTAATGGGTTACCCAAGCCTTGTGTATTATCTCCTTGTCCAAAAATTCCTCTGAATACTGGAATAGTATGCATAGCCATAGAAGTAGAAAATGAAAAATTATATCTCCTAGGCAAGGATTAGTCACTTCCACTGATACCAACTAGGTTAACGATACTCCTTTCTTGATCTAGAAAACCAAGTGCCTAGGTTTGGTCACTAGGTGGATTCAGATGCACGTCGATGATTCTTCTTTCTCCAAGTGACGAACTCTCATCAGAAGATGAAGGGTTCTCTCTTACGCACTTGCCAAGATGGGGTAGCACAAACTGCTCAGGTTCCATGCCCTCTATGTGAACCTCCACTCCTTCCCACAATGTCTACCTCCATAAATCCATCACACTTGTAACCTTGCATTGTCTAGAAATCTCCCTTTAATGTGCTTCACTATACTTGAGTCATCTCTCCTCCCTTTCTTTTTCAGTCACAATGTCTGCCATCTTCGTCCACCCTAGTTTCCTCACCCAGCACTCAAAACAGTTTAACCTGCCATCGGAAATGCCTCTAAACTCATGGTAACAATCAGGATCTTCATTAGCAAGTGAATAGCATATAGAAATGATCCTCTGGGATTCCTCAAAAACTCAAACTCAGTTACTTCCAGACAAGAATATGTAGAAATAGTGTACTCCAAGGTGTAGTTAGCCAATACTCCTTTCCACCAGCAATCCAGAGCATGATTCCACGTCAGATCTGCATCTTGTAGCATCTGGTACTCTTCTTGGGTCCACACATGTGATTTATAATACCAGCTTGATCTCAACACATATAGCGAGATCCATTCATATAGCTCTACTGGGAAGCAACATAAAAAGGTTTCATACAAATAATGGTATAATTTCTCTTCTACTCATCTATGTGCATAAAACTTAGGTCCATTGTTGAATCTCTGAGAAAATTCATCCTTTGTATTCTTAAAACATGTTTCAACACCTTATAAGGTTAAACACATTGTCATCACTCATTACATAGATCATGATGTATGCCATTTCCCACTACAACTTTGAAAAAAGGTCCTAGCAACATAACCAAAATGTAGTCATTTTTACACCCACCAAAGAACAAGGAAATCCCATGTGCATTGGCCTATCACCTAGCGGGCACTAGGGGATCACCTGAGGCATGCGTGGGTGTTGAATCTCTCCTTTATGTTATTTTAGTGGGAAACATCATCTATGCTACGAACTTTAAGGAGAGTGAGTAGAAACAAGACATGTAATCATCATAGAGCTCAGAATGGCTTCTAAACCAATGCGGTCATTCTAGACAGAAAGGTACTTAATAGACTATATGACTGAACCAAAACAAAAAGGAAAATGCATAAGGATTCATACTCATTCCATAAACATACTTGAAACAGAACTATAAAGATATATGTATGATCCAAAATCATTAATGATCATATTTAAATAAGTTGGTAACCTCATTACATCCATTAGATCCATTACATAACATCATAGTATAGTAGACCAAAGTCATACATCATAACTGGATTTACATCCCTTAGCTCTCAAAAATAAAATTGACAATCCCAAGCCCCTTGATGCATCCTTCTCCTATATTTTATCTACCCAACCAAATACAACTCCTCACAACCTTTCTGCAAAGCTCCACTCTCTATTGATCTACTCTCTTTTCTTCTATGGGCACTTGTATTTATAGGCCTCTTGAACTACCAACCCACCTTTTGGAGGCTTCAGATCTATCACCAAGTGTCCCAATGTGGTCCTCCGTGGGAGCATGCTCCTCCAGGCCTAATATCTCCACACCTTGCCATGATGGTCTTCTAGAAGCTTCCAATACATGGTATATTATTTCCTAGGCCAACCTATCACCATGTGCATCATGCTTTTCTCATGTCCTGCCTGATACGCCAAATACGGCTAAGTCCCAAGACCTTGTTCTACCATCGTGTATCATGGGTCCCTCTAAAACCTTCCTAAGACCATGCCTTTCATGCCTTCTCCTTGCACGCCCAACCCTAAATGTAGGCCTTGTGCGTTCATGCTCCTTTTTGTACATATTCAATATTTTAGGGGCCCAACACTTTCTCTGAGCTTTTTTTCTTTTAATTCTACCAGAATCCCTTGCACTTGGATCAATTTATGCATATCTGAAAATTTCTTCTAATTTGAAAGATATATTCAATGTACCTGACATTGATTTGAGTGCCTTTGATGAATACCTGCAATTTATTCAAACAAAGATGGAGTTCATGGCATGGATACTTGATTTTTATCACCAAAATCTGCATATAAACCCTGCTGCCCTAAAATTTGAGGATTTTCTTGCATGGAAAGCAAGAAAAAATATTATTTAATTCAATCAGGCACATATACCAACATGTAGATGCTCAGAATGACCAAAATTAGGCTATTCCAACCCTAGGTGCCAAAACTAGAAGCTTCCCGATAGTCGAAAATAAGATTTAATGCAAAATCCTCCTACTTTTGCCACCAAAACTTATTTGGGCTGCAATCCTCGTCAAAAATAATTAAATGTTTCTTTAATATGGAAGCCCATGCTTATATAATCCTCAGCATACTATTTTTAATAATTGTCCTTCCTATTTCTGGAAATTTAATTAATAAACAATCATGTTTATTCACCCAAATTTGGCACCCAATTATGCATGCTACTAGCTGTTTTTAAATAAATTTATTTTATTTATTTTTAGCATGCATCCTTGACTTCTCCTTAGATCTTCCACTTGCATTGAATTTCCTTCTATTTATGGTGCCAAAATTGGGTGAATAAACTATTAATAAATATTATTGATTGCATTGTTATTCACCCAAGGTGGGTCAAAAATTTTAGCAAGGGTAATTTCTAAAAATAGGAATTCAACTTTGATGGGAATTTTTACCCTGCACTCCAAAATTTCCCTCTTTCACTTAAGTTGTTTGACTTTTATAATGGGAATTTTTACCCTATAAGGCAGGTAAGAAATTCCCAATGGTGATTTAAGTGATTTTAATTTATAATGGGAATTTTTACCCTACAAGGCAGGTAATAAATTCCCACCTGCCTGTCACCTCTAATATTCTCATTACAACTTAAGTGACTTTGACTTCATGGGAAAAATTAAACTGCAAGGTAGGTAAGCAATTCCTGCCTACTTTTCACCTCTAATTTTCCCATCGCAACTTAAGTGACTTTGACTTCATGGGAAAAATTACCCTACAAGGCAAGTAAGGAATTCCCTCCTTCCTACCACTACAAAAAATCCCATTGCAGTTTACACTCATTAATCCAAAATATGTGACTTATCTGGGAGAGGATTTTTGTGCATGACTTCATCTTTTTTGGTCAGAAGTTTACATTTTGAGGTTGATTCCTTCTAGTGTTGTGTAAGTAGATGATCTACAGATGCTTTAGGAAATTAAAAAGACTATACTGGACAAATAACATACCTAGGGGAATTTCACAAAGAAAATGTTGAGAAAACCGAAGAAAAACACAAAAGAAATAAATAAAAGTGAAAAATGTTGCCATAAGTTGTAGACAATACCCTGAATTCATTCCTGGTGAAAACCCTATTGAGATGAGTGAATATTGACATCCAAAAAATCAACAGGATTCAACCGGAGCACAATTTACTTCAAACAGGGCATTATGTATTCAATAAATAATTAAATAAAAATTTCCTGCAGACAAAACTTGGTAGAGGGATAAAATGAGTTTGGGCATCTGGGTATTTGTCGAAATTTTCTCATATGATCCACTGGGAATATCTTAACATAATACAGACATCTTCTGGCAATAAAAACACAAAAAGAACAATTTTTTTTAAAATGAGTAGTCTCATATTTCAGGGTGAAATCTGGGGACACCACTTCTATTGTGTTGTAGGTGATGCATATTGGTCATTAATAGTGGATACATCTATCCATACATTGAAACGGAATGTGTCAATCGATGTACTTGTAGTTAGAGGGATACTAGACCACATGGATAACATTATGGGAAAGCATGTCCATTTTTTTGAGCCAATGTCCATAACAGAGGTGACGTAAAATGTGGTGCTAGGTGAGAGGGACAAGGCATGTGAGGAGACTCGATGAGCTAGAGAGGCAGCAAGTGGTGGTCCCTTTGTGTAGGATGTGTTAGCATGTTATGTATAGTTACAACATTAGTTTGTAGAGCAGTCTACTAAGGTGACACTATTGTGGAGGTAGGTTGAGAGGTATCGAGGTCATGACCAGTGACGTAGATTTAGTGGTGAGGCATTGATTTTAAAATCTCTCACATTACTAGAGAGCGATAGCAATGATGAGATTTGATTTGTATTATTGTATATGATGTAGGGGAGTTTCCCCCTTAAGATGAGATGTTTTGAAATGATGATTGTACTCGATATATAAATTAATAGATTTTATTGGTATATGATGAGTTTATTTCATTATATATTAATGCCATAATGTGATTGATGATGTATGATTGTTTGTAATGTGTTAGATATCGTTCATGTTTATTGATGTAGACGTGTACTATAACCTTGATAATGATAAATAGAATGTGTAATGTGAATGATGATAGATAACATATATAATTTTATTTTCTAGATACTTTACTTGACGAGGGGAGAAATGTGCATCTTTGTTAAATGGAATTTGTGATGTGTAGTTAGTGTAATAATGAGAGTGGAATTTATATAAGAATAGATAATGTATGATTGTCAAACTAACAAGTCATGATGAACATGTGTTTACATTATAATGTAATGTGATCATAATATGTTATTATGATGAAATGAGGGGGGGAGAGTAGTGATTCCCCCTAGCATATAGATGATTAGATTCATTTAATTAATACCCCTCAATAGTTAAGAATGAACCGCATAAAGAAAGAGTACATCATTGAGAAATGATTGAGTGTGCTAGATGAATTGACGAAGCATGTGATGAAAGGTTATTATAGAAAAAACCTCAACAGTCGTGTAAGAACCATAATAACAAAAGTGCGTCATCGAGGGGTATAGTGATAGAAATCACCTTCAAGAGACTGAGGTGGCATGAAGTGGTGGAAGCATATGGAATTGAAGTAGTGTGAGCATATGAACATAACTTAATATTGTGTGGAGTAGCGGTCGGATGGGTGAATACCAAGGGTTATGGAAGCAGATGTGAAGCAATAGAATGATGTGGTGGGTGATATTTATGAAGTGGATGTGGTGGTGCAACGATGGATGGAAACAGTGGAGATAATACATGAGTGACAACCTATGGCGATGGATGGATAATAACCTTAGCATTAGATGATGGAGACAACTCAACCCAAGTATAAATGTGTCGATGAGAATGGAAACAATGGAGAGAATACATGAGTGACAACCTATGGCGATGGATGGATAATAACCTTAGCATTAGATGATGGAGACAACTCAACCCAAGTATAAACGTGTCGATGAGGTAGAGGAGATATGTACTTCTCACATGAGCTAGAGCCAAAGGATATGATGCCCTTATTTTTATTTGTTGTAATCTATCATTAACAAAAAATAAATCATTGTCCCTATGGCCATCGATGTGATGATAATTACAATAGGGTTGATCACACTGATGATGTAGATGATGTTTTGGATGATGCTGACTAGAGGGAAAGAATATTAGATGCTCAGTAAGTAAAACATGTAGCACATCATGTGGTCAAACATGATGAAAGAATTGAAATGGCTCATGTGAAATAGATGGAGTAGATGGCAAAGTAGTCTATCATGGAGGAGGAGGAGAATGGTGCTTTTTTGATGTAATATGTTTAGCTTGGTTGCTACACATAGATGGAGATTGTGTCGGTTTCTCAACTAGTGGAAATGGAGAAGAATTAGATGATATGACAGTAGTAGTAGGGAGTGGAATATCAATAGCATGTGTTGAGAGAAAGGTCCTGTTGTAGATCCATAAATTTCTAGTACAATAGTATGAATGAATCACATGTATCATATTGTAATCGTTTATTGAGAGTGGGAATTACACCATGGAAAAATATGAATTACTTCTCAAGATCAAAAGGTTGGAATACTAACTAGTATATACAAGCATTGAATCGTAAGATGTAATCCTTAATAGGTCTGGATGTTCCCTGATGTAAAGTAGGTATATTATCATAAGTAACTCTACGACCATTATTGTATGATAAAATTATAGATGTAAGGCATCCTCCATATCATAGTATTACTAATAGACCTAAATGCAAGATGACCATGCCATTGTAAAGCATAATCAGTAAGACTATGTCAAAATGTGCCTTAAGAAATAATCTATCATTAGAATAAGAAGCCATATCCATGCAAAAATGGTTAGAATATGTAAATGAGGGTCACTAGTACCATCAAAGATATGTGAATGTAGGCATGATAAAGTCCTATAAGGAATGTGGAGTTATGAATTTTCTTATGCAATAGGGTTTCCATGTAATGAATTGTTATCAATTGAAGAATAATATTCCTCTACTTTCTAAAGTGAGTGATTGAACTTAATATTGTAAGTGATCTATAACATGCATGAGAGACAGAACTTTCATGTGAAGGAATAGTAGGAGATGGCAATAATGTATTAAGTGGGTGTAACTTTCCATTATGAGTAATCATAGGTATCTCAAGAGAATATAAAGGATATCGTGATGCTAAAGGCACACTAGGGGTAGTTTCTGGAGAAGCGATAGTAGACAAAGAAGATGGAACATTGCTAGTAGTTGTAGTACTAGCATAGAAAATTTCCCTAGAAGATAAAGCAACAGATGGAGATACCTTGATATGAGAAGATAAACTGATAAATTTAGGTGAAGTGTTAAGAGGAGATAAGATGGTAGGAGAAGAAGAACTAATATATGGAGGTGACTCATGCACGATGCTAGATATAACCTTAGGAGAAAGTGGAGTAGGAGATTCAGACTTAGCAGTATGAAAGGTAGTAAAATCATGAATATTAATTATATCATCGACATCAGATAAAGACTCAGATATGAAATTTTCATTAAGTTTACTATCATTAGGATCATCAACATAATATGAGAGAGTTTGTGAACTAGTATGTGATGGATTAGGAGAAGTTGTATCAGAAATAGAAGATTCGTGAGATGTAGCCATAACATTGGTCTGATGAGGAGAAGAATTAGTATGAGAGCTATTATCCAGACCTGACATGTAAACAATAAGAGAATTATCTATAATTTCCTTATAAATATCATAAGGATGATCACGAGTATCTGTATAGCATGGTGTACAATGAGTGAAGGATATCAGATCCGAAATGATATGAATGTCAATGGGGGAATTTTCAAAACTAGTACGTACATATTTTTGGATGTCTAAGAGTTTTTGAATACGATCGGGTATAGTAGCATTACTATAGAGATCCATGAGCTCAACGATAGTAGCCTCATCAAAGATTGGATTGACACTAAAGTATGACATGATGGGCTGAGAAGGAGAAGAGTTATCCTTAGCCATTAGGGTTTCAAGGGGATCCTAGGAAAAAATGTTCTAAAGTATGGGTTCACCCAAATGATTAACTAAAAATTGAATTTTATTAATAATATAAGAAAGTACGGAAATGTAATAATTGAAATCTACTGAAATATAAGAGATAGATAATTTATTCGATATTTTTAAATGAAATGAAATAAATTAGATAGGAGGGAGAAAGGTACTAACTTGAATTAGAATTACCTCACAGTAATTTGGGATTAGATAGGGTGATGTTCCAGTGAAACTGAATGTTGTAACGAACATCAAAAAATTATAGAAGTGGCAGATCTTGCCAAACCTGGGCACCTAGGGATGAACAAGGGTTTCTGTGGGTGCCCTAGTTTGCAAAGTGACTTAGAAGCTAGATCTAATATGGTCGTTAAACCTTCACAATACTTCATCTTTGATCAAGTTGGTGTCATACTTGGTTCATTGGTGTCACTGTAAATCTCCAATGAATAATCTCCTACAAAACCCCACACAAAAACATCAAACCCTAAAAAAGCAAGATACAAATGAATGGGTCAGACTATCCTCAGCTACCAAATGGATGGACATATGAATAAGTGTTGCACTACATCTTATACCCAATGTAGTTATATGTTCTTTGTGTGTGCAATGGTGTGCCTAGGGTTCCCTATCACTAATGATGCCAAAGTAGCGGGCAATAGCTAGATAAAAATGTAAAATGGTGGATCGAATAAAATAAACTTCCCTTCTTATGTAGTGTGTGATGAAGAATACTGACCAAATGTAATTTGTTTCCTTATGTAGATAGGTATCCCCTATTATAAATATTTTTCCCATAAGGTATTATGTATGTTGTGCTTATATATGGATCTCTTGCTCAAATTTCAACACTAATGACCCAACATGATGACTAGAACCTAAGGGAATGGGAGGGAAAATTATAAAGAACGACCTCAAACATCTAAATGAGAACCAAGTGTGACCAAAGACTAGGGCACCTAAAAAATGTGGTCCAAGTCACCTGAGGCACCCTAATCCATCCCTAGGCACCCTAGTCAGAGACCAGATATGACAACTTAGTGATTAATGAAAACTAAGACTCCCTGAGAGATGACCAGAATTGTATAAGTAAGTGACGACTATGCAAGACAAATAATGACGACAACTAATTGAACTAACAACATGACTATGGGATGAGTCACTAGTGATTAATTTTCTTACAAAATATCCATATATAAAATAACACACTTGGTGGTATAATTATAGTAGTAAGTACGTGATTTTGTTACTATAGGAATCCAGCCTTAACTCACCTAAAACCAACCTTAGATATCCTTTTTCCTTGATCTCTCTCAGCCATTTTTCATTTCACACTTTTCTTATGTTAATTAGATTAATCTAAAACATTATTTTGATTGTGTGGTTTTCATTTCTCTTAAAAACCATCTTTCTCTTCTTTATTGCTTGTTTTTCCAGTTCATGGTTCTTGTTAGACAATAGTCTCACATTCAAAACATCTCAAACATGATAGATTCATTATAAACACCCTTAAAAATATATCATAATCTTTGTGTTCTCCCATTACTCATTCTATGATATCATAATCTCCTTGTTTTGACCCTTCACAGTTCTTCCAAAGTGGTGACCCAGTATTTTCTGAACTCTTAGACTTTACTATGAATTCCCTCTGTAGCTACCTTACTACCAAAGGTATTTTCATAAGTTATCCCCCTATCTAAAAAAAATTCCATATTTTTTCATCAACACTTGTGACTATTAAAAATTTTACGACCCAAACTATCAATCTGTAATTGAGAAAATATCTCCTTACCCCTCTACTAGTGATAAAGGGATGTCAACACCTACTTCATCTATTCATGTTGCTATTTTTGAAATCAATGTCATATCATCATAGAACATGGCTAGCCAAAAAGTACCAGCATCATAATATTCCTCATTTATCCCGTAGGATACAAAAATTCATATTTCTACCTCCCCGCCCATGCACATTCATTCAGCCTTCTTCGCTCCTCCTCCTCCTCCTATAATTTCAATGGTTATCCCTCTCTCTACAAATCCTTTGATCATTTTTTAGCCTATTTCATCACTACAACCTACCTATTCAATACAAAATCTAGTCATATAAATCCCTACATCTATACCACCTATCAACATGAGTTCCATTGTTATTATTCTTCCCTTTTCGCAATAAGAGTCCACTGCATCTGTCTCACAGTATAATTACATCTCTTATCAATATATCCCACAACCTTCACAACCACCTATCAACACTTCTTTTCATTTTTCATATCAATACATCCAATCCTCTTCACAACCATCAGTCTCTCGGTAGACTCATAACATTCTAGAAAGTATTCCTCCTCAAAATATTCCATTACCATATCACTTGTGTCAGTAATCAAACACTCATGCTTATTATCAATCCATTTCTTCCTCTTCGAATGTCTAAAAGTCTCATAATGATCTCATGCAATAATTTTTAAGTATAATAGATAGCCTTGAAGCTACCACTATGGGACCTAAAACAACATTTCGTATGAAGAAATATGCAATGAACCTATCAAACCATTTGTGCATTTCAAGGTCTATTATCGACAATGGGAACTCCTAAAATTCATCAAATTTTATAGTAACGAGGACCCAAAAAGCATATCAAGTCCTTCCATCATGCATGTTATCTCATTGCCCATGACCAGGATCTCATTGAGGACATTCCCCATGTCCTTAGCTAGCCCAGCCCTTGATTAGTATAATATTATCTTGCAACATTATCTTTTATCATTCACAAAACTCACATATTTGTTCCAAGAACACTTCTCCATTAACATCACTAGTAAGATATCCATCATTGATATCTAAGAATATAAAAAAATTAAGGATGCATCCATATCCAATTTCATCTCCAGATGGCATGGGATTATCAACTAATTTTCCTTATCTATCCCATAAATGATCTCATCGATCTATTTTCTCAATCATGTGACAAACACATATCATTAAATCTTTAAATTTAATCCTTAAAAAATATTTGAAAAGGCCTTTACCATGGCCCAAAAACTAGAAATCCGTGCCTTTGAGGATCGTAAAGTCAAACTCCAATCTAAGAAACCAAAACCTATGTCCTCTTTTAAAAATTCTTCCAACAATAACAAATATAAAGGGTCAAAAAATGTGGTTAGTTTGAAAGCTACGTCAAAAGGTTGTTCAAACTCCAAATGTCCCCAATATAAAAAAAAAAAAAAATACACACCTTTTGGGGAATCCTATAAATTTATATTTAACAAAATTTAATCCACTTATATGATTAAGCTTACCCCATCAGACATATTGTTGAATCATCCAAACCTTTATGGTATAGGGAAAATGATTATTATAAATACCATCAAGTCTAAGGACATGAAATTGAAAGGTGTCGTTCATTCAGAAATTCCCTCCAAGACCTCATTGACCAAGGTGACTTACAACTTGATAACTTGAATAAACCTCCCAATTAAGCCTTGGATGTGTTTAAATAAAAAAAATTGAACCACTCCCCATCCAGTAGTTAGCATCATTCCAACACTATAGGAACTCATCACATTGTCAATAATGTCAATGACTTCACACCTGCACATACAACACCCAATGTTCCCACATGTGAAACAACAACCAAACAACATCACTCCTAGACTATCCTCACTGTTGATCTTTTGATCCCATCCACATCACAACATCTGGAGTCTTCTACATCTACTCCAACACAAGTGTCCTCTATTATCCCCTCAGGATCACAAAAAAAGAAAACTATTGTTATCAAAAATAACTCCCTTAGTTATTTTGAAAACTTACATCCTCTTTCTGACTATAAAGTTTAAGTTCATAGATCATGCATACTTTAGTGGTTCCTTTGGCACTTTTTTCTCTGCTTCAGTCCCTCTACATGCCCTCGTAAACTTTTCCTTCTTCTTCCTTTTTCTTCCTCTTTCCTTCACTCCCTCCTGCATAGCCTCTGTCCACTCCCACTTCCCTCTATATCTTTTATCTCCTTTTAAACTTGATTCATACCTTCCTATTATATGTCTTATTTCTTTCTCGGTCATTACACACTCCTTGCGCGTAGTTTTCTACTTTCCGTCTAAATAAACTAAGTTCATGGCATGCCTTCTACATGCATTCCCTTCCTCTTGAGCTCCATATATCTCCTCACGCTTGATTTTAGGTTATCTATATTCTTCCCTTACCCATATTTCCTTCTCATTTTCACATTTTGTAGTTCCTTTCCTTTTAGTTTACTATGTACACATTTTTCTCTAGTCCTTGCACACTTATTCATTCTTATGCCCACGCCCACATCCATACTTGTATCATTTTACAAGTATGCATATATTTTATTAATCATCCAAATCAATTTACAAAATATGTGCTACAATATTTATACATATCGGGAAGAAATATACAAATAAATAAATGGGTTGCACGGGTACAACCGTGAATCAATATAAACAATAATATTGTTAAAACAATATAACAATTCCTGTATGTTTGAATAAAACAAAATAGAAGGTTATAAATAAATATCGCCATATAACATTTAATAATTAAACAAATTAACCATACAATCCATAGTTAACCTAACATTCACCCCCTTAATTTTGTATTTCCTCAAGGGATGAGGAGAGGAATTCTCTGAACAACTCAAACTTGTCACATGAAAGTGACTTTGTGAAGATATTTGATCATTGTTAAACTGTTAGAATAAACTGAAGCTATATATTGTGCTTTAATACATGCTCGCATATGCAATGTACTTGTACCTCAATGTGTTTTTCTTTCATGAAAAACTAGATTGCGAACAAGTTTGAGAACACCTTCATTGTCAACATACAAGGTAGTCAGTTTGTCCTATGGTATTCCAATTCCTTCAAGTATGTGATGTATCCATATCACGTCACAAACAAATTCTCCTATACAACAATACTTGGATTTTGTGGAAGAATGAGAAACAAAGTGTTGTTTCTTGCTTCCCTATGATATTAGTCCATATCCCATAAAGAACACAAACCCTAAAGTGGATTTTTTGTGATCAATTTTTCTTGCATGATCTAAATCTAAATATCCTCACAAGAGGAAGTTTTCATTATTCTTGTATTCTAGACCAAGATCCATTGATCCCTTGAGATATCTCAAGATGCACCTTGCTACTTTCCAATGAAAAACTTTGGGTTCCTGCATGAACCTGGATAGATAGCTCACTGCACATTTTATATCTAGTATAGTGTAGGTCAAGTAAATGAGACTCATAATCAACTGCTGATAGGGAGTGTAATTTACCGCAGGAGATGGATATGAATGAGATACCTACAATCTATTCTCCATAGGTGTAGTAATAGGTGTGAAATCCATCATCCTTAATTTCTTAAGCATTGTCTTGGTATACTTCAACTGAGAAAGAGCTATGTGATTCTCATTTTTCCATACTTCCAATCCAACACAATAATGCATTAGCCCAAGATCTATCATGTCAAACGATCATGTAAGATATTTCTTTGTCACATCAATCATCCTCACTAAACTACTGGTGATGATTGGATCGTCATCATAGACAATGACATTCACAATCTCCCCCCTTACTTTTTGAGGTAGATATTGGGATCGTATGGATTTATAACAAATCTATGTTGTACAATATGCTCATAAATTTTTATGTACCATGCTTGGGGTGCCTATTTGAGGCCATACAGAGATTTCTTAAGTCTTCACACCTTTTCTTCTTAACCTTGTACAACATATCCCTCAAGTTGAGTCATGTAGAATTCTTCTTATAAATCTCCATTTAGGAAGGCATTTTTTATATCCATCTGATGGAATTTCCAACCAAACTATGTAGCTACAACAAAGATCATCCTGATCATTTTCATCTTACATGTGGGAGAAAATGTCTCCTTGTAGTTAATGCCTTATTTTTTTGTGTACCCCTTTGCTACTACTCTCACTTTATACTTGTCTATGGTCCCATCTACATCCAATGGGTTTCTTCCCTAGTGGAAGATTGACAATTTTCCAAGCGTTTTTTTTCATCACTACATTATACTTAGCATCCATGGCATCTTTCCAAGCTTTTGAATGTAGGGCTTCATGGACTCCACAAGGATCATCAGATTCAATTACTCTACTCATCAAAGTAAATTTTACTTTTTCTCTTTCTTTACTGCGAGTCTGTGGTCCAGTGGCAGATGTATCCAGTGGAACATCCATTCTTACATCTCATAGCATACTATTATACCACTTGGGCATACGTTGAACTATTCCCAAGGGTCATGGTTCCATCTGATCATCACCATCATCCCCATCATCACTTTCATCATCAGTGGGAACATTAGCTTTAGTTTTTATAACTGATGAAAAATATACATCAAGTGAGTCTGGAGGAGGATACTCTACTTCCTTCTTCTCAAAGAACTCAACATCTTTGCTGGTGTATACTTTCCTGGTCTTTGGATACATCAATTTGTACCCAAGAGTCTTTTCATTGTACCCAATGAAGATGAGTTTTTTTAATTCATATCTAACTTCTTTCTTTTTTTCTTGGGTATATGCATACTTTCTTTACACCCAAATACTCAAAGATGTGTAATAGATGGCTTCCTTTTTTACCATGCTTCTTGTGGTGTTATTCCATCAAGAGAAACTGTGGGTACTCTGTACAACAAATAAACTGATGTTTTTACTACTTCTACCCAGAATGTCCTTGCTAGTCCATAATCATCGATCATGCATCACATCATTTCCATGATAGTATGATTTATTCTCTCAACAACACCATTTTTCTATGGTGTGTGTGGATGAGGCATTTGTCGATGAATCCTGTGAGCTTGTAGGTTGTCTTTGAACTCATCACTAGTGAATTCCCCCCCTCAATCTGATCGAAGAGTTCTGATGTGATGACTAGTTTCATTCTCAACAGCCACTTTTAAATTCTTTAAGGTATCAAAATTTTCACTTTTCTTGTAAAGATAGTATACCCACATTTTTCTCAAATAATCACCAACACAAACCATGAAGTATTGGAACCCAAAATTACTTGGTTGCATCAGACCACAAATATCGATATGAACCAGATTGAGATTACCATGAGATTGATACGTACTTTTTTGGAATGAAACTCTGTGTTGTTTTCCTACTAGGAAGTGAGGACCATTTTCTATATCCTTCTGGAGAGATGGTAATACTTTTACCATATTGCATCGGAAAAGTGTCTTGAGATACTTGAAACTTAGATGACCAATTCTCTGATGCCATAATTGTGTAGAGGTAGAGTTCTTATCCATAAGTGTTTGATCGTCTCTATGAAAAAAATAAAGCTAGAACATATGTCCCACATTGGAGGCTTTTGCAACTATTTTTCAGCCTTGTGATTTATCTCGAATTAGACACATTTTCTTTCCAGAATGACTATCAAAGTCAATTTTAAAGTTATTATCAAGGAATTGACTGACTGACAGAATATTTTTAGTCAACCCAGGGACATATAATACATCTGATAATCTACAGTTGTGTGAACCTAGGGGTAGAGAAATGTTCCCAATCCCCTAAACTATGTATGAAGAATCATCACCTAATGAAAAATGGTTTTTCTAAGGTGTGTCCCTCATTAAATTAAACCAATCTCTATGGCCTTTCATGTGTCGAGTGTCTCTTGAATCAACATACCAGACATCACTAGATGGTGTGGAAGGTTCACTTCATTGAGCAGTGTACAAGTAGTCTTTAGTATCTGAATGTTCTTATTACTTAGTAATATTTCCTTGTTGATGGGGTCTTCTTTTCCAGTTCCCATTTTTCTACCCTTGATTGTATTTTGTATGTGCCTTGTGATATTTTTGGTGTTGAGGTCCAGATTTTCTTGATGAACCTTCCTTGTAAGTATTATACTAAAAATATTTCAATTCATGTCCTCTTTTACAGATTAGACATTTCTTCTTCTATTGTTTATCCCCTTGTTGGTTTTGATTCTGATTTTGGGGTTTTCGATAGGAATTAGTTTTTCCTTTCCCTTTTTCTTTCCATTTTTTATGAGAATAAATTTCTTGCTCCTCTTCATCATCCTTATTATACATGGTTTCCTCTTGTTGTGGTAGATTTAACAATTTGTCAAAACTAACTGTCGTATCTGACAATTTTAGGGTTGTTAAAAAAATGTGGTATGAAGAAGGGAGGGCTCTTAGAGTAATGGAAATGAGAGATTCATATGTGACCACTTCTAATAGAGCTATAAGTGAATCCCTCAACTCTGTAACTCTTCTCAAAAAAGCTTCGATTTTCTCATTTTTCTTAAACTTCAATGTTTGTAACTGACTTTGCAAATTCAGTATGACATTCTTTTTTTTTGCCTCATATACCATTCTCAACTTATCCCACGCTTCTTTGGTTGTTTTCGCATCTCAAATGTGGGGTTGCACATCATTGGAAACTCTAAACAAGATGATTATCTTGGCTTTCTGATCCAATATTTTAAATTGTCATTGTTGTGTTATATCAGTAGTTGATCTAGTCAGAGTACCATTCACAACAAGCCATCTTTCTTCAAACTCAAGATGTGTCTTGATTTTTTTCTTCCATGCAGCATAATTGTTTCCTCTGAGTAGTTTTGAATCTAAAAGAAATAAGTTGGGGGCATTAGTGCCCATTTTGTAGAATCCTCTAATAGGGTTAGGCTCTTATCACTCTAGGTATAAGGTCTCCCAGTCTATATACCGTTAGTCCAATATACTGAACCTTTCTATATATGTTTCATTCCAATATACCCAGTGATACGTGGAAGAAGATCACCATTTTGATATACTCGATGGTACATGAAATAGGCGTTAACGTATGTGAAAGAACTCGATACATGGTACCAAGATATTACTGAAAGGAGCCTGTGTGATTATTGAAACTAGCTCAAATAAATATTCTCATACATGCACGTAACTTTTCTATATACTTAGATACTTTCTCAGTCTAGATTTAAGTCTGTAATCGTTCACAGACAGATGGGAGAGCTCAAAGTGTGTACATTGTGTCCTTATTACTCCCTGTCGATTTAAAGGGTCGATGCCCAGATGAAATTTTTGTAGCCATATTAGGCGTTAAGTATAGTAGTATTTGTGATGGCTTTACCCATAAGTGATTCCCATAGGTATTGCTTATACCAAACACTGCAAATGAGATATAGGATCTCGTGAGTGTTTTAGAACCAAATTTCACTATTTTTTAGTACAATTCTCTACCATTTTTAATAGTTACAATGTTTTCATTTGACTATGGTGACCTACAAATTAGTACAATATACTGAATTATATAATTACATTCAAAAAAATTAAAAATTTGAATAGTAGGAAAAAAATTATTTTTTGGGGCCTTGGTGGCCTCCGGAGCACTATACAACTCTTTAAGCAAAAGACCATAAAAATGGCTCAAGATGAAGTTTTCAGATACCCATCCTTTGGAAAATGTTATCTAGAATGAAAAAATAGGTCTATTAGGAGAAAAAAAATTCCCTAATTAGGGTTTTTCTCGCTAAAAATAGCCCAGGGTTTAGTTGTCACTGGGAAGCTTAGAGGATGTTTTCTGCTATTTTTGGCTCTCTAGTTGGCCATTTTTCCAGATTCACCACTAAAAATCAAATGCTTTGAAAAAAATAAGTTAGGGGTGGGGGTTGAACTCCAAAATTCACCACTACAAGGATTTCACATTAACCACAATGGCACTTGATGCACTTGGGTAAGAAATTGAAGCAATTTGTATATAAAGTAAACAAAATGTGAATGACCTGTTAAAACTGACGTTGCGGAGTGATGGAGGTCCACGGGGATCAAGTTTTCCATGTGAAGTAGATCTAAGCTTGTAACTCCTCTTGCTTTTTATTTTCTCCACCGTTTTGTTGTGTTGAGGGCCTGCGATGAATTGTATGCCTCTGTATTGTGTTTACATGCTTTGTAATTATGGTTGCAGGTCATAGGTTTATAATTTCTCACCATTTTATGGTGCTTTGATGTGTGTTTGACTGACATCATTTATTAGTTCATGTGCAGGGTTGGCATTATGGATTTGAGATTTAGTTTTTATTTACCTCGCCAATATACTGAGTTGGATGTTAGATGGCTCGGCGCTATGTGTAAAAATGATTGGATGGATGCTACGTCGATCAGGAGCCTAGCTGAGTGATTAAGATAACTCGGAAAATCAAAAAATTCAATGCAAAATACCTAAGTCGATCCGCATTTGGCATAACTCAGCTTTCCCTTCACTTTGACTCAGCTTTGCACAATGTTGCACCGCAACTCACCCAACTGGAGAGATAGCTCAGCCTATAGAGCTTGGTCAGAATGTTTGGCTTGGCCACTTAGTGAGCTCGGCTGATAATGTAAATTGGTCTACTTTTCTCAGTCTATGTGACTTGAGAGATCGAATGCAATGTAACTTCATCTGTTACTCTGCAGAGCTCTACTAATATGGCACAAATACCTCCAAACTTGGTGCACTGATAGTGTTAGCTGTGGCTAACACTGTCACTAATTTTAGTGACAAAACCCCTAATGGGGAAAAAATGATTTTTTTATTTAATTTCTTTTTCTGTAGCAAATTTTTCTTGGTACGGGGTGCACCAGTGTAAAAAAAAATTATGTTCCAAACTCCTGGAATGAAAAAGTGGGTTATGGGGATGCAAGGATGTCTAGGAAGTTTTTGGAGGTAACACAAGATCTCCTAGAAAGCAAATTCTTCTCCAAGACACTTATATTCCTAATGTAACCTCTCTCCAACCCTTCTCAACTTCACAGGTCTAGATTCCTACTCTGGTACTAAATGTAAAATAGGGACTGAAGCCTAGAATATTTTATTACTCATCCAAATAAATTTACAAAAGATGTGTTGCAATATTTATACATATTGGACAGAAATATACAAACTAATAAATGGGTTGCGCGAGTACAACCATGAATTAATACAAACAATAATATTGTTAAAAAAATATAGCAATTCCCATATGTTTGAATAAAAAAATAGAAGGTTATAAATAAATATAACCATATAAAAATTAATAATTAATAAAAATAACAATGCAATGCATAATTAACCTAACAATTCTATATCCATGCCCTTCCTCTTGAGCTCCATGCATCTCCTCGTGCTTGGTTTCCTTGTCTATATTCTTCCCTTTCCTATATTTCCTTCTCATTTGTGCACTTCGTAGTTCCTTTCCTTTCGATCTTGTTATGCACTCCCTTTTCTCTAGTCCTCGCATGCTTATTCATTCTTATGCTTGCACCCACATCCATACTTGTATCCTTTTACAAGTATGCATATTTTCTTCCCTTCCATGTGCACCCTCTTTGTGTGCATGTCTTCTACATCCTCATGCCTCTTACTCTCGTGCACACTTTGTGTATTATTCCATGCCAATTACTTAGGCCACGTGGCAATCTGTCCAAATTTAGTGTGTTTCATGCAACCTATCAAAGTGCACCAACTAGGTGATAAATCCTTGTGAAAAAACAATACATGACACGTGGTAGAAAATTAAAAAAATGAGTAGTTGACCAATCCTCCATCCAATCAGCATGTGTCATGTGTTATTACATGTTCAGTTTGCACTGTAGACCTTCAAATCGCCATAACTTATTCTATAGGGCTCTAAAACACGCACAACTAGTCTTGTTTGAAATCTCTTAATGTGTGATACACTCTAGAAAATTCAAAATAAGATTTTTGTGGGATTTCGTAGGTGGAAAATAGGGAAACATCACTCATATCATTAATGCATACATCTAATTGACTTAACCACCAAATTTTCTTTAGATCTTGCCTCTTTCCTTCTTCTAAAAGCCAAACAGACATGGGGAGGTGCATATGACATCCTTGCAGATGGATTTGTAGGCATTTGTTTCTTGTTGTTAGTGGTTGGATTTAAAATATGAGTTTCCATCTTCTTTCTCTTTCTCTTCTCTCCTTCTTCTTCTATAAATTGTAGAGCTCTGATCATTGAAATGGGCCCCTCTTTATTGTAATGGAACCATGTCAAAATGGTAGCCAAATTCCCATGATTTTCAGACCCTAAACTTGGTCTCTATAATGCTTTCTTGCCTTCTGCCATGAATGTAAATGATTGTGCATTCCTTAAGAAATAAAATCATATTTTTTTGCACTTTTTTTTACCCTTTTCTCATTTCTATTTTTCCTTGCCTCTATGTTCACATTTCTTACATGCTGTGCACATTTTTTTCTTTCATGTACCCTTTTCTTGTGTTTTCAATGCGTGGGAAATCCAAGTCTATGTGGTTATTTTATATGGCTCACTTTTCCACCCTCTCTCCCATGTTTTCTTCATTTTATTCCCCTTGTGCAGAGTGATAGACCCTCTTTCTAGTGCTATAACTACCCCTATAGCCAAGGATTTCTCTTATGCATTTCCTTCTAACCCTAATCCCTTATAATCCTAGAACAATGATAGATATATTCATTTCCCTTTATAGGAGTAGTTCTAGCAGTAGAAATAGGTAGAGGAACCAGACTACTCTGGAGGTTTTTCTCAAGAACACAAGGTCCCACAACTTGGAGGAAATCCCATGTTGCCATAAAATCCAAGTTCATCTTGATCTAGGATGGGTGTAATTTTTAGCCCCAACAACTATCATTGCAATTTTCAATAGCTCTTTCTATTACCATGTCATCCAATAATGAATAAAACATCATAGTAATCATATTCAACATCCTAAAAATCATTCATCCAAAAATACAAAAGCTATACCAAATATTTACTAGAAAACCATACCATGAAACATATGATCCCCATCCTCTATTTTGGGGCCTCATACTTCATCTAAGCTTGAATCATGATCATAGAATCTAAGTTGTTTCCTCATTCAGCACCTAAAGTTACCACACTAAACATGACTCTAGTATCTTTTACCCCTAAATCATCAAAAAAATTCTAAAATCCTTCACCTTTTTCATCATCTCAGTTAGCCACGACATGATACTATACTAAAATCCTTCAGAATCTTATCTGATCATCCATCATATCATTACCACCTATTAATCCCTCTTATTCTTGAGGGTAGAAACCCTCTTGGTATAATTATGAGGTTTTTTTTTTCTTATCCTTAGATGTCAAGACACTTCACAGAGGACTGTAAAGACCTCCACACAATAATTCAAAGTCTTTCTAGTAAAAGACTTGTCCCCGTAGATAAAATTCATCCACAATCTAATCTTGATATAATCAAATCCACACATCAAATAGTATCTACCCTTAAAATCCCTAAATATTTCACTTCTAAACCACCACTTGACATCACATGTAATAAAACCTAGGATTTCTCCAGTGAATCCCCACTCAACCAGATAGATATCATCTACATAACCACAAGAACGTGAATAAGACTTCAAAGGCTCAAACCAAAAAGGGACCAAAGTCTCTATCATTGTTTCTCTCTCTGAATCACCTAACCCATCATTTTCTAAAATCAAGGTTTTCATTCTTTCAGCACCTCAAACCAAATCTACAACATCCATAAAAAAACATTGTCATCAAATAGTTACATCAGGATCTGATTAAGATGTCTCTTTACGAGATTTTCTAAAATTCTCCACAACATTGAAAATCCATGATTAAATCTCTTCAATCCATTTCACTACCATCTAACAACCCTAATCCATTTTCCAACCTCATTTGGTGCCCTTAAAATGTTTACTGCTATCACATTTGAGGACTCAAAAAATTCGTCATTGCAGCTTTAATACCATGATCTTCCTCTCTTTATTACCACCCAAATCAATGACACTCTTTTCAAAAGAGTAATGATCGATAATGGCACTATCATCAACATAATATCATCTCATGCCTTTAAAAAAATTCACTTACACAACACCATAATCACTCAATCACCTATCATCCTACATTCCTTTACCAACATCATTTCCCCCACATAATGCATGGTAATTTTACCTATCAAAATAGGCATTAAAAGTATTCACAATATTTCCTATCTTATTGAAGGAGAGTTCCATTATAATAAGCTACTAGGTCATCCTTGGATATGTTTTATGTGTTGTATCCCACCAACACCACATATATGTCTAAAATATGAACATGATGGTAAAACCTTCATGATCCCCACAATCATTGATCCTCCCTTTGGGGTTAGGATCTTCACCTTATGTATGGGGCTATATAGAGATATTTCTAGCATGCCTCTCTTGGCACTCCCTCTTTTCTATCTTGATGGCAACCCCCCTCTATCTCTATATCTATATCAGAGCTAGATAGAGAAAGCCATATTCCATATTCATTTCTCTTATAGATATATATATATATATATATATATATATAGGGATAGGTGCCCAAGGGGCAGACATCCATAGTTGGCCCCTTGGATCAAGTAGAAAACATAACATTATTAGTGCATGTGCATAGCACGTTGGATCTCAACCAACTTAATCCCTTCAAATCTTGCCACATGACCTACCAAACTAATGATATACTACTTCCATTATAATACTATATGTCTTGAGATGAAGCTTCAACAATATATTCCATCCCCTCGTCCAAACTACCTGATGATCAATCCTTCAAATACGTCATGAAATTTCTTTCACTAAGGGAGTATTGCCTTCTAGATCTTAATGCACTCCTTATACCTAAAATCTATGAGAGACCTAACAAACAACCACTCTATGATACCAACATAGGAAATATTATTTCCTTTGGCCCCACTTTCTCTAAACATAATTGGTGTATGAAGGCATCAACCTCCCTTCATCTCATCTCAATGATCAATCACATGCAAAATCATTTTCCTAGAACTTTTCGTTCTTGGATAAACCCCAGTTTTCCTGGACGTACCTCCATTAATGTGCATAGAGAGGATTCGGTTTGGGTCGATATGAGAAGGGTCCGCATAAATTACCCTTTTAATACCTAAGAAAACATCAAGAGAAACATGACCTCGACTTCAAATTACCTTCTTCTAATATATCACTATCAATATCAGAATAACAACCACACTCACCATCATCACCAGACCCATCTTATGACATTTATTAAACCTTATATGTTCCTCCTAACTTATTTATTCAATGTTATCACACTTGGATGAATAACTTATCGAGATAATGAAAAAAATGAAACAATTCCCCTAACGTTATTATATATGATAGAGGAATATTCCTCTATTATTAAAATTATTCATTTCCATAATGACAACATTATCCTGACTTACATGGGAAATGAGGACAACCATATATAGAAAACCCTTCCTCCCGACACACCTACACTTCCCAATGAATTTACCACCAATGTTAATATCAACACATAAAAAGAGCTACACATTGTCAAAATCGGCCAAGCCTTAGAGTTGTGTGAACTCCAACAGATCACTTCTTTATTATCTGTACACAATCAATCCTTTTCATGGTCTTATAATAACATGCTTAGTATAGACCCTAACATCATTATGCACAACATTGTTACCATCTTCTATGATAAACATGTGAAGTAAAATCCTTTTAAGGATTCACCCTCGTTTCGCACTACTATTCAAATAAGAAATTCAACATCTTCTTTTATTCAACTACATACTACCTATTGACTATCCATAATGGGTGTCTAAAATTGTATGTATCATTAAAGCCACTAGAAAATTGTGCATCTGCACATAATTCTGAGAATTGAATCTCGCCTTCCCCAAAGATGATTTTCCTCTACCCAACATCAACCAGTTCGTTGATTCAATAGTAAGCCAGAATATTTTTTCTCTTATAGATGGTTTCTCTAGTTCCAATCAAATCCTTATCGCACCATAATATCAACAAAATAAATCCTTCACCACCTTATGGAGAACCTTCTATTATAGAGTAATGCCCTTTATCCTAAAAATGTAAGAGGAACTTATCAATGCAAAATGACCTATATCTTTCATGATCTCATCCATAAAACCATATTATATTGTTTTGATGATCTCTTAGGTAATTATAAACATCAAAGAGACCTAATAGCTATTCTAGATGTGATTTTTATAATTCAATTATAATTATTTTTCCGTATTAATCCTACTAAGTGCATTTTTGAAATTATAATAGGAAAAATCCTTGGATTTATAGTTTCTATCAGGGGAATTGAAGTTAACCTCCTAAAATTCAAAGTCATTATCAAAATTCCACCACTATCTAATCTCAAACAACTTTTTAGCCTTCAAGGAAAGTTGTAATCTATTCATCAATTCATCTCTCAATTGTTTGATTGATGCCAACCTTTCCATCACCTTCTGAGAAAATACATCCACTTCAAGTGGGAGGATAATTGTAAATAGGCCTTACACATCCTCAAATAGTACCATTTATCACCTCCAATGCTTACAAATCCACATGAGGGGAATCCGTTCTATCTTTATATATCCATGAAAAACCATGTCTTGGGGGCCATGTTTACACATCAAGATGAACAAGGTGAGGAATAAGTTATCTGTTATTGTTGATATAATTTCTCATTCATAATGAAGTTAATGAACTAGATACTAAAGAATCTACACAACTTAGAAATGATGGAGGATTTATGTTACCTCAGATATGATACAAGTGCTAGATGGTTGATTCTTGCTGATACAACTTGATATACATGAAAATAAGACTTAAAATTATTTTGATTGGGTAGAAATATGTGGGGGTTGCCTGAATAATTGGACCTAATAATATTTTTACTTCCTTGGTGGATGTAAACCCCCATTTGTTTAGATAAGGTGAAATAAAAACATCAAGATCATGCAGAAATAGAAATATTACTTAATCTAAAAAATGACATAAATTGATCTAAAGTTGATTAGATGACAATAACTGTAAGTTTACTATTACTTGGCCTAGGTCAATGGTGACCTAGACTATGCAGAGGTAGGTTGATAGGGACCTAAGAGGATTGATCTAAACCTGTAGATGAAATATGCATACCTACAGGGTCTAAGAGTGATCTAGAAGTTGATCAGGGCCTATAATTATTGTAAAAGGATTTGTAGAAGAGAACCAGAGGCAAGGAAGTAGGATAAAGGGTGGAAAGGAGAATTTGGGATAGGTTAATGGATAAATAGGACAATAGTTGATGGAAACTAGGGAGGATCGACTAAAATTATGGTAGTAAAGTGTAAAGCCAAGGATAAGAAGATAAAAATGGTAACCTGTAAGCAAAAGGGACTATAGGAGAAGGTTATTAAGTGTTTTTGAAGCTTCTCTATACCTGTAAGATGTTAGAAATAAATAATATATGATAAAATAATAAACATATGGAAAGAGATATGATAATGATAATAATATATCATGAAACATGATCATGAGTGATGTAAATATGCTGGAGGAATGTCCAAGAGATTTGTGGATGTCTTAAAACTAATCAAGCTTGGAGAAATCTTGAGAATTGCTTGAATCTGATTTTCTGATATTGAATAGAAGGAAAGAAGATAGTTTTAAAGGGATCAATAGTAATTATGCTGGGTCACCACCAATTGTAGGGAAATTTTCCCCTCAAGGCATGATTTCCTTATTTTGAGGGGATTTTGGTGTTTTTAAGGATTGGCCAAATGCTTTAAAGCATGTAGGTGAGATTAGATTTTTTGGGATAAGTTTAAGTTAGTTAGGGCATAAAAATAGATAGGATAAAAGCTATAAAATCAAGATGATGTGTGTTTAGGATAAAATTATCCCAATTAGAAGGTTTATTAGGGAAATGGATGAAGAATAATTAATTAATATGAATTAATTAATTAATGGGCATAAAGATTAATTTAGATGGGATAATTGGGCATGTAAGATATTAAAATGATCAATTAATTAATGAGGATTGAGATGACATTTAATCAAATTAAATTAACAAATAAATATGTGCATGTGGGAGAATGAAGGCATAGATACTAATTTTAGGTGTCTACATTTTTCCCCTTTTTGTTGAGTAGTTTACGTTAGCAAGTCGTGAGACAAAAATTATGACTTTTGGATAAAGATAATAAGAATTGACGATGAGCTCCACCTCAAATGGGGGATTGATGATGTCAAGGGAAATTGATGATGTGGGTTAAAAAAGGTAGATGATGAAGGGCGAGTGGTGAAGAAAGGATGGGTAAAATGATTACCAAGGAAAGATTCCCTAAGAAAAGAGGATTTTTAATAATGATAAAAAATATGGAGGTGACTCCAATATCACATCAATAGGGGATAATTTTGGTCTTAATGGAGATGGAAAACAATGTTCTATTGACCAATGGGTGGGTGGAGATCACTGCAGTATGGATATAGGTCAGGATGACCAACAGGTCATAGGAAATTCATCAAAGTATGTGAAACTATATGCAAAAAGGTATGTGAAATAATTAGTATACAAGGAATCAAGAGAATAGGTATGAGTCCACAAGGGAAGAGTATGAATGATATGGTGCCCAATGGGACACAAAAAAAGGGCTAGGAAGGAAAAATGAAAAAGTGAATGATTAAGTAATGTGCCCCAAAGGGGGAAGGTATGGCCGCAAAGGAAAAAAAAGGAAAAATTCAAATTCAAATATGCTCTAAGTGGGGAAAAGTATGGCTGTAAAGGAAAAAAGGAAAATTTAAGCTCTGAGAGAGGAAAATCATGGTCATAAAAGTGGACTTTGATGAAAAATAATGGTGCTCTAATGACGGGAATGAATATGGCCATAATAGTGGACTTGATATAATGAATGTAATGCCCAAATGAGAATATGAGTATGGCCTGAAAGGAGGACTTCGTGCGTGAATTAGATAGGATTATAAAGTAGAATTCCCAAAAGAGGAGTGATTATGGCCACAGGATATGCACTTAGGGAATAAATATGATTAACATGCCTGAAGGAAAAAGAGTTGGCCATGAATGTGGACTCGAACAATATGTATACCCAGGAGGAGGAAATAGTTGAAATTGTCTTATGAAAATTCCCAAAGGGGAAAATAGAGATGACCATAAATGTGGATTTAAAGGTCAAGAAGGAATGATTCCCAAGAAAGGGATATATGAAAGAAGGAAGAAATCCCAAAATGGTTGGTGATAAGGCCAGTTGATGGTGACTACGTCCAATCGATGGTGACCCAAAGGGGTTGATGGAAACTAGGTGTCAGTGTGCTATATAATCCCAATGGTCAGCCGACAATTCTCATTTTAACGTGCACACTTAACGAGAGATAATGTACCAAGAAAATAAATATTGAGGAAATGAAGGCTTCTAGATCTATGAGGAAACGCCAGAGGGTGCGGAAGATGGTGAGTAACAAACATGATACTAGTTTTTTATTTAATTTCATGTTTTATTATTTTTGTTTCATTTTTTTGTAAAAATTGGATAGCACTAGGGGCAGTTGAAGGCGAACCAGATGGGTCGACATCGACCCAGCCGTAAGGCAGGTCGACTAACCCTAAAATGTGTCAACCTATCCTAGGTCAGCCTCGACTAGGGATATATTGGATAAAATGGATTTAGATGTACTTTAATGCATTTTGGATGGATTTTTGGATCAGAGGTTTATTGTATGCATGTTTTTCTTGTGATTTAAGGCCAGAGAGACCTTATAGCTAAGATATTAGGTACCAGCTCTATATGAGAAGATCAGAGGGGATGTGACAGATGTTGAGTGGGACCATCTATCTACATTTGGATTATGTGGTTTTAGACACTATGAGAGGATCCCAGGGATGCGAGGCTTATGGTTTCTTTGGTTGAGAAGTTGGATAGGAAGACATGTACACCCTGGTTTAGGACAAGGGAGATGACTATCACCCTGGAGGATGTGTATCAAATTCTCAGGTTAATAATACAGGAGAAGAAGATAAATCCCATTACTATCAATGACAGATTGGCAGTTTTGACGCGGATATTTGGAGTTGATGTGCCCCTTTATCATATTTTCTTCAGAGGATTTTTCTTATGAGAATATATATGAGGCCAGGATGGCACACAACTGATTGATTTTCATGATGATGATGGTAGTGTCCTATTATGATTTTTCAGACTCAGGAGGAGCTTAGTCTCTATGGGTGTTGACTGGTGTAGTGACTGATATTGTTCATCTCTAGACTATCTTTTCATTTAGGACCGCACTTTTGGCTCAGGTTTACCATGAGCTATCTAGATATAGAGTGGGTAGGAGGTCAAGGTTGGATGTAAACTTCTTGCTACATTGTTGGGCCTATGAGCATATTGTTGTGATTAGGCCACCAGGGATTCCATGGGTCATAGTTAACCATGTTCAGCTAGAGGTTAGATTTCTAAGATGGAGGGCCGATTATGCCTTCGGAGATAAAGATGAGAGAGGGGTGGATTGTTATGTAGATTAGTTTACAGAGTTAGATGTTGATCATATTAGGAGAATACCATATTAGGATTTCCCCTCCTAACCTGGTGTGGATGTGGAGCTAGTGGGGATGAGGAGGATGAGATGGGTACAGGGGAGATGGTCTAAGATAATAGAGGTTGTTCATTTTGACAGGGTGAGATGACAATTTAGAGTCATTCAGTTAGTGCCTCATGATCTGATTTTGTATAGGAGGGAGGAGCTGGATAGAGATTTATCGAGTCCTACTATAGTAGACCCATTGGAAGAGGATTTTTTGTTATGGGATGATGAAAATGATGTGGGAGTAGGAATAGGGTACTTCTATTGGAAGATGGTAGCATGGGAATCTCAAGAGGTTAAGGAGGAGATAGAGGAGATGGAGGTTGAGGTTGAGGTGGCTCTAGGAGGTGGTGGAGATGGAGCAAGAGAGGTTACAGAGGTGGCATTCTTACGTGCCAAGTTAGAGAAGATGAGATTAGAAAGGGATACATCCTTGTAGTAACAGGATGAGGTCACTTAGGATATCGACCAAATTATTTAGGAGAGGGACCACTACCACAGGAAAAGGGAGGCCTACAAGAATCATTTTGGAGATTTGATTACTATTATATCAATAGAGTCAGCCATCAGTGTTCAAGAAGTACAACAAGGATCAAGATTGATGGCACCCCCTGGCATGATTTCTATGGATAGATATAGAGCACTAGCCATAGAGGCTAGATATTACGAGGGGATTTTGTTCGAAAATTTGCTAAAGACCCTACACTATTGGGAGCATATTTAGAGGACAAAATCTAGAGGAGTGGGGCCATCTAGGAGTAAAGCTAGTGTGGCATGGCCACAGTGAGTAGAGGGAGGCCACAAGGGTGGTAGAGATACATAAGGATCAGATGTTTTTCCTACCCCATGAAATGAGGACTTGAGAGCCTCTGATATTCACTTTAAATATTTTGATAGCATTTATACTTAGAGGGATCCCTCTAGAGGGCCATGATGTATTGATATATGATATATGGTTTTATCATGGATTATCATGTGTTCATTATGTGATGTTGTAATGCCCTGAACTATTGTTACTTCCTCCTGAGCACTCAAGTGTTGATATATGATTTCTTCTATATAAGGACGTGTTCCTTTGATTGTGAAGTCATGCTTGATCTGGATTGTATCTTCTTTTCATTTGAAGATCTTTGACTGAGTCGGAATATGTTTGGACTCTTTTATTTCTTTCATTTTTAGCACCTGAGTTCAATCTGATTTCGGGATGAATTGTGGATTTACCCATCTTTATGACTCAGCCTTGGATTAGTGGCATTGATCCAAGAGATGTTTTAAGTTTATTCATGATGAAAAAAATTTATTGACCTTACGAAAGTTTCAAGGTCTGAATGAGTTGAATGAGCAATTCAGGATTTAACTCAGGCTGATCTTGCTAAATGAAAATCGGTTCCAAATACCGTAACATCGGGAAGGCCTAGACCTTAAGCCAGGTAAGATGTTCCTGGGTATTCAGTAAGCTTATTTAGCAATACCTGATAGGATCCTGTACATGGATGTTTTACCCTATTTGGTTCTAATACTGATCGGTCCTATTTGTGAGACCTAGACTGGATTCGTTAAGATTAATAACCTTAACCTAAACTATAACCTATAGGTTGAATTATTGCTAATCTAACCTAGCCCTAAAACTATAGGTTTAATGTTCCTAAGGTTAGCTACACCTAGCACTATGGAAGTAAGACTAATGTCTTACCTTATGATCTAACCTATGTTTTAGCCTAACTAATGATAATGGATGGAGGGGGACCTATGAAGGGGTACAAGTCATAGGCGGTGGTTTATATGGCATTTATGAGGTGGATAAGGATGAAGGACTTGGGATTTGGCGGAGGTTGTAAACATCTATTGAGACCTAACGTGGCGGTATCACCAAATTTGGGAATGGTTTTTTGTGTTCAATTGGCAATCACCAACTTTAGTGGTCGGTGGCAATGGAGATTAGGCGGGAATATGGGAGTTAATGTTATTGATGAACTTCGGTTCCCAAGCGCGGATTACTTGGGAAGGCATGCAAAAGGAAAATTTGTTGATTGTTTGGTTTTCCATGCGTTTCGTTTTTCTCTCTGCTTGATCACTGGTTCTTCGAACCAGTCTACTTTGTGTTGCATGGCAACTATGAGAATATCTAGCTCCTTTCTTAGTTGGGGAAGGTTTATAAGGCATGAAGGTAACAGATTATTGTTGTTTAACCTATCGTGGAAGAAGAAGAGAATGTGCGAGCACATTTAGAGGTCTTCTTCAGATTTTTAAGTGACATTACCAGGCATGATAGGCCCTAACTTTTAAAAATCTTGCTTTAATCCAAATGCTTTCATTAAAACAACTCTGTTCAGGTGATTTTAGTACAGTTGGTTTGAAGCAAGTATGGGTTCTTCTTTTCCTGTGGAATTAGAAATCTCTAGTTATTCAAAAACCCTGTT
This sequence comes from Taxus chinensis, assembly GCA_019776745.2. Taxonomy (NCBI): domain Eukaryota; kingdom Viridiplantae; phylum Streptophyta; class Pinopsida; order Cupressales; family Taxaceae; genus Taxus; species Taxus chinensis. Next base: position 491,507,684 of record CM034146.1, read on the forward strand.
GAAATGTTACATATTTATTTCTTCTTTTTGAAATCATTTTCAGCTGGAGACCTGGCTATGCTTTTTATGTTATTGCATCTTGTTAAATCTCGCTGGGTATATTTGAAGTTTCTTCTGTTTGGAATGCTTACTGTGATTATACTACTTGAACGTGACTTCTGTTGAAGTCCTTACTGTTTGCAATTTTGGGTTAGACTCCGTTGAAAGTTTGTAAGGATTATATAGGAAAAAGACTCAGTTGGAGTCCTTGAAATGTTTCGTATGTTTTAGACTTCTGTAGAAGCCTTGTTGTGAATACTTGTTGGTATTGACTCAGTTGGAGTCCTTGAAATGTTTCGTATGTTTTAGACTTCTGTAGAAGCCTTGTTGTGAATACTTGTTGGTATCGACTCAGTTGGAGTCCTTGAAATGTTTCGTATGTTTTCGACTTCTGTAGAAGCCTTGTTGTGAACACTTGTTGGTATTGACTCAGTTAGAGTCTTTGGGTTGTTGTCGTATGAATTCGACTTCAATCGAAACCCTGGTTGTGAGTACTGGTTGGTTATGACTCTGTTGGAGTCCTTACTGTATTCCCATTTGAACACGACTTTTGATGAAGTCCGTGATGTTTGCGTGTTGGCTCGATTTCTGATTTAAGTCCTCACTGTGCATGCATATTGATTAGACTCTTTCTAAATATTGTTGTGTTTATATTCAGTTTGATTCTATGGAATTAAGTGTTGGGTTTTCATTACAAACTTGACTCTGTTTGAGTCCCTACTGTATTTTCATATCAGCTCAACTTCGGATGAAACTTTGATGAAATATTGATATGGAATTCGGATTATGTAAAATCTTTTTTGTGGTTATTCTTTCTTGAATTCGGCTTCGGATATAAGTCCTTTTTGTATCATCGTAGAGATTAGACTCAGTTGAATGTTGCAGTGTATGTGTGTATTTCGACTCTGTGGAAATTTCACTGTGTTTGCATATGGAAACGTCCTTTGTTTATAGCGTTAACTAGTCTCGTATTTGATTGAGATAAGAGTTGGACTAGTTGTGCCATGTCAGGCGATGGCATAGGGTATTTTCATGTTGATGAATGATACGGAAATATTTGTTGAGTCTATTATGTTTGGATTATTTACTACTGCTTTGTCGTGAGAGCTCTTGTATTGCTTAATGGCTACAGGGGATTTTTATGGAATTTAGATGAAACTGTAGTTTCTTCTAGTAATCTCGATTGTTTAGTCGCATGCGTATATGTAATTGTGTTATTCTAGAGGAGTCGGTATAGTCTAGAACATGATTAATAAGGGAATCTGATTGTCTCTGTTTCTTTTCTTATGCTGTAAAGTATATGTTGATGTATAATAGGAGGAATAAGAAAATACTCTCTCTTAGTCTGGAAACTTTGTTTGCTTTCTTCTTGTATCCTTATGTGATCTCTACGGTAAGGGCATAACAAGAATAGACTGTGGTATTGTATGGAGAGGCTGGTATAAAATGTGTGTTGCTGTATAAGTAGGTATACTTGACAATACCATTGAATTATGATTATAAAAGAATCCCGTCAGTTGAGCTTGCAGAATGTTATAAACTACCTTTGTGGAATGGGTAAAAACATATTTGTTGGACACACGAACTATTAGGAAATTCATTTGTGTTGTTAAATGGAATAATTTGTTGGATTACTGTTGTCCTAGTGATTTAGATGGATGGTTGTTCTGGATACATTTGATCTTCTTAGTCTCTAATATATATGATGAATCATCTAAAAAGTATTTAGGATTAATTGGTATCTATAATATGAGTTCTGCATTAAAATTCATGTTTGAATTACAGAAAGAGCATTAGTCTTATTTATGTTTAGAATTTGAGAAATGATTTCATTTAAACAGGTTGTTTAATGAGAACAATTGGTGGATTGCAATTGTTTTAAGATTTAGTTCTTATCATGCTCAGTTCACCGAACTGACCTGTGTTGAAAATTTTTGCAGATGGTTGTCGTAAGTGGTAAAGGCACGCAGATCTGATATGATGTTCAGATTGTTTAATTTGGTTTTATGATGAATTCCAACTTGATTCTCTAAATGTACTATATGAAGAAAGTCGTTCTTTGGCTGTTGAGTATTGTATCAAATATGTTGAATGCATAAATTGTAATTGATTAGCTTAGAAATGAATGAAATAAGGGAATTTTTACTTATGTGGCTGCGTTTGTATCTTGATGGATCGAACTTCTTCGGTTTGAATGTTTTTTAAGTGCCTTTTTATTATTTTATACCTTGGAGATATTTGGGATTCTCTAAGTAAGCCTTGTAAAGATTATGTGACTAGATACTTGTAAATGATTGGTAGTTCTGTTATGTTCTATATAAGGCTAAATTTGACATTAGCCCACTGTTCTTCGAGAAGCTAAGGTTAAAATAAACCTTAACAGGAAGTTAAACAAGGAGAGTAATTTATTACTTCCTAACCTTGATCTAAGTCAAGACAACATATTAAATGATTTAAAAACACTATATATTAATACTAATAAGAAAGATATATTTCAGCTTTGAGAACTGATATAAACCTATAAGGGTATGGTTAACAACCTTATGAGAAGACTTAGGGCTACTGTCTGATTTCGTTGATTAAGATAATTGTGAATCAATGAACTCCTTGATGAGATCTCAAATCTTATTAATCTTCTCTCTGTGAAATGGGTCTTAAATAGGAAAGGCAACTCAAAGGTGAGGAACCCAGGGGTTGGGAAAAGACTACCCAAAAAGGAGTGTATTATAGTTTAAATTTAACTCAACGTATGTAACACCTTAAAGTTAAGTAGATCTTTTTGAGGTGGTTTTGAAGGATGACGGCACAAGTCAACTGCAGGGTTGTACCTTCGAGAAGATTAGGATCTTCTCGAAGATACAACAATGCAGGTGGCTTATGGCGACACCCTTTGCATTGATCGTTAAGATTTACACCTTAAACTCAAACAAGTTTTTACTTGGGATCTAGTTAGGAACATGGTCATGTTATGAGGCTTCCCTTGAAGATTTGGGGTACATTGACACACTGGGTTAACTAGGGTTTATCCAGTATGTCAGCTTATCCCTAGTCCTCAAGAGCATCCTTATAACGTTGTCATGTTATTAATCCATTCCTGAGTGAATGACTTGGGGGAGGGATGACTGACAGAAGTCAGTATGGGACATTCTATATAACATCAGAGTAGGGTGGAGGACGTATTCCAGATTGACGAGTATGTCGTCAAGGAATATGAGACATGAACAGTATGTTTCAAAACTTTGGCCAAAGTATCGCAAGCTGCTGATTGCGTTGTCCTATGTCACCTAGTCTAAGGGATGAGATGCTGATGAATAATGGTAACGATTATTCAAATAGGTTCCTTGGACAGAGCATTCTGAAATCCCAGATTAGGGAAGAGAACCGCAAGAGTGAAGAGTTTGTAAAAACGCCAACTCTGTGAAACACATGAATAGATCGGTAGATCACCGAGTCATGGAATGAATAGATCGATGCTACACCGAGTCATTACAGCTGCATATGGTTATCTGTTATAAGAATGGTTGTTTTGATTTGTGAGTTCTAAATTATGTATTTAGAACTAGGAAGCATTTATCAAAAAAAAAATCTTATTCTAATGTACTAAATTAGGAATGTTACATACGTGATGGATTTTAGTTTGATATTATGATGATTTTAGATTATATGTCATGATCATGGTTTTTAGATTAGATGTGATGGTGATTTTAGATTATATGTTTGTTTTATATTTGATGATGATGATGGTTGAATAAATATATGATTATATGTTTATTTAGATGTGCGTGATGATATAAATGTGGGATGTGGTAAATGTGTTTTGTGTTTAAATTTGATCATGATGATTAGAATGTATATGGGTAAGATGTGATGGAAACAACTTAAGAACAAATGTGATTAATGATAAATGTGAGTTTGGATAAATGTGTTGTAAAATAGATAGATAGCATATATGTGACTGAGATAAAGAAATATGTGTTGAAAGAAATATGTGATAGGATTAGGATAAAAATGCCTCACAATAATTCCAACCTATAGGTGTGAACAACACTATATTATAATGAGGAACATAATTAAAAAAGATACCTCCAACCGCATTGGAGGTAAAAAAAAAGATGGTCCAAGTAATTTAAGGCACATGTAACCAAAAATAATGTTAGCAAATAACCAATGATATTTACTCATTTCACATATCATAAGGAAGCAATGAATGATATGATCTCATAAACCTAATTTTGACATGACAAAAGGGGTTTGAGATGAATCTTGTACAAGGAGAGAGGGTTCACTAAAAGTGGCATTCCCTAAGCTATTCCCTATCTCTGGCAAGGGGAAAGATAAAGTTGATCAATGTGGGAAGCTTTCTTAGGATGCTGATAAAATGGAAGGCTAGTCAATGTATGAAGACTTCAAATTCCATAAGGATTAGTCATCCTTTGAGGGTATGGTCTTTTTAATACAATATATAGATGACAAGAATAAATTATAGTCTTCCTTTGAGGGATCGGTCTACTTATTTTTATTTTTATTTCATGCTTTTGATTTTTTCTTTTTTCTTTTTTTACATAAATAGTTTTTGTTCAAGGGATCAATCTATTTTTTATCATTTTGATTTTTGATTAAAGCATCCATGAATTTTGTTTTTTATATGGGGGAGAGCTAGGACTAGCTAAGTAGACCTCTTAGAATGGGATAATGATGTATAAGAGACACCTGTAGACCCTTTTCATGGTTCTAATAGGTTAATAAGAGGGTGATGGATGTAATGATCATGGAATTCTCACCAAAAGGGAGATCTTACCCATAAGGAATATTCTATGGGTAGAGCCATAGTGCCCATATTTAAGGTCACATATAGGAAGTGACAAAAGACCACATAATTCCAAATCATCACGATGAGATATGGAAGGGGTTAAGATGGAAGAATGATCTAAAGACATGACTAAGGGCACATTGGAAAATGTGCTAACAATAGAATGGTCACAAGTGTAATGCATTAAGTGGTTCCACTTTTGGTTTACCATTAAGCAAGGCCAAATGATAGGCTCGTGACCCATACTTGTGCTTAAAAATGTATGGTTTGATCGAGTTGGGGAAAAACTTTGTGTTGGATCCTTTCTAGAGTAGTGACATTCTGATTTTATTTGAGAGAGAGTTTGTCGACATTAAAGTCATGTTAGGAAGATAAGACAAGATGAAAAAGAGAAAACAAGATCAAGTGCTACCTATTAAGGAAGTGAATGGTATGTGTTTAAGGAAAATAAATGGTCCCCCTAGAGGGACAATATAAATCAAGATTAGATGAGATGAGTTACATATAGATTTATGAAATAGGCACCACAATGGGGGGTTTTAAATTCATGGTTCTTCTAAAGGGAAACAAAAATATGACCACAAAGGTAGTTGTAGGAAGAGAGAATGAAATTACAATCAGATAAAATGAGCTAAATGAGATAGGATGATGTCGGATGTGGAAAGGAACTAATCTATGAACTGACAAGTCCTAGAAATATTTCCCCCTAGTGTGTGAAAATGAATCGACGAGGATGATAAAAATATGATAAAGGATCAATAATGGGGGGAAAGATGTTCCCCTAATGAAAGGGATGTAGATAAGATAATGGATGTCAAAGGATATGGATGTCAGAAGGATGGTGTATCAAGGTGAGAAATATTGATGAAAAGGGAGGACCCACATTAAGAAGTGTGATAAGAGATGATGTGGATGGGTGAAGGGACCCAAAAGGCTGAACGGATGAAGATGCAGTAAAAGGGATCGAATGGGCTATGGATGAAGTAGTAGATGGATAACGAGACTCGTTGAGGAGGTCTTCTCGCTCAATAAGATCATGGAAAATAGTTTGAAGGGCCTTATAATGCTTGGTGTCATGGCTCAGAGTGTGATGATAAGCACATATGAAATAGGGATCAAACCATGAGGGATTCAGATGGTTTAGGTCAAAGGCCATTATAGGTGGGAGAATGATGGTAGAAGTCTGAAGAAAATGTTGAAGGACCTCCACATATAATTAGATGTGGGCACTAGGAAAGGTTCTATAAGATGATGTGGATGGCAATGGTGAAGGTGGATTGTATTGATGTCTAGGTGATCTAGAAGAAGATGATGTGATAGATGATTTAGGCCTGTATGGATGGATAATTGGAGGTATTTTTGATAAGGGGGATGGCCCTAGGAGGGAATTAAATTGTTTTTATTTGGATTGGTTTATTGGTCATGATGGAGGAGGAGGCCCTAAGATAGAAGGATGAGGCTCCATGATGGAAGATGTAGATTTGGTCTTAGTAGGAGGGACTTCTACTTTCTTGTGAGGATGATCAAGGGATTGTTATGGGAGGATATCAAGGTTTTTGGATTTTTATTGTAGAGGAGTGCCCTTATCAAGGATAATAATGATTTTGATAGGAAGATTAGAAGATAGGGTTGTGGTTGATGGAGGAAGTAATTTTTACATGATTTGTTCTAGGGAAGATGGGAATTGGTTCGATGTGGGAATGTCTGGTGATTTGGATGAGATGGGAGTATCACCTATGGTAGATGCGAGTTGAAGTGCTCTCCAATATTTCTCAAATAATGTAGGTGGTGTAGAAGAAGAAGGAGATAATGGGGATGTGGTCATTATAGTTGATGTGGTAGGTATTGAGCAAAAGCACATAAAGTGGAACCAGTATGGAATATACAGGATGGTATGTTAGGAAAAGGTAGAAGAGATGTGGACAGAGGAACATGGTTATAACACAGTGGATTGAGTAGATTTAGGCATGTGATCGATAGTAGATGTAGATATGGAAATAAAAAAGGGGTTTTTGTATCATGTGGTTAATAATTTCTATGTGAGATGGCGTAGATCATGAATGGGTTAGGGTAGAGATGGAAGAAGGATGAGTGTCAAGTATGTTTCTTTTGAGTGTCAACTATGTTTATGTTAGGTGTCTCAAGAGGCATACAGGTGGACTTAGGAGATGTGGTGGGTGTGATAACAAATGTGGATGTGGGAATGGTAGATGTCTGGATATTAGGAATAGATGGGGGATATGAGGTAAGTAGGGTAGTCATAAATGATGTGATAGGTGAAGTCAGAGATATCATTGGGCTGGTACATTGTGGATGTGGAAGAAATAATCATGGGTTGACAAGTGTGAGTGGGAGAGATGTATGATAATGGTCAAGTGTAATGATATGTTTGGGTATAGTAGAGGCAGGTGTAGTCTAAGGCTCAGTGCATATGTGGTAAGAGTAGGACTAGTTGTTGATGAAAGAGAAGTAGTGGAGGTCAAAGTGAAAAAAGTAGTGGGATTGTGGATATAAAAGATGTGGAGGATTAGCCCTTGAAGGGGCGGTTGACACAATATAGAAGATAGGGGTAGATGATGAATATGGTAAAATAGATGTGGGATAATATGTATGATGTATGGTGTTGATCAAGAATGGGTTAAATTGATGTGATGTAGAAGGTGAATATGAACACACTGGCTGGGGGATTAGGAAATGGCTATCTGAAGAATGTCATGTGGTAAATATGGGATTGTTTGGGGCAATATAGGAGCATGATGATAAAGTTACGTTCATGGTAAGAAGAGGTGGTTATGGGGCAAGAACATGGGAAGGTCTAATACATAAAGCTCATAAAAGATGTCACTAGGTGAGACAGGTATGTTGGAAAAGGGTAAATGTCATAAGGTGAAACAAGATCTGTTAATTGATATCTATGGAGGAGGAATTCACAAATGGGGTTCTCGTGAGGAATATCCATACTTGAGATGGGTATGGTGATTTCGGATGACCCTAAAAACAATAATGGTGTAAGGTGATGGGGATAAAGGTGATGGAAGTAAAACACAAGCTATTGATTTATGTGGTCAAGAAGCAAAGGGCCTGTGGCAGAGATAATCATAGATAGGACTGGAAGAAGGTCTAGAAGCAACAAAGGGTTTAGATGGGGTCATGGTGGACTGCTGAGAACTTCTCAAGAAAATTCTTGGTTCCATTACTAAACAAACATGTCAAGCAAACAATTCCTTTTATATTTTGATTAATAACATGAAAAAGAAAAGGGAGATGGATAAAAGAGGACCTAGAAGAAGGTGAACTATGTTTCATTTCAGGTAAGTTGTGGCTAGGAAATGTCTGAGGTGGATTTTTGTTGGGTGCTCAAATCCCAATCAGTCTACTGGGAAAGGGAATGTTTTGATGTGTGATTTAATTTGTTTATTTTAGGTTGTGTGTGATAATATGTATCATTCATAAAATTGAACCCCTACTTAGACTACGTGAGAAAGTAGGATGTAGAAAAGAAGGATTAATTTTAAGAAAAAACAAGTGTTATTTTTTTTATGAGGGCACAAATAGGAAGGGAAAGTACGATGTAAAAGGATAAAATAGGGAAAAGAGGAATACCTAGATAGCACTTTTCCTATTTCTCTACACTTTTGAGTGATGAGTAATCCAATCCACAAACTCAACATGAACAAGCAATAAATTGAAGCCTTGTGCTAAAGTGTTAGTAGGGAAAAGAAAAATATAGAAAAGAAAGAGACCACCTAAAGGGGGTGCCACCAGGAATTCCAGGAATGCTGATGTAATTTCTCATTCATAATGAAGTTAATGAACTAGCTACTAAAGAAGCTACGTAACTCAGAAATGATAGAGGGTTTATGTTACCTTGGATATGATACAGGCATTAGATGGTTGATTCTTGTTGCTACAACTTGATATACCTGTAAATATGATTGAAAATGATTTTGATTAGATAGACAGATGTGGGAGTTTCCCAAATAAGTGAACCCAAGAAGCTTTTGACTTTCTTGGTGGACGTCAACCCCCATTAGTTTAGATAAGGTGAAATAAAAATAGCAGGAGCATGCAGAAACATAAATAGTATTGAATCTGAAAAATGACATAAAATGATCTAAAGCTGATTAGATGGAAATAATTGTAAATTTACTGTTACTTGGCCTAGGTCAATGACAACCCAATCTTTGTAGAGGTGGTTTAACGGTGACCTAAGAGAATGGATCTAATCTTGTAGATGAAATATACAGACCTATAGGGTCTGAGAGTGATCTAGAAGCTAATTAGGGCCTCTAACTGTTGTAAAATGATCTGCAGAAGAGAACCAGAGGCAGGGAAGTAGGATAAAGGATGGAAAAGAGAAGTTAGAATAGGTTAATGGTTAAACAGGGCCCTGGTCGAGAGTGACCAAAGAGGATCAATGATGAATGTGGCAGGAAAGTGTAAAGATGAGGATGAGAAGATAAAAAATGGAAACCTGTAATAAAAATGGGTTGTAGGAGAAGGATACTAAGTGTTTCTAAAGCTGATTTGTACCTAAAATATGTTAGAAACAAATCATATACGATAATATGATAAATATATGGAAAGAGATATGATAATGATATGAATATCTCAAAAACGATGATCATGAGTGATACAAGCATGTTGGAAAAATGTCCAAGAGGTTTGTGGATGTCTTAGAACTAATCACAAATGAGGAAGGATGTTCAGGATCAAAGAAATCTTGAGAATTGCATGCATCTGATTTTTTGATATTGAATAGAAGGAAAGAAGCTAGTTTTAAAGGGGTCGGTGGTGACCAGGCTAGGTTGCCACTGATTGCATGGAAATTTTCCCCTCCAAGCATGATTTTCTACTTTTGACGGGATTTTAGTGTTTTTAAGGATTGGCCGAATTATTTAAAGCATGTAGTTTGGATTAGGTTTATGTGGGATGATTTTAAGTTAGTTAGGGCATAAAAATAGATAGGATAAAATCTAGAAAATCAAGGTGATGTTTATGTAGGATAAAATCATCTTAATTAGAAGTTTGGTTAGGTCAATGGATGAAGATTAATTAATTAATATGGATTAATTAATTAATGGGCATAAAGATTAATGTGGATGGGATAATTGGCCATGTAAGATATTAAAATGGTCAATTAATTAATGTCATTTAATTAATTAATGAGGATTGGGATTAAATTTAATTTAATTTAATTAAAAAATAAATATGTGTAGGTGGGTGAATGAAGGCATAAATACCAATTTTAGGTGTCTACAATTACATAAGCCTCACCCTTCATGAGTATGAAACATGTTATTTTGAAGTTGAAAATTTGTGTTGTTTCTTTTACTTCACAACTTCCAAACTACATCACTATCTCCTCAATCACAAAACTTACATCACTAAAAAATGTTAACCCTCATATCCATGCATTATAAGCTATATCACAATGATTATATTACTAGATGTCTCATTCTCATGATTGAATTAGAAATCAAATTTATGTCTCAAAAATCCATTAAGGGGCAGGTCATCATCGATTAACTTGTTGAATCTACCCTTTCATCTAATAAACTACCTTACAAACACTTTTCAGATGAATCTATCAACACTCTCAACCACAATAATACTCCTCTTAAAATTTCCCTTTTCTTTGATGGGTCCAAATGTAGACAGGGGGAGATGTTTGAATAGTCATAATAACCTATTCAGACACTCTTATTCCGTTATCCTTCAAATTGAACTTTGAATGTACTAATAACATGAAATAATATGAGGCCCTTGTCATTGGACTTCAGATTTCCACCTTTCTGACATACGAATGACATCTATGAAGACTCACAATTCATCATCAACCAAATCAAAGGTATCTACCATTGTAAAAATGAGGTCCTTACAAAACCATTATCAAATAATTACTATAACTCTTTGACCATTACGAAATCCAAAATAACACTTGATCATCTAACAAATTTATAAATACAATGGATTCCCTTAGCTCTCTCATACCTTTATCACCATATGATTCTAAACACTTCTTGGTCATATAAAAACTCAATCAACCATCTTATACCAGCACTGAACTTCCCACCATTAATCTCATAGAAGATAGTTCATTTGACACCTAGTATATGCAAACATATGATTATCTTTCCACTAGAACAGTACTAGCAGATCTATCTAGAAATGGAAAAAGGTATTTTCAACAATGTACCTCTCTCTACATCATACTAGGGGGTATCCTTTATGAAATAGGATTTGATAGCCTCCTCCTCTGGTGTCTTAAAACTCTGGAGGCTCGTCTAACCATATAATAATTCCATGACGGAATATGTGGTTGACACTTCAATGGTTTGAATGTTGCTAAACACATCTTACAAATTTTCCTACGCTTAACTAAGACTATTGTGAGTACGTCAAGAAATGTGTCAAATTTCAACAACTTTCTAATCTCACACATATCCCTAGCCACACTCTTCAACCCACTTAAGATCTATCACCCTTTTCACAATGGGGGATTGACCTTATTGTCATTATCAACCCTTGGTCATCATAAGATACATTTCCATCATTAAAGAGACTGAATATTTCACTAAGTTGGTGTAATAAATCCCCATTATCTCCATTAAAGGAGATAAAATCATCGAATTCGTCGATCATCACATTATTTGTCACTTTGATATACCACATAAAATAATCACAAATAATAGTAAGTCCTTCAAAGACAAGTAATTTTATAAACTTTGTGACACTTATAACATAAACCTTAGTTTTTCCTCACCTTACTAATGGCCAAGCTAAAGCATCCAACAAAACACTCAACAAAATCCTCATGAAAACTATTGACCAAGTTAATAGAAATTGGCATCTTCCAATACCAATTCTATTATGTGCATATAAAAATATCTTTCAAACTCCTGCGGGTGTTATGCACTTCTCCTTAGTATACGGAATCAAATACATTCTCCCTCTAGAAGTTCAAATCCCATCCCTATACATTTCTCTCAAATAATTCATCCCTGATGAATAATATCATCAAGAATGCCTATCACAACCTGAACTGTTAAATAAACGTCATGTAACCACCCTTGAACATATCAACATCTCTGAAGAACAAATCAGATGATCCTATAACAAACATCTCAGACAATGTGACTTTAATTTTGGTGATCTTGTTTTGAAATAAAACCAACATGTCACCAACATGGAAAAGAGAAAATGTGGAATTTTGTCTCTGAACTGGCTTGGACCATATATAATCACTCATAAATATGGTTCAGGGCTTATTGTTTAGTCTCCCATAATGGTAAACTTGAAAAGGAACCTATTAATTCCCTGCACTTGCGATCATTTTACTGTTATAATATCGACTCATGAGACCTTAGTCAAATTATGATTCCCATAAATTATCCTCTGCATTTTATCACTCTCATAATGATTTATAATTATGTGGTCTTCCGTCAGCATATCAGTCATGACCTTGAATATGGGCACCATGACTCTTCTCATAAGACATTCCAAATCATGATTTCAAATTTAGTTTAATTTACTACACACACACACACAAAAACACATACACACACTTACTTGTAAGTAAAAGCTATTTTTTATTTAGTTTTAATTACAAATTTATAAATCAGGAATTGTTCTGAATAGAAAAGGAATCAAAATATTTCTTAGTACTTAAAAAATACAAATAAAAATATATCTTGTATGTTGTTGTGTTCAAGTTTACAACTTAATAGCATCTAGGTAACTGGTAAGTCTATTGATCCATTGTAAATTTTAGAAAAAAAAAAAAGGATCATGTGATGTCACATTTTTTCTCCTCTTTTATGAGTTAGTAATGCTATTGAAATTTTTCATGCTTTTCAAATTTTATTTTCTTAATATTTAGCACTGTTAGTATAGATGTCGCATCACTAGTTTTATATTTCCTCTACTACTCTTTACACCATGTTTCACACTTTATTTTTTCATGCCATGCATATTGCAATGTCATAACTAAATTTCAATTTACCACAACCATTTCCTATGGTTTGTATTTTGTGATATATAACATCCTTCAAAACACATAACATTACCATGTCGTGAAGGTCTATCATAAGAAACAAAAATCTATTTTGACATCTCTCATCAATTCCCATACTACACAAACATAATTATAATTACCCATGTTGTACATCCACTTTTTCATGCACCGTAATGATAATTTTCAAATCTCACACATCCCATTGAATACATTATTTTTTCGATGGCATTATCTTCATTCCCACCATATACTAGAAAGATCCATTATTTTTTCATTCTTTATTATATTATTATTATATTCCCCATAATATGTCATTCCCATTTCTATGTCAGTTCAATATTAACTAAAAAACTATCATTATAGGAAAATGATAGGTAACAAGGAAATCTTGGGAAAGAAAGAATGTGTAATACATTCCAGTTTTATCATACAAAACATCATATCTTATTTAAGAAACCATCTACAGAATATAATCAATCTCTACAACTATGAAGGTATAATTGAGGGGTTGTAAATTAAACATAGAATGAGTTCATTGATAATTTCATGAATGAAATTATTAACGAACATGAAAATGAAATGCATCCCCTTAAATATTTCTAATTAGTGAACTTCAATTTGTATCACTAGAAGTATTACATTCCATCTCTAGTATTAGCATGTCAATTTCTAATTGATTTAATTATGGAAGTAAAAATTATCATAGTTAATAAAATTACACCACACTAAGTACTCAAGGGACACCTCTTTTTATCTAAAATAGGAAGCAAATAAAATGGGACTTTTGAAGGAATTTTAAGTTAGATTGGGTTTCTAATTTTCCATTTATTGAACCTAAAGAAATTTCCAATTCCAAACACCTTTATGAATTTGTAATAATATGTTTAAAGGAGATCGGTGGTATGGATGATTCTATAATTGCAAAAATGTTGTTATGTGTTGGGGGAGGTGGGGAATATATAATGCAAGGTCATTGTCATTATGTTCATGTAACAATCTAAACATCCCAATATCCATATATGATTTGTAATCACTATATGGCTCATAAAATGAATATAGCATACCAAATAATTAGAAAATTTAAACACGTGACAAGATTTGAAGAATTTTTTGAGAGGTTCATGTATATTTATATCATATTCCTAAAAGATTAATGTAATTCCAAATATTTGTAGGACTAACAAATAGGCACAAACTATTACAATATGTTGGCATTAGGTGGGTTTCATTGTATCAACTTATTTGTATGTAGTTGATTTAATAAAAAAATTATTAAATCTAATTACAGAGTAACTGATATGATATAATATAGTAAATATACAAATGTTAAGCACTCAAACAATGTAACACTATAAGTAAATAGGAGAGATAAATGACTGAATTGAATCATGTGTAATCTGGAACTGATCTAGGAAATGTAAAGTGTTGGATAGGAGGAAAATAACATCATAACTTCTCCCTATAAATTATGAAACCTAATAATGATGCCAGACACAAGAGCCCAGTGTTGGAAATTGGTGCCTAGGCATTGGTGACTATTTCTGGGCACTGGTGACTACACAGAAGCTTGGAATCTACTTTTTTCTATATCATTAGGGTTTCACTACCACTTCTTTTCATTCATTTGATATTCATTCTTTGACCACTAAGGGTACATGTATCCAGTAAAAAAGCCTAGTTACATGCACAAGATCACAAAAACATCAAATCGGAATGAAATATGCAATATGTGAAGTCAGAATGACCTTAACGGTCACCTGATGAATGAACTTATGTCTAATCATTGCACTACATTCTAGACTCCATCTAGTTCTTTATGCTTGTATGTGAATTATTCCTCAAGATTCCCTCTCTCCAATGATGCCAAGATAGTGGGATATAGATAGATAAGATGGAAATGTGTGGTATAGAATTGAGTAAATCCCCTTCTTATGTATTGTATACATCCAAAAAATGTAGTCCCTTTGATGGTAGTGATAGTATGTAGATATGATTGTCCCTTAGAATTTATAGCTAGAATAATAGTGTTTATGTTTTGTATATATATGGATTTATTGTTGTAATTTCGGCACTAATGAAAAAAAAGGCCAACTATAAAAACAGGATAAGGATTAGAACACTAGAAAGGCCAACCAAAAATTTCAAAATGTGTAAAAATAACAAAGAGGATAGAAGCGCCCAAAATGGATAGAAGCGTCTGGGTGCCAATGTCCAGAGTGGATGTCGGTGTCCTAGGATAAATGAAGACATATGTGAAAAGACAGATAGATAGGGATCCTTATGACCTCACTAGAAATAGGTATAAAAATTGACATATGTGAGAGAGAAAGACAATATAAATAATCAAAACAAGTGGATGAAAAAAGGATTGTGTCACAAGTGAATACTTTTCTTACTTAAGATCCATGCATATAATAACATACTTGATGACATGTCTACATTTACCCTGCATTTATGTTATTTGAATTGAATTCAAGTAGTGTAAAGGAAGTAAGGAACATACCTGTATAGAATTTGGAGAAGCCTTGTTGCAAAGTGCGTGTAGAATGTAGAAATTTGTAGTGTGGAAAACCATGGATCAATTATTTGACCCATGTGGCGTAAGTGAAGATAGTAAACTATCGTAAGGAGAACTTAGAGAAATAGTTGAATTAATTTTTTATACTTTGGAGATTTTGAATTGTTATCAAAGGAGATTCAAGAGGTAGGGAGTGATAAATTACCAACCTAATTTTGTTTGTAAATGGGAGTGTTTGAGCTTATTTCCACTAGAGGAAGATTTTTGGGGAGAGAGTTCTAGTTTTATTCTCCTTCCACGACTACATCCAAAAAATATGGAACCATTGTAGATGGATAAAGACCAAATTTAGTTCCAATTTAGTTTAGTTTGAAAAAAAAAATGTTCTGATTGAAGAACCCATATAGGAGTAGTAAAGGAAAGTAAATTATGTATCATTTCCACCACTCCTACAATAATGTGTGTTCTAATTTGAATAATGTTTGATGGATTCTAAGTTAGGTCATCTGGAAGTGATAGTAATGTAATGCAGCTCCTAAGTTAGGTCATTTGGGAAAGATAGTAAAGTATTCTTATTGAACTGATTGATTGATTTTATTTTCATTATAGAATATTTCTTTGAGATTGTGTACTTATTAAATTAATCACGAAGAATTATTTTTTTTCCTTAGATTAGGTCATTTGGAGGAATAAATCTGAAATATTAAAAAGTATTGATTGTAGTATGGAATGATTGTACATTTGTTCGAATGAGATCAGAGTAAGTTGTAATAGTAATATGCTAGGAATGTTGATTGATTCTCTTGTAATCTGAAACGGATTATAATATGATCCTTTTGGTGAAAGTGTGAAGATAATAGAAATGAGCACTGAGCTGAAAGCAAGATGTGTCAGATGTTGTGATAGTAAACGAGAAAAAGTATGAAATAGTATTGTAAAATTATGAGTTTATGTGGATTATTACATGTGATAAATATGAATATTTGAAATTTGTATGGTACGGTGCTAAAGGAACTTATGATCCGTATGGCATAAACAGCAAGACAAAGAGAGTTACGAGGCTCAAGATATGAGTGAAATTGTGTGTCATGTATTATTTGTAAGGATGATTGTAAATATTAACTATAGTATATTAAAATTTGAATTAATATATATAGTAATAGTGAAAAGTGAATAATATTTTAATTTGTATAGAGATTGAGTGAAATTTGAAGCTCTGAGTTGTGAGGATGCCACACATTAGAGTAGCAAGTTTGACTAGATTTGAGAAATTGGTGGCATTCATGGCTTCGTAGATGACCGATGAGTTGGTAAGTGTGATTAGTTTTGGAAAAAATTGTCAAATCTGTCTATTTTTCGTCAATTTTAGTAAATTTGTTTTTTTGCAGTTTTCAGCATTTCTAACCTGGGTGGAAGTGTTCATGGTTTTTCTCTCCCTGAGGACACTATTTCTTAGTTACAAGTGCTAGTGACCTATTTCTAGGCACCCATGACCTAATCCTCATCACTAGCATCCTAGAGTAGGGTTTGGGCACTGTGTTGTAAAATGCATAATTTTTTATTAATTTTGGTCTATGGTGAGTTGTATGGTGTGTTGATGTAAGGTTTTCATTTTTTTATTATGTTGTGAAGAGGGATATAAATTCTAGAGAGTTCAGTGTGGGTCGCCACTTGATAGCGTTACTTAATTTAGGCTTTTTAGAAGTAGATTGGGATATATTGGACCGTGTCATCCTAGACCACATTTCTAGATTGATGGAATTACCCCATAATATGCCTATGTTGACCGATTTATGTGATAGATGGTGCAAAGATGCATATGCATTCTATTTTCTTACTGGTGAGATGACGGTGACCCTAGAGGATGAATACAGGATATTACGGTTGCCTATTGTAGGAGAGAGCATAGATCATTATTGTAGTGTATTTCCATAGTCAAATGAGGAAAACGATGTGATATTTTAAAGGGACATGAGTATAGGTAGAGAATCATATTAGTTTGGATGCTATATTGAGATCTAGTGTTATGCAGTTGTGAAAGTTTATTATAGTGATTATAGCTTTGTTGGTGGCAGTGGAGGTTGGTAGAGTTGGGATATTATACAATATGCATGATATTTTCCATAGGATAGAGGAGCATGGGACTAGGTATGCATGGGCATGGTGTATATTGTCCCACTTTTATATATATATTTATATATTTACTCGGTATGATCATGAGGGTGGACGAGGAGCCATGAATTTGTTGTATGTATGGGTGTATGAGCATATAACAATATTAAGGCCACTCAGTGGGCCACGTGCCGATTGGGCTTGACCTGAGATATTTTCAAGCAGGTAGATAGGAACCCTTAGCAAGAGGATGGATATGAACATCTATAGGTTGATACTAGGTCAGATGGGTCCTAGCTCCATTATGTGAAGACCATATAGAGACTATGGGGGTTGGTTGGAGGATGTTGTGGAGCTGCGGTACATTCGGCGCACCATTTGGTTAGAAGATCACTTCTCATGGGTGAAAAAAAATTTCCAGGGTGAGAAAGTATCTAAATAGTTTGGCATTGCCCTGGATGTGACCCCAGAGCCATATATATGGTTGATATCTACTAGAGATGTGAGACAATAAAGAGTGATGTCAGGCACAACAGGAGCACATCTAGTGCATCCTAGTCTAGATGATGTAGATACAACTATAGAGCTTATATAGGTTGAAAATATGGGGTGTACTTAATCCTTAAGTGAGTGGTAGGTGACACATCAATAGGTGTTTCTATTTCTAGTAGTGGTGGATGTGTCTGGTGGACCATAATTCAGAGGGGTAGAGGTGTAGGCACCAACCCCTGCTGTAGATGGTGTAGTAGTGGAAAGAGCCGAACATATGTATTGTTCATTTCTATGTGTTAATTGTTGCTTTGGGATGAGATATTAAAAACTTTTGTAGTAACTAACATTGGTTTTTATGATTGCAAGTAAATTCATCGATATTCATGTTGACACAGAATGTGCCTTCAGATGTGCTTGTGGGAGGTGGTATGCTAGAGAGAGTTGATGATATTATGGATGAATATGCTCATTTGTTCAATCTAATGGAAATAGAAGCATCCACATGTGGCATGTTATTGAGCAAGTTTAATGAGGCTTGTGCATAGATTGAGTGAGCTAGACAGTCCGTAAGAGGAGGAGCCTTAGCTCAGAATGTTTTTACAAGATATGTTGAGATACAAGGCCGGTTTTTTAAGTGGATGACCGATATTTCTATATTACGGAGTCAACTGGAGAGATATAGAGGCTGAGATCAGCGGTGTAGAGTGAGTACCAAAGCTTCTAGTTCTAGATCTCTCACAATTATATATAGTGATAATGAGGATGATGTATGATGTATTGTATATGTTGTAGTGATGCATGGGGGCTTTCCCCCAGCTCTTGTATTTTACAACTTATGATTTTTGATGAGATATATATATATAGATGGATTTTTTGTGGTATTTTATATTGATATGTTATATATTATGTGATTATTATGATGTGTACATGGTAGTAATTATGTAATGTGATAGATTATATGTGCATTATTGAAACGGTTGTGTTGATTGTTGAATTTTAGAATGTAGTATGATGTGGAAATAATAACTAAGTAGTAAACTAGATAAATAATGTATGTGAATAAAAATTAGTGGTAGATCATAGAAATGGATGTATGTGATGTAATTTTCTAGGGAAATAAAAATGGCATTGTGAATTAGATAAGATATGAGACTAAACTAATGATTTTTTTATAACCAAATAATGATGAGATGTGAATAAGATTTGTAATAGTGTGGGATGAGAATGTAAGGGGGAGATTATTTTACACCCAATGTGAGAATGAGGTTCATTTATAAATTTCCCCTCAGTAGTCAAGAATGACCCATAGAAAAATAGTTTGTCATCTGGAAATGGGTTTGTCACATGTAATGAGATGATAAAACATACATGACATGATGCCGTCGTATGACTTGTGAACGGATATTTTCATTGATGTAGTATTCCCTCAACAGTCAAGTGTGAACCGTAGCATGAGAGTGTGTCATAGGGTAATGAAATGGAAAGTGGATTTCATCTACCAGAGATTAAAAGGCTTGTAAGTCATAGATGGTGCATGTGAAGCAGCAATGTTATGATAATAAATTCCAAATTAGATGCCATAGGGAATGGAGCCAAGAATATAAGGTGTAGTGAGAGGAAGTGTGGAAGCAAGGGGCTTAGGAATCCAATTAGGTATTGTAGTAATGTGTGAGGAATGAGAGGATGTGAGCATAGGTGGATTAGATGGAGGACACATATGGATAATGACCTTAGGAGGTGGGTGGATGACTACTTTATATGGACATGAAGGAGACAAGTAAACAATGGTGGAAGCTCACTTATGAGGGATAAGAGAGAGAGAGAGATAGCACTCATGAGAATGAGAGTAGAAAGAAATGACACATTTGTCTCCTAATTGTTGTAAGTGATCATGGAGAGAATATATTTCATTATTATGATGGCCATTGATGTAGTGGAAATTATAGAAAGTATGGTCATGTTGGTGTTGTAAGCGGTGAGGTAGATGATGTTGAGTAGAAGGTAGACAGATGAGCCTCTTATGGATTAAATCTTGTAGAACATCATGTGGTTTTTCATTATGTGAGAATTTAAATGGTTCATGAGTGGGATATTAAGAATGCTTAGGTGAATTCTGATGCAGTGGAGGGGAAAGAAATATCTTTACTTGGAGGCGGAGTTGGGGACCATGGAAAGACCTTAATGGATGGAATAGGAGAAGTAGCAGATGATGAAGTAGCAAAAGAAGTAGAAGGGGGTGGGATAATATGTTTTAGAAATTAAATCTTGTTCTAAATTAATAAATTTATAGCATAAGAGAGTAAAATATTCACATGTATCACATAATAGTTTTCATTTCAATTCAAGGGTTAAGCCACGACAAAAGATAAATTACTTTTCTAAATCAATGGGCTGCAATAATAGCTTATGCATGCAAGAATTGAAGTGTAAGATGTAATATAAAATTGGTTCATGTTTTCCTTAATGAAAAGAAGGAAAAAGTTCATATCTGACTTTAGGACCATTATTATAAATAAATTGTTGAAGAACAACATCCTCCATATCATAATAAGTACTAATGAATCCATAAATAAAATGAGTTTACCATTGGAGATCATGATCAACAAGGCTATGATGAAATTATTTGAATAACAAGTGATCATTAGAATAAGAAGACATGGATGTAGGATAATTCTTGAGATGTAAATAAGGATTTCCAATGCCATCAAAACATGAGAAGTTAGGCATGATGAATTCCTTTGGGAAAGTAAAATATTGAATCTTTTTAGGAATAGAATTTTTTTTGTATAATTGGTAAAAGGAGGGTTTTGAAAATTTCCATACCCTAGTACAAAAAGGATCTATGATCTAGATATGACCATATACATTTCATGTGTCAATACTAAAATGCACATCAAAAATAGTTGGAGTGTATAGCATAAAACCAGCCCAAAACCAGTCATAAAATAGTACAAGAACAATCCAAAACTAGAAAAAACCAAACAAAGTACAACAACAAAATATTGTACTTACTTTCTACATTTTCAATTGATTCTTGTTATGTTAATCTTATGAGATTTTTTGGGCCCTTTGAAGTCCATTTTTTTTTCTTTCCTGTTGTAATTTCCTTTTCAATGGTTCTTTTTCTCCTCTTTGTTAAATAACTTTCCTCTAGTTGTTTGTCCCCCTACATCATCGTTTGGGGGTTTTATAGGATGAGGATTATATGATATGTATTTTCCCTTTAATGGTGGTAACTATGGTATTTATTTCCTCACTCTTATTCTAATTTTATCATTTCCCTAGGTCTTTTTATTTATCTAGAATCGTTTCCAATCCTTCCTTGGCTTTTGTATCTATTCATTTTTCATGTTATTGATGTATTTCTTCTTGTCTCTGCTTTGATGCTTCTCTTGATTCTTCCTAGGCCATTTCTAATTATAATTCATATTTTTTTTGTAGTTCATCCTCTTCCTCTATCTATTTGAATGGTATGAGGAGATCATTTACCTGTGTTTTCTCCAAATACTCTCCTTCCTCCATAAATTTTTCTCCTGGATTTAAAGGCATGAAAAGGGGTTTTATTTTTCCACAAATTCTTCAAGTTTTTTGATGGTTTTTTTCCTTTTCTTATGCCTTCTTTCTGAGCCTTTACCTCAAAGGGTTTCTCATGTCATTCAAAAAAAAATTACCTTGTGCTTCTAGCATTGATATTCTTTGGGAAAGCTTTAACATTATGGCCCAATTTATTACATTTTTTACATCTAGAAATAGATGTCTCATATTAAAGATTTTATTTCCAGCTACCCATCTTTGAATCCATAGTAATGATGTTCGGTAGATCTCTTTCCAGATCTACATTCACACATATTCTCCTAGAGGTCGGTCTTGTTCTAGATTTAGTTTCTCGATCAAAAATCCACTAGGGATCCTAGAGACTTTTCTATACTTGTCAAAAAATCTTATTATCAGAACTCAAGAGGTAATCCTAGAAGATTAACCCATATGGGCATAACATTAATGTTCTCCTTGTCTAGATCAAATCATGGAGACCACCTCTTTAATAGAAGACCTGTGTTTCCTAAGAACCAGGGGCCTTTAATGAGGGATTGGATATAGTCTTCCATAGTGTTGAAATGGACAAGGAATAATCCTTTATTAAGCAGAGAGATTTCCATACTTCCCTTTGTCTAGCATTTCTTGCATGCCCATATTCTAATATTATCCACATTGGGTCTTGGCCTGTGGAATTTTCCAATCAGCGCTAGTCTATTTCTTTGGATTTATCTTTCTATGAGCACGTCTGGGACTTTGAAATAGTGACCACTCTAATATATGTGGTGTGGCATTTATTCTTGAATGATACCTTTTTCAATTTTTAGGATTTTCCTAGAGACCACCCCTGCCCATGTGGATCTAGATCCCTCTTTTCCCTAATCATGTGCAGGTTCACATTTTTGCTTCCCTTATTTGTCTCCATCTCCTTCATCTGTATCTCTATCCCCATCCCCAGTCTTCTGCTCAGTTTCATATTTCAAACTTGTTCTCCCACCTCCCTATCCTCCACTCTGCATATTTTTGAAAATAATTAGGAATAATATTTCATTGTAGATAATTATTGTTAATGGAAGCATAATAGGTTTTACTTTCGAGGGTGAGTGTATAAACTTGAGATTGTAAAGTTCCAACAACATGCATGAGGGATAGAATATCATCTGAAGGAAAGTTTGGTGAAATGAGATGCATATTGAGAGGTTAGAGCTTGTCATTGTGAGTGATCATGGGAACGTGAGGAGGAGTGGATGTGGAAGGAGGAGGAGAACACAGAGGCTATATGGGAATGCTAGATGTAGACTCAAGAGATACAATAAGAGGTGTACTATTTGTAGGAGTATAATCATCATGACCAACAATTTCAGAAGTAGAAGAAAGGGGAATAGTAAATTCATATTCAACAGTCTTAAGAGAAGTAACATCATCAATAATATGTTCATGATTAGAAGCATAATCAACATCACCATCAGTCCTATTTTCACAAGAAAGTATTTCGTCAAGGCTATCATCAACATATAAAGAATTGGTAGGAGTAATAATATTATATTTTTCATTTCTTTCATTAGAATCACTTTCAAAATTAGGAAGAGTAGGATATATAACTTTACATTCATCTTCACTACTAAGAAAAGTGACATCATGCATATTTACATTTTCAACATTAGAAGTAGAATTATCAGTATCTATATTTTCACAAGTAACAAAATGATCAAGAAAAGAATCTATAACATTATTATCATGTGCTATAAGAGGATGAGAGGAAGGTACAACAACATGATTGACTACAGAAGATGAGGGAGAACATGAAGCAAATATTTTGTGATGGAGATTATGTAAATGTTAGGAGTGTCATGTCTCATTGGAAGAGTTTTTTGTAAATCATGAAGTTTTTGGAGGATATAAGAATCACATTGAGGATTGGGGTAGAGGTTAAAAAATTAATATTCTACAGTAGTATCATCAAAAATAGGTTGGAGACATGTATCGACCATATCATGCTTGGGAGATGAGGACCTCTTTTAACTATGAGGGGTTTTAAGATCCTAGGGAAATAAGTTCGAAGAAGAGAAGGTTAAAAAAATGATTTAATAAAAAAAAGTATTAAATCTAGCAGATTAAATCAAATCATAAAATACAATAAATATAAAAAAAATTAAGCACTCAAACAATGCAAAACTATAAATAAATATGAGAGATAAATGACTTAGTTGAATCCTATGCCATCTGAAACTAAGGTGGGCAGTGTAAATTGTTGGAAAAGATGAAAATTATATCACAACTACTCCCTATAAATTCTATAACTTGAAAATGATTCCAGACATGGACACTCGATAATGGACAAGGACACCTGGGTGTTAGTGACTATTCCCAAGCACTAGTGACTGTGTAGAAGCTCATAATCTACTTTCTTATATGTCATTAGGGTTTTTCTTCCACTTCTTGTAAGTCACTTTATATTCTCTCTTTGACCACTAAGGGTACCTATAACCTGAAAAACAAACCCTATTTACCTACAAAATCTCACAAACACATTAAATCAGAATGAAATATGCAATATGTGAAGTCGGAGTGACCTCAGCAGTCACCCGATGAGTGACCTTATGACCGATCACTACACTACATTACACACTCCATGTACTTATTTTTGTTTATGTGTGAAATAGTGTCCTTAGGTTTCCCTCATGCCAATGACGACAAGATAGTGGACTATAGCTAGATAAGATGGAAATATGTGGTACATGCAATTCAGCACTTCCCCTTCCTATGAATTGTATGTAGACCAAAAATGTTGTCCCTTTGATCATATTGATAGTATGTAGATGTTATTTTCCCATAGAATTTTCAAACAAAATAATAGTGTGTATGTTGTGTATATATATGGATCTCTTGTTTGAATTTCGACACTAGTGACACAAAAGGTTGACTATGAACACGAGATAAGGATTAGAACATTAGAAAAGCTAACCAAAAATGTAAAAATGTGTAAAAAGAACAAAGAGGACACAAACACCCATAATGGACAAAAACGCCTAAGAACTAGTGTCTAGAGTGGCATTGTTGTCCTAAGATAAATGACGACATATGTGAAAAGATAGATTGACAGGGATCCATGTGACCTGACCAAAACTAGGTATATAATGATAGATGTGAGAGAGAAAGATAATATAAACACTCAAAACAAGTGGATGGACAAAGGATTATGTCACCAGTGAATATTTTTCTTACTTAAGATCCATACATATAACAACATACTTGATGGTATAGTAAAATACTAGTATGTGCATGATTTTGTGTCTACAGGCATACAACAAATATTTATCCTTATTGGGAGTAATGTGGTAGAATAATATGGAAGTGGAAAAGGCATGGTAGTGTTCCAAAAATTAGATGGAGCCATCCAATTTTTTATAGTAGTATGCAAGGATGTCATATATCAAGGGTATCTTTCAGTAGGGCCACCACCATATGGGTGGAGTTAGTACATTTTTGTGAGAGGTCATAGATCAAGGTTAGAGATTTGTGGGACCCATTATTTTATTTATTGCTAGGATTTATGAGAGGTTTCCCATGTTTTGATTGACAGGGACACCATTAGTAGTAGCAGTGAATGTTCCAAGACTACTTCATTGCGCACAAGCACCAGTAGTGAGAACACTTTGATCATTCTTGATGATAGCACGGGTGGGTCTAGATGATGGTATATGTTAGCCATATGCTTTGAACGTAGACTAGAGTCCCGGTTGGAAAAGGGTAGAGTACTAGGAAGCCATCATCGAGGTTATTTAGCATTACTTGTATTGGGTGGATACCTACTCAATGAGTAGGGTCTCGAGGGTATTTTTGGTGAGTGACACTTAAAGTGGTAATAACATACCACCCTACCAATGTCATCACGTTAAAGATGACACATGAGGATAAGTGAGAGTGTTTAAACTACGTTTCTTTATGGTACATGCAACAAGTGGATAGGTTCAGAGGCAACACAAGAATTGTGTGGACGTTAATGGTGCACCACATGTTCTAGAAGTTAGTTGTTCAAAGGAGGGATCATATTTAGTATCCACTGAAACAGGTTCACATGGTAGATGTGTAAGAAGAGTATGTCCTCGCACAACACGGGTAATAAATTGATAACCAACAATATGGCTAAGGAAGCATAAGATGCACTGGTCAGGAGGAGGTTACTTGATGCTAATTGGGGTACAAATTGAAGTGCACCTAAGACAAAGGCCCTGACCAGAACATAGAGCAGACATGTTATTAGATATTTGTGACATGTGGGAACAATATATAGGATCTAGACCTCATCATGATGACAAGGTGGTAGGAGGTATTATGCAACCGAGGAGATGGTGAGACTATCATGGATAGGTTCATGAAGTTAAGTATGAGTGTGATTATTATTTTTAGATGTCATGAAAATATTTCTTATCTGTTCTATTTATGTTGATAGTAACACACATCTTTATATTTTGATTTGCATAGTAGACAATTAAGGTTTTTCATTCATTGATAGAGAGATCCCACCATGACATCCTAAATCTAGTGCTCTATGTGGAGTATACTGAAGTGATAGCTAATCCATTGGAACCATCAATATGAGACCTAACGAGTTCCTTCTATTTAGATGGAGAGGGATCAAGGACACTTAGGAAGTATATGGATACACAGGATCTACCAGCCAGAGGTAGAAAAAAATGTGATGCTACATATCTTATTACAAGCACAAGTAACAGGTGGCCCACCTATCAAATGCTCATAGGGTGGCCCATAGGTTTACAACACTAGAGGAACATCTAGTGAGAGCACACGGAGAGGCCTTCAGAAACCGATCTAGGGTAGATTCTCTAACTCGTGCACCAAGAGCTGCCACTGTGGCTCAATCAACACAAAGAATCAAGAGATCCCTAATAGGGAGTGAGGGTGTTTGAGATTTATTATGTATGGGAAAAAGCTATGTACTAATTTATGTATCATTTTGTTGATGTGTATAAAAAATGTTTATATATATATATATATATATATATATATATATATATTGGCATTACGTAATAAATGGTTAAGGGAACCCTACCTTGTAATAACATGTGCCATTGAATACAAATATATATTTGTGAGGATCACATAGGGCTTCCTATTCCAATAGTAAATATAGACAACAAAAATGCAACGAAACCAATTTCAAAACAAAAACAAATGTCAACTAACAACTTTTTTATTCCTAATACTCATTCCCATGGGATTTTAAATGCATATTAAGGTGAAAATTAACAATTTTACCTTTCTTTTATTTTCTAACATTAATTCATCCATCACCAAAACTCATATTTATATTTTTAGTAGTTTCACGCCTTGCACATCATATTTTGTAACATGTTCCACTCTTACTTTGTTGAAATTATAATTTTTTATAACTCATAGTGATTGCCATGTAACTTTTTCAACAATTCATAACTAAAAGTGGAGCTTTATTGTATTATGCAAACTTACTAACATGGTTATGATATTTTGATGAAATAAAAAAAGTTTGCCTCATCTAGCTTATCAGGAAATAGGTTCTTATATTGCATCATTTTTTCCTTTATGTTCCTATAGAAATAATATTGTGTAAATAATATCTATTATTTTTCAAAAGACAGTGAAAAACAAAGATTTTTGAGATATTCTACCTTTCTATTAATCTCCTGTAACACTATTTTATACTTATTCAACAATTCATATGATTTACCTAGCATCAGACACTTTAGAATGATATATTATTATATTATTGAAGCATCACTCTAGTTTTAAATTCTTTTGGACTCCAATTCATTATCATTAATTTTGTAAATAGTTTCTTAAAAAAATTGTATCCTTTCTTGAAGCCATAAATTTTCTTCTTCCTATCATATATTTATAGGATCAATAGAGTGAGCCTATATACCATCCAAAAAATCAAACATTTTAATCAAATAATTAGTTTTCTAGTTTTTTTCCCCCCTAACATTGCATTTTTTGGATGATGAGCTAAACACTATAGTTTTATAGTAATAAAAAAACCTTTTAATAATTGATGATTTTTTTAATATACTGATTTTATTTTTAGAAATTAAATAATGTGGAAAGTATTTGAATCTTAAGTAATTAATTTGTTTATGTGAGTTTATGACTTTATGTGACTTGTTTTATTTGTTATTTTTAAATTCATATTTTAGGTGTAAAAGTGGCATTTAATTAATTTAATTTAAACAATTACTTGTTTTTATTTTATTTTTTATTATGTAATACTTTCATTTTTTACTATAATACCATCAAGGACCTATCGATTGCAGCTAACTCTTATTCTTGGAAAATATTTCATCCAAAATCACCTAGAATCATGTCATGTGTCAACATCATATATGATTCCAACCAACTCTCATGTCTTGTAGACATGTCATATAGACTAACAAAAAATCAAATATTTCTTATTGGATATTTTGATGTTACACCAATAGATTGGGCCACGTGTCTTAATCTTAATAATTTTTGGAATAATTTAATTCCTCAAATACAAATCTATAAAATTCACCTAGAATCATGCTAGATGGAAAAAAAATTATTGTAACTAGGAACCTTTTTCAAAACTAAGATGTTATCTGTAAGTAATGTGCAACATGAGAATTATTTCTCGGCATGGCCATTGCTATAGAATGAAGACCCCAAGGACATGTTTAATAGATTTTTCTTTTTGATTTTATGCATGATCATTGTTTTTATCCTAAATAACTTACTTAGATTGGTTACTTATTTTAACACTTATGGAGTAATAGAAAACTAGCAAGGGTATGAATTATTCCTAGGAAAAGAATTAAATATGTGAGTTTGAGAAGGATATGTGTAAACACCTATTTTTGGTACCTTACACTATCTATCCACACCTCTCACATTTTCACTTAAAACATTAAACTACCTATTATCCAATAAAATATTTCCTCACCCCAGTTAAAATCACACTTTACCCCTTAGTAAATACTTATTTACTCACCTAAACCACGCTAACCACTTTAAACCCACCTTCACCCATTTTAACCCTAACTATCTACCTCCTAACATCCTCAACCTCTTCCTAATCATACTCAATCACCCCATACCCAAATTAAACCTTTTGGGAGTGGTTGAAACCACTTCTAAGTGGGTTTCCCCACTTTTCTCCAGTTGCCGGTGATCCTAACCAATCATCGACGATTATACAAGCATGATCAAAATTATTAAAGGGGATCATGAGACATTTACAAAAAATATTTGGTTCTCTGACAACCTAAAAGACATCACTACACTAATATCAAAATCTTCAGCTTCCTTATCAGATCCTTGGAAATTCTATAATCTTCGTAAGAATCCTACAAAATCATTTTCAAGAATTCATTAGCATAGGTAAGTCCTTATCTTTCATTTCCATATTCATCTTGTCAATACATCAAATTAGAACCTATAACAAATCATAAATCACTTCTCTTATATCTAATTTAAATCCTATCTAAGAATCAATCCTTTTCACAGTAATCTCTAATGATTCATATGAATCACCAACGATCATCCCAAATCGCTAGCGATCCTTTTCATTTCATTACTTTTATCACTTTTTCACATTTTCAATCATTAGATCAATCTATTTTCTATCTAATATTCCTATTTTCAAGTTGTTTCTCTCTGTAGATGACTATACCAGGTTAGGCACATCTGATCACAAACATATATGATCTCACCATTGTTTCACAACCACTAGTTTGGGAACAATTCAACATTTTACATGAGGTCAACCTTTATGACATCTCCTTGACACCAAATTTTGAAGACATCAAAGATAAATTTGGATTTATACGTGAATAATATGACACTACTAACCAAGTTTGGTTCAATTATTTCTTGGATTTTGCACTCACCTAGGCCACCTATCACACAGAACAAGATCTCTTTATCCATCTAGATTTGTAATCATCCTCTCATTTTCAATTATTTACATATCATTATCACTTTATTGTAAAATGAGTTAACACACTTCAAGGAATCCCTTTAGTTCCTTGGATTGGCCTTTTCCAAGAAAATTTTCATATCCTTATCTAATATTTGTCTTGTTTAGTCATATTTCTATGTGCAGGTTTCTCCCATTCACTCGAAGTAGGAGTTTCGAACCCATTTTTCATCCACACATCTTAACATTACTTTTTCCATGCATATATCACTAAATCATGTTGTGTACCAATTTTTTGGTGTTTTATCATATTATTAATGAACCAAAATTCACCATAAACATCATGGCATGCCCATTGGGGCCTTTCATCCCTTTTTTATAAAATTATATATCTTATTGCTTTCTTTCCTTGTCAAATCATCTAAATTTTAAGCTTGGAGTGCTTTCTTATCTCTTCTTCAAAAATGCATAAAATAATAAAACTAAAAGATCAATAATGAACATGGGTGCATTTTTTCTTTCATTTTATTTTAGCATTGCATTTTTATTTGATTTTTCTTCATCGAAATCAATCTTTCCTTTTGGATCTTAAAATGAACCTTCATTTGTATTTATCACATAGTTTAACTAGGGGTTAAAAGTTGCATTCACAAAATTCCCCTCACATATAACCAAACCATTTAACAAATAAAACATACATCTAAAAAATCCCTTCCATACCTACCTACTTGGATTTGATCACTAAGGGGGAAGCTAACTCGGTGTTCTAGAACAATTTAAATAATTAGTGGGTGGTATATCGGATAAGAACCTGACACCCTTATCACTATGAGACCATAAATTGAGGGGGAGGCCCCAATACTACACCTCATAATGACACCAACATAGACTTGGGCCTCATGCACCTTTAGGTATATTGAGGAAGTAAACCTTAACTCACTTGAAACCAACGGTAGATATCATTTTTCCTTATTCCCTTTCATCCATTTTTCATTTCACACTTTTCTTATGTTAATAAAGATAATATAAAACATTCATCTGATTGTGTGGTTTTCATTTCTCTTAATAACATTCTTTCTCTTCTTTATTGCTTTTTATTTCAATTCATGGTTATGGCTAGAAAATAGTATCACTTTAAAAACATCCCAAGCATGAAAGATCCATTAAAAGCACCCTTAGAAAAAGATCAAGAACCTATGAATTCTCTCAATACTCAATCTTTGACATCAGAAGCTCCTTGTGTTGACCCTTCGGAGTTCTTCTAGAATGGTGACCCAGTATTTGTAGAACTCTTGGACTTTAATCTGATTTCCCTTTGTGGCTACCTTACTACCAAATGTATTCACTTAAGTTATCCCCCTATCTAAAACATTATTCATATTTTGTCATTAACACTTGAAACTATTCAAAACTTTAAGACCCAGACTATTAACCCATTATTGAGAAAATATATCCTTACCCCTCTACTAGTGATAAAGGGATGTCATCACCTGCTTCATCCACTCTTGTTGTTATTTTTGAACTCAATTCCATATCATCACATAACATGGATAGCCAACAATTACCTACATCATCATCTTCCTCATCTATCCTACATGAAACAAAAATGCA
Organism: Taxus chinensis; assembly: GCA_019776745.2. Lineage (NCBI taxonomy): Eukaryota > Viridiplantae > Streptophyta > Pinopsida > Cupressales > Taxaceae > Taxus > Taxus chinensis. The sequence goes on from CM034146.1 coordinate 491,538,750, forward strand.
TATTACTACCTCCCCACCCACGCACAGTCATGAAGTCAGCTCTGCTCCTCCTCCTCTTGTAAGTTTAATGGGTCTCCCTCTCTCTATAAATCCTTTGATCATGTCTTACCTTTTTTCATCACTATAACCTACCTCTTCAATCCAAAATCTAGTCCTATCAATCCCTACATCTATACCACCTTTCAGCATGAGTTCCATTGCTAGTACTCTTCCCTTTTCACAATAAGAATCCACTACATCTATCTCACAGTATAATTACATATCTTATTAATATATCTCATTACCATCACTACCCCATATCAACACTTATTTTCATTTTACCTATCAATACATCCAGTCCTCTTTAAAACCATTAGTCTCTCAGTACACTTATAATATTCTAGAAAGTATTCCTCCTCACAATATTCCATTACCATATCACTTATATCAGTAATCAAACCCTTGTGCCTATAATCAATCCACCCCTTCTTCTTTGAATGTCCAAAAGTCTCATAATGATCCCATGTAATCATTGTTAAGTAGAATAAATATACTTGAAGCTACTACTATGGGACCTAAAAATAACCTTTCATACAAACAAATATGAAATGAACCTATCAGCCTAGTTGTGCCTTTCAAATCATTTCATCCATAATGGGAACTCCTAAAATTCATCAAGTGTTATAGTAAGGAGGACCTAAAACAACATATCAGGGCCTTCCATCATGCATGTTATCTCATTTCCCATGACCAAGATCTCATGTTGAGGACATTCCTCGTGACCTTTGCTATCCATGCCCTTGATTAGTATAATATTATCTTACAACATTCTCTTTTCTCATTCGTAAAACTCACACAAATTTTCTAAGAACACTTCTCCATAAACATCTCTCATAAGATATCCATCACTGATATATATGCCATTAAAAAATTTAAGGATGCATCCATTGTCGACTTCATCTCTAGATGGTGCGGGATTATTAACTAATTCTCATTATCTCTCCCACAAAATGATCTCATCGATCTATTTTCTCGATCATGGGACAAACACATATCATTGACTCTTTAAATTCAATCCATAGAAAAAATTTACAAGGTATTTACCATGGCCCAAAAACTATAAATTTTCGCCCTTGAGGATGGTAAATTAAAACTCCAATCTAAGAAACCAAAACATGTGTCCTCTTTTAAAAAATTTTCCAACAACATAAAATTTAAAGGGTCAACAAACATGGTTGTTTTGAAAGTTGTGTCCAAATGTTGTTCAGAATCCAAATGGTCCTAGAATAAACAAAAATACACACCTTTAGGGGAATCATATAGTTTTATATTTATCAAAATTTAATCCATTTATATGATTAAGATTTTCCCATCTCGCATATTGACGGATCAACCAAACCTTTATGGTATAGGGGAAATGATTATTGTAAATGCCATCAAGTCCAAGGACATGAAATTGAAATTTTTCATTCATTTAAAAATATCCTTTGAGACCTCATTGACCGAGGTTACTTATAACTTGATAACTTGAATATACCTCCCAATCAATGCTTTGACATTATAGACACCTATAATTTAGCTCAAACAATTTAAACACTTAAATTTTGCTAATTATACTCTTTCCCACAAATTGACGACATATCATCAATATCACACATTTTCTCTGCTATCATCATTAATTAATTACATTACGTTAGTTAATTAACTCTTCTATCCAAAAATGATGCCAATTAACGACCTCCCATTAATCAACTCCCCTTTCTATCTAGATTAATTAATTATTTCTAATTAATTAAGCTCCCCTTTCTATATACATTAATTAATTATTTCTAATTAATTAATACCCCTTTCTATCTACATTAATTAATTAATTCTCTCTTCTATTTAATCAATAAATCATCATTTATTTGATTAAAATCCTCTCATAGTCTAAATCATTCTAACTATTCCTCTAAAAAGCTTCTATAAGCTTGTACACCTATTAATTAATCACTTTGGTTAATTAATAAATCCCCTCAAACCCCATGGGTCACTAAAGGAAAAAATAAACTCTCCTAAGGTTGACTCAACCCTTTCTTAACCTTCCTTATCCACAACTAACCTAGCCTCTCCATTTATCCCACATGAAGAGGTATGTAGAGATTCCTCTATCCATTGGGCTATATCAGGAGCCCTCCTCCTACCTTTATATTTACACCTACATTCCTAAATGAGCATAGAGCATACACTATAGCCATTTATCATCTTTGAGCATTCTTCCATTAGAAAATTTTGCCTTCTCCATTTCTTTTATTCATCCACCTAAGTTTTGAATTCATATGGAGATATGTCAAATGGTCTTGTAGCCTTGATTTGACAAGACTCCATTCTTAGAAACCTTGGGATTTCATGCACATAATCAACTCTTGGATTGCTTGAGGTCTACCTAGGTTCAATCTCATCTTATTTTTATCATTCAATCAGAGATAGAAGTTAGTTTATTTAGCATATTAGCTTGAAATGTTCATTTCATGTTTAATGTAGAAATTTTGATAGGATAACTTTGTTTAAGCTCTTAGCATGATGATTCATAGGTTTTGTTTAGTATTGTATTGAAGCTACTAGGTGTTATTTTAAACTTTACTTGCCTTACTAACTATTTCAAGCATACAAACGTGTTTAAAAAAAAAAATTGAACCACTCCCTATCCAGTAGTTAGTGTTATTCCAACACAGCATGAACTCGTCACATTTTCAACAATGTCAATGACTTCACACTTTCACATACAACACCTAATGTTCCCACATGTGAAATAACAACCAAACAACATCACTCCTGGGATCTCCTCACTATCAATATTTTAAGCCCATCCACATCACAACATTTGGAGTCTTCTACATCTTCTCCTACACAAGTGTCCTCTATCGTCCCCTCAAGATCTCAAGAAAATAAAATTATCATTGAAATTTTGAATAGCTCTTACCAATACCACGTCATAAAAAATTGAATCAAACATCATAGTAATCCTATTCAACATCCCACAAACCTTTCATCTAAAAATCCAAAATCTATACCAAATATTCTCCAGAAAACTATACCATGAAACATACAAACCCCACTCTCTATTTTGGGACCTCATCCTTCATCAAATTTACAATCACAATCATAGAATATAATGTTTTTCCTCGATTAGCACCTAAAGTTACCACACTAAACATGACTCTAGTATCTTTTACCCCTAAATCGTCAAAAAATTTCAAAATCCTTCACCTTTTTCATCATCTCAGTTAGCCACGACATGATACTATACTAAAATCCTTTAGAAGCTTATCCGATCATCCATTATACCATTACGACCTATTAATCCATCTTATTCTTGAGGTTAGAAACCCTCATGGTATAACTATGAGGTATTTTTTGCCTATCATCAGATGTCAAGACACTTCACAGAGGACTATAAAGACCTACACGCCATAATTCAAAGTCTTTCTAGTAAAAGACTTGTCCCCATACATAAAATTCATCCACCATCCAATCTCGATATAATAAAATCCACACATCAAATAATATCTACCCTTAAAATCCCTAAATATTTCACTTCTAAACCACCAATTGACATCACATGTAATAAAATATAGGATTTCTCCAGTGAATCCCCACTCGACTAGATAGATGTCATCTACACAACCACAAGAGCACATGAACAAGACTCAGAAGCCATGAAACAAATATGACCCAAAGTATCTATCACCATTTATCCCTCTAAATCACCTAACCTGTCATTTTCTAAAGCCATGATTTCTATCCTTTCATCACCTAAAATAAAATCTACAATATCCATATAAAATGTTTCCATCAAACAGCTACATTAGGCTCTAATCAAGATGTCTATTTATGATCTCGTCCAAAATTCTCCACAAAATTGAAAAGCCATGATTAAATCTCTTCAATCCATTTAAGTACCATGTAACAATCCCAAACCATTTTCCAACCTTATTGGTTCCCTTAAAATGTCTATTTTTATCACATTTGAGGACTCAAAAATTTCATCCTTTTACCTTTAAGACCATAATCTTCCTCTCTTTGTTACCACTCAGATCAATGACACTCTTTTCAAAAGATAAATGATATATAATATCACTATCATCAACATAATATCATCTCATGCCTTTCAAAAACTTCACTTACCCAACACCATAATCACTCAATCACCTACCTTATACATTCCTTTAACAACACCATTTCCCCCACATATTGCACAGTAATTTTACCTATCAAAATAGGCATTAAAATCCTTCATGAGATTTTCTATCTTATGGAAGGAGAGTTCCAATATAATAAGCTACTAGGTCATCCTTAGATACATGTTATGCATTGTATCCCATCAACAACACATAAATGTCTAAAATATGAACATGATGGTAAAACCTTCACGATCCCCACCGAACATAATCCCTTCAAATCTTGTCACATGATCTACCAAACTAATAATGTATTACTTCCATTATAAGACTATATGTCTTGAGATGAATATTTAACAAATTATTTCATCCCCTTATCCAAACTACCAGATGATAAATCCTTCAAAGACATCATGAAATGTCTTTCACTAAGGTATTATCACCTTATAAATATTAATGCACTCTATATGTCTAAAATGTATGAGAGACCTGAAAAACAACCACTTTATGAACCCAACATAGGAAATACTATTTCCTTTGGCCCCACTTCCTCTAAACATAGTTGGTGTACGAAGGCATCGACCACCCTTCATCTCATCTCAATGATAAAAAACATGCAAAATCATTTTCCTCAAACTTTTCGTTCTTCGATAAGCCCCATTTTTCCCATGTATACCACCACCATTGTGCACAGAGAGGATTTGGTTTGGTTTGATACGAGAAGGGTATGCATGAATTACCCTATGAATACTTGAGAAAAAATAAAGACAAACATGGTCTTGACTTTAAATTACCTTCTACTTATATATCACCATCAATATAAGAATCATAGTCACACTCATCATCATCACCAAACCCATCTTCTAACATTGATGACACCTTATTTATTCTTCCTCACTTGGACCACTAACTTATCGAGATAATGACAAAACTTAAATTCTTCCCCTAACGTTATTATATATGATAGAGGAATACTCCCCTACTATTAACATTATTCATTTCATTGACGAAAACACTATCTTGAATTACATAGGAACTGAGGACAACAATATATAGAAAGCCCTTCCTCCCAACACACCTAGCCTTCTCAATAAATCGACCCCCTATGTTAATATCAACACACCGCAAGACATAAACATTGTCAAAATCAGACAAATCTTTAGACTCACGTGAACTCCAATAGTTCACTTCTTTACTATCCGTACATAGCTAAGCCTTCGCATGGTCCTATAATGACATGCTTCGTAAGACCCTAACATCATTATCCACAACATTATTACCATCCTAGGTGATAAACATGTGAAGAAAACACTTTGTAGGATGCATCCTCATGTCACACTACTAGTCAAAGAAGAAATTCAACATCTTTTAGCCAACTTCATACTACCTATTGATTAGCCACAATTATTTTCTAACATCGTACATATAATTAAATCGACTAGAAAATTATGCATTTACATGGATTTCTAAGACTTTAACCTTACCTTCCCTAAAGACTATTTTCATCTACCCAACATCGATTAGGTCTTTTATTCAACAATGGATCAAAAAATGTTGTCTCTTATGGATGGTTTCTCTAGTTACAATCAAATCATTATCGCACCATATGATCAACAAAATAAATCCTTCACTACCTTATGGAGAACCTTCTATTGTAGAGTAATGCCCTTTGGCCTAAAAAATGCAGGAGGTAATTATCGATGCACCATGACCTACATATTTCATGATATTATCCATAAAACCATATAATATTGTTTCAATGATCTCTTAGTTAAGTCAAAACATCAAAGAGACCATCTAGCTATTTTGGATGTGATTTTGTAATTCTATTATAATTATTTTTCTGTATTAATCCTACTAAGTGCATTTTTTGAGTTCTCACGTAAAAAATCCTTGGATTTATAGTGTCTATGAGCGGAATTGAAGTTAATCCCCCAAAATTCAAAGACGTTGTCTAATCTCTAATAGCTTAGTAAAATTCAAGGAAAGCTTAATCCATTCATCACTTCATCTCTCAATTATTTGATTTATGTCAACATTTCCATCACCTTCTGAGAAAATACATCCACTTCAAGTGGGATGATAATTTTTAATATGCCTTACACACCCTCAAATAGTATCATTTATCACCACCAGTACTTAAAACTCCATGTGAGAGGGAGAAATTATATCTTTATATATCTATAAGAGACCGTGTCTTGGGGGGCATGTTGGCACATCAAGATGAACATGGAAATGAATAAGTTATATATTACATAATACTCATCCTTAATGAGTATGAAACCTGTTATTTTTAAGTTTAAAACTTTTGTTGTTCCTTGTACTTTACAACTTCCAAAATCCATAACTATCTCCTCAATCACAAAACTTATGTCATCAAAAACTTTAAACCGCTCAAATCCATGTATTTTAAGCTATATCACAATGATTATATTAATATATGTCTCATGTTCATGACTTAATTAGAACTCGGATTTATCTCTAAGAAATCCATTAAGGGTTAGGTCATCGCTGATTAACTTGTTGAATCTACTCTTCCGTCTAATCAACTACATTGCAAACACTTCCCTGATGAATCTATCAACACTTTCCACCACAAAAATACTCCTCTTAAAATGGAATTGTTCTTCAATGGGTCCAAATGTAGACAAAGGGAGGTGTCAGAATAGTCAGAATACCCCCTTTAGACACTCCTATTCTAGTATCCTTCAAATCAAAATTTGAATGTAATAATAACATGACAGAACATGAGGCCCTCATTATAGGACTTCAAATTAATTCCTTTCTCAGTTTACGAATCTTTTAAATATACTAAGACTCCTAATTCATCATCAACAAAATAAAATCCATCTACCATTTTTAAAATGAGGTCCTAAAAAATACAAAACCATTATCAAATACTTACTATAACTCTTTGACCATTACAAAATCCAAACTAACCCTCGATAATCTAACAAATTTGTAGACACAATGTCTTTGCTTACCTCTCTCATTCCTTTATCACCATATTATTTTAATATATTCTTGGTCATATAAAACTCGATCAACTATATTATACTATCATTGAACTCCCCACCATTAATCCTATAGAAGATAATTTATTTGATGTTTGGTATATGCAAACATATGATTATCTTTCCACTAGAAAAGTACTAGAAAATCTATCAAGAAATGGAAAAATATATTTTAAACAACATGCATCTCTCTACATCATACTAAGGGGTATCCTTTATAAAAGAAGATTTGATGGCCTTTGGTCTTAAAAATGTAGCAGAAACTTATCAAAGGGAAATGACCGTGATTTTCCATGATATGATTCATGACATCATGGAAGACTATGTGGATGATATTGTAGACACTAAAATTAGGTCACACTCCCCTTTTTTCCCTTGACATATAATCCCCCTTTATTACATTTACCTAGCCGTGACCCCCTTCACCGCACTAATATTAATTTAATTAATTTAATTTATTTAATGCATTATCCTCACTATATTTATTATTTAAATATTGTATTTAAATAATATCCACACATACAGTTCACTTAGACACCTCACCAAGCCAACTCAACCTAAGACCTATTCTTAGTAAGTTACCATAACTAACTAAGAATTACCCAAACCCTAAAAATCAATGCCTACATTCCCTCTAACCACATTCATGCATGCTCACAAGAGGCTCCCAGTCTAATCCACGGGATAATTACATGAGATCTAAGGAAATTAGGAGGATCTCCCTAGTTTAGTAAACCTAGGAAATCCCGCCTCGACTGACGTTGGTTACCCCTAACCATCGTCGGTTAATCCTGACCATCGTCGGTTACCCCTTTTAACCCAAAACAACCTTATTCTCAATGTTGGAACTTGGAAGTTAGTAAACATTGGGAGAAAGTTAATAAGCAAGAACACATCTTAGAGAGATAACACATCTTCAGAGAGAAAATTCCTATGAAAACTCACATCCAAGGAGATTGAGCATCTTCTCCTACACATCCATCCCATCCATGATCTGATCTATCCAAGCAAAGAATAGTGTACATGCAGCCCATGCATAAGATTTTCTTCAGTTGGTGATCACTTGCAACCTTCAAACCCATCATCAGCACCTCCATCCTTCACACATAGGCCTTCAAGAAAAAAATTCAAGTAAGTACAACATCATACTTTCCTGGTTATTTCATTTCATCATCATTTTATCATCCATTGTTTATCTTGCTCCCTATTGATCTTCTCCACATTTTTACCTCCATATACCCATTAAAACCTCACAAAAGCCTACTTCCATCACCCAATACACCATCTTGACCAAACAAAGTCCTTTATGCAATCACAAAGGAGACCCTGGCCTATTCTGTGACATTTCTAGATCTCATAATAACCGGCACTAGTTATACCTAACCACCGCCGGTCACCCCTGACCGACACCGATCTCTATGTTTGCCCACACAGCTCTGAAAAGAGACCTACAAACCTAATTTTATCTCACCCTCATCCACATGTGACCTACCCGAGACCTTTCTCAGACCTGCAGGAACCCAGAACCAATCATTTGACCTTTGGATTCTATTCTAGCTTAGCCTGTTAGATTAGATCTATTTTCTTATTATGTTTATAAGTGAGATACCTAAATCATTTTAAAATAACAATAGGATCTACTTTGTTTACAGCATTTAATTGTTTAAAATAGTGGACTGACAACCATCTAGGAAGTATCATACTTCCCAGATCTAGCTCACACTAAGCAGTTCACTACCCATATTGTTTAATTCCTTCTTGTGATCTTGTTTTCATTATAGGTAGTTCCTCCTAGCCAAAAGGAAGCTCTCACAATAAGTTGTGGATTCAAAATTCATATGTGTGTAACAACCCATCAACTGAAATTTGAACAGGTATTCCTCCTATGCCCATTACCCTATCTGTTTTATCAACATTTCAAAGAAATAATCTAAGAAAAAGGTGAAACATATATCCTTGGAAAATCTAAGACAAGATCAGATCACCCTGAGATTTTGAGGTGTATCTTCAAACACCTATGGGAATACAAAGTCATATTAAATCCTAAGAAGTGTGTGTTTGGCATATTATCAGGGAATTTTCTTGGACTCAAAGAGAGATTGAGGTAGACCCCGCTAAAGTTACTTCCATTACTGAAATGCCTCCTCCCAAAATCATCAAACAACTACATGGCTTGCAAGGAAAGATATAGACCATCTATCACTTCATTTCCCAACTTTCTGATAAGTGTCATTCCTTCACTCACCTACTTAAAAATGATGTTTCCTTTATTTGGGTACCAGAGCAATAACAAGCTTATGCCTTGCTTAAGAAGTACTTAGCCAATCCACCTGTTCTCATACCTCCAACTCCTGGTGAATCACTTTTGCTATATATTTCTACCACACAATTCACTATTGGTGTGTTGCACACCCAATATGACCTCAACCATAAATAAAAAATTGTGTACTATCTCAGTCGTACTATCATTGCTTACGAGATCAACTACCCTCAAATTGAAAAATATTTTTTGGCTATAGTTTTCAACTTCCAAAAACTTCACCATTACCTGTTGAACACTAAAACCAAGCTTATATCCAAAGTTGACCCGCTTAAGTACCTATTGTCAAAACCTGCCCTTACAGGTAGAATGGATAATTGGATCATTCTACTAAGTGAATTTGACATTGAGTATGTGCATCAAAATTTAGTAAAAGGGAAAGTACTCACCAATCAGTTAGCAGAAGCACCATTACCAGGGAGAGAGCCTGCAAGTCTGGATCTGCCAGACCCTTCATTACTATATATTGAGGAATATGTCATGTGGCAGATGCACTTTGATGGATCTTTTACTTTTCATGGTTTAGGGGCATGTTTGGTTTTAATTACTCCTTCAGGCGACCCTATACCTTAAGCTTTTCGCCTTGGTTTTCCTTGTACAAATAACATTGTGGAATATGAAACACTCATCAGATGGATGAAGTTGGAAATCAAATGGGATAACCATCATGTTAAGATCATTGGTTATTCACATTTGATCATCAAGAAAGTTACAGATGAGTATAAATTCAAGGATGAGAAACTCATCCCCTACAAAAAAACTAGTGGAAACCTTGAAAGAGTATTTTATGTGTATCACATTCAAGAAGATTCCAAGAGCATAAAACAGATCTACAGACACTATGGTGACCATAGGTTCTATGATATGAATTCCACCAGAGAGCAATGACATGTCATTCTTTGTTGAGAATCTACATCAACCTACGTATGATATGCTTGAATCATTGGCTTGTGAAGTAGTTGGTCCCTATTCCCCATGGTATGTGCACATCTATACTTATCTTAAACACAACACCTTCCCTCTTGACGTCTCCCATCATAAAAAAAACAAATCCTTATCTACCAGATAGCCCATTACACCCTCCTAAGAGATACGATCTATCGTTTTGGCTATGATGGGAATCTGTTGCGTTGTCTAGATGTAGAAGATTTAGTCTAAGTGATTAAAGAGGTACATGAAGGGGTGTTTGGCACCCTTACAAATGGAATGGTTCTAGCTAATAAATTATTGAGAGTAGGCTACTATTGGCCTACTATGGAAATGGGCTAATGTAACTATGTGATAAAATGCGTACTATGTCAAAAGTATGGAAATTTCATCCATACACCATCACAACCATTGCATCCAATCACAACCCCATGGCCATTCTCCAAATGGGTACTGGATTTAATAGGAAATCTCACCCCTACCTCATCTGATGGTCATACTCACATCATCAAAACTACAGAATATTTCACTAAGTGGGTGGAGGTTGTTCCTTTAACTTAAGTTACAAGAGCTCAGATTTCAAAGTTTATCATGAATCACCTTATCTGCAGTATGGAATTCCTGCATCCACAGTTACTGACAATGGAAAATCATTCACAAAAAAAATAGTGAAGGACATTTTTCATTGATTTCAAATAAAATTGAAGTGTTGTATGACATATTATCCACAAGGTAATGTGCAGGTTGAAGCCACTAACAAAAAATTGGTTTGAATCATGGAAAAGATGGTGAGTAAGACAGGTCACAATTAGCATTTACAAATTCACCCAACCCTGTGGGATTATAGGACCTCTATTCACACTCCTCCTAGTGAAACACCCTATTCCCTAGTATTTGGAACTGAATCCATCATCCCATTGTAAATCAAGCTTGCTTACTTGAGAATATCTCTTAGGGATTACCTGAACAAGGATGAGGATTACAGAGTGGCCAGGCTAGTAGAATTATAACTCCTAGATGAAGAGTGCATCCGCACCCTTAACCATCTCAAAGTGTATCAGAATAGATTCTCCAGAAATTACAGCAAAAGGATCATACCTCGTCATTTTGAGGTCAGAGATTTGGTCATGAAAGAAAATCATTTCAACACAAGGGAGGAAAGAGAGAAGAAAGGAAATTTCGAACCACATCTATTAGGATCTTACATCATTATGGCCAAATATGGTACATGAGCATACAAACTTTCCCATCCCAATGGTGATGATCTTTGTGAACCTATGAATTACATGCACCTTAAGCGGTTCTATGCTTAAACATGACGTAAAAATCATAAAAGCACACCAAAAAAGAGTAAAAATTATCAAAATACAAAAAAAAAGAGAAAGAAAAAGAGAAAACAGGTCATCCATATGTGAAAACCACATAATTATGGCATGTTGGATAGGTCCCTTGGTGAAAACCAGTTTCCGACACTTTAGGAGGATTCGTTATTCACAAGCATCTTACATCTGAAGGGTACTTTTACTTAGCCTAGGGCTAGTTCCACGTTTACATCTGAGATTCCCTATGAACCTATCTTGTCAAGCCTCTATCCATATTTTTCTCCTCTTGTTAATCTATGAAGGGATGATCTTTTCATATTCCTCATCTAACGCTGGGGGCACTTCTATGACTTCACCTTAATTTATAAGCACGTGGCACCTACCCTTGTATATTCTCCTTCTAACATTGGGGACATCCACGTTTCTTGGTTACCTGTGCATAGCTTTGGAAAATGTTAGAAAATCACAAAAACATTTTAAAACCTTAGAAAATCACAAAAACATTCAAAAATCTTAAAAAATCATAAAAATAATAGAAATTTGTTTCAGAAAGTCACAAAAACATTCAAAAATCTTAAAAATTGCAAAAACAATAGAAAACCTTAGAAAATCACAAAAACAATAGAAAATTGTTTCACAAAAAATTCTTGCAAAAACATTCCATTAGTTTCCTTACGTTGTCTCATTTCTTACTTTGTTTATGTACATTTTTTGCTTGTATAGTTGTTGCTTGTGCATTTGTATAGTTTTGTTTCTTAGACATACTTTGATAAGATTCATATTTTCTTCCTTAGATTAGATTCATTCTTACTTGTACATATGCAGTGTGTTTTTTACATGCTTGTAAATAATTGTACATAGTTGTGTTAATTCATGTTGGTTGGCACTATGTATTTTGTTAACATTTGATTGTGTTTTCTTGTTGCATGTACATAGTTTTGTTATCACATCATCATGTCTCCATCAATATCATCACATCAAACATCATCTATACATAATATATAAATAAAATGCTATGTGTACATCATACATGTATGCTATGCTAATCATCACATATCGTATCATCAGATGGGGGAAAGAGGGATCGCAAATATCAAAATCTATCCCCCTCACTCCAATATCACCATGTCATCCCGTCCACTAATCTAGATCATCACATGTACAATACAATTGATATCATGTATGGATCTATCATGTCAAAATCAAACACATGTGGTACAAACATCTCAGCTATCATCATGAAACATACAAAAGTGTGAAATCAAACCATATAACATCACACTCTAACTCTTCTTCTACTCGTCGTGAATAGTTATTTTATTTAAATAATTATTTTCATTACTTTTTCCCCATGTTGGGGCATTATTTTCCATTTGGTACTCATTTCTTCTCACTAGGACAATTTTGATTGCTCCTAGGTGATTTTTCTTCTTATCCACACTCTATCGAATAATTATTTTATTAATTTTTCCGTTGTCTATGGACATTCTTTTTTGCCTACTTCTTCTTTCTTCCCCTTGGGGCATTCTTCTTACTCCTGGGAGATTCTTGCCGATACTTCTAACTTCTTCTCTATCCAAACTGTCAAAAGTCTTAAAAAATCTTTAAAAAAATTAAAAATCAATTCAAAATCCAAAAAATTTCAAAACTTTTTCAAAAATCCTAAAAATTGCAAAATTTACAAAAATAGGTAAACCAACTCATAGCAGCTGAAACTCATGTCTTATGCATGGTATTCATTCCATATCTTGTCGTAATTTTCATGTTTTCACAAATTAAACAACTTGTGGATCATCTAACTTACAACCATTTGTAAAGTTATCCTACTTCCTTCATTGGTACTCTGGGGCACATCTAGTTTCCTGATATTGTTTCATAGCACACTATGCTTTTTCATTGGACCCAGTGTCCTTCATCATCTTCCCTTGCATGTATCCTTTCTCAGGGCAGCATTTTTAGGCCTTGTCATCAATCATGAACATTTAGGGATCTTCATCTTGATAACAAAACATTTGTACAACTGTCTTGACCGTTGTTGGTTGGAATATGTGTGTTTGTACTTGTTTTCCCTATTAGATGAGCTTGTTTCCTTCTCATATTACATTGATTTTCATATGTTGCATTGAGTGGGTTTTTTAGTAATGGAAAATTATTTGTAGTATGGCTTTTCATGTCATCCTACTTTTGTCGTATGCTTATATTTTTAATAAGGACCAATGACGTAGATATTTTGCAATATGATGACAATAAAGTTGTTTCAATACACTAGATGAAAGCTTTCTCTTTTCTTTCCATGTATCATTCCACTTCCACATCATTCTCCTATCAACACTATTCTTCTTATTCACCTAGGGCATCCTGCTCCTACCCATTCTTCTATTTCCTTTCTCTCACCTTTTTTAATTGTCGATCGCCTTCTATCATCACCCCATTAACACTTGTGGGGGCATCTCTCACTTCTACTAATTTTTCTTCTACGTCTTAACAATTTTATCTATCTACTATCTTTGAAGTGGCGTCACTTACGCCACCCCAAAGAGGGGAAAATATAGACACCTATAATTTAGCTCAAGCAATTTAAATACTTAAATTGCACTAATATCAACATTTTCTCTTCTATCATCGTTAATTAATTACATTACATTAGTTAATTAACTCTTCTATGCAACAACAATGCCAATTAATGACCTTCCGTTAATTAGCTCCCCTTTCTATCTAGATTAATTAATGATTTCTATTTAATTAAGCTCCCCTTTCTATCTACATTAATTAATTATTTCTAAATAATTAATACCCATTTCTATCTACATTAATTAATTATTCTTAATTAATTAATTCTCTCTTCTATTTAATCAATAAATCTTCATTTATTTGATTAAAATCCTCTCATAGTCTAAATCATCCTAACTATTCCTATAAAAAGCTTCTATAAGCTTGCACACCTATTAATTAATCACTTTGGTTAATTAATAAATCCCCTCAAACCCCATGGGTCACTAAAGGACAAAATAAAATATCCTAAGGTTGACTCAACCCTTTCTAAACCTTCCTTATCCACAACTAACCTAGCCTCTCCATTTATCCCACATGAAAAGGGATGTAGAGATTCCTCTATCCATTGGGCTATATAAGGAGCCCTCCTCCTCCCTTTCTATTTACACCTACATTCCAAAATGAGCATATAGCATACACTATAGCCATTTATCATCTTTGAGCATTCTTCCATTAGAAGATCTTTCCTTCTCCATTTCTTGTATTCATCCACCTAAGTTTTGAATTCATATGGAGATATGTCAAATGGTCTTGTAGCCATGATTTGACAAGACTCCATTCTTTGAAACCTTGGGATTTCAAGCACATAATCAACTCTTTGATTGATATAGGTCTACCAAGGATCAATCTCATCTTATTTTTAGCATTCAATGAGAGCTAGAAATTATTTTATTTAGAATATTAGCTTGAAATTTTCATTTCATGTTTAATGTAGAAATGTTGATAGGTTAGATTTGTTTAAGCTCTTAGCATTATGATGCATAGGTTTATTTTAGTATTGTATTGAAGCTACTAGGTGTTAGTTTCAACTTTACTTGCATTACTAATTATTTCATGCTTATAGACATGTTTAAAAAACATTATTTGAACCACTCCCCATCCAGTAGTTAGCCTCATTCCAACACAGTAAGAACTCATCACATTTTCAACAATGTCAATGACTTCACACCTGCAAATACAACACCCAATGTTCCCACATGTGAAACAACAACCAAACAACATCACTCCTAGGATCTCCTCACTATCGATATTTTAAGCCCATCCACATCACAACATCTTGAGTCTTCTACACCTACTCCTACACAAGCATCCTCTATCGTCCCCACAGGATCTCAAGAAAATAAAATTATCATTGAAATTTTGAATAGCTCTTACCAATACCATGTAATCAAAAATCAAATCAAATATCTTTGTAATCATATTTAACATCCCACAAATCATTCATCTAAAAATCCAAAATCTATACCAAATATTCACTAGAAAACCATAGCATGAAACATACGACCCCAACTCTCTATTTTGGGAACTCATCCTTCATTTAAAGTTACAATCACAATCATAGAATCTAATTTTCTTCCTTGATTAGCACCTAAAGTTACCAGACTAAACATGACTCTAGTATATTTTACCCCTAAATCGTCAAAACTCCTTCACCTTTTTCATCATCTCAGTTAGCCACGACATGATACTATAATAAAATCCTTCAGAAGCTTATATGATCATCCATCATACCATTAACACCTATTAAGCCCTCTTATTCTTGAGGGTAGAAACCCTCTTGGTATAACTATGAGTTATTTTGCTTATCATCAAATGTCAAGACACTTACAGAGGACTGTAAAGATCTCCACGCCATAATTCAAAGTCTTGATAGTAATGTCCCCATAGAAAAAATTCATCCACCATCCAATCTCGATATAATAAAATCCACACATCAAATAATATCTACCCTTAAAATCCCTAAATATTTCACTTCTAACCCACCTGAGCTCCTAAATTTTTTCCCTCTTTGTCAAATGTGCCTTCTTCGGTTAGTCAAGAGCAACCTAAGAAACCACATACAACATCACCAAGTCAACATAATAAACCACCTATAAAAATTAGGTCACATCACCTAACCCTTCACTATCTAAGTCGTCAATATTTGTATTTGTTCATCAAGTCAACCTAAGAATCTATAATATCCATATTAAATGTTGTCAGTGCAACTTGTTACCTCAAGGTCTGATTAAGATGTCTATTTATAGCTCCCAACCAATTAATTCTCATGCAACATTGAAAAGCCGTGATTAAATCCTCCTACTAGTCCAGTCATGTACACATTACTAAATATCCGAAACTAGTATCCAACCTCATTGGTCCTTATATAGATGAAAATTGAACACATAATCTTTAACCGCACTCGATCCCCTCAAGGTTGTGCTGGAGCAGCTGATGTTTGAATGTGTGTGGCTAACTATAGGAGGATCAATGACTAAGATTTGGTAGTGTGATATCTTGGTAGATGTGTTGATAAAAGGGGAGACTTAGAGGCTATGAATGGGTATCGTAAATTCCCTATGGTTTGTTTGACTAACGTGAATCTCATTGTTGATACTAGTTTGAAGTGTCCATAATTAACTAAGAATGAAACTAAAAATCTATGCTATCCCTGGAAGGGAAACTACTATAAACAAATAAAAAAATTGAAATATTATAATCATAAAGAACAATTTGCTTCTATTCTAAATAATTTAAATCTATTTCTACACTAAAACTAAACAAGCGAGATAATCCGTTGTGGTTATTAACCTCTGTTGAGTGTATTGAAACTAAACTAACTTAAAAAAATAAATTTTCCAAATGATCTATGATATGTAGACATCCTTATACAGATATCCCTTTCCTTCAGATCCATAGGGATGGGAAGAAGAGGATCCGTCACCGGGGGTATCACTATGAAAGATTCAAACCCTCTTGGAAATTAACTAATTACTTGCAAATGGAAGGAAATTCATTTCTACTCTATTTGATATGATGTAATGACAAGTGATTGTAAGATTGTAGGAAATGAAACAATAAATCCAACCTGGAATTCACATAATAGAGGTAAATCTAGTCTGTGTGATGAGTTTTTCCCCTCAATTTATCCTTTCTTTCTCTGTAGTGTCCATATGAGTCCAAGGAATTGGGAATGAAAAGGATAGTAGTAGGAGGAAAGTGCTTGAGCAATGGCAACTTGATGGCAGTTTGGTTGCAATGCAGGTGGAAGAGAGATATCACAAGTGAACAAAGATTAGTTATGTAATTTCTTAACAGGATTGTGGCAGTAATACTATGCAAGATATACAAAATTCTCAGGCCATTTTCTTGAATACAAGCATTAGAATATATAGTAATTAAGGCTGGGATGTTCCTTCATGCACAAGGAAACCTTGGAGTGCCAAATCATTGGGTGAAGAGGACAGTTTAAACTAATTAAATCTATTTAAAAATATAAGAGGGAAGGAATAACATGCAAATCAAGACAATTTTTAGGCATAATTTGGTTCAAAAACGCACCTTGGAAGTCAAGTAAAGTAGATAGTCACATGTGTCAAAAACACATGCATGAAGAGTTCTAGAAAAAGCGCACAGGATCTGTAATCTCTACCTAAGTAGGCAAGTTTCAAAACCACCTCCCAAGCCTAGGGTGGCGGTCCTGACACTAAAGGCCAAAAGATGCACATAAATGAGATGCAAAGCTTGAAGAATGCGTGGAAACGCTATTTAAGGATGTCTAGGCTACAAATATGCACTGTCAAATGGGTTTAGGAACTCGAACACCTTCTTGAAAAGATTTTGAATCATCGTTGGGGAATTTTGTAACCATTTTTTGATAATGTAGCACATGTAATTTTTGGTTGTGTACATATTGCCCCCTCGGAGAAGTGTCTTAGACATGAAAAGGTGTAAAATGTAGAGTCTGAGTATGGAATGTTCCAGAAATGGGGAGTTAGTAGTCTATACTTGACATGACCGTGTGTGTGGAATGTCACGTTGTCCAAACTCCCGCTACCTGCAAAATGAAAAAGAAGACTCGAGTGCATAGATAGATGAAATATCTAAAAGTAAATACTAAATTAAAACAATAAGAGGACTTACCATTTATTTAGGGATATAGAAATATTCCTACGCACTAACGTTCTAACCCTGTAAAAATATACACTCAAAGATGAAGTTATAACAACATATATATATCCAGGAAAACTCATTTTCCATATTCTTTTGTGTACTACGTTCAATTGGGTAAATTTTTTTCAAACTTTGGGGTCCACAGTGACCATTGTTCGTTTGTGAGTATGGTTGAATTGGAATGGATTTAGGAATGGTATTTTGTGTTAGGCTTGGCCCTTTACTGTTTGAATTCTTTTGAGAAGAACACCAAAGAAATTCATAACTAGAGTGGTCATAAGGAGACCTCAAAGAGGCAGAAAGGCAAAGTCCCTTTATTGCTTAGTCTCCATTTTGTGAGGCATATATGATGTTTTTCGTATTTCATGCTCTATTGCAAATGTTTTGACCGTACCTAGTGTGTGATGGACATTGTAAAAAACTATGACACACCATGGTATGTGCATAGATATCTCTTTTTGGCTTAGTAACTCATTGTATCATAGAGTCGACTTACATTGATTGGCCCACTTCACATGTGTACTCTTAGATTGTTTAAAACTTTCATGATTTTATATGCTTTTCAGAATGTATCCAGTGGATATGAATGCTAGCAAAATGATCTCTTTTTTTGTGTTTTGTAATGCTGATGTATGATAATGTGAATCACATTGTAATGTTGAACTTTATTTTCTCCAAGCAAATATTTGGTACTTTGTATTATTTTGACAAAACATGAGTGATACAGAGTGATATGACAAGTGAATGTAACTTACCCCACTTCCTAACTCCACACAACTGAGTAAGATGCAAGGGGCTCAACACCAAGAGCCAGAAAGGGTGCACAAGTTATAGAAATTTTGTTGAATGGTAATGATGAGAGAAAGACAATGGATTTGACAAAAACCAAATTGACGACCCTACAACCTCATTCTATTCAAGTTTGCTTCATAGTTTAAAATGTGAATTGCTTTCCAGTTTATCTAGAATTAGATCCATAGATGGAAAATTGGTTGAAAAAATCTGGTTTTCGAGGTTTTAAAATCTTTTTGTATTTTTGAATATCTAACTCATTTTGCTTCTGATTTATAATTTCATAGCATTTGAATGAATTATTTATAACTTTCAAGTTTATCAAAGATACCCCTACACCTTGACCCATGCTACCAGTAGGAAGTATGGGCTTATCATCATGGACAAGGCATAGGAGAGTAAGGGAAATTTTCTCTTTTCCCAACCCTACATCACTGGGAAGAGATGAAATCTCAACACTGAAGGTTGGTAGGGCAAAGAAATGTGTAAAATAAAAAATTTTGAGGATTTGCATTTAACTTACTCATCTAGGCAAAGTGTTTAGTATGTTCTTATTTCCAAAGATATGTTAATGGGATAGATGCGACACCATGAAGCTTCTAGAACATACTATAGGCAAAGACACCTAATCTAGAAAGAGACTATAAGATGAACCAAGTATGTAGGCCTTGGTATGATCATGGTCAAAACTTTGTCTTATATTGCTTTTACTAATGAGATGATTCAGAAATAATTGATGATACTATGAATATTTGAAGAGATATGATCTTAATTTTTTGCCAATGTTTTCAAAAAAAAATAGGAGTTTCCATAAGAATAAATCCCTTGATCAAAAATTTTAGAGAATGAGATGGAAGATGAAAATGCAATGCAGATGTAGTAAAGTACATATGGATATGCAGGTGAAACTATATGTCATGATGTCTAAGGTGAAGAAATTTGAATAATATCAAATTCTTCACCCCTAAAAGTACACAATGGAGAACCATGATCCTCAAAATTTCTATTCTCTTGACAAGGGCCTACCATTCTGGGTTTAAACTTACAACCCTTTCCCAGAAGTGTAAATTTCCAATCATTAAAATCATTTGTCTAAAAGAGGTGTTTGTGCACCTCTTTGTCATGTTCTTGAGACATGGTGTGTGGGTGAGCATGACTATGTTGCTCATCCTCATTTCTTATGTAGAGAGTTGTGTTTACTTGTGACACTTGTTTAATGATGAGGCCTTGCCCCATGGATATGGAAAGTTTAGTTTCAAACACACATGGGTTGAAAATGGGATTTAGAATAGAAAAGTGCTTAGAGATGGTTTTGATGGGAATCATTTCAATCTCAAATTTCCCTTCTTCATTTGTTAATTCTATCATATTTACACCTAGACCTAGGTCGATAGAGGGAAGAGATGTTAAACCGAAAAGGCTAGCCATAACCTGTGGTTCAAATGGGAGGAAGATCAGATCCTCACTCTCTAAGAGTTTCATAATTCCCGGTGTGGTTTTAGTGGACACTCCTTCCACAAATATTGATTTACCCTTCTTTTTTTTTTGACACCTCAAATTTTTTTGGGTCAATGACTTCAACCTTTGGAACATCTACGGTGATCGGGACTAACACATTTGTTGGAGGTGGTCTTTTTAATTGATTCACATGAATTTCATACTCTGTATGGACTCTTTTCTTCTTCTTGAGGTTTTCTAAGTGTATATAAAAGGGTTTAGGATCCCCTTGAGTGATTAAGACCTTCCCCAAATGAAGGAATATAATTTCCTCGAACATGATAGAAGGGATAGCCTTCATTTGATGAATCCAGGGTCTCTAGAGGATCATGTTATAACTTGTTTCCCTGTCGATAATGTAAAACTCCATCAAGATGGTTTTTGGACCAAGCGTGACTGGAAGAACTATGGTTCCAATTGAGGTCTCTTTAAGGCTGTCATACCCACCTTATACGTTTCTTGTAGAGGAGCAATTTGTCTCTCCATATCCCAACTTTTGAAAGAAAGAGAAGGGAACCACATTTACATCAGCCTCATCATAAATCATGGCTCTCTTAATGCAATTTTTATAAACCTAGGCTTGTAAAAATAAGGTAGGATCACCTCTTCAAGTAATTTTAGCATCAGATGTCATCTTGTCTATATCGAAAACAAACCCAGTATCCCTATCATTTTTTCCCAGAGGATGTATGTCAAAGTCAATATGATTTATTTGAGTGGTAGGAGGTTGTGTAACATGGATTAGATGAACAAGACCTAGTACATTGAGCAACACAGAGCGATGTGCAGGTGAATTCTTTAGCAAATCTAGAAATGTAATGTGAGAAAAGGTCTTGTTCAAATCCGATATTAAATCATAGGATCCTACTAGTTTTGTGATTATAGCAACATCATCCTATGGGAAGGAAAGAGTAGGTAGGGGTTATCAAGCATACGTCTTCATTTGGGTTGTTGCATTAATTTCACGCTCAACCTCTAGCTCAACTAATCCCAAGATTTTTGTGTTATCATTTGAACCAAGGTTAGGAGCAACTTGAGATTTATTTGAATTTGAGGCTTTGTGATCATTGTTTCCTATATGAATTCCTTTGTTTGTGTTTTTTGAATTCACTTCGAAATTTTCAGGATGTGTAGGGAGAGTATCTTGAAATATGTTCATATTAGTGTTCTGAGGAGCTACAGGTCCTGTATAGTAAGATTGCAAGTTTGTTTTAGTATTTTCTAGGAACATGTCTACAAAGAGTTGTCTTTGGTTTTCAGGAAGTCTTTGTAGAAACTTGTTGCAATCACGGCAAGTCATATCATCATGACCCTGAACCTTATGGAAACCACAATATAGGTTAGGGTCGTAATCTCTTGGTCTTTGATAAGTGTCTTGTTGTTATTGATTATAATCTCAATTTTAGTTTTGAAATTGATTTTTATAACCATGATTCATGGCCCCTTATCCAGAGTTTTGATATTGGTTTGTGCCTTGGGTTTGATTTTATTTTTGTAGTGGATGATTTACAATGACTGTGTTGATAGAAGACACAGTACAAGGGATTATTTTATTTCCCAAGTTGTTGTTGTTATTAGTGTTTCCGTTTTCTGGAGAACCAATATTCTTGACTTGATTAGTAGCACCATTCGTCGTAGCACCATGATTGCGATTCACACCCTTAGGTCCTTGGTTTTTAGCACCATTTTTTTATAATTTGCATTATTTTGATTTGGAGTTACTAATTTCCCATTGGGACCATAGGTCTTACACCCACTGTCTATTAAGGCTTGGTCAATCCAAAGCACTCCTTCCAATACTTCCTCATAATTACATAAAGGAAACTTTTGGACCTCTTCCTTAGTCTCTCTATTGAGCGAGTGAAGGAAAATATCGTAAAGTTCCATTTGGTCCATGTTGGGCACACTTACAGAGGTTAGAGAACTTGACACTACCTCTAGATGAAATGCATGGAAGATTCATCTTGCTCCTATCTAATATGAAGGAACTCCCTAATCCTTGTACACAACAACTTGTTCATGTCAAATTCCTTGATGAACTTAGAAACAAGTTGTTTAAAGGACTGTATTGAAATTTATGGAATACGATAATACCAATCCATTGTGATTCCTTCGAGAGTCTTTGGAAAGATCTTAGGCACTACAGCATCCCAAGGAAGCAAATCCCTTATAGCAGTAGAGTAGGCCTTGGTATGAGCATCTGGGTCTCCTTCTCCCTTAAATTTTGGAAGATCTGGCAATGGGTGTGGAAGTATAACACCACGTATGGTTAAGTCAAGAGGCTCCTTTAAGTACTCAGCATATATACCCATTGCGTAAGATTTCACCACTGAATATCCTTTATGAGGAGGTGGAGGAGGAGGATTTAGATAAGATGCATTATAAGCATTGATGATAATGTATGGAGTCCCTTGATATGGCATGTAGGGAGCGGTAATGATATATGGGTCCATCTAGGGAGTTTTTGAATATATATATATATATATATATATATATATATATATATATATATTATTCATGTAACGTGGGATAGTACCAGAATATGGACTAATGGGCATAAAACTAGGGAATGTCACATTGCTTGTTATGGAGGCATTCGAGAATGCACTTATGACCATCCATTGCATTGGATAAGCTTGAGAAGGATGAGGACCCATCCCTAGTGTGTCTGACCCTGTGAGAAGATCACCTAGATTTGAATGATCCAGATAACCTTGTTTTACATTATATTGGGTTGGTTTCTCATTAGAAGGGATGTATCCTCTATTGTCAACTAGATACCTTATGTTATGCCCTACTGCATGTGTTGGTTGTGAAGTTTGGGCACTTTCTAGTTCTCTAATACTCCCCACTAAAGTAGAAATGATATCGTTGGGAGAGGATTGAGTCCCAAGTTGGGGTGCCTGAGGCGTAGGGTTTGATTGAGTGGGCTCATGATACCCCATCATAAATTTTTTAGTGTTATAATTCTTTTCTTCCTTGGAAGTAAGAATCTTTGGATAGGTATTCGAAATCTTAGAGGTTGAAGCCTTCATTATATCCAAAGACTCATATATCTAACAAAGAATATTAGCTATTCATGCAAATAGATCGTCCTTTATTGATTGCATGGAAATGTGAGGTCTTGACAAGACCCTAGGGTAAGAACCAGTTCCATTTGTGATAAAAATTTGGTTTACATTGTGTTGACTATATTACATGTCTAATGGTTGATCAACCTCCTCCATCCTTACATAGCTAAGAGGGGTTTGAAGAGTAACTAGGTGAGGTTTGAACGTTGCTTATGTAATTGTCACTCTACCTTGAAAGAGAAGTGGATTGTTGTGGTTACACATTGGTGTAATATCAATCAGAGCCAAATGGCCCACCAAACTGTCTTCCAGACATATTTTAAAAGATATAAAATACCTACCAAAATAGGGGAAGAAATGGAAAGATGAGGTAATATCAATGAAAGAAAGGAAACAGGAAGGAATTAATCTTTCACGTTGGATTCAGCAATTTGTATGGATGAAAATGAACACGTGACCTTCAATCACATGTAACCCCCCGAGGTCATGCTAGAGCAGCCAATGTTTCAATGTGTGTGGATAACTATAGGAGGATCAGTGACTAAGATCTAGTAGTGCGATCTCCTAGTAGCCGAGTTGACAAAGGGGAGATTTAGAGGCTATGAACAGGTAGTGTAAATTCCCGATGGTTTATTTTCCTAACATGGATCTAAGTATTGATCTAGTTTGAAGTGTCCATGTAAACTGAATGACATTAACAATCTATACTACTGCTAAAAGGAAACTAATCTAAACAAGTCACAAAACTAAAATATTACAATCACAAACAACAATTTGCTTTTATTCTAAATAATCAAATCTACTTCTACACTAAAACTAAACAAGAGAGATAACCCAGTGTGGTTATTCACCTATGCTAAGTGTATGGAAACTAAAATAACTTAAAACAATAACTTTTCCAAATGATCTATGATGTGTAGACAACCTCCTATAGATATTATCTCCTTCAAATCCACAGGGATGTGTAGAAGAGGATCTGTCACCAAGGATTGCTATGAAATATTCAAACCCTCTTGGAAATTAACTAACTACTTGCAAATGAAAAGAAACTGGTTTCTACTCTATTTGATATGATGTAATGATAATAAATTATAAGAATGAAGGAAATCAAACAAAAAATACAACCTCAAATTCACAGAAAAAAAGTAAATCCATCTTTGTAGTAGTTTTTCCCCTCAGTTTTTCCTTTCTTTGAGTTTTCACATGATTCGAAGGGATTGGGAATGCAAGAATAGCAGTAGGAGGGTAGCACTTGAGTAATGGTAGCTTGATGGAAGTCTGAATGAAATGCAGGTAGAAGAGAGATAACACAAGAGATCATAGCTTGGCTATGCAATTCCTAGCAAGATTATACCAGCAATACAATGCAAGACACACAAAATTCTCAGACCCTTTGCTTGAATACAAGCATGGAATATATAGGAATTAAGTATGGGATGTGCCTTCATGCACAAGGCAAGAAGAGGAAGTTAAAACTAATTAAATCTATTTAAAAATAGAAGAGGGAAGGAATACCATGTAAACAAGACTATTTTTAGGCAATTTGGTTCACAAACGCACCCTAAAAGTTGAGTTAAGTGAAGAGTTCTGAAAAAATCATTCAAGATCACTACCCTAAGTAGGGAGGCGGTCCTAGGACCGCCATCCAAGCCTGGGAGGTGCTCCTGTCACTAAAGCAAAATAATTCACAGAAATGAGAGGGAAGCTGGAAGAAAGCATGGAAAGGCTAAGTAAGGATGTCTAGGCTAGAAATATACACTGCAAATGGGTTTTGCATCTTGAACACCTTCATGAAAGGATTTTGAATCATCATTGGATACCTTTGTAACCATTTTCCAACACTGTAGCACATGTAATTTTGGGTGCGTATAGTTCCCTTAAAATGTCTATTGTTATCCCATTTGAGGACTCAAAAATTTATTCCTTGTAGCTTTAAGACCATAATCTTCCTCTCTTTGTTACCACCCAGATCAATGACACTCTTTTCAAAAGATAAATGATCTATAATATCACTGTCATCAACATAATATCATATCATGCCTTTCAATAACTTCACTTACCCAACACCATAGTCACTCAATCACCTACCTTATACGTTCCTTTAAAAAAACCATTTCCCCCACATATTACATGGTAATTTTACCTATCAAAATAGGCAATAAAATCCTTCATGAGATTTTCTATCTTATGGAAGGAGAGTTCCAGTATAATAAGCTACTAGGTCATCCTTGGATACGTATTATGTGTTGTATCCCATCAACACCACATATATGTCTAAAAAATGAACATGGTGGTAAAACCTTCATGATCCCCATTGAACCTAATCCCTTTTAAGCTTATCACATGATCTACCGAACTAATAATGTATTACTTCCATTATAATACTATATTTCTTGAGATGAAGATTTAATGAGCTATTTCATCCCCTTATCCAAACTACTAGACGATAAATCCTTCAAAGACGTCATGAAATGTTTTTCACTGAGGGATTATCTCCTTATAAATATTGATGCACTCCATATGCCTAAAACATATGAGAGACCTGAAAAATAACCACTTTATGAGCCAAACATAGGAAATACTATTTCTTTTGGCCCCACTTCCTCCAAACATAGTTGGTGTATGAAGGCATTGACCACCCTTCATCTCATCTCGATGATAAATCATACGCAAAATAATTTTCCTCAAACTTTTCGTTCTTGGATAAACCTCATTTTTCCCATACGTACCTCCATCGTTATGCATAGAGAGGATTTGGTCTGGTTTGATATGAGAATAGTACACATAAATTATCCTTTGAATACCTGAGAAAAAATCAAGACAAACACGATCTTGAGTTTAAATTATCTTCTTCTTATATATCACCATCAATATAAGAATCACAGTCACACTCATCATCATCACCAGACCCATCTTCTGACATTGATGACACCTTATTTTTTCTTCCTCACTTGGACCACTAACTTATCGAGATAATGACAAAAATTAAATTCTTCCCCTAACGTTATTATATATAATACAGAAATACTCCCCTACTATTAACATTATTGATTTCATTGATGACAACATTATCCTAAATTACATGGGAACTGAGGACAACCATATATAGGAAACCCTTCCTCCCGAAACACCTAGACTTATTAATGAATAGACTATCAATGTTAATATCAACACACCTCAAGACCTAAACATTGTCAAAATCAGCCAATATTTAGACTCACGTGAACTCCAACAATTCACTTATTTATTATCTATACACAGTTAAACCTTCGCATGGTCCTATAATGTCATGCTTCATGTAGACCCTAACATCATTATCCACAACATTATTACCATCTTAGGCGATACAAATGTGAAGAAAAAACTTTTTAGGATACATCCTCATGTCACATTACAAGTCAAAAAATAATTTCAACATCTTATAGCCAACTTCATCCTACCTATTGATTATCCACAATTATTTTCTAACATCATACCTATCGTTAAATACACTAGAAATAGTGCATTTACATGGATTTATAAGACTTGAACCTTACCTTCCCCAAAGACTATTTTCCTCTACCCAACATCAATCAGGGCATTAATTCGGCAGTGGGTCAAAATATGTTGTCTCTTATGGATGGTTTCTCTAGCTACAATCAAATCATTATCGCATCATATGATCAACAAAATAAATCATTCACTACCTTATGGAGAACCTTCTATTATAGAGTAATGCCCTTTGGCTTAAAAAATACAGGAGGTACTTATCGATGCACCATCACCTACATCTTTCATGATCTCATCCATAAAACCATAGAAGATTGTTTCAATTATCTCTTAGGTAAGTCCAAACGTCAAAGAGACCATCTAGCTATTTTGGATGTGATTTTGCAATTCTATTATAATTATTTTTTTGTATTAATCCTACTAAGTGCATTTTTGGATTTCTCACACAAAAAATCCTTGGATTTATAGTTTCTATTAGCTTAATTGAATTTAATCCCCCAAAATTCAAATCCATTATCAAAAATCTTCCATTGTTTAATCTCAAACAGCTTCGTAACCTTCAAGGAAAGATTAATCCATTCATCTCTCAATTATTTGATTGATGTCAACCTTTCCATCACCTTCTGAGAAAATACATCCACTTCAAGTGGGATGATAATTTTTAATAGGCCTTACACACCCTCAAACAATACCATTTATCACCTCCAGTGCTTAAAACTCCACGTGAGGGGGAGTCATTATATCTTTATATATCCGTAAGAGACCATGTCTTGGGGGCCATGTTGGCACATCAATATGAACATGGAAATGAATAAGTTGTCTATTACATAAGACTCATCCTTCATGAGTATGAAACCTGTTATTTTGAAGTTTAAACTTTGTGTTGTTCCTTGTACTTCAAAACTTCTAAAATCCATAACTATCTCCTCAATCACAAAACTTATGTCATCACAAACTTTAAACCTCTAAAATCCATGTATTTTAGGCTATATCACAATGATTCTACTAATAAATGTCTCATGTTCATGACTTAATTAGAACTCGGATTTATCTATCAGAAATCCATTAAGGGTTAGGTCATCGCCGATTAATTTGTTAAATCTACCCTTCTGTCTAATCAACTACATTGCAAACACTTCCCTGATGAATCTATCAACACTTTCCACCACAAAAATACTCCTCATAAAATGGCATTTTTGTTCAATGGGTCCAAATGTAGACAAGGGGAGGTGTCGGAATAGTCATAATACCCCCTTTAGACACTCTTATTCCGGTATCCTTCAAATCAAAATTTGAATGTAATAATAACATGACATAATATGAGGCCCTCATCAAAGGACTTCAAACTAATGCCTTTCTCAGTTTTCAAATATTTTAAATTGATGAAGACTCCTAATTCATCATCAACCAAATAAAAGACATCTACCATTTTAAAAATGAGGTCCTAAAAAAATACAAAACCATTATCAAATACTTACTATAACTCTTTGACCATTACAAAATCCAAACTAACCCTTGATAATCTAACAAATTTGTAGACACAATGTCTTCGCTTACCTCCCTCATCCCTTTATCACCATATTATTCTAATATCTTATTGGTCATATAAAAACTCGATCAACTATATTATACTATCATTGAATTTCCCACCATTAATCATATAGAAGATAATTTATTTCATGCCTAGTATATGCAAACATATGATTATCTTTCCACTAGAAAAGTACTAGAAAATCTATCAAGAAATGGAAAAATATATTTTCAACAATGTGCACCTCTCTACATCATACTAAGGGGTATCTTTTATAAAAAAGGATTTGATGGCCTCCTCCTCTGGTGTCTTAAAAATTTGAAGGCTCATCTAGCCATCTGACAGAATATATGGTGGACACTTCAATGGTTTGGTTATTACTAAATGCATCTTACACATTGTCCTATCTTAACTAAGATTATTGTGACTACATCAAGAAATGTGTCAAATGTTAACAACATTCCAATCTCACACATATCCCTAGCCACACTCTTCAACCCACTCAAGATTTGTGCCCTTTTTCATAATGGGGGATTGACCTTATTTTTCTATCAACCCTCATTCAACACAAAGATACAATTCCATCATCAAAGAGAATGAATATTTCACTAAGTGGGTGGAATAAATCCCCCTTATCTCTATTAAAGGAGAGAAATCATCTTATTCATTAATCATCATATTATCTATCACTTTGGTATACCACATAAAATCATCACAGATAATGTCAAGTCCTTCAAGAAAAAGAAATTTCATAAACTATGTGACACTTACAACATAAACCTTAGCTTTTGCTCACCTTAATCTCCACAAGCTAATGGTAAAGCCTAAGGATCCAAAAAAACACTCAACAAAATCCTCATGAAACTTGTTAACCAATTTGGTATAAATTGGCATCTTCAATTACCATTTCCATCATGGGAATATCTGATCCGAAAATAATCAGATTATTATGACCTGATCTTGGACCCTTATAGGCTTCGATTATTTTCTGATAATTTACTCCTTTTAAGTAATCAATTTAAAATAATGCAAGACAATAACAACAATTGCACACAGATTGATTACGGAGTTTGGCAATTGCCTACGTCTCCAGGTTCGTGATCGAACCGTTCCACTAGTCAAAACTTGTAAGTTACAATAGTACTTTCACAAGAAAACCTAATGGAATTTTACTTGCCTACTAGTACACCAAACCTTTGGATGACAAGGGTGAAAAATAGCACCCGACTTCCACCTTCTTGATGCACAATCTCCTTCAGCTGTGATCGGCCTTCCTGACGCAAACAATGCGAAGCTAGCACTCCTGTCGACAATCCAGGATTTGCAAGTAATTGGTGTGGCTCAATGGGCCTATTGGGTAGTTTACATTTCACCCCCAATCACAAATATTCCATCTAATATTGCCTAAAATAATAGGCCAATAGACAATACCTGTCGACATATCCCATAAATAATCTTAACAAATAATAAGCTCGGGATCAGTGTCTCCATTGCACCGGTGTGTAAATGTGTGTCCACAACAAGATTAACAAATAATAAGCTCGTGTTGTGTAATGTGTGTCACCAGTGTGTCCACAACAAGCTTAACAAATAATAAGCTCGTGTTGTGTCCATTACCATGCACTAGGTACCCTATTTATACATTTTTAGGGTCCTAAAAAATATGCATTTAATATCATCCATAGGCTAATATTAAACCTAAGCCTTACCCAAACATAGAAAAATGGGATTAAATCCCTATGTGGGTGGATTACACGTTTTAATGGGATTAAATATTCCCATTTTAGCCGATTTAATATTTTAATAAGGGATAAATATCCCATAATAGCGGCTAGGCATTTGTTTAAGGGATAAATATCCCATTTGGCGCGGCATTGGTTAAAGTCCCACATTTTGGGTGGTCTTTATATTTGGGTAAGGTTTTATTAAACCTTACCTACTCCACTCTTCATGTGGGACAGTCCACGCATGGGCCCCCTTACCACCGCTTCATTTCCTCCTCTCCACATGGCAAGGCTTAATGCCTCCCAAACAACCGCTTTACCACCTTCCACGTGGTCAAAGCATTTGCATTTGATTTGGTGGTTCATACTAATGTATACACATTAATATATATATGTGGCTTTTGGAAAGTGGAATGGTTCGATCACGAACCCAGAGACGTAGGCAATTGTCGAACTCCGTAATCAATCTGTGTGCAATTGTCGTTATTGTCTTGCATTATTTTAAATTGATTACTTAAAAGGAGTAAATTATTGGCAAATAATCGAAGCCTATAAGGGTCTGAGATCAGGTCGTAATAATCTGATTATTTTCGAATCAAGTTTGGTATCAGAGCTGGTTTTACAGAAATGGATCTATACCTTTTCTTCCAACCGTCGGTTATGCTGGCATTATCGGGCACCATGGTTCAAGTAATGATCACTCGACATCGAGAACATGATCGTCAGATTGTGGAATTACAAACCCACCTGACTACTGTTCGAGAGCATCGATGCAAACAATGTGCTCAGAACTTCATTATGTGTAGAGGCATTGTGACCGTGCAACAGAATGGTAGCTGAATCACCGTTGGCTTTGACGTTGGGTCGGAACTTCATTCTGTGTAGAGGAATTATGACCGTGCAGCAGAATGGTACCTGATATTAGTATGTCAATAAGAGGATCTTTCAAAGGATTAGCTCGGAACGTCATTCGGTGTCAAGGCATTGCGACCACACATACGAATGGTAGCTGATCAACAGACTTAGCATCATGCATTGGAGGCTCGAAGTCTTGAAAAAGGCTTAGCATCATGCATCAGAGGCGTTGAGGTCTGTAACAGACTTAACATCATGCATTGGAGGCTTGAAGTCTTGAAAGAGGCTTAGCATCATGCATCGGAGGCGTTGAGTTCTACAGAGACTTAGCATCATACATCGGAGGCTCGAGGTCTTGAAAAAGGCTTAGCATCATGTATCGGAGGTGTTGAGGTCTACAGAGACTTAGCATCATGCATCGGAGGCTCGAGGTCTTGAAAGAGGCTTAGCATCATGCATCAAAGGTGTTGAGGTCTGTAAAGGGACAAGGGCATTGCCCATCATTGACATCGGATCAATCAAAGCTCTACGTAACATGGAGTTCCTTCAAACCAGTTCAGATTCTACGGAATCAACTCGGAGCCAGGAGCTGTGTTATAGAGTAAAAGAAGATCCTTGTTGTCATATATCAAGAAGCTTAGCACCGCACAGAAGGAGCATTGAGGTTTCACTCAGAAACTTAGCACCAAAAAGCGGAGGCGTAGAGGTCTTCTTCGGATATCAAAGTGGCGCAGCGGAAGCATCGTGGACCCATAACCCACAAGTCCCAGGATCAGAGTAGAGTTTTCGAAGTGAGAAGGTTGGAGGAGAAGACCCAAGGGTCTACTACAGTAGCACTTCCGAGGTGGTAGCAAAGTTCTTCAGATTTAGGACAATATGGAAGCTTTTTGGGACAAAAAGCTTTTCTCATTGGGGAGGTGTGATTAGGGGATCATTTTTAAAAGTTCCCTAAACATCTCTAAATGGTGTCAGTACAAAAGATCATCTCGAGAGCTTTCCAACGACTGTGAGAACGTGACAAACGGACATCGGGAGCTCTAGATATGTTCGGTAAAAGTTTGGTCAATGGGAAAGTCAACTCTATTCAAATGGTCAATATTTGGACCAATCGCACTATGACACGTGGCTTGCCAACACTCATCAAATTCACTCGATTTGTCTATCGGGAGATGACAAGTGGACTACAAGATTATTTCTATTCCACATTGTAGGGGTCGAAATAATATTATTTTGGTAAGGCCATTTTCCAAATGCCACATACATACATATATATATATATATATATATTAATGTGTATACATTAATATTAAAATGCTACATAGCCGCCAAATGCATATGACTTGACCACGTTGCAAGGTGGTGAAGCGGTTGTTAGGGGCTAGACCCATGCGTGGACATCCACATGGCAAACAAGGTGGTAGGGGGCGACTATGCTCCAACGTGGTCATTGACCACTTCATTGGCGCGTGGAAAGGCTTAAATAAAGCCTAAGCTTTTATTCCCCAATCCTTATGGGATTTTAACCCATTTAAAACTGTATGCCGCACCAAACATGGGATGTTAACCCATTTAACATGTAATCCACGCCAAACTTGGGATTTAATCCCATTAAAATATTCAATCGGCTAAAATGGGAATATTTAAACCCATTAAAACATGTAATCCACCCACATATGGATTTAATCCCATTTTTCTATGTTCGGGTAAGGCTTAGGTTTAATATTAGCCTATGGATGATATTAAATGCATATTTTTAGGACCCTAAAAATGTATAAATAGGGTACCTAGTGCATGGTAAAGGACACACAAACTCAAAGAGAAGCTCATTCCTAGAGCGCTGGAGGCGAAGTCCGAGCCAAGAGGAAAATGAGAAATTGTTGTGTGAAGACCTAAATTATTTAGGCATTGTATATTTTTATATTATTGACCTATTATTTGTTAGGTAATAATAAATGAAATATTTGTGGCTAGGAGTTATTCAAACTACCTAGTCGGCCCATAGCGCCACACCAATTACTTGTAAATCCTAGATTGTCGGGACCAGAGTGCTAGCTTCGTATTTTTTTGTGTCGGGAACGCCGATCATAGCCGAAGAAGATTGTACGCCAGGAAGGTGGAAGTCGGGTGCTATTTATCACCCTTGTCGTCCGAAGAACTAGTGTACTGATAGGCAAGTAAAATTCCATTAGGTTTTCTTGTGAAAGTACTATTGTAACTTATAAGTTTTGACTAGTGGAACGGTTCGATCACGAATCCGGAGACGTAGGCAATTACCGAACTCCGTAATCAATTTGTGTGCAATTTTCATTATTGTCTTGCATTATTTTAAATTGATTACTTAAAAGGAGTAAATTATCAGCAAATAATTGAAGCCTATAAGGGTCTGAGATCAGGTCGTAATAATCTAATTATTTTCGGATCAATATCAAAATAGCTTTCAAACTCCTATGGGCACTATTTCCTTCTTCTTAGTATACGAAATCAAATTCATTCTCCCTCTCTAAGTTAAAATCCCATACCTATGCATTTATCTCAAAGAATTCTTCCCTGATGAATAATATCATCAAGAATGTCTATCACAACTTGAACTATTAGATAAATTTCATGTAACCACCCTTCAACATATCAACATCTATGAAGAAAAAATCATACAAGCCTATAAAAAACATTTTAGACAATGTGACTTTAATGTTGGAGATCTTGTTCTCAAATAAAACCAATATGTAACTAACATGGAAATTAGAAAACGTGGAATTTTATATCTAAACTAGCTTGGAAAATATATTATCACTCATAAATACGGTATGGGGCTTATCATTTAGTCTCCCATGATGGTAAACCTAAAAAGGGAGCTTATTAACACCCTACACTTGCGGTCGTTAAACTGTTAAAATATCAACTCATCAGACCTTAGTCAAATTATGATCCCCATACATTATCCCCCACATTCTATCACTCTCATAATGATTTCAAATTATGTGGTCTTACGTAATCATAAAATTCATGACCCTTAATATGGGCACCATGACTCTGCTCATAAGACATTCCAAAGAAAGGAAAAGTAACCTGCTCATGATAAGGGAATCACACAATCATTACTCTCACCATACCCATATCTAATCATATTTAACAACATGATAAGGACATAAGTATAGCTTGCATGCTTATTTATCCCTTTCTAAAGTTGTTTCTCAGGCTCTCCCTCAACTCAAAAATTAAAATATTTATGGGATGGGTAATATCAAAATATAGACCAATCCCTTGAAGGAAGGCTATCAAAAAGAAAATCATGACAAATAAAACTATAGACCACTCCCTTAAACGATAACAACCATAAGAGTCAATAATTCAATAAAACCATAGACCACTCCCTCAAAGGATGGCTATCCAAAAATACACAATAAGGAATTCTCGTATCAATCAGTCCTCATATCACAAAAAGGGCTTTGTGCATTGATCAACCCTCATATTAAAAAAATAACCATCCTAAGAAAACTTCCCACATTAATCATCTTTCCTGTAACAATGTAATCTTCCCACATCAATCGACTTATGCAATATAATAAAGTATGGGGTAAAAACCTTGGAACTACCATGAAAAACCCGTTTCTCCATGTTTGCTACACACAAACCTTTCATGTGTCAATAAAAGGATACATGCAACTATCCCACATCTATCAATGGTCCTAGTATGACTAACCATTGTGAGTCATATATTAATATTAATTACAAGGCCACATGTGTGGTATCATACATATAAATTAGCAACCATCATACACTATATGTGTTCCACATTAGATCTTATCCATCATTAATCAAACAACAAGATAATCATCTGTTGCAATCACATATAATATCATTAGATCCACAACTTATATTTCTAATTTAAAAAAACATATCCATAATACATCAGATCAAAAATATAATTGAAATCATTAACTAAAACATCATCATCAACTACATCTATCACATTAAAATCATTATAAAAACTCAAAATATAACTCAAACATCAAAATCATGTGTGTGTGTGTATTAAAAGTTTTTATACATCATTAATGGATTAAAATACCCTCACATATAGAAAATATATCAATATTTCATCAACAAGGGCTTCAAATGAGCCTCATACATAAAAAGTATATACATCAAAATCTATCTACAAATCTACCCAATGAACGGAATGTCTTTCAATCAGACACTCCCTTGGGAACTTCTCCCTTGTTCATCGTCTGAGCCTCTGGCTGGTCCCTCACCCAGACCACTAGGTGGTTGATCCATGCTCATGGTTCTACCTAAAGGAAACTGTTGTCATTAAGCCAAAGATACATAATATTGAGGCTCATCAAGAAGCCTCTGCTTGACTGTGTACTCATAATATTGAATATCATAACACATGGCCTGACATTTTTCCAAACTCACATCACCAAGTGGCCCCATCAAATCACTAATTTTAGCTTTATCCATTTGTATCTCAGCCCCTGAGATCAATGGGTCTATCACTCTAAAGGAATCTCTTTATATATATATATATATATATATATATATATATATATATATATATATATATATATATATATATATGTATGTATGTATGTATGTATGTATGTATGTATGTATGTATGTATGTATGTATGTATGTATGTATGTATGTATGTATGTATGTATGTATGTATGTATGTATGTATGTATATATGTATATATATCTATATATATATATATATATATGTATGTATGTATGTATGTATGTGTATATATATATATGTATGTATATATATATGTGTGTGTGTATATGTGTGTGTGTGTGTGTGTGTGTGTGTGTGTGTGTGTGTGTGTGTGTGTGTGTGTGTGTGTGTATGTATGTATGTATATATTAACCCAGGCTTGTGTGAGTTATTCATGTATATTATTGATCTTCTAGCTCAACCCATCTCTCTCCCTAGTCACAGTATCCCTCTCATATATTATTGTGGCCCATTTGGCTAACAATGCAGCCTTCTCAGCCTCTAAATGTGTTATAGTAGCATCCAATAAAGCCACCTTATCATCCTCATCCCATCCCTTAGAACCACCCTTTGGTGTAGCCACTACATGGGATTGCACCTACCTCTCAAAACCACCTAGCTACCCATTCCACCATGTAGTATAGGCTATGTCACTCTATCATCATCATTCCCTGCCACTACTCTGTGCACATCCACTCTCACCCCTACCACCTCCTCATTTTCCATATTAAATACCTCCTGAACAGTTGGAAGTGATACATATAACTCATCATCATCTCTCCTAAAGGATACTACTGTCTCTAGAAAATCCTAAATCAATCTAAACTCTTGACTAACACAGAAGAATATTATTAGCTCCCACCGGTCCTCCCTCTAACCCCGCACCCGCCTATATTTTTGTAGTTCCCTCAACTCCCCCTGTACATCTGGCCATACTGGAAAACCTTTGTAAGGCCTCCAAATAATGTCTCTACACTATAAGCTAACTAGGAGTTTCCTGTAATAATCCTCATCTTTAAGAAGCGTCATGGCTACATGATCTACTCACCACCTCATAAAACCCACTAGTTACTTCAACTCAACTTCTCTCATCCATGAAACTCCCCTCATCTAAGACACTAAAATGTGCTCATAAGCCAAACACTCTAATAAGAATGATACATCCACTCCAAATATGTATTTAGTACTCCAAGACCACAACTCCCTGTAAACATGTGCCAACAAAGTAGGAGCCCGAGAAAAATTTGTCCCATAGATCATCATATCAGTTATAACTCCAGTAAACATCCATGAAAATATGCCTTTGGATGAATCTGATAAGAAGTAGAAGTTAATTCATGTCATCTTCATCATAACTAGGGCCTGACCCACCTCGTCGTCATTATATAATGATTTATATAACAAAAAACTCCATAAATACAAACCGCATCATCTAAATCATCGCCATACAATCTTTGCATTGCAACCACCCTACATGCCTCATTAATCACATATACATGCTCACCCTATAATGGTGAGAGTAATATCTTGTGTATATCACCTAATGTCATATTGGTGTTAGTGTTTAATAGTGTTGAGCCTTCTATTTACATATTAATGTGATGGGTTGTTGTCAAAATTGAATCTTGGTTGGAAAAAGTTGACCATTTTGCACATTAAGGGACGTTATTTTGACATTTTTTTAGTGCATGTCAAGTGCATACCCGTGAGCATAAGATCATATGTGAAACCCATCTTCTGAAGGCCATAATGTTTTTTCGAACTCTAAATGACTCCATTTTTTTACGTTGGAAAGGTATTGAAGTTAACTATGTAATAAAAACATAAATTTGGGATTTATACTTACAAAAATTATAATTTTTTCTTTTATTTTAAAACTGGTCATTTTCTAACATGTCTAATGTTTTGATTAATGTTGTATTTCCATGCTTTACTTGATTTAGAACAAATAATGTGTATGCTCTTCTCTTGCAACTTTTGGTGATATTGAGAATAAAAAACAACTTTGATCTCTATCTTTTTAACATTGGGATTAAACTTGGAAATTTGATTATTCATTTTTCTTAAGGGAATGAACCTTTTACAAATAATTTTTCAATGGTCCTTTGATTTGAAGTTTTCAATTTCTATATAGTTGGGATAAATTTTTTGTATGTTTTTCTCTTACACCTTAGGGTGATCTTGAGAATCAAAAGATACTTTAGTCTTCATTTTATAACATTTGGTAAATTGGAAACTTAATCTTTTGGTTTAAGGGAATGAACATTTATCAAGATTTTTGTATGGTTCATTGATTGTAAAGATTTTCTTTACTTTTTAGTTGGATTATTTGTTGTGTATGCTATTCTCTTACATCCTTGGATGATCTTGAGAATCAAAATCAGCCTTTAATCCTCTTCTAAATAATGTGATTTCCTTGGAGAACTACTAACACTTGACTGCATGACCTAAAAATGCTTGTCAAAGAAAGGAGGTTGAAACAAAATTAAACTACTAATAAAGTTTTCGTGCAAGTTGCCAAAAGGTGTTCAACAAAACCGCATCTAATTTAAAAATGATTAAAAAAAACACACCACAATCAACACACTGTATTCGCTGGTTTAGATTAGGGTACATCTCATTCGCTTAAAACTAGGACATAACCCCTTTGGCATAAGCCTTAAGCTACAACAATGGGGGTGGTCTTAGGAACCCCAAAGTAGTCCACACAAGAGGGAACCTTGTAGATGAAATGGGAAGTGCTCTGCACAACCTACTTGACTAGTACTACCATTTGTGAGATTTAGTGTCACAAGTCGTCTGTATGGCAACCCTAGTGAGAGTACACGATGGTAAATTTATTTCCCACTATGCTTGAATGGGGTAAAGTAAATCCGAGATACTCCTAAATTAGTCAGTGTAAATTTTTTGGGTAAATTGAGCTCGCTTAAGATGGTCTTGTGACACCTCGTTGAGAGAACCACCTAGGAAGCTATCTTTGACTAGGAGCCCACTTGGACCACATCAAATCCAATTTGAGTTGAGAGATATTGTTCATCACAAAACATGTGAAGCGCTACTTTTTCTTAGTTTTTCACTTGCCCTAAGGTGAGGTGAAACTCTACTGAAGTGAGGCCAATATTTTTCAACCTCAATTGATCTACTTCCTTCACTTTCTATTGACACTTTGTTGATCAAAAGAAGAGTTACTGCCTTTGCATTATCAATTGATTATTTCACCAATTTTTTGTCTTTTTATGCCCATCCATGTTTTTTGTTGGGTTGTTAAACATCTAAAGTGTGTGGAGACATTTTTATATCATTGTTATCCTTTTAGATCTTGATACCCAAGTCAAGATAATCGTCGTAGTTAGGATTGGTTCATCACTTTGATTCTCCTTTGAATGGTTATCTTGTTTATATTGTGTTACAATTTTGGTATTTATGTCTTGTTTCTTGTAAACTTGACCTAAATACCTATATTGTAAGGTTATGCTATATACACTTTAACAATTCCTAGGTATATTATAGCTTTAGTTTGATTTTAATTATTACCTCAATTCTAAAGAGTGTTAAGTGTTACCACTTGTGCGTGTTATATCAATATCATCTTGATATCAATACCTTACTTTCTCACAAATTTTGGTTAACATATCTCGGTGAAATATTGTGTCACTCACAATTGTAACTAACACCCTTTGCAATATAGGTCTGGATTGTATTTGGGATTGCTTCTAGTATACTTTATTTGGAGGTCACATTAACTTCTTGTTATTATTTACACCTTTTTCATTTCTTTGAACTTGACATAAGTAGGGACATTTTGTTAATCATCATACGACACCAACTACCTTTTCAAAGATAAATTTAGGAAGTACTTCATTTGATTATTTGGTTTGAATCTCAACTTTGTGTGATTGATTCTTCCTTGGTTTTTTCATTTAAGAGAAAATTATTGTGTCACTTTGGTTCTTTGACATTCATAACATACCTTAATTTCTAGACATTCCTTCTTTCACTTAGGTTTGATAAAAATATTTGAACACATTCACAGATACTGTAACATTCCCATTTTAAGACTTTAGAAACAAGGGGGAAAAAATTATAATGTTCACTGTTCTAAATATAGAATTATTTAGAACAGACATTCCATGCTAATCAAATTCAATGGATAAACATATGCAGCTGTAATGACTTGGTGATTCACAGATCTATTCATTCCATAACTCGGTAAGCTACCGATCTATTTATGTTATCTTATGTATCAAATACATAGTGTATAATTCACATACTTTTTCATCCTACCCTACATCAGGTATTGAGTGATCTGTTTAAAGAACATATCTGAATATCTGCTACCAATATTCATTTGATATCATGTTGTTTTAAACTTGGTGACATAGGACAATGCAACCAGAAATTTGCGATACTTTGGCCAAATATTTATAACATAATATGTATAACACTATTCCTAGATGGCATACTCATCATATTATAATACATCCTTCACCTCACTCCTCAATTATCATGATTGGTCTTTACTGACTACCGTCAATCCACTTGTTCTAGGTTTAACCCTAGCCCTAGATAGGAACATAACCTATTATAGGAAGATGCTCATAATGGCTTAGGGTAAATGGGCATACTTGGTTAACCTAAATCATCTGGATGTGCCAACGTACCCTAAGCCATTGGAAGCTAATTCATATCCTAAATATTCTCCTATCCAGACCTAGAGAGAAACTAAGTTCCAGGCCGAGTTCCTATTGTGTGTAGATCTAGATGATCAATGTGGTAGGGTGATGCCACATGTCAACTACAACAATGTATTCTCAGGAAGACCCAAGTCTTCTCAAAAGTACAGCTCTGGAGTTGGCATGTGCCAACATCCTAGAGAAACTGCCTCATCAAGATGTACATACCCCGAGGGGATTGTTAATACATTATTAGTCTAAATTATTTCTTGATCACAGCAACCCTTCCTACCCCTAATCCAACACTCAATAAGTTATTTCCTAAATTTTCTTTTATTTAGTCCATGAAGAACTTCGTTATACTTACGGTTGTTTTTAATGTTTGATCACACAGTTAAACTGCCAATTCACCGTAACCAAACAGTGTTATCAAGTTTCATTTAAGAAGTACAATAACTTTTAGATAGGTTCAACGTTCGAGTATATATTCAATTAAAGTATACTTCATACAAAATGAAGTCTAATAAATTGTAATCACATTAACATACCTTTTTGGTTTATATTCAATTAAGAAAGATAAAGATTCTTTATCTACATGTTAAGTGTTAGGGTATATCCTACCAAGTATCCACATTTCTGAATGTATGTTCAACACACATTACATTACCATATAATATATTTTAGATAAGAACATCATATTCTACAGCATAGCAAGCTACATTTTGATTAGGGAAATTGAACTAAATCCATTTATCCAAATTATCAAGGATAACCAATTAATCATATAAATAATATGAAGAATATCAACAAGATAGAAATCCATCTTTTTCATACAAGTACAAGATAATTTACACAACCAATACAAGTAAATTCTCAGCTTTCAATTTATCTTTGTAACTTATACATTTACAAGCCTTACGCACTTTAGGCATACTGCATAACAACCACCTTCATCCTAAATAATACTACTTTTATTTTTCAATACAATCTCAAGAACAAATCAGAATTCTTCACAAGGAATTAGATTTAAATCAGCCAATGCATCTCATAATTTTAGCCTTCTTTTATCACTTACGAAGTCCATCTGCAAAAATTGTTAGCACAGGTCAGTTCAATGAACATAGAATGATATGCACTAAGCCTTAAAACATATTGCATTCCACTAATTTTTCCATTAAAACAACTCTGCTTTAATGGAACAATTAATATATCATACAAACCAATATAAGTAATAACAATCGGAAAATAAGTACATTAACCAATCTAAATTCCCTTCTAAGAGGAGAACAGAATATAATCCACAACATCTACCTTACAAAATTAAATTTTAATTGATCCTATCAATTATCCTTAAGCAAACAACAGATCATATCATCTCATTGTTCCCAATTCTATCATAATAGAATACAACATTTATCTTTTCTTTAAGCCAAAAGAAGGGTTTACAGCATGGTTCTCATTAGGATGATTCATCTAACTCCTAAGCAAAAGAAGAAGAATACCCTTAGAAACTATGCCCAAACACAAAACATCTGAAAACAAAAATAGGTTCATAACATGAATATGACTGCCTCATTTAAAGGACAACTACCTTAAGATATTCATCAGAACAGAATCCCATTTCAATCCAAGAGTGAATATAGAATCAAACAGTCAACCAACTAGTTTACATTTTCTATTCAATAAACCTAATCATCTAATCTCCTTCTACATCAATTCAGTCAAATGATATGTATAAGAAGACTAATCAACATAATAAATCTCCATTTCCTAAGAGAATAATTAACATAAGGTTTCAATCAAATGAACTTAACCAAACATCCTAGAAAAGGAACTTTTCATAATATGATTCAATCCTTAAATCATCTCATTACACTTAATAACAAATTTCCCTTTCTAATCCAAATAATAAGCTCATACACCAACTCCCAGAATAGAGAACAAAGCCAACTCAATGTAAGAAGAAAAAGTATTGCAATCTCCCTGACATTCTTTACCATAATAAAGCATGAGTTCATTTTTCAAATCAGAACAACATAGCAGTAAAGTTCAGAAACAACACACTATCCCTAAGGAATCACAATTTCCTTAACCTTTTAAAAGACTCAGGTATTCACTTAATAGACCCAATAAGAGGTGTAAAAACCTGAATATAGAACTAACTCTGAATTACCCATGAGCTCAGCCAAGACAGAAACTATATTACAATAATTTCAACCTCTTATTATAAGAGCAAAGAGATTAGGGTTCCAAGAAGAACAATAAACCAACAAGATATTTTAGTCAAGATCTCGAAGAGATTACCCAACAACCCAATTAAACCACTCTTCCAGTTTCTCTTTAAGCAAGTAGTTTGATTCAAAACAGTTATGAGCTTAAACCATAAAAGCAAGTAAAACCCCAATTCAATACCAAAACCAAATCAAACATGTCTATAATACGACTAGTTCAGAACTCAAAAATACAAAATCTGAGCACAATATTGAACACAAACTTCTCACAAATGTTCAGGACCACTCAAGAGAATATTTATAGGTTTAAGGCAACAACATGTTCCCATTCCATTTTATATCTTAAACAAAGAAAACCCAAAAAAAAGATACTAGAAAAGAACCAACACCTTGTTGTAGTTATGAACTCCACACACTAAGTAACAAATTAAATGTACAATGTCGAATCACAAAATATCCTACATGAGTTCAGATATACACCAGTATCTTAATACGAGGTAGTATATAATACAAATACCTATTAATAGTTTAGAATAGTATAGGGATTCCATTATCTATTTACATCTTATAAAAAGCCCTATTTCCAACTCCAATGAAACACAAGTTTCTCACCAAAGTTTGAAACCATACAAGTAATAAAAGAAGAGTGTTGTATACATTATGAACTCCCATTAACAATCCCGAATAATACAAGAATAAACATGAGTACAGAGCTACATACAGACTTCAAACAACAATCCAGCATTAACCAAGCTTCCAAACACAGTTCAGAGTAACAAGAACCTCTAACAAAAACTCATATCAAATACTAATCATTGAATCAAGCTCAATTAAACACGAACTTGAAGACAGAATTAAACAAACATGAGCTCAAACACAAGTTTAAGTACAAGCTAAAATATAAGCTCAAGCTCAACAAACATGAGCTCCTAAAGAAAGATTAGACGTAACTCAAGGTTCCCAAAAACTCAAAGCCAAGTAACCAGCAACGAACATCAATCATAGCCTCAACATTTCCAATACCAATTCAAGAAATGACATGTAGAGCCATAGAAATAAGTTTCTCATACGTGCTTAGCTATTTAAACCTTACAAAGAAATTTTCCAGGACATACACTAATTTTTTGCCAAGGATTCAAACCCAAATTTACCAGAGATTACAAAACCCAGTAAGAAAATAACTAGGTAAAACATGCAAGCCAAGAATCTCAAAAGAGCAAAGTCATTTTAATGAAATTTTTAGAAGAAAGCAATAGATCTTCATGGTTAGAGCCTATCATGCTTGATAGTGCTTCTGCGAAATCGAAGGAGACTTCCAAACAAGCTTCCAACTCCTTTTATCCTCCATAAAAGATCAACCAACCAACAACTTTCCTTAGAATTCCTCAAATACCTTCCCATGATCAAAAATAGACTAGGTGAGTTAAAAATAGAACATAAGTGTAAGTCAAGCTACTAGTTTAAAGAACCAGTTTGCTCCATGCAGAGACAAATCTGAAAAGCATGTAAGAACCAACAACCTCCCACAAATCCGCCTTCCAAGTTTCATAGACGGTTTGTGAAAAAAAATTGAGACCGATAAATTTCATTAATTCCAATTTTCCTTCTTATCTTTCCTTTCCACTACCTCCCAATTCTAGCGAATGCTAATTCACATTTAACATGAAATTCCATCTTTAGATAAACTTCCACATAATCCTCTACCAAGTCAACTAGCCCCT
Source organism: Taxus chinensis (assembly GCA_019776745.2). Classification (NCBI taxonomy): domain Eukaryota; kingdom Viridiplantae; phylum Streptophyta; class Pinopsida; order Cupressales; family Taxaceae; genus Taxus; species Taxus chinensis. Next base: position 491,583,263 of record CM034146.1, read on the forward strand.
GCCAAAATTGGTAGTACGTATGCCTTTAAGAACCTTATCAACAATTAAATGACATTGGAACCATATCCTTTGATGCATGCAACCCCCCCTTTAGGTTCCCTTTAAATAGCTTAGGATAGATCCCTTAGAACTTAGGTTAGTTTAGAATTAATCACCTTAGGCCTTACACATTACCTTAGGCAGTTTCCACATAGGTTAGATTAATTCACAACATAGTAGTTTTAGGCATTAGGTTAGATCATCTCATAATCTTATAGCATTAGGTTTTAGGTTAATTTAAATATCCTAGTAACCTCTCCATAATCCTTTAGCACAAAGCTTGGGTTAGGATAAAAATTCAATTAAGTAACATAGCTTGGTAGTGTGTGTGTGTGTGTGTGTGTGTGTGTGTGTGTGTGTGTGTGTGTGTGTGTGTGTGTGTGTGTGTGTATTCATACCCAGCTTAGGATTCCGTAGGATAATCCTTTAGTTTTAGGATTTCAAATCCTTCCAATGTCATAAATAGGCTGCATTTCATTTACATCAGCAATGGACTACCAAGATCAATCTTCAAGGACCTAAGCACAACATACAACTGAATAGAAACACGTTCACAAAGATTAAAGAAATTGTTATAACAAATTTTAGTCCATCATGTCGCTCAATTATGGAATGTCAATTTACCATTCATTCAACTGAGGAGGTTTAAAACATTCCTTAGATCACTAAAATTGATCTAAGGATGAGTCGGATAAAGAGATAAATTTGCAAATTTTAAACCAGATTACAAATCACCTACAAGAAGTGAAAAATGGTTACAAGGAAGCCATTCCATTCTAGTCTAATGATCTTAAGAATAGAAAAATTTTATCCATATCAAGCATGATCTCCAACAACCAAAAGCACACATCTTTAGAAGAAGATCACATGTCAACACTTGAAATGCAAAAGAGGAATATCATATTGTCGAGGGTGTTACAAATACCTTAGTGAAACTATTACACATCATGGCTCCTAAAACAAGATTAGGAATCAAAAAGCAAGCTTTAGAAACAAGACAACCACAAACTTGGCAAGCCTCAAAAAATCAAGGGTTAAACCCTTTTATTGGCCATGATATGAGGCCTTTATTCTCTACAGAAAAATAAGTAGAAGAAATGATAGATCATAGCAGTGATGAGTTGGAGTCACCACATGTGGATTTTGACTTCGACCCCACCTTGTTAGATGAATTCATTTTTAGAAACAAGGATTGGGTACTGGCACAATTTGTGGAGTTGGGAGCCAGAATTCCTATCAAACAAGAGGTAATCCCACCTACAAATGATGTTAATGAAGAGGAGAAACTTGTTATTAACATGGATGATATCTTAACACATGGTCATCATTCTACTTCTAACCTAGGAATCGATAATGTAGTGGGATATAGAATACCTTTCCTTAAACTACCATGTAAAGTTAGAATAGAACGTGAAAATGTTGAACAACCTCCACAACATGAGGAAGAAGAGGAAACTCTTGAAGAAGAAGTCACTATTTAGCAACAAATTAGTAACCTTAGTTGACAATTGGCTTTGTTAACATCTCATGTGCAAAATGTAACAAACAAGAATGTAGAAAAGATAAAACCTAAGGTCAAAATTAGTGAACTTCAACTATACAATGATGGAGAAGACAATATTGAACACCATCATGTATATATATCTGCTTCTCTAACCAAAGAACAATTACTCACTCAAGAGATACAGTCTATGAAAGTGACACTTATAAGCCTCCAAGAGAGAACTATGGGGAATGGCATAAAATATCAATATGAAGAGCTATGTCCCTATCCATTTGACAAAACTATGATGCTTCAACCCTTCCCTAAAAAATTTGACATGCCGAAATTTTACAAATACAGAGGGAAAGGTGACCCGCGAGACCATATAAAATATTTTGATATGAGATGCAAAGAAGTGGCCTACAGTGTCAATTACCTCATATGACACTTTCCAAAGAGTCTAGGGTTCCGAGCCTTGGAATGGTTCCCTCGCTTACCTCGTGGGTCTATTTTTACATGGCCTGAACTGGCAAAAATATTTGTATGACATTTCTTGTACAACATAGAAAGTGACATAACCATGGTGGAATTTTGTGGCACCAAACAATGTCCTAACGAGACATTCAATAGCTTCCTACAAATATGGAGAGGGATAGTTAGTCACTTCCCTTGTACATTCCCTGAAAAAACACTGGTGAGCATCTTTGTGCCCAATCTCAACCCAAACATCACTTTTCATCTGCAAATGCATTGTGTTCTCACCTTCAAAGAGGATATTGAGAAGGGCATTCAAAAAGAGAAATCCCTTGTTGCCAAAGGAACCATTAAACCTCATTCTATGGATAGCAAAAATTTAAAACCTACGGAAAATCCAAAAATATTCAATAAAAACAAGAATGTGGTGGGAGACAGAATTACAGATTCTAAAAAAGTACAAATGGTTCAGACTGGTCAACCTTTTAAATTGACCAAAGGACCTATTCAACCACCACCTAAACAAAGAATGTTCACTCCTCTAAATGATCCTTTTTCATCTATATTGAAGTAATTGGATGTAGCTCACATGGGGACTTATCCCACGACACAACCCTTTGATGACAATTCTCCTAAACCATCATGGTATAAAGAGCATGACTATTGTGAATGACATCATGTCAAGAGGCGAAAAATAGAAAAATGTCTATGACTTTATTACTACATCCAAGAGCTCATCAAAAATGGGGAGATAGAAGTGGATAACCTGGAGAAAATTTAGATGTCAAATGAAAAGATGGGAATATACAAAGAACCATTCCCTAAACATGGTAAGTCAAATGAGAAAAATCCGGATCGAGGAGAGTCATCCTAGAGTTACAAATCAGAAAATTATCTATATACCAAGAAGTACAATAATCATTATGATTCACTCATTGGATGTATCTACTCTCCTCATGACCATGTGAACACCATTCGAATCAAGGGAAAGGATTGTGCTGCAGTAATAAGGCGCACCTACCTCAAGATTCCTGAACGCTCTCCATCAACCCCACAAGATGGTAAGTAGAACCTCTTAGAACAACTTGAGAAGACATCTACCAAGATTTCAATCTTGGATCTTCTCAAAAATATTGAACTTACACAAGGACATCTTGTACAAAACTCTTCAGGGATCAAGAGTGCCATTAGAATTTGACCATTCGCATCTTCAAGATATGGTGGCTAACATTATTCCAATTGAGTATATCTCTTTTAATCATAAGGATAACCCTATTGAAGATCCTACCCATAATCTCCCCTTATATATTGAGGTATTCTTCACCCGTAGAAAGATAAAATGGGTGCTTTTGGACAACAAATCAGGGTTGGATATGTACACATTGAATTTAGTTAAGTAATTGGGACATACAGAAGTAGATCTCAAGTCTCACATCATTACCATAACTACTTACAAAAACACAAAAAGGGATTCAGCTGGCATAATCTAATTACCCATGGAAGTTGGACCCACTTGTCACCACACAAAGTTTCATGTTTTGGACTTAGAAATCCCATACAATATGCTTCTTGGTTGACCATGGATTCATGCCATGCAGTCCATGCCATCAACATTCCATCAATGCATCAAACTGAAAGAGGAGGGACACACTGTCATGATACAAGGAAATCCATATCCCTTCACTCGCTACATATCTCTCAATAGTTTTACGTGTAAGGGTGCCTATATGTGTCCCTTTATCGATATAGTTGTTCATCTTCAATCTGAATCCATGGAGTCATAGGTAGATTTAGATTCCCTAAGTCCTTATGCCCATGAGGCTTCTACATCAAATTCCCCTTTTGATTCATGGGAGATGAAGGATCTGGAATATGGTTGTGGGGAGTATAACACGTAATGAGATATTTTTGTTTCATACCTCTCATTGTCACCTAAAATGATAGGTTGTCCCAACTATCATTTTAGATAGCATAGAAATGAGTGAACTATTGGGTCATTTTTACCTGGAGGGTTACTCGCTGAAGAGAAATTTTTGGACCCACCTACGACTTGGGTCCCAAAAGATACTCAACCAACTTGCTACCAAATCCCTGAGTATGAGAATTCTAGCCGAATGATGTATTTCATGGGCTACAAAGGTCTAGGATGAGGAAATAATGAGAAAGGACCAAGAGAACTAGTTCCTCTCCCACACTTCAAGATGGAAAGGTACGGCATCGGTATTCGACCCTATGGATCATACCCTAATGATTAAGATGCCACGTGTTTTGAGCATGAAGATAGCTCTAATTATTTAGATAGCGATACAGATTCCCACTATAGCCATCACGAGGATCTTTCCTCCATGAACTTGTTCATGAATATTTTTTTCCTTACCATAACCCCTACTGAACCTAAAATTTACCTTGTTTACCCTTTCCTTATTTAATGGAACCAACAACATCATGTGCCACTAGATCTCTTTGAAAATGATGAATCCATTACATAATTCATGGGCATTCGAGATAAAATTCCAATTGCATACCATAAGAAGGGTTTCTACATTGACTTAGATACATGTGCGTACTTTTGTGAGGAATCTGAACTTTGTGGTCAAAAAAACTTGAGAAAAAGTAAGGGTAGAAGTTCCAACGAAAAGCCTCAGTAAAAAAAAAATTCCAAGTCACAAATTGAAAACCTTTGTGAGGCGTTGGCTGACAAATAAGTAAAAAAATCAATGGATAAGAAAAGTGACCAAGGTTTAAAATCTCATAGAGACACCCTTAGAAGAATATCTCAACCTTCCTCCCAATCCTACGCGTAGGGAGGATTTGTCAAAAATGCTAGTGGAAGAATCCATTGATGTGAATATTGGAACAGAAGAGGATCTAAATATAGTTAAACTAGGAGCTTCACTCTCAGCACAAAAATAGAAAACCTTCAACATGCTTCTGCGGGAGTTTTTAGATCTAATCTATAAGGATATATTGGGCCTGAATCCAACCTTAGTTGTGTATAACTTAGTGGTGCATGAAGATGCTAAGCCCATCAAACAAAAGATCAGAAAAATGCATCTGTGGGTGGCTCTTCTAGTTAAAGAGGAGCTATAAATATTGCTCGCAACGGGATTCATTATACCTATTGATTACTTAGAATGGATATCAAACATAGTTCCCGTAAAAAAGAAACCAGTGAGGATCAGAATCTATACGGATTTTTGAGATATTAATAAGCCGTGTCCAAAAGATGACTTCCCATTGCCCAATATTAATATGATTATTGATTCCACTATAGGATATGAAACATTATCTCTTGTGGATGGCTTTTCAAGCTACAATCATATCAGAATCACAGATGAAGATCAACACAAGATGGCCTTCACAACCCCTGGGGGACTTTTTGTTATTAGGTCATGCCCTTTGGTCTTAAAAATGTAGGAGAAACTTATCAAAGGGAAATGACTGTGATTTTCCATGATATGATTCATGACATCATGGAATACTATGTGGATGATATTGTAGACACTAAAATTAGGTCACACTCCCCTTTTTTCCCTTGACATATAATCCCCCTTTATTACATTTACCTAGCCATGACCCCGTTCACCCCACTAATATTAATTTAATTAATTTAATTTAATTAATGTATTATCCTCACTATATTTATTGTATAAATATCATATTTAAATAATATCCACACATACAGTTCACTTAGACACCTCACCAAGCCAACTCAACCTAAGACCTATTCTTAATAAGTTACCATAACTAACTAAGACTTACCCAAACCCTAAAAACCAATGCCTACATTCCCTCTAGCCACATTCTCGCATGCTCACAAGAGGCTCCTAGTCTAATCCATGGGATAATTACATGAGATCTAAGGAAATCAGGAGGATCTCCCTAGTTTAGTAAACCTAGGAAATCCCGCCTTGACTGACGTTGATTACCCCTAAGCGTTGTCGGTTAATCCTGACCGTCGTCGGTTACCCCTTTTAACCCAAAACAACCTTATTCTCAATGTTGAAACTTGGAAGTTGGAAAAAATTGGGAGAAATTTGACAAGAAAGAACACATCTTAGAGAGATAACGCATCTTCAGAGAGTAAATTCCTATGAAAACTCACATCCAAGGAGATTGAGCATCTTCTCCTACACAACCATCCCAGCCATGATCTGATCTATCCAAGCAAAGAATAGTGTACATGCATCCCATGCAGAAAATTTTCTTCATTTGGTGATCACTTGCAACCTTCAAACCCATCATCAACACCTCCATCCTTCACACATAGGCCTTTAGGAATAAAATTCAAGTACAACATCATACTTTCCTGGTTATTTCATTTCATCATCATTTTATCGTCCATTGTTTATCTTGCTCCCTATTGATCTTCTCCACATTTTTACCTCCATATACCCATTAAAACCTCACAAAATCCTACTCCCGTCACCCAATACAAAATCTCAACCAAATAAAGTCCTTTATGCAATCACAAAGGAGACCACAGCCTATTCTGTGACATTTCTAGATCTCACAGTAACCGGCACCAGTTATACCTAACTGACGTCAGTCACCCCTGACCGACACCGATCTCTATGTTTGCCCACATATACCTGAATAGAGACCTACCCACCTAATTTTATCTCATCCTCATCCACATGTGAGCTACTAGAGACCTTTATCAGACCTGCAGGAACCTAAAACCAATCATTTGACCTTTGGATTCTATTCTAGCTTAGCCTGTTAGATTAGATCTATTTTCTTATTATGTTTTTAAGTGAGATACCTAAATAATTTTAAAATAACAATAGGATCTACTTTGTTTACAACATTGAATTGTTTAAAACAGTGGACTGACAGCCATCTAGGAAGTATCATACTTCCTAGATCTAGCTCACGCTAGGCAGTTCATTGCCCATATTGTTTAATTCCTTCTGGTGGTCTTGTTTTCATTACAGGTAGTTCCTCCTAGCCAAAAGGAAGCTCTCACAATCAGCTATGGATTCGGAAGTCATACATGTGCAATAACCCATCAACTGACATTTGAACAGGTATTCCTCCTATGCCTGTTACCCTATCTGTTTCATCAACACTTCAAGAAACAATCTAATAAAAAGGTGAAACAGATATCCTTGAGAAATCTAAGACAAGTTCAGATCACCCTGAGATTTTGAGGCGTATCTTCAAACACCTATGGGAATACAAAGTTAGATTAAATCCTAAGAAGTGTGTGTTTGGCATATTATATGGAAATTTTCTTAGACTTGAAGAGGGATTGAGGTAGACCCAGCTAAAGTTACTTCCATTACTGAAATGCCTCCTCCCAAAAGCATCAAACAACTACGTGGCTTGCAAGGAAAGATATAGACCATCTGTCACTTCATTTCCCAACTTGCTGATAAGTGTCAATCGTTCACTCACCTACTTAAAAAGGATGTTTCCTTTATTTTGGGACTAGAGCAATAACAAGCTTATGCCTTGCTTAAGAAGTACTTAGCCAATCCACCTGTCCTCATACCTCCAACTCCTAGTGAATCATTTTTGCTATATATTTCTACCACACAATTCACTATTGGTGCGTTTCTCACCCAATATGATGTCTGCCATAAATAAAAAATTGTGTACTATATCAGTTGTACAATCATTTCTTACGAGCTCAACTACCCTCAAATTGAAAAATATTGTTTGGCTATAGTTTTCAACTTCCAAAAACTTCACCATTACCTGTTGAACACTAAAACCAAGCTTATATCCAAATTTGACCCGCTTAAGTACCTGTTGTCAAAACCCTCCCTTACAGGTAGAATGGATAATTGGATCATTCTACTAAGTGAATTTGACATTGAGTATGTGCATCAAAATTTAGTAAAAGGGCAAGTACTCACCCATCAGTTAGCAGAAGCACCATTACCAGGGACAGAGCCTACAAGTCTGGATCTGCCAGACCCTTCATTACTGTATATTGAGGAATATGTCATGTGGTAGGTGCACTTTGATGGATCTTTTACTTTTCATGGTCTAGGGGCAGGTTTGGTTTTAATTACTCCTTCAGGAGACCCTATACCTTAAGATTTTTGCCTTGGTTTTCCTTGTACAAATAACATTGTGGAATATGAAACACTCATTAGAGGGATGAAGCTAGAAATCAAATGGGATATCCATCATGTTAAGATCGTTGGTTATTCACATTTGATCATCAAGAAAGTTACATATGAGTATAAATTCAAGGATGATAAACTCATCCCCTACAAAAAACTAGTGGAAACCTTGAAAGAGTATTTTGTGTGTATCACATTTAAGCAGATTCCAAGAGCATAAAATAGATCCACAGACACTATGGTGACCATAGGGTCTATGATATGAATTCCACTAGAGAGCAATGACATGCCATTCTTTGTTGATAATCTACATCAGCCTACGTATGATATGCTTGAATCATGTTTGGCTTGTGAAGTTGTTGGTCCCTATTCCCCATGGTATGTGCACATCTATACTTATCTTAAACACAACACCTTCCCTCTTGACATCTCCCATCATAAAAAACAAATCCTTATCTACCAGATAGCCCATTACACCCTCCTAACAGATACGATCTATCATTTTGGCTATGATGGGAATCTCTTGCGTTGTCTAGATGTAGAAGAGTCAGTCTAAGTGATTAAAGAGGTACATGAAGGGGTGTGTGGCACCCTTAAAAATGGAATGGTTCTAGCTAATAAATTATTGAGAGTAGGCTACTATTGGCCTACTATGGAAATGGACTAATGTAACTATGTGAGGAAATGCGTACTATGTCAAAAGTATCGAAATTTCATCCATGCACCATCACAACCATTACATCCAATCACAACCCCATGGCCATTCTCCAAATGGGTACTGGATTTAATAGGAAATCTCACCCCTACCTCATCTTATGGTCATACTCACATCATCACAACTACTGAATATTTCACTAAGTGGGTGGAGTTTGTTCCTTTAACTTAAGTTACAAGAGCTCAAATTTCAAAGTTTATCACGAATCACCTTATCTGCGGTATGGCATTCTTGCATCCATAGTTACTGAAAATGGAAAATCATTCAAGAAAAAAATAGTGAAGGACATTTTTCATCGATTTCAAATAAAATTGAAGTGTTGTACAGCATGTTATCCACAAGGTAATGTGCAGGTTGAAGCCACTAAAAAAAACATTGGTTTGAATCATGGAAAATATGGTGAGTAAGACAGGTCACAATTAGCATTTACAAATTCACCCAACCCTTTGGGATTATAGGACCTCTATTCACACTCCTCCTGGTGAAACACCCTATTCCCTAGTATTTGGAACTGAATCCATCATCCCATTGTAAATCAAGCTTCCTTGATAATATCTCTTAGGTATTACCTAGACAAGGATGAGGATTACAAAGTGGCCAGGCTAGTAGAATTAGAACTCCTAGACGAAGAGTGCATCCGCACCCTTAACCATCTCAAGCCACTATCCCTATTTTTCTCCTCTTGTTAATCTATGAAGGGATGATCTTTTCATATTCCCCATCTAACATTGGGGGCACTTCTGTGACTTTACCTTCTTATTTATAAGCACGTGGCACCTGCCCTTCTATATTCTCCTTCTAACATTGGGGGCATCCACGTTTCTCGGTTACCTTTGCATAGCTTTGGAAAATGTTAGAAAATCACAAAAACATTTGAAAACCTTAGAAAATCACAAAAACATTCAAAAATCTTATAAAAACGTAAAAACAATAGAAATTTATTTCAGAAAGTCACAAAAACATTCAAAAATCTTAAAAATCGCAAAAACAATAGAAAACCTTAGAAAATCACAAAAACAATAGAAAATTGTTTCACAAAAAATTCTTGCAAAAACATTCCATTAGTTTCCTTACGTTGTCTCGTTTCTTACTTTGTTTATGTACATTTTTTGCTTGTATAGTTGTTACTTGTGCATTTGTATAGTTTTGTTTCTTAGACATACTTTGATAAGATTAATATTTTCTTCCTTAGATTAGACTCATTCTTACTTGTACATATGCGGTGTGTTTTTTACATGCTTGTAAATAATTGTACATAGTTGTGTTAATTCATGTTGGTTGGCACTATGTATTTTGTTAACATTTGATTGTGTTTGCTTGTCGCTTGTACATAGTTTTGTTATCACATCATCATGTCTCCATCAATATCATCATATCAAACATCATCTATACATAATATATATATAAAATGCTATGTGTACATCATACATGTATGCTATGCTAATCATCATGTATCATATCATCAGACGGGGGAAAGCGGGATCGCAAATATCAAAATCTATCCCCCTCACTCCAACATCACCGTGTCATTCCATCCACTAATCTAGATCATCACATGTACAATACAATTGATATCATGTATGGATCTATCATGTCAAAATCAAACACATGTGGTACAAACATCTCAGCTATCATCATGATACATACAAAAGTGTGAAATCAAACCATATAACATCACACTCTAACTCTTCTTCTACTCGTCGTGAATAGTTATTTTATTTAAATAATTATTTTCATTACTTTTTCCCCATGTTGGGGCATTATTTTCCATCTGGTACTCATTTCTTCTCACTAGGACAATTTTATTGCTCCTAGACAATATCCCTTCTTCTACACCCCCAATCGAATAATTATTTTTTAGTAAATATTTATTTTGTTAATATTTCCATCGTGAGGGGCATTATTTTCTGCATGTTGCTTCTTTCTTCTCCCTAGGGCATTTCTTTTGCTCCTGGGAGATTCTTGCTGATATTTATAACTTCTTTTCTATCCAAACTGTCAAAAGTCTAAAAAAACTCTAAAAAAAAACTAAAAAATCAATTCAAAATCCTAAAAATTTCAAAACTTTTTCAAAAATCCTAAAAATTGTAAAATTTGTAAAAATAGGTAAACCAACTCATAGCAGCTAAAACTCGTGTCTTATGCATGGTATTCATTCCATATCTTGTCTTAATTTTCATGTTTTCACAAATTAAAAAACTTGCAAATCATCTGACTTACAACCATTTGTAAAGCTATCCTACTTGCTTCATTGGTACTCTGGGGCACATCTAGTTTCCTGATATTGTTTCATTACACACTATGCTTTTTCATTGGACCCAGTTTCCTTCATCATCTTCCCTTGCATGTATACTTTCTCGGGGCATCATTTTTAGGCCTTGTCATCAATCATGAACATTTAGGGATCTTCATCTTAATAACAAAACATTTGTACAACCGTCTTGACCATTGTTGGTTGGAATATGTGTGTTAGTACTTGTTTTCCCTATTAAATGAGCTTGTTTCCTTCTCATATTACATTGATTTTCATATGTTGCATTGAGTGGGTTTTTTAGTAATGGAAAATTATTCGTAGTATGGATTTTCATTTCATCGTAATTTTTTCGTACGCTTATATTTGTAATAAGGACCAATGACGTAGATATTTTGCAATATGATGACAAAAAATTTGTTTCAATACACTGGATGAAAGCTTGCTCTTTTCTTTCCATGTATCATTCCTCTTCTACATCATTATCCTATCAACACTATTCTTCTTATTCACTTAGGGCATCCTACTCCTACCAATTCTTCTATTTCCTTTCTCTCACCTTTTTCAATTGTCGATCGCCTTCTATCAACACCACATTGACACTCGAGGGGGCATCTCTCACTTCTACTAAATTTTCTTCTATGTCTTAACAATTTTATCTTTCTACTATCTTTGAAGTGGTGTCACTTACGCCACCCCAAAGAGGGGAAAATATAGACACCTATAATTTAGCTCAAGCAATTTAAATACTTAAATTGCACTAATTATACCCTTTCCAACAAATTTGACAAAATGTCATCAATATCACACATTTTCTCTTCTATCATCGTTAATTAATTAAATTATGTTAGTTAATTAACTCTTCTATCCAACAACGATGCCAAATAATGACCTTCCTTTAATTATCTCCCCTTTCTATCTAGATTAATTAATGATTTCTAATTAATTAATCTCCCCTTTTTATCTACATTAATTAATTATTTCTAAATAATTAATACCCCTTTCTATCTACATTAATTAATTATTCTTAATTAATTAATTCTCTCTTCTATTTAATCAATAAATCTTCATTTATTTGATTAAAATCCTCTCATAGTCTAAATCATCCTAACTATTCCTCTAAAAAGATTCTATAAGCTTGCACACCTATTAATTAATCACTTTGGTTAATTAATAAATCCCCTCAAACCCCATGGGTCACTAAAGGACAAAATAAAATATCCTAAGGTTGACTCAACCCTTTCTAAACCTTCCTTATCCACAACTAACCTAGCCTCTCCATTTATCCCACATGAAAAGGGATGTAGAGATTCCTCTATCCATTGGGCTATATAAGGAGCCCTCCTCCTCCCTTTCTATGTACACCTACATTCCTAAATGATCATAGAGCATACACTATAGCCATTTATCATCTTTGAGCATTCTTCCATTAGAAGATCTTTCCTTCTCCATTTCTTGTATTCATCCACCTAAGTTTTGAAGTCATATGGAGATATGTCAAATGGTTTTGTAGCCATGATTTGACAAGACTCCATTCATAGAAACCTTGGGATTTCAAGCACATAATCAACTCTTTGATTGATATAGGTCTACCTAGGATCAATCTCATCTTATTTTTAGCATTCAATCAGAGATAGAAGTTAGTTTATTTAGAATATTAGCTTGAAATGTTCATTTCATGTTTAATGTAGAAACGTTGATAGGTTAGATTTGTTTAAGCTCTTAGCATGATGATGCATAGGTTCATTTTAGTATTATATTGAAGATACTAGGTGTTAGTTTCAACTTTACTTGCATTACTAATTATTTCATGCATACAGACGTGTTTAAAAAACATTATTTGAACCACTCCCCATCCAGTAGTTAGCCTCATTCCAACACAGTAGGAACTCATCACATTTTCAACAATGTCAATAACTTCACACCTACACATGCAACACCCAATGTTCCCACATGTGAAACAACAACCAAAAAACATCACTCCTAGGATCTCCTCACTATCGATATTTTAAGCCCATCCACATCACAACATCTTGAGTCTTCTACACCTACTCCTACACAAGCGTCCTCTATCGTCCCCACAGGATCTCAAGAAAATAAAATTATTATTGAAATTTTGAATAGCTCTTACCAATACCATGTAATCAAAAATCAAATCAAATATCATAGTAATCATATTCAACATCCCACAAATCATTCATCTAAAAATCCAAAATCTATACCAAATATTCACTAGAAAACCATAGCATGAAACATACGACCCCCACTCTCTATTTTGGGACCTCATCCTCCATCTAAAGTTATAATCACAATCATAGAATCTAAGTTTCTTCCTCGATTATCACCTAAAGTTACCACACTAAACACAACTCTAGTATATTTTACCCTTAAATCGTCAAAAAAATTCAAAAATCCTTTAACTTTTTCATCATCTCAGTTAGCCGTGACATGACACTATACTAAAATCCTTAAGAAGCTTATCTGATCATTCATCATACCATTACCACCTATTAATCCCTCTTATGCTTGAGGGTAGAAACCCTCTTGGTATAACTATGAGTTATTTTTTGCTTATCATCAGATTTCAAGACACTTATAAAGGACTGTAAAGACCTCCATGCCATAATTCAAAGTCTTTATAGTAAAAGACTTGTCCCCATAGATAAAATTCATCCACCATCCAATCTTGATATAATAAAATCCACACATCAAATAATATCTATCCTTAAAATCCCTAAATATTTCACTTCTAACCCACCACTTGACATAACATGTAATAAAATTTAATATTTTTCCAATGAATCCCCACTCGACCAGATAGATGTAATCTGCATAACCATAAGAGCATGTGAACAAGACTCTAAAGCCATGAACCAAAAAGGACCCTCAGTCTCTATCATCATTTCTCCCTCTGAATCACCTAACCCTTCACTTTCTAAGCCCAATATTTCTGTCCTTTCGTCACCTCAAATAAAATCTACAATATCCATATTAAATGTTGTCATCAAACAGTTACATCAGGCTATGATTAAGATGTATATTTATAAGCCCATCCCAAATTCTCCACAACATTGAAAAGCCATGATTAAATCTCTTCAATCCATTTAAGTGCCATCTAAATATCCGAAACCATTTTCCAACCTCATTGGTTATTGTACGGATGAAAATGAACACATGACCTTCAACCGCACTCGGCCCCTCTAGGTTATGCCAGAGAAGCTGATGTTTGAATGTGTGTCGATAACTATAGGAGGATCAGTGACTAAGATCTAGTAGTGTGATCTCTTGGTAGCTAAGTTGAAAAAGAGGAGATTTAGAGGCTATGAATAGGTAGCATAAATTCCCTATGGTTTTTTTTCCTAACATGGATCTAAGTATTTATCTAGTTTGAAGTGCCTATGTAAATTGAATGACATTAACAATCTATGCTACTGTTGAAAGGAAACTAATCTAAACAAGTCACAAAACTAAAATATTACAATCACAAACAACAGTTTACTTTTATTCTAAATAATCAAATCTACTTCTACACTAAAACTAAACAAGCGAGATAACCCGGTGTGGTTATTCACCTGTGTTGAGTGTATGGAAACTAAATTAACTTAAAACAAGAAATTTTCCAAATGATCTATGATGTGTAGACAACCTTCTACAGATATTCTCTCCTTTAGATCCACAGGGATGGGAAGAAGAGGATCCACCTCCGGGTATCGCTATGAAAGATTCAAACCCTCTTGGAAATTAACTAACTACTTGTAAATGAAAAGAAACTAATTTCTACTCTATTTGATATGATGTAATGATAAGTAATTGTAAGAATGAAGGAAATCAAACAACAAATCCAACATGGAATTCTCAGAACAAAAGTAAATCCATCTTTGTAGTAGTTTTTCCCCTCAGTTTTTCCTTTCTTTCTCTGAGTGTTCACATGAGTCCAAGGGATTGGGAATGCAAGAATACCAGTAGGATGGTGGAACTTGAGCAATGACATCTTGATGGCAGTTCAGATGTAATGCAGGTAGAAGAGAGATAGCATAAGAGATCAAATCTTGGCTATGCAATTCTTAGCAAGATCGTAACAGCAATACAATGCAAGATACACAAAATTCTCAGGCCCTTTGTTTCAAGACAAGCATAGAATATATAGGAATTAAGTATGGGATGTGCCTTCATGCACAAGGCAAGAAGAGGAAGTTAAAACTAATTGAATCTATTTAAAAATAGAAGAGGGAAGGAATACCATTCAAATAAGACTATTTTTAGGCGTTTTGGTTCACAAACGCACCCTAAAAGCTGAGTTAAGTAAAGCGTCGTGTGTCAAAAACACACATGAAGAGTTCTGGAAAAAGCATTCATGACTTCCGCCCTACGTAGGGAGGAAACAACATATATATATCTAAGAAAAATCATTTTCAAATTATTTTGTGCATACTGACTTGGTGATTTTTGATCTCTAAGCCCACAGTGACCATTTTTCATTTTTGAGCAAGGTTGAATTGGAATGGATTTGGGAAAGGTATTTTGTGTTAGGCTTGGCCCTTTGCTATTTGAATAATTTTGAGAAGAACTCATAAGAAATTTGTAACTATAGCGGTCTAAGGGACCTCAAAAAGGTGGATAGTTAGAGTGTCTTTATTGCTCAGTCTACATTTTGTAAGGTATATATGATGTTTTGGTATTTCATGCTTATTGCGAGTGTTTTGACTGCACCTAGTGTGTGATGGAATGGTAAAAAACTATGACACACCATGATATGTGCATATATCTCTTTTTGACTCATTTATTCCTTACATAGAGTTGCCTTACATTGATTATTTGATTCACGTGTGTACTCTTAGATGTTTAGAATTTCTGATTTTCTATGCTTTTCAAAATGAATGCAGTGGACATGAATGCTAACAGAATGATTTTTTTTTGTATTTTATAATGCTAATAAAAGATAATGTGAACATAATGTGATTCTAAACTTTATTTTCTTTGAACAATATTTGATACTTCATATTTTCTTGGCAAAATGTGGTGATACAATGATATGATAAGTAAATGTACTTTCCCCACTCCCAACTCCACGTAACCAGTAGGATGTGAAGGCTCAATACCAAGAGCCACAAAGGGTGCAAGTTAAGAAATGTTATTGAATGGTAATGATGAGGGAAAGACAATGGTTTGATAGGGACGAATTACGACACTACAACCTCACCCTACTCAATTTTTCTTCATAGTTTAGAATGTGAATTACTTTCCATTTTATATAGACTTAGATCTGTAGATGGCCACTTGGTTGACAAAATTTGGTTTTGAGGTTTTAAACTCTTTTGGATTTTTAGACATCTAACTCACTTTGCTTTTGACTTATGATTTCACAACATTTGAATTATTTGTAACTTTCAAGTTTATCAAAGATACCCCCTACACCTTGCCCCATGCTACCAGTAGGAAGTATGGGCTCATCACCATGGACAAGGCATAGGAGAGTAAGGGAAATTCTCTCCTTTCCTAACCCTACATCACTGGTAAGAGATGAAATCTCAATACCAAAGGTTGGTAGGGCAAAGAAATGTGTAAAATAAAAAAATTCTAAGGATTTTCATTTGACTTACTCATCTAGGCAAAGTGTATAGTATGTTCTTATTTGCAAAGATGTGTTTATGGGATAGATGTGACACCATGAAGCTTCTAGAACAAACTATAGGCAAAGACACCTAATCTAGAAAGAGACTATAAGGAGAACCAAGTATGTAGGCCTTCGTATGATCACGGTTAAAAATTTGTCTTATCTTTCTTTAACTAATGAGATGATTCAAAAATAATTGATGATACTATGAATATTTGAAGAGATATGATCTTAATGTTTTGCCAATGTTTTCAAAAAAAAAATAGAAGTTTCCATAAGAATAAATCCCTTGATCAAAAATTTTACAGAATGAGATGGAAAATGAAAATGAAATGTGGATACAGTAAAGTACATATGGATATGTAGGTGAAATTATATGTCATGATGTCTAAGGTGAAGAAAGTGTAAGAATATAAAATTCTTCACCCCTAAAAGTACACAATGGAGAACCATGATCCTTAAAATTTCTATTCTCTTGACAAGGCCTACCATTATGGGTTTAAACTTACAACCCTTTCCTAGAAGTGTAAATTTCCAATCATTAAAATCATTTGTCTAAAATAGGTGTTAGTGCACCTCTTTTTCATGTTCTTGAGACATGGTGTGTGGGTGAGCATGACTATGTTACTCAGCCTCATTTCTTATGTAGAGATTTGTGTTTACTTGTGACACTTGTTGAATGATGAGGCCTTGCCCCATGGATATGGAAATTTTAGTTTCAAACACACATGGGTTGAAAATGGGATGTAGAATAGAAAAGCACTCAGAGATGGTTTTGATGGGAATCATTTCAATCTCAAATTTCCCTTCTTCATTTGTTAGTTCTATCATACTTACACCTAGATCTAGGTTGTTAGAGGGAAGAGATGCTAAACCGAGAAGGCTAGCCATAACATGTGGTTCAAATAGGGGGAAGATAAAATCCTCACTCTCTAAGAGTTTCATAATTCCCAGTGTGGTTTTAGTGGACACTCCTTCCATGGATATTGATTTACCCTTATCTATTTTTTCAACCTCAAATTTTTTTGGGTCAATGACTTCAACCTTTGGAATGTCTAGGGTGACCAGGACTAACACATTTGTTTGAGGTGGTCTTTTTAATTGATTTGCATGAATTTCATACTCTATATGGACTCCTTTCTTATTCTTGAGTTTTTCTAAGTGTATATCAAAGGGTTTTGGATCCCCTTGAGCGATGAAGACCTTCCCTAAATGAAGGAATCTAATTTCCTCGAACATGGTAGAAGAGATTGCCTTCATTCGATGAATATAGGGTCTCTAGAGGATCATGTTATAACTTGTTTCCCTATCGATAATGTAAAACTCCATCAAGATGGTTTTTGGACCAAGCCTGACTGGAAGAACTATGGTTCCAATTGAGGTCTCTTTAAGGTTGTCATACCCACCTCATACGTTTCTTGTAGAGGAGTAATTTTTCTCTCCATATCCCAACTTCTGAAAGAAAGAGAAGGGAACCACATTTACATCAACCTCATCATCAGTCATGGCTCTCTTATTGTAATTTTTATAAACCCATATAAAAATAAGGTAGGATCACCTCTTCAAGTAATTTCAGCATCAGATGTCATCTTGTCTATATCGAAAACAAACCCAGTATCCCTATCATTTTTTCCTAGAGGATGTATGTCAAATTCAATATGATTTATTTGAGTGTTAGGAGGTGGTGTAACATGGATTAGATGAACAAGACCTAGTGCATTGAGCAACATAGAGTGATGTGTAGGTGAATTCTTTAGCAAATCTAGAAATGTAATGTGAGAAAAGATCTTGTTCAAATCTGATATTAAATCATAGGCTCCTACAAGTTTTGTGATTGTAGGAACATCATCCTATGGGAAGGAAAGATTAGGTAGGGGTTATGAAGCATACTCCTTCGTTTGGGTTGTTGCATTAATTTCACGCTCAACCTTTAGCTCAACTAATCCCAAGATTTTTGTGTTATCATTTGAACCAAGGTTATGAGCAACTCAAGATTTATTTGAATTTGAGGATTTTTGATCATTGTTTCCTATACAAATTCTTTTGTTTATGTTTTTTTAATTCACTTTGAAATTTTCAGGTTGTGTAGGGAGCGGATCTCGAAATATGCTCATATTAGTGTTCTGAGGAGCTACAGGTCCTGTATAGTCAGATTGCAAGTTTGTTTCAGTATTTTCTAGGAACATGTCTACAAAGAGTTGTCTTTGGTTTTTAGGAATTCTTTCTAGAAACTTGTTGGAATCACGACAATTCATATCGTCATGACCCCGAACCTTATGGAGACTACAATATAGGTTAGGTTCATAATCTCTTGGTCTTTGATAAGCGTCTTGTTGTTGTTGATTATAATCTCGATTGTAGTTTTGAAATTGATTTTTATAACCATGATTCATTTCCCCTTATCCAACTTTTTGATATTGGTTTGTGCCTTGGGTTTGATTTTATTTTTGTAGTGGATGATTTACAACGACTGTGTTCATAGAAGACATAGTACAAGGGATTCTTTTATTTCCCATGTTGTTGTTGTTATTAGTGTTGCCGTTTTCTGAAGAAGCAATATTCTTCACTTGATTAGTATCACCATTCATGTTAGCACCATGATTGCGATTCACACCCATAAGTCCTTGGTTTTTAGCACCATTTTTTTGATAATTTGCATTATTTTGATTTGGAGTTACCAATTTCCCATTGGGACCATAGGTCTTACACCCACTGTCTATTAAGGCTTGGTCAATCCAAAGCACTCCTTCCAATACTTCCTCATAATTACATAAAGGAAACTTTTGGACCTCTTCCTTAGTATCTCTATTGAGCGAGTGAAGGAAAATATCACAAAGTTCCATTTCGTCCATGTTGGGTACACTTACAGAGGTTAGAGAACTTGACACTACCTCTAGATGAAATGCATGGAAGATTCATCTTGCTCCTATCTAATATGTAGGAACTCCCTAATCCTTGTACACAACAACTTGTTCATGTCAAATTCTTTGATGAACTCGGAAACAAGTTGTTAAAAGGAATGTATTGAAAATTCTAGAATACGGTAATACCAATCCCTTGTGATTCCTTCAAGAGTCTTTAGAAAGATCTTAGAAACTACAGCATCCCAAGGTATCAACTCCCTTATAGCAGTAGCATAGGCCTTGATATGATCATCTGGGTCTCCTTCTCCCTTAAATTTTGGAATATCCGACAATGGGTGTGGAAGTATAACACCACGTATGGTTAAGTCAAGAGGCTCCTTTAAGTACTCAGCGTATGTACCCATTGCGTAAGATTTCACCATTGAATATCCTTTATGAGGAGGTGGAGGAGGAGGAGTTGGATAAGATGCATTATAAGCGTTGATGGGAATGTATGGAGTCCCTTGATATGGCATGTAGGGAGCGGTAATGATATATGGGTCCATCTAGGGAGTTTTTGAATATATATATATATGCATGTAAGGTGGGATAGTACTAGGATATAAACTAATGGGCATAAAAGTAGGGAACGTCGCATTGCTTGTTACGGAGGCATTCGAGAACGCACTTATGACCATCCCTTGCATTGGATAAGCTTGAGAAGGATGAGGACCCATCCCTATTGTGTCTAACCCTTTGAGAAGATCACCTAGATTTGAATGATCTAGATAACCTTGTTTTACATTATATTGGGTTGGTTTCTCATTAGAAGGGATGTATCCTCTGTTGTCAACTGGATACCTTATGTTATGCCCTACTGCATGTGTTGGTTATCAAGTTTGGGCACTTTCTAGTTCTCTAATACTCCCCACTAAAGTAGAAATGAGATCATTGGGAGAGGATTGAGTCCCTTGTTGGGGTGCATGTGGCGTAGGGTTTGATTAAGCGGGCTCATGATACCCCATCATAAATTGATCAGTGTTATAATTCTCTTCTTCCTCAGAAGTAAGAATCTTTGGATAGGTATTCAAAATCTTAGAGGTTGAATCCTTCATTATATCCAAAGAATCATATATCTGACAAAGAATATTAGCTATTCATGTAAATAGATTAGCTATTCATGTAAATAGTTCATCCTTTTTTGATTTAATGGAAATGTGAGGTCTTGCCAAGACCCTAGGGTAAGAACCAATTCCATTTGTGATAAAAATTTGGTTTACATTGGGTTGACCGTATTGCATGTCTAATGGTTGATCAACCTCCTCCATCCTTACATAGCTAAGAGGGGTTTGAAGAGTAACTAGGTGAGGTTTGAACGTTGCTTGTGTAATTGTCACTCTACCTTGAAAGAGAAGGGGATTGTTGTGGTTGCACATTGGTGTAATATCGATCAGAGCCAAATGGCCCACCAAACTATCTTCCAGACATATTTTAAAAGATATAAAGTACCTACCAAAATAGGGGAAGAAATGGAAAGATGAGGTAATGTCAATGAAAGAAAGGAAACAGGAAGGAATCAATCTTTCATGTTAGATTCAGCAATTTTTATGGATGAAAATGAACACGTGACCTTCAACCACACTTAACCCCCCGAGGTCATGCTAGAGAAGCCAATGTTTGACTATGTGTGGCTAAATATAGGAGGATCAGTGACTAATATCTGGTAGTCTGATCTCCTAGTAGCCGAGTTGACAAAGGGGAGATTTAGAGGCTATGAACAGGTACTGTAAATTCCCTATGGTTTATTTTCCTAACATGGATCTAAGTATTGATCTAGTTTGAAGTGTCCATGTAAACCAAATGACATTAACAATCTATGCTACTGCTAAAAGGAAACTAATCTAAAAAAGTCACAAAACTAAAATATTACAATCACAAACAACAGTTTGCTTTTATTCTAAGTAATCAAATCTACTTCTACACTGAAACTAAACAAGCGAGATAACTCGGTGTGGTTATTCACCTGTGCTAAGTGTATGGAAACTAAAATAACTTAAAACAAAAACTTTTCCAAATGATCTATGATGTGTAAACAACCTCCTATAGATATTCTCTCCTTCAGATCCACAGGGATGGGAAGAAGAGGATCTGTCACCAGGGATTGCTATGAAAGATTCAAACCCTCTTGGAAATTAACTAACTACTTGTAAATGAAAAGAAACTAGTTTCTACTCTATTTGATATGATGTAATGATAATAAATTTTAAGAATGAAGGAAATCAAACAACAAATACAACCTGGAATTCACAGAACAAAAGTAAATCCATCTTTGTAGTAGTTTTTCCCCTCATTTTTTTCTTTCTTTCTTCGAGTTTTCACATGATTTGAAGGGATTGGGAATGCAAGAATAGCAGTAGGAGAGTAGCACTTGAGTAATGGCAGCTTGATGGAAGTCCGGATGAAATGCAGGTAGAAGAGAGATAGCATAAGAGATCATAGCTTGGCTATGCAATTCCTAGCAAGATTGTAGCAACAATACAATGCAAGACACACAAAATTCTCAGGCCCTTTGCTTGAATACAAGCATGGAATATATAGGAATTAAGTATGGGATGTGACTTCATGCAAAAGGCAAGAAGAGGAAGTTAAAACTAATTAAATCTATTTAAAAATAGAAGAGGGAAGGAATACCATGTAAACAAGACTATTTTTAGGTAATTTGGTTCACAAACGCACCCTAAAATTTGAGTTAAGTGAAGAGTTTAGAAAAAAACATTCAAGATCACTGCCCTAAGTAGGGAGGTGATCCTAGGATTGCCACCCAATCCTAGGAGGTGGTCCTATCACTAAAGCCAAAAAATTCATAGAAATGAGAGGGAAGCTGGAAGAAAGCATGGAAAGGCTAAGTAAGGATTTCTAGGCTAGAAATATACACTGCAAATGGGTTTTGCAGCTCGAACACCTTCATGAAAGGATTTTGAATCATCATTTTAGACCTTTGTAACCATTTTCCAACACTGTAGCACATGCAATTTTGGGTGCGTACAGTTCCCTTCAAAATTTCTATTGTTATCATATTTGAGGACTCAAAAATTTCATCCTTGTAGCTTTAAGACCATAATCTTCGTCTCTTTGTTACCACCCAGATCAATGACACTCTTTTCAAAAGATAAATGATCTATAATATCACTGTCATCAACATAATATCATATCATGCCTTTCAATAACTTCACTTACCCAACACCATAGTCACTCAATCACCTACCTTATACGTTCCTTTAAAAAAACCATTTCCCCCACATATTACATGGTAATTTTACCTATCAAAATAGGCAATAAAATCCTTCATGAGATTTTCTATCTTATGGAAGGAGAGTTCCAGTACAATAAGCTACTAGGTCATCCTTGGATACGCATTATGTGTTGTATCCCATCGACACCACATATATGTCTAAAATATGAACATGGTGGTAAAACCTTCACGATCCCCATTGAACCTAATCCCTTCAAAGCTTATCACATGATCTACCAAACTAATAATGTATTAATTCCATTATAATACTATATGTCTTGAGATGAAGATTTAACGAGCTATTTCATCCCCTTATCCAAACTACTAGACAATAAATCCTTCAAAGACGTCATGAAATGTTTTTCACTGAGGGATTATCTCCTTATAAATATTGATGCACTCCATATGCCTAAAACATATGAGAGACCTGAAAAATAACCACTTTATGAGCCAAACATAGGAAATACTATTTCCTTTGGCCCCACTTCCTCCAAACATATTTGGTCTACAAAGGCATTGACCACCCTTCATCTCATCTCAATGATAAATCATATGCAAAATCATTTTCCTCAAACTTTTCGTTCTTGGATAAACCTCATTTTTCCCGTACGTACCTCCATCGTTATGCGTAGAGAGGATTTGGTCTCGTTTGATATGAGAAGGGTATGCATGAATTATCCTTTGAATACCTTATAAAAAATCAAGACAAACATGATCTTGACTTTAAATTATCTTCTTCTTATATATCACCATCAATATAAGAATCATATTCACACTCATCATCATCACCAGACCCATCTTCTGACATTGATGAAACCTTATTTGTTCTTCCTCACTTGCACCACTAACTTATCGAGATAATGACAAAAATTAAATTCTTCCCCTAACGTTATTATATATGATACAGGACTACTTCCCTACTATTAATATTATTCATTTCATTGATGACAACATTATCCTAAATTACATGGGAACTGAGGACAACCATATATAGGAAACACTTCCTCCCTACACACCTAGACTTTTCAATGAATCGACTGCCAATGTTAATATCAACACACCGCAAGACCTAAATATTGTCAAAATCAGCCAATATTTACACTCACATTAACTCCAACAAATAACTTATTTATTATCCATACACAGTTAATCCTTCGCATGGTCCTATAATTTCATGCTTCGTGTATACCCTAACATCATTATCCACAACATTGTTACCATCTTAGATGATAAACATGTGAAGAAAAAACTTTGTAGGCTACATCCTCATGGCACATTACAAGTCAAAAAATAACTTCAACATCTTATAGCCAACTTCATCCTACCTATTAATTATCCACAATTATTTTCTAACATCGTACCTATCATTAAATACACTAGTAATTGTGCATTTACATGGATTTCTAAGACTTGAACCTTACCTTCCCCAAAGACTATTTTCCTCTACCTAATATCAATCAGGTCATTAATTAAGCATTGGGTAAAAATATTTTGTCTCTTATGGATGGTTTCTCTAGCTACAATCAAATCATTATCGCACCATATTATCAACAAAATAAATCATTCACTACCTTATGGAGAACCTTCTATTGTAGAGTAATTCCCTTTGGCTTAAAAAATACAGGAGGTACTTATCGATGCACCATGACCTACATCTTTCATGATCTCATCCATAAAATCATAGAAGATTGTTTCAATTATCTCTTAGGTAAGTCCCAACATCAAAGAGACCATCTAGCTATTTTGGATGTGATTTTGCAATTCTATTATAATTATTTTTCTGTATTAATCCTACTAAGTGCATTTTTTGAGTTCTCACACAAAAAATCCTTGGATTTATAGTGTTTATTAGTTTAATTTAAGTTAATCCCCCAAAATTTAAATCCATTATCAAAAAATTTCCATTCTTTAATCTCAAACAGCTTTGTAACCTTCAAGGAAAGATTAATCCATTCATCTCTCAATTATTTGATTGATGCCAACCTTTCCATCACCTTCTGAGAAAATACATCCACTTCAAGTGGGATGATAATTTTTAATAGGCCTTACACACCCTCAAACAATACCATTTATCACCTCTAGTGCTTAAAACTCCACGTGAGGGGGAGTCATTATATCTTTATATATCCGCAAGAGACCATGTCTTGGGGGGCATGTTGGCACATCAATATGAACATGGAAATGAATAAGTTTTCTATTACATAAGACTCATTCTTCATGAGTATGAAACCTGTTATTTTGAAGTTTAAACTTTGTGTTGTTCCTTGTACTTCAAAACTTCCAAAATCCATAACTATCTCCTCAATCACAAAACTTATGTCATCACAAACTTTAAACCTCTAAAATCCATGTATTTTAGGTTGTATCACAATGATTATACTAATAAATTTCTTATGTTCATGACTTAATTAGAACTCAGATTTATATCTCAGAAATCCATTAAGGGTTAGGTCATCGCCGATTAATTTGTTAAATCTACCCTTTTGTCTAATCAACTACATTGCAAACACTTCCCTGATGAATCTATCAACACTTTCCACCACAAAAATACTCCTCATAAAATGGCATTGTTGTTCAATGGGTCCAAATGTACACAAGGGGAGGTGTCGAAATAGTCATAATACCCCCTTTAGACAGTCTTATTCCGGTATCCTTCAAATCAAAATTTAAATGTAATAATAACATGACATAATATGAGGCCCTCATCATAGGACTTCAAACTGATGCCTTTCTCAGTTTTCAAACATTTTAAATCTAGGAAGACTCCTAATTCATCATCAACCAAATAAAAGGCATCTACCATTTTAAAAATGAGGTCCTACAAAAATACAAAACCATTATCAAATACTTACTATAACTTTTTGACCATTACAAAATCCAAACTAACCCTTGATAATCTAACAAATTTGTAGACACAATGTCTTCGCTTACCTCTCTCATCCCTTTATCACCATATTATTCTAATATCTTATTGGTCATATAAAAACTCGATCAACTATATTGTACTATCATTGAATTTCCAACCATTAATCATATAGAAGATAATTTATTTGATGCATGGTATATGCAAACATATGATTATCTTTCCACTAGGAAAGTACTAGAAAATCTATCAAGAAATGGAAAAATATATTTTCAACAATGTGCATCTCTCTACATCATACTAAGGAGTATATTTTATAAAAAAAAAGGATTTGATGGCCTCCTCCTCCGGTGTCTTAAAAATTTGAAGGCTCATCTAGCCATCTGACGGAATATATGGTGGACACTTCAATGGTTTGGTTATTACTAAACGCATCTTACACATTGTCCTATCTTAACTGAGATTATTGTGACTACATCAAGAAATGTGTCAAATGTTAACAACATTCCAATCTCACACATATCCCTAGCCACACTCTTCAACCCACTCAATATTTATGTCCTTTTTCATAATGGGGGATTGACCTTATTGTTTTTATCAACATTCGTTCATCACAAAGATACAATTCCACCATCAAAGAGACTGAATATTTCACTAAGTGGGTGGAATAAATCCCTCTTATTTCTATTAAAGGAGAGAAATCATATAATTCATTAATCACCATATTATCTATCGCTTTGGTATACCACATAAAATCGTCATAAATAATGGCAAGTCCTTCATAAACAAGAAATTTCATAAACTATGTGACACTTACAACATCAACCTTAGATTTTTCTCACCTTACTCTACACAAGCTAACGGTAAAGCCTAAGGATCCAAAAAAACACTCAACAAAATCCTCATGAAACTTGTTAACCAATTTGGTATAAATTGGCATCTTCAATTACCATTTCCATTATGGAAATATCAAAATAGCTTTCAAACTCCTATGGGCATTATGCCCTTCTCCTTAGTATACGGAATCAAATTCATTCTCCCTCTCTAAGTTAAAATCCCATACCTATGCATTTATCTCAAAGAATTCTTCACTGATGAATAATATCATCAAGAATGTCTATCACAACTTGAACTATTAGATAAATGTCATATAACCACCCTTCAACATATCAACATCTATGAATAAAAAATCATACAAGCCTATAACAAACATCCTAGACAATGTGACTTTAATGTTGGACATCTTTTTCTCAAATAAAACCAACATGTAACTAACATGGAAAACAGAAAATGTGGAATTTTGTCTCTAAAATAGCTTGGAAAATATATTATCACTCATAAATATGGTCTGGGGCTTATCATTTATCCTCCCATAATGGTAAACCTAAAAAGGGAGCTTATTAATGCCCTACACTTTCGGTTACTGTTAAAATATCAACTCATCAGACCTTAGTCAAATTATGATCCCCGTGCATTATCCCCCACATTCTATCACTCTCATAATGATTTCAAATTCTGTGGTCTTCTGTAATCATAAAATTCATGACCTTGAATATGGGCACCATGACTCTGCTCATAAGACATTCCAAACAATGGAAAAGTAACATGCTCATTATAAGGGAATCCCACAATCCTTACTCTCACCATACCCATATCTAATCATATTTAACAACATGATAAGGACATAAGTATATCTTGCATACTTATTTAGTCATTTCTAAAGTGGTTTCCCAGGCTCGCCCTCAACTCAAAAATTAAAATATTTATGGGATGGGTACAATCAAAATATATACCAATCCCTTGAGGAAAGCTATCAAAAAGAAAATCATGAAAAATAAAACTATAGACCACTCCTTTAAATAATAACTACCATAAGAGTCAATAATTCAATAAAACCAGAGAACACTCCCTCAAAGGATGGCTATCCAATCAAAAAATACAATAAGGAATTCTTGTATCAATCAATCCTCATATCACAAAAAGGGCTTCCCGTGTCGATCAACCCTCATATTAAAAAGATAACCATCCTAGGAAAGCTTCCCACATTAATCAGCTTTCTTGTAACAATGTAATCTTCCCACATCGATCAACTTATGCAATATAATAAAGGATGGGGTAAAAACCTTGGAACTACCATGAAAAACACATTTCTCCATGTTGTCTACACACAAACCTTTCATATGTCAATAAAAGGATCATGGAACTATCCCACATCTATCATTGGTCCTAGTATGACTAACCATTGTGAGTCATATATTAATATTAATTACAAGGCCACATGTGTGGTATCATACATATAAATTAGCTACCATTATACACTATATGTGCCTAAAATAGTAAAGAAACAAACATTCCACATTAGATCTTATCCATCATTAATCAAACAACAAGATAATCATCTGTTGCAATCACATATAATATCATTAGATCCACAACTTATATTTCTAATTTAAATAAACATATCCATAATACATCACATCAAAAATATAATTGAAATCATTAACTAAAACATCATCATCAACTACATCTATCACATTACAATCATTATAAAAACTCAAAACATAACTCAAACATCAAAATCATGTGTGTGTGTATATTAAAAGTGTTTATACATCATTAATGGATTAAAACTGCCTCACATATAGAAAATATATCTATATGTCATTGACAAGGGCTTCAAATGAGCCTCATACATAATAAGTATATACATTGAAATATATCTACAAATCTACCCAGTGAACGGAATGTATTTCAATTAGACACTCCCATAGGAACTTCTCCCTTGATCATCGTCTGAGCCTCTGGTTAGTCCCTCACCCAGACCACTAGGTGGTTGATCCATGCTCACGGTACTACTTGAAGGAACCTATTATCATTGAGCCAAAAATACATTATATTGAGGCTCATCTAAAATCCTCCGCCTGACTATGTCCTCATAATATCAAATCTCATAACACATGGCCTGACATTTTTCCACATCACCAAGTGGCCCCATCAAATCACTAATTTGAGATTTATCCATTTGTATCTCAGCCCCTGAGATCAACGGGTCTGTCACTCTAAAGGAATCTCTTTATATATATAAAAAAACTCAGGCTTGTGTGAGTTATTCATGTATATTAGTGATCTTCTGGCTCAACCCATCTCTCTCCCTAGTCACTAAATCCCTCTCATATATTATTGTAGCCCATTTGGCTAACAATGCAGCCTTCTCAGCCTCTAAATGCATTATAGTGGCTTCCAATAAATCCATCTTATCATCCTCATCCCATCCCTTAGAACCACCCTCTGGTGTAGCCTCTCTACATGAGCTTGCACCTACCTCTCAAAACCACCTAGATACCCATTCCACCAAATATTATAGGCTATGTCACTCTGTAATCATCATTCCCCACCACTACTCTCTGCACATCCACCCTCACCCCTACTACTTCCTCATTTTCCATATTAAATACCTTCTGAATAGTTGGAAGTGATACATCTATCTCATCATCATCTCTCCTATAGGATACAACTGCCTCTAACAAATCCTAAATCAATCTAAAATCTTGACTAACCTAGAAAAATATTATCATCTCCCACCGGTCCTCCCTCTAACCCTGCATCCACATATATTGTGTATTTCCCTCAACTCCCCCTGTACACTTGGCCATACTAGAAAACCTTTGTAAGGCCTCCAAAAAATATCTCCACCCTATAAGTTGATTAGGAGTTACCTATAATAATCCTCACCTCTAAGAAGTCTCATGGCTACATGATCTGGTCACCACCTCATAAAACCCACTAGTTACTCTAACTCAGCTTCTCTCATCCATGACACTCCCCTCATCTAAAACACTAAAATGTGCTCATAATCCAAACACTCTAATAAAAAAGATACATCCACTCCAAATATGTGTTTAGTACTCCAAGACCACAACTCCTTGTAAACATGTGCCAACAAAGCAGGAGCCCAAGAAAACTTTATCCTATAGATCATCATATCATTTATAACCCCAGTAAACATTCATGAAAATATGCCTCTGGATGAATCTGTTAAGAAGTATAAATGAATTCATGTCATCATAATCATAACTAGGGCCTGACCCACCTCATCATCATTATATAATGATTTATATAAAAAAAACTCCATAAATATAAACCGTATCATCTAAATCATCACCATAGAATCTCTACATCGCAGACACCTTGCATGCCTCATCAATCACATATACATGCTCACCCTATAATGGTGAGAGTAATATCTTGTGTACATTACCTCATGTCACTATCATCTCTCCTGTAGGAAACTAGAACATTCATGTGACATGGTCCCATCTCTCAAATAACACTAGAAATAACCCCAAGTCTCTAGGAATGCGTATGTAATGATGCATCCCTCCTAACCCAACCTCCTCCAAGTGAGTCCAATCTTCACCCAATAATTAAGCTTGAACATCATCTGGTATATTTAGGATACTATTTTGTGTAGCTAATCTCTCTCTAGCCTGCATCCAAAATGAAACAACACACCATTAGAAATAATCAATTAAAAATTAATTAAAATCAATAACATTTTTTAATCAAAAGATTAGAATTGTTAGTGACCCTACTTGAATTGTTGGAAACTATATCAAAATCACTAACGATTCCATACAAAATTGCTAGCAGTTTCGAAAAAAATCCAAATTTCTAAAAAACAAAAAAGAACAAAAAAATAACACAAAACTCCAAATTCATCATGTACCTCAACATGTGTGGCCCTTTGTTTCCTCTACACACCTTTGGCCACCTCCATCCCACTAAAAAATCAAAAAACTTTAAAATTAGGGGTTTTTTGGTCTCTTAGGTTCTTAAATCGTAATTATACCAAATGAACCTCCAAACTACTTATTATATAATTCTTGCCCACTTGATCGCGGGTGATTGGGCTAATCAATGATGGTTTTTTTCAAATCATGTGCGACTTATGGTAATCACCAATGATTACATTCTGTTTATCTAAAACATCATTTATTGGCCTCCAAACCTCACTAAATCATCATTTTTTACCATTCCTTGTCGAAATTGCACTTTTATGAGTTTTATTCTTTCTTTTGGGCCCCAAGACCCTCTAAAAATCAAAATCAATCAGTCTATATAGATCCTTCCTTTACCAAATCCATCTCATTTTTCATATCCTTTCAAGAAAACTTGTTTCCTTTGTTGTCGTCAAGTCATATGTCTATAGGGCATGAACCCATTGGTTCCCATATCACTTGACTTCATGGTCATGTAAGCCCACCTTTGTGGAAACATCCTTTATATCGAGCCTATTTTTGCTAATACATTTTTGATACTATAAAATTTTAGGAACCTTTTCCCACATCTTCTTCCTATAAGGCATTGGTTCCCCTATCACCTAACTCTCTTGTCACACAAGTCTACCTTTGTGGAAATTATTTTATGTTCCCAACCTTTGGGCATCTTAAATGGAAACACAACAACACATGAGCTTATCTCATCTAGTAACCTATTCAAACTAGTGATCATCACACTTCATCACAATGACCCCTAGTTTGAGGGGGGGCACATATCTAACACAAATATGAGAATTTCACTCATTTTTGTCCAGCAGCTTGTCCATCAAAAACCACTTGACAAAAATTGGAAAATGTAAACACCCATTTTCGGTACCTTATAATTTATATCCACACCCCTCACATTTTCACTCAAAACATTAAACTATCCTATTATCCTATAAAAATTTATTTTTCATTATGTTTATATGTTTTCATTGATGTCAACCCCATTGATTTAAAAGGGTATCATGGTGATATATGTGTCTTCAGTTGGTGTAATTCAATGGTCAAACATGAAGGTTGATTTGTAGTGTCAAGTTTTTGTGAGTTCAGTGTGGTCCTGGTGTTAGGTTTACTATGTAGAATCATGATTTGAGTCATCCTAAGTTGGTTAGAGTGTTTCATGATGTCATTCATTTTCCATGAGGTATGTTACAGGTGTATATGATTCTGCATAATGTCAGCAAGTTCAAGTCATGAGTGCTCATGGTTGAGTCAGGTCATTCATGGCTTGTTTCTAGCCGTGGAACATGCAGAACGAGGTAGAGATGTGATTTTTGGAGCTGATAAGACTTTGAAAAGCATGGTAATAGTATTATAATAGTGTACCTAAGGTATATGGTGAGTTTTAGGTCATAAATCATAGGTATGATGCATATTTGAGGTCTTTGGGAAGTAAGAAGTGAGAAACATGCATGTTGGCATAGGTAAGTCGATGTGGCTGGAGAGTTTCATGCAATTCTAATTTGTGTGGTGAGTTTTATCAGGTATCGGATGTTTTCATGATTTTTCATGAAAAAATTTAAGTCAAAGTGCTAAAAAAAATTGAAGTTATGTAATTTTTTGTAAAATCAGGTAAGTTGCAGTGTGATTTTAAAGAAAAAATTAGAACTTCTGATGTTCATTATGAACTATACGATTTTCATGGGAACTTGATCTATTAGGAATATATTCTTAGTTTATTTATGAATATTTCACAAAAATAATTAGGTGGTTTGATCATCACATTTTTATGAATGAACGTTAAGAAGGTAAAGTGTTTTAAAACCCCAGCAAACCATAGCTAGGAGAAGATTAGAAAAAAGTGCTTGTATCAGCCCAGTTTTGATTTTTTCATCAAAATTTATGATTTTATGTTTTATAGGACTCTTCCATATTTCCAAAAAGGTATGTTAGAGCATGTGGTTTTATGTGGGCATTACCTAAAATTTCTTATTTTTGAAGAGAACTGTAGTTTAAGGAGAGGTTTACCAAATGAGGTAATGACTAAGTTTCCATTTATGATATCCCTTTAGTTGATATATATTTCTATGAATGTTTAATATGATTGTTGAGGTAACAAAGTGCAATTTGTTCCCTATTTAGGAGGACTAGTTTTTAGGGCAGTTTTGAGTAGCCTTTAGTAAAAATGATATTGCAAGATCTATAAGGGGAGTTAGTATTCCATTGAATTTATGTTTTGAATATTATTCAAATATATTTCCAATGGTGTATCAAAATTTATGTTTTGACATGGTATGCATAAGTTATGACTCATTCTTTGAGGCTAAAGTTTGGAGGATGTAAATTCTAACAGGGTGCATGTGGCTTCCTGAGGTAAGATGTTGATTCTAGTTTGATCAATCTTGGTGAAGGGTTTTTATAGATTATAAATCATTTCTATGTGTGTTCCATGCTCTGGTTAATATTAGAATTGTTTTTTGATATGATGGAGTATGTCGGGATAGTTGTTAGTTCTTGAGTCCAAGTAGATATAAAAAGTAGTTTTCAGAGATGGACTTGGTTGAAGGCCTTCCACTTAGAATTGGAAGGATTTATTATATGTTATTGAAATAGGATTAAGATATATTTTCAATTATTTATAGATTTATTCTTGGTTATGTCATTTTATGTGTCTTTCGGACTGACGTGTGAAGAAGTTTATATGTTGGATATCATGACATGTTGGTTCTTGTTGAGAGATGAAGTTTTTTTATGCATGAGATGGTTGGGTTGAAGCTTGATATCACCTAAAAAGTGAAGAGGGTTGAATTTTTCATATATTTGATTCATTTATAGGTCTTTATTTTATCAACGAATGTGTTTTCCAGCTATGTTTGAAAAATAGGGTTTTGGGCAGCTTGATTTGGTGAAGACAAAAGTGGTTGTGGTTTGAGCAGGTGATTGGTTCATGATCTCTAACTTGTTTAGGAGTATTGTTAAGGTATTTCCATTTCCATATAGTGGTCACATGCCATATTTTATTTGTTATTTGTTGATAGCAGTTTTTTGGTGAAGGCAATGAGCCACTGGGCCCATTAAATGAAATAATTTGATTGGTTAATTATAATTTATACCATTTATTATGTTTAAATTTTATTTTAATAATGTTTTGTGACTTTTAGATCATGAATAAAAATATTTGTTGTGTTAGGAGATTTTTCTCATCCCAATGATGGGGATTATAGAATTTTTGGTGCATGTATGAAGGGTTTTTGCTAGAACGACCTATATGGGCTATATGTTACCATTGTAATAAATGTAATTTAATGTTATAATGTTTTTTGGGATTAATTTATCATGAAGTAACGACCTCCTTTGGGTTGGAGATAATATTTGCATATAAAAATGAAGTTTGAGCTCATTTGGGAAGCTAGTCTTGCATAGGGGAAAAGTGTGACCTAGAGGAGAATATTTTTTAGGCATGAAGGTGTGATTTTAATTATGATCATATTTTTTCAGGTTGAGGATTTTTTTACAGCGTTTTTGCAAGATTTTAGAGGCAAGACAAATTGAGAAGGAAGAATCTAGAGAAATATTGAAGACCTAAGGTTTGTGAGTTTAATTAGTTATCTTCATCACTCGTGGTAGCAGAAAAATAAGAAATAAAACATTATATGGAGGTTGAGTTGGTATTTATTCATCCTAGTGGGTTTTATCCTCCGTATGGCATTTTTACTTCACTAAATTTAGTGGTTGGTGTTCTATGTAGGGTTGGTGCTCTACTAAACTAGGGGTTGGTGCTCCTTGTGAAGTTAATGATTCACTAAATCTCTTTTATTTGTGTAATATAAGTATATTTTCAGTGGTTTTCCTTCCCCATGAGTGTTTCCCACTTACATATGATTTTCTTGTGTTGTGTACTTTTTTTCATGCTCTTGTGATTAGTGTTATGTGTCTTAATAAGAACACATGGTTATGAATTTTGAATGGACGATCTGATTGATGAATGTATGGTTTGGTAATTGAAGAAAAATCATTGTAGGACTGATTCACCCCCCCTCATTCCATTTTTCTTCCAAAAATTAGTATCAAAGAAAATCCTTGTGAAGAAAGTCTAACAACTTGAAGGAGAATCTACAAGCACAAATGTGTAGGTCGGTTGAGCTTTGGAGGAAACAGTATGAAATTGTTGAGTCTTTTAGATTACAAGATAATACGAGTGAAATGAAGAAATATCACAAGATATCAAGGATTTGAAAACTCAATTTGAAAGTTTGACCAAATTCCTAAAGGATAAAGAAGACTCTTGTTTTAGGTATGGAGAAAATTTGAAGACCCTAGAATCATATTTGGAAAGTGCATCTAGTAGGTTATGTATTTATAAGAGTCTTGAGAAGATATCCAAATCTCTTAATGTATTTTTAGAAGATCAAAAAGCTATAGATGACAAAAAAAAGTCCTAGGGTTTGAAGGAAAGCAAAAGAAGAATGATGATGAAGCTAGTCCAAGTTCAAAATCAGATGTGTTAGTGACCAAGAAGACTGATTTTAGAAGGTCCAACTTAGTTAGACAACCTAATGCTAGGAGGTATGGTAGTTCCTTCAATGGATGTTACTTTTTTGTCATGATTTAGGTCATAGAGCTAGAGATTTCAAAAGGATGTCTCCTAAGAATGATATAGATCTCGTCAAAGGTGAATGTTTTTCATGTTGTGAGTATGGGCATAGGGACAAGGATTTTGGATGGAATATCAATTTATTTGATCCAAGCAGAAAGAGGGATGCTTTTTATTTAATTTTCAAATTTTGGGTCATATAGCAAGATTTTGTCTAAGCAGGAGGTTCATAACGAGGTCTAATCCAAAAGGTAAAGTTGTGACACTCAAAGGACCAAATCATGAAGTTCAAGTTAAGAGGAATGCTACAAGATCAAAAGAGTTCAAGAATGGTCAAGTAAGTAAGATCAAGAAAACTATTTCTCATTCTAATATAGTGAGGTTTATCAAGGATGGATCTTGTGGCTTAAAGGAAGGGTTCAATTCAGACTAAGGAAGCATTTTCTCTTGTTGAAGAAGACATTTTTTTCCTAAATGTTATCCATTCCCCTATGCATGAGAATTTGAAGTCACTTGGAGTATGGGATACTTCAAAAGTTATAAGGTATGCTAACTAGCCTATTATGTGGATTTTGAGCTCTTATATTTGTAACGTGTTTGATTTTGTATGAGTATTTCATCCATCTTTGTCTTGAAGGTATTTCTTTCCTATTTGAGGTCTTTATAAGGTCTAAGCCTAATTTTAGGTAAATATCATTGTCTATAAATTCTTTGTTAGGTGAGGTTGTTTACAACACTGTCATGATGTATCCATGTGTATAAATGTATTTCCATGTCTTCAAATTATTTTTGGTGTCATATTCAAGGTATAGTTTAGCATGGGTCAAATTTAATCATAAAATATTTTACTCTTGATCAAGGTTTAAAATGGTACAAAGAGTTTTAGATCTATGGAAGAGTCGAGTTTTCTCAAATAGTTCCATATGACTGTGAGTTATTTTGAGTATCTTGTGGTTTGTGTGGTTACCTATAGTTTCCTTTTTCCCTTAATTCATTGTGTCTTGTGTCTTATCCCTTATTATGTCTTTAAATGGGTTCTTATTACATTAATTGTGAAATATTTAAAGTCTATAGCTTTGGGCTAAGATGTCATTTTGTTGAATTATTGGTGTGTGGTTTGTGTCAAATGTTTCAAAGTTGTGAAAAAAAATTAGAGTGCATGTCAAATAAGTATAGTGAACTAAAACAACTAAAAGGTTGTGTCATAATGATTCAAGGTTACTCAAAGTATATTCTTTAATGTATCAAGATTGTATGTGAATTCTCAGTCAAAATTTGATGTTTCACAAAGAAGAAATGCATTTCATGAAGAAACAAGTGACTCAATGTGTGTGGAGAACCAAAAAATATATTTTTGGTAGAAGTAAGAGGTAAAAGTTTATTAACAATGAAGTTCATCATTGATCATGATCTGTTCTGAGAGTTAATTCTCAGATTGAATGATTTTCAGGTGAATTACTATAGAGATGACATTACATGAAGTATGCATCAGTATAAGGTAAGTGAACATGTTATTAAAAAATAAGAGTTGTTGTATTAGAACTTGAGGTCTGTTTATGGTATACTTTGAGCAATGACATGAATTTTTAAACATATATCTTATAAAGGTTTGAGTCTTGATAGTGGTATGTGTGCACTCAAATTATTCATCTAATGTGGATGTTTAATGAAAATTTTATGTGATCATGTTACAATGATCAGTCATGTTTATGTCACAATATTCTTCATACCTAAGGGTCTGTAGTATCAGTCAGTCTTAGGTTCTATGTCCAATTTTGTTCTTTATTTTGAAGGTTCTATCAGAGACAAAGAGGTTATAAAAGAAAGCAAGTAATACTTATAATTGAAAAATGTGTACTGTTAAGGACAAGCACACATACAGTAAAGTTTAAAAAATCCTAAAATGAGACGTTACAGTACATTTTCAAGTTTTACAAGTTTGTGAAAGGAGTGTCATATGAAGATGATAGAGGCTTGAATCAAGAATCCTGATAAGAGGTGGTAATACATCCTAACATGGGTTTGTGAATGAAATGAAAAATTTCTAGCCATGCAAAGGAGTTTTGGTGAACATAATGTTGTCAAGTTGAAGGCTACAGGATTTTGTATCATAACTGAGAGGTTTGATAGTTAGTAATATTTTTCTAAGACCTAGAAGGACGGATCCTAAGAAATAAACATGACAAGTGTGATGAGATTTTATGAATTTGCCTAAATGAGGTCTTGAAAATGCAAAATGTGAAGTCTTGGAGACCAGAAAATGGTAGATGAATCTTCTCGGTGCGTGGGGTGGTAGAAGGTCTATGGATGATCAAATTTGTAAGCTACAGACCATGTAAAAATAAGATCCAAGTATGTGATCATGCTTTTTTTAGGGTTAAAAGCTGGAATTTACTCCATAAGTACATTATTATCACTAGTATGACCTAGACATAGTTTTTCAAGGGGAGAAGATGAATTTTAGAGCTAGAATCAGTTGATAACAAAGTATCTCAGATGTTCATAGAAAGTGAATCAAGTGTTTGACTCTCTCATCCTCTTGAATGTGTTAATAACTTGATTAATGATAAGTAAAGCTTCAGAGTCTGAAGGGTGTATAAGATGAGGCTTGTGATGTTAATCTAAGAATGAACAAGGTTAGCATTTTCTAGAATCTAATAAATGGTTGGGTATATTCTCCAAGTAGGTATTTTTGTGTTATAAGGAAGGGTTTGTATCTTTGCATAGGGTCAAGATGACTTAAGTAATTGTGAAAAATCACTTGTAGCCTCCACATCAGGGCTAAGTATTTAGATCAATGGTTGGATACATTTAAAGTTTTTGTTTCAAGCTCTTTATGACAAAATCTAGGTTGTGTAAATTATAAATATATCATGGTCATTATATGGTGACTTGTAAGGGATTTTTATGACTTTGATAGACCTAATTGTGCCACTAAGTTGTTGTGAATTGTTTCATCAAGTATGTGAAGGTCTAAGAGGGATTTTGATGAGTGGATAAGGTCCTTTAACTTCACTTCAATGTTTATGAATATCAGACATTAGGGTTAGGTGACCTTGATATGATTTAGAGTGTGTAAAATACAACATGTTACAGGACTATGAAAGGTAAATGAAACCTAGGTGGCATAGTAGGTTATAGAGTTAAAGACATTTGTGTATGAAGACTTCACAAGGATTTTAACATGATACATGTTGAAAAAGGTGTTATATACTCTGAGGAGTGAATAAAAACATTAAAGAGTGATGTTAAAGTTTTTAAAATGTGGTATACACTATTTCAAGTCTGTGAAAGATCAAATCAGCTTATTGTGCCAAAGAATCTTGATTTTTTCCTTTAGAGAAGCATGTTTTCGTTAATTTAAGGAAGTAGAGGTATTGCAGTAACAAGGAATGTTGAATTCAAAATTGTGATTATTATTGCAAAACAATGTATTTATGAATCTGTGCAACTCACGGTGTTGGTATAATCATAAGGAGTTCAAATTATTAAGGATTTTTTTGTCCCACACTAATATGATGCACTATGTCCTTCAACTAATGGGTTTCACTAAAAAATGTAGCATAAAAGACTTTTTTGTACAAAATAAAAGTGCCTATAATATGCTAGAATGAAAGGCTTTTTTATGATTGATTAAACAAGGCATGTTTGAAGTTGTTATAGTTCTAAAAAATAATCCTAAGGAAGGGGATCCTATATTAGCTCTCAATCAAGTTTGTAAGGTGTTCATGTAGCCTGTTAGATAGAGTGGATGGTACTTGCAAGGTTGAGGATGGTTTTAAGATAGAGGGATTAAGAAGTGGTGTGGTATGATAGAGCAAAAAGGTGTCTATAAGTTAAAATAACAAGGTACATTTTGTAATCATAGTCTATGTCAAAAGTGTTTTGTATCAAATACAATACTACATGTCTAAAAGGATGTTTAGAGACAAGGAGAGTTTATTCATGACTTAAAAAGTGTATGTAAGATGCCAAGAAGGT
The DNA here is from genome assembly GCA_019776745.2 of Taxus chinensis. NCBI lineage: Eukaryota > Viridiplantae > Streptophyta > Pinopsida > Cupressales > Taxaceae > Taxus > Taxus chinensis. Next base: position 491,622,252 of record CM034146.1, read on the forward strand.
GTGTAAAACAAAAAAGATAATGATTTTATTGCATATTTCAGAAGGTAAGAAATTATTTGTTTTAATAAGGTCAAATTCCATAAGAAAATATTGAAGAGACTAAAATAGTGCTTCACAATAGAGGTTAAGAGATTGATCTAGTTCCAAGCCATGCAAATAAGGTAAGATTTTGAAATTTTGAGTTTTTCGATTTGAGTTTGATAGTATAAACCCAGGGGGAGTAGTGAGAAGGAGTCTCATGAAGTATAGGGATGCCTATAAGCTTTTGAAGCTTGCCAAAATTGCACTGAAGGAGTGATTCAGGGAAAATGGTCATAATGTGTGGCATGATAATTGTTGAGGCATATCTTGTTGTCGGGAGAATTGAAAATACCTAGAAAGGATATTTTGAACAAGAATGAAGGAAAAATGAAGTGTATACATTCAAGGGGAGCTGATTTCCATGTTTTAGCAGGTCCATAGGATCTTCATTTGTTGTTGAAGAAGTCAAAGTGAAGAAAATTCACTCCCAGGGGATCCATTTTGAGTCATGTAAGTCATGTTTTGTCATTGTTCTTTCCTTGTGTTGTCATTTTTCCGTGTTGTAGTACATTTTTAGTCTTTTTCATAGATGGAAAAGTGGGAGAGAGGCATTATAAATATGGTATTGAGGTCATTGTGTGTTTATCATGTTGGTTGTAAATGTTTTTGAAAATGGTTTCCATTAATGAAAGGGGGGAGATTTTTGGCCATTGTGTGTATGTTTTTTCATTGATGTCAACCCCATTTATTTAAAAGGTTTTCATGGTGTTGTATGTGTCTCCATGTGGTGTTATTTAATGGTCAAACATAAAGGTTGATTGGTAGTGTCAAGTTTTGGTGAGTTCATTGTGGTCCTAACATGGTTCTAGCCTGCATAGTCATGATGTGAGTCTTCTTGAGTGATTGGTTGATTTCATGAGGTAAAACATGGTAGGTATTTTTGGTGTTTCATGGGTCTTATAAGGTCAGCAAGGTCAAGTATGAGTTAGTTCATGGTTGAGTCGGGTCATTTAAGGATTGTTTCTAGCCCTAGAAGCATGCAGAATGAGGTAGGAGATATGATATTTGGAGCTAAGGAGTCATTTTTTAAATCATGGGAAAAGTGTTTTAACAATGTACCTGAGGTGCTATGGTAAGTTTTAGGTCATAAATTCAGAGGTTAGATGCATATTTGAGGTCCATGGGAAGCAAGTAAGTGAGAAACATGAGAGTTTGGCACATGAAAATGAGATTGGATAGAGAGTTTCATGCATATTTAAGATATATGGTGAGTATAGGTGGGTAGGTATATGATGTTTTCATGATGCTTCATGACAAATTTTAGGTCAAAGTTCTGATTATTTTTGAAGTTATGCAAGTTTTGGTAAAACCAAGAAAGTTGTAATGTGATTTTCAAGAAAATTCATACCTTCTGATGCTTATTGTGGATTGTATGCTTTGAATTGGGACCTGATATGTTTGGAATAGATTATTAGGTCAGATATGAAGCTTTCACAAAAATAATTAGGTGGTTTTATTATCACGTTTTTATGAACGACAGTTAATAAGGTAAAGTGGTTTGAAACCCTAGCTAGGAGCAGCTTGGAGAAAAGTTCTTGTATCAACCCAGTTTTGATTGGTTCCTCAAAAGTGATTATTTCAGGTTGTATATGAATATTCCATCTTTCCATAAAGGTATGTTATAGCATGTGGTATTATGGGGGCCCCACCTAAAATTTCTTGTTTCTGAAGAGTTCCAGTTTAAGGAGAAGTTTTCCAAATGAGGTAATGTATAAATTGATATTATTTAGTTTATATAGATTTACATGAAGTTTTATCATATATGAAAAATGATGGTTGCCCTATTTAGAACATGGTTATTGGGACATTGGAGCATAGTATGGACATTTCAAGAGCTACAGAAGGGAGTTAGGAGGTGATTCAGTTTTGTTGTGAAATATGACTATTTCAAAGGGCAGTACAATACTTGTGGTAATGGGTATTGGATAATTGCATTAGAGCTAAAGGAGGAGTTATGAGGTGATGTGGCTTAAAGTTATGATGGATTCTAATATCAACGGTTTCAAGATATATTTATAGTGATATAAGTTTTCCTTATGATTAATTAGTGGTTAATTGGGATATCCGAGATTTCTAGGTTAGTTCTGTGATGGTTCCACGAATATTTTTAGCTTTTCAGAGATGGACAAAACTACCTTTGTTGAAAGTTTATAGTTCTGTTAATGCATCAAATGGATTAGAATATTCGTATGGTCATTTTATATCATTTTGTGAAGAATTTAGTATGTAGCTTTTGACATTTGATAAATTGAGTTATTTGAATGCATTTATATGGATTCTTGAAGCCTGTATCACCTGGAAAGTGAAGAGGGGTGAATTTTGAATCAACTGAATCTATTTTTAGGTCTTTTGTCACAAAAGGTATTTATCTTTTTGGGAAGCTTGTTTTAGTAAAGGGTAAAGTTGTTCGTGGTTTGAACCAGGGGATTATTTCATGCAGCTCTTAATTTTTTAAGAGTATTATAAATAAATTTAAATTTCCATTTAGTGGTCACATTCCATTTTTTAGGTGTTCTTGGGTGTTATTGATGCCCAAAGATGAAAATCATGTTGTTGAAAGCAACTATTTGGTGAAGGTAATGAGCCAATGTGACCATTAAACAAAATAATTTGATTGTTTAATGATATTTGTGACCATTTATGATGTTTAAATTTCATTTTAAACATGTGTGCTGATTTTAATATCTTGAATGAAAATAGATTTGGTGTTAGGGTATTTTTCTCTTTCTAATGATGTGGATTTGAGGATTTTTGGTGCATGGATGAATGATTTTGGATAGGGATGACCTATATGGGTTGTATGTGACCATTTTAATGATTCAAAATAGATGTAATTAAGTTTTTTTTTTGTAAACAAGATCATGAGGACCAACCTTTTTTTATTTTTTGAGGAAGAGAATCCTATAAAGGTTATGTTTGAGTTCATTTTTGAAGTTAGTGTCTGCATGGAGGGAAAAGTGTGACCTAGAGGAGAGTGATTTACTTGTATGTGTGCATGATTTAAATTTTGAGGAAGAACATGATAGGTTGATGAATGATTGAATACATGAGAGTAATATTTTAGAGAAAATACAAGTTGAGAAAGAAGAATATAGAGCAAGATTGAAGACCCAGGTTTGAGTTAGAGTTTGTGGGTAGAATAAGTGATCTCCATTGGTTGTGTTAGAAAAATTTAGAGATCAAACATTTTCAGGAGGATGAGTTAGTTCTTAGTCATATTAGGGGGTTATAGTGTCCTTTTGTATTTGTTTCTTCACTAAATTAGGGGTTGGTGCTCCTTGTAGGGTTGGTGATCTATTAAACTAGGGGTTGGTGCTCCTTGTGAAGTTGGTTATTCATTAAACTTATTGGTTGTGTGTAATATCAACCAATTTTTAGTTGTATTTCTTACCCATGAGGGTTTTTGACTTACATATGGAATTATTGTGTTGTGTACTTTGTTTCATGCTCTTTTGATTGATGTTATATGTCTTAATAAGCACACATGGTTATGAATGTTAAATGGAAAATCTAAATGATGAATGTATGCTTCAGTAATTAAAGTAAAAAAAAAATATAGGAATGATTCACCCCCCTCAGTCCATTTTTCTTGCAAAAAACATGTCCTCACACCCATTAAAATCACACTTTACTTCTTAATAAATACTTATTTACTCGCCTAAACTACCCTAACCACCTAAAACCCATCTTATCCATTTTAAATCTAACCATATAACCTCCTAACATCCTAAATCTCTTCCTAACAATATTCACTCACCCCCATACCCAAATTAAACCTTTTGGATTGTTTGATACCACTTCTAAGCAGGTTTCCCCACTTTCCCTAGTTCATCATCTATTCTAACCAATCACTGGAAATTATATAAGGAGCATCAAACTTCTTAAAGGGTATCCTGAGATGTTTGTAGTGAAGATATCATTCTCTAAAAAAATAGAATACATCACTATGCTCATCTCATAATATTCAGCATCCTTGTCATGTCCTTACAAGCTCCCTAATCTTTGTAAGAATCCTACAGAATTGTTTTCAAGAATTCATCAACAAAGGTAAGTCCTTTTCTTTCATTTCCATATTTAGTTTGTAAATATGTCACATTAAAAACCATACCAATTCATACAAAACTTTTCTTAGAAATGATTTGCATCCTATGAAATAATCAATCCTTTTCACATTAATTGTTGGTAATTACCCCAAATTGCCAGCGATCCCTATCATTTCATCACTTTTATCACTATGTTCATATTTACAATCAATAGATCGGTATATTTTCTATCTAATCTTCCTATTTTCAAGTTTTTTCTATTTGGATATGGTTATACCAAGTCATGAACATCCAATCATAAGAATATAAGATATCCCCATTGTTTCAAAACCACTAGTTTGGGAATAATTCAAAATTGCACATGGACTCAGCCTCCAGGCCATCTCCTTGACACCAAACATCAAAGACATCAAAGATCAACTTGAATTTATAAGTGAAAAAAAGGATGTTGTTGAACAAGCTTGGTTCGGTTACTTCTTGGATTTTGAGCATAGCCATAACCCTCATCTGGGCCACCTATCACGTGGAACAAGGTCTCTCTATCCCTATGGATTTTTAATCATCCTCTCATTGTCAATTATTTTCATATCATTTTCACTTGACTGTAAAACAAGTTGACACCATTCATGGAATCCCTTTGGTTCCTGGGATCATCCTTTATCGAGTGTCTCATCATATCCTCATCTAATATTTGTCTTTTCTAATCATCTTTATATGTAAAGGTTTCTCTCATTCGCTATAAGCAAAATTCTTGTGCCCATTTTTCATCCACACATCTTAACATAGCATTTTCAAAACATGTATCGCTAAAGCCTATTGTCTTTTGAGTTTTTGGTGTTTTATCATATTATTAATGAACCAAAATTTGCCATAAAAATATGAATTTGAATAATTGAATTGATATCCTCTAATATACAATATCTTTCACCTAGGTAGTTATATATTGTGAATACCACATACTAAATAGGTTTGAAATCATCATTATCATTGTGTTTATTATGTGTAGAAAAATAAATAATGAAGATTGAACCCTCTATAGGGAAATATGGCATGTGTTATTCTATTTGGTTCAATATGAAATCTTCATTGTTTTTTTTTTATTATTAGTAAATAGTTTTTTGAAAGGGATTATACCCTTGTATAGGAAGGCTCAAAAGCCAGGATAGAAACATGGAAGCCCAACAGTAGAAAATAGTCTGCTTAGAAAAGTACCAACACCCAGCAACAATCCAGCAAAAAAAAACTGAAAAATAACCAGTTTGCAACAGCACCATGGCAGATCCAAAAACCACTGTTTGGAAAAGACAAGGGACAATGTAGAACAGCTGAACAACAAAAGAGAAACAAATCATCGAGGTGGAGAAGTGGCATTCTTTAAAATAAAATTTTTCTTTTTACGAACAGTTACCCAACCTGATGATGCCTCCACAAATGGAGGGTTAGAAAAAGGAGTGTTTTCCAAAGTTGCAATAATACCAACTGAAACAACATCATTGTTTTCTTGAGATAATTTTTCCTTGCTGTCAACAACTAAATGAGATAAATTTGTTGCATTTTCCTTGCTGTCGGAAATAGGATTTTCCGATAAAGGGGTTTCATAGACTAAATCAGATTTAGCCTCTACATTTCAATTTGATTCTTGGTCCTCTTTTGCACCAAAAACCAAGTGTTTTGAGAGGGCATCTTTCCACTAGCTACGTTTCTCATGTTGGTGTTTTGCCATCCCACAATTAGTAGAGGTGTGACCTAAACAGAAACATCTTCTACATCAGAATGGAAGACCTTTGTAATCTAAAGGTTTTGGCCAAGTTCTGTTTTGCACTCTGAGATCAATGGTTACAGGAAGGTTTTTAGCCATGTCTAGTTTCACCAAGATCCGAGCATAGGTAGTATGGGTATAATCAGATGTTTAAGAATCTATAGAAAGTGTAGTTCCCAAGGTTTTTCAAATAGATTTCAAACATTTACCACTCTAGAATTGGAGGGGTAAATGGGGTAATCAGATCCAAACAGGTTTGCATGAAAAAGACTCAGTGAGCGGGTTAAAAGAGGGGAACCAGGATTTAATGACCAGGTGCTTAGATTGGAAAACCCAAAGCTTGGAAGCAATTTTGTTAGCTATTGAAGAAAAAGTTACTATGAAAATACCTTTAGCACACAGGTATAAGTCTAACCTCCCAGCGATCAATGGAGTCTAGTGCTTGGAGATCCATGCATGTAGATCAGGAAGGCTCGACCAAAGTCCTACGAATCTACAGATAAGAGCATGTTCCTTATAATAATTTTAAATTTAAATGACCTCCTCCCCAAATGTAATGCATGGGGTACAATCTACAGGCTTCATAGGATAATCCTTGCCCCTTAATGCATCTTTGAACGAGGTTACAGTGGGGCCGTGAGTAGGTGTGGCATGGCCAGTCCCGTCAAGAATAGAGCGAGCCTGACCGATGAAGGTGCCGCCATCCTTACAAGAAGTAATAATGGATCCTTCGTGGGTATTGAAAGAAAGATTGATCCAGGACAGGGCCGACTCGTCAGCCCCCAAAGCCATGTCGCCTCCAACTGCTGGTTATCTCAAAGTTTCCTGATGTACATTTTTGGATCGTACCCGAAGGTCACTGTCGCCATGGAAATGGACAGAATCCATGCCCCATTTAGGGTTTGCGCAGGGATGAATAGGGCTCACTGATTTCTATGTAGAATGGGCACGCGTGGCGACCATTTTCTAGGGTTCAAGAAAAGTGACCATTTAAAATTACAAATTATTTAAGGAAAAAAAAAATTGTGAATAAACTAATTGGCATTCTCTACATGATCTATTCAGTTCATTAATATTTTTAATTCAAATAGATTTGACATACACATAGGTGGATACAACATATTACACACAAACACTCTAACAAAATAATATATAGAAAAATGAAGTATTGTTGTTGATTCACATTCATGTCATTTCAAAATTTTAAGTGAAGTGATCAAAGACATTAATTTATCTTATAACTCTTCTCATTTATTTATATTTAATCAAACAAATAGAACACTATTCAAATTATAGCCACAATACATAAACATACTCATCTTCCCTATTCCATTCCATTGATGCATGACTTTCTAGTAAAATCCGGTTACAAATTCTTTAATAGTTGTAACATAACGATACAAGGTTTGAATTTCCTTGGTCCCCCTAAGCCCTTCATTATACATGTACTTGAAAATTTAAGTTTTTATCCACATCTCAAAATCCTTACAAGTCATGATCTATATGCTAGATTTATGTTTTATCTAGACCATATGTAATATGGAGAGATAATTCTATAATTTTATATGTAATTGGTCTAGATATAATTGGTGTGATATTAACATCCAATTAAATTTCTTGCTTTTGTAAAAAAATTAACTTTTTTCTCACCATGTTTCCATGCATTTTTATATCATTGATCATATGTTCTCTAGCACATTACTTCTTTATATATTCATTTCCCAGTTTTCACAACCTCGAATTCTTAGATCCATCCACATATTTCTTGACTTTTTTATTTGACAAAGAACTCAAGGAATTTTTCTTTGATGGAATAAATGCACGTTTTTATGTTGATCATTAAATATCATCCAACGATAAGATAATGCACAATATAAAGTTATGTCACCCAACACAAGCCTTAATTCAGCCACTTGTGCTTCTACCTATGTTCTTATCTCCAAATTCTCTATTTGTAGTGGCTTCAATTGGGTAACCTTTTATTTTTCCATAGCATTGTTACATTTTTTGGGTGATGTTTTTTTGACGGACATAAGTTATATTTTAAATTTACCACCGATTCTTTTAGTTTTGTTGACATAATCCAAGTTTTACTCACGTTTTATTAGGATTGTATTGTTGACTTACCTTTTGTATATTTGTATTGAATTTTTGCATCACCTCTTCTAAGGCCACACAACTCATCATCTATTCCATGTGGGAGTTATCATGAAATATATCACCAAAGTGGGTTTGTTGAAGGGGCATACATTTATTCATGTGTATAATAGGTCCATATTCATTCGTGTCAACTATTCTCTTAAAAATAGAGGTAAAAACAAATTACCTTCTTATTGTGAGAAGTTCATCATTGAATATCTATCCAGGATCATTACTAGACTCACAGAAGATGATATTTTTGAGATAGACCCATCTCTTCAATAACCTTGTGTCTACATCATGGATAATTTGGTCTCCTTTTTCTCTCCTCTTATTATTTTTCCCTCAATTCAACTCCATTTTTCTCATTTGATTCATTCTTGACCTTCTCTTACACTACTAGTTCTTCCATGACCTTTAGCTTAGCCTCCCTAGATTCTTATTTTTGTCATTATTCTTCTCTTCCTTCTCCTTCTCTTCTTATTCTTTCATTTTGGCCTCCATAATATTATTTTTTCTTCATGTTCTAACTAATTTGGGTCTCCTCTACCTTCTTATTTTTTTATTCTTTATATATCCATTTTGGGCCCTCTACATCCTTCTAATTATTTTCTTCTTCGTCTATCTATTTTTGTGCCATTACATCCTTCTTATTCCTTTCTTTTTCTTCACTTATCTATTCTTATTTTTCTATTATTATTTTTGTTGGAAATTTAGTGTGGCCACTTCAATCTCCACATTTTTTGTTTTCTCCCACTCTTGTATTTAATTTTTTACTTTTTCTCTTCTCTATCTTATCACTTCCTCTTCGACCTTTATCTTTTATAAAGATTTTTGTTGCGATGTCTATATACAAAAATTCTTATGATGGATTTTAGTCCATAGTTCATTTTCCTACAACTCTTCCATTTTTTCTTGTTCGGGGTCACTTCATTCGTTTCCAGTAACTTAGCACAATTTTCATATTTTTACTTTTGGGACACCTGTACTGGTTCCTTATATATGTCACTTATTATCTTGGCTACAAAGACAACTATTTGGTCAAATATATTGAGATGATCCTTCTGCATAGATATAAAAACTACAAAAAGTGAAATTAAATTTGATAAATAACTCAAATAACCTTTAGATTTCATGACACTTCGAGGGGAAAACCTCCTTTGAGTAAGCTCAATACAATAATATTTGTGGTTGTCTTCATCGGAACTCAAAAAATACTTATATAATTAATCTATTCTAACAACTAATACTTCACACATATGTGGGATAATTCAAATATGATCAAAGGATGACTTAAAAATAATATGTATCCATAAGGACTAATACACTAAGAATGTAAAGAGAAGGTTAGTACATGAGTTCCTAACATCCCCTCCTTTTTAGAAAAATATTTGTTTCAAATCTTTATATGTGGGAATTATATCTAAATTTGGAAGATTGGTTCCCATTTTGCATCTTCTGGTTGTATATTGTGCCGCTAGATTAAGATTTTAGTGATTGAGTGAAACATAAATTTATGAGTGTGCTGATTAGGATTGCTTCTAGTTCGATAAGGATGTATCCTTTATTATCAAACTCTAGTAAAATTATTTTCACTCTAGTGTTAATTCTGATAACTTTATTTAAACATGAGACATGAAATACTGAGTGAACTTAAAAGGATGGTGGAATCTCCAACATGTAAGCAACTAACCCAATATTTTGGAGAACCATATATGGTCCATAACAATTTTTGGAAATCTTATGATGCCTTGTTAATTTTAGGGATGATTACTTATATGGATGCAAATGAAGAAAGAAATATCACCTAGTTGAAAGGTGCATTCAGAGTGGTGCTTGTCATCTTGCCACTTCATTCATTTCTATGTCATATTGAGACTATCCCATAGCATTTTAAGAATTTTATCCTTGTTTTGGAGAGTAGTTTCAACCACCTGAACTAATGAACTGTCATGGGTATATGGGATAAGCACCAGTACTAGTTTACCATAAAAAACTTCATATCGAATCATTTTAGTAGAAGTGTGGTGTGATATATTTTACCACCATTCTTCTAAGGGGAACCACTTTTCCCACCAATGTTATTATTCCAAAGCAAAGAAGCAAAGGAATGTAATTTCTATCTAGCCATTTGTTTATGGGTCATACCGAGAGCTCATCTTTAGTTTTATGTTTTTGCATTAGAATAGATCCATCCAAAAGTTGTAGGTGAATTTTTCTCATGATCAGAGATGGCTAGAGAAGGTATGTCAGCAAGATAATATATCTAATCCAATAAAATTTTGTGACTTTGGAGGCTATATATGGATGGTCAAGGGCACAAAAATGGCTATATTTGGAGAGGAAGTCTAACATGACTAGGATATTTTTTTCCTTCATATTTAGGGAGTCCCTCAATGAAATCCATATAAATATGTTTCCAAATATTGGTAGGAATGGTAAAAGGAATGAGCTAACTAGGAATTAGTGTTTATAAGCTTTGTTGTGTTAGTAGGTATCACATTCTCCCACCATCTATTTCATTTATCCTTTAATTAACCTTTTAAAAGAAGTTTCAACATGCCCAATCATATTTTCTAAGAAATCTTGAGTTCCCTACTGAGGGAGAAGCATGGATTTCATAGAATACATCATGATGAAGGTCTATGCTTTAGGGAAGCACTAGGAGGCCTTTGTATCACAAAGAAGTACCTTCCCATGAATAATGCAATATTGTAGAGGGGTTAGTGGAAAAAATTTGAATGAGGGGGTTATAAGAATGGATCATTTACATACCCTTGTTAAATATATTCCAAGCAGTTTAGAATGGGCATGAAGATGGAAAAAAACTAATCCAGGTACATGAATGTATGTGAGAGAGCATCAACCATAACATTATCTTTACCATACTTGTAAGTGATATAATAATCATATCCCTTGAGTTTTATAACCTATTTCTATTTTGTTTGTAACGAAGCCCATTATCCCAAGAAATATTTCAAACTCTGGTGATCGGTTTTGATGAAAAAATGACTCCCAATTAAGTATGGATTCCATTTTTGTACTGCATGCATAATTTCCATCATCTCATGTTCATATGTAGACAAATCCAAATTTAAACCAAAAAGGGATTTTCTAGCAAAGGAAATTGAAAAACCCTTTTAGAGAATAAAAATTCCCAAGTTATTTCCACATGAATCAATTTTGATGGTGAACTGTTTGGTGAATTCTAGCATGGCTAAAACTAGTGTGCTACACATAGCCTGTTTGAGTGCCACAAATGCTTGCTTAGCTGCCACATCCCATGTGAATGCATTCTATTTCAAAAAAGAAGTCAAGGGAGATATGATATTTCCATAATCCATTAATAACTTTTGATAGTATCCTCTAAGGCCTATGAAATTATTGTCATGTGTTTTTAGAAGGTCAAAAACTCAAACTTGAACCATGACAACCAAACCCAAGTGTAAAACATTTACTTGAAAACCCTCATGAACCCCATTTCGTATCAGTATTCCCTTTATATCATGTTCATTCCAACCTTGCAGGTTAACATAATATTTTTTACAAACTTTCCCTAGTGTTTTAAATATTGTGATAGGGTCATTCAGTTCTTTTAATGAATTAGTTCCAAAGGTGAATTCTCCAGTAAGCCTAAAAAAGCTAATTTTAGTGTTTTCAGGATAGGTGTGTATCCTTTAGGACTGATTGGAAATCCCACAACCATCCAAAGGTGGCATTGAATATTTTGGGAATTAAATGAACTAATTTAGGAAGATATATGGAAGTTTAAGAGGTTTAGGAGCAGATGCAGTGAAAGTGGGTTTTTCAGGGGTAAGGAGCATACAGCCAAAATCGGTACTTGAATGTATGTAGAGGATTATTGGAGTTACATAATGAATTGGAAATCAAAAAACTAGTCATAAAAAATATTAAGGAACCCTCTACATGATGAAATCATAAAATATTTCACAACACATGTTAGCTTCTCATAACAGCTCAGCTTTTGCAGACTCGCCTTACTATCTCGAATAAAAAAGGGGAAAAAAATTTATGATGAAATTATAATTGATGTCTCATACCCCTCAAATTTTTATTGGAATACTTTTAGGAGTAAAATTCATACAATAATTCATCAAAAAATACCTCTTGGAGTTCTGGAAATTGCGTTCACAAGTCTTGTCTTGTGAGGTACGTTTCTCATACTTAGTCATTTTTGGGTGAGGACATTTGTCACCTCTTAGTGAGGGATAATTTTTTTATCCCTCTTGTCCCAATTTAAAATGGGGAATAGGGGGCATAAACATTTTCCCCTCCTCAACCCTTCCTCTAGGTTCTTCACATTACCAAGACAAACACTCTAGAGGGCTTATCTGGCCTATTTTTAGCCCTTCCATCTCGTAATGTGAATGTGACACTTAGAAGCACACAGTGAGTGTGAATTTTATTTTCCATCCTTTCCCATTCCCAAGGGGATAAAGGGGACATGAAAATTAACCCCACTCTAGCCCCTCTCGAGGTTTTCCATATGACCATTTTTCAAGCTCCCTTGTGATAAATAGTCATTTTCTCCATTTCCCCATCATGCGATCTAAAAGTGACAAGTGTCAAGCCCAAATGAGGTTGTATTTTCTTTCCCCCATTCCCAAGGGTAAAATGGGTACACAAAAATTCACCACAAGAAAAGAAGTGAAAGCTCTAGTTTTTTAACTAGGTGTTGCTATCACATCCATATATGAAAATACATTGTCGCGAAGCCAGTAAACTCAAAGAAGATGCTTTTTACCTAATTTATTCCTATATTTTGACCTATACCTCCACTTTTTCTTATTCAAACCTCCAAAAACATGAAATTTCACCAAGCGTGCTGACAAAATTCTTTTAGGGCAGCCATGAACACCAAAACCAAGAAAAATTCATAACTTCTAATTCCCAATTCAGATTCCATTGAAATTTTCTTGGAAATTCCTCATTCCATAAACCTTAAATAAGATTTTAATTAAAATATTAATGATTCCCTAGTTTTTTAACAATATAAACCCTAATTTTATTCCCTAAAATCTTCCTTTTCAATTTCCAAGCATTCTGGCGGGATGATCACGGTGAAATTTAGAGCACGGGATCGTGAAGATGAACCGAAGCTAATGAATAAATTTTCGTTGCAAATGAACATGGATAAATGATAATAATAAAAAATTATTTATTTTGTGCCATCTCTTACTAAAAATAGTAACTTACTAATAATATTAAGTTCTCTCATATCAATGCATTTGAAAAATAATGAAGATGACAAACTAGGCCAAACAGACGGTTTTCCCAAATAAGTAAAAAAAAAAGTAAAAAAGAAAAAAGAAAAATTTCTAGGAATTGAAATTTTAAAAAATTTAATAAATAAATATCATTTAAATTATTATTATCATGTAAGGGGCTTCAGAAAATTGAATTCAAGCCAAAAATCACCTTTTCACCAAAAAACAGCTCTTGAACCCTACCTACTAAAAATAGAAAGTATCTAATTCAGCTGCAGAAAGTTGTTATCTTCATTTTCCCTCATATTTTTTATTTTTATAAATTTGAAGTTAAAATTTTCTAATATAGAGCCTATATGAGCCTTGGTCTCATAATATCCAAGAGGTGACAACAATGTTGTTCATATGGACTTAGAAGATCTGAAGAACCAAATGCTTGGAGGTCCCAGGGAACCAGTGGAAGATAATTTTTTCATGAGTGGATTATATGCCACTAAAGGTTATCTCATATTTATTCAGAGTAAAAAACTAGTATTGGAATTTTCTCATCATTATGAGCTAGAATCAAGAATCATAAGGTAAGATGATAATTCGATAATGATAGTGCTCACTCCAAAGGGAATTTCACAATGAATGAAAATCCGAACATAAAACAACATCATCATCACCATGAATTATTTTGCATCATGTGACTGGTAAAAAAAATCCAATCTCCAAGTTCTTACATTATGATCATGGCTGAAGCACAGGAGGAATCCATCTTGCATGTCGAAATATTTGTCCAAAAGTAAGTTTCAAAAAGTATATTCTAATGTGATCATTCTATTGAGTAGCATAATGGGAGAAGAGGCTGCAAAATATTTTTAATAGTAGATGGTATAGTTCATCATCATCATCATCAAAGAAAAATAGATGATTGACTGGGGATAGATAATCAGTGATAACATCCATCAACAGTTGCTTCAGTTATATGGTTACCAAGAAGTTCTTGATGACATCCTACTTTGTCTATGCTCTTGCAAGTACAATACCATTCAGAGGCCTGACCCTCACTCAGAAAATCTCTCGAAAGATCCACACCTATGAAAGTTACCCACAAATGACCCTCAAGGAGAGTAATCACTTTTTTAATATTAAATGATGCATTCACTATGTTTATCATAGATTTTTGAAGGGTAATCCTATGTCAAGAATGTCTTCTCAAGATTCCAATTTGATCAAAAGGTATGGGTCCTTTTTCACTTAGTTATCAACATTATCATACATTAGAGTACCATGGTTTGATCTCATTCCATTTAATCTCCCAATGAACCTTAGTGATAAGGTTGTGATGTTCTAATTGTATAAGAAACTTGCTCACATCAATGAAAAACTCAAGAATTACAAGAATAAAACTATGTTGTTTCCTATATTTCTTAGAATATACTCCTATAATAATTCTAATGATGTCTCAAACTTGGAAGATTCATTCACTCCTTTGAACCTCTACTAATACACACCAAGGGAGGATTTTTAAATTTGGAGTAACCCTGAAACATTTCATCTTCCTAATTTGATCCATGTTCCATAAATTGAAGACTATTACATAAATTACTTAATTTATTTTGAGATTAGGGAGCTTGATCACATGAGAATGAATATTGGATTGATGAGAAACTTCAAATTTGATTGGTTTTAAGATAGATTTGATGATGATGGGACTAAATTGTATGATCCTGAGTATCAGGAGGTGAAGGTATCACCTCTCCCACAAGTCTCATGGAGAATTCGTGAGTCAGGAGACATAAATGAATGAACTGAGGTGGTAATCTAAAGATATAAGGAATAGTTCAAGAATAATATATATGCACTCATTGAATTAAGAGGTCTCTGGACTCTCAAAATACAAACATCTCACCTCTCCACTTTAAAATAAACTAATAAGTATTTAAGCTCTACTCACTCAAGAGGGCTCATGAAAATAAATTCAATGGAATTTGAGGTCCCTCACTATAGGTGAAAATATTGTATAAGGTTTGGAGCAAGGAGAAATTGATCCATCTCATCCATTGATCCCCCATTGGTCTCTAAGTATCTCCTCTTCTGTATCTATGCCAACTCAACCAATGCAATATACACCCTCTCACTATGATCTAGAAATAATAATCATGCCCATTGTTGATCCTAAAATATTCCCATGGGTACAAGAGATTATAGGAGGATATATCCACACATTTCAACAAGCATCAGTTCCATATTTTCAAGTCATATCAATGATGGTGAAAACAAAGATAGGTAAGAAATCTCAAGTTGTTTCTCGCTTCTTCAGTCATGCTTAAGAGACTTAGTATGTAGAAGTAGTTTGGTTGAAGGTAGTCAAGACAATTGGTAAGATGAATCCATCTGAATATGAAATAAGAACCATTCATCTAGTGAAGGAAACGCATGAGGTATATGCCCATATTTTTAAATAATCTTCTACTCTCCTTCTTGCAAGAAATGATGAGTATAAGAAAAAATGAACAACTGGAAGCTCACATAATAAATCTCTCTTTGTATGTTTAAAAATTCATGGATCCAAATGATTTCCTATCTCTCGTAGCTGAATAATTCACTCCCATCAATATCATTGATCTAGAATCCATTAGGAGGGCACAGGGCTTCACAATGTAAGGTAAGGACAACAAAAAATGGGTGAGAAAATTTCTTAAGAAAGGTAGGACCTTGCTTCCAAAAATTCTCTCATTAATTGAATTCATGATCACCACTGTCACAAAGGTAAAAAATATGAAGGGTGAGATTAAAAAAGAGAATAAGTATTAGGATCATGTATTTCCACTAGTGAATGAAATGGGTGAAATCAACTTTTTTGAACTGGTAGGTAGAAATGTGCTCACCTCGGTATCTGAAGACCTGTCTCCAATTTGGTCCAAAACTCTTGTTTCCTGATATGAGATAATCAATCATGCTCTCTATGATTTGGACTCATATGATGATCTCACTTCAAAAATGTAAGAGGACATCGACATGGAAGTGTAAAAACTTGGATTACCTACAATAAATGAGAATAATTCAATGAATGATCTCATGAAACCATTTGAATATTTGGTTAAGACGGGGGTAGAAGATCCATTTTCTTTCAATGAAGACACCCTAGAATATCTTACAGAGATCAAATTTGTTATCTCAAACACAAAAAAGGAGCATCAACCATTGTTCACAAAATGCAAAATTATTAATTCTACCTCTGATAATTGGCTCAAATTTTTGAGTTTTGTATAAATTCCACAAGTAGAGAAGGTTGCAAATGTATTGGCTCGGTTCATTAAGGAGTTGAATGGTATCAATATATTTCCATAAACACTCTCCAAGATTCCATCAGAAAGTGAATCTTCATCAACAAATACATCATCTTCTTCAGAGTAGTTATCTTCTCTCTTGTCTCTTTCCCACCCCTCTCCTCTATTCTCTCATGTTCTATTTATTTGTTAGGGGGTTTACTTTTCACATTTGTCTTATTAGTTAAAATGTGATCGATAGTTATACTTTGTAATGAGTTTCCTCCAATTAATAAAAAAGGGACTCAATTTATTTCCTAGGATCACAAAAGTTCACATGTTGTAAAGGTTAGTGAAAATTCATGTGGGGGGTAGGAAAAGAGTCATTTGGAAAACTATATATTGTATGACTCCCTCATTTCAAAGGATAGTAAATTTGTGAGTATTTAAATAGATACCTAGTGCACTACTAAGAAACAAAAAAATATAGCATCTCTCTAAGAAGGTTGTAAAACCTTTTGATGAATGGATGAATGAAATTTCATGTTCATGATTATTTGTGTCTTGTTATAACTAGAAAATTAATTTTTCCTCTAATTATGTGTGGATGAAATTTGGTTAATACTTGTAAAAATATGTTTGAGCCTATTTGCAAGATTAACTCTCTCTCTCTCTCTCTCTCTCTCTCTCTCTCTCTCTCTCTCTCTCTCTCTCTCTCTCTCTCTCTCTCTCATAATATCTCACCTTCCTTGCAAATTCTTCCCTTATATGAGGTGCAAGAATTTTTTGGCTTTATTTTATGTTATAGGTGCTTTAATGCTTTAATCATTCTTCTAGATCAATATGGATAACATGGTATGCTCAGAAGAATAGCAGTAGAGGATGAATTGTTTACTAAAATCATATGACACTAGCACTGGTGACTTGGCCAATGATGCTTTGATCCTTTTGAATTCCTTCTTCCATTCCTCATTCCATTTGAATTTGTGTTTCTTCTTCAACATATTAGAAATATGACAGGTGAGTTAAGCAAAATTAGGAATAAATATTCTGAGAAATTTAACCTTACCGAAGAATGATTGTACTCCATTTTTAGAAGTTAGTAAAGGAAATTTTTGAATAGCTTGAACTCTCTCAGGGTCAATATTGATCCTTCCTTTGATACAATATTTCCCAAAAGCTTTCCCTCAGTAACAACAAATATTGACTTCTTGGGATTCATAGATATCCCATGCTTCCTGTACAGAATGAAGACTTCTTCTAAATCATAAATGTGATTACCTATTACTTTGTAGAAGACTATCAAATCATCAAGGTAAACCACTATGCTCTTATCCTTCATGTGAGAAAATTCCATATCCTTCGCTCTTTGTAAAGTTACCCTTGCATGTATTATCTGGAACGACATATTTTGATAAGAAAATGTTCCCCATGGTATGGTGAATGCTATTTTGTATTGATCCTCTTTTTCCACTTGAATATGATTGTATCCTGAAAAACCATCTAACATAGATAGAATTTATAAACTAGTAACTACATGTAGTGTATGATCCATGATGGGGATAGGGTAGTTATCCTTTAATGAGGCTTGGTTTATATTGATGAAAATCCACACACAAGTGTATCTCATCGTTATTTTTCCATATAGGTATAATGTTGGCCAGACCATTCATAAATGATGAATTGGGTAAATTATGTATGTCACATCAATCAAGCTTTCTGAAATCTTAGTGTATATTGTACTTGAAATGGTTGAAATTGTTCTTGATGCCAGATCTTCTATTTGAAAGGCTTTTGTCCCTAGCTATGCAATGGAATGTAGTGTTGCACTTCATCTGGTTGATATGTCTTCAAGTATCCTTGTCAGACCATGCAAAGAAATCACTATATTTCCTGAGAATCCCTATGATACTGCTTCCTGCTTCTGTATTAGAACAACACTTTTCAATATTCACCATCTTGGGCTCATATCTTCTACACCAAAATTCTATGGTTAGCACCTCGTAAAGAATAGAACTCTCACCATATTCTTTATTTTTCTTCAAAAAATGACCATGTTTATCAAATATTTCTTCTAAGGATACTAAACCCTTTTAGGATTTTGTTACCTTTCAGCTTGAATTATCCCTTTACTATCATCATGTTCCCATTCAGTCTCGCCAAGAGTCTTCTAGTGTGGAGGTGAATGTGCTACCTTCAAAATACAGTTCCTCAAAATTGTCTCATTGTTCTAGGAATGTAGCTATATAATTATCATCATTGAAAAATTTCCATTTCTCGACATTGTCAGGGAGCTTCTGTGTGATAAACCATTTCTACTTTATAGTCTCCTTGTTTGAACATTATAGGAGGCTGGTCTGGGTTTAGTAGCACGTAACAGTTACTACTAAAGAATATTTCTTTGTAGTTTTGATCTCTAGGAATGATATTTGATGGAGAAAGAAACTGAGAAATCAAGATGTGGTAGAAAACACATCTATCCCTGTAGTGTTTCATCTTTATCATCTCTTTACCTCGTACTTGCCTCTCCTTATTTGTTTCACAATGAGATCTACAGTGTCTCTTCTGCTTTGAGCAATTTCACTCCCATATTTTTGGTTTTTTCCATTCCTAACAGTAAAGATTCATACTTTGTCATATTTTTAGTGTTTTCAAACATTAACTTATAAGATTATGGATTTACCTTTCCTTCAACAGATATCAAAAAAACATCGGCAATGCCTAAACTCAAATAGAACAATAACAGTTGTCATAAAATTCTAGATTCCATATCTTTTCTCCTTCTACATGATACTGTCTAGAACTCTGTGGCTTTGTAACTTCTTCATCCATTTCTAAGTATTAAAATTTGTGATCTGATTCTTGGAAGAGAA
This sequence comes from Taxus chinensis, assembly GCA_019776745.2. Taxonomy (NCBI): domain Eukaryota; kingdom Viridiplantae; phylum Streptophyta; class Pinopsida; order Cupressales; family Taxaceae; genus Taxus; species Taxus chinensis. The sequence continues at coordinate 491,641,632 of CM034146.1, forward strand.
TATAGGATCTAGGATCCTCAAAGTTCATGTAACTGTGTATACTTTTACTTCTTCTCAGGTTTCTAGCCTCTAATTCACTACCTTTGACTAGAATGTGAGCACATGACCAATCCATATTTACTTCTCTGCCCATACTCTTTGCATAAATTTCTACTTAGTAGCATCCCATAAGAGACATGAATATCAACTACCTAGAAAGGTCATACTTCAATTTTTTGTAAGGAAATACTACCAAGAAATACTTGTGCATCTTTAATTTATCCAATCAAAGTAAATTATCTCTTCCATCGAAATAAAATCTCCCAATATTTTTTGGTCAATGTGATCCCAAGAGACATCAACAACTTTAGCTAGCATGATATTATCATAAGCTCCTAACATCTAGGATACTAATTGCTTAACTTGAAGCCATTAATAAGCAAAGATACATAGAATAGTTTGATTCTCTTCAGAATGATGTGGGATAAGTAGTTGTAGCATTATTTTCTGGAGGAGTATTCCTCGTATTAGGGAAAGATTCCTTTGGTTGTATTATTGGGGATGAACTACTTGATTTGTTTCTCTGGAACATACTTGTCTAGCCTATCCAAATGATTAGGGAAAGATCTCAGGTATTTAACTTCTGACATTTGGATTTTGGTTTTCTTTTAATGTGGTATATGATATCAAAAGAAGAAGTAGATGCATTATGTATTGGTTTCAGGGAATAATTGATCTTTGTGCTTGAGGGGTAGAATAGATAAGAAGGAGCTTGCATAGACTTATCTTTAGGAGCTAGAGAAGTAGGTAGAGGGCTACCTCTTTTAAGTATGGTAACATTTGACCTTGGTTCATCTCTTCCTCTTCTCTGTCGATTATAAAAAATTTTACCTATCTTGCTACGTCTGAGATATTGTAAACACTATGATAAGTGGTGACCATCATTATCTTCAAAAGTTTCATAATAGTGATTGTATCTGATTCATAGTCTAAGATATCCAATGTTGGAGTTCATCATTAGGGTCTATAAAAAAATATTCATCCTCAAGTGGATCATAGTTGGCAAATAGCTTGATATTCTTCATTCATTTCTACATTGTTCCTTAGGGCAGATCTTCAATTGTCCAGTCTATGAGGAGCAACAACAATGTGGATTCCAATTCTGATTCTGATTGTTGAAACTTCATGTAGGTTGCATTCCTAGTAGGATTACATGATTGTTTCCTTGAGCCATTTGTTTATGTATCTACAACATGTCATTATAAAATCGTTACAGAAGCAAATCATACATGTACTAGCTGAAGTAGAACCATCAACCTTAAGAGTTGAATGTTTTATTTTACTTTCATGATGATCAACCTTAAGAGTTGACCATCTTATACTTAAATGATGATGTTCTGGGCTATCCAAAAAGCTCAGCAAGGACGTGCTCTGCGCAACCCGAGAGCCAAATTCTAGCAACAATGTATTAATGAAAAACAAATTTTTATTTTGATCACGAAGGGAAGTAGTAGGATGAATTTTATACAGTACTTATTTGGAATTTAGTAATAAAATCCCTCATGTGTTCATGAGGTTCTTTTTTACAGTTGAGCTAGCTGAGTAATCAGACATGCTTGAGTCTTCAATAGGTTTAAATATTTTCAAAAATTTTATCATGTATAGTATTCCAACTTGTCTAATGGTACCCATACCCAATTGGTAGAATCCATTCTCTAGCTAAGTCGTGCAAAGTCTCTATGAAGAGCCTTATACTGATACATCTTCATGTTCTAGAGCAAGTACTACATAAGATATAAAGAAAGCAACCAATTGGTCATCAGGATTTTATTTTCCATCTCCATAAAAATCAGGGGAAATTTTTTCTTGGATCCTTGAGGAAACTCATGGAGAGGGGGTGTTAAATTCATAGGAGCCAAAGGCCATGCCCCATGGGATAGGAAGTTGCTAAGCCATTGAGAGGAGAATAAGAAAGTTGAGGATTGATTGGTTGGATAATACCAGCTGCTGCGTTGTGTTGCTACAGTTGATCTGTACAGGAGGGGTATGAGTCTCTTCCCATAGGTGAATTACTTTATCTACATGTCCTTAGCTTGAGGCAGGATAGACTAAAATTGAATTTCTCTTGTAATCAGAACAAGTGATCAGTTCTTACTTGAGCTCTACTCACCTATGTAAATGGATGATTTTCTAGAATGAATGATTAGTAAAGGATGGGAGTTGGTTTAAATAGACTATGGTTTTATAGATGAAATAATCAAATAAAAATAGTGCAGCATCCTAATTATGCAGCTAATTTTAAAATTTTTCTAAGAGATATCATGCAGATTCTAGTGGTCAAATTAGAAAATTAGAGATGAGAAGTATAACTCATTATTTAGTTTGCATGCAATCTTTAAATTGGAACTAAACTAAGAAAACCCATGTCTGGGTTTCAACACCTTTCTTTAAACACAAAGAATTCAGTTAAGTCGATGATAACTCAAGACTTCATATTATTTATAAAAATCAAAGACACAGGAAAGGCACGTGTCATTTTTATTTTGTTTGTTCCCCAACGGAGTCACCAAAAAATGTTGGCTATATTTTATGTTTTGCTACACACATAAACCTAGGAATTCATGGGATAAATCCCCTTCATTTAATGGTGAAGCTCCCATGTAAAATATTTATTTATTATAACTACTTATGTGCAAACTAAAAGTTATTTTATGGGTATTACTTTAATTGCAAAGCTCATGAACCATAGCTAAATAAATTTTCAGCAAGTAAGTAGTTGTGTTTGGGAAAGTTGTAGCAAAGAGAAGTGAAAAGAAAATACAGAATAATAGTAGTAGCTATGGAAAAAAGACTTACTTCATAACAAGTAGATCACAGATCTTATTGTAGCCATACAGAATAAATAAACGCTTAATAATTTCCAATATTTTCAACAAATGAAAAAAAATGCATACAGATGAAGATTTAAGATAACACAAAGTTTACCATAAAATTTCTCAATATGCATAGCAAGACTTTGTTAGAAAAAAATTTCCATAGAAATATTCATTCTTCTTATTCAAGTTCAGCCAGTTTACAAAATGGGCATGCAAGAATTGCAACACAAAGTTTGAAATCTCAATGCACAAAATTACAATAGCTGATTTCCAAAAACATTCTGATCCTATGGCTCGTAGGATTTTCTCTCTATTTATAGAGTCTAGAGAGGAAATACAAATAGGATACATTAATTATATTTCCTCACGTGCCTAGCTACAAAACTGTAAGAATTTGAGAATTTCTCTCCCTGAATTTCTCTTTTTTTGGCATGCATGACATTCGAATGTTCTACAATACCAACTACCTTGAATATCCAATGCCAATTGTTTCAAAGTAATTTTATTTTTCAAAATGACTTGAAGTAATGGATTTTAACCAAATTACTTAAGTCTCACAATTTATCTTGATTACTTGAATTACATCATCTAGGAAAAATAATAAAGAAGAAGAAGAAGAAGAAGTTAGAAGTTATTCCAATTGAAAATAAGAATCTAAATCGGCATTCCATGCTTGTCTCTTCAGCCTCATCATCACTCCTCCTCAGCATCATCATCACTTTTCTCCTCATCATCATCAGTCACTTTTCCCCTCAGTCTCTTCCTTGTTTTTCTCTCGGTATATAGCATGTTGATCCAGCATATATTGTATTGTTTTTTATTGGCTTTAGCAATGGCATGCATTTTTGTTTCATATCTATGAGTAGTTACTTTGCTAAAATGTTGTTAAATCCTCTTACTTTAATTAGGTGTGCCCCAATATTCTTAACATATTGGTGAAGCTTTTCCAATTTCTCTATTGAATCAAAAGTGAAAGGAGTGGTGGATTTATCCATTTCTTTCTTGGGGAGTTGAATAAATCTTTCATAGTACTTGGTGGCTTACAAATTGTGTATCTTGTGATTAAATAGATACAATCATCCAGATTATCTAGAATTTATTCAACCTCTTCTACCTTCATTTCTTCCATCATTCTTCTGATTATCTTGGTGCGAAAATAAAGATTCATCTCTTCTTTCTTACCCTTTTTTACTGATCCATCTGGTGCCATTTGTTCTTCAATTAAAACCTTCTCTAACAATGAATTTATCATCTCAAGACTCTCCAACTAAAGTTCAGCAATCTCACATTCATTGTCAATTTCTAATTTTAAACTCTTCAACAGATTAACCTTACCTTGGTAGTCTCTCATTCCAACTAGCACTTCTGAATATTTTTCATTTTTCCTTATCACTAATTAGTTTATATCCACTCATCCACAAATTTAGCTTTGTCACATGTTTCCTCCACTTCTTTGATGATTTGAAGGTTAACTTGTTCTCATGATATCATAGGATGAGAAGAAAACTTGGAAACTTTTGTAATAATTTCACACAATTTAGAGATTTGATCATTCAGTTTATCCTTTTTAGCCTTATCTTTATATAGTTTGAGGAAAATTTCATCTATCAAAGTATGATTATCTTGTTTAAGTCCTTCAGTGGTAACTTCTCGCAAAGGCACTCTTGTCATAACCATGTCTTCTTCAGTTAATTCACTTCTTTGATTTCCTACTATTGGGGTGGATACTTTGGAAAACTTATGCCCTGATGGCTCAATTATAAGCTTTGAACTTACCTTAGTAATTTTGGATCTCTTCCCTCTTTTATCAAGACTTATAAGTAACTACAGATTCATTTCTTCCATATTTATTATTTCCTTGGCATTTGGAATAGTCTGCAATGCTAACCATGATGATAAGTTTGGTCTTGAAGAAATTAGAGTACTCAAATGAACTACCATCTCTTAACTAGTCACATCTACAATAGGATGTACAACTATTTCTTAATGTGTTTCAGTTGCAGTACCTTGTAGTAACAATTTTTCTAACTCTTCCATTTTATGAGTTATCAAATGATTTTAAATTACTTTCTCCTCAGAATTCTTGCTGCTCGAATCCAACTCAGCTTCTTCCCCTTTATATGCCCTCTTCATGTGCTTAGGATTCTAGTATAACCTCCGAATGAGTTTGTTCTTCACTTTATTTCTCAATCTGTCCCTCTTCCCTACCCCCCATCTCTCTAGTTTCCACTATAGATTTTCCTTTCTCCTACAATTGTGATACTTCATGAAGTGAAGAGCTCTCTAAGGTAGCATCATGTCCCTCCTCATGTTGAGTTCTAGAATGATCATCATGATGGTGTAGGAGGAGGATTTATTGCTGGAGAGAAAGGATTAGGATGGGGAGGTGGAGTGTCTACCCTTATCAAGGAAATAATGAATGTAGCAGCCTTCAAGGGTGGTATGATAACTTCCACTTGTGTAGTAGGAATTTGAATGGAATGGACAATAGAAGAGGAAGAAAAAACTAGTGTTGATGACTAAAAAGCTTCACTAGTAGTGACTTAAGGAAATGATGCTTGTGTGGATGATGGGTATTCATTATCCCTCATTGTTCTAGGATTATTGGTTGTTGATGACCTCTTTGGTCCTTTTCTACTCTCACCTAGTCCTTCCTTCCTTTTGGTGCTATTTTGACTCATTTTTTTCATTAAAAATTCCTCTAGACAATAACCTCTTTCAAGGATCCAATTTGAAGTGTATACCAAGACCCTTGATGTTCTTTCTTCAATTGTCTTAACATTATTCCTCATGGATGGGAGTGGAGCATTATCTCCTCCCATTTGATTGTAAGAATCAAAAATGACATTCCCATCATCATGGAAATTTTTAGGAATATTTGTTAGGTCAAAAATAATATTTTTTTGGACTGTCATCCTACTCTAGTCCCTTATTCTAACTTCAAATTCATGCCTGTAATCAATCTAGAAAAATTCAAGTTCTAGGAGGTGCATATAGTCCAAGGAGATGGTCTTTTGTGCTATTTTCCTGAATTCAAAATTTATCCTGGCTTCATAGTTCTCTTGTTCATAATGATGGAACATCTCTTTCAAAATATTCCTAGCCTTATGAATACTAGCACAATGATAATTTCCAATGATGATTGGGAAGCTAACAACTGCTCTATGAATTTTTTATTGTAGGTCATGCAGTTCCACCAGTTGACTTCATAGTTCCATCAGTATCCACTTATCATTAGGGTATATTGGGAGCTTAAGTGGTGATCCTGAGAAACAACAAACCCTGAGATAAGTGAAATTGGAAAATTGAATAAAGATGCACCCATATTGGGAAACTATGTCCCACACTGCATTGGTCACCCTTTTTTCCTTCATCTCAATATTGAGCTTGCAAATAATTTCATAAAAGAAGAATTCATTAACCTTTCTGTATTTCTTGAAATACTCAGATAATACTAATTAAGGGTAGTATTCATAGATTGGGTCTGCAACTAAGATCCCTTTACTTTGTAACCTAGAAAATGTTCCATTCGATGCTGCAACATACACCAAATAGGAGGTCATCTTGAAAGTGAAAGATTGCCTAACTTCCTATAGTTGACGATCAATGTTGTTTCTTATCAACTCATCCTAATTTATCAATGCATTAGGATTGTTGGGCTTAATTGTTTTGATGAAATAATACATCCATGTGAAGAAATTATTAGCGTTCTTCTCTCCATTGACCCTACATAACAACTGAGTTATGTCATCAGCTTCCTAGATAAGATCTGATCTCACAATGGTTTTGGGAAACCTTGATGGCTGCTTTGGTTTCTTTAAATAGTTCAAATTCATAATTCTAATACAGTCGTCGGGGTTATCCTCCCATTTCTTAATGGCCTTTTCTATATTCACATCTAACACATTTTCCTTTGTTGGGATCTTCAAGAAATAATTGAAAAACTGAGTATCAAGTCTCACCACTAGATTTCCTAGATGTATCTTTAACTGAACTTAGTTAGAGGATCATTAAAACTTGGCACATTCCAAAACAAATTCAGGTAACTGGGTAACACTAGGAAATACAACTGCTTGTATTAATCCACTGTTGGTCAGGGCCTACATTAAAGGTGTCTACCTTACTACTTTAAATATTTTTATAATTCTAGTTATAGATGCATGCCCCATGTCTGTGTCACTGATTTCATCAAGCTTAGATACAACACAAGATTCAACTGGATAACCCTTATATTCATACTTCATCTTTTCTCCTTGTGTTTCACTGACTGGCCTAAATTCATATTTTCATTTCCTTTTTCTAGCCTTGGATATTTCTTCTACTGCAAGATTTGGATCCTCCTAGATAATGGAAACCTCTTCTACTTCTGGTGACTTTTCTCTTGTCTCAAAAATTTGCAGTGTTTTCTTTTCAGTAACAATGTATGCCAGCTACTGATATGTTAGCAATTATCCCTGCTTAATATGTATATTTTAAGTTATACAATTGATCTCTTACAGGTAACTTCAATTCTATGAGCATATCCTAAGTTTATCTAGTCATTAAAGTACACAAAAGCGTTCTACAAGTGAAGTTTTAGGCTTTAAGTAAGCAACAAAACAAAACACTTGTCTTCCCAATAGAGTGTGGGTTTGCAGGGTGGCATTACTTAAATTTTAAATCAAGTCAATAGAGGGAGTTTGGTTTAGTGCAAAACACATGAAAGTAAGAGTCCCTTGAAAACCCACTTTACAAAGACTTCTTAAGTAATAGGTGATTGGTTCTCCATGCAATGAATAGGAAACAGTAATAACTCTTTGAAAACCCACAAAACACAAGTCTTAAGCAATAGAGGTTTGATTCCATGCAAATGCAATAGTGGAAGTAATAACATTCAAAAGTGTGCAAAGCAAATGGGGAAGTAGTGAGGGGTCAGATTCTCCAGCCAAACATGAGGTAAGTAATGTCAATTCAAAACTACCACAGCATTAAGTTAGGCAAGGGGTTACAAAGTTGTAAAAACAAGGGTAATAACAACCTAGAATTCTACGTAACATAGAGATAGGTAATTAAAAGTCGGTTAGGAATCCCACAAGGTTAAGACTTCAAGTTGTGCAGTGTCGATTTTCTGTAAGACACGGGGAAGTAAAAATCAGTTTAGTTTTTTGAACATAAGTAGGGGAAAACCATTGGTTTATTTCACAAATGAGATTTCAAATAATTTGGCACAAAATAACCATAAACATAACTAATTAATTAAAACCTTAAAACCTTTCAACCAATTTGACCTAGTTCCCAAATGATTTAATGGAAAAATAAACTTTACAGTAATGGATGAAAGTGTTCACAATGGACAAACTACCAATTTAACCAAATGACCATGGAAATAATAGGAAAAAACTTGAAACGAAAGAGGGAACAAATAACATAACTTATCCTCAAATGGATCGAAGTCAAATTTCTCAAAAATCTCTCTAGTCGGCTGGCACAAAGTTTCTCAAGATTATTCATAGGAGGGCTTCATTTCACCTGAGTCAATGAGGATCACATTCATGGAAATGACGTAGAATTTCTTTCCTTTTTTTATATAGTCCACCTAATCGAATTCATAGGGTATCATACAAATTCCACATTACATCATGTGGCTTTGGGGCAGGGTTTTAAAAATGACTTTTCTTACTTTTGGCTTATGAAGCAATGAGTCATCACAAACCCAATAGGGTCAAGTCTTTGCAAGTGTTGGTTTTTTCTTTAACTTTACTTAACTAACTTAACTTTTCTTTAAGGATTAAAGTATTTTGGAAAAACCCTTGCATAAGGATGAGGTCTTTGTCTTGCAGATATTTTGCTTTAGCTTTACTTACCTACTTATCATTATGAATAAAATAAAGTCAGGTTGTAAATTCTGAAAAACTAAGTGACTCAGGTTTTCATTGGGTTTTTCAATTGCATTTGCTTAGTAACTTTCATAAGTAAAGTAATATCATTTTAGCGCAAAGAAGGGAATGATGAAAATTGGGTTTGCAGGATGACATTTACTTGGTTCTTTTAAGAAATAAAGTTGCTTATCGACGTTAACAAAAAGAAGTCATGGGTATATAAATCCGATTTGTGAGGTTAACTAACTTTTTTTCGTAGTCAACTCTTTTAATAATTAAAGCAAATATAGTAAATCCGTAAAACATGATGCGGTGAAAATCAGGTTTAGGATTGCAGCCTACTACAAATCATGAAATAGAGTAAGTTAACTTAAGAAACCTGGATGCTTAATAAGCTAAATACTTAGCTTATATGACTTTTGAGCAATTTGGGGAAAATGGGTATTTTCCCACTGCTTCCAAGAAACCTCTTGTAACCTTTTGAATAAATCCAGATAAATCATATAATCCAAATGATTTAAGGCAACAAACTAAACAACTAAGACATAAAAAACATGACCTCAAACCTTTACAAGGGAAAAAAGACCAAAATTTTTAAAGGAGTATCCCAAAACTTCCAACTAAAATATTGGGGACACCACATTTGCTACAGGTTTAGTGGAGCATGCCTTTATGATCCTCAACCTATTAGTTACCCACCGAGTTTGTTTTATATTCATACAATAAATAGAGCCTCCCCTTTTCCAAGCAGGAGGGACATAGTCCCAGATTTTTGGTGAAAATCAGCTAATTTGTCCCAGTGAAAAATTATTTTGGCAACAATTTTTGGCACCCATTGTGGGGAATATTTTATTGTCTCTAGAACACATCAAAACCAAAAAATTCATAAAAAAAATAAATAGCTAAAAAATCAAATATTAAAATCCATAAGAGTCATGTATACTCAATAATTTTCCCGTTATGGCTATTCCTGGAAATCCTCTTGTGTTGCATCATAATTTCCTTTTCTTTGAGGATACCCAAGAATACATCTCAACTAATCTAAAAACTTCATTTGGCATAATAGAGAAATATTTAACCACTATCTTGTTGCTTCAATAATCTTGTACATTGAAGAAGAACATTCTCAAGCCCTACAACGTGCGATACAAGCTCAAAATCAACAAAGAAGAGCTTAGAAGAAATTTGTTTTGAATTATGCATTCAAGATGGCAGAAAGAAGGTAGAAAAGATCCTCAAGAGATAGTGGTTTGACAAACTTGAACTTTGAAGAATAATTGCAATCTGATTTTAGACTTCCTATCAACCAAATTGTAAGAAGAACATGTCAAAAATACTTCCCTGAATTTGATCCTACGTTATCTCTTGAATACTCCATTAATGGATCAAGAGTTGAACCATTAAACTACATTCCTTTGGAATAAGAAGTTATATAAATATTTGAATAATAAGAAGTGGCCGATGAGAAATAACTAGAGATGGTTCAAAAAACACCTCTTCCTTGGGGGGAAAACATGGGCCCTTTAGCTCTCAATCCTCCTTTTCATGAACTACCTAAAGGATCCCAGAAGAACTTCCCTAATTTCTATGGTGATGGAAAGAAGTACTTAGATGACCAAATTACATCTTTCATAACTTATTATAGGGTTCTAGGTGTTATATATGAAGATATGTAATTTTGTTTTTTTGTAGAATATTTGTCAGATGCAGCTTCATAGTGGTTTTACCATTTACCAATAAGGTCTATCACTAACTAGAATGATATGAAGACAAAATTTGAATCTAACTTCAAACATGTCAAAGGTGTTCATGCTCTTCTTTCACAATTGTCTCATCTCAATAAATATCCCTACGAGCCTATGAGGGAGGACAACAAGTTAAGATTCTTCAAAAATGATTAGCTTCATAAAGTTAGTTTCATGTTGAAAAGAACTTAACTGACAGATTTAGAAGAGGCACAAAGACTTGTTGTATAATTTGAACATGGCCTAATAATTTCAGGGAAAATCAAGAAAGGCCTAAGCAAAGAGAAAGGTCAAAGTTCATGTGCATGAGCTACAAACTCATTAGTTCATAAGTTGGCTAATGACATTCTCTCTCTTAAGAAATAGTTGTCTTAAGCTTTCATGTATGAATATGCTCCTATGAATAATTTCCCAAATAAGTAAAGGATTGTTCCACCACCATTGATACTTGTTATTAAAGCACCTCCAATCAATAGTCTATGAAAAATAATAAATTGAAGAGATGGAAGAAGAAAATGAGGACAGTAATGTCCTAGAGATTGAATAAGTAGAAGATGATGCACATGTAAATTTCAATGCAAATTCCTCATAAGAAGATGAGGATGATGAATATGCACCTATCTTCTCATGTGTACTATTCACCCACTTCCAATCTCAAAATGAGCTTCCTCCTCTGCTACCCCAAAGAAGAAGAAGAAATAAGATCCTTAAGTGGCAACTCAACAAAACAAAATAATCAGTAGAGGATCTCTACTTCCACCTTATATGGATTATGCGAAAGAGAATACAAACCTTATGGCAAGAAATAAGTTGTTTGTTGTCTCAAGTAAGTCTCCTAATGCTTCTCTTAGTTCCAATTTACTTCTATAAAAGTCATTCCTCTAAAATCTTCAATTTTTTCTACAAAATTAGCCACTCCTTCCCAATTTGCTACTCCCATTGCTAAAATTGTCCTAACTTCTAAAGTAGTACCTCCTCTACCCACCAAATATTTTTTTGTTGTGGGGGTATAAACCTCATCTCCTTCTGATCCATTTGAAATCATTGAGCATGTGAAAAATTCCAAATTTCAAATATCTAAATCTAAATTCTTACAAATCCATCTAGAGAAATTTGAAAGACTTGTCCACCATATCAAGGGTAATAGTTCGAAGTCTAATGCTGTAATCCCCAATTCTAATGGACTACTACAAACACCACCTACCCCTCCATCACAGAAAATGATTTCCTTAAGCATATCTAAGACCAACAAACCTGAGACATTTTGTCTTTCCCTCCTGATCAACGGTCATCATTTGAATAATTTCATAATAGATTCAGGAGTTTAAGTCAATGTAATGCTGATAAAATTTGATAACACTCTTGGAATTACCTTGACACGAGCCATTGGTTCTTGTTACTCCATTGAATCTAAGGAAGTCCCATTGGTAGGGTGAATCAAGGATGCACAATTGGCTCTCACCGATTTTCTAGACAAGAAGGTTATGTTGACCATCTTGGTATCTGACATCCCAACATCCATTGGACTATTTTTGAGAATAATTTTATGTAGAGACTTATAAGGTGAGATTCATATGGATTGGTCTTACACAACCATTTGAGTAAAAGGATAAATGAGGAAGTTGTTTCCCATGATAAAAATGAAGTATATTGTTTAGAAATCGGAGGATCCAAGGGTTGATGTGTTGTTTCAATATAGTGGGCTTGGTAATTACTTCTTGATTGTAGAAAGAGATGAAAAATTTCCTTTCTTCATGAAAGATGACGAGAATAAATATTGGACAATGGAGTTTTATGGAAGTCATTCTAATGCTAGTTCAGGAGTTGGTGTTGTTCTAACTTCTCCTTCTAGTGAGTTGTTTCCTTTTTCTTATAAATTGTAATTTGAGAACACTAATTATACAGTAGAATATGAATCCATTCTTCTAATAATGGACATGGTTGAATCCATGGGTATTAAGAAGTTGAAATGTCTTGGTGATGCTGAATTTATTTTCAAACAAGTTAGAAACTAATATCAAGTAAATAATCCAAGGCTGAAGAATTACATAAACAAAATATGGGATTACATCAAGTCTTTTAATGCTTTCTCTACTCAATCTATTCCCCATTAACAAAACAAGAGATATGATTCCCTCATATTCTAAGCTTTGTTAATGACCCCACACCCACATTTCAATAAGGATAAAGTGACTGTTGAGATGATCTTGCAGGCCAAGTGTGCCAGATAATTTTAATCATTGGAAGGTGTTCGATGATGATAGACATCTTATTTATTTCCTAGATAAAAGGGATGATTTCAACAATCTCTTCTAAAAAGGAAGTAATTCTCAGAATCATGAGTCCATTGCAGATGAAAATTGAGGTGAATTTGATGGAATTGATTCAGAAGGGTCATCAGACAAAAGGGCCATAAAATTCAAAAATCCCTTGTTTCTCTTAAAGAATTATTTAATAAGCATGATAGGTTTATTAAATAAAAATAAAAAGAATCTTCTCAATGCACCATGGAGTTTGAAAAGGAGAAAATTGGCACCCTAGAGTAGCCGAGAATGGTCAACATTGGAAAGTGTTGTTCACCAGAGGAGAAAAGGAGTTTCATCTTATTATTAATGAGATAATATGATGTATTGGCTTATTAGTATGATGAGATCAAGAATTTTGAAATCCAAAGGAAATTCATCACTCCATACCACTCAATCCTAAATACAATCCATTCAGGAAGAATAAATGACCATATAACCCTAAAATTTTTGGCATGATCAAAGAAAAAGTGTTGAAAATGTTGAATGCAAGAGTCAAATTTCCTATTCACCACTCCACGTGGGTTACCAATATTGTCCCAATGTGGAAGAAGAATGACAAAATAAGTATTTGTGTTGACTTCTAGAATTTGAATCAGGATTCATTAAAAGATAGCTACCCTCTACCTATCATGGATCATATCCTATATGCAGTCACTAGATCTAAGATGAACTCTTTACTTAATAACTTCTTTGGATATAATCAAATTGAGGTATCAGAAGAGTATATACACACAATAGATTTCACTACTCCATGTGGCACTTTTTCCCATAGCAGAATTTCATTTGGCCTCATTAATGTTGGAGAAAATTTTCAAAGGGAAATGGATCTTGCCTTCAAATATCTCAAGCATTGCATCATCATTTACCTTGATGATCTCACAGTCTTCTCCAAAAGGCACAGAGATCACTTGAAACATTTGGAACAAGTGTTGATTATGTACCAACAACACAATATTTTTGTGAACCCTAAAAAAGTGCATTTTTGGTACTACGGAAGGGAAACTCCTTGGTCACATCATGTAGTCTATTTTTTACACACGCATTAGCTATGTGCATTGGCACTTAATTCAAATAGATTTGAATGCTCACCTGAAGCATGCATAACCACTAGGTCCCTCCTTTATTATGCTTACAAAGGTGTTAGCATGCATGTTCACCATAGTTACAGCCAAGACATTCATTCATGCATAAGAGTTGACTTAGAAATTTAGAAACACATATAATAAGGAAGATACTTAATCAATGTAAACAAGAACTAAGATTAACTACATCATCAATACACCATATTCTACCATATAAACTATCATTATCTAACCACAAGTATCCATTATAAACAAGAATTCATTACATCACAAAAGTTGAATATATATGAGAGTCATTACAATAGTGTGTAAGACCATGCGCACAAACACCAAACCCTAACTCTGTGATGAAAAAACATAACTCTGCTCTTACACACATAGTCAGCACTCTACATCCCTTAAAAATGATGTAATACCTATAATTATAGGGTGGGTACTTTCCCTTCACTACTCATGTACTTTCTAAATAATAGGCATTCATACCAAAATAGCATGCATGTTTTCTTTCCTAAAATAACCATGTGTACAAAGCTTGCATGCTTTTACAAGGGAAGCTAATAATAAACTATCCCAAATATACACCATGCTTTAATTTTATTATTAGATATCTCCATGTGTGTGCCTTATCCTGATCTGCATGTGATTTTTCCAAATATATCCCTTTGCTTGACCACCAAGTCATAATGATTTTATCCTTTGCATGGTTAGCACTCAAAAATTGCTTTTATTATTTTTAGCTTTGGATCTGAGAAAATGGAAAATTCCTTGTCCTTGTGTGTAGACCCATGCACCAACCTGTATCTCCACGGTGTGCACCCTTTACACGCTACTCTTATCATTGCACGCATGTCCCCTTGTGTGTAGTCCTTATACCTTGTTGACACTTATCATTTTTCTTGATCAACACATCATGAACAAGGAAGGAGCTAAAATTGACCCCGAAAGGATAAAGGGAATTCAAGGACTCTCCTTTCCCATAAGCAAGAAAGGAGTTCACTCCTTCGATAAGGTAAACTTTCTTTGTCACATGTTCCAGACTTTACTAAATTAACAAAGCACGTTACTAGCATGATGAAACCTTAAGCAAGTTTCAGGTGGAGTAAGGAAGGATACGATGCTTTTGATGGAATCAAGGAGAAAATTGCTAAATATATGAACTTGGTATGTCCTAAGTTTTGAAAAAGATATTATTTTTTAATGTTATGCTTCTGAACATATGCTCTCAACCATCTTAGTTTAGAAAAATGAATAAAGTATTAAAGCACCCATTTCCTTCATGATTTTTCCATTGAAATATCACGAGATGAAGTACAATCAAATGGATAACCATGCATATGTTGTGGTCAAAGCATTTAATAATTTGATATTCTACATTCTCAACTCAAACACTGTGGTGATGGTTCCAGAGTTAGTGATAAAATAAATTCTAACCCAACAGGATCTAAGGACCAAAAGAGGAAACCGGGTGGCCAAGATCAAGGAGTATGATTTGGATATCTAACCATTGAATCTGGTTTGAGGAAATGGTTTATACAAGCTAATGGTTTACAATTGCCTAAAATGTTATGGTTCTTCCCTACATGTTTTAACCATGAACATAATTAAGTATAAATAAAGTTATAAGTTTTATTTCTCCATCAAATTCCTAACTTGGAGGATTCTTGAGAGTAATTTCTTCAATAACTGCAAAAGCCATATATTTTGTTATCTATCCAAAAAAAAATATTACCGTATACATCCTCCTAAATGTTTAATACTTATTAGGTTGTACTTGTGGACACATTATCTTTTCCCCACCCTTAATGAACTTGAAGCAAACTTTACGTAATAACCCAATTTGTTTTTATGAAAATGTACTAAAGAAGTCTTAATCTAGACATGTTGACCACAAGGAAATGTCAAATTTTTACCTTAAAATTGTTATCAACTCAACATTGAAATCTCATTCAAAGAATTTATAATGCAAGTGAGTAAAATATGGTTGTCTACTTCAAGGTTTAGTGTTTTAAATTCTATAAACTCAAAACATAAGTTTGTTAGCTACTAAACCTAATAATTGTTAGTGCCTTCAAAGTTGATCTATAGAATAGTTTAGAAAAAAGAACCATCCAATTTCTAACAAGTATAAAGTAAAAAAATAGTTTAAAATAAAATCATTTAATATTGAATTACATTTTTAATAAATAGTAAAAACATTCTTAAACAAATCAGTATAAGTATTATTAATTAAATAAATTAACCATGATATCTTTACTATCTACATTCATTCAATGAAATTTAAAATACTTCCAATATTATAAGTTACATAAAATTTTACATACGAAATAGAAACTATATTTATCTTTGGTTCATGATAAGAAATACATTATCAACGTAGTTTCATGTACAAACTCTTCACAAATTGTGTAATGTATGAGTCAAGATAACTTATTATTGTTATATTGTTTTAATATCCATGCATCAACCACACATCCTGAGAACAATCTACGTAACATACATTTTTTCCCAATGGTGATGTTGGATCTCAAACTTGTACCCGTCTAGGATCAAGTTGAACTGATTCGTTGAGGAAACAATGGGACTTTCTCCAAGTTATGGGACCTTGCGCACTTGAAACAAACCTCTAGAGAAGGTTGGTTCATCTACATATTTCTACTACTAGTGCTACTCCTAAAGTTGGAAAGGAAATCCTAAGCTAAAACGTGCCAACAACCCTGGGATAGAAGGATAAGCAAAAAGGGAAACTAAAACTAAGGAAGTCGGCAGCACCAAAAAGAAGGGGGATGAACACGATCAGCTTTGATCAAAAAAATAATTAAAGATGTGCAGAGAAAGGATAGAAACACGTAGCATGAACCAAAACATAGTAGGACAAGTCATAAAAGGAGTTTTAAGGGACGTAAGATAGCACAGAAAACACACAACGTGAAAGAAAAGAAATAAATAATAAAAAACAAGTTAATGTAGTAAATAGCCATAAAACAATGATTTTATTACTCTCATAAATGTAAAGTCAATTAAAATGGTGTATGAGGCCAACATCTGTATGAAAAGACCAGATCTAAAGGTTTGTAACTAAAAATGTGAGGCAATGCCTATACAAACTGAAAGTATCCAACCCTTATCAATGAGCAATGATCTTACATTTATATATGAATGTGTGAGAGGAAAAGGAGGAGAAGGAGGGAAAATATGATTTGAAAACTCAACCACCAATAACCAGTAATGAATGCCTGTAAATTCACCTGCAAATCTATCAAATTCACTTCTCCATGTCTACTTGGCGTATGGGAGAAGGGAAGGGGCGAGATCTTAATCAAATCATGTGTTTCAAGCAATCAAATCATGTATTAATGGTATCATAGACATTTCCCATCTTCTCACCTACCCAATCCTATTGAAATTTGAACTTAAGTGATATGGAGTGTAACCCACATCATCAACTATTTTTTCATCTTCTACCATGTGTCACACCTTAGTTGGTTGAAAGGATACGGCGCCATTGGTGCGCTTTGGTAGGTTGTGTGTGGTTCACTCAATGTCTGACAGTCCACGTGGCATACGAATTGGTGCAAATGAAGGTACAAAAATGCATGAAGGAAAGAAGCGTGGAATAAAAGAGTAGAAGAAGGTGCACGAAATTAATGCATGTGGGAAGAATAGAATGAATAATTACATGAGGCACGTATGGAAGAGGCACAATAATTATAGGGTAATGTGTAGTAGCAAATAAGGGGACGCAAAATAATTCCAGGGAATAGATAATTTTGGGAAGCAAGCCTAAGGTGCACATGAAGGGTGCATGAACTACTAGGAGGAATGTGAATGCATCGAGAATGGGCTAAAGGGAAAATGGGATAGATAGAGGAAAAGGAAGGGAAGGTGGAAGGCGTGAAGTAAATGGAAAGCGTGAGTGGGCGTGCAAGGAACTGCAGCCAAGAACACTATCTAAATAAAATCATGTATTTCAATCAATCAAATCTTGTATTAATGGCATGAGAGACATTTTCCAACTTCTCCTTACCCAATCCTACCAAAATTTGAACTTGAGTGATCTAGAGTGTAACCCATGTCATCAACTATTTTTTCATCTTATACCACATGTCACACCTTAGTTGGTTGCAAAGATTTGGAACCTTGTTGGCACACTTTGGTAGGTTGCATGTGGTTCACTCAATGTCTGATAGTCCATGTGGCACAAGAACTGGTGCAGAGGAAGGTGTGACAGTGCACAAAGGAAAGAAGCGTGGAAGAAGAGAGAAGAAGAAGGCACACTAAATTAATACGTGTGGGTGGAACATAAGGAATACTTGCAAGTGGCATGTATAGAAAAGGTGAAATCATTACAAGATAATGTGTGGAAATAAAGAAGGGGGCGTGTAAGAATGTCAGGGACTAGCTAATTTTGGGATGCAAGTCTAAGGTGTGCGAGAAGGGTGCATGAACTCCTGGGAGGAATTTGAATGCACCAAGAATGGGTGCAAGGGAAAATGGGACAAATAGAGGAAAATTAAGGGAAGGTGGAAGGCGTGAAGTGAATGGAGAGTGTGAGTGGGTGCGCAAGGAACTGTAGATAAGAATACTATGCCAAGGAAGCAACCATAGAGCGTGTAACCTGCAGTGTTGAACCTCAAAGCCAAAATGGGAATATAAGTTGTCAAAATAACTAAGGGATTTATTTTGTACAACATTTTAGCAACTTTCGGGGTCATATTCCTACAATATGAAGGAGATCAGTAGCCAAAAGCATCCATTGGGCATAGATTCAATGTATAGATGAATTTCTAATCTGTAATTTTAAAGAAAAGCCCCTGAAATCACCTAATGAAATATTCTAAACTCTACTCTGAATCCTACAAAAATTTTGAAGTTGTTAGAAGATTATTGGAATCCTGGAAGCAACAAAAGAGTGCACACGAGGATCATGTGAGAAGAAAGAACTATGTACAAATAAGACAATGTGCACCTAGCACACTTAGAGGAATTTAAAATACTCTAATATATACAAAATGATGCAGTAATATTAATGGAATGGTTTGAGATGGATCCTATTGACTATTATTGATAGCACGCCTCCATCAAGATGAGATAAATCAAAAGAGTTAGCCTCCTCACATGAACTGATGATGTATGGGCCACTCCAAAGTGTATAAAATTTTGAATGGAACCTTGGTTTAGTTATATCACCATCTAATTTCAAGACTGATTCCCCTACTTTGAAAGCTTGAGGCTTAGCCTTTCTGTCAAACCACTTCTTAGTTGATTGTTGATGTTGTTCTAACTTGATCATGGTATAGTTTCTTGATTCTTTAAGCTCAACCAGCTCTACCATTCTAATTCCTCTTTGTTTTGTGCCTTCAAATTCCAACTGATGGGAAAGAGCTAATGAATTACACTCAAGTGAAAAAGGAAGTGTAACTTCCTTACCATAGACAAGCTTATAAGGTGAATTTTTTATTGCCTTCTTCATTGTGATTCTTTCTTCCCATAGTGCGTGTGGTACCTTTTTATGCCACTGTCTTTGGTTGATATTCATTTTCAGCTTCATGATCCTGATCAAGTTCTTATTTGTTGACTCTATCAAACCATTACCTTAAGTGTAATAATTGGAGGAGGTCTTCAAGTATATACCAAGAATAAGATCACAATCAGTGATTTTAGTACCAAGGAAGGCTTTTGCATTATCTGAAATAATTGTCTAAGGGATGTCAAACCTTGTCACAATATCTTTGATAATGTTGAGGATGACTGACTCGGTTGATTCCTTGAGTGTGAAAACATCTATCCATCTGGTGAAGTAATTTGTAGTTGTCAGCACCCATTTATGTCTAGCGCTTGAAGGTATATTGATCATGAAGTCAAGACCCTATTGTGCAAAAGGCTTGTCTATTTGGATTGGTTGGAGGGGAAGCACTACCAATTTCTTCTTTCCTGCAAAGAAAGTGCATTCTTTACATTTCATGACCCGTGTGTACGTGTCAGCGAAGATGGTAGGCCAAAATAATCCTACCATTATAATTTTCATTGTTGTAGTCTTCACAGAGAAGTGTCCACCAGAGAATCCATCATGAAATTTTGCTAACATGTTTTCAATATGTGCGTCGTCAATACACCATAGCAACATGCCATCAAGATTCATTTTAAAGAGGATGTCATCAATCAGCGTATATGGAGTAGACTAAATCTTCAAATGTCACCTATTAACTTTGTTTAATCCAAGAGGGTATGTACCAGAAGAAAGGAATGTTACCATTACTTCCATCCAGTTGTGTGTGGGAGTATCTTCATCTAGAAACAATGAACTCTCAAGTTCATCTTGTGCTACCTTGGCAAGTTGTTTGCAGAGTGTACTACCTTTAACTAGCCTTTTGGCTTTGATAGTCACATCATAGTCCATGATTTTTGTCACCCATCATGTTCTCTTCTACATTGATTTCTTCTCCCATTATGAATTCTATAACACTTAAGTGATAAAATATCTTGATGTGGTTTGTGGTGAGCATGATTTTGAATTTTTTTTGAGGGTGTGCATGATGGTATATACTTGTTTCTATGTGTGAAATTATTTCAATTCATAATCCTTGAGTTTTTAACTTAAGAAATTCATTAGCTTCTCTAGTCCTTATTCATTTTCTTTTGTTAAGACATCAACAACACTCACATCAACTCCATAAGTGTAAAGGATGAAATCCTTTGAGTATTTTGGGTTGATGAGTTTTGGCACACAAGAAATTTATTACTTGATCTTGTTGAATATTTCCTTTCCTTCTACTATCCACTTGAAGGTTGTATCCTTCATTAGTATGAGGGTGAAGGGCCTTATTAATCCAACAAAATTTAGGAATGAATCTCCTAATAAAGTTAATTTTTCCTAGGAAGGACTATAACGATTTATTATGCACTAGTAGAGAAAGAGCCAGGATGGTTGAAAGGAACTCAAGATCAATTATTATGCCATCCTTTGAGACCATGTGGAAAAAAATATTACCATGTGTCATTAAAAAATTACACTTCCTGGGGTTAAGAGACACCCCAAACTTCCTGCATCTCTATAACACTTTCTCTAGGTGCACCATGTGATCCACACTATGCTTTGAAAAGATAGTTATGTCATCCAGGTAAACCAAGATGATTTCATTAATATAACCTT
Organism: Taxus chinensis; assembly: GCA_019776745.2. NCBI lineage: Eukaryota > Viridiplantae > Streptophyta > Pinopsida > Cupressales > Taxaceae > Taxus > Taxus chinensis. The sequence continues at coordinate 491,662,628 of CM034146.1, forward strand.
TAAAGAAAATGTCCATGGGGTGCTGAAATATTACACCTATGTTTGGCAGACCAAAGAGAATATTTTGATATGCATATGTTCCCCATTTGGTTATTAACACCATTTTGTATTGATCATCTTCCTTGAATAGGATCTAATTGAAACCAAAATACCCATCCAACATAGAAAATATTTGTGCATCATCCACTGTCTGTAGAATCTACTCCATGGAAGGAAAATAATAATGATCCATCAAGGATGCCTTGTTCAAATCTTTGAAATCTACACAAAGTCTAATTTCACCATTCTTCTTACATACTTGAATAAGATTTGTGACCTAGGTAAAATATTTGATGGGAAATATTATTTTATCCTTGATGAATTTAGATAAATATTTTCTCATGAGGGGATCTATCCTTGGATTGACTGGCCTCTATTTTTATCTGGTGGGATTAATGTTAGGATCAAGTTTAATGGAGTGTTGAGAAACACTTGGATCAAATCATTTTAGGTCTTCATACTCACATGAAAATATGTCACTATATTTATGACAAAGAAAGATGAAAGGATTTATTTTCATCATGCATGAAATCTTTACTCAAAAAAGTTCTTTATCACATGCACAATAGTGACTGGGATCAGTCTTCTTGTGTTGTGCACATGCATATACTTTTCTTCACCCTTAAACTCATCATCAGGGATGAATATTTTCTCTAAGGTAACCATTCCCTTTAGTCAACTTATTTATATTTAGCTGGATCACTTGGTCACCATAGCTGTCATGTAAGTCATCTTGTATGCTTAAAGAGAACTCAGCTTCATTCTGAATGAACTAGACAATCTACACATCACTATCAAACACTTTCCAGTTGGTGTTGTTTTCTGGAATGGATGGCCTGATTACCATCTTAACATGTTCCGTGTTTCCCTTGAAAAAATCCTCTACAAGAGAAAACTGTGAACCAAGTGCAACCATCTGATCAGCTTCTTTATTCATCTTCCTTGGCACCACTTGTAGATTTAGAGCATCAAAGATCTCAAGGAGGTCCCAAACTATGTGTTTATAATATTTGAGAATATTATTCTTTATCACACATTTATTTGTGACCTGGTGGATAACCAATTTTGTGTCCCCAAAGATTTGTAGTGCACCATAATCCTCTTATTCTCAGCAATAAGAAGACCATGCACCAATGCTTCATATTATGCTACATTTTATGAGCATGTAAACTATAACCTGTATGAAAATAATAACTTCTCATCCATGGGGGAAATGAGAACAACTCATATACCCGCACCATTTCTACTTCTGGAACCGTCAAAGTACATCTTCCACAAACTAGGATTTTCCTTATTTTTCTTGAGTTCGCATGGCAACACAGCTTCTTCTTCAAGGATGCAATAAGTTTCAAGCACAGTTTCAAAATTTTAAAGCTCTTAAACATATGGATCAAAAATTTTGTGTCTTTCCACCCACTCATCTAGCACTAAGTCAGGTAGAGGAGGAGGAATATGATGCTCTTTAGAAACTGAAACTTGTTCTTCTTGGATTAGGTAATTATTTTGGAGAGGTGATGGGTTATATGACTCAACATGATAGGAAAATATTGGCTCATCTTGTATGGTAAACCAGGTACCATACCTTGTTCTTAATAACATATGATACCAATCAGAAGACAAGTAACCATCCACTTTAGTAGTAAAATACCTTGATATACATAAGGTAAACAAAGGAGGTAGGTAAATGATTGAAACATCTTGAGTTATAGTGAGGCTTGGATATGCATGGAGGGTTAACTCAAGATCATTGATGACTCCTAAAGTGATAATAGTTGATCCATCAACCTACATGACTTCTTTGGACAAACGGGTGTATTTAAGGCCTACGACATCAACAATTTTCTTAAGCATGACAGAAGTACTAGCACTTGAGTCAATCATACAATTTTACACAAGGTGTTTACCTATGATCAAGGAAATATAGAAGGGTGGGGTTTTGACCACCTTACCTACTTTCTTCTCCTCTTCTTGAAAAATATTGACAGCAGCATGTAGTTTTTGGATAGATGGATCAGTGCAGGGGAGTTGCACCAAAACTTCATCCAATAGGTCACGCTGAGATGGAATGGTTAAGGCATCCCACATTGTGACATTTACATTTTTCTTCTTCATCTAGTCCACAATGTTGAATGGAAGGCTTGTTGACTTATGCATTTAGGGAACAACAACATCCTTTCTTACTTGTTCAGGCACAGAGGCAGGGGCCTTAGCTTGCGTAGAGGTTTGACCTACCAAAGGAGGGGCATGCACCACTTCAAGAAGAGTGTTGTACAGAGCCTCGCATGTAGAAACTTGTGCACCTTTACTCTTAGATTCCTTACCTACATCTATTTACTTTTAAAGATCAACCTGTGTTGACAGGAACTAAAGATTTCACACCTAAATCCAACATTATCTTCTTTTACCTTGTGTTGTCAGCAACTTGGCAGCATGTGGTCTATCAGGAATATCTATAGCTTGATTGATTGCACAGAAGTCCTTAGCACCAAATAATACCATGTTGGTCTTTGGAGGAACTTCATAGTTTTCTTGGTTTTCTACTTCACCTACATTGATGGAAGGTTCACAGTTAGAAGCAACTATGGATCATGATAAACTATAAGCACATGTAGCATTGGCACAGTGATATTGACTGTGAGGCATATTGCAAGGAAGCACCATTTTGACTCTTGTCCTATATTGTTTTGAACTAGAACTAGTGCTTGACTTGTGTTGGGCACTAGAAGAGGTTATGTGGGAGGAATAACTTGCAATTGGAAGATACGAATTGACATGTCATCTATCATTTTGTTGGTTTTTCCCATATCTCTTATTCACATATTGATTTCTAAAGTGCTGATGGCTCTGATTATACCCTTGATTAGAACTATTTCTAAAGGCTTGCACAAGTTTTTTCTCTAAAGATATAACTTTATTAGATAAGTTCCTAATCAGGGCCTTCATTTCTTCATCTTCCTTCCACTACATGGGAGAATAGGATGTGGATGCAATGGGTTGAGTGTTCTACTTGGGAACATGGGAGAAACAGAAGGTTGGGGCACCTGAGATACATTCTATGGAATAAGGGCATATACGGTCTAGGGGCTAACTTTCCCACCTGGATGAGACTATTTTTTCTACCCTTATTGCAATATTATAACCAGTAGGTAAGGTTTTACCTCCCATGGACTGAATCATGACTAAAATGTCACTATTCAAGGCCCTTAGATAGTACAATAAAGCAAATACTGGGTTGTAGGTCTTACCACCAGAGGCATTTTGTCCCAAGTCTTCTGAAACTTGATATTGACATCACTCATTTTCTCATTGGGCACCCTCTTTATTGTAGTCAGTTGCTCCACCAGTGATAGATGATCTAACTTGTCTTCAAAATAATTGCATAGAGTTATTCCAAGCTCATCCAAGGTGGCAATAGATGTGTGGCTTAAAAATTATGTACCACTAAAGAGATTTCCCTTTAAATGAGGATATAAGTAGCCTAAATGCTACATCATCATGCGTGATCAGATAGACATAGACACACATTTGCTACATCCTAGATGTGCTCAATAGGGATGAATTGATTCTCACCAGTAAAGTATGGAATACTCTTGAGCATGGCTACTGGCATATCATGCTACGCATTCAGAACAAGAGGTCTTCCCCTGGTGAAGTTGGAAAAGTTCCTCGAAGGAGGAAGAGGCCGTAGTGCCATGGTAGCTTACATAGGTCTACCGAGAGGAGGAGTGGAAAGTGCATGAGCACATTGGAGATGGAGATACACATGTGGTACTTTGTTATGTGTTCTTCTTGGAGAAATTATGGAGATACTCAAAAGGATTCTTCAGCTACTGTGCTTTGTCTCATATGCATTTTTCTCATAAAAGGCACTCAAGACTGCTAAAATAGTAGATCTAGAAGTGTTGGGATTCGTCTATGTGTTGAAATGAGCCTCTAAAGGTTGGAAATCACTAAGCCACACACTAGAACTTAGCAATGATGAAATTTAAGCTTTCAATGCAGGTCCCATAGGTTGTGCCAGAAATTGTTGGGGCTCAAACTTGCACCTATCTCAAATCAGGTTGAAATGAGTTGGTGAGGAAACAATGGGATTGTCTCCAAGTTGTGGGAACTTGCACACTTGAGATAGACCTATGAAGAAGGTTAGTTCCTCTACCTATTTCTATTGATATTGTTAATCCTAATTCTAGAAAGGAAATCCTAATCTAAAACATGCCAAGGGACTAGGGATAGAAGGATAACATGAAAAGGAAAACTAAACTAAGGAATGAGAGAGAACCAGAAAAAGGGGGATGAACATGATTATCTTTGAGTGAAAGTGAAAGGAATGCATGCACAGAGGAAGGCCAGACACAGTATAGCACAGAAAAAATGTACTCACGACAATCATTTTCATGGAGCACAATAAGAAAAGGAAATGCAAGGGACGTGAAGGTAGCACAACAAACACAACATGAAGGGAAAGGAAAGAAAGAAGAACAAAAACACAGTTAAGGTAGAGAAGTAGCCACAAAAATAATGCTTCTATTACTTCCAAAATGCACAATCTATTATAATGGTGTATGAGGTCGATATCCACATGCAAAGACTAGATCTAAAGTCCTATAACTCAAAATATAAAGGCAATCCTTATACAAAGGATGAAAAATTCCAACCCTTATCAATGAGTCAATCCTCTTACATTTATAGATGAATTGATGAGAGGAAAAGGAGGAAAAGGAGGGAAAATATGATTTGAAAACTCAACCACCAACAACCAGCAATGAATGCCTACAAATTCAGTTGCCAATATGTTAAATGCACTTCTCCATGCCTACTTGGCATATGGGAGAAGGGAAGGGGAGATATCTTAATCAAATCGTGTGTTTCAAGAAATCAGATCATGTATTAATGGCATGAGAGATGTTTTCCATCTTCTCACCTACCCGATCCCACCAAAATTTGAAATTGAGTGATCTGGAGTGTAACCCACATCATCAACTATTTTTTTCATCTTCTACCACATGTCACACCTTAGTTGGTTGCAATGATTTGGCACCCTATTGGTTTGCTTTGGTAGGTTGTGTGTGGTTCACTCAATGTCTGACAGTCCACATGGCATAGGAATTAGCACAGAGGAAGGTATGATAGCGCACGAAGGAAAGAAGCATGGAAGAAAAGAGTATAAGAAGGTGCACAAAAGTAATGTGCATGAGTAAAATGGAAGGAATACTTGCAGGAGGCACATATGGAAGAGGTGCAATCATTACAAGGTAATGTGTAGCAGTAAGGAAGGGGGTGCGCAAGAATGTCAGGGACTAGCTAATTTTGGGAAGCAAGCCTAAGGTGCATGTGAAGGGTGCATGAAATGTTCAGAGGGATGTGAATGCATCGAGAATGGGCTTAAGGGAAAATGGGATAGATAGAGGAAAAGGAATGGAAGGTGGAAGGCGTGAAGCAAATGGATAGTGTGAGTGGGCGTGTGAGGAGTTACAGCTAAGAATGATATGCCAAGGAAGAAACCATAGAGTGTGTAACCTGTAGTGTTGAACCTCAAATCCATAAGGGGAATATAAGTTGTCAAAATAAATAAGGGAGTTATTTTGGACAACAGGTAATGATCTTCTCAAGTTTTGTATTCGTGATCAATGTTATAACTATTGTATTTAAGGAACTATACAAAATGTCTTATCTATCTCACACTTCTTCTAGATATTTCATTACAACACCATATTTTATGTGTAAATTTTCTTCACACCATGAAAAAATTGGATTCCATGTAATAAAACATGTGTTATACATTTTTTGGTAAAATTAATCTATATAGCTAGATGTAAATGCATTTGACTAAAATGACACCTCACATATAGTGGAAATAAACTTTATAAAACCATCCAAATGGACTCTCGTGTAGGTGGTCTCCTTGTTGAACTTGAAAGACATTTCTTTATGAGATTGGTTTGTTTTCGTAAATAAAATCCTCCCAATCTAAAATAATAAGATATTTTTTCCTTATAGCTACAGGAAGCTATATAGTTTTGGTTTTAAACAAATTTTAAATAATTAAAAATATATATTAACTTTTGTAAATATGTACTTATGTGCACTTACACTAGTATTTTCAGATGTTAATTTCCTCTTAAAATTTTGTAAGTACCAAATCCTTTTTTCCTTCAATTGTTTTAAGAATACCCACATCACTAAATTTATAAAAATTTGTTGAATTGGATAGACGATAAGAATAATTGAGATGACTCTACAATTAGTAAGATAAAAAAAACCTAAAAATTACTAAATACATAAATAAACCAACCTATAAAGACCAATTCCAATGTCAAGCCTTGTTTAATTTTTTTTATTTGATGATCTAGCTTCATTAGCTGTAGGGGTGGATAATATGACATGAATCACAATATTTACCATTAATTAAGTTTTATTGTTTCCCCTAGGTTGAAGAGGTTCTGAAGTCATGGTAATTTCTTCGCCATTCAAGTGTGTCATAAAAAGTAGTCATGCATTGTCTAACTTTGTTTTATTGCATAATGTGTATAAACAATTAGTGGTTGTGGATTTGAAATTCAACATACTAACTTATACCACAATTTAGTGCTACATAGTAAGAATTTGTAAAAAATACCTAATCATAAGTCTCAAAAAAGTAAACCATGTGCAGTCAAAAGTTTTCAATCACACATAGTTCCAATCTTTCACCATAAAAACTATCATTGGATAATTAACTTTAGAACATTCAATAAATATGTGATCCATAAAATAAATTTTCCTTTTAGATGGAAAATGATGATTTATTCCTCAAAGACTAATTTCAGAAACATTTTCCAAAGGTAGAAACACGTATTCCATCTAATCTCAACATATCTTTTCTCTTTTGTCTTCCTCTATTTCACAACTATGGACACCGTAAGTTGTGTACGTAAAAGGAAAAGTTAAAAAAATATCTCTTTACTGTACACCATATAAAAACCATCACAAATAGATTCTTTTGAACTAATTTCCTTTTCTATATACCTTTTCGCTGCTTTATACAGCAATTTAGTATATCCCAATGGCAAAAGGAAAATAATTATATAGATAACAATACTTCCACTAGAAAGACTGAGTAATTCCATTATGTTATTTGATCTAACCTTGCTCATCAAATTACATAAATCTATAATCACCAACTCAAAATTAAATGGACTCATTGATGGCATTCTAGATAATTTAGTCCTCAACTAGAATGGAAAGGAACATTGACACATGAAATATTTTTTGTTGTGGTCTCTAGTTGGAATCTCTTCTTCTATTTAATGAATTTAAGAATCCATAATTCATTTAGACTCTACAAAGAGAGATGGTTCTTCCTCTATTTTTCTCTTCCCTAATCTGCCACTTCACTTTGCATAGAATTTTGTTTCCACCTTCCTTTCTCCTCCTAATAATCCACAAAGTTGACAATAGTGAGATTCATGTAGTCCATATTTTTCAACAACATTAGAGTCTATAAAAGTACACAATATTGCAACATTAGGGTCATTTTTTAAATATATTTTAAAAACTTTTTATGCATTCAATTATCCTCTTTTATTTTACCATAATAAGATTCAAAGATCTCGACAATGATCCCTGGTTCTAAATATCCCATAAACTAAACTTCTATAGAAAGAACTTTTTCATCCAATACCAAGTGGAAATATTTCACACTCATCCATTCCTTTAGTGGCTCTTAAGGCATTAAAAGTGAATTGAATTAAAGAATATGGATGAAATTTAGGTTAGTTTTATTACTAGGTGAACATGTTAGATAACGTGGTCTATAAAGTTCCCAATTTACCATCCATTTGTTCCAGAATTCATCTGATAGAAATAAAAAAATTCCATTTTCCATTCAAACTTTATGGCTTGTTCAAATTGAAGATAACTAATTGTGTAAGTATGTAAGAAGGGAACAAAAAAATAATCATCCTCTTTAAAATATTACATGTACATGAAACATATTAATATATTACCTTCCATTCTTCATTATTTTGGTTACTTACTCCAGACCTCTATGACCACCCTCCAATAATCCAAATTGAGTGTGTTTTGTAGAATAAGTCAATAAATTTTGTTTCAATCCATATTTTATGGTCTCATTTTATATAATAAACATATTTATGAGGGCACTGCTAGCTTATTTTGAAGATACAAGGAATGATTTTCTAAATTCCAGTCTTGCATGAATTTTTTAAGTACTCAACCAAAAAAATATTCTAAGCTATTGTATTGTGTTGGTCATTAATAATATATAATCTCACATCATGTTTATTTATATCATCTTTGTGTTGCATCTCCACCACCTCATTTGTGTATTTAAAGAAAGGAATGAGAAATATCTATCTTTACGTTGAGATGATATTTATTAACATAAAATGAACACACAAGTCTATATTGTCTTTGTTAAAAGGGAAATACAAATATTATGAAGATACAATATGAAAATTAGTAACATTAATTATAAATGTCTCTCCATTGAAGAGAAACAATTAAAATTATGTAGTTGCTTAAGAGTTGGCCTTTTTAGATACCTTGGTTTCCCTTTTAAATAAAGATGAATATTTATTTTATTTTTAAATTCAAGAAATGTCGTCTTATATAATTCAGTTTCCAACTTTGATAAATAATTCTTCTGGAGCATAGTTAATTTCATTGTGTTCTTTGTGGAGGAAAGTAATTTTTTTGTTCAAGTAATGGAAGACAAAGGATATAATATCGTATTGAGATAATTTTTAAAATACTAAAACCATCTTGAAATGAATCCCCAAAAAATTATTATAACATATTTTATCTCCTTACATTATTGATCTTAAATTCCATCCATTTCATGTTTCTTGAACAATGAAACTTACAATTCAATATTGATATTTACACATTGACAATTCATGTGTTAATGTGTTCAACCTAACTACACAAATCATCAACACCAACTAATTTCATTTCCACAAAGTTTTATTTGTTTCACATATAAGTATTCATATTAGAGTTCGTTAGGCTTGTATAGAAATAAAAAACAATATACTAAAAATTTATGTATTAATCACAAATTATAAATAGCTAGCAGTCACTAGGCTATTATAGTTAGACATATGTGTTTGTATTATAAGGTTTTTAATTAATTACAACTGAAAAATAACTATATAAACTCCTTTGTTAACCTTAATTTGGATTTTTTTTGTAATAACCATGAAAAAAATAAAATCTATAGTTTATAATAATCACAAATTTTTATTTGTAGTTTTTAGCTTAAAATTTGTAAGGATTGTGTATTGTAATTTGCACCTTACCACTTGTATCATGTTCACATAGTAGTATGGTGATTTTGAAAGTAGTGTCAAAGCTAGCGGATGTTAAACCTTTCAATTAGGGATCATGTACTCATTTGAAGGATATATTAAAAATGGTATGCGTAGATAACTATTATATCCAAAAAATTATACACATATAAAAATCACACCAATAGTTTTTCAATAATATTAGCATGTGTAAAATACTGTAAAAATTTATATTTATATTGTGATATACTTAATGAGATAATGTTCGATATCCCTTTTCTATGTCTTATTGACACAATGTGTGCAATTTCCAAATATATATATATATACACAACACTAATTAAATAAATTTTTCATGTAATTATTTATACAATGAATATATATATATATATATATATATATATATATATATATATATATATATATAGAGGAATACATTGTGTAGGTTAGTAATCGTGTTGAATTTGATGGCCTCTAGCCATTTTAATATGTAATCATGTATTCATTCAAAGAGAATATTTCTGAAAAATGATATACCTATATGAATAATAGCCATGAAATAACTATGGTAATATAATTTGATCAAATAGAATGTCATAGTATAATGCATAGAGTATAGTTTCAAAGATGAAATATCTATGTGTTGGCTAGATTTTCTGCATAGCTAAAAACCTAGGCAGTCGTGGGATAAATTTCCCTCATTTACCAGTGAGGCTCCCGTGTAAGATGTTTATAAATCTGGTAAGTATGAATCCTAATAATTTTTTTCCAGGGGGTTTTACTTTAATTACAAATCTCATGAACCATAGCTTGGCAATTCTACAGCAAGTAAGCAGTTGTTTATGAAGTATTTGCAGAAGCAGGAAATAATGAAATTTGGGAAAAAAGAAAGGAATATATGTAATTAAACCAATATTTTACAGAGTTGATTTCATACATATAGATTAAATAAATAGGTAAATCTCACAATATTCAGAAGTAAAGGAAAAGAAAAGCTTCTAATCTAAATCGAAGATAATACAAAGTTTATCTAAAGATCCACACAGAAGTAAGAATAAAATCCACCATGGACACAAATTTCTCTAGAAATCCACCTTAATTTAATTCCTCAACTTTCACAAAAATGACATCAAGGGCTACGGCACAAAGTTTGGAACTTAAGAATGTTGATTAAAAAATTCTCATTCTCTAACCCTTAAGTTCTTCCTCCATTTATAGTGTATAGAGGGGAAATTACAAATAAGAAACTATAACTAAAATCACATATGTGGAAGCTATAAAAGAAACAACTGACAATCTTTCCCTGGAATTCCTCTCTAAGTGACATGCATCTGAAGACTAGATCAAATTTGTGCGTATCTACCACCTATTCTCAATTAAAGGAACTTTTCAAATGACTTAAAGTAATGGCATTCAACCAATAATTTAGTTTTACAATTTTGTTTGAGAAAATAAGAAAGAAGAGAATAAAGAGGAGAAGAAAGAAAATATGCCAGTTATAACACCTCATGCTTTCCCTTTGTTCTGATATTGAATGTACCTATCTAACATGTGATTCAGTTTCTCCCTATCTGCTTTAACAACAGCTTCTTTCTCAATCTTGAACCATAACAATCCCCTGGAAACAGTATCAATGCTTACCTTCACTTTCTCCAAACTAGGTCCAAATTCTTTGATATCTGCATGAAGTCTAACTAATTTACAAATTGAATCCAACATGAAATGCATGACGGCTTCATCAATCTTCTTCTAAATATCTAGAAGAAATTCCTCAAGAGAAGTAGGCAAATTTTTTGGAATGCATCTCGTATAGTAATAAATACCATCAACTTCATCTTCCGTAGTGAAATCAACTATGTTTTTTGGCACTTCTCACATCTCATCTTCTAGTAACTACATTTTATTCAGCATAAGCTTGAGAATCTCCAAGCAGAAAGAAACTACTATCTCCAACTACCTGCCCTTTTCTATCAATCCATTAGGTACAATATACTCTGCAATTAACACATTCTCTGGTAATTCATTTATCTTGGCCAAGGTATCCAGGTGGATCTCAACAACTATATTATCATCTTCTATACATGTCATCAGTTGCTTAAGCTAAGATAATGCCATGTGCATATCCTTCATGCTAGCCGGTACTTCCTCGAACTACTCTGAAGCTTGGTGGATGATTTTCTCTTTCCATTTAACAATAGCTTTAACTTTATTTCCCACATCTTCAATCTCCTCAATCAAATGGTTTCTCACCTGATCTTGTAATAATACTAGCCAAGAAGAATGTTTGGCAACCTTAGTGATGATCTCACATAAATTCTGGGAGATTTTCATCTAAAGTTTATCTTTCTCTGCCTTCTCCTTGTCAAGTTTTAGGAATAAAGTCTCTATCAATGTCTGTGTATCCTACTTTAATCCTTATGTGGTGATTTTCCCCAATGGCACTTTGGTTACAGATATGCCTACAACCATTAGATCTCTCTTCTTCTTCCCTTCAGCTGGAACTAATAATTTAGGGAACTTCTGCCTTGATTCTTTAATAACCAATCTTGAAGTTACTTTAGCAGCTTTAGGTCTTTTGTCTTTTCCAAAGCTCACAAGTAGTTGCAAGTCTTCTTATTCTAGGTTGATTTCTTCCCTATCCTTTGGGACTATTTGTAAAGCCAACCAGGATGTAAAATTACTCTCCGGGGAATAAGAAACCTCAGTATGCATTACCATTTCTTGCTCAGGTTTTGTTGTATCTGAATTCACCGCAATATTGTGACTTCCTTCTTCGGTGCCATCTAAGCATAATGCCCTTTCAAATTCTACCATTTGTGCCTTTAATTACTCCATACGAGGAGGAGGAGGAAGTGGAGAACTGAGTAATGGAAGAGAAGAAGTATTTAGGAATGACTTCCGCTTCAGTGATGGAATAGACATGATTTCTTGTGCTATTGCTGATGTAATATGGGTTGATGCAGGAGAAGCTTCAACTAACACTAGCACTGGTGTAGTGGATGCAAAATTTACTTTTTTAGACACTTGATTCTTTTTCTGCACCTTTATATTTTCTAGTCTTATGTTGCTTTCTCCTTCATGCTTCCTTTTGCTGCTGAGATTCCCAATACCAAAATTTCTTGTGATCTGGTTCATCAGGGCCACATCCAAACAATAACCTTTTGTAAACAACCAATTAGAGGTGTTGACTAGAACTGCTGAAGATATCTTCTAGATTGTATGGTTGCCACCCACACTTGCTTGAAGAGTAGCCTTTTCTCCTCCCATATGATGATATGAGTTAAGTACTACATGCCCTTCATCTGAAACATCTGCAGGTATCCTTTCCAAACCATAGTCAAAAATCTGTTGAGTTGATAATCTATTGAAATCCCTCTTTTTAACTTCATATCCATTCTGGCATTTCATCTAGAAATCCTCTAATGAAGGGACATGTGATTACTCATGGGAGAATGTCTTCCTTTTCATGCCGTAAGGATAAAAATTCATTTGAGTTGGGAAGAACTCATACTAGTAGCAAATCAACATCTCTTCTTTGATTCCTCTGGCTTTTTGGATCATTTGGAAACTATAATGACCAATTGTGACTGGGAAGTTAACCACATAGTTGTTTCGCTTTGACTTCAGGTCTTGTAACTCCACAAGTTTCCTGTATAACTCCATGATAACTCTCCTATCATTGGGGTACCTCGGTAACTTGATTGGTTCTCCTGAGAGGCCACTAACCCTAAGATATGTAAAGTCAGCAAACTAGATAAATATGCAAACGTGCTAGGAAATAGCTTCCTAGGCTTCCTTTCTCACTCTATTGACCTCCAGATCACCATTTAGTTTATAAATAAATCCATATAAGAACTCATCATTCACTTCCCTATAATCTTTGTTGCACTCAGGAACCTCCAATTGTGGATAGCACTCATGAATGGGATCCTTCGAAAGTATCCATCTTCTATCCAATTTGGAGAATATTCCCTGTGAAGTTGTAGCATACACAAGGTATGAAGTCATTTTAAAATTAAATGTTTGTGTCACGCTCCTTATATGCTCATTGATGTTGTTTTTTGATGATCTCTACCCAATTGCTTATTGAATCATCTATGTTGATCTCAATTATTCTAATGAATGAGTACATCCATGAATGGAAGTTGTTTGTATTGTCTTCCCCATTTATATTGCACAGTAACCTAGTGATATTAACTTCTTGCACCAAGAGTGAACGTAAAAGAGTCCTTGGAAAATTTGATGGTGACATTTGCTTCTTCATATACCTTTTGTTCATTATACTCACACAATATGCTTTATTGTTTTCCCATTTTTCATAAGCCTCTTGCATGTTCATTACAATAACTATGGGTCATGCTGGAAGTTTGAGGAAGTAATCAATGAATTTTTTATCCATTCTGATCACTGTCTTTCCTGGATAGAGGATGATAGAACTTTGCACATTCTAGGAAAAATTCTTGCAACTGGGCTGCAACTAGAAATGTTGTTGCTTGAATAATTCCACTGTTTCTTATTGCCCACATATGAGATGACCTACTGACGGCCCTAGATTTTTCAATCAAACCAATGATAGGTTCAAGCCCCGTGTCTATATCATTGATCTCAGCAAGCCTAGAAATTATGCATGATTGTAATGAATCATTTCTCTCATCACCCTTCATCATGTTTACAACAACCTTTGTCTGAGATCTTATTTTTTTATTTCTTCTAGAAGACTTTGAAAATATGAGAGCTAGATCTATTTGTGCAGAACCTGTGAATTCTCCTTCTAATTATAAAGATATATTCAATGTATCTAACATTGGATTTTCCTTCTTCTCACCAATATGAGCACCAGTGAAGTATTCCTACAAATAATTCAGACAAACATGGAATATATGGCATGAATGCTTAATTCCTTCACCAAAATCTGATTATAAAGCATGTTTCCCTATATTTTTAGACTTTGTTTGCATGCCAATAAAGCTAAAAATATATTTTTATTTACCTCTGCACTCACATCAACATGCAGATAGCCAAAATAATAAAAAAAAAAGCACTTCCAACCTTAGGCATATGTTGTCACCCTAAAAATTCCCTCCTTTTTCAAAGACAAATTTCCAAAAAAATTAGTCAGTGTCCTTTAGAAGTGTTCTGGTAAAGGGAGAATTTCGAGATGTTAGAAAATTTCATTCTTTGGAGTCTTTTTTAGTGTTTTATGGCTAAGTCAGATATTTTTGTCCCATGTATCCCAAGTTCCGTCGAGCCTCCAATTCACCGATTTTTCACTTTCTCCACACTACTCATCTTGTGGCTAAGTTGTACATTTTCATCCCATGTGTCCCAAGTACACTTGGGCCTCTTGTTTGCTAATTCTCCACTTTTCATGCATTACTCTACTCATCGTCCTTTTCAGGTTTGTGCATCCTTCATGTCCTCATGTCCCATGGATTGTTTGTCCTCTCCAGACCCACTTTTTTCGCATCAACCAAATTGGCTCCACATGTCCCATGTGTCCCATAGACTATCTGTGCTCTCTAGACCCGAATTTCCCAGACTCCTCTTGGATTGGGTATTTCGGCTTTGTGTGTCTCTTGTGTCCTAATGTCCCATGGACCGTCTGGGCTAGCTTTTTCCACTTTTTGGCTTTTTAAGTCAGTGTAAGGGTCATTTATTATGAATTCATGATTTTATCTCTCCATTCATTTCAACTCATGGCTATTTAAAGAGAAGTAACCATTCATTCATTTTAACACTTGCTCGCTCATTCCCTCTCGCTCATGTTTGTGCAAATAAGATCGTTGGCCGCATCTTTGCTTCTATAATTTTTCTTGTAGAGATTATTTCAAGACGCTGATATACTTTATTAAAGGTTATCTTCTCGCTACCTCTATCACAATGAAGATGTGGTATAAAGGGCACAAACACCTCTCCTCGTTAATAAACCTTTGTGCCTGAAATTTGTGGTAGTGAAGCTCGGCATCTAAACCTTGATGGTTTTTGGGGCAGACTTGGATGTGATAACCCTACTCCTATCTCTCAAATGATCAAAAATAGTGGGATTACATTTGCAGGTGGCTTTCCTCTCTCTGTTTAGTGTGTTAATACCGTGCTCTCTTGCGGGGCTTGTTTTAATCCAGAATCCAAAGAAATTTTGATGTACATGGTGAAGTTATTGCACGACTAGATTCTGAAGCTATTTGTATTACCTTGTGCTTCCCAATGATGGAAGGTTCCAATACCCTCACCATTTCTCAAGCATAAAGACTATTTGACCAAGATAATGAGAGATATAAGGCTAGGGTAGCTAAATCATGGTTGAAGAACCCTAAAAAGGGAACATCTAGACTTTCAAAATCATTGTTCAGGGTTGATTTCAATGAATATCTTTCAGACATCATCACCCTTCTTGCTAGAATCATGGGAATGCCGTCTAAAAATGAGTTTCACTTTTGGATGTGTCCCTTTATCAGATCATTTATGAGGAGAAGCAGAATTTGAATTGGAGTGATATTATTTGTGAAAACCTAATAGAGCAGCTGGTAAATGTTCATAGAACCCAAAAATTCTACATGTCATCCTACCTTATGTACTTATAGCATCTAAGAAATGGCTTGGTATTACTTTCATTAAAGATAAGAAAGATTCCTGCTATCCATATTTTTCCCCTGGGAAAAATATTGGATTAGAATGACCCTGCACTAAAAGAACCTAAGAAATCATGTTTAGATCCTGTAAACAGATTACAAAGGGACTCTATAATGGAAGTGGTGGGGCTTGCAAAGGTCAAACAGCCCTGTATGGGATAAATCTAGAAGATGGCTCTATCAAGTAGGTATGGGCTTTAAATCCATTCTACAGGTTTCAAGTAGGCTCAGAAATAGAACAGTAAGGTTAGAGGAGAAGGAACAGCATCAAAGAAGCTAGGGACAATTGAGGGAAGAAACGGTGAAGATCTGAAGTCTTCGGGTTCAAAATAGTTTAGAAAAAGTCCAGAAATCGGCTAAGTATGGATGAGGTAGTGGAGAAGGCCACATGTTGGAATGGTTCTCCTCTAAAGTTGAATCCAAGAAAGGAAGTTCAAATGAGTGTTAGGCTTCCACGCATCCAAAGCCCCAAAATTTTTGCAGCCGTTGAAAAGTCTTCGACTAGACAGGAAGGTGCCAAGTTTCAGCTCAGCGCAAATCCAAGATGGGAGCCAAAGGGGAAGACTCAAACTCACGTCGGCCCTCCACGTAGAAAATGGTCAATAGAGGTCAAAAGGTGGACAGGGCGGGCCTCAAAAGGGTTAAGTCTAGAAGTACTAGTGGAGAGGGCCACGTGTCAGAGTGGCGCATCTTCAAATTTGAATCCAAATGCAGAGACCCAAACAAGCACTAGCTCACCACATAGTCTAGGGTCCAAAAAGGTAAGGTAAAGGTCGTTAAAAAGTCCAAAGACCTGCGAAGGCTTCCAAGTGTCAACCTGATGCTCCTTCAAAGGAAAAATCTTGATCGGGCTTTCAAACAAGCGCAAAGCCTCTATGCGTCCAATATCTTTGAAGGGGATAGAGTCAGGTTTAATAGTCAATGCATAGTTGTAGGCCGGCGAAGAGTGCCAAGTGTCCAAATGGAACTAACTCAAGGGCGAGTCCAAGAAAGGTTCTCAAACAAGCACTAGACCGTCACATGTCCCCAGTCAAGGAATGTGACCCCGCCGAGCAAAGAACTTAGCCGAGAAACAAAGAAATTGAGTAGGCCAGCAGAGGAAGCCACGTGTCAACCCCATGCCATTCTAAGAGAAAAATACAAACACCACCTTTAGACAAGCACTAGCCCTCCACATGTCCCATATTAAAAAGGGGGCCCATTTTTCAAGTTGGTTTTCCCACCCTGTTGTACAGACCCCATACAAACTTCAAAGGGGCATATCTTTCGACTCAGGGATCGAAATATTACAAATCTGACACCGTTGGAAATATCTCAGCTTCGCCCATGCCATGGAGATCTGAAACTTTAAGTTTGTGGAGGTTAGGTAAAGGAAAAATGGAGAAAACATCTTCAGGGCCATTAATAAGGGATCTATCTTCCTCAAAAACTAGATCAAATTCAATCTTCTCCATCGTTTCCTCCTTCAAGGTGCCAAAACAGAGATTCATACAGTCAAGATAGATTTGGGGGTAGATTTTGTAGGAGGCATTAATAGCAGTGGTTGAGCTTCAACCTACTTTTCTCACTTCTCTCTCTTTCTTTCTTCTCTTTGATTAAGTCTATAAATACAGGGACAAGACTCATTGTAAAGGGTTGGACATTCTTCTATTTTGTAAGCTCCCCTCTTCCCCTTGGCAAGTGAATCCATGGAGTTTCAGATCTCCCATATAGACTGTAAATGAAAATTTTCCTTCTTACTATTGTAATGCATTGTATCAAGTCTTGAGAGCAATAATACATGTTTTGTGGGTGACCTTCATCCCTTTCTGTGTTAATTATTGTCTTCTGATCTTTCATTACAACTTTAGTATTTTTGCATGTTTTTGTGTAGCATTCTTCTGGTTTGTGTCTACCAGAAAAATAATTGTTCATCACTCCTTTGGTGTATCACCTGGTAGCTTAAGTTTTATTTGTTTTGCATCCCTTATTTAACTCTGTCTCCTTGGAAAATTAGAGTAGGATTTAGGATAGATCCTCTGTGATTTCATGCATACACCTAAATAGAGGAGTAGGAACCATCCTTAATCTGGAGAGCTTTTCCGATTCTACAAAGTCCCATACTTTACAGAAAGCTCGATGTTGTGCAATCACACCAAATGAATCTGCCTTAGAAAATTGGACCTGTTGACTCATTTGGGGGTGCTGTGATTTTACACTAACATTTTTGGCACACCGGGTGGGACCAAGAATTCTCCATCTTTATTACAGTAAGATCTATGTGCACTTGTTGTGATTCTAGCTCTTAAGAAGTTTTTTAAGAACTGCACATCTGGCGACTCTAAAAGGGATAGAATCCACTGGTTTCAGTAGTCCAAGTTCCCCAAGTTCATGAGAAGGATACAAAAAAGGTCAAGAACAAGAGAATAAGGACAATTTGTACACATACACTTGTCTCCAGATAGAAGGAGAAGAAGAAGAAGATCCCAGAAGTCTCTATCTCTACCAAACATAGACTTATAAACACCTTCTCCTAGTAGGTCATTCTTCCAATCAAGAAGGGTGCTCAGGCCGATCAGGATGGCACACCAACAACCAAATCCTTATGTTAATTTCACTGGCAATAGCCCACTTGCTCTGAATGCACAAAACGCAATCCCGGTGGCAGTATTAAAGAGCATTCCATATTTCACTAGAGAAAACCAGACTTGTCTTAGTGACCATGTTCAAGATATTGTAAATGTCTGTACAATCCATGAGATCATTGAGATGGACATTGTGGTCAATTTTCTAGCCTCTTCACTAAAAGGAAAAGATTCACAATGGTTTAGGAGCCTAGAAGTAGGCTCTATTCAATCTTGGGACCACCTGTGCATAGCTCTTCACAACCAGTTTGGAGAAAAGCGGGATCTTTTATCCTTGTTGGAGAAACTGACAACAATCAAGAGAGCTCTGAATGAGAAACTGATGGATTTCAACCTCAGATTTCAACGGACCTGAGATATGATTCTAATAGCAGTAAAGTCAATAATGAAGGTGCCTTCTTATACTTCCTTAGAGCTTTAAATTCTGATATTTCTTTGATGATTCAGTTAATGGGGGGCACAACCTTACCTGCAGCCTATAGCCTTTCCATAGGAGCTGAGAATCATTTGATTCAAGCTAGAAAACTTACTCCTAGGTCATCCATGCCTCTATACCCCAAGTTAGGAAACCCAGGTACCAGCCAAACACCCCCATTAGCTCCTATATCCACCCCTAGGAGTCAAAGTTCATCTGAATCCTCCACTTCATCATCTAACACCTCAAAGGAGCTTTAGAAAGTTATGAAACAACTACAAAACTTGGGAAATGAGCTAGTAACCATCAAAAGACAATAGGTTCAAAGTTCTAGGTCATATCAGCCCCAGGCTCAGTATCAGGCCAGACCCCCATATCAGCAAAACAGACCACCAGTCCAGGCTATAAATCAGAGTCAAAACCAAGGGCAACCTCAAGTTGCTAGACCTTTCAGGCCATATGATCTAAACACAGCTTCAACATCAAGAGCATTGGTTCTAGCACATAATAACATGGCATAAGAATATGATTGGTCTTTCCCATGCACTCAGCCACATAATCAATTGATGTGCGTCAATGGTGCATTAAATCAGGATCTGATGGTGCAAACCATTGGTATGTCACAAGAACCTATCCAGGAAGAAAATCAGCAGCAAGAGGGACCCCCAAGCAAAACTATTCTTGTCAATTGGCAGGCTGAAGACTTATGTGGAATGAATCAGACCCCTTCTCAAAGTATAGCTTCCAATACACTGTCCAAGAAGAGAAATATTGGAGAAGGACATTCACCAAGCTCAGGTGATCCTCAATCCTCCATTTCTCTACAAATTATTGGCATTCAAAATACAACTCCCAATATGTAGGGCCAATCCAAGCCACCTTCCAAATATACTCAAGCACTGGTTGTAATAGCCCATGTACAAGAGAAAAATATGCCAGGGAATGGGCAGCAGAGGGATAGTTCATTTAATATCATTGAGAAAATGAAGAGAACATGTGTGAATATTTCACTATGGGAGTCACTAGCCATTCCAGGTCAGAGGGATCTATTGCAGACAGCCATGCAAAATCGGTCAAGCTCAAATCAACCCCCTAGCCAGCAAGAGAAAGTGCTTACCAATATAGCTCAAGTTGAGAGAAACAATGGAGAACAATGAGATAAGAATCTAAAGCCTCATCCATTCTATGTTTCATTAATCATTGAAAAAAAATTGGTGCATAATTGCATGATTGATTCAGGGGCAAGTAGTTCTGTGATGCCCAAACAAATAACTGATCAACTGGGTCTCCAGTATGAATTCATCTCTAGAGGAGTAGTACATTTGGATGGTACAGTAGTGACCACTGTTGGAGTCATCAAGGATCTGATCCTCACTCGGCATTCCTACCCTAATGTGACTGTATTACAAAACGTATCAGTCATAGACTTTCCACCACATTTTGCATTGTGTTTTTCCAGGGACTTCACAGCCAAAATTGGAGGATATTTGTCTACTAACTGGTCACATATGCTATTTATAAAAAGGTATGGAGTGAAGGCCACAATTAGATCCGAGCCCATAGCGGATTATCACATTGAGACCTATCTGCCTAGCCCAATCAATGCAAATTGTTCAGCTCTTGATCAAGAGAACCTCCTAAACACTTCTGAGGTAGATACCAAAGTAGGGTGTATCCCAGACCTGACTCTTGACGAATGGGCGGTCAAAAAGCATGATTTTGATCCCTATAAGGAGATGGAAGAATCTGAGCTAGGAGTCTACTGCCTGTATGAGGAGAATCATCCTCTTCCTAACATCATTAAACCAGAACACAAGGACGACAATGAAGTATGAAAACTATTCTTTGATGGCTCGAGGAGAAGACAAGGAGCTGAAGGAGGAGCTATGATCATGTCCCCCAAGGTATGAAGTATTATTTGGCCTTCAAATTTCAGTTTTCCTAGTCAAATAACACTGCAAAATATGAGGCTTTGGTTCATGGATTGCATTGGGCTAGAAGACGAGGAATAAAGAACCTGTAGGTGTTTAGTGACAGTGAACTAGTTACCAATCAAGTCAAAGGAAAAAATGTTGTCAAGAACGACCTGCTCAAAAGCTACAAGAGTAGGGTATGGGATCTCATTTAGGATTTCGAAGCCTTCAACATTTTTTTCCATACCTAGGAAGGAAAATGAAGCTGCTAATAGGCTCGCAGCAGTTGGAGCCACATTTGATTTGGTTGACAACATCAAGAAGGATAAAGAATAGCCACATATCCATGTGATTGTGAGGCCAGTAGTTTTAGATAATAACACATGCTGGCAAGTGTTTAAGAATGATCAGCAGATCATCAATTTTATGTAAGAGAAAGCTAAATTCTCAGCTAGAAATCAAAGCAGACTAGAGTAGCAATATGGAGATCAAGTAGTGCAGTTGTATACAAACAAACTTCCTAAAGGCTTAGTGACATTAGATTATATCTTCAATCCCAACAATCAGTTTCGAAATGAAAAGGCTAATATACAAATCAAAGGAGAAGATTCAGGGTCAATTCTAGTTGGAGAAGGAAAAATGCTTCAAATTGGCAAAGTGGACAACGAGCATGAAAGGTATGAATTCATGCAACTTTGCCAAGAGTTTCCAGGTGTATTTTCTTGGAGCTATGAGGACCTCAGAGGGTTCAATCCAAAGTTATCCCAACACACAATCGAACTAGATCCAGCTACTAAGCCCATCAGGAAAAAGCAGAGACCAGTCAATCCACATATTGAGCCTCTGATGAAGAAAGAGTTGAGCAAGCTGATAGAGGCAAGTATCATATTTCCAATCAAAAACTCAAGTTGGGTCACAAATTTGGTCCCAGTCAGGAAGAAGAGTGGAGAGATTAGGTTGTGTGTTGACTTTCGTGACTTGAACAGAGCGTCCCTCAATGGAGAAAATCTTATAGGTGGTGTCTGGGTCAGAGAGATTCTCTCTCCTAGACAGCTACTCAGGGTACAACCAGATCATGGTGAAAGAAGATGATCAGTTTAAAATGGCTTCCACTACCAAATGGGGCACCTATGCCTACAAAAAAATGCCATTTGGATTGTCTAATGTTGGAGCCACTTTCTAAAGGGAAATGGATATGGCATTCAAAGGTTTGATCAACAAAATAGTATTGATCTACCTGGATGACATTATTGTGTTGTCCAAAAATATAACGGACCACATTTTTCACCTAAGGCAGGTGTTCCAAAGGTGTAGAAGATTCGGGGTATCATTGAACCCCAAAAAATGTATATTCTTGGCCCATGAGGATAGGATTCTAGGCCATATTGTGTCAAAGGAAGGTTTGGCAATTGACCCAGAAAGAGTTGAAGCTATAAGAGCATTTTCATTCCCAAGCCACAAGAAGGTTCTTCAAATCTTCTTAAGAAAAATCAATTTTGTTCGCAGGTTCATACCAAACTTTTTTGCCCTTGTCAAGCCAATAACGTTGATGTTAAAGAAGAGTTTGGCATTTAGGTGGACAACTGAAGGAAAAGCAAGTTTTGAGGCCATCAAAGAAGCTATATCACAAGCCCCAACTCTCGTGAATCTAGATTTTTCTAAGGATTTCATATTATATGCCTTTGGTGGCAATGACACAATTTCTTCAATCCTAGTATAGCAGAACAAAGAATACATAGAGCATCCAATTGCTTTCTTCAGCCAGGGTCTAGAAGATTATGAAGTGAGATACTCCTTCATCAAGAAGTAGGTCCTAGTAGTGATCAGAGGATTGAAGAAGTTTAAGCATTTGGTTTTAAACAACAAAATCCAACTGTTGGTCTCCCATGCAGGGGTTAAAGACTTCCTTCTTAGCAAGGATCTGAATGAAAAGTGTGCAGGGTGGATCACTCGTGTCATGGAGTATGACATTGAAATAAAGGTCACTAAGCTAGTCCATGGGAAGGGGTTGTGTGAGCAGCTGGCCTCAAGTCAACAAGAAGAAGCAAGTGATGAAAAAGAAGTTATTTTTTTCCTACAAGATAGTCAAGACAAAGAAAATGAGGATGTGTCTGCTCCTTGTTGGACTCAGAACATGGTGCACTTCCTTCAAACAGGCATGTGTCCTCCAGAAATGAATAAAACAAAAAAGGAGACACTTAATACTATAGGCCATCCCATATGTACTTATTGACGATGTCTTGTTCAAAAGGGACAAGTAATGGCATTCTGTTAAGGTGCATTGGGACGAATCAAGTTGAGAGAGTGTTACAAGAGTTCCATGACAAAGCAGATGGAGGCCATTTTTCTCCATGAGTGACGGTGCTCAAAATCATGAAGGTGGGTTATTATTGGCCCAGGGTGTTTAGTGACTGCTATGCATGGATCAAAAAATGCAAGAACTTTGTGTTCTTTAGAGGCAAGGAAAAGCTAGCAGCACTACCGTTGCATCTGATTTCAGTAGACTAGCCATTCATGTAATGGGGATTAGATTTCATCGGGGTCATCAATCCAAATTTGAGCCAAGGCCACAAATGGATTCAAATGGCAACAGACTATTTCACCAAGTGGACCAAGGCAGTGGCACTCAAAGAGGCTAATGAGTCCAGCATATTAGATTTCTATGAAGGGATATTGAACAGATTCGGAGTTCCAGCCACCATTATATCAGACAAAGCATTGGCATTCATAGGTTATAAACTCACAAGATGGTATATGAGGAATGGGATTTACCTAAGCACTTCATCAAATTATTACCCTCAGGGTAATGGCCACGTAGAGTCTACAAACAAGAACCTGCTGAAGATTATTAGAAGAAATCTAGATGAAAATCAGAGAACCTGGCACAAGAAACTCAAATCAGCCTTATGGGCTGATAGGAAAACACCTAAGAGGTCTACAGGAAACTCTCCATTCAAACTTGTCTATGGGAAAGAGGCAGTGTTGCCTATATCACTGAAGTTGCCAGCATTGGAACTCATGAAGTAACTGGAGGTTTCCGAGTTTGAACCAATGGAGGCTAGGTATGCAGAGCTAGTGGAATTGGAAGAGACTAGAGAACATGTACTTCAAACAATACAGAAGGATCATGCTTCAATCAAGAGATGCTTTGAGAAAAAGGCAAGAGCAAGGACCTTCCAGGAAGGATACCTAGTTTTGAAATGGGATGCAGATCGGGAAAAACTAGGAAGGCATTCCAAGTTTGATGTCATTTGGGGTGGCCCTTACATGGTCACAAGATGTAAAAGTAGCAATGATTTCCAATTGTCTACCTTGGATGGTGAAGAGTTGTAGATTCTAGTAAATGGAGTCTATCTTAAACATTACTACTATAAGGGAAGTTCTCAACTTGTATATATTATTTTAATTTCTCATTCCTCTAAGTGTTTGTGCACATTGTCTTGTTGTAGTTTAGGTTGATTTTCTCCTAAGTTATTTACACACTCTGCATGTTCTACTTGGAACATGTATGATTTCAAATTTTGTATATAGTTGTGATGTTGTTTTGTTGCCCCTGCACAACTCATTTAGAAACAGATGAACCCCCAGCTCAAAACAAGTTTCTACTCTCAAAGACCATTGTTTCATGATTTCTTATGAAGATTGAGAGTGCAAACAATTGGGCTCATGAATCAGAGGCATAATTATTATTATAACATCATTCTCGACTCCATGCCCAACGGATATGACAAGGAAATTGGTATTTTTATCTAGCGGGCAAATACCCCTGTGAGTCACCAAATTGTTATCCATATTTTTCCCCCGAGCAAAATATTGGATCAGAATGACCCCATACTAAAAGAACCTAAGAAATCATGTTCAGATCCTACAAACATATTACAGAGGGACTCTATAATGGAAGTGGTAGGGCCTGCGAAGGTCAAACAACCATGTATGGGGGAAATCCAGAAGACGGTTCTATCGAGTTTCCGGGCCTTAAATCCATTCTATAAGTTTCAGGTAGGCTCAAAAATAGAACAACAGGGTCAAACGAGGAGGAGGAGCATAAAAGAAGCCAAGGACAATTGAGGGAAGAAATGGCAAAGATTCGAAGTCTTCGGGTTCAAAACAAATCAGAACAAGTTCAAAAATCAGCCAAGTATGGATGAGGTAGCGGAGAAGGCCACATGTCAGAATGGCACTCCTCCAAAGTTGAATCCAAGAAAGGAAGTTCAAACGAGTGCCAGGATTTCGTGCATCTAGAGCCCCAAAAGTTGTGCGGCCATTGAAAAGTCTTCGACTAGACATGAAGGTGCCAAGTGTCCGCTTGATGCAAATCCAAGATGGGAGCCAAAGGGGAAAACTCAAACTTGCACCATCCCTCCACGTAGGAAATGGTCAACAGAGGTCAAAAGGTAGACAGGGTGGGCCTCAAAAGGGTTAAGTATAGAAGTACTAGCGAAGAGGGCCACATGTTGGAGCAGCGCATCTCCAAAGTTGAATCCAAATGTGAAGGCCCAAACAAGTGCCAGCTTGCCACATAGCCCAGGGTCCGAAAAGGTAAGGTAAAGGTCGTTGAAAATTCCAAAGACCTGCGGAGGCTTCCAAGTCTTAACCCGATGCTCCTTCAAAGGAAAAATATTGATTGGGATTTCAAACAAGCGAGAGCCTACACGCATCTAGTCTCTTCGAAGGGGACAAAGTTGGGTTAAATAGTCAATCCATAGTGGTAGGTCGACGGAGAGTTTCAAGTGTCTAAATGGTGCTAACTCAAGGGTGAATCCAAGAAATGGTTCTCAAACAAGTGCTAGACCACCATGTGTCGCCGGTCAAGGAATGTGACCCTGCCAAGAAAATAAGTTAGCCGAGAAACAAATAAATTGAGCAGACCGGCAGAGGAAGCCACGCGTCAGCCCCACACCATTCCAAGATAAAAATAAAAAGGCCACCTTCAGACAAGCACTAGCCCTCCACGTGTCCCATGTTAAAAAGGGGGACCGTTTTTCAAGCTGGTTTTCCCGCCCTGTTGTACGGACCCGATACAAACTTCGAAGGGGCATATCTTTCGACTCATGGCTCGAAATATTGCAAATCTGACACCATTGTAAAGATCTCAGCTTCACCCACGCCATGGAGATCTAAAAATTTAAGTTTGGGGAGGTTAGGTAAAGGAAAAATGGATAAAAAATCTTCAATTCCATTAATGCATGATCTATCTACCTCAACAACCATATTAGATTCAATTTTCTCCGTCGTTTCCTCATTCTTCGAGGTTCCAAAATAGACATTGATACAATCAAGATAGGTTTGGGGGCAAATTTTGTAGGAGACATTAATAGCGGTGATTGAGCTTCAACCTACTTTTCCCACTTATCTCTCTTTTTTTCTTCTCTCTGATGGAGTCTATAAATATAGGGGCAAGACTCATTGTAAAAGGTTGGACATTCTTCTATTTTTTAGGCTCCCCTCTTCCCCTTGGCAAGTGAATTCATGGAGTTTCAGACCTCCCATATAGATTATAAATGCAAATTTTCCTTGTTACTATTCTAATTCATCGTATCAAGCCGTGAGAACAATAATACATGTTCTTTGGGTGACCTTCATCCCTTTCTTTGTTAATTATTGTCTTCTAATCTTTCATTACAACTTTAGTATTTATGCATGTTTTTGTGTTGCATTCTTCTAGTTTGTGTCTACCAGCAAAACAATTGTTCATCACTCCTTTGGTGTATCACCTGGTAGCTTAATTTTTGTTTGCTTTGTATCCCTTCTTTAACTCAGTCTCCTTGGAAAATTAGAGTAGTATTTAGGATAGATCCTCTGTGATTTCATGCATACACCTAAATAGAGGAGTAGGAACCAACCTTAGTCTGGAGATCTTTTCCGATTCTGTAAAGTCCCACACTTTGGGAAAAGCTCAATGTTGTGTAATAACACCAAATGAATATGCCTTAGAAAAGTGGACCTGATAACTCATTTGGGGCTGTTGTGATTTTGCACTAACAATTCCCCCATATATGAATACTACCCTTAGTTAACCCTCAAAGTCAGCAATCATAATTTTAGGAGAGTTAATGACACATTCACCATGTATATTGTGAGGCTCTTGGAAGGAAATACTGCTTGGAGGTTTTCTGAGGAAGTAAAGACTTTGATATATGACTATGGAAGCTTCTACACTCAATTCAGAAAATTCTCATATATCATATTGGCGAGTTTCAAAGGTCCACCTCTAAACCTTCCTATGTTCTATAATTATGAAATGGCTCTTGTCGAGATTTACAGCCAATTAGATAAGCTTCACCAAACCTATAGAGATAAGAAGATTACTGGAATTCATTTTCCTATCTCCCTGTGAAATTATACATGTAGGACAGCCTTGGATGCCTAGAACATTGATAGAACCATTGTTCCTCTCACTATCCATCACTTCAAATCTAGAACTTGTTTTGATATCAAAGGATACATTGTTAAGAATTTTAGGATAGTCTTTTATCTCCTTCCTGACACTGAAGATTATTGGGTTGATTTCACAGATGATTTTGAGGCAAGGAGAAGGTACTTTAGTAGAATCTCTCTTCAATAGATCATAGACTTCAATGCCTATAAAGTACCTAATGGGCTCAAGGATGATGATGAGAACTTGCAATCTATTGAGTATGAGAGTTCTATTAAACACACTCCTCTACAAACCATTGATTGGTTTGTAAAAGAGAGAGATGCTTTGAAGGAAGTAATCAATCTTGTTCTTGTGAGAACCAAACTCTAGTTTGATAGGAAGATGCAAGACTTTAGGATGAAAAAATATAAGTCTTCTTCACAGGAAACTTCTTCTCCTAGAAAGGAAGAACCTATGCCCAATATTGAGGTTCCCGATAAATCTACTCCATCCTCCTCAACAAAGGTATACCTGAAGAAAGGTAAGGCCATCAAGCAAGAACAGGTTGAAGAAGAAGTTCTTTTAGAGTAGCCAGAGGTCTCTGTAGGGCCAAAAGATATTGTTATTTTGAGTGAGGATGACAGTGGAGAGATGAAAGAAAAATAATGAACCCCTATCATTACTGTTGAGATAGAAAATGAAGGTCAAATGACTGAACCTCTTGGTGTGATGGATACTTCTTCTAAGGATCTTTATGAAATTGTGCCAACTTCCCCACTGGAGACATCAGTAGTGCAGAAATTGAGTGCAATGAGTTCACTTGTACTTGGATATATTGCTCCTTCTACCTCTTCCTCTTCCTTTTCTTGGGTTCAAACTTTCTTTGATAACAGGAAAAGGAAGTCTTCTTCTCAAGTAGCATTTCTTGGAAATTGCAGAGGCTAACATGGATAAGGAGGAGAAATATATTTTGGTTTCTTACCTGGAGCTTACGAGAATTCCACTTGGGGATTCTACACCTGAAAGTGAGGTTCATAACCTCAGATAAACTGTGACCAAAGTCATTAAACGAGTGGAGAAGGGTAAACAAACTATAGAGCAATTGGAAGAACATAACCAAGTTATGGAAAAAGATAAGGTCTTGGATCCAACTCCACTAGCTTCTCTTCCACCTTCCATAATTCTCAACAAAGATGAAGTGCAAACCATCAAAGATATTCACAAATATACTACCTATGGAAAGGTCATTGAAGCTCTAGTTGATGATATGACAGTGGCTGGATTGAACTTCATTGAAGAGGCCTTCAAGTCATATGAGAAGGTGTCTAAGTTACAGTTGAAATTCACCACAACAATAAGTGGCTTAGAAAAAGAACTAAAACTCTAGTGTGAATGTATTCAAGATCTTTGTTCAATGAGCTAGACAAATGAGAAGTTTTTATTGGAAAGCAAAGTGTTTGATGGAGCCAAGAAAAATCTATCAAAATCCTAGGTTTTAAGTATACATTGGAAGATCAAGGTTTTGTAAGAAGAAGTGGGAGAACTAAAAAATATGTGGCAAAAAGGGTAAGCTTTCAAGACTTTTGTTTTTCCAGCCTTCCAAGATATTCATTGTCATATCCAGAATGAAGCCTCGGGTGATCATTTTTCTATTCAGGAGATCAAGGCCCAGTTCAACACCTTCATCAAGGAAGATCTTTTCCAAGAAGATTCAATGTATAAATAGAAGATGAAGGACGTCTGCTCTCTCCAATCAGCTATCACCGAGGAAAACAAAGAGTTTCTAGAAAACACAGAGTTTGAGAAAGATATGGAGAAGTGTCTTGGCATGTGGACTCATGCCACTTCTAACACCACCATACCCAAGTGCATGGAGATAGCTGAGGCATTAAAGAAATTTAGACATCAGATTCTCAAGATGATTGGCCCTTTTAAGCCATCATAGGATGTTTCTGTTTCTGGTTCCTATGATTCTTTTTTTATTTCCTTTGGGTTGTAACACCCATGATGTAATTTTTGGTTAAAGACATTCTATTAATGTATTTTTTAAGTGGTCTTTAATCTTTAGATTAAAAGAATTTGGAACTGAATGTAAATTTTTTGTAAGACTATTTAATGTGCTCTCCATGTTATTGTTAGGGGTTGGACCCTGATACTCTTGAAATGTAATAGATTTAAAAGTAATCAATACAGAAGTTTTTCCTTGTCTCTTATTTCCATTTGTTATCCTTTCTTCTCCTATCTAGAATTCATGAATCATTAATCATTCATATTAAGAAACTTTACATTCTTGTGATATGATTTCTAGAACTTTTTGTCTCTAGAATAATATCAGATATTGCCAATATGAATGATTCTATTATGTATCTCTTTTTTCTAAATTACACATAAGGTTATATTTTGCTATCTATATTACCTAAAAATATTGTTGTGTTCTTCCCTTTCATTTTTCTTGTTCTTGTATTTCTATGTATTGATAATATTTGTTGGCATAAAACATTTCAAAGTATCAAGAGTCCGCATTAAAATGAAAGTTGTATATTTGTATATAAGCTTTGCTGCTCACTTTCAATAACGGAACCTCTCCCATAAAGGGGAGGGCCCTATTGTCCCCTGACTATTGATTACTAAAGTACTAATTAAAAACCCAACAATGCCAAAACCGAATGCTTCCCAACAATTTAAAATAATTATTAATGCCCCCAACTTCAACCTTTGGTGCCAAAATCTTCCAAGGCAGCAGCTCCACACAAAAATAATTAATTTCCCTCTACCTTTGGTGTCCATTTCTTATGTAGGTGACTGCATGTGAATTTTTTCTAAGATCCCAACATCTCTGGTTTCGTATCTTATCCATTGGATTTTTGGTCAAACAACAAAAGAAAACACAACACCGAAAAAAACAAAGGAAAAAGAAAAGAAAACAACCAAATTTTTATTTATATACAAACAGGTTTACCCTGTTTCTCAATTCTAGAAAAGCTTCAAATGTTTCCTATTGAAGGGTAATGGTAGTTCAATTCCATCTTGATGAGCAAGGATGAAGCTATCCATTTTGGCAGTTCTTTTGATTATGAAAGGCCCTTTCCATAGTGAATCAAATTTTCTGTGCATGCCCTTTGGTTTGCATCTCTTATCCCAAAAGAGGACCTAGACACCAATCTCAAAATTTCTTTCTCTGGCCTTTTTTTCAAATATCATCTTAAATTTATTCTAGTGTTCCGATATCCTATTTTCCACTTGAACCTACACTTTGGGCAATTGGTCAAATACATTATTCTCTTATCAAGAACATCTATATATGAAGCATCTTCTAGAGCTTTGGAGAGTTGCAAAGTAGGCAATTCTAACGTAAGAGGCAACTCTACATCCCTTCCACACAGCAATTGGAAAGGAGACATGCCTATAGCTTTCTTTGGGGTGATCTTGTCTACCCACAATGCATCAAATAACTTCTTATGTCAAGTTCCCTGATTTTTAGTTACCAAATTTCACATAATTGTTACCAGATTCTTATTACTTGATTCCATCTGGCCATTTCCTTGTGGATAGTAATTGGAAGAATGTTCCAACTGAATTCCATGTGTGTAGAAAAATTCAACCAACTCCTCAGAAGATAAATTAGGAGCATTGTTTTCTACTATTTTACTGGGTACGCCAAACCTTATGACAATATTTTCCTTGATAAAATTACACACCTCCACAGAAGTGGCATTTTTAACAGGAATAGCTTCTACCCACTTCCTAAAATAAGCAGTTGCCATTAGAATGTAATGATAGCAAGCACTAGAAGTCGGGTTGAGCACAACGATAAAATTCATGGCCCATTGTCTAGAAAGGCTCTTCAATTACAACTGGCTTTAAGGAAAATGCAGGAAATTTTACACGTCCAACAAAATGTTGGCACACTTGGCATTTGGATACCCACTCTACATTATCTTGAAAAAGTGTGGGCTAGTAATACCTTGCTCGAAGGATTTTGTGAGTAGTGACTTAGGATGAGAAATGACCACCACAAGCCAAATCATAAAATTGTTTTAGTAGCTGATCCTACTAAGCTTTATCCACACATCGGAGAAACACTTCATCAATCCCTTTCTTATACAAACCATTATCCCAAAGGAAAAAGTCTTTCACCTTCAATTTAATGGTACACTTCTCCTTGCAAGAAAGATGATATGGGCATTCCCCATAGGTCATGAAATAGGAAATCTTGTTATACCATTCATCTACCAGATCTACAAAAGAACCATAGGCAGACTTTCGCCTTCCTCTGACTGAGTTGTATTTGTCTCAGTCATTAACTCACATAAGCCTCTTCCTCGAACTAGCTTTGTAGGCTTGATATCCAAGTCATATTCTTGCACCTTTGTTACCCACGTGCCTCTTAACAACCCTAGTTCTTGTTGTGTTAGAATAGACTTTACTGCAATATCTGGAACAAGGACCACAATATGTGAAGAAAGAATATAATACATGAATGCCTTGCATGCTTTCACAACTACGTATGCATGCTTTTCCATAGGAGTATATTTCAATTCATAAGCCTTTAAAGGCATATTCATGAAAGCAATTGGGGCTTCTATTCCTCTTGATTTTTCTGCATCAAGATTTTTGACATTATGTGTTCAGAGGAATAACAGTAAAGAATAAATTCTTTACTAAAATCTGGTGATACCAAGACTAGTGCTTCAGACAAAGCTACTTTGATCTTCTCGAATGCTTCCTTTCCTTCATCGCTCCACTTGAAATCCTGTGTTTTCTTCATCATATTTGAAATATGACGAGTTAGTTCAGAAAATTCAGGGATGAATCTCCTGAGAAAGTTAACCTTACCAAAGAAGGAGTGAACCCCTTTTTTGGAGGTTGGCAATGGAAAATTTTGAATAGATTTCACTCGCTCAGGATCTATTTTGGTTCCCTCTTTTGAAATGATGTGTCCTAACAGCTTTCCTTCAGTCACAACAAAGATAGATTTCTTGGGATTCAAGGAGATCCCATGCTTACGACACTAGATGAATACTTCTTCGAAATATAAAATTTGATTACCCCTTGCTTTAGAAAATACTATAAGATCATCCAAGTAAACCACTAGGCTTTTATCTTTGAGATGAGAAAATGTCAAATCCATAGCCATTTGAAATGTGGCTCCAACATTAATCAACCCAAAAGGAATTTTCTGGTAAGAAAACGTTCCTAGAGGTATGATGATTGTTGTTTTATATTGATCTTCTTCAACTACCTTGACCTGATTATAACCTGAGAAACCATCAAGCATTGACAACATCTCAAATCCGGTGACAACCTGTAAAGTGTGATTCATAATAGGAATGGGGTAATTATCTTTCAATGAGGTGTGAGTGAGATTACGAAAATCAACACACAATCTAATCTCACCACTTTTTTTCCTCATGGGAACTATGTTGGTCAACCACTCAGAGTGATGTATTGAGTAAATTATCTTTGCATCCAATAACTTATGAATTTCTGCAAAGATGGTACCTGAAATTGTTGGATTATGTCGTCACATCTTCTCTTGAAGGGATTTTCTTCTTGCTTCAAAGGAATATAATGTTGTACTTCAGCAGGTTGATATGTCTTCAAATCTTGATAAGACCAAGCAAAGACATCTATATATTTCTTAAGAAGCTTCGTGAAATCTTCTTGTTCTACCTATGAACAATACTTACCCAAGTTTACCAACTTGGGGTCATCATCAGCTTCCAAATTCAATGACAGCACATCATAAGAATAACTTTCTCCAAACTCTTTATTTTTTTTTAGTATATGATCATGCTTATCGAACATATCTTCAAAAGACACTAGGAATTTAGAAATTTTAATTCCCTTAAGTTGAATAATCTCCTGGTTGATTTTGATCTTTGAATCAGCTTCACCCACTGTGGTCTATCTCAGAAGTGAATTACTTCCTTCATAGTATATTTCTTCAAAATTATCTTGTTGTTGGAGGAAATTAGCAATCTGATTATCATCATTGAAGGCTTGCCACTGTTGAACATTATAAGGAACCTTTGGAATGAAAACCATTTCTACTTTATAATCACCTTGTCTAAAGAATGTGGGTGGTTGATCTGGATTTAATAGAGTTGTAGTAATTGCCAGTGAGTCAACCCTCAAGATTTGATCCCTTAGAATATAAGATACTACGAAATCTATAAAATCCATAGTAGTAGAATATACCCGGTCTCTATAATGCCTTAGTTTATCCTTTTTCACTTGGTAGAGACCACATATCTGCTTGAAAATTAGTTCAGCATCCCCTCTTGCGTGCAACAACTTAATTCCCATTGTTCTAGCTTGTTCCATTCCTAACAATAGTGCTTCATACTTTGTTATGTTGTTAGTATTTTCAAACATTAATTTAAAGGAATGTGCATGCACCTTTCCTTCAGGAGAAACAAGCACAACACCTATACTAGATCTAAGCGAACAATAGCTACCATCAAACTCTAGAGTTCAAAATTTATTTTCCAATTAATGTGGCTCCTAAATTGCAAACTAGGCTTCTTCCTTATTCAGCTCTAAATAGTAAACCCCATGATTAGATTCCTGGAAAATGATTTGAGATCTAGGGTCTTCAGGCTTTGAGACTGCATACTTGCACTTCTTCTCAAGTTCTAGCTTTTGATTAAGCCCCTTAATTGGGATATGTGCGCAAGACCAATCCATCTTAACTTCACCTCCCAATTCCTTACATAATTTTTTGCTTAATAAGATGCCATAAGATACTGGAATAGTTGCCACCAGTGTTGTCATCTTCAGTCATTTATCTGGAAAGGTAGAAAGTACTACTTGCGCATCTTTAATCTGTCTAATAAGTGGTACTTGCATTTCCATTGAGTAACATCTTCAAATAGTATTTGTTAGTGTGAGACCCAAAGCATCTATGAATTTTGTTGGCATAACATTGTCAAAATCTCCAGAATCTAAGATGTAATTTCTTAATTTATAACCATTGATAAGTAATGAAACATAGAATGGTTCAATCCTTTCAGACAGTGTAGGAGAACAAGTTCCAACATTATTCAAAGGAGGAGTATTTGTTGGATTAGATAAAATTCCTTGTGAAGCATTATTTAGTGAATTATTTGGACCATTACTTTGTACATATCTCACCAACCTATTCAACTGATCAGGAAAATCCCTTAAGTACTCAGCTTCTGACATCTAAATCATAGTATTCTTTATATGGGCAATAATATCGAAAGAAGGAATATCGATACCTCTACTTACTTCAGTTGTTTGTCCATTTATCTTTTGTTGTTGATTAGAGGTACTTACATGCTTGTCTCTTGGAGCTAAAGAAGAAGGGAGTGGGCTGCCTCTTTTCAGAATAGTAATGTCTAGTCCAGGATCTTCTCTTTCTCTCCTTTTTCCACTTGAGGAAGCTTCAACATTTTGACGTGATTGAGACCTTGTCAGCACCACAAATGTATAACCATCACTATCTTCAAAAGATTCATAATATCCTTCATTATATTCATATTCCAGATAGCCAATGTTGGAGTCACCAGCAAGATCAATAAAATATTCTTCTTCAAGTGATTCATTATCACCAACAACATGATCTTCTTCATTCGTTTCCAATTTATTCCTTGAAGCATCTTCAATTGCTAACCTTTGTGGTGTAGTAGTAAGTCGGTTTTGATTCTAATTTTGATCATTAAAAGTATGAGTAGGAGTTATTTTTGAAGGGTTTATATTTCCTCCTTGAGCCATTTGCTTCTTAATTTGCAACATGTCATTGGCTAACTTTTGTAGTAGAGGATCATTAATACTTGTTGAAGAAGTTCCATTAGCTTTATGGGATAATTGCATGATCTTTCCAACCATAATAAAGTTGTCTTCAACCTTAATTGCAAAATTATATGCTTCCAACATATTTACAAGTCTTTCCCTTTGTAGTTAATATCCAACTTTAGGTAGCAAAGCATTTATTAAAAAAAAATTCTGATTTTCGTCACTAAGCGCAGCAGAAGTGGGGATTTTATATAAAATCCTTTAGTGCTTGTCAATAAATTCCCTCATGTTCTCATGTGGTTTTTTTTGTAAGTGCATCAACTAGGTGATCATTGTACTTGAATCTTCTACAAGTTTGAACCTCTTCAGAAATTTCTCTCGCATGGATGCCCAGTTTTTTATAGTCCTAGGAGCTAATCGATAGAACCACTCTCTAGCCAAGTCATGCAGAATCTCAATGAAAAGTCTGATCGACACATCTTCATGCTCCACTATAAGCACTCTGCAAGATATGAAGAATTCCACCAAGTGATCATCTGGATTTTCCTTGTTGTCCCCAAATAATTTTGGGAAATTCTGTCTCGATCCTTTAGGCAACTCATGCATAGGAGGTATCAAATTCAGGGGCCCAAAAGTTGTTCCCCATGCAATAGGTGCTAAAGGAGCAAGTGGTTTCTGATTTTGATTCTACATGATGAAGGGAGAACGTCCTCTCTGAGAGTAGACTTGGTGAATAATTGCAGTTGTTGGATTATACTCGAGATGATCCAGATCTGGAGGAGTTTGCACTCTTTTTCCTGGTGAAAGACTGGATCTGCAGATCCTAACTTGAGGAGGATGATTGAAATTATACTGCTCCTGTAATTTATAGAAATGGTCGGTCCTTCCTTGAGCCTTGCTAGATCAGGTGAATAGACATTTAGCCAGGTTAATATTTCAATATGGATGTTAACTAGCAAGATAAGCTCTAGTCTACTAAATGATTGTTGTTCCCTAGCAGAGTCACTAAAAACTGTTGGCTAGATTTTCTGCACAACTAAACACCTAGGCAGTCATGAGCTAAAATTACTTCATTTACTGATGAGGCTCCCATGTAAGATGTTTATCAATTTAATAAGTATGAATCCTAATAACTATTTGCAGGGGGTTTTACTTTAATTACAAAGTTCATGAACGATAGCTTGGCAAATCTGCAGCAAGTAAGTAGTTGTTTATGAAGTATTTGCGGAAGGGGGAAACAATGAAATTTGGGAAATAACAAAGGAATATATGTAATTAAACCAATAGTTTACAAATTTGGTCTCATACATATAGATTAAATAAATAGATAGATCTTATAATATTCAGAAGTAAAGGAAAAGAAAAGCTTCTAATCTAAATCAAAGACAACACAAAGTTTATCTAAAGATCCACACAGAAGTAAGAAGCAAATGCACCGTGGACACAAAGTTCTCTAAAAATCTTCCTTAATTCAATTCCTTAGATTTCACATAAATGACATCAAGGGCTACAACACAAATTCTGGAACTTAAGAATGTTGATTAATAAATTCTCATTCTTTACCCCGTAATCTCTTCCTCCATTTATAGTGTATGGAGGGGCAATTACAAATAGGAAACTATAATTGAAATCACACATGTGGAAGCTATAAAAGAAACAACTAACAATATTTCCCTGGAATTCCTCTCTAAGTGATGTGCATATGAAGACTAGATCAAAGTTGTGTATATCTGCCACATATTCTCAATTAAAGGACCTTTTCAAATAACTTAAAGTAATGGCGTTCAACCAATTACTTTACTTTTACATTTTTTTCTGAGAAAATAAGAAAGAAGAGAAGAAAGAGGAGAAGAAAGAAAATATGCCAATTGTAACACCTCACGCTTTCCCTTTGTTCTGATATTGAATGTACTTGTCAAACATGTGATTCAATGTCTCCCTATTTGCTTTAGCCATAACTTATTTCTTAGTCTTGAACCGCAACAATCCCCTAGAAAGAGTATCAATGCTTACCTTCACTTTCTCCAAAATAGGCCCAAATTCTTAGATATCTACATGAAGTCTCACTTGTTTACTAATTGAATCCAACGTGAAAGGAATGATAGCTTAGTCAATCTTCTTTTGAACATCTAGAAGAAATTCCTCAAGAGAAGCACATAAATTTTTTGGAATGCATCTCATATAGTAACGAATACCATCAACTTCCTCTTTTGTGGTGAAAGAAACTATGTTCTTTGGCACTTCTCCCATCTCATCTTCCAGCAACTGGATTTTATTCAACATAAGCTTGAGAATCTCCGTGAGGAAAGAAACTACTATCTCCAACTACCTACCTTTTTCTATTAATCCATCAGGTACAATCTACTCTGCAATAAACACATTCTCTAGTAATGCATTTATCTTGGCCAAGGTATCCAGGTGGCTCTCAATAACTATATTCTCATCTTCTATACATGTCATTAGTGGTTTTAGCTGAGATAATGCCTTGTGCATATCCTCTAGGCTAGCTGGTACTTCCTCGAACTACTCTAAAACTTGGTGGATGATTTTTTCTTTCCATTCATCAATAGTTTTAACCTGATTTCCCGTATCTTCAATATCCTCAATCAAATGGTTGTTCACCTGCTCTTGTAATAATACTAGCTGAGAGGAAGCTTTGGAAACCTTTGTGATGATCTCACATAACTGAGAGATCTACATCTAAATTTTATCTTTCTATGCCTTCTCCCTATCAAGTTTTAGGAATAAAATGTTTGTCAATGTCTGTGTATCCTGCTTTAATCATTCCGTGGTGATTTTTCCCAATGGCACTTTGGTTACCGGTATGCCTATAGCTGTTAGCTCTCCCTTCTACTTCCCTTTAGCTATAATTGATAATTTAGTGAACTTCTACCCTGATTCTTCAATAACCAACCTTGAAGTTACTTTAACAGCTTTAGGTCTTTTTTCTTTTCCTAAGCTCATGAGTAGTTATAATTCTTCTTCTTCCAGATTGATTTCTTCCCTAGCCTCTGGGACTATTTGCAAAGCCAACCAAGATGTAAAATTACTCTCTGGGGAATAAGAAACCTCGGTATGCATTACCATTTCTTGTTGAGGTTTTGTTGTATCTAAATTCACTGCAATATTGTGACTTCCTTCTTTTTTGCCATCTAAGGATAATGCCCTTTCAAATTCTACAATTTTTGCCTTTAATTCCTCTATAGGAGGAGGAGGAGGAAGTGGAGAATTGAGTAAAATAAGAGAAGAAGTATATAGGAATGATGTCGGCTTGAGTGATGGAATAGACATGACTTCTTGTGCTACTGCTGACATATTATGGGTTGATGCAAGAGAAGCTTTAACTAATAGTAGCACTGGTGTAGTGAATGCATACTTGCCTTTTTCTAATGCCTGAGTCTTTTTCTACACCTTTATCTTTTCTATTCTTCTACTGCTTTCTCCTTCATGATTCCTTTTTTCTATTAAAATTCTCTATACCAAAATTCCCTGTGATTTGGTTCATCAAGGCCTCATCCAAACAATAACCTTTTGTCAACAACCAATTAGAGTTATTAACTAGAACTGTTAAAGATCTCTCCTCAATTATATGGCTGCCACCCACACTTGCTTGAAGAGTAGCCTTATATCCTCCCATCTGATTATATGAGTCAAGTACTACATGCCCATCATCTGAAAGGCATGCAGGTATCCTTGCCAAACCATAGTAAAAAATATGTTGAGCTGATAATATGTTGAAATCCCTCTTTCTGACTTCATATTCATTCCTGCATTTCATCCAAAAATCCTCTAATGAAGGGACATGCGAGTACTCTTGGGAGACTGTTTTCCTTTTCATGCTATAAGAATCAAAATCCATTCGAGCTAGGAAGAACTTGTGTTGGTAGCAAAGAAACATATTTGCTTTTATTCCTCTGGCTTTATGGATGGTTTGGCAACTATAATGACCAACTGTGACTGGGAAGTTTATCGTAGAGTTGTGTCACTTTGAATTTAGGACCTACAAATCCACAAGCTTTCTGTATAAATCCACAATAACCCTCCTATCATTTGGGTACCTCAAAAACTTGACTGGTTCTCCTAAGAAGCAATTGACCCTAAGATACGTGAAGTCAGCAAACCAGATAAAGATGCAGCCGTGTTGGGAAACAACTTCTCATGATTCCTTGCTCACTCTATTGACCTTCATATCACCATTTATCTTGCAAATAAATCCAAAGAAGAATTCATCATTCACTTCCCTATAATCCTTGTTACACTCCGGAATCGCCAGCTGTGGGTAGTACTCATGAATGGGAAACTTCGAAAGTATCCCTCTTCTATCCAATTTGGAGAATATTCCCTGTGAAGCTGCATCATACACAAGGTATGAAGTTATTTTAAAATTAAATGTACACTTCACACTCCTTAGCTGCTCATTGATGTTGTTGTTAATGATCTCTACCCAATTGATTATTGAATTTTCTATGTTGATCTCAATTGTTCTAACGAATGAGTACATCAATGAACGGAAGTTGTTCGCATTGCCTTCCCTGTTTATCCTGCACAAAAACCTGGTGATATAATCAACTTCTTGCACTAGGAATGACCATAGAATATTCCTTGGAAACTTTGATGGTGGACTTCGCTTCTTCATATACCTATTGTTCATTATACTCACACAATTTGATTTATTGTTTTCCCATTTGTCACAAGCCTCCTGCATGTTGATTACAATAACTATGGGTCGTGTTGAAAGTTTGAGGTAGTAATCAATGAATTGTGCATCCAATCTAATCATTGTCTTTCCTTCTACATACCTGATTATCCTGGATAGAGGGTGATGGAACTTTGCACATTCTAGAACAAATTATGGCAATTGGGCTACAACCGGAAATGTTACAGCTTGATTAATTCCATTGTTTTTTATTGCCCACATAAGAGATGACCTATTGGCATCCCTGGATCTGTCAATCAAATTAGTGATAGGTTTAGGCCCCATGTTTGTATCATTGATCTCAGTAAGCCTGGAAATTATGCATGATTC
This sequence comes from Taxus chinensis, assembly GCA_019776745.2. NCBI lineage: Eukaryota > Viridiplantae > Streptophyta > Pinopsida > Cupressales > Taxaceae > Taxus > Taxus chinensis. The sequence goes on from CM034146.1 coordinate 491,702,680, forward strand.
TACGGAATCATTTCTCTCATCACCCTTCATCATGTTTGCAACAACCTTTGTCTAAGATCTTCTTTTTTATTTCTACCAGAAAACTTTGCAAATATGAGAGTTGGATCTATTTGTGCAGAACCTGTAAATTCTCCTTCTGATTTTGAAGATATATTCAATGTATCTAACATTGTCTTTGCCTTCTTTTCACCAATATGAGCACAAGTGAAGTATTCCTACAAATAATTCGAAAAAACATGGAATCCATGGCATTAATGCTTAATTCCTTCACCAAAATCTGATTATAAAGCTTGTTGCCCTATATTTTTAGAATTTTCTTGCATGCCATGTAAGCTAAAAATATTATTTTATTTACCTGTGCACTCACATCAACATGCAAATAGCCTAAATAATAAAAAGAAAGCACTTACAACCTTAGGCACTAAAATTGGATGCTTCCCAACAATTTAAAAATAATTATTAATGCCACAAACTTCAACCTTTGGTGCCAAACTCCTTTAGGGTGACAACTCCACACAAAAATAATTAATTTCCCTCTACCTTTGGCATTCATTTCTTATGTAGGTGACTGTATGTTAATTTTACCCACTGCGTCCTCTTATTTTTAGCAATTTTCAAAAATAAGATGTGCTTTTTCTTTTAATTTGGGCACCCAAGTTTTCCAAATTTAGCTTGCTTTCTAGCATGCTTTTCCTTGCAATTTTTCCCTTTATTTTTAGCAAGCTTCTATGTCTTATTTTTAGCATGTAGCTTGCTTTTAATTTATCCTTATCTTTGGTGCCAAGCATTTCCCAAAATAATTAAATTAAATCATTATTAAAGCATGCGCCACTGCTAAAGCAAGTTGTCATTTTTGGCTATTAATTATGTGAAATACATGGGCAGCATGCAGGTGTGAAATTCTACCTTGCTAGGCAGGTCCAAGTTTCACACAATTCACTTAAGTGATTTGTGTTAAACGTTGACCCAAAAGCTAGGCAAAAAGTGTGACATGTTTTGGAATTAAATAATTTTTTTGTGAAACACACAGGCAACATGAAGGTGTGAAACTCTACCTTGTCAGGCAGGTCCAAGTTTCACACATTTCACTTAAATGATTTGTGTTAAATGTTGACCCAATAGGCAAGCAAAAATTATGACTTACTTGGGTGAATAAATAATCTTTTGTGTGAAACACACAAACAATAGGTAAGTTTGAAACTCTGCCCTGCCTGGCAACTCCCAATTCCACATAATTCACTTAAGTGATTTGTGTTAAATTCTGACCCAACAGAAAGCATCAAAAAAATGTGACTTGCTTCCATATTTGACTTTTAACCTTTGGCGTGGAAATCCAAAGTAGTAGGTAGGTTAGCATTATGACTTGTATGAGCTTTCTTCCATGGTTTGGACCAAAAACTCCCTCACTAGATCACTGCATGAATTATGGAAGATGGGGCAATTGAATTTATGGTTCTGAATAGAGAAATCACCCATTTATGGAAAGTGTGACTTGTTTCCAAAATGTTGCATTAAATATTAGCACTTTGCAATAGATTTCACTTTTGTTTGAGGTCATGAGTGACTTCCAAAAACCCCAAGCAATTGATCTGGATAAGCTAAACAAAAGAAAAGACCAAGGGGAATTGTCGGATAGATTGTGGAGAACAACCAAAAATGAAAAACATGTTAGAAGTCGCTTACAATTGCTCGAAAATAACTTGCCAATTAACGAGTGTGTAAAAAATCTTCCCCACGTGAATACTCTTCTTAGATGTGAAACTAGTACTGGCGTGGAAATTCATGGTGGGTTTGAACTTCAACACAAACTATTTCAAAAGAAATTTATTTATCTATTTAATAAATAAATAAAACATTTTCAAACAAAAGCTGGTGAAGGGATAGAGTGAGTTTTTGCGTGTGGGTATTTGTCGAATTTGGCTTATATGTTTCTCTGGGGATACCTTAGAGCAATGGAGATAATTGCATGCAACAAAAACACAAAACGACCTGTTACTTTGAAAAGAATGATTTTAAAAAAAAAAGGGGTGGTCCCATATTTCATGTTGAAATCTCGGGGACACCACTATGTAATTAGTTAGCATACAATGTTTTGTAGTGACACATGTCATATTTTTCGATAATGTCATTGTAATTGTTCTAATCAGATATATATCTAGAAAAATATTAAATATATTATTGAATATTAATTATAATAAATATATTATTAAATATATAATAAACTAAGATTTAAGGATGGATTTAGCCAACACCAGATATTAGGTATGGACACATGTCACAATCTAATTGAATATTTTAAAGTACATTCAATACTGAATAGAAATCAATGAATATTGAAAACTATTCAAATGGTGCTGATATGGGTAACATGTGGTTAATAGTTGTCACTTGTAGTAAAACAAAAAATTAAAAAATTAAAACTTATATTGGTTGTAGTGGGTCAGCATGAAAATTTAAAAAAATTAAAGTTCTTTCCACCCACTATTTGTAATACTTGAAGAGGAATTTTCTCAGTCCTCACTAATAATCAAGGTGGTTTTTGTGGGATACTATGAAAAATCGAAGTTTCGAAATTTATTTCCACCCATTCTATTACCTGAATAATGTTGTAAACATTTTCAAGAATTTTGTTTTTGGGCTTTGAAAAGTTTTCATTTTATAGGGGTGGAAGATATTACATAGAGAAATTTTATTAGGAAATTTAAAGAGACAAATTTTAGATGACTTTTGTGACAAATGATTTAGATGTAATTGATGACAAATGATTCATATGACATAGTTTGGAGAAGGTTTTATTTTGAGAGATAAATTTGACATACATATTAGAGGGTTTCAGTGTAAAATGAAAGACATGTATCTATCACCAACAATAAATGCATTATATTAAAAATTATGTGTGCCTATTTTGATGTATTCCTCTTTAATCTCTATATTAATCCCTCTTGTTTCTTGGTACTCAAAATTTGAAACTCGATTTGTGCTTTGTCTCTCCATAATATTTTTCCTCACCAATACACTTAAATACATCCTTGCACAATATAGGATACACTAACTATAAAATTCATCTACTATCGAGCCCTTCGAAATATATTTTTTGTAGCATGACTTGAATCCCTTTTCTCATATGCTCTCTAAACTAACAATACTTTTTATGCACCTCTATGTGCTGCTACACTAATTTTACAAAAATAAATCTATTTCTAACCTTATTACACCACTAAACCATTATAGTTACTAAATGTAAAAAACAAAATGCGATGCCCTAAATATAAAGGTTTTACACTTATGTATTAAATGAGTATAGAAAGCTACATGTATAAGATTTTAAAATCTATTTTGCGGTCAAATATGTGCAACATTTAAAGTCTCTAAGTTTTAAGCATTGTATTATATTGCGAAATAATTCTAGTAAAATATCATAAAGAGCATTAAAAATTATCTAAAATCAACATTGTTTAATAAATAGAGATAGATAATGATAAATAAATAAAAAGGTATGGTTTTATATGATGTAGGAACGCAACCATCCCATTTTAATATTAATTTTATATTAACTTTTTAAATCCTATAAGTAGAAATTCATAACATAAGATGCAATTTTAATGTGGAAATATAGAAATTTAGGACCCAAGAAAACTCTCACTACACTATTCATTAATTATTTTGTATAAAATAAGTATTCTAGATTATTTATTTGTATTCATTCATATTATGTGCATCTAAAAATGTATTATTTATAAATAGATAGTGACCACGATGATGAAGCCTTAAAACATATTATTTTTTCTTGCCCTGGCATAAATGTTTGATTAGTAGAATATTTTATCCCTTTTACCGACAAATATTTATACATGAAAGTATTCAATGTAATGTTCATTAGGATCTTATCCTACTAGCATATAAGCTAGAAATAAAACACTGGGAAAATAATGTGCGCATTACAAAAATAGCTAGCAACTTTACGCTTACTATCTTAAAATGGAAAAGCCTAATATTTTATGATAATATAATTGACAAAATAATGTTGTGTTGGATTTTATTATATGATTCTTTGGATATGCAGCATATCATGGTTACTATTATTTTCTCGCTATGATCCACTCATAAATTATCTTCTATACCTAGACCATGTTACTAACAGGGTAAGTATAAAATATGGGTAGCAAATATCACTCTTATTATTAATAACATGCTCTTCAATCAAACAAGTATTCATCCTAGTGGTCATTAGGCTCATATAAAAATGACATAAAAACTAAAAACATCGAATAAGGGCTAATAATTCAACATATTATAAATATCTAGTGGTCACTAGGCTATAATAAAAGTTACTTTTAAAGATATATTATTTGGATATGAATTAACCAAACTCAATAATGAAAAAAATTGTAAACTTATGTAATATAATAAAATAAAATTACTAATAAAATATGGGCAATGAAAATGCAAAAATTACAAATAAAATCATACATACATAAAAGTATTGATCCTAATGGTCATTAGGATATTACCAAAAATATACATGTTATCCAAAATCATTCCCTAGCCATCTTGGGTGTTTTTACAATTCATGGGAAAAACTTTCATCTTCTATCACTCTTTATGAGCCTTTTGAGAAGGGAAAATTCATGTTTTGGGGCAAGTCTCAGTGTTTTGGGGATTGTTCTCTCTCTTCCTAGGCTTCATAGTCCAACACTTAGCCCTTTTGCAAGAAACAAGGTTAGAATCAGGTCAAACGGGGTAAAATCAGCAAAATTGGGTTTTTGGGGCACAAATGAAAATTTTCCAAAGTTAATTTGGTTTTTTGTAGGCTCGCCATCTCCACTTTGACCACTAACAAAGCCAAATCTAGTAAATCAAATATTCCAAGCATGTGAGGAATAGTTCTATAGTTCCATCACTTCACCGATCGACTGAATGGAAGACAGGTCTAATGGCAGGACAAACATCGGTCATGTTAGGCACACATGACACAAGAGACGTAGTTTTATTGTTCTAGGATTTCATTGAAATCCCATGAAAGATGATCAAAATCAAGGGGTAGTGCATAATGGATATGGTGCAACAATCGGGCCCACATGGAACTAGCTAAATAGTTTCATTGTTCCACAAGTTCACTGATTGGCCGCATTTTCCAATGAGGAGGAAGAGGAAAATTTGACTCCAAAAAGCACCCTTGGAACAATGCTCTTATTTTAATAGTTCCCCAAAACCCCAATTACACTATAAAACAAGTACACAGGGAACCAATCAGACATGTCAGATCAAACAAGGACACCCAAAATAGTTCGTTTATTCCAGTAATACCCTGACAACCCACTTTCTATGCCCAAAGGAACAAGAGCATTAAATTGGTTGATTAAGGCCCGCATAAAACCATTATCCTATTCTATTTGAGATCTGAAACTCCGCCTGAGATGAAAACATGAGATTTGGAGGTGAAAAACATAGTTTTTTGTATCTACAGGCATTCAACCACCTCAGCCACCTAATTTCATTACTTAATGGTGCACATGCCTTTTCATACTTCCACTTGAGAGATTTTATGGCATGTACAAGAGTAAGAGAAGGATGCACGTGCTTACAACTATAAAACAAATGATGACATTCAGTCCTTAGTGGGTGGTTGAGTTTGAAAATTTCATGCCCTCTCTCTTTTCCTCTTATTTCTCCCCCTTTCTCTATATATTTTCAAATGATATCATTTGTAAAGGTTTGGACGCCTCAGAATGTAAAGATACCATGCCAAAATGGTTTCCCAAGTGTTTATGAGTTATATACCTTCATTTGGTTTCTATAGATGCCTTTTTTACCTTCCATCATTGTAAAGATGGTTTGTGTATACTACTTTGGAAATAAAATATTTTTGTGGCTATTTATCTGCCATAGATTTTTTTTTTTTGCATTATTTCCTAGACTATTTTTTTTGATATGTTGTGTATGTGTTTCCCATTTGCAGGTTTCCATTTTTTGTAGTTTGTGGGTAAAATAGAATGTAAAATGTAGTTTTTGTCTGTGTCACATTTGTCTAGCCTCTCCTTTTACATTTCATGTTTGTTTTCCCTCGTGGAGAGTGTTCATCCCACTTATCTTGGTGTTATAACCTTCATTTTATCTTAATTTGCTTATTTTCCCCTCTCTCTCCCTAATTACTTGGGTGCATTATACTATGATTAGCTTAAAGGTAGTTTTAGTCTTAGCATTAGGAAATAGATAGAGGACCAACCTTCTCTAGAGGCTTGTCTCAAGATGCAAGGTCCCACACTTGGAGATAATTCCATGTTACCCAAAATTATTGATCTTTCATGATCAAATCAAGGATGTTACCTATGTGCGTTACAAATACATGCATACAATTATTTAGCCTAAGAGTTGTTAGGATATTATTACGATAACAACAAACCACAAATACAATATGGTGAATAATAATTACCCATTTTATAAATGGATAGTGGGTGACATGAAAAAAAATTAATTCACATTTAAACATATGCATGTACTTTTTTGAATGAAATCTTTGAAATAGGTAATAATTCGTTAAAGAATCATATCGCAAGCTTCATACCCAATTAAACCTATCAGTTTCTAGGCTATTATCATAATGAAAAACAAGCTACAAAAATAACATGGGGAATAATAGTCACACATATTATAAAAATCTATTAGATGTTAAGATTAAATAATGTTAGCTTTTAAACATATGCACATCTACATTTCTAAATACAACCTTCAAATATTCACATATGTTTTCTTTTAAACATACACACATCAACATCTTATATATTTTAAATGTTAGGATTTTGTGAATTGCCCTCAACATATTGGATCTTGTAGGGCCTTTTCTAATTCAAATATTATTGACTCTAGATATGAGTTAAACAAACTAATTGGTGGAAATATACAAAAATGATATATGTAAAATAAGAATGAACAAAGAAAGAATTATGGGGATAAAAAAATTCACAAAATACACACATATTCATACATAAAATTAATCATCCTAGGGTTGCTAGGCTATTATCCCAATAGCCTAACAACTTAAAAACACAATATGGTGAACATTAATCCTATCACAATATTTCCATTCCCTTTTTTATTTCATTTGAATATGAGCTCAACAAATTAATTAGTGGTAATATATATAAAAAGTATGTGCAAAATAATAATAAGCTACAAAAAAATCCTCATACATACAACTATTAAGCTTCGCAGTTAGTATGCTAATACTACAATAAGGAGAAAGATACAAAAATAATATGGGGAACAATAATACTATGAAAAGTTTCAAATACATTTAATACTAGAAAATTACATGATACGATTATGGAAAAAATAACATATGTTGGGATGTTATTATTGGAGCTCAAGTGAATGTATCACCTTGGCCTTTTCCCCATCCCTTTTATTATTTGTATAGAATATAATTATAATGACCCTAGCAGTCATTAGGTTATTATCATAATAAAAACAAGCTGAAAACACAATATGTGGATCAATAATCATTGATATTATAAATGCATAATGGGTGCTAAGTACCAATGATGTTCACATTTAAACATATACACATGCACTTTTATAAAAACATGGTTTGAAGTAGGTGATACTTTATGAAAGAATCCCATCACAAGTTTCATATTTGATTAAACCTAGATATTGCTAGGATATTATGGAAATAAAAAAGCTGCAAACAAAACATGGGAATAATAATCACACATATTATAGATAGCTAGTGGATCATAGTCTCCAACAATGTTCACTTTTAAACATATACACATCTACATTTCTAAATGTAGTTTTTTGCAATATTTATCAAAATCCCAATCATGTGAAGTTCTAGAGGATCATTCTAAAAATTTAAAATGTTTTTAGCCAATCATTATATTTCTTTGACTAAATATTTTATATTTCTCCATATGATCATCATTATATTTATCTTGTTGAAGATGATCAATTTTCACTACTTTAACTTCATGATTCAACGCTTGCATCTTTTGCTAAAGAATATTTTCAATGCTAGAGTGTTGTTAATGGATCTGAAAAGAGAGGACCTCTTATGGATTTTTCCAATATTAAAAAGGTGTGTGAACAAGAAAAAAATATAGAAACCAATCTAAAAGGAAAATAAAAACAAACTACAAATCAAAATATGCTATAAATAAAATATCGGTAGAAAAATACTAACAAATCATGCATACAAGTATTCATAAATACATCTATTCATCATAGCAATCACTAGGCTATTATTGTAATAATGAAATTTAATAAATAAAGGTAAACATGAAATGAATAATCATAAAAACAATATGATCACAATTTCCTAGGATTGGATATCCTAGATAATTTTCCTATCACTTTAATATTAATGTTATATAAGGGTTAAATAATCTACCCAATAAAATTTACATATCGTTGTCAATAAAAACAATACATACAATACAATATAATAATAAAGTGTTGATATCAACAATGTCAAGCTATATATTACAATAAAACAAAAAAAACAATAATTCCCTGATAATGTGGTTAGATTGAAAAGGAAAAGCAGTTTACAAATAAAATGGTGCCTTCCTCCTCGTAATTTCATCAAACTCAATTTTGATGGCGTCGTTAAAGGAAACCTAGGTCGAGTTGGTGTTGGCGGTATCTTCCGAAATTTTCTTGGCCAACCTATCCTTAGATTCACTAAAGCTTTGCACATTTTCTCAAATAATCTCGTTGAATCTAAAGCTCTTTGGCGAGGGCTTAAAATAGCCAGTGACAAACAATGAAATAATTTACTGGTGGAAGGTGATTACCAAATGATCATCAATGATGTCAGGAAATTGAAAGTTGATCACTAGAATTTACATCACATTATGGCAGATATCTCTTGGTTACTCAATAATAGGGTTATCTCTCATATTCCCAGAATTGCCAAGAAGGTTCCTAATAAGCTTGCCAATATTGGGGTTGAAAATAAGGATAATGATATGCTAATGTTAATCTTACCTAATGATATAATAGATAAATTGGGATATCTAATTAAATTCTAAGGGTCATCCACATCAGCACAAGTGGTTGACGTGTTGTACCCCACCTCCCTTACTAATCAGTAATGTGGAGTCACCCAATTGATTTCCCACACAAGTTTTTAATGGGAATATCCACTGGACGAGTGTGGAAAGATCTCCCTCACATGAGGGTGGGGCTATTTATTCATACCATGGTTGAGATCCTCCTTCATTATTTTCTCAGCTCTGTTAAAACTATGGAAAGGGTTGAAAACAATGACAAGTTCGAGATGAGAACCAAAGTAGGGAAGGGTAAAGTCACCACCAACAACACAGTTAAGAAAATGTAGGATCATCTGGTGCACAAGTACAGTATTGACGACGTACATTACTCTTTCTTGGGCCTTGTCAATGAATTGAAACTCCAAAAGCTTAAAAATGTGGGAAACCTTCTTGATAAGGCACAAGGCTTATGGCTAAAGAAGCTATGGATTTTTGGTAGAAGATTCTTATTGGTAGGGTTAAGGATCCTAAGTTACTAACGTGGATGGCCAAAAACCTACTAAGGGCTCAGGTCTCCACTCATCTCAGTGATATGGTAGCCATAGAAAAAGTAGTGAAGGCCATGAATGACCTTGGCCAGTCCACGCAGGGATGGATAAGCTGAAAGTGGCTCATATTATTGGGGTACTGACTATTTTATTGGGCGTCAGTAATGCCTTTTCCATCCACGAAGACATGGAGTAGCTAGGTTTCGACATCAAGCTTCGCTTGGAGAAACTCTAACAACTTGTCAAGGACTTGGATATGGAGATCCTACAACATGGGAAAAAACTCATTGCCATCTTCTTCGTCCTCAATATCCTTATGGAAAAATTTGAACCTTCCAATTTGGCCAATTATCTAACCACTCTTATGGTGGAAGATGAAGCTAGAAATGCAGGCACCCCTACTGTCATGGTCACCATTTCCTTGGAGGAGGATGGAAAATGATTTCTCTGGTTTAGTCTATATCTATTTATAAGTATAGTATATTTCTTGTTGGGATCACCATATTTGATGGTTTTTTGTAAAATCTAACTTGTCCTAATTTATCAAGTTTTTTATATAATATAATATAATAGTGAGGCCTTAAGCCTCATTTTTTGGTTGATAAAAAAAATCAATACAATAAAAAATAATATACTAAGTTAAATATTAGTTTTGGACATGTGCTCAACAAATTGACTATTGAATTATAAAAGATAAAACCTTTTCAAATTAAAAGTGAAATTGCAACTGCGAATTCAATAATAAAATTGTCAAAAAAATAAATGTTGGGATGTTATTATTAGAACCCAAGTGAATGCATCACCTTTTACTTTTGCCAATACATTTAGCATTTTACATTAGATAATAATTTAACAACTTGAGTAATGAAGCCCAAAAAAATTATATTCCATTTTACTCCCATGCTTAGAATTCATATAAACTAAGTTTATTGAACTAGGGAAATTTCTGCATAAAATCAATGTTTTCTGAGCTTTTCTATATGCACCTCGATCACACTTATATAAAATGTCTACAAATATTATTATAATTTCAATTTTACAGCTCTTAATAGCTATTATAGAGCACAAAACCAATTGTATAATACTCTACTGTTTAAGTTAGAATATAATTTAAATACATTCCTTTCTATGTAATGGAAATTAGAGTGAGACAATTCATCTAAGATTAATTTAGGGATACTCATTTTCAAGTTAAATTTTATTCTCACTTTGTGGATGTAACTAAACCTCCAAAAGACATTTTGTTTGTCATTTAGCATTATTTGTGCCAGAATACATTATTCAAAGACCATTCCCAATTTTATGACCATTCTTAATAGAAACAATACATATAATACAATACCATTAGAAATTGTTGACCACTTCAATCAAATACTATATTTTTGTGTTAAAAGTACAATACAAACAATCAAATAAGTTTAATTGTTGGAGATGAATCCAAAACATTGAATAATGATTTGTAATATGATAAACCTTTGCATGGAAACTTAAATATGAAACTACATATGTAAGTTCAATGATAAAACTCATGGAAAAATTAACATATGTTGGGATACATAATTATTGATACTTAAGTGAGTGGCTAACCTTGTTTCCTAGAACTTTCAAAAACATTATAGTTAGGCATAGGGTTAGATATTATTTGTATCTTCTCATTAGCTTGGTTGATAGCTTCATGATGATCCTTTTGTTGAGTCGCATCACAAGTTTTGACTATTTTGTTCAAACGCTCCAGAGTGAGGGTATCATGGTCAAATTGGGAACCTATGAAAAAATTGACGGCAATTGTTCGTATCACCCAACATTTTTCATAAGAGTGACCCCAATTAGTATGCCACCAATAAAATTTAAATTCATCATGTCATTGAGGAATATGTCGAGAAGGATCGAATATTACGTTGAATGGCTTAGGTAAGTGATGTTTCATCTCTTCCTTACTCAATGGTTGATGATAGTTATGATGATTTTTGTTGTTATTAGTTTGTTGGTCAATGTTGAAAATAGTCTTATTTGAAGAAGTGACAAGAGAAAGAGTATCAAAGACTTCATCATCTGTCATGTTCTTTTTCTTAAAACACATGAGGATTTGGACTTGTTTGTTAGTCACACCTTAGGAGGAACTTTCTTGAACTCTCGCATGAGATAATCCTAACTTTTAGCTTGTTCAAAGGATTCTTATAGAGAGGTGGGAGAAAAGGACCTCACTTGGTATTGAAGGTGAGGTTCAAGAGCTCATAAGAAAAGCTAGAAGAGACTATCATTACGCATATTATGTTATGCTCGTGTAGATAGGGTCTTCCAATGCTTGATGAAATATTGCACTGATTTGTTTTCAAATTCTTAGCAGTTCATGAAAGCATTGATGTTTTTTCAAGTAGATCATGATATTGAAATTTGTTTACCAAGGTTGTCACCAAGGACTCTAGCTCCACTATGGAATTAGGAGGTAAAGTATGATACCAATCCAAATCATCTCCAATGAGATGCTTAGCTATGACTTTGGTTGTAACATATGAATTGGTTCTGACATGTTCCTTGTAAAGGTTACTAAAGGCCTAGACGTGAAGGGTGGGATCAGTGGATCCGTTATAGGATATAGAAGGAACAATGCCACCGATTACATTCTAGAAATCTAAGGTGTTAGAGGCCCTTGTTGGACTACTCTCAAGACTTTGTTTTGGATGGGAGTTGGGTGAATGGTGCCACATTAGGCCCATTAGGAAAAGGAGAGGACATGGCGCCCTAAGATCCCATTGTAAGGTGATTGATTAGTTAAGTCGTGTTGGCTTAAATTTGAAGGAATTCAGTTATAATAGCGGATTGTTGGTGGCTCATCCTATCGATAAGTTGGAGAATGAGATTGGTAGGGTCAGAATTAGACGTATTATCACTTGAGCCTAGTTCAATACATTTCCCCTATTTAGCCCTATTTTTAATTTGTTCAGAGAAAAATTCAAGAAGAAATTTGTCAGCATTTCTTCTTATTCATCCTTGTATTGATGAAATTGACAGAGGAATTTTTGAATCTCAGGAGGGTGATCAGAAGTATTGTCATTTTGATTTTTTTCTTCTTCATCCTCAAGTGGGAAATTATGGCTGGTAGAAGGATTCTTTATTGGGGATCCTACGAAACAACAATCCATAAAAATGGAAGTTCAACTTGTTGGTCCGAAAATCTGTCCCTTGGACAGATCTATGGATAGATGAGCCAACAGTGTGCAAGGCATAGCCCCTCTTTGAGTCAGCAAAGCGAAACTGGTTTATTGCTATTCTACTAGCAGGAATCTATGCAAGTCTCACAGATTCTGCCTTCAGGGGTTTGGGATCTCATCCCAGTAGGGGTGTTTCTGACTGCGAAAAGAAAGGAAAGGAAGAGGGGATGAAGAAAGAGCAGGTCTGAAGGAAGAAAAGAAATGAATTCCAAAGCAGAAAGGTCAGAAGATTTATGTTTTGGGATTGGTAGTAAACAGAGCCAAACCTACTTGCATAAACAAACAAAGCAATACTGATGATGAATAAATGACAAAAAAGTAGATATGAATCTAATAGAATAAACACATACAGATCTAACATAAGAAAGGTTTGATGCATAACACAGCTATTCAGCACAAAGTCTCAATATTTGTATTATTGTTTTCTTCTGTTACAAGAAAGCTCAAAGTCTTTTTTCTTCACTTCTATTTTTCATTTGAAAGATATTCGTCCATCCCACAATACAACAAGTATTGGGATATATATAGAAGAAGGAGAGAAAAGAAGGCCAAAAAGGAGCCAACAACTATTTACAAAATATCTAAAAGTCATGTTGACTTTTTACAACTTGATGGATGACATCATCCCATGATGCAACATGGATGACGTCATCATTTGTATCAACATACTCCAGATATTTCCAAAAAGAAAGACGAAGAAGAGAAAGAGAAGAAGAAGAAGAAGAAGCAGCTATTCGTCATCGTCATCCTGCGATCGAAAGGGGGTGGACGGCTTTTGTTGCTGCTCAGGTGACGAGATATGGAACTGAGAGCGGTATTCCATGAACTTGTTGATTATTGGCCCTAGTTGATCCTGGGAAGGATCCTTGTGCCGCTCACTAATCGCCTCACAAGTCTCCCGCTCATCCATGAGCTTCTCTGGGAGTTTGGAATAGTCCTTTTCCGCCTCAATGAGGAACCTGATGAAGTCCCTACAGGCTAGTAGGTTGTTGATAGACTCTGTGTCAAATATGACCTCTGGCCCCGTTCCTTGAGAAGCGATCTCCTTGAAGATCCGGGTGGTTTCATCAGCTTTCCTTAAAGTGAAGGAAGGAGTAAGTAACCCTAGCGACATATTAAGAACAATCCATTCCATTTGGTGCATCGCATCCAGGGCTTCTTCCTTGACTTTATCAATCTTTTCTAGAATAAATTCTAGCTGATCCACCCGGTAGTCTAAAGTGGACATGATTTTGTTGAGGGCCCTTGGATGGCCGAAAACACCGAACTTGACCAGATCTTTGACTGAACAGTCGAACATTTGTTGGAAGGTCTCATGCTACAGTCTGGCATGTTCCAGCTCTTCTGATATGGGCCCTGCTAACGCTTGGAGCTCTTTATTCACCTTACTGATGTTCAGGTACAAGTCAGAGAACTCGGCGATCACTTTTTTGCTGTCTTTGAGGATTTGGCTCCTCCAAGCGGAAACGGCCATACCCTGCTCGCCGATCTTAGCATACTCATTAATTTTCTCCTGGCTGAGAAGCTCAGAAGTCTCGGCGGCAGTTGTGGGAGGCGCACTACCCATCTTCTGTAAGGCTTGGAGTAGATATTTGTTTTGCTCCTTCAGTTGCCTTTTCTCTTCCTTTATCTCTTTAAGCTTATTGCAGAGGGCGTCAACTGCAGAAAGAGCCTCCCCCTGAAGACTTTCAGAAGATGTCTCCATTGTGACTTGGGTCATAGTAAAATATGTCGGAGACAGATCCTTTTTCTCTTTGAGGGGATTGGGGTATGTGATTTCCATAACTCTCTCTCCTACAACACTTTGAGAGAAGCACGTGACAGGCTTCTGCTTCTTCGCCCCCTTAGATGGGATCACAGAAAATTCCATCGGAGCGATGGGAACTTTCCTCTTTTGCTGACTCAGCTGCTGAGAGATCCAAGCTGGACCCATGGTAGAAGGATCAGAAACAGAGGAGGGGGCAGCTGCAGTAGTAGAGGGGAAAAACGTGGAGACACGTGGCGGCGGCACTGAGAGAATAGCCGAAGAAGTGCCCACGGAAGGAAGGGAAACTGTAGCTGCGGAAGACATAGGAAGGGAAGGGAGCTCGGAGATGAGGGAAGAAATGGAGGAGGACAGATCAGCGAGGGAAGAGAAGATAGACGAAGAGGAGAGGGGAACAGTAGAAGAAGAAGGGGGAGAGGACACGACCAAAGGGATGGTCACCTGAGTCGCTCGAGGAGGGGAAGGAAGAGAAGAAGAAAGGATAGAAGGGACCTCAGTTGTTGTAGCAATGCCGACATCCTGAGTGGATGGGCCAGTGGGAATATCCTCTCCTACTTCTTTCTCTGGTGTGACCAGAGTTATTACCTGCTCGGGTGCCGCGGAAGGAGGACTCTCAGGGGCTTCTTCCTGAATGGTGCTGGATTCACCTTCTACGCCTTTGCCCTTGCCTTTAGGCTACTGTTTGGATCGTGGAGGTGTGTTACCCAATGGGGAGGTTGTGAAATCAACCCCAAGGTAGATTAGTCCGTTCATCTGGCACCAATGCTCTGTCCTACGCAGAGTCAACTTGACTCTCTCCTCAATTGTCTGAGGGGCCTTAGTTCTATCAATGGCCGGAAAGGGCCAATTGTCCCCATCTGTGTCAGTATATACCTTGTCTATTTCATCTTCCGTAGTTTGGAAGCCTTTGGGGACAATGGCTATCCCGTATTGGATGATTTCTGCCAATGCTAGGCAAGAATGATCCTTTCTCCTGAGCTCTACCTCATGGATGACGTCAATGTAAATGTCCTCGATCTGAGGGACGTGGATTAGGTCAAGTTTCACCCTTGGCAGACAGTTCCTTGGGTCGAAGGTAGGCCTGGCTGGGAAGTCATGTTTCAAATTGAGTAACTCTAGCTCTGCGAACATTTCCTTCGCCTTGTGGTGGGTAGAGCATGTATATCAGCCCACTGTGAGGGGGAAAGGAGTTCCACCCTTCTTTCTTTTCAAGCATTTCTCGTGGTATGTGATCAGCTGCCTTGACAGCTCCAGCAGAATCAGTTTAGGTCTAGCATACCTCGGTAGCCTGGTTGGCTCTCCTAAAAAGTTGGCAGCCCTTAGATAGGTGAATGTGGGAAACTGGGTGAACAGGGCCCCCCATTTCTCAGTGGCTGCTACTATGCTTTTGGTTGTGCGACCATAAGTCATATTCGGCCTCAATAGGCAGATGATGTGATAGAAAAACACATCGTTAATTTTTGTGAATTGGGAGATGCTATTCTCCAACCTCAATTCCGGGCAGTACTCGTATATCTTGACCTGAGGCCAAACTCCACTCCGCGTCAGGCCTGGATAGTCCCTCTCTGATGCTGCAGCGTAGACCACATAGGAGTTCATATAGAATGTCCCTGTTGTGCTAAATTGTTGTAGCTGCTCAGAGATTGTGCTGCTTATAATTTCTCCCCAGCAAAAGCGCTGATCAGGCATATTTTTGTTCATGGTCTCTAAGTACCGCAACATCCATTTATGGAAATGATGGGCGTCAGAAAGCTCGAAGACCCTACTCAGCAACGTAATGGTGTCACTAAGCTCCTCTGAGAAGTCACTGCGGTGGATGATTTGGGGCCACCGGGTTACTACCTTTTTGTTTTTCAAGTAAACCTCATTCATTAGTTGCATACACTGATCTGCATTGTCATCCCAGGCCTTAATGCAATCTGCTTGACTGACGGCCACAAAGTGTCGGTGGTGAGGTATGCCGAGTATTATCTCAAAGTGACGGGCAGTGAGGTCAATGACTACCTCGCCCTTGCTGTTTACGACACACCTTGTGTCTTTGTTGTAACATTGGGCAATCACCATCAAGAATTCATTGTTGACAGCGCTGACTGGGATTCCACCGGCGAAGTGCAGGGCACTACCTATCAGTTTGTCCATCCATGGACTCCTTGTGACTTTCTGAGTTCTAGCCCAGAATTCCTCCATATCAATATGTCCCAATTCTGAGTCTCTGACGTCCAGGCTACACTCGGCCTGGGAATCGGGCATTCTGACCCTTTGATATTTATATTTCATCTTTTCTTCTGTAAGTTTGGCCTTTCCTTTGGATTTGGTAGGTCTCTTGCTGGATGTTGACATATGTTCTTCCAAGTTGATTTTCCGATCTGCATGAAGAAGAAGCGAGACCCAACGCAGAAAGGTTGTATCAGTCATTTGATTTTCCATTGAAGTGTTAACAGAAGAAAGAGTTAGTTATTTGGAGGCTCAGGGCGCATGGCGCATGAAAACTGCAGCTTACAAGGCTAAATAGGTAAGGCGCACGGGGAAAGGGTGTTGCAAGGGTTAAACTGGCGCCAAAGGCGCATGGTGCATGAATACTACAGGGTGCATTTTACAAAAGGGTGCATAAAAACATCATGTTGCACGGAGACAGGATGCGCCAAAGGCGCATAGATTTTTCATGTTGCACTGGGATTTGGTGCACCCTTTGGAAGATGGGTGCGCCATTGGTGCGGATTTTAGTCATGTTGCAGGGGTGACAAATGCGCTGAAGGAAAACAATGAACTTGATCACCCTCAGAGGGGTCTTTACATGGTTCAGATTCTCTTTCTCCTCTTTTCCTCTTTTGAAAGGTTACTTGGGTAATGAAATGGTTTAAACTAGAAGGGTTACAAACCATTGTTTCAGGATAACATCCTCTACCAGCAGATCTGGAAAGAGGGGGAGGAAAATAAGGAAAGACAGCACGGGGGGAGGGCTAGCTCAACACATGCATTTCAAAAATCAAACCAGCAAGCACAAAGAACCAGAAAGCAAATCACGTGGAAGAGACAAGAACACTTACTCGGATAAATATTGAGAATCTTGCAAACGGGTCCACAACGTGCTGAAAACGACAGGGCAGGGGCTGACAGGCTCAGAGAATAGAAATCACGTGTTTTGCGTCTAGTGATAATGACATTTGTGGGTGTGCAAATGCATATATATAGGTGAGCTAGTCATAAATGTGCCACCAACTTTATAAAGGGCGCATGAAAATTACTGTCGACATAGGAAAGTATGCACTCTTTGGCGCACCAAAGCATTTACCAGCATGAAACTAAGTGCGCCTTTGGCGCACCAAAATTTGTGTTGTCATGAGATTATGTGCGCCCTTTGGCACACCGAAAAGTGGCGCAACAAAAGTTGTGCTAACATGAAGGCGCATGCGCCTTGGCGCACGCAGAGAAGACTCAACATTCAAGGTGCACCAAAAGGCGTATTGACACTGAAAAATATGCGCCAAAGGCTTTAAAGGGGGTGCACCAAAATTTGGTGTTACATAGTCATTCCATGCGCCCAGCCAAAAAAGACCAAAAAGACTAAGTTCGAAAAACCAGATTTCCCGGGAAGGGATTTTGCAACGTTTCGAACGCAAGGGATCCCTAACGAGGGATCGGAACAAAGTTTCAGTATGGTTATCGGTAAAATTGCCCTTGTCAATTTTACGGGATAACACAACTTCAGGATGAAAGGCTTTAGGAAATGTCTATGAAATAGAATTAGAAGACCCGAGGCCCAGATACTCCATGATGGAGTGATGATCTAAATGAAAACAAGTCTTGATATGGAGCTTGCGAACACAATAAACTATGCAGAAAAGTTTACACAACGGTCGATGGCATCTAGAAACAAATTTAGAGGAACATAAGGGATCATATGTGTAAGTAGGTTTACACAGGGGCTAAAGGTGTTTGGAAACAAAAATGTTGAAACAAAAAGGATATCCGATGGGTGATGGTGTCTGTGGTGACTGGTTTTTGAGATTTTTCATATTTTTGGTGGTTTGGAATGAGATCAAGTTCGGAGATGGGTCCTTCTAACGTGTTGTTATTGATTAAAAGGTTGTAAATTTGATTCACATTGGGTTTACCATAGATGTATGATGAAACAAAAATATGTCTCAATGGCTTGCACTCCTAAGTCTTCTATTCTACAAGGGTATTGAGGTAATGAATAAGAGACACACAATGGGTTAGTTTAAAGTGGCTACGATGAGCACTAAGGTCACATATCCAGAGGGCATTAATCCCTACACTAGGTCAACATAGGGTTTTTAAGGCCCACAGTCAAGATAGAGGAGAATACACTTATAGGAAATTGGTAAATGTGGGAGAGATATATATCAATAATGGATAAGACAAGCATGCACAATATAACTGAAATGTAAATTAGGGAAAGTGAAAGAGACGATCAAATAAGAGCACTATGCTAACTAATATCAATGTACATGTAACACTAAGCTAACATAGAACAATGGGAAAGGGAAAGGAAATAATCTATGCAAAATGACAAAGAGAGTTAGAGCACTACATGTGGGGTGGTAACTGATGCATCTATCTCTACATAAAAGCAACACACTAAGAGAGAATCACTATTGGGTGGAGAAGGGGAACAACATTTCTATCCTAGACTCACTATAGTTGACCTAGTAGTGCAAGTAATCCAACCAAGAAAAAGAGTGTCCAATCCAATCCAAATCAAATGCAAGATGAACCAAGGGTAAAGTGAACAAATGTGAAGTTGGTGCAAGATTGTAGAGAAAATGGCTAGTTCCTGTGATTTTGTCTTCCTTCAAGAATGTCAAGATGTGGTGTGTGTGTATATATAAGACGTCATCACCCATGGGTGATGACGTCAACTAGGGAAAAACCTAACACCAACACCATCACCCACGAGTGATGACATTGACCAAGGATGCTAAATATCATGTAAAGTGAAAAAGAGGTGTCATGGATCAAACAGATGGATGAACAAGGTGTTGAATGGTGAAATGAAAACAAGGTGTCAGGAATGCACTGTGTATGGGACATAAAGGAGTAAGGATATTTAAGTGCTAGGACCACATAATGATACTCTCTCTGTGTACTATCTCTAACCCATAATAACTATGTGAATAGCTATACCCCATTCTTGGCCGGCCCCATAAGACACCTACTCAATAAATAGATGCATTAACAACAATTATCTGTATAAAGGAAGTTGTTAATAGGTATGAAAGATGAAAATTGAAAAATTAGGTGTATACACTCTCGTAGGAGGCAACTTAAACACTTTCTTTGGTGTCCTATTCATCAAGGCCTTCCTCTTAGGGAATGAATTATTCATGTTGGAATATCCAACCCCAAATATCTTACTTGTGCCTATCTTGAGAATTTTAAACATCTTTTCAGGTAGTGTCACTGTGCTAGAGATGCGTAGTCATTGATTCATTCTTTATTCCAATGTTTTCATCCTAAACCTTTCAATTGGAAAATGATATTGTTTGGGGATCGCCCTCAATAACCAACATACATATCTTTTATTTGGAATTTTTTAGAGTTAACATTCTTTACCATCTCCAAAAAGATATAAATGTTGTGATTTTTTGCAATGTTTATATGTCTCAACAATTTTTGTTAATGAAAAATTATCATTATCTTTACATTTTATCTCTAAATACAGTCACATCTAGAAAATTGCATTGAAATTCAACATTTACAGAGCTTTTGAATCACTAGGGGAGTGTACCATGTACAATGAGACATGTTCCACTAGATCCACCATAGTTGGGTCCTTCGCGTATCATTGTCTAATGTAGGCAGAGCTACTCACATAATCAATTTGCATTGCCCATTCGTGGCCATCTTTCCATCATTATTTACTAATAGAGAAATTGGATTTCACTGCTTAAGGGAAATACCACTACCATTCCTTCTGTTAGAGCTCAAACTTGCACCCGTCTTAGATCAGGTTGAACTAAGTCATTGAGGCAACAATGGGATCGTATCTAACTTGTGGGACCTTGCGCACTTAAGATGGACCTCTGGAGAAGGCCGATTCCTCTAGCTATTTCTACTACTATTCCTACTCCTAATGCTAAAATGGAAATCCTAAGCTAAAAATGTCAAGGGACTAGGGATAGAAGGATATTCAGAAAGGAAAAACTAAGACTAAAGAAATCAATAACACCAAAAAGAAGGGGATGAACATGATCAAATTTGAGTGAAAATGAATAAGAATGTGTAAAGGAAGGCCAAACACTAGTAGCATAGACTAGAATACAGCTGCACAGTCATTTTCGTGAAACACAATCAGAAAAGGAGATGAAAGGGACATGAGAAATCACAACAAACATAAAACATGAAGGAGATGCAAGAAAGAAGAATAAAAACAGGTTAAGGCAGGGAATAACCACAAAACAATGCTTCTATTACTTCTATAAATTCACATTCGATTACAATGGCGTATGAGGCTGATATTCACATATAAGGACCAAATCTAAAGGTTTGAAACTCAAAATGCAAGGTAATGCCTATACAAACTAAAATAATCCAACCCTTACCAATGAGCAATGCTCTTACATTTATAGATGAATGGATCAGAGGAAAAGGAGGATAAGGAGGGAAAATCTGATTTGAAAACTCAACCACCAACAACATGCAATAAATGCCTACAAATTTGTCTACTAATTTGTCAAATGTGTTTATCCATGTTTGTTTGGCATGTAGGAGAAGGAAAGGGGTGAGATCTTAGTCAAACTGGGTGGTTGGAGCAATCAAATCCTACATTTAATGGCATGAGAGATGTTTTCCAGCTTTTCACCTACCCTATCTTGTTGAAATTTGAACTTGAATGATCTGGAGTGTAACCCATGTCATCAACTATTTTTTCATCTTCTGCCACATGTCACACCTTAGTTGGTTACAAGGATTTGGTGCCCTGTTAGCACGCTTTGGTAGGTTGTGTGTGGTTCACTCAATGTCTGATAGTCCACATGGCACAGGAACTAGTTTAGAGGAAGGAGTGACAATGCACGAAGGAAAGAAGCACGAAAGAAGAAAGAAGAAGGAGGCGCGCAAAAGTAGTGTGCATGGGAGGAATGAGAGGAACACCTGCCAAAGGTAAATATGGAAGAGGCACAATCATTACAAAATAATGTGTTGTAGAAAGGAAGGGGGCACGTAAGAATTTTAGGGATTTAGCTAATTTTGGGAAGAAAGTCTAAGGTTTGCGTGAAGGATGAATGAATTGCTAGTAGGAATGTGAATGTGTAGATATTGGGCGTGAGGGAAAATGGAACAAAATAGAAGAAAGGAGAAGGAAATGATGGGAAGCGCAAGAGAGGATTGTGCAAGGGCACACGAGGAACAAGAGCCAAAGAAATGTGCCAAGAGAATAATTGAAGTATGCGTAACCTATAATGTAGAACCTTAGAGCCAGAATGGAAATATAAGTTGTCCAAATAACTAGGGGAGTTATTTTGGATAAAAATTTGGAAAATTTAGGGGCCATATGCTTGCTAGATGAAGGATATCAGTAGCTTGGGGCACCCATTGGGCATGGAGTCAGCGTGTATATGAACCTCTGATTTGTAACTTTGAAAAAATACCCTTGAGGCACTTGAAGCATATTCTGAACTCTATTTTGAATATTGCAAAACTATTTACAACTACTAGAAGATTAATGGCCTTCTAAAAGTAACAAAAAACACACTCAAGAAGCACGTGGGAAGAAAGAACTATGTACAAACAAGACAATGTGCACGCAACACACTTGGGGAATTGAAACTAATCTAATATATACAAAATGATGCAACAAGATTAATGGAAGGGTTTGAGATAAACCCCATTGACTGGATTGATAGTGCACCTCCATCAAGATGAGATAAAATGAAATATTTAGCCTCCTTGTAAGAACTGAGAATATATGGGCCACTCCAAAGTGCATCAAACTTTGAATGACACCCTCGTTTGGCTCTATCAACATCCCATTTTAAGACCAAGTCCCCAACTTTGAAAGCTTGAGGCCTAGCCTTTCTATCAAACCATTTCTTTGTTGATTGTTGATGTTGTTCTATCTTGATCATGGAAGAGTTTCTTGATTCTTCAAGTTCAACCAGCTATGCCATTCTGATTTCTCTTTGGTATGCGCCTTCGAATTACAATTGTTGGGCAAGTGCTAATGAATTCAACTCAAGTGACAAAGGAAGTGTAGCCTCCTTGCCATAGATTGGCTTATAAGGAAAAATTATTATTGCCTTCTTCATTGTGATTGTCTTCCCAGAGCATGCGTAAGGCCTTAGTATGCCACTATCTTTGGTTGATATTCATTAATCACTTCATGATCCTGATCAGGTTCTTATTTGTTGACTCTTCCAAGCCATTACCTTAAGGGTAATAATTGGAAGAGGTCTTCAAGTATATACCAAGACTAAGATCACAATCAATGATTTTAGTACCAAGGAAGGATTTTGCATTATCTAGAATAATTGTCTGAGGGATGCCAAACCTTGTTACAATACCTTTGAGAAAGTCGAGGATGACTAACTTGGTTGATTCCTTGAGCGTAACAGCTTTTGTCCATTAAGTGAAGTAATCCGTAGCTTTTAGCTCCCATTTATGTACAATGCTCAAAGGAGGATTGATCATGTCTATGAAGTCAAGACCCATTATGTAAAAGGTTGATATGTTTGGATTAGTTGGAGGGGAAGCGTTGCTAATTTCTTCTTTCTTGCAAAGAAATCACATTCTTTAAATTTCACGACCCACTTGTGTGCATCCGTGAATAGGATAGGCCAAAAGAATCCTGCCATTATAATTTTCATTGTTGTAGTCTTAGCAAAGAAGTGTCCACCAGAGAATCCATCGTGAAATTTTGTTAACACTTTTTAATTTTCGCGTCATCAATACACCACAGTAACATGCCATCAAGATTCCTTTTAAAGAGGATGTCATTAATCAGCGCATATGGAATAGACTGCAACCTCAGATGTCACCTCTTAGCTTTGTTCAGTCTAGGAGGGTACATGCTAGAAGAAATGAATGTTACCATTACTTCCATCTAGCTGCGCATGGAAGTATCTTCATTCTGTTCAGGTTCAACGCGTGAGAGATATTCATATAGGAATTATATGAAGTCTCAGGTTCATCTTGCACATCCTTGACAAGTTGTTTGTAGAGGGTACTATCTCTAATCAGCTTTGTGCCTTCTTATCGTCTCATTATATTCCATGATCTTGGTCACCCTCCTTACTCTTTTCTTGTTGATTTATGCACCCATAATGAAGTCTCTCACACTTGAGTGTGAGACTAAAACCTTGATATGGTTTGTGGCGAGCATGCTCTTGAACTTCTTCAAGGCGTGCATGATGGCATAGACCTATTTTTTTGTGTGACTGTATTTCAATTCATAATCCTTCAATGTTTGACTGAAGAAAACCACTGATTACTCTAGTCCTTGTTCATGTTCTTGTGTCAAGACAACAATAATACTCACATTACCACCATAAGTGTAAAGGATGAAATCCTTCGAGTAGTCCAAATTGATGAGTGTTGGCACGCAAGCAATTTCTTGCTTGATCTTGTTAAAGTTCTCCTTTCGTTCTCATGTCCACTTAAAGGTTATGTATTTCTTGAGCATGAGGGTGATAGGCTGAACCAGTCTTGCAAAGTTAGGGATGAAGCACCTAAAAATTTGATTTTTCCTAGGAAGGACTAGAAGGTTTTCTTAGGCGCCGATAGGGAAAGAGCCAAGATGGTTGAAATGTGCTCAGGATCAATAACAATACCATCCTTAGAGACCACATGGCCTAAAAGCTTTCCCTACACCACAACAAAATTGCACTTCTTGGGGTTAAGAGATACCCCAATTTTTTTGCATCTCTCAAATAATTTCTCCAGGTGTGCCATGTGATCCATGCCTTGCTTTGAGAAGACAGTTATGTCATCTAGGTAAACCAAGATGAACTCATTAATATAACCTTTGAAGGTAATGTCCATGGTGCGTTGAAAATTTACACCTGCATTTGACAGACCAAAGGGCATCTTTTGATATGCATATGTTCCCCATTTGGTTGTGAATTATGTTGTTTTGAATTGATCATCTTCCTTGACTAGGATCTGATTGAAACCAGAATACCCATCCAACATAGAAAATATTTGCGCACCAGCCACAGTCTATAAAATAGAAGGCAAAGGATAATGATCCTTCAAAGATGCCTTGTTCAAATCTCTGAAATCAACACAAATTTTGATTTCACCGTTCTTCTTGTGCAATGGAACAAGATTGGTGACCCAGGTAGAGTACTTGATCAAAAATATTATCTTTTCCTCAATGAGTTTAGACAATTCTTTCCTCATGAGGGGCTCTATCCTTGGATTGACTAGCCTCTGTTTTTGTCTAATGGGCTTGATACTAGGATCAAGGTCAATGGAGTGTTGAGCAACACTTGGATCAAATCCTTTGAGGTCTTCATACTCCCATGAAAATATATCATTGTAATTCTGACAGAGAGAAATGAAGGCCTGCTTTTCATCATGTGCGCAAGCTTTACTCAACAACAACTCCTTGTCACATGCAATAGTGACTGGGGCACAATCTTCTTATGTTGCACACATATAATTTTCTTCACCCTTGAACTCATCATCAGGGCTAAACATTTTCTCTAAGGTGACTAACCCTTTAGGAAACTTGTTTTTCTTTAGTTGAATCACTTGGTCACCATAGTTATCATATAAATCGGCTTGTATGCTTGAGGAGAACTCAACCTCATTCTAAATGAACTAGATGATCTACGTGTCATTGTTGAACACTTGCCAGTTGGTGTTGTTGTCTGGAATAGATGGTCTGATCACCATTTTGACATGTTGTGTGTTCCCTTTGATAAAATCCTCAACTAGTGAGAACTGTGAGCCAAGCGTGGCCATCTGATCAGCTTCTTTGTTCATCTTCCTTGGTATCACCTGTAGATTTAGAGCATCAAAGCTCTCAAGGAGGTCCCAAACTCTATGTTTATAAGCTTTGAGAAGCTTATTCTTTACAACACACTTGTTTGTGACCTAGTGGATGCCCAATTCTATTTCCTCAAAGATCTGCAACACCTTAATCCTTTTCTTCTTAGCAATAAGAAGACCATGCACCAATGCTTCATATTCTGCTACATTGTTGGAGCATGTAAACTGTAACATGTGCACAAAGAATAACTTCTCATCCTTGGGAGAAATGAGAACAACTCCTATTCCCATGCCATTTCTACTTCTAGAACCATCAAAGTACAACTTCCACAAACCAGGATTTTCTTTATTTTGCTTGAGCGCGTGTGGCAACACAACTTCTTCTTCTAGGATGCAATAAGTGCCAAGCCCAGTTTCAAAATCTTCAAGCTCTTTAGCATATGGATCAAATTTTTGGTACCTTTCCACCCACTCATCTAGTACTAAGTCAAGTGCAGGAGGAGGAATAGGCTACTCTTCAGAAACTGAAACTTGTTCTTCTTGGATTAGGCAATTGGCTTGGAGAGGAGATGGGTCATATGACTCAACATGATAGGAAAATATTGGCTCAACTTGTATGGTAAACTAGGTACCATACCTTGTCTTAAGTAACATATGGGACCAATCAGAAGACAAGTAACCACCCACTTTAGAAGTAAAATCTCTTGACAGACAAAGGGTAAACAAAGGAGGTAGGTCAATGATTGACACATCTTGAGTTATTGTAAGACTTGGACATGAATTAAGGGTTAATTCAATATCCTTGATGACTCCAAAGTGGTGACATTTGAAACATCAAGTTGTAGGACTCCTTTGGATAAAGGGTTGTACTTAAGACCTAGGACATCAACAATTTTCTTAGGCATGACAGAAGTACTAGCACCTGAGTCAATCATATAATTGTGCACAAGGTGTTTTCCTATGATCAAGGACATATAGAAGGGTGGGGTTTTGACAACCTTACTTTCTTCTCCTCTTCTTGACAAATATTGATAGTAGCGCGTGATTTTTGGACAACTAGATCTGTGCGTGGAAGTTGCGCCAGAGCTTCATGAAATAGTTCACGCTGAGATGGAATGGCCAGGGCATCCCACATTATGACATTTATATTTGTTTTCTTCATCTTGTCCACAATGTTGAATGGAAGGCCCATTGATTTGTGCATTTGGGGCACAACAACATCTTTCCTTGGTTGTTCAGGCAGCGGAAGCAGGAGCTTTAGCTGGCACAGAGGCTTGACCTACCAAAGGAGGGGCACGTGCCACTTCAGGAAGAGTGTTGTGCAAAGCCTCACATGTAGGAACTTACACACTTTTACTGTTGGATGCCTTGTTTGCATCTTTTTGCTTTTGAGGATTGGCTTGTGTTGTGGGGATTGAGACTTGTGCACCAGAGTCTAGCATTCTCTTCTTGTACCTTGTGTTATCAGCAACTTGGGCACGCGGTCTATTTGTGTCATCTGTAGCTTGATTGATTGCATAGAATTATTTAGCACCAAAGAACATAAGGTTGGCCTCTAGAGGAGCTTCATAATTTTCTTGATTCTCAAGCTCGCTTGCACTTGTGGAAGGTTCATAGTTAGAAGCAACATGAATCATGTAGGCCTGCATGCATGCAACATTAGTGCAATGATACTGACTATGAGGCATATTACAAGGAAAGCACCATTCTGACTCTTGAGCCATATTGTTCTGAACTGGAACTAGTGCTTGACTTGTGCTAGGCGCTGGAAGAGGTTGTGCCAGAAGAACAACTTGCAAGGGAAGATGTGCATTAGCATGCCATCTATCATTTTGTTGGTTCTGCCCATATCTCTGGTTTGCATATTGATTCCGCCAGGGCTGATTGTTTTGGCTATGTCCCTTGATTAGAACTATTTCTGAAGGCTTGCGCCTGCTGCTTTTCTAAAGATATAACTTTATTAGACAAGTTTCTAATCAGGGCTTTCATTTCTTCATCTTCTTTCTGCTGCGTGGGAGAATATGATGTGGATGCAGTAGGTTGAGTACTTTTCTCAGGAAGAGGGGCAATGGAAAGGTTGGGGTGCATGAGACATCTCTGGGAATAAGGGTGCGGGAGGTCTAGGAGCTAACTTTCCTACCTGAATGAGACTATTTTCTACCCTTATTGCAATATTGTAAGCAACAGGTAAGGTTCTACCCCCATGGATTGAATCATGACTGAGATGTCACTATTTAAATCCCTTAGATAATACAAGAAAGCATGTTGGGCTGTAGGCCTTACCACTTGAGGGATTTTATCCCAAGTCTTCTGAAATCTGATATTGAAATCAATCATTTACCCTCATTGGGCTGCCCTCTTTGTTGTAGTCAGTTGCTCCACCAGTGATAGGTGATCTGACTTGTCTTCAAAATAATTACATAGAGTTGTTCCAAGCTCATCCTAGGTGGCAATAGATGTAGGTCTCAAACCTCTGTA
Organism: Taxus chinensis; assembly: GCA_019776745.2. Taxonomy (NCBI): domain Eukaryota; kingdom Viridiplantae; phylum Streptophyta; class Pinopsida; order Cupressales; family Taxaceae; genus Taxus; species Taxus chinensis. The sequence continues at coordinate 491,730,632 of CM034146.1, forward strand.
CCACTGAAGTTCTTTTCCCTTGAATGAGGCCACAAGCAGCCTGACTGCTACATCATCATGCATGATCAGATAGAAAGAGCACACATTTTCTACATCCTAGATGTGCTCAACAGGGGTGACTTGATTCTCACCAGTGAAGTATGGAATACTCTTGAGTGCGGCTGTTGGCATATCATGTTGCACATTTAGAACAAGAGGGCTTCCACTAGTGAAGTTGGAAAAGTTCCTCGGAGGAGGAGGTGCAAATTGTGCCATGATAGGGTGTGCAGGTCTATTGAGAGGAGTGGAAAGTGCACGATGCACTAGAGATGGAGATACATGCATGGTAGCCCTGCTACATGTTCTTCTTGGAGAAAGATGGAGATAATCAAAATTCTCCAGCTATTACACTTTGTCTTGTATGCACTCTTCTCATGAAAGGCACTCAGGATTGCTGAAAATAATAGATCTGAGTGTTGGGAGTCACCAGATGTGTTGAAACAAGCCTCCAAAGGTTGGAAATCACTAAGTCACACACAAAACTTAGCAATAAAGAAATTTAAACTTTCAATGCTTGGTCCCACCAGGCGTGCTAGAAATTGTTGAAGCTCAAACTTGCACCCATCTCATATTAGGTTGAACTGAGTCGTTCATGCAACAATGAGACTGTATCTAAGTTGTGGGACCTTGCGTGCTTGAGATAGACCTCCGAAGAAGGCCAGTTCCTCTACCTATTTCTACTGCTATTGCTACTCCTAATGCTGAAATGGAAATCCTAAGCTAAAAATGCCAAGGGACCAGGGATAGAAGGATATGTAAAAAGGGAAAACTAAAACTAAGGAAGGCGATAACACCAGAAAGAAGGGGGATGAAAACAATCATCTTTGAGTGAAAATGAAGGAGAATGCATAGAGGAAGGCTAGACATGCATAACACAGACCAGAACGTAGCCGCACAATCATTTTCATGAAACACAATCAGAAAAGGAGATGTAAGGGACGTGAGAAAACACAACAAATACACATCGTGAAGGAAAGGAAAGAAAGACGAATAAAAATAGGTTAAGGCAAATAATAGCCACAAAACAATGCTTCTATTACTTCTAGAAATGCACAGTCGATTACAATGGCATATGAGGCTGATATGCACATGAAAGGACCAGATCTAAAGGTTTGTAACTCAAAATGCAAGGAAATGCCTATACAAACTAAAAGAATCCAACCCTTATCAATGAGAAATGCTCTTACATTTATAGATGAATGGAGAAGAGGAAAAAGAGAAGGAGGGAAAATCCAATTTGAAAACTCAACCACCAACAACCAGCAATGAATGCCTGCAAATCCACCTGCAAATATGTCAAATGCACTTCTCCATGTCTATTTGGCATGTAGGAGAAGGAAAGGGGTAAGATTTGAATCAAATCGGGTGGTTGGAGCAATCAAATCTTGCATTAATGGCATGAGAGACATTTTCCAACTTTTCACCTACCTAATCTCACCAAAATTTGAACTTGAGTGATCTGGAGTGTAACCCATGTCATCAACTATTTTGTCATCTTTTGCCATGTGTCACACCTTAGTTGGTTGCAAGGATTTGGTGCCTTGTTGGCACGCTTTGATAGGTTGTGTGTGGTTCACTCAATGTCTGACAATCCACATGGCACAAGAAATGGCACAGAGGAAGGCACGACAACATGCAAAGGAAAGAAGCGTGGAAGAAGAAAGCAGAAGGAGACACACAAAAGTAATGCATGTGGGAGGAATAAAAGGAATACCTGTCGGAGGAATGTATGGAAGAGACACAATCATTACAAAATAATGTGGGACAGAAAGGAAGGGGGTGCACAAGAATGCCAAGGATTTAGCTAATTTTAGGAAGCAAGTCTGAGGTGCGCGCGAAGGGTGAATGAACTATTGGGAGGAATGCAAATGCGTAGAGATTAGTGAACATAATAGAAGAAAGGAGAAGGAAAAGATGGGAAGCACATGAAAGGAGTGTGCAAGGGCACGCGAGGAACATGAGCCAAGGAAACGTGTTAAGAGAACAATTGAAGTGCGCATAACCTGCAATGTAGAACCTCAGAGCCAGAATGGAAATATAAGTTTTCCAAATAACTAGGGGAGTTATCTTGAATAACACCTTCTCAGTGGCCTTCGCTAGTATATGGATGCATTATTATGGTTGGTTCTCCGCCACCTAAGTGGACTATCATGGTGCCTTTGGTATTGTAAGGTAATTCATATATTCAAGATGGGTATGCTACCCCGAATCCTCTTGTGGAGGAGCCTTCTGGTTTGGACGCATTTCCTCCCATGGATGATTCACCTCCTTTTGCTAGTGTTGCTACTACTTGTGCTTGAGTTTCTGTCTATTTATTTTATGATGTAGTCTCTAGCTCTCTAGATCTGCAACTGCTATTTGTGGTATTTTTTTCTAACTTTTGAGTCGTGTGTTTATTAAGTATGAAGATCAGGTTGTACTTTCCATCTGATCACTTTTTATTATAACAATCTTTATATTTTCTTTTATTAGTTAATATATTGATGTGTTCTAATTACATAAATAAAAAATTACAAGAGTGTAGTGATGAGTGTAAAGGGTTTTGGGCACATGTAAATGTATTGATTCACTTGACCTCAATCATTGCTTTTTTTGGAATTAGGGTAAACTGAGGGTGTTGAAAGGACCCACATCCTTGTACAATTGAGGATTTTTTGAGAGGATCCACAACCTAGGTTACAATGAATGAGACCACCATTAGGAACCCAATTGAAGCAACCATGAAACCATATTGAAGATGCAACGACCAATGACAACAACCACATCGAGTGGGACAACTATCAGTGACGAAAGCGAGAGGAGAAGCCACCAGCGTTAGTAGCGAGAAGAGTAGCCACCAATGTCAACAAGGAGAGGAGAAGCCACCAGAGACAGCAGCGAAAGGAGCTTCAACAGCGAGCAGAGCAACCACTAGCGTCAGTAGCAAGAGGAGAAGCCACCAGTAACAACATTGAGAGGAGGAGCCATCAACGTCAGTAGTGAGAGGAAGAGCCACCAATGTCAACAACGAGAGGAGCAACCACCATCGTCAACATGAGCAAAGATGCCGCATCTAGTGGTGAACCACCTTCGAGGAGGTTGGTGCCTCGTGGGGATTGTAATATGGGTGGGCAAGCACACAACCATGTGACTTGACTGCACCACTCCCACCCCACCGGCTAAAACTTTGGATGGCAAACACTTTTATTATACCAGAGCTATGAAATGAAGTGGTGGTTTTAGAGGAGCACTTTCTCTAAGTGGGACATGGAGGTGGACTTGGGTCCTTAATGTCCGCCGAGCAATCCGCATTCGGAGTGCCCCGTTGTGTTCCTCTTGGTTCACATGGAGAAGTTTGACCCCTACCTCAAGGTGTCTCCATGGCTACTTATTGAAAGTGTCCAATGGACTTAATGGGAATAAAACTTGGGTTGATGATTACAAAATACTTGTAACTCACCAATAGACCAAGACCTTGAATCTGACCTCAATCATTACTTAACGTAGCCTAAGTCACGAATTTAATTCCTATTACTTACTGATGGTGCATGTTGAGGGTCCTAAATGCAATTACTTAAAGATTATAAAGAGGCTTATCTTTGTTAGAATTTCATAGCTCCATGTTACTAGACCAAACCTTGATTTCTTTTTGTTACACCTAGAAAATAGATTATGAATGAAATGAAATGAAAGATTTTAATGACGTCCACATGACTAAAGAGTCAAAGGGACCAAAAAAGGTAGAAACATTAAGTTGAAACCAAGTTCTTTTCCAAATCCTCTCGCCTACTGTGAATCTTGAGCACAAAACCAACAATCCTTTGAAGCTTTGCTTCCTTAAATAACTCATCTAGGTTGTCTACTTGTAAGTCATTTTCGTACTGGAAGTGGATGTCATCATATGCTGAGCATTCCATGATGAAGTGCCATTCTGTTTCAACAACCCCTGTACTGCAGAGAAGACAAGTTCTCTTTTCCCACTCTTCTTTGGGAATAGTCCATCTGCCCATTTCATAACGAAGATGATGAGACTTGATCCTCAACTAAGCCAAAATAATCCTAGCCTTACCTTTGATATCTGCCCTCAAGTAAGCTTTGTTATCGTGAGCCCAAGTGGGGTTGAAATATTTGATATAGTGCGCTTTCTTACGACCAATATTTTCTGTCCACATGATTTTCCTAAACTTCTCCGCCACATAATTTTTTATTTCCCTATTGCTGTTAGGGCACTCCTGGAAGTGGATGCCCCACTTCTCCATCCATTTGGTGTTCTGCTTCATCCAAGTTTTCTTTCGGCGCTCTAGGTTATCCTCTATAACCATTTTGGGCCAACGATGATTGTCCATGCTTTCCACTTTTTTCAAATAGCTTATTAGCCAAGTGATTGCTGAAGTTTCCATTGGTAAGATACCCGCTTTAGCCAGTAAAATCTCATAAGGAACCATTGATTTAACTTTGAGGGTGCTCGTGATTAAATGTTTTTGGATTCTTTTTACCTGTCTCCATCCATGCTTTGACATATTACTTCCCCAGACTTCACACCCATAAAGGGCCACTGGAGTGACCAACAGACCAAAGAGGGTTTTCTTAGTATTCAAGTCCCAAAGCTCAGCTTTCCTACATCTATTTTGGAGCAAGTATGATGCTTTCCAACCTCCTTGAATTCTTTTTGCTCTTCAAGTTTCCCAGCTCATTTTGTGGTGAAAATCAATCCCTAGATATTTATATTCTGTAACAATTTCAAATGGCCTCCCTTCAAAAAGAAAGTTAGTGTGTGTCCCTTTAATTTTTAGAGAAAAAATCATGATTTTTGTTTTGTCGATGTTCACTTGCATCCCGACTTCCTGGCAAAAGAGTTCTAAGGCTTTTAGATGCTCTCTCAAACCTTGAGCTGTTGTTGATATTAAGATAAGGTCATCAACATATAAGAGCAACTTCACCACATATTCTGCCAACTGAACACCCCCTCCCTCGGTATTGTGTAACCATTCTTCAAGCTTGTCAATGTATAAACCAAACAAATTGGGAGAAAGAGGGCAGCCTTGTTTGACACCAATGTCACTAACAAAACATTCCGACATGCCTTCTCTAGTTCTGATTTTAGCTCCGACCTGCTCATAAAGCCTGTGCACTGCATCTCTAAACTCATATGGAATCCCAAGTTCTTCCATCTTGTTCCAAAGTTTGTCACGAGGGACTGTGTCAAACGCTTTTTTAAAGTCAACAAAACAGCAAAAAGCTTCCTCACCTTGTGAATCCCAAACCTTTTCAATCAAATCCCTAAGAGTTATGCAATGATCAATGGTTGAATGTTTAGGTCGGAAGCCTGCCTATCCTTTTGCTCTTTTACCCTCTCTTTCTGCCCAACTGCTGATTCGGCGCTCTATCATGCCCCTAAACAACTTACCAAACAGAGGATTGATCATAATGGTGCGGTAGTTAGAAGGGTTATTGACATCCCCACTTTTAAATAGAGGAATAACCACACTGGTCGTCCATTCTATTGGGAACCCTACTTGACTTACATTATTGAAGATTGTTCTGATATGTGGAGCAAGCACCTCGACCCCCCACTTAAAAAATTCAGCTTGTAACCCATCAACATCTTGCGCTTTTCCATTTGCTAGATTTTGAATGCCGTATTTGATGTCATCTTCTGAGAATAGCTCGACTGAAGTCTGGAGGATGGGAGGGCTATCATGTTGAAAAGATCGCTCGTATAAAAGCTTTGCATATTCTAACCAATGTGCTTCTATGATATTGTTTTCTATGTGTGTTTTCTTTTGTTACAACTCCCTCCAAAATCCTTTGGGATTGTGTTTTCCGAGAGCAATTAATTCTGACCTCCTTCTATTCACATAGGTTTCTTTTTTGTATTGAACCAGTCTCTTATAATTCTTTTTATTTATTTGATTCCCTCCACTTTCCCTCATAGCTCTCTTGGCAGCCTTATAATCCTCATCATACCATGGATTAGTGGGAAAAGTATTTGCAGTTCCCTTTCTGGGCTCTTTTGCAAGCACCTAAAGCCTTGTGAATTAAAGGTATCATTAGTTTACTGCCAACACAACCCCTTGCTCCCTTGATCATATTGCACTCTAAATGAATTAAATGTATCATTAGAGAAACAAAGAGGAAGAAATAAAGAAATGATAATATATTCGGTAAAAATTAAGCTTTGAAAAAGTGTCCTTCCTTCGGAAAATCCACGAGTTGGGAAGACGAGTTAATAAGAAGCGGGCGTCTCTTGGCATGTAATGTAAAATGGATCAAATCACACGTCTACTTGCAACGAAAACTCCCACGGAATTCCGTCTATCGCCCTCTTCAAATGCTGCTGCAAAGAATTGGATCGTGACAAATCGATCACCTTACATTGGGAGATCAACAACATTAAATGGTAGCAGTAGTAATGCGCAATCTCTGTGTGTACGTGCGTTACCCATCAACAGGAGGAGGAGGAGGATTTACAGCAGCAAAATCGAGCCCATAGATTACACGCAAGAGTTCCACAAAAGAAGCAGTGTAGATGAGGTATATTTTTCCTTTCTTTTTAATCCTGTGTAGAGTATCATGGTCATTAGCGTCTTTTGGAAACTTCTTAAAAATTGGACGAATAATACCGTAGAGGGCTTGAGTATTTACCATGTTATTTTACAGTATTATTTTACTTCGACAGAGGAAAATACACTTGTTCAAAACAAAATTAACATTTGTTTTTGAAATGAAACTTAACTTCAGAAGTATCTTTTTATTTCGCGTGTCAATCTCTGAAACAGAGATGCATTATTTTATAAGCAAAACAGAATAGGAGAGTCCTTCTGAAAGACTTTCTCTATAGTTACGAAACGCCCTATATTTACTCATTAACCTACAGCTAAAATGCGCCTATCTCCATCAAATGTGCTGTCAGTATTCAAAGAAAAAACTATTATGGATACTTTCTTCTATCTACATATTCATATACACGTGGAAGTAAAACACTTCCACCCATCTAGTTAGCATGGAGTGCAATCTTATTGTGAAACTAAAAGGAAATAATAAATAAACTTTACTCCAAAAAGTTAGAATTCTGGAATGGTTTCACGATCAATTGATAAATCTCGAGACAAACCCTCATGAATACCTGTGAAACATTAAAGCAATTTAAAGATAGATATGATCAAGGTAGAATTGCTACCAATATATTAAGATTATTTGCGAGGGCCAATGACCCTCCTCATAGGGGTATTACAATGAATGTTTCTTAATGAATTTCTTCTAACACTAGTTCTCTATGCATTCATAAAAACAAATAAAGGCTATTATTAGGGTTGGAGAGAAGATTGCTTGAAGAGTAAATTTTCTTTAATTTATTAATAGTTTACTTTAATCTATTAATAACATAAGTCAATCAAGTCAATAACTTGATTGCTACTCTTCTCTATAAATAAAATAAACATTATATCGGAAGTTGCTACTCTTCTCTATAAATAGAATAAATATTATGTTACAATTAAATATTACAAGTGCATCTTAATCACATACAATAATGTATGGTTAATTAAATACCCTGACACCCCCATTAAGATATACTTTGTAGGTGTAAAACTCAAAATGTATGAGTGGAGCTCGTGGATCCACTTTTGATCAATAAAAATGACATATGTTATGGATATGAGTTGGTTACACTGTTTCATGATGAAAATACAAAAGGATTCACTGAACAACTACATGTAGTAGATGCAAGCAACATCACACCAAATCCCCCCATAATGCTAAATGGGTGGAGAGATGAAAATATCTGTATGAGCGGATCCCTATCGATCCACTTCTCGATCATTGATAATGATAGATGTTAGGGCTACTAGTTAGATTGTAGTGTTACGCGGGGATGTGTCCCCTAGATTTTGGTGACGTCCCGGACGTCCCGGACGTCCTAAACGTTTCGGGGACTTGGGGACTTGGAGGGTACGTCCCCAATTTTTTAAAATCTTTCAAAAGTTTTCTGATGTTTTTACTTTTAAAAAGATGTCATTTTTACCAAGAACATCAAATTATAATCTTGAAAGCAGTTTAAATCCCTAAATGTCATTGAAAAAAGTTAAAATATTGAAATATTAATTTTTATGTATTATTTTAAAAGCTGTCCCCAAAATTTGGGATTTTTTTTTGCCGTCTTAGAATCCCTCTGTACCCCTATCCCCCCATCCCCGAGACTTAGGTAACTATGTTAGATTGTCTCATGTTGAAAATACAAAAAACTTCGAGTCAATGTGCTAAAAAATACATGTCCAAAGATTTTGGAATATATTGAAAATTACAGTGAATCATATATCTTAGCTGAAGAGAAAAATGCTTAAAATGTCATAACCTTCTGCCTATAAAAAATCAACAAGACCCAATTTTTTTAATTTTTGGCACAAAATTTGAGTTCGCCAAAAGTGCCATATAGATGCCAATTTAGGATTTGACATAGAAAGAAAGTTTGATGTACAAACCAAGAACTAACTTCTAGAAAATTTTAGGTCAATAAGAACACTTTGATTTTTGCATGATTCCCAAGGCGACACAAAACTGATGTTTAGTGGCTGATTCAACATTTGGTGTAAGACAATTTATTATATAGACTAAGATATACTAATAAAGTATCAACTCAATCGAAGAACTTTGACTTTTTATGATTCTCAAAGTGACCAAACACTGTTTGAGCTACATGCTGTACGAGGTGAAACTTTGATACTGAGTTAGAATTCTAGAATTGTTTCGTGATCGGTTGATAAACCTTAAGACAAACACCCGCATGCACGCATATACCTATGAAACATTAAAGCAAATTAAAGAAAAATATAATTAAGGTATAATTACTACCAATATATTAAGGTCAGATGTGAAATGAAATGAAATGAAAGATTTTAATGACGTCCATGTGACTGAAGAGTCAAAGGGACCAAGAAAAGCAGAAACATTAAGCTGAAACCAAGTTCTTTTCCAAATCCTCTCGCCTATTGTGAATCTTGAGCACAAAACTAGCAATCCTTTGAAGCTTTGCTTCCTCAAATAACTCATCTAGGTTGTCCACTTGTAAGTCATTTTCGTACTGGAAGCAGATGTCATCATATGCTGAGCATTCCATGATGAAGTGCCATTCTGTTTCAACAACCCCTGTACTGCAGAAAAGACAAGTTCTCCTTTCCCACTCTACTTTGGGAATAGTCCATCTGCCCGTTTCACAGCGAAGATGATGTGACCCGGTCCTCAGCTGAGCCAAAATAATCCTAGCCTTACCTTTGATATCCGTCCTTAAATAAGCTTTGTTATCATGAGCCCAAGTGGGGTTGAAATATTTGATATAGTGTGCTTTCTTACGACCAATATTTTCTGTCCACATGCTGTTCCTAAACTTCTCCGCCACATAGTTTTTTATTTCCCTATTGCTGCTAGGGCACTCCTGGAAGTGGATGCCACACTTCTCCATCCATTTGGTGTTCTGCTTCATCCAAGTTTTCTTTCTGCGCTCTAGGTTATCCTCTATAACCATTTTGGGCCAACGATGATTGTCCATGCTTTCCACTTTTTTCAAATAGCTTATTAGCCGAGTGATTGCCGAAGCTTCCATTGGTAACATACCTGCTTCAACCAGTAAAATCTCATAAAGGACCGTTGATTTAACCTTGAGAGTTCTTGTGATTAAACGTTTTTGGATTCTTTCTACTTGTCTCCACCCATGCTTTGACATATTACTTCCCCAGACTTCACACCCATAAAGGGCCACTGGAGTGACCAACAGACCAAAGAGGGTTTTCTTAGTATTCAAGTCCCAAAGCTCAGCTTTCCTACATCTATTTTGGAGCAAGTATGATGCTTTCCAACCTCCTTGAATTCTTTTTGCTCTGCATGTTTCCCAGCTCAATTTGTGGTGAAAATCAATCCCCAGATATTTATATTCTGTAACAATTTCCAATGGCCTCCCTTCAAAAAGAAAGTTAGTATGCGTCCCTTTCCTTTTTAGAGAAAAAATCACGATTTTTGTTTTGTCAATGTTCACTTGCATCCCGACTTCCTGGCAAAAGAGTTCTACAGCTTTTAGATGCTCTCTCAAACCTTGAGCTGTTGTTGATATTAAGATAAGGTCATCAGCATATAAGAGCAGCTTCACCACATAATCTACCAACTGAACACCCCCTCCCTCGGTATTGTGTAACCATTCTTCAAGCTTGTCGATGTATAGACCAAACAAAGTGGGAGAAAGAGGGCAGCCTTGCTTGACACCAATGTCACTACCAAAACATTCCGACATGCCTTCTCTAGTTTTGATTTTAGCTCTGACCTGCTCATAAAGCCTGTGCACTGCAGCTCTAAACTCGTCTGGAATCCCAAGTTCTTCCATCCTGTTCCAAAGTTTGTCACGAGGGACTGTGTCAAACGCTTTTTTAAAGTCAACAAAACAACAAAAAGCTTCCTCACCTTGTGAATCCCAAACCTTTTCAATCAAATGCCTGAGAGTTAGGCAATGATCAATGGTTGAATGTTTAGGTCGGAAGCCTGCCTGTCCTTTTGCTCGTTTACCCTCTCTTGCTGCCCAATTGCTGATTCGGCGCTCTATCATGCCCCCAAACAACTTACCAAACAGAGGATTGATCATAATGGTGCGGTAGTTAGAAGGGTTATTGGCATCCCCACTTTTAAATAGAGGAATAACCACACTAGTCGTCCATTCTATTGGGAACCCTACTTGATTTACATTATTGAAGATTGTTTTGATATGTGGAGCAAGCACCTCAACCCCCCATTTTAAAAATTCAGCTTGTAACCCATCAACATCTTGTGCTTTTCCATTTGCTAGCTTTTGAATGCCGTATTTGATGTCATCTTCTGAGAATAGCTTGACTGAAGTCTGGAGGATGGGAGGGCTATCCTGTTGAAGAGACCGCTCATATAAAAGCTTCGCATATTCCAACCAATGTGCTTCTGTGATATTGTTTTCTATGTGTGTTTTCTTTTGTTGCAACTCTCTCCAAAATCCTTTGGGATTGTGTTTTTCGAGAGCAATTAATTCCGACCTCCTTCTATTCACATAGGTTTCTTTTTTGTATTGAACTAGTCTCTTATAATTCTTTTTATTTATTTTATTCCCTCCACTTTCTCTTATAGTTCTCTTGGCAGCCTTACAATCCTCATCATACCATGGATTAGTGGGAAAAGTATTTGCAGTGCCCTTTCTGGGCTTAGATCTTTTGCAAGCACCTAAAGCCTTGTGAATTAAAGGTATCATTAGATTACTACCAACACACCCCCTTGCCCCCTTGATCGTATTGCACTTTAAATCAATTTTTGCCGATTGAAATTGTTGCTCAAGGGCAGCCAAATTTTTTTCCTGATTTTCTTTATTCAAAATGATTTTGCCTTGTTTTGGATATGACTCTGGCAAGTGATGGCCTTGGTTTCCTTGTTGTTGATTTGTACTGGTGGCAAGTTTGATTAAGAGAGGTTTATGATCAGATTTGAGCTCAATAGGAGAATCCCCAATTTCGAACTCGAGTAGTCTACAAGTAGAACTTTGAGTGCAGATAACATAGTCCACAACACTTTGACCATTGTACGTTTTGCAAGTGATATTTCTGGATCTAGGCCAAGTCTTCATGCCATTACAAATAACCATGTCGTGTAGGCTACATAGACCTAGGAGCTCAACCCCGAAGAGCGTCACCCCTCCATTCCCATCTTGGGATAATCTTTCCCAAAACTTGTCATCTGCCTCATCAAGCCAAAGTGGATTTCCATTGTCACCTTTGGTGTTGTCCGGCTGAAGAGATTGATTATTTGCCGTTCTTGCATTAAAATCTCCCATCATAATAATTTCTCTGTCAACACCAAACAAAGAAATGTCTTTTTTTATTGAAGCATAAGGGTCCTCACTATCTAAATTTCTTTTCTTATATGTCTTTGATCTTTGCGGAGCAAAGTAGCAAGCAACCAATCTGATAGTTGTCTTGTTATCCGATATTTTCAGCCATATATATTGCTTATTTGCATCTTCTTTTTCCACTTCAACGACCCCAAGCCATGTATCCTTGATTAGAATTGTGATTCCTCTATGCCCTTCCCCTGTCTCATTCCCTTCATTCCAAACTGAAATTTTCTTATATCCTTCAAAATCTGGAACTCTACAACCATCATGTTCATGTGTTTCCGTAAGGATTATAATATCTTTCCCCTCTGCTACGGGCCCCAAACCAGGTCCTCTTCTCCACGGGTACCCCCTGCAATTCCAGCTTACTATATGCATAGGATCCCGTGGGGCCCCGAATTCCTATTTCTTGTTTGTTGAATACTCGCTGATTTGAGCTTTACCATTCCTTAATTGTGCCCATTTTCCTGCCTCTCTTGCCTTTTTCACTTTCTCCCATTCCTTCTTACGATCTTCTTGTTGTGCGAATGTCAAATCCTCGTCTAGATATATATATGTGCCTCGAAGAAGCCCCCTACTTTTTAGAATAGCTTGCTTGTCTTCTATATTTCTCATGACCACTCGCACATGTCGATCTCTTCCTCCTTCTATTCCCTTGCCAATCCTATTAGCTCGTTGTATATATCCTGTCCATTTCAACTAATCTTTAAGAAAATCCCTTGTCAATATGTCAGTTCTCTCTCTTTCACCAAAATCTCTCAAACCTTTGATAATAAAATTTAACGCTTTGTCCTGCTGATCTTTTTCTTCTTTTATCTGAAATTTGACATGTTTCTCTAAGGCTTGCCTTTGTTCGCTTGTTGATCTACTGACCAATTGTGACCATGTTTTGACCTCCTCTATCTGATCTTTTAGTTGATTTTCTTTTATTTCCAAGTTTTTGATTGTTTCTTGAAATTCCTTTACTTGTGTTGTTTCCTTTCCTTTTGCCGTTTCAGTGTTTTTTTCTCCTGCTGCTTTCAGCTGACCTATGTCGTGTTTTAAAGCAACTAACTCTTGCTGTCCTCTTTCCATGAGGTGTTGTAGAGTTAGAACCTGCTCTTTGAGATCTTTATTTTCCACTTCTAGCATGTGTCTATGTTCTGCACATTTTCTTCTTTCAATGTCTGCTTGTAACATCTGATTTTCTAAGAGTCCCAGTCTCTCTTTCATGCTCATGAGTTCAGTTACATACAGTGCGGAAGACCAATGCAGAGGCGTAGATGAAGGACTATATAGTTGTTTGGGGTCTTGCATCACCTCCTCTCGTTCCTAGCTGGTTTTTGCAAAATTTTCTGATTTGTTCAGCTTTGTAGCCTCTCTCCCTTCCTTATGCACTATTTTCTTTCCTTGAATAAGTTGATCCTTGAAGACAAAAGTACCTTTGTTGTTTGTCGTTTTAGGTAGAATCAAAGCTAGATTTTTCTTCTGGGTTTGCCTTAACTTTTTGGCTTGTCTGCGCCTCAAAATTCCCTTATATTGTTTTGCACTAGCTTGTTCCCTGTCCCCAGTGTATGCTTTTGAGAGTTTCCTGTATTTCCAACATTTCTGTGTGCTTCTGCTAAATATGTGACTGGACCAATGTACTTCTATATCTCTTTATTTGGGTTGTTGTTGGGAAACTCGTGTTTAACCATGGTTTGCTTGACTTGTTTAGACTGAGCGTGTTGGTTTGAGCCCTTGGAGAAGAATCCACTCCCGGTTGCCTCTCTGACTCGGGCCCTCCTGTCTGCCCTTCAGTCTGTGCTGACCCCACTGTCTGCACCTTGTTTGTGTTGTCTCCACGTGATAATCAACCCTGCTCGCTAACCCGCTGTCTGTCCTCGCTGTCTCCGCCTTCTCTCGCAATCGTTGTCTTTGCCCTCGCCTTTGTGCGTGTCAGTTCGAGCCCACTGCCCTCCCTGACTGCCACTGATCAAACCTCTCTGCCTCTGAGGCGCAGGTGCAGGTGCAGGCGCAGGCGCAGGCGCAGGTGCAGTTGCAGTTGCAGGCGTAGGCGCAGGCGCAGGAGCCACTGATCAAACCTCTCTGCCTCTGAGGTGCAGGCGTAGGTGTAGTTGCAGTTGCAGTTGCAGGCGCAGGCGCAGGTGCAGTTGCAGGGGCAGCCGCACTTACCTCTGAGGCGCAGTCGCAGGAGCAGTCGCAAGAGAGATCCTTCTTGTCCACACTGAATTTCTTTTAACACTAGCTATCTATGCTTTTATAAAAACAAGTAGAGGCTATTATTAAAGTTGGAGAGTAGATTACTTGTAGAGCAAGTTTTCTTTAATCTATTAATAGCGGAATTCAATCAAGTCAATAATATTATTGCTACTTTTTTCTATAAAAAGAATAAACATCATATTGGAGGGAGGGCCTGTTGGCTAGATTTTCTACACAGCTAAAAACCTAGGCAGTCATGAGATAAATCTCCCTTATTTACCGATGAGGCTCCCGTGTAAGATGTTTATCAATTTAGTGGGTATGAATCCTAATAACTATTTGTGGGGTTTTACTTTAATCACAAAGCTCATAAACCATAGCTTAGCAATTCTGCAGCAAGTAAGCAACTGTTATGAAGTATTTGCAGAAGGGGGAAATAAGGAATTTGGGAAAGAAGGAAGGAAAATGTGTGATTCAACCAATAGTTCTCAGAGTTCGTCTTATACACATAGATTAAATAAACAAATAGATCTCACAATATTCAAAAGTAAAGAAAAAGAATAGCTTCTAACCTAAATTTCAGATAACACAAAGTTTATTTAAAAATTCAAATAGAAGCAAGAAGCAAAGCACCATAGACACAAAGTTCTCTGTAAATCTTCCTTTTATTCAATTCCCCAGCTTTCACAAAAATAACATCAAGGGTTACAACACAAAGTCTGAAAACTCGAGACTGCTCTAGCAAAATTGTGATCAACAAGTTCTGATCCTTAAACCCGTAGGCTCTTCCTCTAATTATAGTGCATAGAGGGCAATTACAAATAAGAAGCTTTTAATTGAACTCACATATGTGGAAGGTATAAAGGAAACAATTGGCAATCTTTCCCTTGGAGTTCCTCTTTGCATGACATGCATCTGACGACTAAATCAATGCCCTGCATGTCTGCCACATATACCCAAGTAATTGACTTTTTCTAGTAACTTGAAGTAACGACTTTTAAACCAATTACCTAAGTTTTACAATTTAATTGATCACTCAATCACTTTGTCAGAGAAAATAAGAGAAAGAAGAAGAAAGAGGAGAAGAAATTATTCCAGCTGCAACACTTCATTCTTGCCCTTGATCTATCCATTAATCCGATGATAGACACGTGCCCCATGTCTGTATCATTAACTTCAGCATGCCTGGACACTATGCATGGTTTTGCTGGATTACCCTTGTCATCACCCTTCATTTTGTTTGAATCTGCTTCTGTCTGAGGCTTCCCTTTTCCACCTTTGCGTGAAACTTTTGCAGTTGTGAAATCTAGATCTCTCTGTGCAGAAGCTGCAATTGCTTCCTCTGATTTTGAAGATATATTCAATGTATCAGACATTGACTTTGCCTTCTTTTCACCAATATGAGCACCAGTGAAGTATTCCTGCAAATAATTCAAACCAACATAGAATCCATGGCACGAATGCCCAATTTCTTCACCAAAATCTGATTATAAAGCCTGCTGCCCTATATTTTTAGATTTTGCTTGCATGCCAAACAAACTAAAAATATTATTTTATTCACCTGCGCACTCACATCAACATGTAGATAGCCAGAATAATAAAAAGAAAGCCTTTCCAACCCTAGGCGCCAAAACTGGATGCCTCCCAACAATTAAAAATATTTTTTAATGCTAACAACCTCTCCCTTTGGTGCCAACCTTTCACGGAAATAATAAAATAAATATCAATTAAGGCATGCAACTTTGCCAAAGTGGGTCACACTTTTTGGCTAGAAGTTACGTGAAAAATAAGAAGGCAAGGAAGTGGGAATTTTTACCCTTCTAGGCAGCTCCAAAATTCTCATCTTTCACTTAAGTGATTTGACTTTAATGATGGGAAAAAACAACCTTCCAGGAAGCCTCAAAATTCCCGCCTTCCTGGCAGCCCCAAAATTCCCATTAGCATGAAGAAATTACTTTTCCAAAAAGTGCGACTCACATGAAAGAGAGCTCTTTTTCAAAAGTGCGACTTGCATGGGTGAATAAAACTTCTTTAGTGAGAATTTTTACCCTTCCAGGTAGCCCCAAAATTCCCATTTGTACTTTAAGTGATTTGACTTTAATAATGGGAAAAAACAACCTTCCTGGAAGGCTCCAAATTCCCACCTTCCTGTTGACACCAAAATTCCCATTTGCACCTTAGAAACCATCCTTCCAAAAAATGCGACTAACATGGAAGAAGCTTATTTCCCAAAAGTGCGACTTGCATGACTTCTGCTTTTAAAGTTGCGTGAAAACTCATCAGCAACATTTTATTTCCATTTTTGGATTTTCAGTGAAGAAAACACAAGAATAGAATAAAATTTTCCATTTTTGGAAAGGGTTCGGGAAGATGTAGTAGGAAAAAACTTGCAAGTGCCATAACTTTCACTCCGTGGCTCAGTTTTAGGTGCCGTTTTTTCTAAAAGTGCATATTTTCTCGAGCTCTACACATTGGTGGCAATATTTTTCTTATTTTCATAAAATCCATTATTGCACCTTTTTGGACCAAGCAACCTCTTGCAATCTCTTGAAGGAATCCTGAGCTTTGGTCACCTGTTGATTAGTTGGTAAGTAAAAACTTTTCCCTGGTGAACACTCCATTGAGAGGAGGAAACAATACTGACGTGAAAATCCTCGATAGGGTTCAACTGCAAAACAATTTATTTTTAAACAAAACTTTATTTATTTAATAAATAAATAAATGGAATTCTCTCAGACAAAACCTAGTGAAGGGATAGAGTGAGTTTTAGCATGTGGGTATTTGTCGAGTTTGAATTTTATGACTCCTTGGAAATATTCTAAAGCAATGAAGACAATTGCAGACGAAACAAACACAAAACACACCTGTCACCTTGAACATAACAATTTTTTTAAAGGGGTATCCCACCATTTCCAAGTGAAATTTTTGGGGACACCAGGGCCAATGGCCCTTCTCATAGGAGTATTATAATGAATCTCTCTTCCACTCTGAATTTCTTGTAATACTAGTTATCTATGCTTTTATAAAACAAGTAGAGATTATTATTAAGGTTGGACAGTAGATTACTTGTAGAGCAAGTTTTCTTTAATCTACAAATAGCGGAAGTCAATCAGCTCAATAATTTGATTGCTACTCTTCTCTATAAAAAATAAACATTATATCATAAATTAATCAAGTCAGCAACTTGATTACTACTCATCTCTATAAATAGAGTAAGTATAATATTACAATTAAATATTACAAGTGCGTCTTAATCTCATACAATAGTGTATAGTTAACTGAATACACTAACACTAAATACCAAAGTTATGTAAGACTCCGGGACGCGGGGATGTAGAGACATTGTGCTAGTAAATATGAGAGAGAATGGAAGGCACATGACACACTAACATACCTGTGTGTGTTTTTCTTTTAGTAACCAAATAAGAGGTTACATTTTAGGCGAGGAAGTTAAATGTGTATAACTATACAATAACTAATAGTTAATTAGTTATTGTTAAATATTTTTAATACCCTGTTAATGATTAAATTGGAGACTACTCCAAGTTTTTCTAGAAATTTTACAAATAAAATGAGAGCAAGAGGTCTAGTCATTAAACTTGCAAGTTATTCTTGAGAGGCACAAGAGTGAAGAGAAATATATCCAAAATCAACTAGCTCACAATTGGCACTCATTGTTGCCTTGTACTCTGTTTCGGTGGAAGATAAAACCACAATGTTGAAGCTTGATTTGCCACGAAACAATTGTTAAACCAAAGGGAAAGATGTACTTGGTTGTAGATCTCTGAGTATTGACTGATCTTGCCTAATCAAAGTTTGTGTGATCTATCAAACCGAATCTGCAGTCCTATGATATAAAATGCCAAAGGCAAGAGCTCCTTTGACATATGACAAAACATAAGATTCAGATTAGAAAGGTTGCTTGTAAATGTAGAAACTTGTAGATTCTGACCAATTTTAATATACCAGGTTTGGGGAGCCTGATTAAGTCCATACAAAGACTAAATCAATCTACGAATCAGAAGATCATGACGTGGTACATAAAAACCTTGTGGTTGCACCATGTAAACCTCCTTGTCTAAATATCTGTTTAGGAAGGCAATCTTTACATCCATTTGAAACTCCTTCCAACCAAACTAAGCTGCTATGAAGATAAGCAACCAAAATGTGACCATCTTCGTAGTATTTGTAGTAGCAGCAAAAGGTATCCTCATAGTCTCTTCCCTCATGTTTGAAAAAGCCTTTAACAACAAGACATGTTTTGTACTTGCCCTACTATCCGCTTTGCATTTGACCATGTACACCCATTTGCATCCAATGGGTTGTTCACTTGGCAGCAATTTCACCAACTCACTTCCACTCACTCCTAGGTATGATTCTTCATCAAGGCTTCGTACAACTTGCATGTCAGTCTCCCATTCAAGTTTTCCTCTTGCATTGAAATATCAATGTGGTTCAACGACCATAAAAAAGTTAGAAGTGAGGGCAAAGTGAACATGCTCTACAGGATTAACAACCTTGTTTTCGGTGCTTTGAGCTAGTGCCTTAGATTGAGGCATTGCATCCTTTTGTACATCTTGGATGGTGGATTCTTCCTCCACAACTAACCATGCATTTGATTAAGGCATTTCATCTCCCGCACACATTGTAATTGAGACATTTCATCTGCCCGCACATCCTGTATAGTGGATTCTCCCTCTATACCTAATGGATGTATGTCGATTGTGGTAGGGTCAACAAGCCCATACAAGCCACCTTGCCTAATGCTTAGAGAAACTACTTTGTCCTGTTTCACATCACACACATTGCACTTCTGCCCAGAGAAATTCATAATAATGTTGGGATTTTTTGTCAATTGACTAATAGACGAGATTTTCACTCGTGCTAGGAACATACTAACATTCCTTACAATGATTTTTTCAGCATAATTCAACACTAGCTAGATACCTCCTATCCTCTACTACAAGTGTCTCCCCATGAGCTAATAAAATTGAATAAAAAATATTTATATTTGCAATAAATTTTACATACCAATCCCTACAACACATAAAATCTCTGGATGTGCCAAATCAATGAACTAGCAATTGGTAGCACCATCGTTCGAGTATGACGCCACAATGGCATACTCTCCTTTAAAATTCTGTTCATCTTCAATGGCTGCCAATTTGCCTGATCATATGGCTTTTTGCTGTAGGAAAAATCATATTGTCACTTTTAACAATCCTTTTTGACATGCTCAACCTAATGATAGGAATAGCATGCCACATGATACTTTGAAGTAGATCCTTTAAGGTAAAGTTTCCACTTCCCTTACGATTGAGCAATAAAATGCTCATTGTTTGTTCAGAACTAAACTCACTAGTCTATGTCTTCCTGCATTCCTTCTGCAACTAATAGGAACTAACCTCATCAAATTTCAGGGTCTGGTTTTCTGCCATCAAGTGTAAAGCCTCCACGAATGTTTCATAGGAAAGTGGTAAACTATTCAAAGCAAGAGCAACCAGGAAGCCATCATCCACCTTTTTGTTGATGGCAGTGAATTGGTCTTATAGATCTTTCATCCAAAGAAGATGTTTTGACAGCGACCCACCATCATTCATCTTTGCAGAAAATAATAAATTCTTCCAAGTACGGACCCGAATTTTCTTTGAAGTTCAGTTCTTACTTTGAAAACTAGACCAAAGATATTTGTCAGAATGGCATTCCGGACCTAGGGATTAGATCATTGGAAACATACAATTTCAATAGGAGAAGAGCTTCCTTATGACGCTTGTCATAATCAACTGGATTTGTATCAGGTCTCAACTCCTTTTTGAGAATGATTTGATTGCAGTCCCCATACACCACATTCATGAGTATCTTGTACTCCGAACATTATAATTCTGGAAAATCGTTTCTGCACTTTTGGTAGAACCAAAATTTGGATATTGGCCATGATACACATGGGTGTTGACCTTTGACTGGTAAATCAATTATTTGCTATAGTGCAATCTAAATTTAATACAACTGTCTTATGTCAAATCACTTACAATTCTCTTTTGTCTGCACTCAAAATCGAATATTTAGAATTGTTGACGTGCTCTAACATTCTGTACTCTGTTCACTTGTCCTGAAATCTTGTTTTTGTCAGATTTGCACTTCTTCTGATCTGCAACCTTCTGGTCTGCAAATTCGCCTTGCAAACTTGTCTTTTCCTTCTGGTTTGCACAAAAGATGTTTCTTTGTTTGTGTTTCCATTTGCAAATCATGTTTTGTTCCTTTTGGTTAGTCTTCACTTTTTCTATTTAATGTCTATAAATTTGCACATGCTATGCTAGATTCTTCCTTCACACACACAAATCAGACCCTTCAAAATTTGTTTTGTCGCTCTCCTGGTCAGGAATAAACTGCAATCTCTCACATTCTTTCTTCTTCATGTTCGATGAAACTCTTCATGAATTCATGTCTTTCCTCATTTTTCTTGTTTTGTAGACCTTCAAATTGCTTTTGCATTGCACATGAATCCTCTTTGGTCTGCAAATCGATGTTCTGCTGGCGTTCTTTCTTTCACAGAGTCGTGCAAGTTCTAGCTCGAGGTTTTCTTCACCCATTTGACGATTTTCTTCTTGGGCTTTACACCCATGGACTACATGCTCGATCTTTTTGCACTCTCATTCTACTTCAAACCACAATTTGTCTTCCTCTTAAATACACTCTCCTTCACAAAATCATGAATGTGTTTGGAACCTCATCACTATAGTCCTCTTGGTCACGAATCCGGGCCCTAGCTCTGTGCTGTACACATGAATGAATGCTTTGAGAGCCTTTGTTTTGGAATACCTTTTCTACCAAGGCTTCCTTGAAATGTGGTTTTTTGTTTGTATCTGACTAGGGCTTCCTCAAATGCTTGCTATTTGCTGTTTGTCCACAAAACGAAAGGGCTTCCTTAAATAGTTGGCTCTAATACCAATGTTAGCAAGTATGAGAGAGAATTAAGAGAAATGGAAGGCATATGACACTCTTAACATACTCATATGTGTCCTTTTGTTAACTAAATAAGAAATTACATTTCAGGTAAGGAAGTTATATGTGTATAACTATATACATTAACTAATAGTTAATTAGTTAATGTTTAACATCTTTAAGAAACAGTTTTCAGGATGGTAAAAGATTTCCCTGATTTTGGGAACTGCGGGGGGACGAATATTAAAATGATATGCAAATATTAAAAATATACAAATAATTAAAAAAATTAACTTAAACAAACTAAAATTAGCTGAAACCATTAATCCAATCATCCAATGATAAGTCAAAATTGTTAATATCATAATGTGATAATGCAAAATCGGATATTTATTATTGATAGAGAATTGAGATACATCAACAATGAACACGCTACCTCAGAGCCGAGAGTTGAGATAGTAAAAAGACTCAAGAGTACATGAAGATGATCATTTATAATTAACATGAGAAGAGTACATATGTCATAATCAGATGAACCAAACAAATAATCTGCAACTCAAACATGGAGATATCCTGTGATGGTTGAGCTTAGTTATAATTAACTGTCTACAACAAACATGGTCACTTGGTTCATGCAACAAAGAGAGAGGCAATATGGCCATTCCTTTAAATGGAACCAAAACTCGAAGGTCAACTACAAAAACAACACCCTTCTAATAGGCCCGGGACTTATGGCAGAGTATAGTTAAGCTACAAAGTTGCCTTACTATCGCTGGTGCTTCCATGCTACAATTGACTTCTATAGGTTACCTCATTAGTGCTTCACATCAAAGTAGTTCCTCAGTACCCCTACAATTGGCGCTTCCATGCAATCGAAATCTGGGACTACCCCTTTTAAAATTTTCGTTCTTTGTAAGTAACGGGTCGTTTTGTGTTTGTTTTGCTTGCATTGCTCTAAGGTAGCCCCAGAGAGTCATAAAAGCCAAATTCGACAAATACCCACATGCCAAAACTCACTTAATCCCTTCACTAGACTTTGTCTGAAAGCGTTTTATTTATTAAATAAATAAAGTTCTGTTAAAAATAGATTGAGCTAAAATTGGAGGATTTAGGTTATATAAAGCACTTCACCCCATCATTATTACCACAAAACATTCACTAGGGGGGAAGAATTTTTGTAGATCAGCTAATTGGAGAAATTTTTCGAGCAATTGCCCGCAGCTTCTTTTGTTTTGTTTTATTTCTTTTTGTTTGTGTTTTGGTTTGTTTTCTCCCGCAATTCCTTTAGCCTATTCATTCTTCCTGCCAGATTTTTCCCCAGGCCTAGGGTTTTGAAAAGCTATCCAGTATTTTGAATTACTAATATGTCTAAAGGCGATCAGAGCTCAGAATTATTTCAGAAGATTGCAAGAAGTTGCTTGGTCCCAAAAGGTGCAAAAATGGATTTTATGAAAATAAGAAAAATATTGCCATCAATGCGTAGAGCTCAAGAAAATATGCTCTTTTAGAGGAAACGACACCTAAAACGGAGCCACGGAATGAAAGTTATGGCACATGCAAGTTTTTGTTGCTACATCTTCCCGGACCCTTTCCAAAAATGGCAAATTTTATTCTATATCCAAAATAGGAAAGAAATGCTGTCTTCATGCCAGTTGCAATTTTCAAGGCTGCCTTCCGCGTCCAATTTCCACGCTGCCTTAATTGACGAATTTTCATGCAATTTTAAAGGCGGAAGTCATGCAAGTCGCATTTTTGGAAAAGAGCTATCTTTCATGCAAGTCGCATTTTTTGGAAGGAATCACTTAAGCTGCCAATGGGAATTTTAGAGGTGGCAGGCAGACAAGAATTTCTTAGTTGCCTTGCAGGGTAAAAATTCCCATTATGAAAGATAAGTCACTTAAGTGAAAAGCGGGAATTTCTTGTCTGCCTTGCAGGGTAAAAATTCCCATTATGAAAGATAAGTCACTTAAGTGAAAAGCAGGAATTTCTTAGTTGCCTTGCATGGTAAAAATTCCCATTGCTTTGACTTCCTATTTTTAGCAATTCCTCTTGCTAAAAAGTGCGACCCATTCTGGCATAGCTAAATGCCTAAAAGCTGACTTTTTTTATTAATTGCCGGGAAGCATTTAGTTTTGGCGCCTAGGGTTGAAGAAGCTTTCTTTTATTATTCAGAGCATCTGCATGTTGATGTGAGTGCACGAGTGAATAAAATAATATTTTTAGCTTGCTTGGCATGCAAGCAAAGTCTAAAAATAAAGGCAACAGGCTTTATAATCAGATCTCAGTGAAGAAATTAGATATTCATGCTATGGACTGCATACTTGTTTGAACTATTTGCAGGAATACTTCATTTATGCCCATATTGGTGAAGAAAACAGAAGTCAATGTCTGATACATTGAATATATCTTCAGAATCAGAGGAAGAAATAGATCCAGATCTCATAATTGCAAAGGCTTCTGGCAAAAATTCATCCTCTTGTTTCTATCGCAGCCCAAGTGGAAGTCATTGCATGGAAAATTTTTAGGATCTTGTGCATGTGCTCCCAATCTTCTAGTTGAAGCCTTCATTGAATTTACTTGTGTTTTCCTTCGCCCGGAGTGCTTTCAAGAATTTTAAATTGCTCATATGCAATTAAAAATAAAAGATGATGAGTTTTGTCTGAATTATTTACGACAAACATTGCACTGGTGCATATACCAGAGAAGAATTGTAAAAACTTCAAGGATAAAAGGGGAAGACAGGTCAGAGGTAGCACCCGTAGGCAAATCACAGTCAGTTGCTTCCAGATCCAGTTTGGTGAGAATCAAAGGCAAAAGAGTCAACCGCATGCAGAATATGGAAAAAGAACAAGACTGAGAGTGTTGCGGCTTTCTTCTAATTTCTTTTCCTCTTTCTTCTTTTTTCTCTTATTTTCTCTGACAAAGTAATTGAACAATCGATTAAATTATAAAACTTAAGTGATTGGTTTAAAAGACGTTACTTGAAGAAGTCAATTACTTGGAAATAGGTGGCAGACATGCAAAATAAAAGGTTCTATTTTCAGTTATAAATCATGCATGACATGCAAAGAGGAATTCCAGGAAGAATACTGCCAGCTACTTCCCCTTTTCATAGCTTCCACATGTGGCAATTAATTGAAAGCTTCTTATTTGTAATTGCCCTCTATACACTATAAATAGAGGAAGAGCCTACAGGTTAGAAAATTAGAATTTGTAATCAACATTCTTGTGTTCCAGGCTTTGAGCTGAAACCCTTGACATCTTTCTGAAAGCTAAGGAATAGAGAGGAGGCAGATTTCCGGAGAACTTTGTGTCAAGAGTGCATTTGTTTTTTTTTTTTTTTGATCTTTGCATAAACTTTGTGTTATCTTAGATCTGGATCTGAAACTTTCCTTTGCTTTGAATTCTGCATTTCAAGATCTATTTGTTTCGTCTATGTGCATGTGACCAACTCTGTCAACTATTGGGTAGGCTGCACATCTTCTTTCTTTTCTGCTTGCATTCAATTATTTCCCTTTTCTGCACATATTTCTTACAGTTGCTTACTTGCTGCAAAATTGCCTAGCTATGGTCCATGAGCTACGCGGTTAAAGTAAAACCAACAGATAGATATTAGAAAATATAATTGACAAAATCTTACACGGGAGCCTCACCGGTAAATGAGGGAGATTTATCTCATGACTGCCTAGGTTTTCAATTGTGCAGAAAATCTAGCCAATAGTTCCCTAGAAAACGTACAGACGCATTATCCTTTACAAGTGCGGAGCTTAATGAACACACAAATATGAGGTTCTCCACATGCTGCCTAATGAACATAAAGTGCGGAGCTTAATATACAACTCATCTACATGGTTGGTTATTTAAGATGCAGACAAGAGGTGGATGGGGTTCTCGAAGTTTCTGAATTGTAAGGGCAATGGAATTTATACATTATCCTAGTCTACACATTTTGAGCTTATGGTAACTCATTTTTTTCAGTGGAGATTGTTAAATGTTTTGCTAAAAACCAGTATGTACTTATTTGAATTACGGTGTAAGAATCTATTCAAGTGCAACATTACCTTGGGTATGGTAAACATTGTAGAGAGCCCAATGTCTACTGGTAGAAACAACAATCATTTTAGACATTATATTTATAAGACTGGTTTTCCAGACCTGTTTTTGCACAAATGACATCGATTCTCCATACTTCCAGACACAGCACTTCCTTCAATTTGCTTCATAAATAATTTTTCTCATTTACCAATGAGGGTCATGTGTAAAATTTTTGTTAATTATGGATCCCAGTAACTATCTGTGGGTTTTACATTAACTGTAAAGCTCATGAACCATAGCTAAGCAATTCTGCAGCAAGTAAGCAATTGTAAAGAAATATTTGCAGAGGGGGGAATAATTGAATATGGGAAGAAGGGAAAGAAGATGTGTAATCCAACCAATAGTTTACAAAGTTGGTCTCATACACAGATAAAACAAATAGATCTCACAATACAAAATTAAAGGAAAGGAAAGTTTCTAATCTAAATCTTAGACAATGCAAAGTTTATCTAAAGATCTACACAGAAGTAAGAAGCAAATGCACCATTGACACAAAGTTCTCCGGAAATCCACCTCTGTTTAATTCATCAGCTTTCAGAAAAGATATCAAGGGTTTCAGCATAATGTCTGGAACTCAAGAATGCTGATTACAAATTCTCGTCTTTTTAACCCGTAGGCTCTTCCTCTATTTATAGTGTATAGAGGGCAATTACAAATAGGAAGCTTTTTTAATGAATTGCCACATGTTGAAGCTATGAAAAGGGAAGCAATTGACAATCTTCCTCTTGAAATTCCTCTTTGCATGACATGCATGATTTATAACAAAAAATAAAACCTTCTATTTTGCATGTCTGCCACCCATTTCCAAGTAATTGACTCCTTCCAGTAACTTGAAGTAACGAATTTTAAACCAATCACTTAAGTTTTACAATTTAATTGATTACTCAATTACTTTGTTGGAGAAAATAAGAGAAAGAAGAAGAGAGAGAAGAAATTAGAAGAAATTTGCTACAACACTCCCAGTCTTGTTCTTCTTCCATACTCTGCATGCTGATCCAACCTGTATTGCACTTTTGCTTCATTCACCTTAGCAATGAATGATCTGAATGATATCTCTGCCTTGAATCCGACATGCCTTTTTCTCCCATATGCTGTTGAATTATTTCCTTTGATTCTCACCAAACTGGATCTGGAAGCAGCTGACTGTGATTTTGCTTGCGAGTGTTGCCTTTGACCTGTATTCCCTCTTATCCTTGAAGCTCTTGCAGTTCTTCTCCAATACATGTACCGGTAAAATGCTTGCCGTAAACAATTCAGACAAAACACGTCATCTTTTATTTTTAATTGCATATGAGCAATTTTAAACTCTGGAAAGCACTCTAGGTGAAGGCAAATACAAGTAAATTCAATGAAGGCTTCGACTGGAAGATTGGGAGCACATGCACAAGCTCCTGGAAGGAATTTTCCATGCAATGACTTCCACATGGGCTGCATTAGAAACAAGAGGATGAAATTTTGCCGGAAGCCTTTGCAATTATGAGAGTTGGATCTATTTCTTCTTCTGATTTTGAAGATATATTCAATGTATCAGACATTGACTTCTGCTTTCTTCACCAATATGGGCATAAATGAAGTATTCCTGCAAATAATTCAGACACACATGAAGCTCATAACATAAATATCTAATTTCTTCACCAAGATCTGATTATAAAGCCTGCTGCCCTCTATTTTTAGACTTTGCTTGCATGCCAAACAAGCTAAAAATATTATTTTATTCACTTGTGCACTCACATCAACATGCAGATAGCCAGAATAATAAAAAAAAGCCTTTCCAACCCTAGGCGCCAAAACTGGATGCTTCTCGACAATTAATTAAAAAAGTCAACTTTTAGGCATTTAGCTATGCCAGAATGGGTCGCACTTTTTGGCTAGAAGTCATGTTAAAAATAAGAAGGCAAAACAATGGGAATTTTTACCCTTCCAGGAATCTCCAAAAATTCCATCTTTCACTTAAGTGATTTGTCTTTAATGATGGGAAAAAACAACCTTTCAGGCAGGCATAAAATTCCCACTTGCCCGCCACTACCACAATTCCCATTGGCAGCTTAAAGTCTTCCTTCCAAAAAGTGCGACTTGCATCCTAGAAGGTTATTTCATAAAAATGTGACTTGCATGGGTGAATAAAACTTCCTTGATGGGAATTCTTACCCTGCGTGGCAGCTCTAAAATTCCCATTGGTACTTAAGTGATTTATCTTTCATGACGGGAAAAAACAACCTTCCAGGCAGGCATAAAATTCCCACTTGCCTGCCACTACCAAAATTCCCATTGGCAGCTTAAGTGATTTGACTTTAATGATGGGAAAAAACAACCTGCCAGGCAGGCATAAAATTCTCACCTGCCTGCCACTACCAAAATTCCCATTGGCAGCTTAAGTGACTTCCATCATGGGAAATTTTCACCTTCCAAGTAGCACCAAAATTCCCACTAGCACTTAAAAACCATCCTTCCGAAAAATGCGACTTGCATAGAATGAAGCTTCTTTCCAAAAGTGCGACTTGCATGAAGAAATTGCTCTTCCCAAAAAGTGCGACTTGCATGACTTCTGCTTTTAAAGTCGCGTGAAAACTCATCAGCAATATTTTATTTCCCTTTTTGGATTTTTTAGTGAAGAAAACACAAGCATAGAATAAAATTTTCCATTTTTGGAAAGGGTCTGGGAAGATGTAGCAGCAAAAACTTGCAAGTGCCATAACTTTCACTCTATGGCTCCGTTTTAGGTGTCGTTTTCTCTAAAAGTGCATATTTTCTCGAGCTCTATGCATTGATGGCAATATTTTTCTTACTTTCATAAAATCCATTTTTGCACCTTTTTAGACCAAGCTACTTGCAATCTTCTGAAAGAATCCTGGGCTCTGATTGCCTTTAGATAGATTAGTAATTAAAAAAAACTGGATAACTTTTCAAAACCCTAGGCCTAGGAAAAGGTTTGACAGGAAGAATGAATAGGCTACGGGAATTGCCGGAGAAAACAAACCAAAACACAGACAAAAAGAAATAAAACAAAACAAAAGAAGTTGCGGACAATTGCTCGAAAAATTTCTCCAATTAGCTGATCTGCAAAAATTCTTCCCCCTGGGTGAATGTTTTGTGGTAATAATGATGGGGTGAAGTGCTTTATATAACCTAAATCCTTCAATTTTAGCTCAATCTATTTTTAAAAGAACTTTATTTATTTAATAAATAAATAAATAAAACGCTTTCAGACAAATTCTGGTGAAGGTATTGAGTGAGTTTTGGCATGTGGGTATTTGTCGAATTTGGCTTTTATGACTCTCTGGGGATACCTTAGAGCAATGCAAGCTACTACAGGCAAAACAAACACAAAACGACTCGTTACTTTGAAAATAACGAATTTTTTAAAAAGGGGTAGTCCCAGATTTCAGGGTGAAATCTCGGGGACACCAGACTGTCATGACCCTTTTTCGAGATAATTCCGTTTGAAGACCTTAACCCATTTTTCTTCCTCGTGGGTCTGGTGTCCCCAGATTTCACCCTGAAATCTGAGACTACCCCATGTAAAAATATTCATACTTTTAAAATAATGGGTTGTTTTGTGTTTTAATTGCTAGAAAGTGTCTGTTTTATGTCAGGATATTCCCAGAGAGTCATATAAGCCAATTTCGCCAAATACCCAGATGCCCAAACTCGTTATATTTTGTCGCTGGGGTTTGCTTACGGGAAATTTTTATTTAATTATTTTAAGCCCCATTTGAGGTAAATTGTACTTTGGTTTAACCCTGTTGAGGATTTACATGTCAATATTCCCATATACCAGTAGGGTTTCCACTAAGAATGGATCCTGGGCTTTATCTGTGACTTTTGACAACGTTTTGCGTTTTTGGTATTTTTCTCGTTTTGTTTTCTGTGAAATTTCTCTAGGTTAATTCCTTTGCCAGTTCAGTTTATTTTCTTGCCTGGAGTATCTGGAGATCATCTACGGTCGCCATGCCAGAAGGAATCAGCCTCAGAAAACAAGCTTCTGGTCAAAAAAGACGAAGTCATGCATGAAAAGCCTCTCCTAGGCAAGTCACATTTTTTGGAATAAATGGATTTTATGAAAATAAGAAAAACTTGCCATCAATGCGTAGAGCTCGAGAAGATATGCACTTTTAGAGAAAACGACACCTAAAACGGAGCCACGGAATGAATGTTACGGCACATGCAAGTTTTTGCTGCTACATCTTCACGAACCCTTTCCAAAAATGGCAAATTTTATTCCATGCTTGTGTTTTCTTCACCAAAAATCCAAAAAAGGAAAGAAATGTTGTTTTTATGTCAGTCGCAATTTTCAAGGCTGCCTTCCGCGTCCAATTTCCACGCTGCCCCTAAGTGACGAATTCTCACGCAATTTTAAAGGCAAAAGTCACAATCCAAGTCGCACTCTTGGAAAAGAGCTATCTTTCATGCAAGTCGCACTTTTTTGAAGGAAGACTTTAAGCTGTCAGTGGGAATTTTGGCAGTGGCAGGCAGGCGGGAATTTCTTACCTGCCTTGTAGGGTAAAAATTTCCATTATAAAAGAAAAATCACTTAAAGCACCGGCGGGAATTTCTTACCTGCCTGGTAGGGTAAAAAATCCCATTATGAAAGTCAAATCACTTAAGTGGAAGAAGGGATTTTTAGAGCTGCAGTGCAGGGTGAAAATTCCCATCAGAAGTTGACTTCTTATTTTAGAATCCACCCTTGCCAAAAAGTGCGACCCACCTTGGGTAAATAACAATGCATTTAATACTATTTATTAATGTTTAGTCACCCAATTTTGGCGCCATAAATAGAAGAAAAGTCATTGCATAAGACAAAGTGAATTGAAGGTAGCATGCTAAAAATAAATTAAATTAATTTATTTAATGGCAGCCATGAACATGCACAAAATAGGCGCCCAAATTGAAGAGAAAAACATGTTTTTTTTTAATTAATTAATTGCCAGAAATAGGAAGGGCAATTATTAATTATAGAATGATCAAGGTTATATAAGAATGGGCTGCTATAATGATGAATTAATTAATTCTTTAGCAAGGAAGTGCAGCCTTGACATTTTTGGCACCCAATTAAGGAGGAATTTTGCTCAGAAGAAGGTGTTTTCATTGCCGGAAAGCTTCAAAGTTTGGCGCCTAGGTTTGAAGGAGCTTGATTTAAGTCTGATTAATTGTCTGCATAGTGGTACAGGTGCTTAGGTGAAGTTGACAAAATTCATGCTTGCTTTGCATGCAAACAAAACCTCAAATTATGGGACAGCAGGCTTGATATATGCAGATTTTTATGATTAAAATCAAGTGTTCATGTTCCGGTTGCCGTCTTTGTCTGAATTAATTGCAGGTATTCATTACAGGTGCTTATATAAGAGAAAGGGAACTTAAATCAATGTCCAATACATTGAACATATCCTCTGAATCTGAAGAAATTCCTAGATCTGCACCAGTTGTAAAGAATTCCGGCCAAATAAAAAGAAAAAGAGTTTCTCAGACAAAGATTGCTCTGGCCATGGTGAAGCATGATGAAGGAAAAGGATCAACAGAATCATGCATAGCTTCCAGATTCATATCCAGATCCAGATCCAGATCCATAATTGCAAAGGCTTCATCCTCTTGTTTCGAATGCAGCCCGTGAAGAAGTCAATGCATGGAGAATTCCTTCTAGGACCTTGTGCATGTTCTCCCAATCTTCCAGTTGAAGCCTTCATTGAATTTGCATTCACTCGGAGTGCTTTCTAGAATTTTTAATTGCTCATATGTAATTAAAAATAAAAATGATGAGTTATTTACGACAAACATTGCACCGATGCATGTACTGGAGAAGAACTGCAAAAGCTTCAAGGATAAGAAGGAAGACAAGTCAAAGGCAATACCCTCAAGCAAATCACAGTCACTTGTTTCCAGATCCAGTCGCTTCCAGATCCAGTTTGGTGAGAATCAAGGGCAAAAGAATCAGCTGCATGCAGAATATGAAAAAGGACAAGACTGCAACTTTCCTCTTTCTTCTTCTTTCTCTTATTTCCTCCGACAAAGTAATTGAGCGATCAATTAAATTATAAAACCTAAGCGATTGGTTTAAAAGCCATTACTTGAAGAAGTCAACTACTTGGAAATAGGTGGCAAACATGCAAAATAGAAGGTTTTATCTTCAGTTGCAAATCATGCATGTCATGCAAAGAGGAATTCCAGGAGGGAGATTGCCAGTTGTTTCCTTTCCGACTTCGTGCCAGTTCAACTAAAAGCTTCCTATTTGTAATTTCCCCTTTACATGCTATAAGTAGAGGAAGAACCTACGGGTTAAAGAATCAGAATTTGTAAGCAACATTCTTGTGTTCTAGACTTTGTGTTGAATCCCTTGATAGCTATTTGAAGCAAAGGAATAGAAAAAAGCAGATTTCCGAAGAACTTTGTGTCACGGTGCATTTTGTTTCTAGCTTTTTGTCTTAGATCTACTTATAAACTGTGTTATTTTAGATTTGGATCTGAAAGTTGCCTTTGTTTATAATTTTGAGTGTTAATATCTATTGGTTTTGTCTATGTGCATGCAATCAACTCTATAGTCTATTGATTGGGTTGCACATCTTCCCTCTTTCTTTCCTGTGTTTTTATTATTTCCTTCTTCATTAGATATTTCCTTTCTTTAACAGCTGCTTACTTGCTGCAAAATTCTACAGCTATGGTTCATGAGCTGTATGGTTAAAGTAAAACCCCTAAATAGATACTAACATATTTTATTGACAAATCTTACACGGGAGCCTCACCGGTAAATGAGGGAGATTTATCTCATGACTACCTAGGTTTTCAGCTATGCAGAAAATCTAGCCAACAAGGTCCAAGGGAACAAGCTAGAGGAAGCCAACAATGTCATCATGTTCTTATTTTTGTGTTTGTTTCTTTTATTGGCATTGTATTTGTTGGGGAGCCTAGCGCCCAACAATAACTTAAAAATAAAAAGTTATTAGTGAGCATGTAGGCTCCAAAAAGTAAAAAGAAAATACTAATATAGCAATTCTAATTGTGGTCGGCCTCATTTGAGAGCTCCAAGACTTGGCACCACTCTCTTATTATAAAAAGAGGTTGTTGGTATTAGTTTGGGATATGCTGATTTTATGATTTTTATATCTTGGTGAAGATTGGCTAGTGTAGCCCCTTTTACTATCTCTCTCAAGGACGAAACCCCTTGATTGAGGGCTTGTGTGGACGACAAAAACCCTCTCAAAAGGGTGGTGAGGACGAAAACCCTCTCCCACGATTGTATTTTGCAAAGAGGCATTCAAGGAGTAATATATTTATCATTCTTTGTTGGTATTTCTTTGAGTTTGCTGATTATCTTACCTTTTTGAGTGGAGCGACCCACCATGGAGGGAAAAATGGTATGTGTTGGTGGTAAACTAGTTAATTTGAGTGTATTATCTTATTCTCCATATTTTTAAGAGCCAAGATCTCAAGTTTTGTGAATTTTGAAGGTGAATTACTAAATTTCCAAGCTTGTTGAAGTTCGCTGGTTAAGGGTTTCCAAAGTTAATTATTTCCAGGCTCAATTCTGATTTCTATCAGGTGATTGTGATTGCGAAGAGTAATTAATAATTTTTGGCATAAGAATCAAAATGTTTTAGCAAGGTTTAACCCACCTTTGAAGGGTTTAACTTTCCCAAGGTGGTCGTTGCCCTAGGAAGGGCATAAATTGCAGTTTGCTCACTAATCTGATTTTTAAGTTGTACTTCTCAGCTCTTGCCCCATTTCCTGAGTGTCCCCTAAAAGGGATATTACAATTGTAGAGGAGCGTTAAGTCCTAATTTGGTTACAATTGCAAAGTAAAATAATTACAATCTGCTTGGTTTTCTTGTTTTCATTCCAAAAAAAAATCACTTACATGTTTTCTATGAAGTGTGTTTAGGCCATATATAAATAAATAATAATAAACATTATGCATTCATTGATTTGGATGCACATTAGTGCATGCCCCACAAGCAAAAATATATTCCTTGCTTAAAAGATAGATTAAAAAAAACAAAGATTTTAGCACCTACTAAAATTATTAAAATTTGAAATTGGCAACAAAAAAATTACATCAAATTATAAGTATATTGTATAAATGAGAAGATGGTATTATTGAGTTAACCGATGTGCATGAAAGTTGCATAAACCTCTTTAATAAAATGGAAAAATTTACTAATAAAAAATAAAAGGGTTATATATTGGTCAAATATTTGGTTGGCAAAACGAATCATGCATCCGTTGGGGTTGAATATCATGGCATTCCTCTGTGGCAAGCCATACACATGCCTAGATATGGTAAATCATACACAAAAAAATACAAATAGTTTTTGATTGAGAGGCCTGCCAACCCTAAACTCTCTTTGGGTAGTTAGTTCTTAAAAAATGGCAGGCGATCCTGCCCACCAAAACACATACCAGTTATAATTAGTTTTCCTTGATTAAGGATTAAGGATGATGATCGAAGGCCCAACACTATCAATTGAAAAAGGACATAAACAAGTTTCACATATTTTCACGATGAGTCACTATATATATATTTGAAAAAACTAGTAAAACTTTATATTAGATGGAAATAAAAAATGCATATTTGGCTGTGCCAAGCCTGAAAACTATTAGTCAAGCTTGAGCATTATACAAAAGTAAAGCCGAGGAAATAATCATAATAGAGAATCAAGATTAAGAATATATTTGATATCCTCTTGGAGCTTGGTGGACCACTATGTAGGAGGCAAGCCATAGAAAAGAAGATTCTTTTTATCCAGGGCCTAGTTAGCCAAGCCATTTGCTACTTTATTCTTTCCACAAGGAATGTGATTGAACTTAACTTCTTGAAATTTCTCCTGCAATGTTCTTATCTTCCAAACCTCTTTAGCAATTCGCTAATTAGGAGAAGAACCAACATTATTTTCGGATAGTAGCTTCATAATGATTTGAGAGTCTGATTCAATTTGAATTTTCTGCCACCCAATTTTTAAAGCCTCTTGCATGCCTTTATAAATCACTTTCACCTCGGCAAAATTATTAGTAGTAATACCCAGATTCTCTACAAAAAGGAACTGCACGTCACCTTCCTTGTTTCTACCAATGCCTCCCATAGCATCTCTTCTTGGATTTCCTCTGGAAGCTCCATCTGTATTCAGTTTTTCATAACCCAAAGTAGGCTCTTTGGATTGACTTTCTCTAATGGTTTCCATATTAATATGAAAACGGGGTAGACTAGCATCCCTAGGATCAAGAGATAACTGATTACAAATATGTTCCCATTTTGTAGAAAGATTATGGGGCAAAGATATCTTATGTTTTAAACTTTCAACTATATTGATTTTAGTTTTCTCCCAGACATAAGATCCGTCTTTGCTGATTTGCTGGAAAATTCTACTATTTCTTTCATTCCAAATATTCCAGAGGAGAAGAGAGATATCACTTCATAGCGCCGGGAGAAGATTTTGTCCTTTAAGGAGAAGCCCCTGCCAATATTTGAAAACCCGCTAAAGGGAGCCAAAATCATTCTAGTGTAGTTTAAACAGTGCAGAAAGATGTTGCCAAATTGGAATAACACAGGGACAAAGGAAAAAAAGACGAGTAGAAGATTCTTCATCGTCTAAGCACAAAGCACATCTGAAAGGGCCTTAAAATCCTTTCTTCATAAGATGCCCCCCTATTAAAACTCTTTTTTGAATAAGAAACCAAACAAAAAAACTAATTTTAGGCCACATACCCAGCTGCCATATTGTTAGTTTGTCTCCCTAACGGACCAGCATAAGCAAAAAGCCATTCACCATGACTATTTCTAATTAATCCCCCCCCAGCTGGGCCCGGATTCCCTTTAGACACCCCATCAGAATTTAACTTAACAACATTGTTCTCTGGCCTAGTTCATCTGCTACACATTCTTGGTCTTTTGATTTCCACTGGGCTAAGGGCGAAACTCTCAAGAACTTCCTCCTCCCATTTTGGACAAGGTTTCTTGGCCTTACCTTTAAACAATTTGGTATTCTCTTTGATGGCAGCTAAGACTTTACTTCTTACTCTCATGAGAATAGCTTTTTGGTCACTAAAAATACTGTCATTCCTAACTTTCCATAAGCCCCAAAAGAGATGTGGGAGGGCAATTTTCCAGGCCCACACCAAGATGGGGAAACTGAAAGGGCTCTCCCATTGAATACAACAATTCTCAATAGTCTTAGGCATGATCCATTGAATTTTGAACAATTCCTGGATAGAACCAAATACTTTATGAGAAAAAGGACAGTGAGGGAGAAGATGATTGACATTTTCCTCCTCTTTCCTGCACAACGAGCACCTGTTTAGGAGCTGCATTCCACGTTTCCTGAGATTGTCCACAGTAAGAATTCTATTTTGGACCGCTAACCAGTAAAAGATATTAACCTTGGGAGTAAGGTCCTTCACCCAGAGCCTTCCCCAGTACTCTTTTTGAATAGAATCCTTGAAATTTAATCTATAGGCTGATTTAACCGAAAAAATCCCAGAATCTTCCTCTTTCCATTTAATGAAATCTTCCTTATTTTGGAAAATGGGGATATGGAAATTTCTTAATTTATTGTTGACATCCCGAAAAGGTTGAAGGTCCCCATTAAAATCCAGAGGGGGGACAATGACTTCCCAGCTGACGGTTTCCTCCTGAGTCCAAAAGTCCCTTATCCAAAATTTTCCCCTTTCTTCATAGTGTTGAGATACCCTTTTCCAAATTTCCCTGCTAACCAAAGGATAGTCCTCAATCCAACTATTATTTTAGAAACTGATTCTATTACCTTTACATATCTCCCAGTTCGTTCCCTTGGTGAAAATTTCCTTAGAAACCACAAGGGAATTCCAGAAAAAGGACCCTCTTGGCAAATCATTTTGATTGAAAAAGGATTTCATTCTGCCTATATTTCACAAATATTTCTTCTTGATGATGTCCACCCAAAGACCCTCTTCTCTAACAATCCTCCATCTAGCTTTAGCTATCAGAGCCTCATTCATAAGAGAGATATTTTTAAACCCAGGCCTCCACATAGCTTGGGTTTAGTGACTTTTTCCCAAGCCACAAGTGGGAATTTGAACTTTTCCTCAGCTCCCGCCCAAAGGAATCTTTTCTGAATTTTTTTCCAGGAACCCAATAATTTTGGAAGGGAGCTTAAAGAGGGACATTACACAAATAGGGATTCCTTGAAGAGAAATTTTAAGCAATTGAATCTTAACTTCCTGGGAGAGGAGGATACCCTTCCAAGAAACCAATTTTCTGTTCACTCTCTCTAGCAGAGTATTCCATATAGAGATGTCTGGCTTCTTTTGGATCAGGGGCATACCCAAATAAGAATAAGGAAATTGCTTAATTCGACACCCTAGGATGCGAGCTAATTTGACTTGGACCTGATGCTCCACATTAATGAAAAAAACAACACTTTTATGGAAGTTAACCAACTGACCCGAGACAAGTTCAAAGTCATTAAGAACCAACTTAAAATTAGAGGTTTCCTGGACAAAAGCTTTACCCAGCATAAATTATCATCAACAAACTGATTAAGACAAATAGAAGGGAGACCATTTGATATTTTAATACCTTGAATACTATTAGAAAACAGAGCATGTTGACAAAGACTGCTTAAAGATTCGGCCATAATAACATAAAGGAAGGGTAAGAGAGGATCTCCTTGTCTTAAACCCCGACTCGCTTGGAAAAAATCTTCCAGTTTCCCATTCACAAGAACAAAAAAACTAGCAGTGGAGATACATGTCATAATCATGTTCACCAAGATGATACTGAAGCCCACTTTAATCAGAATGGCCCAAAGGAAAGACCAAGAGATCATGTCATAGGCTTTATGCATATCCAGCTTAACAAACATAGCTGATCTTCCTGAATATTCAATAGAATGAATAGCTTCTTGGATCACAATAATACTATCTATAATTTGCCTTCTCGAAACAAAAGCCCCTTGATTCCCAGAGATAAAGTTGGCCAGGACATTTCTAATCCTACCAGCAATGATTTTGGTTATCAGTTTATAACTGGTATTACATAGACTTATTGGTCTAAAATCCTTGATTTCTTTGGCCCCCGCAACTTTAGGAACAAGTACCAAGAAGGTATTATTCATTTGTCTCAGGAGGTGCCCATTGTTGAAGAACTCTTGGACCATGTCAATGACCTCTTGTTTTAACACCTCCCAAAATTTTTTGAAAGAAGAAAGTTGGGAACCCATTAGGACCCAGAGATTTATCTAGTTCCATCAGGACCCATAGTAGTAATTCTAAGTTATTCCTAAGAATTCACCCAAATTACATATATTTAATAATTATTGAACTAAAAATATTTGCCTACTGTTCGATGCTAGTATAACATTTTCATTTCTTAAAATTTTCCCCGGATTGTTGTCCTCTTTGGTTCTCTTTGATAGTCCTCCCACTATCCTCACTTCTGCATTCAAGTGACCCATCCATGACAATTGTACTTCCTTTTTCAGACTCTCGTTCCCTTTCTATATTCGTACTCTTAAGACTGTTCATGTATGCATCACACCTTTTGATTTTGAAGACCATTGGAGTCACTATTCTCGTAGACCTTCAAAGAGTGACGGTGTAGGATGACTCTTCAAAATAGGAATTAGTCGATTCTTATACACCTCGAGATCATCATTCATAAATTTCCTTAGTGACATTGCTTGTTCTCCCTCTCCCTCTGTTGTCTTACTTTTCCCTCCTAGCGTTTGATAGTGCACTCTTTCTTGGCCTCTCATTCTCATTGAGTGAAACTCCTCTTTAACTCTAGATAGTGATGAGCAATGACAGTTGGAAGGTTAATAGACATCCTGTTTGACTCGACCATTCCAAATAAAATTGTTGACCATGTCCATCGACAGATTCTAAGTGTTGTAGAATCCCATCAAGTGAAGTCATCTGCAATTGCCTACCAAACATTCTTAGATCTCTTGCTAACTCTTGGGCCTCCCTCTTATTGGGTTCGGTCTAGTCAAATTATTCTCCCTTAATTTTTTCATTTGTTTTCAAATTTTCTTCGTTGACTCATGTAGACCACATCGATAGTGAGAGTCTTAATGTGTTTGACGGAAAAATATTTAACAGGAACAACATGTGGATTTGATGACTGCATCGACAGTATAAATGTAGGATGGAAACTCACACAAACTATCCAACGAGAACGTCACACAATCTAGTATAGTGCCACAACATAATGCAACGAACAATGAGAACAGAACATGGAATACAAAATAATCTTTGCTATCAACATCACATGTGATATACAATCCTACATATGATGGAAACTGATTAAAATTCACACATGTACCCTCATGCTGAATCCATCTATATAAAATCATTGGACAATGGGTGCATGGTTTCCCATCCCCATATGGGACAACCCATTCTCATGAAAATTAAGCACTTTTTTGCTCCTTAAAAAATGCTTGTACATTACGACACCTCTTTTATTATACTTTGCTATCACTTTATTTTCTAAGTACAATAAGAGCTCCTACACAGCTCACATAAATATCATCATCAAGGGAGTAGGTACGATGGTTGACTCTATTGACAATTCCCGTAGACTTAAAAATTAAAATTAACTTATAGCACACTTACATCTAGGATAGCAAACTCCTAAATCTGTTAATCTTGCTTCAACTCTTTATTACAGCCATTTACTATGATAATCATAAAATGCTTCTACAATCACATCACTATTGAACATTTAACAATTTGCTTAAATGGCTGTTTATTAAAAACTATTTTTTTTAAAAATATGAACATGAAGTATTGAGTATTTCATGTATAATTGTTTATTGGAAACTATAAAGTTCATCATAAGTCAATGTTAATGCAACATTTAGCTCATTTGAAATACATAATTTATAAATTTTGCAGAATAAATTCAAAACTTATCCTTCAAACTATTCAAGTTAACTCATTAGTCTTCTTATATTTGGCTTATTTGATGATAATAACTGCTGGAGTAACTTAACAATAATATGTTATGCTTTGGTTGAATATTGGCAGGTTTGTGAAGAAATACAAAAATGCTATCAGCTTGTTCATAAACTTGGAAGGGGAGTGGTGTATCTGGCTTCTTCAAGAACAAGACCAAATCATCCCCACTTTTTGCAGGCTACGGAGCTTGGAAGAGAGGTATAGCACATTAGGAGATAGCCTTCTTCTCATTGTTTCTACATTCTTCTGTTCAAATTTTGCTTGATGATTTTGCAACTTTCTGCTTCTCTTCTATCAAACTAACATTAACTTCAGGTCTTTATACTTTGATAGACTATTGGTTTGCTTGCTTGTGCTAAATGAATCATGAAAACCAAGGTTGTCTGGGTGTGCAAGTGCGGGGGTATGCTATGTGCGGAAACGTAGCACCAAGTGCATATGAAATTAAGGGAAACACACTTGGTGTGCTAGGGTGCGTTAGTGTTCCTTTGGTTTTCATTGGGTGTGGATTTAGGTGATTGCAATTCTAGTACGGGTGAATCTATGGTCGAGTGCGAGCACCTATACAACCTTGATGAAAACATTAAACATGAAAATCTTCATAAGGAAGTGAGCTGTTTGAGAGGGCTACTATTTGTCCTTAGCATAGTTCCTAGGTTTAGTCAAACAAGGTTTAGGTTCTTCAAACCTCTGAACTTTTGGTGGAGGTTGATCAAGTAAGGCCAATCATATGGATAGTTCAAATACCTCCCATTGATATTGATGCCAGCCAACAAAAAAATCAGAAAATGTGATTACGATTTCTTATTCGCATTGTACTCATTGGCAATCCTCCCCACATGTTCATTTTCGTTTCTTTTTTGCTGTATTTTAACTATTTTGCTGCATGCATTATTGTTATTAGTAATTACGTATATTTATCTGTCATGGTCTGAAACCTCTTTTTAACATCTTTGAACCTTTCTGATTATAGGATTGAGATTGACATTTGGTACCTGGAAGAGCATACATATACAAACAACTCTGTCAATATAGGTTTGATGTTAGTTGTGTGGATTTTTTATGTAGATAGCTGTCCTTCGAATTTGAAAAGCTCACCCTGAGAGCAACTACCTTTTATATTCGTAAAACACATTACTTGAGAGCACTGCTATAGAGCATGATTGTAAAAGATTGGGAATTAATAAGAAATCAAGTGATGAAATGCAATCTTAGGCAGGCCTAGGGGCATGGAACCCAACAACTGGCATGCCTGTTCAACTATCCAAGCAGGGGAAGAGTTATGAACACCACGAGCCTTCTGAAGGATGCACACTTCTGAGGTCAGTGTCACATACAGTCTTTTCCTCTCCTTGATCAGCAGTGGCCCACATATGGATCTGTCCCCACATCATAACACGTTAGGCACATAAGGATTTCCGTCAATGTATCCAAGCCCTCTTACTCACAGTTAAGAAAATTAAAAACCAACCTAGGTACTGGGCTTGTCCCTCTACCTCTAGTTGACATTCCACTATGCATGCACCTACATCATTATGCGTCCCACACACACCAGAATCCGTGAATTAACCATGCGTAAAACAATTTATAAAAAGTGCAACTATTATGTATAGTACCCTTACCATGGGTATAGTCCTCCATGCTTAAATATGGTACTGTTTGTAATGGGTTTCCCATATGTCTTACTTTATTCAAAGAGTTACTCAAATACTTGCTCTTGTCCACAGCTTTCTTGCATTCTGGTCATTTTTGGTGAAAACCCTCAAAGGTTTTGCTTTCACCCAATCTTTTCTATATGCATTTATGTTTTCCATCCTTATGATGGTTTCTAGCCAATTTAAACTCACCTATTCATAGATTGATGCATGGTTCTTAACTAATAAACTCAATGCTACAGTTTCCTCTCCCAACAACCATTCTCTTCTGCAGTTTTGCAAATGTGCTGCCTATTATTTTAATCAGTGATGTTACAGCCAGGAAATCTGATGGAAATTATTCCTGTGGTCAGACGTTTTTCTCCATTTCTATTGATTATTTTCTGCCAGTTCTGACAGTTCTAATCCTTCGTATTTTGTGGTTTTATAATTTCTCATCATTTTGTACCAAATCTTCTCATATAAAGCCCAACACATTTCTTGTGAAAAAGTAGATGAAATAAAAAAACAACTTATTAAATTGCAACTTGACAAAGTTATGACCATTCATAGTTTTGGAGGTTTTGTGACGTATTGTTAGCACATTTGAGATGTGGCATGATTTGGCATCAAATCTCAACTTGACAAAGTTATGAACATTCATAGTTTGAGAGGTTTTGTGACGTATTGTTAGCACATATGAGATGTGGCATGATTTGGCTCATCCACAATTTCTTGTGACACCTGTTATCATCTGAGCAGGTTTGTGAGACGTGACATCATCCAAACTCTTCTTCCACATGTGACACATGGTGACATCAAAGGGCTTGATGGATTAAACATTTGGCATCTTCTCAGATTTTCAAGATTTTAGATGGCTTTTCTCATTTTGTGCTTGCCACTCATGTGTTCTGTGTTCATCATTTACTCCTATGCTCCCTGATTTTCGCTTACTTCTATAAGATTATAAGGTTTATAGTTTATTATTAAGTCACTATTAGTTATGTATTAACTAATGAACAGTTGTAACCACTTCAACCATTTTGTAACTACTTACATGATAAAATGACGGACACACAATTTACAATGTGTGCATTCTGATCCTTCTTCATAATTATTTACTCCTATATGCTCCATGATTTTCCCTTCTATAAGAATATAAGGCTTATTGTTTATTATTAAGTCACTACTAGTTATGTGTTAACTAATGAATGGTTGTAACCACTTCAACCATTTTGTAACTATTTCTTTCATGATAAAATGGTGGACACACAATTTACAATGTGTGCATTCCAATCCTTCATTATTTCTCTGTCCATGTCTTCTAACATTGGTATCAAAGCCGGACAAGCAAGGAGGAAAACATAACGAAGATTGTAAATCACGAATTTATTTGAAGCACTTGCTTAGGGCATGCCGACTTTGAGTTCACGTGAAGGCTTCTTCAATGTCAAAAACGTCAAGGTTATATTGTAAATTGTGAACAGTTGAGGCTAGTAAAAAATGTTTTGAGGACACTAGAAAGAGAGAAAAGTACAAACGATGCCATTGTTGAACTTGAAAGCAAACAAACAGCTGTGCAAGATGAAGGGCACGAGAATACAGTTACAAATCTATGAATTGCGAATTTTAGAGGACACATTTTCACAGAGGGCACATTTTCAATAGCATTATTTCAGAGGACATAGACACATTTTCAATAGGATTATTTCAGAGGACATAGACACATT
This sequence comes from Taxus chinensis, assembly GCA_019776745.2. Classification (NCBI taxonomy): domain Eukaryota; kingdom Viridiplantae; phylum Streptophyta; class Pinopsida; order Cupressales; family Taxaceae; genus Taxus; species Taxus chinensis. The sequence continues at coordinate 491,773,045 of CM034146.1, forward strand.
TTCAGTTGCAATTTTATTTACATATTACACAGTAAATTTCCAGTCACAGCCAGTAAGGAAGATCTTTTGAAGGAGAAATACAGTGGTGAATGTGGGAGTGATAAAAACACAGCCTAATTATTTATCTGCATTCATTTTTTTTGGCTGCAAATTTTACAAGAGTATTTCTTTTTTTTTAAATAAAGTGATTTGTAGAATGGAAATACCGTTGGGCAAATATTCTGGCCTCAACTTTCACACATGGAAAGTTAAAATACAAATGCAATTGATAAATAAAAAATTGTGGGACATAGTAAGTGGGAAAGAGAAATCACCTACAAATGCAACTAAATTACTAGACTAGTAGAGCAACGATGATAAAGTTAGAGCCATTATTGGTCTTGCTCTCTCTAATTCTGAGTTACATCATGTAGACTGTAATGTCCTCTTTTCCAAGCTAGTCACTATGAAGACCTTGGGCCCATTCCACTTTCCGTGGGATTCAAGGAAGGAAAGCAAGGTAGGTGAACATTGCCATAATGGTAAGTGATTATTATTTCCTTATTTATTTCAATACAATGGCTTGGAGTGATTCGACTAGGTGATGGGTGAATGACAAAGCAAAAAAGGAATTTATATCTTCTCCACATGAGGTCGTTCTTCTTGGGGGACCAAGTGAATATTAAAAGTACACTTCCCCTTCATTAAGAGGTCGGCCATGGGAATTGAGTCTTCTAAATCATCCTTGGCGCCAAAGAAGGGTACTTAAGGAGGTTCGAATGGAGGAGGAGGGGGATCATTATCATTCATCATTTTGACATTTACTTGGATTTGGAGCTATTGTAGCTTCTCTTCTTGCAATTGAAGGACGAAAACCCTTCCTTGGTCACCTATTGAGGACGAAACCCTTCAATAGGATCACACTTGGGGACGGAAACCCTCTTGTGTGCATTGGTGGCTTCATTTGGGAGTCACAAGTAGACTTCATTGGCATATTTTTGGAACAACAAGGTGTTTATCCATGCATATGGCACTTCTACTCTAGCTAGGGAACTGTCAAGGGTGTTGGCACCCTTCCTCCACTTGATCTACCCACTTGGGAAGTTCGGGATCACTTTTGGAGGGGTTTCCGTGGTTGGAAAATTGTGATTTCATTCTTATTTGATAGCTGGCCTCTCCAAGATCATTTTGAGCATTTGTATGTGTTGAAACTCCAAGTATTGATGGAGTTATGAATTTTCGAAGTTTTAGATGTGTTTGCTCTTGAATTAAAATTATTATAAATATAATTGCTCTAGATTTCATCTTGCTGGACTTATGAAGTGTTTGGGATATTTCTATATTGATTTTCAGTCTATATTGCATGAGAATATTGTCTTGAAAAGCCTATACAGTGTGCTGCCCTAGGAAATAGAAAATCAGGTTCATCACTAGGGCTAAGTGGTGATATTGTTGGTTCGCCATATGAATTCCTTTGCCATCATAAATATTTAGATTTCTCTTTGTTGTTAATGCCATTTTTAGTTTGTTCCTCTTAACATTAAAGTGATTGACCGGTGGCTGTAATAAAAGTCAGAAGTTGTCATTTGGGTTTGAGCCAAAACCCTTATTTTCATTTTCAGCCCTAGAAAGGAACATTACAGTGGATCAGAGCTTCGATCTTCCCAGTTTGAGGATATTCATGTGCAGAAGTCGAATAGACAAATAGAATACAGACATTTTGATGATGTTAGGGTTGACCTATGTTCTTACTCTAAGGAAAGAAGTCAATTCGGAGGTGGAATAGGACGACATTCAGTGGGTCACATGCCATTGTAAAACTATCTATGGAGAATATAGGGCTCTTCCGAATTGAGAGTCCGTGATGCTATTTCACTTAGGGTCAAGCTTCATAAGGAGTAAGTAAGGGTAGGTCAAGGTTCAAGCGTAGATCTCAAGCACCACAGGAGAATCTTCAACATGCCATTATGGGGAAGGAGACACTCCACATTTGATGGTTCCAACAAGGGGACAATTGGATACTATGGATGAAGATGTATAGGGTTAAACTTCTGGATGAGATTCAAGAATGCACCAAAGACACTCAAACCCAAAGGGGTTTCATAGGGTTGAAGAATGGAAGAGTGGGAAAAAGAACCCCAAATCAGATCTGCAAGAGGGTTTTGAGGTGGAGTCCCAAGAAGACCATGTCGAAGGACATGGAGAGGTGTTGCTAGATGAAGAACCAAAAAGGGTTTTTGATGCAACCGAATTTCCAAAGAAAGAGGTAGAAATACCTATCATTTTCCCTAAGGATGAAGCCTTGGCTGATTTTCAGAACAACAATATGAAGGGCCAAGGGTTTGATGAAATCTTGAAGCATGAGCCTAGGGAAGAGAAGGAAATCATGAAGCACGAGTTGAAAGGTAAAAATCCTTTGATATTTAATGATGATTCATTGATTTCTAATGATGGCATGTCTCAGAAAAATAGAGAAGAAAAATCAGATTTGCATGAAGTATACGAGGATGACATTATGGAAGGGTATGTCCATGAAGGAAGGGCGCTTTCGGTTCTTCATGATTACTTTCAATTCGCTGGAATTTCCCAAACAACAGTCAATGATGGGAAAATTGAGGGAGTTCATAACCTTGAAGAGAGTTCCGAAGATGTTCCAAACAAGTATCAACAAAATATAGGTGAGCTCTTTATTGGCAGCCCAAGGTATGATAGAAATGATCACATTTTGTCTCTTCCTGTGTCGCTGCCATACTTGTGTCATCATGGGCAGCTTGTTGAAAAGAATGATCATATGTCATGTTTGATGCCTCATGATATAATTGGTGATAATGTGAAGAACTCGTTGAGTAACACAGGGCACATAGATCTTTGCGTATAAGTTCAAGATTATGCGAACAAAAATTTTTGTGTTCCGGTTGATTCTTTGAGTTATAAGAAAGAGGAAGTCCTTGTTGAATTCAATATTGCTACTCCATGCATATGGCTAGAAAGAAATTTTATGAAGGATCATTTTGAACATTTTATGTATCGTAATAAAGTTGTGAAGGGTTTACTCCTAGAGTGTTCCTTGAAGCCAAGTTCTACACTCCAAGGCAAGGTTATCAAGATAATCAGAGTTTCCGCAACAAGAAGCTTGGGGTGGGAAAATGGTAAGATGTTCTTTCTAAATTCATATTTTGCATGGATAGTACTCTCTGTCATGTCCCTTTTTGGCGACAAGCGGAAATGGAAGACCTTATCCCATTCCTTCCTCGTGGGACTAAGGGTTTAGAGCTAATGGAAAGTTGTTTGAAGATATCTGGATTAGTTTTAGGAAATATTGCACTTTTTATGTTGTATTCCTATTGGATGCCTAGCGCTCCAATAGATGAAATAAATTACTTAGTTTTTTTTGTGAGCATATATGCTCGAATTAGAAATAAAATTTATTATCATAAGGTCGGCCATAAGTTATGATGTGACACCCCTTATGTTATAAAAGGAGGATGCTTGGCCATTATGTCATGTGTGGAATCTTATTATTTTTTCTTGGTAAAGGTTGTACCTTTCCTTTCTCTCTCATCAAGGATGAAAACCCTTGTTTGACACCACTTCAATGACGAAAAACCCTTGATAGTGGAACTTGTCTTGGGGACGAAAACCCTCAAGCAAGGATATTTGGAATTATTGAATATCTTAAGGTATTTGGAGCTGATATATTTCTATCTAGCCCTAGGCAACTTGCATCATGAGAATTTTGGAGGGGTTTTGATAGATGTATGGTATGATTCTTGCATGGATGGACTTGTACTAATTTCTTAAGGAGAAAACAATCCTTCTTTGCATGTTTGAGCCAATAATTTAGCCTTCCCAAGTGGGGCGAATTGCATAGGAGTGGGGTTTGCAGTGATTTGTGTCGTGCCTCACTCAACGCGAGTTCCAAAACACGTTAAAAGACAACCAAATATCTCGATCGAAGATGGAAAAAATAATAAAAGTGGTAATAATAATTTTTTTTAAAGTTAATAATGCTACAATGGTTATCGCTATCCGTAGACACAAGCAATGCGACTGAGTCGCAACAAAGGGCGAGACAACACCAAACTGCGTTCGCGAATGACAAGGGCGATAATGAAGCAAATTTAAACCAAGGGAACATAACAATTTAGCAAGTAGATAAACAAGATGCAAATTTCATCACGATGATGGAGGAAAAGATAAAGTTCACAATATCAAATCCAAGCAACCAACACGACAAACCACAACAAGAGAAAGGGGGGTGTCATACTCGATAAGAAGAAGAGGTTTGCCCTTTAGGTCTTTTGTGCTAAGCGGCGTGTGTTCCCTGAGTCCCACGTTTTCCTCATGATTTATTTCCTATCACCTGTGCAACTCAATGCAAACCTCATGTTTGCCCAATATGATAACAAAAATACAATATGATCATATGCATCAAAATCAACATCCATACAAGCCATGCTATGCTAGTAGTATATCAACATCGCGAAACATCCACTGAATGAAATGATATAATCATCTTCATACATCAAATATGGATCCAATATCAATACAAAGCATGTCCATAATAACTCATGATATCATCGTCAAAACATAATATCTGACAATGAACAGTGACATCGTTTGCCCCATAACCAACCTTTAAACAAGAGTTAGCATCTTAATGCTAGCAATACGATATCATGAAGAATGTCATATCAAACAGTGTACTAAAGCAGTAATATCCCTGTCAAGCAACAATGTCATGTGATAATGTCTCATCAAAATAACAAAATAAACAATGTCCCCGTCATCATGATAGTATAGATACAATGAGTCACATGCGACCAAAATGAGAGCACTGAAAAAGACGGGCACTACAATTTGAAGGGTTTCTTCATGTTTGGTTTGCATCATTCAATCCCCAATAATTTATAAGGGTGAAATCTGTTTTTACATTGAAATTAGGAGGGTTTTGGCATGCATAATCAGATCTGGAAATATTTATTTATTTTTGCAGCAACTAGGGTTTGAAGGAAATTCATTCCAGCATTCCTAGGCTTCCAAAAATTATTATTCCTTCACCAATTGATTGTTGAGTTTGAATAATAATTCCTGAATATATTGGAGTGATCTTGCATGGTTTTTAGAGCATTTCCAAGAGGGGTGAATTGCTTGAAAGGCAGGTTTGGCATGTTTTGGTGAATGTTTGGGCAAGGTGATTTGATATTTGCATTAGTCATATTTTTAAACTCCGAGATCCCAAGTTTTGTGATTTTTGGAGCTTCCTAGGCAAAGTTATGAAATTTTGAAGTGATACATAAATGCTGCATATGGAGGGTTTATAGAAAAGTCATATTCTCATTTCTAGGGCACTAAAAATTAGCTTTCCTTCATATTTTGATTGTTTGTGATTAATCAGGTTTTTTGAGATTGATTGGGCACATTTTCAGCGAGTTTAGGGCATCCAAAAGTGAGTGGGATTTCTCAAAAACAGGTTGCTGCCCTAGGAAGAGAAATTATGTAGACTCCAGCGTGCTTTTTCAGTCATTTCCAGTCTTCTACAAGTTGGTACCAGCCATCTGAAAAATTAATTTCAGCCTTCTTTCAGCCCTAGCTAATTCCGAAGGTCCGCCCAAAAAGGGACATTACACTCCTTGGACAGCTGTAGGTTGACATATATGATGAAGCTCTTTGGTTTTAACATGATGTGTGAAAGGGATCTCAAGTATTGCAGCTGTTGGACCTTTCCTATGTTACTAATATCCAAGATTTTTGAGTTGGAAATTCTATGCTACAGCCATGATGGGCTGTTGTTCCCAAGTTTATGTGTGGGGCGGTGCATATCTTCCATGGAAAACAAGAGATGGGCAGGTTTGGAGACATTCTTTCCACTTAATATGATGTGTAAGAGGGTTCAATCATTGGGATCAAACAAATCCAACATCCCAACATCTTTGGCGTTGTTGGGAAAGAAATTTAGAGTTGTACATGGCTATTACAACCCCTTATCCACACCCCTATGGTCTGATCCAAACCAATTTGTGAAGAAAATTCAGTGGGGCAGCTTGGAGGCAACAATTGGAATTCCAAATCAACAAGGTAACAACCATCAAAAAGAGGTGAGCATAAGTATTGGTATGTACTGTTTACATCTTATGTTGGAACTCAAGGATAAAAGGAAGAAGGCAATACTTCAAGGTAGAGTGGATGGAGTTCCAAGCATGGCTACCACGAAGAAGGAAGAGGCATATTTTCAGAGCATTCAAGGCATATAGACAAGCAAGGGTCTACTCTTAGGTAAGGTACTTCATTGTGATAATTTTTGGTTAGTTCTGTGCATGCATTGTATTATGTCATGTCCCTTTTTGGAGGCTGATTTCTGAAGACTTTAACCCATTCTCTCCCCGTGGGTCTAAGGAGAAAAGCAAGGGGAAGATTAAAATGGATCACCATCTATATTCATTGTTGAGCATGGGTACATTTTATAAGATTAATAGTACTCGTAACTAAGAACCCCTAGATTATAGGGTCTTAACAATATGCCACTCATATCATGGGTTGTTTTATAGAATAACAACCTCACAGGTACAAATAGATCAAAATACTTAAACCATACAATATAAGATGTGAACACTAACTATTTAATTCCTAACATTCCCCCCCATAGTGCGAACATGGGGAAAAACTACCTTGTACTACAACGTGCCGCCTTGACGCTTGCTCATGATCTGGATGGTTTTGTTTTTAGGATAGCCAACAACCTCCGGGATGGTTTTTTTCAAGTGTTAAACCAACAACTACAAAAGATAGTTTTGTTTTCAGGGTAACCAACAAACCTTTAGAATGGTTTTCAAAATGGATAATTGTACGTACCCAAAATTGTAGGGTACTATACTGCCGGAACGATGTTACACATGCCCCAATGATGAGACAGGTCGCCTCACAAGGTGTTCAGGATCCAGAGAAGCTCACGAAGTATATGTCAGCATCCCAAATGCTTTATCCTTGTTCCTTGTGCTTTGTTTTATTCCTCTGCCTTCCTTTTCTAAGCGTTTTGACCTTTAGTGACGAAACCGCCGCCCTGGCAGGGCGGTGGTCCTGTAACCGCCGCCCTGCTCAGGGCGGCGGTCCTTCACGCGTTTTCCAGCACGTTCTTTTGATCACGACTTGCGTAATTTTCAACTTTTACCAGCTTTTCTCAACCGCCTTAGCTTGTATTAATGTTTTATGTCCCCTGGAATAGTGTTTCTTCATTGTTTAATGGTAAAAGAGTTCCATTCCAAGTTACCCTTTGGTGAATGGGAATTCTATAAATAGCTGGTTTGTTTTCAAACAAATGGCCCCTTAACTTTCTCAATTCTCCATTGTTTCAGTCTTTGAATTTCTTGCTTAGAATTCTCATTCAGTTTGCATGTTTTACCTCCATGCTAGTTGGTCCTTTGCTATTGGAGGTCATTTGATCTTATTTTTTTAAGTCTTGCTTCATTTTTGTGCCATGCAAGTTAGTTTAGCAGCAGAATAGTGTTCATTTCTAGATTAGACTCCATTAAAGTTGCAAGTTTTGTTTTGTCAGACAAGGATAGATTCTAGAAACTCTCAGTACACTTGTGTTGTATTCCCGCAATAAATCCCGCTAGGAATTACATATGTCAAGCTCTGTTCACTTGCACTATTCCTCTCCTACTCGCATTGTATTTTGTCTATATCCAAAGTTTCCATTGTTCGAATACCATCTTCTGTTGATACTATCATATACACACTCTTATGGATTCACGAGAACACGAAGGAACGAGGAGATCACACTAAGGGGATGAAAGTCACACACAACTGGATTTACCACTATTCTGTAAAAGCCAGGTTTGAGTTATCAAGGTTCTAGTTACAACGTATCAAATAGAGTAGTGAAATTATTTTATTTCAGTTAAAATTTCACTTCTCGATATCACCCGGGGAAGCTGTGGGGATTGATAGTTTCTGAGAAACTGTGATTCATTCCTCACTTTTGAGGTAGGATCGAGAATCCTTTCAATTTAAGTATAATCAAGTATGCTTAGATATTTAGGATAAAACTCACAACTGCACAGGCAAATAGCCACACCAGGCTACCTTTTTCTATTTTAAATTATGTTGCATTAGATTAGTTGTCATTTTTCTAAATATACTAGAATAGCTGCTCTTTCAATTTCATTCAAAATACGTCATTGAAAATACAAAAATAGAAGAATGCTATGCATATGTTGTAAATACTTATTTCGCATAATCAGTTTATTTAATTTTAGTTAGGCTTAAAGTTGAATCTTTGATTTTGTAAGACAATCACAGGACCTAGAGAGCCTAGAGAATACGTATATTTGAACCAATAGTGCCTCAACCAAATACTGTTGCAGCAACATTAGCTGATATAGATCAAGACCTTAGGATACAGATCTTTCGAGCAATGACAAACCTACAAGCAATCAAGTGAACAATTGAGAGGGATTAAATATCGAAGATGACAAGGCATACACCTGTTCTGGTCAAATCATCCGAACTATAGAATGCCTTGATAAAATACCCAAATGACTATACAAGGATTTGAAACAGAGGACAAACATTTGGTTGTGATCCTGCTAGTTCCATAACCTGATGCAGGAGATCTCCTCATTGACATAGATACTAGCTTATGCATATCCAAGTTGCCAGAACACCTGTAAGGTATTCCGATAAAATCATACAACTTCTAGTTCTAAACATAGAGGCTGAAAAGGCATATGATTACTGGATACTCGGGATCGGAAGAATGGATTGACTCTTCACATGATCATAACAAGTACACAACAACCACGAACTCACGGTTTTGATCCCCATAGGTCCCACAACCCAACGGGCCTGCAAATCAACCCAAGTATTGACACCGGCTTACGAATGCATTAGTATTTAGATCCTCACCACTCTCGCCAGATATTATAATACAGTTCTCGATTATTAAAAATAGAAGCCAATCAACCTAAATATTTTCTAGGACTAGACCAGAAAACCACCCATAAGTTCACCTACAAGATCCACTACATATTTAGCCTATCACCATTTTTCATGACCTTGTCTGGAGATATATACGAAGCTCCCACAGGTCATCTTCCACATATATCCAACAAGCCATAGAAAGAGGATCCCAGACAGAGCTCGACATTGATTGGAGCCACCAACCAGCCATTATATGCTGAACAAACCATCACACCAATTCAGGTTAGGAGGTCCTTCTTCACCTTAGATTCACATATTCCATTATTGTGTATTGAGGATATAAGATTACCCGATTATCTTTTCTGTATCCATTCGTGTATTCAACATCCCCACCAGCTGTCTCGGTACAGGACCTTGGGGGGTCAGGTACGAGGAAGAGGTCACTTGTAGATTCTCCATGCTTGAATGTCACTTTTCCATCATACAATGACCCTAAAATCAATCATCTGAGATAGATCCATGATCTTGCAATATTCTCTTCATCTAACTTCTCTTTCATATTCACAGTTCCATCCAGGGGATCCTCATAATGAGGAATTGTGCTCTACACATTACAGTGGGCATGGAATATTGTACGATGGATATCATGTTTCCCCCCATAATGTGAAATCTCCACTTATGTCCTCAAACTTATCTATCATGAACATCAAGTTCATCTGAAACTTCTAAGCATTTTTTCCTTCTAGATATGCAAGGACTCTGAAAAATAATGTCACCGATGATCTATGTGCGAGCCCCATTTGATTGGGGACTGTTAAGATGTTCTGGTGACCGACCTCCAACCTCATGTACTGACATCAATCCTCCGGTTACTGAATAATTCCATTAATGAAAATCTTCAAATTTTTCATTGACACATCTAGGTCAACACATAGGGTCTTCTTCATCAATCTGATTCCTCATCTATGCCCTGATATATGAGTCATCCAGTTTTGAATTGAATGAAATAACATCCATACCAAGCTAATTAATCTCTTAGTATCAGGGAAATGGACCTTTCCATGCTCCCAATCACGGTGATAGTAAGAAACATTTTAGGTGAAAAGAAGTGATTGGAGAACATTCTATGTAGTGCATTTAAAGTACAACGCCGTTTCTTCAACTATCAACTGATAGTAAAACTTTTCTCATAGGCCTTGGAAGAGCTGATTAAGCTCCCCATCCATCTAGTAATTTAGTGAAAATTTCTAGTGAAAATAACATATGCTATAAACAAGGTAAGAGGTCATGAACTATTCAATCTAATATGGATCTAATTACGATCTTCATCATTCTACTGGTGCTTAAAACACCTTATGCTAACTGTCCAATTAGAGCACCTTCTTGAAATTATTAATTTCCCATAGACATGGTACTACCCCGTCATTCATGTTAAATCTATCCAATTAGATTTATTCTAGAAATGTTTAGCATTAACTGCTTTTACATCCAATGGAGAAGGGATAAAAGTTTTCCCACAGGGGTTGTTACATGAGATTTATGCTTGAGATCAACATAATGCAACTCATTGTTTCTTTACAATTTGAGCTAGACACAATAATAGCTTTGGCTAGATTAAGATCAGATACTATAAAATTATGCTAAACTTACCCTGAACTGAAGGAAACGTTATCTTAGACTCAATACACAACTTCTCCACATATGATATAATCATTAACATACATTTGGATATTTACTTTCATCTACTGTGTAAATTTTCACACTCACATAATTAGAATACTAGTGTTATTTCCTCCAATATGATAACATGTATATTGGAGATTAATAATATGAAATATTAATGCACCTAGACATTTGTGTTAATACTTTTGCACACTCTGACAAAATTGACCATACATAGACCATATTACGAATTGCATGATACAACTAAATCGAATTCTTCCATTTAAAACAAATACCATACAAAGATTACATTTATTAAAAAATAATACGACTTTTCACACTTATAAAGTAACATACAAGAAAATCATGTATAACTCGGTGATACATTCAATTTGTTTTTATCAAGCAAATAGTAACATCATGCCACTCTAGACAACAATGTATTGGCATGGACATCACCCCTCCCATATAACCTACTAGACAAAACTCTATCAGTTGAATCGACCACGAAGATAGTTATCAAAATATGTCACTTTCCCATACTTATTTAAATAAAAATAAACTCATATTACAGTTTTAGAGATTGAGACGAGAAAGGTTAGAAAGAGAGTTACATCGTATTCTGTTTTTAAGACACTTGGAGAGCCAAACCATTACCATAATCAAAGAAGGGAAAATAGAGCACAAATAATTTTGATTCATTAAACTCAAGTTTCAAATCCGTTCAAAGTAATACCAAGTTCTACGACCTCTAGCATGTTTTGTTTTTCTGTTGTCAATAAGGGAACTAGACAAATGACCTAGATTACCTATTTTCAAATTTCCATTTGTAATGTTGTTTAAAAACCAGAATCTGCAGAACTGACAGTTGATAACCAATCATCTCCTCATGAAATCGTGAATCGATGGTCTGCAAGAGTAAATCAACAGGCCTGCCGCCTATGGCAGTTAAATGCTTCGAAATTTGAATCTGCCTCTCGCATGGACAGAGATCCCTGTAACGGCTATATGGATGGATGTCCCATTGCCATACCCACAAACCAAAACATGCAGTTGAACACCCGAAAAATTGCGCAGAGAAGACGCAAGCAAAGGATGCAGAACTCACAAATTTGAGGATGATAGTGGAACAGTCAAATCATCTATGCAAGGAATTTAGTTTGCTCCAATGCCACATAAAATGGATCACCATCTATATTCATTGTTGAGCATGGTTACATTTTTGTAAGAGTAATAGTACTCGTAACTAAGAATCCCTAGATTATAGGATCTTAACAATCTGCCACTCATATCATGGGTTGTTTAATAGAATAACAACCTCACAGGTACAAATAGATCAAAATACTTAAAACCATAAAATATAATATGTGAACACTAACCATATATTTCCTAACAAAGATCTAAATTATGTTTTTATTGTTGTTTGAATAGTTGTTTTCATTTATTATCATTTATCCTATTGGAAGCCTTGTGCTCCAATAGAGAAACTTAAGTAGTTTAGTAATAAAGGTATTATGAGCATGTAGGCTCCAAATACCCTTTGAATATTTAAAAAGCACTTAAGGGGCCGACCATCATTTCCCATGTTAATAAACATTCCTCATGGCTATTTAAGGAGGTCACTTGGGCATTATGTTATTATGTTTTTGGAGATTATTCTTATCTTGGTGAAAGTTGGCTAGTGTAGCCCTTTTACTCTCTCTCAAGGACAGAACTCCTTCGGTTGAAGATCTCATCCAAGGATGAAAATCCTTGGGTTGAGGATCTCATCCAAGGACGAAAACCCTTGGTTGGAAAATTTGTGAAGGATGAAAACCCTTCATGAGGTTTTTGGTGTGCAAGCTGATTTTAAATATTACATACAAAGAGAAATCAAAATCAGGTAGAAAAATGAGTGAATTCATGTTTGTAAGTTGACGAACTGGGGTGTGAGAGGTGTTTTAGGCATCTCCGCGTAGCAGAACCATACTCCTTTGGTCTGATCCAAACTAATTTGTGAAGGCCAAAATTCCGAGTGGGGTGAGCTTAGGAGGTGAACTACTTTGGAACCCAATTTTCTTAAGCAAGATGAACAACAATCAAGTTAGAGGTGAGCATAAATATTGGTATGCATTGTTCCCACATCCAATTATGATTTGAAACGGTTGCAAGGGTAAAAGGAAGAAGGTTTTCTACTTAATTTTGGCATAGAGTTAAGATGGATTTTTCCAAGGTTCAATGGCTACCATGAAGAAGCTGTTTTTACCTAGAGAGATATTTTCAAAGCACTAGGAAGGCATTGGAAGGCAGTTTTGCAAGAGTTCTACTAACAATAGTGCTTTAAGGTACTCCATGGTGATGATCTTTTGGTTAGTTTCCTGGAGTCCCCCTAATATAGGGACATTACTATTACTTCCTCGTGGGGGACATTTGAAGAATTATGTGCAAAATGAAGCTTTCTTATTGAAAGCCATCTTCTACACCAAGTTGGGGTAAGTGTGGGCTGTAAGAATCTTGAATTAAGGGCCAATGTATCTGCTGCTTTCAATTATAGATCTATCGTTCTCAAAATTCTCAGTTCTTGTAAGACAATTTTTCAGCTTCTACACTACTTCATAAAAATGCCCCTTCTAGTAAGATTTCAATTTGACTAGTTGTTATGCCATTGTCATATGTGTCTGAGCATGCAAAAATCAGAGTTTGGACTGCCATTAGCAGTCATGAGCAGCAACAAGCATGCACTTTTAGGAAGGATTTCATCATTGGATAACATGGAAAGAAAGTTACAACTGGAAGAAACAAAGAAATCAGACCTGATAGCCTTGATTTGGATGAGGTCTCAAGTATTATATGGTTGTGGTAATTTGTTTCCAGCCAATCCACAATTTTATTTGCTTCTTTTGATAAGAGGGATAGCTGGTCAAGCTTATTATTCATTCATTCCTTGCTCCATGATGGTAACTATAGCAGTGTGGAGGGAATTTTGGTACAGCCGAGTATGCAAAAGAAGGAGATGTCACTGCTGTTTTTGAAGTGGAAGATGAAGAAGACTTCAATGAAGAGAGGGGTAACAGAGGTAGAGTTTGTTTGGGTTGAAGCTTCTTCATTTAAATAGGTTCGGGAATTATGGGAGCACTACAACATTGCTTGAGATAATGATAAGCAAATTTGCTTGAGGGCGAGTAAATTTGGGAAGGGAGGACTGTAACGTCCTTTTTTCCAAGCTAGTCACTATGAAAACCTTGGGCCCATTCCACCTTCCGTGGGCTTCAAGGAAGGGAAGCAAGGGAGGTGAACATTGCCATAATTGTAAGTGATTGTATTTTCCTTATTTATTTGATTACTAATTATGACTTGGAGTGATTTGACTAGGTGATGGTTGAATCACAAAGCAAAAAAGGAATTTCTATTTTCTCCACATGAGGTTGGTTTTCTTGGAGGACTAAGTGAAGATTTAAAAGTACACTTCCCCTTCATTAAAAGGTGAGGAACCATGAAGGAATTTGTTCTTCTAATTCATCCTTGGCGCCAAAGAGGGGTACTAAAGGAGGTTTGAATGGCCTGGAGGAGCACATCATTATGCTATTCATGGATTTTGACATTTACTTGGATTTGGAGCTAGTGTAGCTTCTCTCCATTGAAGGATGGTCACCCTTTCCTTGGCCACCTATTGAGGATGAAAAACCTTTAAATAGGATCACACTAGGGGACGAAAACCCTCTTGTGTGCAAAGGTGGATGTCATTCACGGAGGTCACAATTGGAACTTCATTGGCAGATTTTTGGAACAAAAAGGTGTTAATCCGTGCATAAGGCATTTCCACTCCTAGCTAGGGCACTTCCAACGGTGTTGGCACCCTTCCTTCAGTTTGATCTACCCATCTAGGAAGTCCAGGATCACATATGGAGGTATTTTGATGGCTGGATATTCTTGTGATTTCAGTATTTATATGATAGGTTGGAATCTCCGAGATCATTTTGAGCATTATGTTTGTGTTGAGAAGTCCAATCTATTTTTTTCGGAGCCCTATGAATTTTCGAAGTTGTCAGTCGTGTTTGCACTGTCGAATTAAAATTATAAAATATATATTTGCTCCAGATTTCATCATGCTTGACTTATGAAGCATATGGGATATTTCTATATTGATTGTCAGTCTATGAGATCGCATGAGAATATTGTCTGTGGTTGCCCATAGAGTTCGCTGCCCTTGGAAATGGCATTTTAGCTCTCATTGCTGGGGCCAAGTGGTTATAATGTTGATGTTAATCTCATATGCAGTTCCTTTGTTGCCCTAGAGGGCTGATTCAGATACTGTGTGTTGATTGTTTGAATGAACATTCTCAGTTTGTTCCTCTAAGATTGAAGTGATTTACTGGTGTTTGAAGGTGCAATTTTAGAATTTGATTTATTTGGGTTTAAGGCCAAGCCCTTACTTTCTTGTTTCAGCCCTAGAAACGGACATTACATAGACCTTGAAAAATCATCCAAGGAAATTTGCTGATACTAGAATAATACAATCGATTAGTGCAATAGTGGTCAATGCTATTCTAATCTATGCAGCGTCAATCTAATTAGAGTTAAGATGGTTGACGAAGTCACTATGTCTAGCCACATAAACAATCTTAGATGTCTCCTTTGATAGATGACGAGGATGCCTAAAGTCATTTTATTAAATAGTTTGCCTTCAAAATTTAGCAATGTCATTTTTACTCTTAGACAATTGCCTTCTCAAACTTTGGAAGATGTAATTTCAGCTCTCTTAGTTGAATAGAACCTAAGTAGGTTACAATTTCAGGTGGACTCCAAATACTTGATCCTCACCTTGCTGGTGTAGCTTCTATTCTTGATTGTCCTAGACCCAATGCTCCAAAAGATGAAACCCCTAAAGACAAAGCTAGACTAACTTCTAAACCTTCAAGACCTTATTACAAAAAGCATCCTGGTGAGCACAAGTAGACTCAATGACCAATGAATGAATAATGCATAAATGGTATCAAATGATGTTCTATAAATAGGGAACATGACTATCTATTAAAGTTTCCTATAGATGACGACATAGCAGACCATGGTTGATGTAGTCGGCTTTAGGTAATAAATTATTTCACGTTGGGACTTCTAGCAAAGAAGGCTCCAGAGATCCGAGGAAGACTTTGAAGTTAGCGATCCGCGAAAGTGCATTTGATGAAGGTATGAGTGTGATATAAGTGGATCTATGTACCCGCGTCATCATAAGTGGATAGTAAGGGCTGATGTCGTAGGCAGGTTCGTAAAATGATGACTGGAGAGGTGTAGTAGTTTTGCGGAGTATATAAGTTAAGCTATTGCACTACACATTCAAATCTCCCTGCTACAACGAAAAGGGACCACTAGGAGTTATACATCGAGGAAACCAGCAAGTTCTCGCGTGATACCCCATAGGATATTCCACTCAACAAGGAGGTTAATGCTGCCAATGGTGCTTGCAAAGACTAAAAGTTAGTGCAGAGTTGAAAAATAAGATTTATACACAAGGAATTTTGTATCAAAGCGGAATGATCAAGTATAGACTATACCGTGGGGTTTCGCACAACATCCCCTTTCTAGATAATGAAAAAACCGTGATAGGTCTAAAGGATGCGAGGCTATAGAAGTGGACATACCATGGCATTTTGAGATCTCAAACAGTTGGGTGTTGATTAGTGTTCTCATTCATTTTTGAAATTTGCCGCAATGGGTGTTCCAATGGTACATAGTGAATATCTACAGTCCTAAAGTATTGCAATTTCTTACGGGTGGTCATAATTCTTATCGTGGAGTTTGAGTGTTGCTCGCGGATCTTGGCAGAAATGTAACAAAGCCGCGAAACAAAGCAAAACAGGCAAAAGCCGCGAATGAAAGGGGTGTTTCTACAAGCCTTAGAAGCACACAGGAAGAATTTGATACTGCAACAAAGGTAAAGGAGTTGCTTGACACATTTGGGACAACAATGAGATTGACTTTTTGTATTGCTGTCATCACCATCACCAACCACTAGGTTACTCCATTTGCTTTCATATAAATAAGTTTACAAGAGCTTTCAATCACGGGAAGGAGTTCTTTTCAGTTGGTGATCGCTAATATGATATTTGCAGTCCTTGCATGGTTGTTCTCAGCCCCTACATTGCCCAAGTTGTTGATTTTTGCAAGGAAATTTCATTTTTGTGCATGTTGTACCCTTTTCATGTTGTTGGTCTTGACAATAACAGGTATAGGACTGCTGTTATCAGCTAAGGAAAGCCGTAAGCTTGCACAAAATGAGGGAAAATATCTGATGAAAGAAGTTGGAAGAATGGTTTAGTTGAAGGAGATCTTCATGGAATCCAAATGAGTATCTAGTTGGATGAAAATACAAGTGATCGGTGGCTATTGCAACTCATTTCCAGTCCATCTATGGTCTGATTTTTATCAAATATTGGGAGGAATAGCTCGCCAAGTCATGAAAGGAACCATTAGAGCCCAAGGGTTTGATATCTCAAAACCTTCTTTACATAAAAGAAGCTAAGTGGGATAACAACAACACAATGATGTGAGCATATGGCAATTTTCAACTTTGTGGGATTTCTTGGATGTTTTCAGGAATTTACAAATTCTAGGGGGTCATCTTGAGGTTGGATGGCGGTGATTATCCATTTGGGATATATCACATCATGTTCTTTGGTAGGAGTTATCCATTTGACAAGTACGGGATCCAAGATCTTCAAACACTACAACATGGCTCATCATTTTGGCAGGAGGATACTTGGGCATATGGGCTTGCATTTTCTTGAGGGCGAGCAAACTTGGGAAGGGCGGACTGTAATATCCCCTTTTCTAGATTAAAATAATTAATAATATTCTAAGTTGGGCCTAGTCATTTCTAAATCTTGGGCAACTTAATTACAATATTATTATTAAAATAAAAGGTATTTTTAAATACTTGAAGTAAAAAGAAGACCCATAGCCTATTGATTGTTTTCCATCGGATAAAGGGGTGAATAAAAGGGAGACTAAAATTAATAATTTAATTTGAGCACATAGAAATTTTAATTATAATCACTCTAACTATGTTATTGTTTTAAAAAGAGGGACCTTATGGAATAAAGTGAAATCACAAAAAGGAAGAGCATCAAAATATTAATTTATTTTAAATGCTAAAGTGGAGCGACCCAAAGTGGAATTAGAAAGGAGGGAAAGGGAATTTAATTTATTTTGAATTAATACCAAAGTGGGGCGACCCATTTGGGGTTTTGTGCCATCATTTTCCTATAAGAGGACGTTGTTTGACTCTTTTTGGGATCATCTATCTCATATCAAAATTTACTTGAGGTTTTTGGGTTGCTACTCAACCTTTTCCACTTGAAAACTAAAACCCTCTAGTGTGGCTGCAAGTGAGGACAAAAACCCTCCTTGTTTTCAGATTGAACGATGAAAACCCTTCAATCCCTTGAGGATTCTCCATCCAGGGGTTTCTACAGGGCTTTAACAAATTGTCAGTTGAATTTCAGCGAGTGTTTCAGTTGTGAAGGGCTGTTAGGGCTATTAAGAGATTCTCAGACCTCTCCCTAGGGTGGTGACCCCTACCTAGGAAGAGTCTACAAAACTTGAAGGTACAACAACTCATTCTCCATCCGTGTTTGCGTTGTTTGGTTCGTAGGAGGCTGTATGCTCTTTCCAGCATTGTATTTGGGCTTTAGAATCTTCATTTCCAGCCATTTTTGTAAGCTTGACTTCTGCTGTCATAATTCAATTCCAGTCATTCGGAAAAATTCCAAAAATATATGTTTTGGTCTTCCTTTGTCTTGCATTGTTTCCACCAATTTTATAAAATATTTTTGAAGGGTTTCTACATCAATTTCCAGTTGTTTGAATGTGTTTGTTGCCATAAAAATTAGAAATCAATTGCTGCTAGGGCTTGTAGATTTTTGAGATTGCTATCATAAAAAAAGAAGAAAAAAGGGGTTTTTCCAGAAAATCTTGATTTCCCAATTTTTGCCCAAAAGGGGGCATTACAACGGCCTTTCACAGATTCATTTGTTGTAGTCTAGCTTGATGACATCCTAATTTTTAGTCAAACACGGGATGAACACTCGTGACATATTCAACAAATGCTCCACACTAAAAGCTATATGCTAACATGGAGAAATGTTTATTTTCCATGCAAGAAATACAATATCTAGGATACATAGGAGTTCATGTCGGCTTGGTGAAGATCCGTGTCATCTAAAAGTGACCTACACCAAAAAATTTGAAAGAGCTCCATAACTTCTTGGGGTTAGCAAATTTCTATTGGAGGTTTGTACTTGGTTTTTCTCACATTACTTGGCCATTGAATCAGGTTACCAAAGGTGGAGCCAAAGCAACCTTTGCCTAGTCAGTTGCATAGTAGAAAGTATTTAGGGAATTCAAATGCTGACTCTGTTGCACGCTAGTACTCGTATTTCCTGATTTTCAGTTACCATTTAAGATAGCGACTGATGCATTTGATCATGCATTCAGAGCTGTTTGAACTCAAGATGGTCACATGATTACTTACCACATTGAAACTTTCACCACACTGCTAAGAAACTATCCAACATATGATCGTGAGCTTTATGTTATTGTTCAAGCATGTAAGCATTATATCTTTGGCAAGGAGATTGTGATCCACACTGATCACCAGCCACTTTAGTTCTTGCAGACTCAGAACAAGTTGCAACAAGAACAACATAAAAAATGGTCTTCTTATCTTCTACAATTTCACCTCAACATGAAACATGGGAAGGGAAGTGGCAATCCAGTAATTGATTGTTTGAGCCTAACTCTTGTTCAAGCTCTTCACATAGTGTTCGACATTTTTGGATGTGAAGTGAACACTTGGTCGAAATTATATCCTTTGGATCCAAACTTGGCAGAGATCCATCACAACGTTTTAGTGATAAGTCAATTCCAAATTTCTACTTGCGAGATGGAATCAAATATCACCTTGGTCACTTGTGTGTACCACACGAGGGAGAGAGGAAACAACTAATATGGGAAGTCCATTTGATTAGGTTGCAAGACACTTTGGAGTTGAAATGACCCTTGCATGGCTACAATAATATTTATTTTGGCTACACCTCAAGTTAGATGTCACTAAATACATTGGGTTTTGTGCCACGTGTGCAATTGCCAAACCACAATAAGACGCAAGGTATATATACAGTTCTGTCAGTTCCAAATGAGATCGTGGGAATTCGTTTCCATAGATTACCTCTTAGGTTACTCTACTACCAAGTCTGGAAATGATTGTGTTTATGTAGTAGTTGATAGATTCTCCAAGATGGCAATTCCTGCACCTTGTAAGAAATCTATTTCTGCTTTGGAAATTGCTAAAATATACTTCGAAAATGTTTTGTTCCATTTTGGATTACTGGAAGCCATCATCTCTAATAGGGACACAAGGTTTTTGGGGAGTTTCTGGAAAGTGCTATGGTCTATTGTGGACACAAAGTTGAATAAATCTATTGCATTCCATCCGCAGCTTGATGGACGAATAGAAGTGGTAAATAAGGTGATCACACATCTTCTCAAAGTGTACAATTCGAAGAAGCAATGCACATGGGATGAAAATCGTTCTTTCATTCAACAGAGCTACAATAGAGATGTTCACAACTCTACCACGCACATGCCTTTTTAGGCTTGTTTGGGTTTCTAACCACCAGTACCCATTGATGTAGTTTATCCTATACCCCCATCAATAGTAACAACCCCTTCAACTCAAAAGGAAGTTGACAATGCTATTTGTAATGTCCCCTTTTCCACGCTAGTCACTATTTAAGGCCTTGGGCCCATTCCACCTTCTGTGGGTTTCAAGGAAGGAAAGAAAGGGAGGTGAACATTGCCATAATTTTAAAGTAATCTCTTTATTTATTTAATTACTAATTATGGCTTGGAGTGATTCAATTAGGTGAATGGAAAAACGAATGTAATATCTCTTTCTAGGGCTTAAACCAAATAACAAGGGTTTGGCCACAAACCCCAAGAATCAGATCTGAAAATACCCCAACACCAAACTGATAAGAATCTGGTTTTATGACAGTAGATCCAACAATAATAGAAACCCTAGCAGCGAACTATAAAGGGACTTAAATGCACCATAAAACCATGCACAATAGCTGAAAACACTTCTAAATAATTATTTCATGTACGACAACACTTATCCATTCAATTTGCATCAAAGAAATGGAGAAAACTAGAGATAACACATTGCCGTAATAAAATTTATGATAGTAGCAGGACAGCCACATGCAAGGGCTGAAAACACTAGATGAACTCCTCCAAAAATAGCCAAACTATGAATTCCAACCTTATAAATTATGATGAATCTGAATATGAAAGAATAAATGAGTTATGTGCCCTAGACGGAACCAAATCACACTCTAACCCAAGTCGTTCCCCTAGGGAAGAGCTCCAAAAATCATGCAAAGCCTTTGTAGGTCTTCTTCTTGATCCAAAACTACAAAGAGTCTTCAATGGAGATCTTCAAGTCACCAAAAGGGAGGGTTTTCAAGCCACAAGGTTTCCATCCTCCTTGGATGTCACACAAGAGGGTTTTCGTCTTCAAGTGGAAAGGTATTGAGTAACTAGCCCAACAAACCAAGTGTAAATGTAAATGTGTCAAAAGATGATCTCCAAATGAGTCACTAAGACTCCTTTTATATCCCTTGCTTAGCGCCAAAGGCCAATTAGATGATGGCCGACCTCTTTAAGCTTCACTTTATCTTTTTATTTGCTTTTATAACTCCTCCAACCCAACCGACCTGCCTTATAAAGGAAAACATTAAAATTAATGAAAGAAAACTGAAATGAAGTGCAATTCCTTCCCTTGTTCACTTATTCTTCATTGCCACAGAAAGGGAATGGCAAGAAGTCTTCATTAGGCCTTAATTCGAAAAAAGGGACATTACAACGAAAAAGAAACTTCTATCTTCACCTTCATTAAGGTTGGTCTTCTTGAGACCTACAAGGGAGATAAAGAAATATTCTTTTATGAAGTTGGTCTTCTTAAGTGAAGATTAAAAAGTGCATTTCCCCCTTCATTAAGAGGTCGGCCATGGAGATTTGGCTTCTAATTTACCCTTGGCACCAAGAAGGGATACTTAAGGAGGTTTGAATAGAGGACATCATCATCATTCATCTATTTTGACATTTATTTGGAGTAGAGCTAGTGTAGCTTTTTTTCTTTCCATTGAAGGACAAAAACCCTTCCTTGGTCGCCCTTTGAGGACAAAAACCTTCATTGGATCCTTTTGGTGACAAAAACCCTCAATACTCACAACACTTGGGGACGAATGCCCTCATTTGTTGCATTGGTGGCTTCATGCGAGAGTCACAAGTGGACTTAATTGGATGATTTCTGGAACAACGAGGCATTTATCCGTGTATAAGGCACTTCTACTTCAGCTAGGGCATTTTCTAGGGTGTTGGCACCCTTTCTTCTTTGGAGCGACCTACCTGGGAGATTTAGGAT
Organism: Taxus chinensis; assembly: GCA_019776745.2. Classification (NCBI taxonomy): domain Eukaryota; kingdom Viridiplantae; phylum Streptophyta; class Pinopsida; order Cupressales; family Taxaceae; genus Taxus; species Taxus chinensis. The sequence continues at coordinate 491,795,072 of CM034146.1, forward strand.
CATTTTTGAGAGGGTTTTTATGGTTGGAAAATTGTGATTTCACTTTCATTGGATAGCTGGTCTCTTCAAGATCATTTTGAGCATTGTGTAATGCCCCCCTTTTCATCTTGAGGCCTAAATATGGACTTCTTGCAATTCCCTTTTTGTGGAAATGAAGAATTATTGAACAAGGAAAGGAGTTGCATTCCATTTTATTTTTCTTTTATTAAATTTTAATGTTTTCTCTAGTGTTTTCTTTAACAAGGCAAGTCAGCTGGGTTAGAGGTGTCTTAAAGGAAAATTAAAAGACCCAAAGAAGCCTTTTTGAGGTCGGTCCTTCTAATTGACTTTTGGCGCCAAAGGGAGGATATAAAAGGAGATCAATGACTTCATTTTCATCATCTATTTTGGCGCATTTACTGTACATTTGATGTTTGGGCTGATTGCTCATTGTCATTCCACTATTGGGCAACAATCCATTAGTGTGGCTTTTCTAAGGAACACGAAAACCTTCCTTGTGGCTGGTTGGAGGATGAAAACCCTCCATTTTTGGGTGAAGTGAAGACAACTTTGAAGACCTCTTGCGGATTTGGACATTAGAATATCAAGGAAGACATCTACAAGGGTTTGCATGCATTTTGGAGCTCTCCCTAGAGGGAATGACAAGGGTTTGATGGTATTTGAGTGCCTTATAGGGCACAAATTGCAAATCTGATTTTATATTCCAATTCGGCATATTTTATAAGGCCGGAATCTATATTTTCATGATTTGTGGTAGTGATTATCTATCATTTTCAACGTTGGTTTGTGGTTGTTCTGTTGATGTCCTAAAATTAACTACAACAGTATATATTCGTTGATTTTCTCCATTTATTGTTACCAAATTGGATGGATATTGGTTTTCATGCTTGAATTAATTATTTAGATGTATTTATCAGTTCTTTTGCATGGTTGTATGGTGAATTCTAAGCTCTATACAGTTCGCCCTAGGGTTTTGAAGGATATTACAGCTACTGTCATAAAATCAGATTATTTTCATCTTTGATGTTGATTATTTTCAAATTTGATTCTTGGGGCTTGTGGCCAAACCCATATTTTTGGTTTTTTCCCCTAAAAGGGACATTACAGTGGTAGAAAAGCTTCGGTCTTCCCAGCCAGAGGGTTCTTGTGAAGAAGAAAATATGGACAAATTGATAAAGGTGCAAGAAAGACTAGCGGGCACCTAGGACTCTCTTGCCTCCGCCATGCAAAACCTACAAAGGGGAAGGATATTCAAGGAAGAGCCTAGGGTTTCAAAGATTGGAGCTAGCTTTGAGGAGTATCAAGCCCTTTTGGAAACTATTCGTGATACCCTATCATTTTCTGAGTTTGCAGGATGGAGAAAATATAGAGTGGGCATTAGAACTTGGTCCAAGCCCCGAGGCATGCACAAGGGTCATGGGAAAATGATATCCCAACCCTAGTGGAAAAGAGCCCCATCTTGTTGGCAAAGCAAGGAGAGGCTACCGAGCTTGTTGAAGAGGGAACCAAACTCTAAAGTTCAATAGGAGAGGATGGGGATGCCTATTCCCCTAAGGTTAAGATGGAGGAAGATATATTGCAACTGGTTATTAAGAGGGAGAAGCCCTTAGAAACCCCCAACCCTCTTGCTAAAGTTGATCTCTTGGCTGGTTTTCCAAACAACACCATAGTGACACAGAGGTTTGATGAAGTAGTGGAGCACTAGCCAAGAAAGGAGAAAGAGATCAATGAGCATACAACTCAAGATTTGCACCTTGGAGGAAAGGGAGCCATGAAGGATGAAGATTCAGCCCTTACTCCCATTATTGTTCTGGATAGTCATCATTATGAGGTAATTACTGATCATTGTTGGATTAATACTGATCGTATTTCAGCATGTGATGAATCCAGGGTTGAAAAGAAGGGTGATGAGCAAGAAGGGAAAGCGAAAGGGATGGGTGGAATCCATTTCTCAAGAAGATATGATAACAGTCAGCTTGCTGGTCTGTTTATAACAGCAGTCAGTAAAGGGCCAAAAGATGAAGAATTAGAATTGGGTAAGAGCCACAAAGACCTCACAGGCACATGTGAACATGGTATGGTGGTTGTGCAAAAGAGGAAAGCACCGATTATTGAAGAGGAAAAGGCAAAAAGAGATGAAAATCTTGTTGAATGTTCAAGGAACAAATATATTTTAGATTTATTGCTGCCTAGTTCACCATCACATGGAGCTAATCATCATAATCAGTTTGATATAAATGTGGGCAAAATAAGGAGCACATTGAATAGTAAGGGATACTTACACCCTTTCAGGAAACCCCCAAGTTATGCATGCATCAAGACAAATGTCACTTTAGGCACAAGGACTGAGATTGGAGTGATAAGAGGTAACCATCTTCCTAAGGCCCATGGTATGCATGCAAAGGTAACTACTTCCTCTTTACGTTTGATTTGTAATCCGTTTGATAGACTTATGTTTGAAAGAAGAATTTGGGATCACAATGATGGTTGTGTTGATGGTATCTCCACAAGTCTTACAAGGTCAAAAAGGTCGGAAAGTTCTCTCCTTAAGGAACTTGATGAGGTGGCTGGACTATTCCTAACAGCTGTCAAAGGGAGGTCATTTGAGGAAATACTCATCCTTAACGAGAAGCTTAAGGTTACTCAAGACAAGCACCAACAAATTTGGAACAAATGTAAGAAAGAAAGGACCCCATCCGTCAAGGAAATCATGCCAAGAAAGAGTGCCGATTTAAACTCAGAAATTCTGAGTCAGGAGTGTCATGGGCGGCCCATGCTATGAAGATATCTCAGTTTTTTGCCAATATATCATTTCAGATTTTTTACCATGGACAAATGGTTAGGAGTACTCATACCTCATGTGAGTTGTACCCTCCTATGTCACCGCTGATTGAATACCTTCGTGCACATCATACTTCATAGGGTGATGAGGTGAGAAGTACTTCTTGTAGTAAAGAACATATAGATACTTGGGGCTCAATTTCAAAAGTGTTTCTGCAAGTGGCATAGAGGTGCTATGTCGAATCTTTTAAAGGGGGAAATATCTGATTTCAAAATTATTATGGAAGGGAACTCTATCATGAGGTGTTTGGGTCATAATGGTGGTTCTAACTTTATGTTTCATATTTGGTTAACCCTTGGTTCCATAAAAATGGAAGAGTTAGAAGGAATGGGCAACAAAGAAGATTTGACAAGGATGGGGCCAAACAAGGCTGGTTTCGAAGGCCTAATGGTCACTATAACTTATGGAACATATCCTCTTTGCACAAGGAAGATACCACAGCCCGCTGTCCCCATGAAAAGGTATGAGTTTTGCATTAACTTCTTTGTTTTAAGTTAAGCTGAGACACACATTGTTTTTGTGGGGCAAGAGCTTCCAATTTTAGAGGAATTTACCCTCAAAATTCACAAGGAGTTGGGGGTCCACTTGCAAAATGATGAAATCAGAATTCATAAGAATGTTAAGCTAGGAAGGGCTGATTTGCTCGAGATAAAGGTCAAGATGTCTGCTGATTTCAATTGTAGACCTGTTGTTCTTAGTTATAGGACTGAATTTGCAAAAATCAAACTTGGGACTGACATTAACAGACATGAGCAGCAGTGAATTTTCATTTTTGAAGAACATTTCATTACAGGTTGATATAGGAAGAAGGTTTCAGCTGAAAGGATGGAATAAATCAGATTTGACAGCTTCAATTTGAATAAGATTCCATGTGAATTATGACTATGGTAAAATGTTTTCAGCCCCTCCACAATGTGATTTGTATTTGGTAATAAGAGAGATATCTCATTTAGATGATTATGCATCCATTCCTTACTTTATGATGGAAACTGCATCAGTTTGTAGGGATTTTACTACAAGTAAGCATGCAAAGAAAGGTAATATCATTGATGTTTTTGAATTAGAAAATGATCAAGACTTCCATGAAGAAAGGGGCAGTAGAGGTATGAGTTTGTTTGGGATGAAGCTCCTTCATTTAACAAGATCAAGATCCAGATTATGGGAGCACTACAACATGTTCCTTTACTTTGATAGGATGATACTTGGGCATATGAGTTGCAATTGCTTGGGGACAAGCAATTTCGGGAAGGGAGGACTATAATGTCCCCTTTTTCATCCTGGGGCCTAAATATGGAATTCTTGCCATTCCCTTTTCGTGGCAATGAAAAATTATTGAACAAGGAAAGGAGTTGCATTCCATTTCTTTTTTCTTTTATTAATTTTTAATGTTTTCTCTATAGGTTGGAGGCTTGGGGGCCATCCCTCCTGAAGTCCGATTGGGCTGCAGTGAAGAGAGTTCAAATCCTCGTCAGGTGTATCATCAGATGCAAGGAGACGGTTTCCCACAATGTCATCCTTATAGAGTTCGGCGCCCATCCCTATAGGTTGGAAGCAATTTTTGGCATTGTTTCCTTCATACATCGCATTTGGAGGCTAGCGGATTCCCCTGCTGAACGGGACAGGTACCCCTACCTTGCTTACTGCTCATCGGATACCATTGCCTCATCTGATCACTCAGGTCAGTCTTGATGTTGGTATGCTGGAGTTTCACGACTACTTGGGTCTATTGGTATATAGATAGGCCACCTCCCACCATACAATTACTCCTTAGATGCCCCCGCCCACCTCCTTTTGGGCAAGCAAGACCCGAACAAAATCATCAAAGATAATATTTACAGACAGTTCATTCAGTGCACTTGGACTAACGCCTAGGGCGAGTTATGATTGAAGATGGCCTTCTATGCTAAGCATTTTCTTGTAGTCAATAATGGGCTTATTTCTTGACCCCAGTATATCTCTCGGCATTGGATGCACGCCCTTCGCATCTCCCTGGGTCAGTTCAGAGTTGGCTCTCATAGGCTCCGTATTGAGTGTCATCAGATTGTCCGTTGCGAGCAAATTTTCTAGCTCTGTTCCCTCTAGGAGGTCGAGATGGAGGAGCACTTCATCTTTCAGTGCCCCATCTATTACGAGATCAGAGAGAGATTCCATTTCCTATTCAGAGAGCATCCTACCTTCACTGAATTTTTTAGATACTATGACTAGAGGTCCCTTGCCCTTTATCTGCATGAGACCCTTAAGCTTCAGGAAAATGGGCAGTGATCTCTAGAACTCTTCAGACCAGTGATTCTAGACAGACAGCTACTCCGCACCTGGCTAGGCCGCCGAGTCCAAATGACGGTCTCCCCTAGGAGAGGCACTCATCGACAGAGGGCATTTCCATTTCATGTTGGAATGGAAACGTATACGAGATCGGTCTGCTACGTTTCGAGGTGTCTAATTCACAGTATTCCATACCAGATACGTACGGATACATATATTGATACCCACCCATCGATATGTACTGGCGAGACCCACCATGATCGAATACAAAGATGCTAAGCCCTCTTCCAGTATATTGACACTCCAGACCTTGAACATTGATTCAAGATTTTGTACTTCAACACATTTCTAGCTTATTCCATGGACTAAAAAATGAGTAGATGTATATACATGAGGGTATATCTTGATTCCTTTTAATATATATGTACGGACGTATCCAAGACCGTATTGTATCCAAGGGTTTTTTTAAATTGACGTCCTCTGGGCATATCATACCCGTACCCATACGATACTCGTACCTTCGTATTTCTGGTTAATTTCGGGGACCGTTTGGTCCTTTGGCTGGATTCTTTTCCACCTTCCATGTATGTTTATGGTCACTTGTTGGACATTTAATATATTTATCTTATCTTATCTTATCTTATCTAGTGTTTTCTTTAATAAGGCAGGTCAACTGGGATAGAGGTGTCTTAAAAGCAAATTAAAAGACCCAAAGAAGCTTTTTTGAGGTCGGTCCTTCTAATTGGCTTTTGGCGCAAAAGGGAGGATATAAAAAGAGATCAATGACTTTATTTTCAACATCTATTTTGCGCATTTACTCTACATTTGATCTTTGGGCTGATTGCTCATTGTCATTCCACTATTGGGCTACAATCTATTAGTGTGGCTTTTCCAAGGAAGACAAAAACCCTCCATTTTTGGGTGAAGTGAAGACAATTTTGAAGACCTCTTGCGGATTTGGACATTAGAATATCAAGGAAGACATCTATAAGGGTTTGCATGCATTTTGGAGCTCTCCCTAGCGGGAGCGACTAGGGTTTAATGGTATTTGAGTGCCTTATAGGGCACAAATTGCAAATATGATTTTATATTCCGATTCGACATATTTTATAAGGACGGAATCTATATTTTCATGATTTTTGGTGGTGATTATCTATCATTTTCAGCATTGGTTTGTGTTTGTTTTGCTGCTGTCCTGAAATTAATTACAACTGTATATATTCTCTGATTTTCTCCATTTATTGTTGTCAAATTGCATGGATATTGGTTGCCGTGTTTGAATTAATTATTTAGAAGTATTTACCAACTGTGCATGGTTGTATGGTGAATTTTAAGCTCTTATACAATTCACCCTAGGGTTTTGAAAGATATTACAACTGCTGTTACAAAATCGGGTTATTTTCATCTTTGATGTTGGTGTATTTTCAGATCCGATTCTTGGGGTTTGTGGCTAAACCCATATTTTTGGTTTTTGCCTCTAAAAGGGACATTACGCATTGGTTTGTGTTGAAACTCCAAGTATTGATGGAGTTATGAATTTTAGAAGTTTCAGTTATGTTGCACTTGAAATAAATTTATAAAATACATATCTACTCCAGATTTCATCTTGCTGGATTTATTAAGTATTTGGGAGATTTATATGTTAATTTCCAATCCAAATTGCATGAGAATGGATGCCATTAGGTGTTGCTACAGTTCGTTGCATTAGGAAGACTTGCTTATTAATTTTCAATTGTTTTAATGACGTATGATTCCCTAAAAGTATAAATTCCAGTTCGCTGCTAGGGTTTCTAATATTGTTGGATTTGATGATATAAAAATCAGATTATATTTATCTTGGGTTTGTGTAAATTCCTTGTTTGGGTGGTTCAACCCTAGAAAGGGACATTACACTATTAAGGTTATTGAGCGCATTCATCAACAAGTGTAAACCATTATGCAATAGGCAAATGGTAAGTACAAGCATCATCATGAAAAACACTGTGCAATGCACACCTTTCAAGTTGGTGATCGGGTATGGCTTCACTTGTAGAAGAAAAGACTAACAGGATCGTACCGCCAGTTTTGTCCTCTTTGGTGCGGGTCCTATACCATCATCGAGAAAGTAGGAGATAATGCTTTCGAGCTTAATCTTTCCACATACCAGGGGTTACATTCAATTTCTAGAGCGGAGCTCATGCGCCGTTACTTTCCACCTTTGTTGGACACTTCAGATGTCGCAGACTCTCTAGTGATAAAATTGATTTTTTCAATCGAAAGTTGTAAGGAGACTTACTTGAAGAGGCATCAAGGATTCATTGACTTCGGATGGCCTCATGCTTCTTTCCAACTAACCATGCTGAAGCAGACTTCGATGATCCTCATTTTGTTGTCAGTTTTTTTCAAAGCAGGTCGAGGACCATTCCCAAGGAATTCAATGGTTCATTAGAAACTTGGGCAGCAGAAGCTAGCACCCTTCTTTCATCATTTTGCAGATCGGGTGAACATGCAAATGAGTAACTATTTATGGATTCATCATCATCAAGTGTGGATTCATAAAACCCGATGTTGGAAATATTGTCATTGATGTCAAAGGCTTACTCATTGATGTATTTGGTTAACGGAATCGTGTAACGGACAGCTGACGGAACTACTGACGGATGTTGACGGATTTTTGACGCAAATGGTAGAAAGTAACGGAAATAACCAGCAATATAGAAGGGCTGAAAACAAAAGTTTAAATACATGAAAAGAAGTGTTTTTGCATAAGGATTATCATGGTTTAAGCGAGATATGCCACAGCTGTACATAGGAGAGAGATATCAGCATTTTAAGGTGTTCATATGCCATGTTTTATGGGGAAAAAGAAGATTCAAATAACAGAATTAAATCTCCATGTTTTAGTATGATAACGGGTGATTAAAGGAGCAATAAATATGTCCATAGGATGGTTTAAAATACATATAAAAATGCTGTTTTTATTTTGGACTACCCCCTTTGGAAAATAGCGCCACTTTATAGTTATGGCCGACATGTGTATTTGCATTATTAAAATAAAAGATGGTTAATTAAATAATGGAAAGGTTGTGTTGGTTAGAATGATGTGTCTTTTCGAAAGGATGTGAGAAGGAAATATAAGGAGATGGAATCATTTGATTTAGGCAAGCAATTTGAGTGCTTCATTCAAGTTTAAGGGAGAGAAGAAGAAGAGCAGAATATGAAATATAAAAAGGAGTGAAGGGCAAATTTATTTTTAATGAAGAGTTGCAGCAATTTATATATGTGAAGGGGCTGAAATAAATCAGAAGAAATATTCTTAGCAGCATTTTTGTTCTATCATCTGTTGAAGCAGCAGCAACATAAAAGATAGGAAAGAGTTTGTTTTTCGTAAGGAAGGTTGGTGCCTTCATAGTTGAAGAGATTGGTGTCTCTTACTGAGTTGGAGCTTAGCAACAAGGGTTGGTGCTCCTGTAGGTTGGTGCCTACAAAATTGTAACTTGGGGATTGGTGTCTCCAGTAGGTTGGTGCCTACAAACATTTGAGAAATATAATAAAGAATATTTTCTCCGTGGTTTTCTCCCGCAAGGGTTTCCACATAAATTTGTGTCTATTTGCAGTGTATTGGTTTGCTTTGCGTTCATTGATTGCTTTGATATATTCACTGTGAAACTGATTAATTGTGATTACAAATCTGAGATTAAGTGTTAAATTTAAAAGAATATCATAATACTGATTCACCCCCCTCTCAGTATTATCTTGTGCTTAACAGGGCCATTCATCTAGGAGAATTTGAGACCTCAAATGATTCTTATCACCACGACATTGCTTCATGTCATGATTTGTCTTCACTAATGGCTGTAGTGTCATATCACACACACATGTGCTTTCTGCGAGATCCTAACTCCTTTGCGATACCCTATAGTTTTTGTGCCATCTTTGCAGTACCGCCAGTTGAAGATGATTAGTTATGAAGCGGTTGTAATGGTTTAGCCAACACTTTATCTTCCTCTTTTGTATATTAAGGCATCTTTCTATTCACAGCCTGTTAAGAGAGCATCTGAAATTCACAGACTTCTTCAGATATTATGATCATAGGTGCCTTGCTCTCTATATCCAGGTTGTTCTTAGGCTTCGGGAAGAGACCCTTCAGCCTCCTAGACAGATGACGACTCGGCAGATCACTTTCTTTTTTACAATGCTCTGCCCTGGGAGGGGCACTAAGTGGCAAGGGGATACCAATCCTAATTCCCAGACGAGATCAGTTCGGACCCATAACACTATTTGTAATATCCCTTTTTCCCCTTTGAGAGCTACTAATTGGTCTTCTTGCCATTCCTTCTCCATGGCAAGGAAGTGAAGAAGACGAAGGAGAATCTTGTTCTTCTATTTGCTTTATTCTTCTAATATTTTATAATTTCTTTTAGAGTTTTCATTTCTTAATGAGGTCGGCTGAGTTTAATGCATTTAATAAGGCTTAATAAAAGATTGTAATGGTTCATTAAGAGGTCGGCCTTTCTAATTGAGCATTGGCACCAAAAGGAGGATATAAAAGGGAATTAGAGGCACCATTTGGAGTCTAGCTTGGCGTATTTTCTCTATACTTTTGGCAAAGAGAGCTTGTTGCTCCTTAGTCATCCACTTGGGGACAAAAACCTTCTTGTGAGGCCTTATTGAAGGATGAAAACCTTTCATCACCATTTGGCATTGAAGAAGAGAGTTGATTTGAAGATCCTTTTGGCATTTCCAGCTGTTATTCTATTTTTCTAGGGTGGAGCGACCTACCTTGGGTAGGGTTTGAGGACATTGGCAAAGAATTGGAGCAATTTGGTTTTGTAATCTGATTTGTCATATTTTTTAAAGGCTGGAATCTTGTGTTTCATGAATTTAGAGGGTCTCTCGACCCATATTCTATAATTAATTCGTGGCTGCAATTTCTAGTGTGTCTGTCATTTCCAGCAGTGTGTTTTAAGTGTTTATTGGTTATATTGGCTTTTAAAAATTCCATATTTCATATATAAAATATTGGCAAGGCGTGTGGTGTTGTTTGGTGGTGTTTTTGGCATCTTTTTGAACAAGTATAAGTCGCTGGTTTTAGTAGTTAGTCTGCTGCAATTTTCAGTTTCAGATCTGCATATATAATATTTGATAAAACCCTCAAACGGGTTATTACAGTGGTATCAGAGCTTGGATTCTCAAAAGGCCTAGGGTTTCGATGGATAAATTAATTGCTTACCAAGAGATACTTGCGGACACCATGAACTTTCTTTCCCTATCTCTCCAAAGGATGATTGAGTTGGAAGCCCACTTTCATCTCTAGAAAGGAAATCATACAGGAAGAAGAGCCAAGACCGATGGGAAGAAAACATATTGCAGCTATCTATGAGGAGTATATGGCTTTTTCCAGAGAGATCTGTGATGTTATTTCCCTTGCTGAGTTCATAGGCTTGGATAGAGGAAGATTTAGGCCCGAGCGTAGGCATGCCATGCCACAAAGAGAGGACGAGGTGAAGAGCTTCCAAGTTGCAATCATGGAGGAAGAACACGAACTAGGGATTCAACATGAAGGTAAAGATTCTTTGCAAATAAATGATGTGTTTGTGCTTTCTAATGATTGCATGTGGCGGTAAGATGGTGAAATAAAATCAGATCTACAAGAGGTTCTTGAGGCTAAGAATCAAGATGTTCCGGTTGAGAGGCATATGCTTCAAAAGGTCTCACCGGATGCTTATGAGGGTTTTCAGCGTGCTAGAATTTTCATAACAACAGTCAACAAAGGGCCATTTAAGGGTGTACATGACTCTGGCAAGCAAGGTGTCACATGCAAGTATCAACAAAATAGTGTTGAAGACAATGCGGAAAGAGCTTCATTTGTTGAATTTGAGGTGGAAAAGAAGGCTGATTCCAACACAAAAATTTTGAGTCACAAGGATGTTTTGATCACTCCTCATCCGGCATGGGAAGGTTGATATGTGGTGGACAACCCAAGGTATGATGGAAATCACAGTTTTTCTTCGTTTATATTGCCACCGTACTTATGTTGTCATGGGAAAGTTGTAGAAGGTCACATGCTAAGTTTTAGTGATGTGAAGAGCTTGTGGGTTGACACATGTCATTTAGATATTTCCTTGCAAGGATACATGTTCCGGTTGATTTCTTGGATGGTACTAAGGAAGTCTTTGATATTCTTACCCCATGCACATGGTTAGAGGAAATTTTGATGAAGGGTTATTTTGAAATCATTGTGTATGCTAACAAGGTTGTGAAGGATTCTACCTTCCAAAGACAAGGAGCCACTAGTTTTGTTAATGGTGAATATACTCATGATTCTATTAATGAGTTCTTGGTGACACAAGTGGGATTAAGGTTGAAGGCTTCAAAGGACTCATTGTGAAGTTAGGGGATGGTCACTCTATGAAACATACCAAGTGGTGTCCTCAACTCCAAATTGCATTGGAACCATTTAAGGTATGTGTTGATTTCTATTTGATGGCTGATTTGGGTATTGTTCTTGGAGTTCAATGGTGACATTCGTTGGGAGAACTCCCTCTCAACTATTAAATCATGAAGATAAGCCTCATAGACAAAGGTAAGAAAATCTCTTTGCAAAGTATGCTTCCGGAAACACTCCAAATTAAATTTTTAGTGGGAGAAGACATTTCATGTGAATCATATTTCTGTTCTTTATACAAAATTACAACAGATTGGAAATCATTACTTTTAGTTGAGTATGCAAAAAATAAGTTTGCTCATGATGCCTTTGAAGGAAAATTGAGTGATGAGAAGTACAAGGTGATAAGCAAGAGGGATATGATTTGTAACATAAGTATGGAGAACATTATTTTCAGATCTCATTTCATCATACTTGCTGATTGGCACAAGAAGACAACCATAATGAAGGTTCATTTTCAGAATTTCAAGGCATTATGGGTCACCATTGAAGTACTTTCAGTTATGGCCACTTCAATTGGGAGTGATATGCATATTTTCAGGCCTAGATTGAGCAATTCAAGGAGGTTGGGTGCAACAGTTCATGGGCAGCCTGGAAATCAACTTTGGGTGTTCCAAACACCCCACTTGAGGCAACTAAAAGATCTTCTACAACAAGGTAATCTTTTTGGTTCATTAATTTTGAGACACACTTGTTTGTTGCTTCCTCATTTGTGTGATTATTGTGGAAGAATGGAAAAAAGTAAGGTGTGCATTTCAAAGTATCATAGGGCAGCCCATTTGCATGATATAGGAGTGTCTCAAATGTATATTGTTTGGTTGCTTGGGGTCATGATTTGGGTTCTAAAGACCCAACCAATCATTGGAGAAGTTTGGAAAAATATTTCACCTTGCATTGAGGGTGGAATAAACATGTTCAGGGCAGCCATTGGAGATGGTAATTTTCAGATTTTCAAAATTCTTCTAATCATCCTTGATGGATGTCCATTTGTTGTCACTTCATTGGATGATAGGATGCACATTTTCAGTCATGTGTTGGACAAATCGTGGGAATTATGGACAGCGGTAAGCATGCAACCCGGAATACTTATTTTGGTATTCCAAGTATTTATTTTTGGGGCAAGGAAGGAGTGCAAGAATGTTGTGTTCTCTGATTTCAATTATGAGTTTGTTGATCTTCATTTTTCAGCCCATGTAAGACAATTTTTAGTATTCACAAATTTGGTTTTTCCTATGAAGTTTTAGTTTGGTAGTTATGTTATGGCTATTGGGTTGAGTTTGCAAAAATCAGATTTGGGGCTGCCATTTCCAGTCATGAACAACATGTTTTCATTTTTTGAGAGCATTCTATCATGGGTAAATGAGGAAGGAGGATTTCCAGTGGAAGAAGGAAAGAAATCAGGTTGTGGCGAGTTATTGTCGGATTTGAGAATTCTGATTTTTTAGTGGAAAATGCGTGACTTCAGCAGAGTTTGGGGCAACATGTTGGTATTTCGGGGCAGCCAATGCATGGTTTAGAGTTGTGCAAGCAAAGAAAGGGGATTGGCCATCATCTCCACAAGGCACAAGTGGATGAAGAGGGAGACACATCTTTTTTCTAATATGTTTGCTTCATGTGCAGGAATGTCAAAGAAGAAGCAATTAAGAATCATTTGGGATCCAGGTTCTTACAATTGCTCGAGGACAAACAATTTTGGGAAGGAAGGACTATAATGTCCCTTTTTCCCCTTTGAGAGCTACTAATTAGTCTTCTTGCCATTCCTTCTCCATGGCAAGGAAGTGAAGAAGACGAAGGAGAATCTTGAGCTTCTATTTGCATTATTCTTCTAGTATTTTATAATTTCTTTTAGAGTTTTCCCCTCTTAATGTGGTCGGCTAATGTTTAATGCCTTTTGTAATGTCCCCATTTTTTGAAGACACTTAGCCTATGCGTCCTCGTGGGCTTCGGGATGTGCAAGGGGAACAATTTTAATAAATAATTAAATATTATTGCCCGGAGCAATAATTATTTGATTATTTAATTATTTAATGTGAAGATTATTTAATTTAATTCCCAAAATATAAAAATTAAATGGGGAATTTATTAAATAAATATTTAGGTGGCTTTTTATTTATTAAATCACCCTTTGCAAAGGGGACGCCACACCTAAGGAAGACAAACTGCTTTTATTTAATATTTTCTTTCTCCTAGGGTTTTCGAATTTTGTGCCTCCTTATAAAAGGAGTGCTAGGACCATTATTATGATTATGCAATGAAGAACTTATTTTGATACTCCATGCTTGGAGTTGGGATGCATGCCCATTGTTATTTTCTCTCTCTCTCTCTCTCTCTCTCTTGCGTGGGAGATTGTATTGTGCTGGCTTTGGCAAACATTTTGATTGAATTTGCAAGTGAAATCTGCCCTTTTTACTGTAGCGATTCACTGTAGCAGCTGGATATTTTGATATCAATTGGAGTATTTTCATGTGCTTTTTAAAATTGACTTGTGTTGTGTGATTTTTACTTGCCCTAGCGAACTCTAATGGTACTTTGGTGATTGTTTTGGAGTGCTCTAGCGTCATATAAATCATTCTGCCCCAGCTGAAGCTAATCGACTTGACATTCAATTTATTTGCCTAGAATATTGTTGTTTTGAAGGTTCTGGGACTGGGGAATTTATTGTGGTATGGATGAAGGCTGTAAGTGTCTGTTTTGATGCAATATTTTATTAATGCCTCTCCCTAAAACTCAGCAAGGGTATGCTGATTTTAGCGACTGGCTTTTTGGGCTAATACTTGATATGTAATGGCTTGATGTTGGTCTGAATTTAGCTGCTGTTCATTCCTAAAAACAGCGACTCCATTTGGGGTAAATATTGTGTGTTTTGATACATGTTTGAAGCCCATTTGATCAGCGAACTGTTTGTGCATTTGCTTATGCCCAGCAACACCATTATGGTGTACAAGTGCTTGTTTTGGCTGTGATTTTGGTTGAGATAAATATATATGTGAGTATGGCTGCTATTGTCTAGGAGTGGCATTCCCATTTAATGCTCCAGTTTGGGTAACAACATTAATTCAGTTGGCTGTGACTGGTAGAACCACTATGGCGATTTGGGTGGATATTTAATTTGTGATATTGTGAGTCTTGTTTGGGCAGAGTTCGGAACTAAGATAATTTGCAATTTGTATTGATGGGATGAGATCTGATTTTAAGGTCATTTGCAGCTGGTTGGGTCTCCATATTTATTAAAAAGCAGATCTGATTTTCTGAGTTTAATTCCTAAGCTATTTAGTAGAGGCCATTAAACCCTTGTCTTCGGATTTACTAAATCATCTATTTGACTGGTCCAAGTGGTTTGTGGTTGTGTTTTTACAAATTCCAATGGATTAGAGTCATTGATTTGCATATCTTCTATTGATCTCGGAAGTGGGATATTTCAGTGGTATCAGAGTTTCCTCTATTCGTGTGGGTCATTTGTGAATGCAGGATTTGTATTTTCATATTTGTATGCAGAGATAAGAGGCTGAGTGGAACCATGGAGTTAATGAGTGAAGGTGGTCTGAAAGAGAGGATCATCAGGGTTGGGAAGAAGCTTAAGCGTCCGCATCATTCCGAGGATGCCTTGCTTAAGGACTTGGAGGAAACAGCAAATTGTTTGGCCATGGTCGAACAATCAGATAAGTATATGATTCAGCCATTGATGTTTCAGTTGATTAAGCCTAGGATCTTTTGGCACGAAGATGTGAGAGTGAAAATTATGGTTACTTGCATTGCTGAAGTCACAAGGGTCACAGCCCCTAATCTGCCCTACAGTGATGATATCATGAGAGACATATTCGAGCACATGGTTGGAATTTTTCAAGGCCTTTGGAACGTCGCAAGCCCTTATCACAACAAGAGGGTGAAAATTCTGGAAACTATGGTAGAAGTAAGATCCAGTGTATTGATGTTAGACCTTGGTTGCAATGATCTCATCCTTCATATGTTCGAGGTTTTCTTTGGGGTCATACAGGATAATCATTCAGAAAATATAATGGTTGCAATGCAAACCATCATGTCCACGGTGATAGATGAATATAATAATATTCCTCAGCATTTGTTGGATGTGCTTAAGGAAGAATTGAGACAGGAGGCAACACGCATTTCTCACACCTTGGCAAAAGGTGTCATGAATTAAATCAAGGTGAAGACATATATGGCCGCCAAGTCTTCAGAAAAGGAAATGGGAATGGATCCTCAAGGTATGAGTTCTTTGATGCATAATAATGAGCTTTTTGTATCTAACACTTGCACCAAATGTGAAGGCACAGAAAAATCAGATGCTAAGGTAATGGATTATTCAAAATCTGATGAGGAAGTTGATGATGAACATGGGAAGCTTAGCAGTGCTTTGAAAAAAGATGTGTCTCATCTTGTTGATTCTATTGTTTCTTCTCACCAATGGGAAAAACAATATTCAGCCATTCACTTTGAGGAGTTCAAGACATAAGTGGTAATCATAAAGGCTTTCTGAAATAAGGGAATTACATGGACCACATATTACATGCTAAGAGATTCACTTTCGGTTTTGGTACAACAGTTATATCTTGGTAAATTTCAACTCTTGTGGATTGTGCATGGTTCAAATTTCAATCATGATGAGGGTTTTTACTTATGTAATGTCATCCCTCAAAGGTACGAAGTCATTCTTCGCAGTATTGGGGTCTGTTTAGAGTCATTTCATGCACTTTATCTTGCTGTTATAAAATTTGTACATGATGGGCTGCCACTTGGACATTTGATTCTTGTGTTTTCAAAAGGAAATTTGGTAAAGGAAATGTGTGGGATGGATCTTGTTGACATTGCTTGCATGGCTACAAATTTTGGGGCTTCTACAAAGAGTTTGAAGGAGAAGAAAGGCCATGGTATAAGGTTTTCACATGATCCATATTCTATGATTCTTATGGCAGCTAAGGAAGAAGAACACGGGGCAACCAAGCATGGGAGAAGTGACCTTCTAAATGACTTGGTAAGTGATAAGGTAAAGTGAAATCATGTGTTGCCTATTATTTTACTTGCTAACGAGATCAGGAGATGGCATAAGGATACGGACATGGATTCTATCATCATGAGGGGTATGCCATTTCTTCCCATGAATGTTTTGATGTCTTGCACATTGGGATCAAATCTTCTACTTTCCTTATGCCATGATAATTTACAACTTCTAGCTTTTGAAGGAAGTATTGGGAGCATAGAGTTTATCTTGGACTATAAACAAGGGAGATGTCATTTTGCTAGCCCAAGTAAGAAAAAATAGGTGCACATTGAGTACTTGCTAGAAAATGGCAAGAAAATTGAATATGTATTGTTGGAGTTGTTTCCCATGCAAGATGGGATTGTTGTATCCCATATTTTCAGTTTGATAGCTTCTAAAATTGTTGCCCAACACATAGGAATTGATATTGGGATGATGACATGGAAGACTAACTGCTGCCCCATCATTTTGGTATCTAACATCGTCATGATCAGCCCCTTAATTCCTTTTACAGTTCAGATTTTTGATATACACATAATGATATGGCTATGGGTGTTTGTTTGTGACTCATACATGATTGATTAGGGAGGGCAAAATCTGATTTTTAATAAGAAACGACATGACTACAACAGAATACGGGACTGCATAGCAATTTGTGGGGACAACCCATGCATGAAAGGAAGTTGGGCACTATCCAAGCCAGGGAGATACCAAGGAGAAGCAAGAAGAGTGTTCTTCAACACTCATTTTTCTAACTGGTTTGTTTCATGTGCAGGTTTGAAGAATAAATTGCAGCAGTTTTCACTCCCCACTTTTAGGAGGATGAAGCAGCCAAAGATCTTACAAATGCTACTCCACTTGAGTGGCATGGGAACTCGGTTCTTGGAGTGCTACCATGGAGGTACCGGAGGCATGAGCTTGCTATTGCTTGACGGCAAGCAATCTTGGGAAGGGAGGACTGTAATGTACCCATTTTCTGAAGACCCTTAGCCTATGCATCCCCGTGGGCTTCGGGATGTGCAAGGGGAACAATTTTAATAAATAATTAAATATTATTGCCCGGAGCAATAATTATTTGATTATTTAATTATTTAATGTGAAGATTATTTTATTTAATTCCCAAAATATAAAAATTAAATGGAAAATTTATTAAATAAATATTTAGGTGGCTTTTTATTTATTAAATCACCCTTTGCAAAGGGGACGCCACACCTAGGGAAGACAAACTGCGTTTATTTAATATTTTCCTTCTCCTAGGGTTTTTGAATTTTATGCCTCCTTACTTATAAAAGGAGTGCTAGAACCATTATTATGATTATGCAATGAAGAACTTATTTTGATACTCCATGCTTGGAGTTGGGATGCATGCCCATTGTTATTCTCTCTCTCTCTCTCTCTCTCTCTCTCTCTTGCGTGGGAGATTGTATTGTGTTGGCTTTGGCAAACATTTTGATTGAATTTGCAAGTGAAATCTGCCCTTTTTACTGTAGCGATTCACTGTAGCAGCTGGATTTTTTGATATCAATTGGAGTATTTTCATGTGCTTTTTAAAATTGACTTGTGTTGTGTGATTTTTACTTGCCCTAGCGAACTCTAATGGTACTTTGGTGATTGTTTTGGAGTGCTTTAGCGTCATATAAATCATTCTGCCCCAGCTGAAGCTAATCGACTTGACATTCAATTTATTTGCCTAGAATATTGTTGTTTTGAAGGTTCTGGGACTGGCGAATTTATTGTGGTATGGATGAAGGCTGTAAGTGTCTGTTTTGATGCAATATTTTATTAATGCCTCTCCCTAAAACTCAGCAAGGGTATGCTGATTTTAGCGACTGGCTTTTTGGGCTAATACTTGATATGTAATGGCTTGATGTTGGTCTGAATTTAGCTGCTGTTCATTCCTAAAAACAGCGACTCCATTTGGGGTAAATATTGTGTGTTTTGATACATGTTTGAAGCCCATTTGATCAGCGAACTGTTAGTGCATTTGCTTATGCCCAGCAACATCATTATGGTGTACAAGTGCTTGTTTTGGCTGTGATTTTGGTTGAGATAAATATATATGTGAGTATGGCTGCTATTGTCTAGGAGTGGTGTTCCCATTTAATGCTCCAGTTTGGGTAACAAAATTAATTCAGTTGGCTGTGACTAGTAGAATCACTATGGCGACTTGGGTGGATATTTAATTTGTGATATTGTGAGTCTTGTTTGGGCAGAGTTCGGAACTAAGATAATTTGCAATTTGTATTGATGGGATGAGATTTGATTCGAAGGTCATTTGCAGCTGGTTGGGTCTCCATATTTATTACAAAGCAGATCTGATTTTCTGAGTTTAATTGCTAAGCTATTTAGTAGAGGCCATTAAACCCTTGTCTTCGGATTTACTAAATCATCTATTTGACTGGTCCAAGTGGTTTGTGGTTGTGTTTTTACAAATTCCAACGGATTAGAGTCTTTGATTTGCATATCTTCTATTTATCCCGGAAGTGGGATATTACACCTTTAATAAGGCTTAATAAAAAATTGTAATGGTTCATTAAGAGGTCGGCCTTTCTAATTGAGCATTAGCGCCAAAAGGAGGATATAGAAGGGAATTAGAGGCACCATTTGGAGTCTAGCGTGGCATATTTTCTCTATACTTTGGCAAAGAGAGCTTGTTGCTCAGTCATCTACTTGGGGATGAAAACCCTCTTGTGAGTCCTTATTGCAGGAGGAAAACCCTTCATCACCATTTGGCATTGAAGAAAAGAGTTGATTTGAAGATCCTTTTGGCATTTCCAGCTGTTATTCTATTTTTCTAGGGTGGAGCGAGCTACCTTGGGTAGGGTTTGAGGACATTGGCAAAAAATTGGAGCAATCTAGTTTTATAATCGGATTTGTCATATTTTTTAAAGGCCGGAATCTTGTGTTTTATGAATATAGAGGGTCTCTAGACCCATATTCTATAATTAATTCATGGCTGCAATTTCCAGTGTGTATTTCATTTCTAGCACTGTGTTTTAAGTGTTTATTGGTTATATTGGCTTCTAAAAATTCCATATTTCATATATAAAATATTGGCGAGTTGTGTGGTGTTGTTTGGTTGTATTTTTGGCATCTTTTTGAACAAGTATAAGTCGCTGGTTTTAGTAGTTAGTCTGCTGCAATTTTTAGTTTCAGATCTGCATATATAATATTTAATAAAACCCTCAAAAGGGTTATTGCACTATTTCACAAACCAAGGACGTCTAGACACATACGAGGTCGAGACCCTCTTCTCATAGATGGCCTTTGAGATCCACCAGACGAGCAAGGAGAGCTCATCCCTCCTTCGGGCATCGGCACTCCAGATCTTTCACAGCCTCAAATACCGGTCTTCAACACATTACTAGCTTCTTCTAGTCGGCTTTGGATGTTGGATGAGGGGGTTTCCTCTTTTTCCTCCTCTTCCTTTTCGTCCTCTACATGTTTGGGTTCTGTTAACTTCAGCAAACTTTTTTCGGGCCTCTCTCTTTTTTTCCCGTCCTTTTCCTTCTTCTCTTTTCTGGTTGTTCTTGGGGATCTTTTGGTCCTTTTGCAAGACTCTTGCCTTTTCTTTGTATGTGTGCAGTCCCATTGACCTAATTTTGTGGTCATTCATTGGAAATTTAATATATTTATCTTATCTTATTCTTCGTAGAGTAAGAGATAAGAGTTGTTAGTAAGGAGTGCATAGACATCCTACATCCTACCTCTAAGATCTTGTACAAGACTTTGTGTTACAATTCTACATCTGGTGTCAATTGTGTTCTTTGTTTTCTTCTTTGTTGCATGAGCACTTTGATCTATTTTCGGCCTTTATTATTGAATATGATTTCTACAGATAACACATCTACATTCTCGTTTAGAGTATCATCCACAGGGTCTCCTCTTGTGGCTTTACATCAGTAATTGTTATCATTGTCAATTTATAACATGTATGTTTTTATGATATTTACTCACTATACTTGGCATGTAATAACAAAATCAAAATTTTCACAATCTTTATAAATATCATATTGTTTTCTTGATTTGTCACACTTTTTCCTGTTTTGAACCCATGTAATTGAAACACAGTTATACTTTGGACACATTGTGTAAATGAAATGTACTATGCTTATATATTCGCTTATGTAATAGAAGAGTTGATAGATGTGCAAGCGACATGATCTCTTGTGTATGTTCTTACCTTTTGTTTTCTCTTTTTCTCATTTCTCACTTTTATTTTGGCTTTGCACACACACATCAATGATGGCCAAAATTGTTTAAATATGCCAAAAAGTAGCTCCGTGCAGGTCACATGTGCCTGAGGAAAAAAACGCCATTGAAAAGGGATTTATGTTATTTATATTTTGTTGGTCCATCAAAGCAACTAATTTGAGCAAGTGCATTAATATGACCATTAAATATCTTATAAGAGCCTTTATGGTTACTTTGTAGCATGAACAAACTCTTATATGAATAGATCATCATAGGGTTTGATATTCCTTTTCACTTGATAAGTGATAAGGACCACTTCACTAATGAAATTGTACAATACTTAACCAAGAAGTTTTGAATCTCTTGTTGACTTTCAATCTTCTACTATCCTCGTGCATATGGTCAAGCATAGCCTAAGATAAGGTATCATTATTGGCTATTCAAAAATCCTGTGACATAGGGGGTAATGACTGGGAAGAAAGGTTGTTAGATGGCATAATCAGTGAATTTCCATTCTAGGTTATGTAGGGGAAGGAAACAGCACCTATGGAGTTTGTTGTTCTTAACTCTCAAAATTACTGTTGAGGATAAGTTGGGTGATAATGACATTCTAAAACAATGTCTTTTAGATCTGAGTAAATTGAATGAAATATATTTAATGACATATTTGATGATAGGGTAGCTTGTGGAAGAAGAAAAGCTTGGCATGACAAGCATATTCAAACATTGAACTGTAGGTGTAGATCACTAGTATCAAGATATGACGAGTGACAACAGACCAGAGATAAAGGCAGGAAATTTCATTGGCTTGTTCCGTTCAAAGTTAATGAAGTATTGGCTAACAGAATGGTTTTTCTTTAGAATTTAGACAACACTCCCATGTAGGGAAGCAAACAATGGATCCGAGCCAAATTTTTGAATCTGAGAACACTGTAGAGGAAACCATCTATATAGATGTCCTCTTGGCATATGTAACATGCTATACTTTATTAATAACTAAAAACTCTGCAATTAAAAATTATACTTAGTACAACCAACATAAGACAACCTTGTGCTTCAGCAACTAACTCTAGACCCCTGGACACTTTGCTTGTGTCACACCCCACAAATTCAATTTTTGTTATGAAAGTAAGTCATTAACTGGGGATTACGGTGCTTGATGTTCTGTGAGTAGCTACTGTACCTATTATGGTTACTCTGATTTACCTCACTCGCTATATTCAATGGTTGTAAGCTATGTCACAGCAGTAAGGTATGTCTTGCCTGTGTTTGTATTATTTTGTTAATTAATGATAACTTCTTAATGACTAACCATCTATATGCTAGACTTGGTTGGTCAAGGGTAATATGGAACAACAAGTTTAGGAAATCACGTGGAATTGGAAATGGTCTAAGATCATAGCTAAGGCATAATGATGTCTGAAACTTGTAATGGATATTCCTTTATTATTGACCCTCGTTGATTTGAGATGACATGGTTCTAATCTATTACGATCAATATATTGGCCGTCTAAGGTATGTATATATAATTGAGGCTACAAAAGAACGCCATTCTATGGTCTTTTACCATACTTTATAACTACCTTTTATAATCCAACAATGGAAATTATCTGGTCAAATCGACCCCGCTTGAGTCAGTGGATTAATTGAATCACTATAATCTCTTTTCGCATTATTAAGATGAGTATGGGTAAAGGTAGGAGGACCATATTATTCTCATTAATAATTACCTTGGGTCCTAATTATATTATTAAGGTATAAAAATTGTATCTAAAGATGCATGAGCTATTAATAAGGTTATGTTATAATATAACCTAGCGGGCTAATGTGGAAACACTTTGGAAACCCAACTTTATGAAGTATGGGCATGTATGTTAAAGGGCCTATACTAGGTGAAACCTAAGTTGTTGGTATTTGAGGTCTTAATGTTCAAAACTTGAGTTGATGGGTGTATTAACACCACCCTTCGCATCTTGTACTAACTGCTCAATATTAAATGGTCTGTAAATGCCACCGCCAACCATGCAACATGGGAAGATAAATTAGTTGGTGGCTTGCTATCTTCTTGACCAACTAAACGATTGGTGACCTGCTTTATGAATTAATGTTTTGGAGCCACTTGGATGGCACTACCGCCAATTTTTTGAGTTAAGTAATAGATTTAAGTTTGCAAGCCACTACGTGGCTAGGAGCGAATTAAATGCATTAATGGGGACTCCAGATCTTAGGAACTGGAAGCTTCCTCCGAAAGGCAAACAACATGCAAACTCAGTGGGAGGGGTTTATTTTTTATCTATGTTTTCAACTTCGAGCTCCTCGAAGCTTTGCATGAAGTTACTTGGGAGAGATTTGTGGCATGCAACCAAAGATCCATTGTCTCTGCAAAAAGAATAGGAAACTATGTTTATATTTGAGTTTGGGCAAGATGAAAAGAGGCTGGAAGTGTGCATTACCTGGTTCGAATTCTGATTTTTGCCTGGAACGACCTGGAGATTGTGGGTGAGTGCATATGAAAGCTTCGAGCTTGGACTTACTGTAAAGAAGTGGTGCCTTAGGGTTTTTGGTGAAGAAATCTCAGAAGCTTTCGGGCATCTCAGGCATGAATCGTTCCTTTTCTCCCTTTATAGCTTATATCATTTCGTATTTGCATAAAATGAATATCTGTAGTAAGTTTTCTGGGTGTGATCTTGTTGATATAGGAATGTATGTGTGCTTTGGAAGGTTACTGTGTTGACCGTAACTGTAGGGTTATGCTTGTTATGGATGAACTCTTATATATAAACTCATGTGGATTCTATGGGTTGTATTATATGTAATGCCCAGTAATTTTGGGTTCTGAGTTATTAGGATCTGCTTGTTTGAAATGGTTTTTATTAGACTATGGGAAGAATAATGATTTCGACTTACCATTTCATGGTATGCATTTAGACTTGTGAATGTAAATGGGTTTCTTCTGGCTTCATCGTTAGGCTAAAAACTGTTATGGTTTTTGTATTCTCTCTCAGACCTATGAGGCCGACTCCGTGTTTAGGAACTTGTAACAATTTTATAACAAAAACCCACAAGGGTATTGGTGTGGTTTGGCCACTCTGACGACTGTCTCCAGTCTAGTTACTCTTGATTCGTTTAAAGGCCTTCTGTACCTCCGTTTCTTGATTCAACCCTGTAATATTGATGGAATGTTTTGGCTGGCTGTAAAATATATATAAAACGGTTTTGGGATATCTGTTATTGTATCATTTTTTGAGAATAACCCCCAAGGCTTTCGAGGGGATGGTAGTAGTTTAACCATTTTTTGGATATCAATTTGATATCAGTAAAAAACAGTTATGGACTCTGTTTTGTTTGAAGTTATAAATTTTACTTTAAAACTATCAGACAACTTTTATGCTTCCTCTAAGTGATATTGTTTAATTTATATAGGCCGTATGGCCTCACCTAAACCGTTACGACACTCTTCCTGAGCTTGGTCAAAAGTTATCAAAAAATGAGTTGCTCTCTGTGCTATTAGAAGGAAATGGGTGTTTATGGGTTTTGGGTGCAGAGTTATACTGTGGGGTTTCACTTCTGTACGTTGGCTTTTAGCTGTGAAGAATGGTTTTGTGTTTGAAATATTGGAGGAACTACATGGGCTTGGGTAGTCTTCGTAGTGATTAAGGTAAACATATTTTTACCTTAATTTTGTCGAACTTTAGTGTATTACTTGGCAAAGACGGTTGCAGTTTGGTTATTATATAGATAACTCTTGTGAGGGTCAAAACGAATGTGAATGAGTCTTGTTAAAGTTAGGAAATCATGATTGAATGCCTTTGACAATATCTTTTCCATGATTGAGGGTTTAATAGATGTAAGGAAAATCTATTCTACTTTGTATTTGATGTTGTTTGAACTTTGGTACTGGCAAGGTCTTACCTGTGTCAATATGGCAACACCGTTGTTATTATAAAAGGGTATAATAATATAGAGTTTATATGCAGGCTTCTATCGTGCATACTCCCTTTAGATAGATTATTGTAACGATGTTATAGCTGTCTTTTGAAATGGATAAGGAATACGTGTTGGCACTTTTACGTGTTTTATACGTTTAAGGTAATGAGTATTACCTTAACTTTGTCGAGCATATGATAATCACAATTGTGATATAATTGGTTGACTTCTGTTTGACTCTGTTATGAGAATAGGTCCAAGTGTATGTGACTGGGATACCATGAAAGTTATGTATTAATATTCCATCTATTTCCCCAACTCAATTGAATAGTGTGGAAGGATTGATTTATGGAAAATAAATGGATGATTGTTAAAAACGGGAAACTAGGGAATTACATAAAGGTAACAGTCACTTTATAATAAACAAGCTTGATGTGTATAAGATAAGTCTTGTTATTGACTTGTATTCATTATCTATATTGATAGTATACTGAATGATTGTGGGATAGCTTAAAGTTGTTTTCCCTATGTGAACCTGTTCACTTTATGCATGTGGGATAAGTAACTCAAATTTACTTCAGTTTTTCTAACAAATAAAAGTACGTTTAACTTTAATATACATGGTCGACTAACAAAAATATAAGGACTTCAACAACTTCTAAAGGACCTGCAAGACTAAGATTAATTTTGTATATCATAACATTGGCACTCGAATTGAAATTGTCTTATCCCCTTTTGCCATCTGAGGGTACTCGTAATGCCACCCAACAGCCATAACACAAAAATATGGTGGCCTTGCAACCCTGTGATATCACCTAGCTCTAATGATGGGTTCAGTAGAGGACTCAAAAAGTTGGATCTATAAAATAATTTGGCCATATCCAGAAAAATCTTCCACATTGATAACTCACTGTGAAAAGAACCTCAAATCTCTAATCACCTAGGTGCTACAATTCAGAGGTCTGTTACTCGTACAAGTATGTGATGTCAGCAGGTTGTCACAGCACTGTACCAGGCCGTCTAGACCTTGGAATGGTGCCAGCAGAGCTAATTTCTCCATACTCGGACCGACATTTGACCCCTGGTTAAAGATAACAAGTCCATATTTAGGTTTTTAGGGCCCAATTGACAAGCACAGAGTCAAAGTCACTCAAGGAATTTTAGCATCTACTGCTGATATGAAAGTGCCTAAAATGAAGAAATGCATGATCTGTTACAAGCCTGATGGGACCACTATCAGTTACTGTTGGCAAAATACTGACCATGTTTTGAAGGATGCTTTCTGTAGAGCTCAAGTTAATCATGCCCTCATGATGCCCATCTTGACAAGCATGCACGCAAGGCCTATCTGGTGGGTTTGTTTGAGAATTACAATCCTGAAACGCTCGAGTCTAGTATTATGCTTGATGGCAGGGTATTGGTAATTACATATAAGCCAAAGGATGTCAAACCTATCATGGGTCGTCTAATGACTGCTCAGAAAGTTGAGTAGACAAAGCCTGATCTAGAAAAAGAAATCCAAGTTACATTGAAAAATGTTGTGATCAGATAGATCTCTTAATTAAGAATATTAGTTTAAGGTTCAAAGTTGAATTTCATGAAGTCATTTGAAATGAAGTGCCTTCACAACTCAGTGCTCAAGGTGAGCTGGAGAGTCCTGAACAGGAGTTATATCTATCTAGCTCATTTCTTTTCTGGATGGATTTTCAAGAGTAGTGTCCTATTGGTCCGAATACCTTGCTTCCAAGATAACAGTGCCATTCAACGGGTTTTATAGAGGGTTTTACATGCGCCTGCATACATCAGCCCTTTTCTTTGAAGCTATAGATAGAGCTGGAGCTAAGTTGCGAGGAGATGTGGCTGCATTACCTTCATTATAGAGAAACCAACTGTTTACGAGTGGGAACACTGGGGAGTTTGTCCCAACACCTAAACCAACACCTGATAAATTTGGTATTCTGTTTCCATACTTGTCTACATGTGTCAATTATGAATTAAAGCACATTAATTAAAAGGAATGCTTGAATATCATATCATCCATACAAGCCTATCTCAAATTTGGAGTATGATTGACCATGTATGTTTAAATATGAGAAGTTTTGGCTGACATACCCATTGTTACTAAGCTTACTCCAAAGATGGTCAAGGGCAATGTTACATGGAGGCATTGTAAATTGCATATATAAATAATTGAAACATTCCTGTTCTCTTAAATTTGTACAGATGTAAAATGGCTATATGACTAATGTGTGTGATCCATGTGATTCTATTTACATTCTGCAAATTTTAAATATCAAACTTGTCACCCTTTTACCAGCAAAATTTTAATAGATGGTTTTATATCTGCATGGAATAATTTAGCAACAATGGTGCAACAGTGGATGAAGAAACTAAAACATTGCTGCAAGGTGTTTAAAATACCACTTTTTTTCTTTCATTTTTCTTAGATGGCATGGAGCTTCATGTTTGGTCCCTTGCCATCTCTTTGTATAAGTGGCGTGCAAGGAATGAAGGTAGGGAGAAGGATAAATCCTCAACTGAATTAGGGGATGGCATTAGGAAATCCAAAGCATTGTATCCAAATGCCCAACCTTTGGGCAAAAATAAAGTATGTGATGGGTTTTTCCTTTTCACACACATGGCATTTTATCAGATGTAAGAGTGTAACCTGTATAGCCTTGTACTTAGTGACTAGGAAATGATGAAGATAGTGCGATGTGAAAAAGGTTCTAAGGTGTCGGCTTACAAGTAGCCTGATTGCAAGTTTTTATTTTATGGGAAAATTCAGTATTTGTTTTTTTGCCATCATGCTTCTTTCTGGTGTTAAACTATTTCAGGTCACTGGTGTCTGTATACTAGTAAGAGCTAGACCACACCAACAAGGAATTTACACAAACCCCAGCTGAAAATAATCCGATTTTTCTAACAGCAGATCTAACAATTTTAGAAATCCTAGCAGCGAACAGGAAATTACACTTTTAGGGCATCATACATCATTAAAAACAGCTGAAAGTAAATAAACAAGTCTTCCTAATGCAGTGAACTGTAGCAGCACTTAATGGCATCCATTCTCATCCAATATGGGCTGGAATTAACATAGAAATATCCCAAATACTCAATAAATCCAGCAAGATGAAATATGGAGCAATTTGTATTTTATAAATTTATTTCAAGTGCAAATACAACTGAAACTTCTAAAATTCATAACTCCATCAATACTTGGAGTTTCAACACAAACCAATCCTCAAAATGATCTTGAAGAGGCCAGCTATCCAATGAAAGTGAAATCACAATTTTCAAACCATGAAAACCCACTGAAAAGTGATCCTGAAATCTCCAAATGGGTAGATCAAGCTGGAAATGAATGTGGCAGCCCCCAAAAGGCGTGCCTTGGTTGGATTTTGTGCCCTAGCACTGATAGAAACTCTTGCTGTTCCGAATTTTTTAATTTTGAAGCTCAAATTTGACTCCCAGATGAAGTCACCAATGCAATAAATGAGGGTTTTTCGTCCCCAAGTGTTGTAACTATTGAGGGTTTTCGTCCCCAATAGGATCTAATGAGGGTAAATCCAAGAAAATATCTATATCCCAAAATACATAATCTTCTTCAAGCCAAGCGAACCCCTTATGTAGCTTATATGTGGTGCCAAATCTCTGAAACATGATCCCCGTGAGGACCGACCTCCTTGGGAGATATGTTTCTCCTTTATCTTCAAGCATGCACTTCAAAGATTGACCTCTTAAGGAAAATATAAGTTTTTTTTTCTTTTCTTTTTTCCCATTCCATTTTTTATTTATCCTTTTTGCTAACAAAAGAAATGAGTATTAAAAATACCTTTATATTAATAATAATATTAAGTTGCCCCTAAAATGGAGAATTGACCAGGCACCACTTAAAATATTATTAGTTATTTTATTTTAGAAAAGGGGACACTACAGGGATCTTTGATCCAACAATAGGTATTAGAACCTTAAAGAATGACATGTACTGGGGACTTTTTTTTAGTTTCCTCTTATAACATACTGATACAGCTTTAGGATTACCTGGTGAGGTATTGACTCCCATGGAAGAGGACCACACAATTATGTTTCTTGTATGAGACAAGCACAAAGTCCTCACCTGAGCAGGGGAGTTCTCGACATAGGGATTAATGCCATTCAAAGAAAAAGCCACAGTGAACAACACATCATTATTCAATAACTTTAATTTGTTGATGGGTTTTGAGAATAGTATCCAATTCAACTTAAACATGGGGTGGGTTTCCAGAGATGCATCCTTGAGCTATGCAATCTTTTTGCAGTTTTGGAAGGTTTCCTCTAGTTTCTAGGTGCTTGAGTGCTCATGTTTTTCTTCTTTCGCTCACAAGTGCACTCATTTTTCCTTTCGGAATAGCTAGAGAGACCCTCTAAAATTTGTGGACTGAAAATTGGGACTTGGGAATCAAAATATAAAAAAGTAGAAATTTCTAATAAGAACCATGGTTTCTTGTAATTAATGATATCAATGGTTTTGGAGAATTGGGTAGGGTCAGGGTTTCACTTTGTAGGGACAAGTGTGGTCCTTTATATATAGAGAGAGAGAGAGAGAGGGAGATAGAGGGAGAGCGAGAGAAGGGGAGAGGGAGACGGAGAGAGCGGGGGGAGGGTGAGCTGGAGGGGCAGGGAGAGAGGGAGGGGGAGGCACTATCAAAAGCATCATGTGTAGAATTTTAAATTTCCTGGTTATAGTATATTGCTTTAAATGTTCTTTTGAAAGAAATTAGCGATTAGGGATTTTGTCTTTTCCCCTTGTTGTAATATGTTGTTAGCATTGGATTTTAGCTGAACATCGTTTTTGTTACACATACATCTACAGTGGTAAAAAGCAATATCAAACAGATGCCGAAGAATCCTTACCAAGTAGAGAACCTGCAATAATATCAGTTGAAGTAAGTTTTATAATGTCTTGAGCTGTTTAGGGTTTCTTTTCCTAGTATATAATTTTGTTTTACTTTCCAGAATTTTGAATACAATCTGTTTCATTGGCTTTTTTTCTAGGAAGTTTAATTCTTTTACTTGTTTGTAAACTAATAGTAAGGGACTTATTTCATATGGCTACAGAGAGTGTGTGGCTCTTAACTGGTTCCAAAATCTACAGGGCAGGACATATGATGTACAAATTCACTATCTTGAAGAAGCAGCTCCAAATTACTTGCAATCTTCAGTCTCATCTGTTCCATGGCAATCCATAAACAGGTTGGCCTCTCTCCCTCATCCTTGGAAGGTCAGATATGTGTTTGGACTTTGGAGTGCATTATATTCCTGGCTGAATAGTTTTTCCCTTTGTAGGTTCATCTCTTGACATGGAAATAATTGGAAGGCATCTTATTAAGCAACAAAATATGCCATAACATTGTATTTGCACTTAATAAAATCTCTTCTCATCCTCTCAATGTGAATAATATTGAAGGTTTGCAGTATGCTTTTTGCAAACCCAAGGTTTGGCATTTTTATTTGACATGTTCAATGCAAATTGTTTTTCCTTTACTAGCATTGGTGTGCTATATATATGATGCATAAAAGCTTAGGAATAATAAAAAATTGCGCCATACTTAGGACGGGCTTTTATTTTTAGGAACCCTTGTAATTTAGCTTGAGGATTGAAGGATACCTTAGAGAAAAAGTACCAAGCAGAGGTTTCTGTCAAGTTCAATGGATTGCGGACCAGATATCAACTTCAATGGCATCATGGATAAAGCTAGAAACTTTTCTCACGATTTTATTATTTTCAAGGCCTTGACAAAGTCTTTGAGAAAGTCCTTTAAACATCTTGATTCTGAGCCTTATAAGTACAGTATCTTTGAGAGACCACCGAGCTTCCAGATTCTAGAGTGTATCATCTTAATAGCGATGGCACTCCATAAGTGTTGATGGATTTGTCTGTCTGACCCTTCCCTTTCCATTTTTCTTTTTTCTTTTTGTTTATGAGATTAGATAGCATATTTGAAACCTCCTTACCACGAAGTATAAGATGGACGTGTTTCCTTCTACATTTCGAAGATGAGGCGATTCCTTAGTTTCATTTTGTGTTTATGTGTATTTGGATGGAAATACCTGTAAAGTTGAGGCTTCAACATTTAAGACCTCATTTGAACTTTAATTTATATTTCAACTTTTAGCATTTGTGTTTTCCTGATTCTGTAGACTACCTGACGGTTTACCATTCATGATACCCATCGTAATTGTAGATATCATCTTTTGGCCAAGGAAAAATATGTCTACATTTTCAGATTTTAGTTTCATGTTTACGACATTCTTACCAAAAATTAATGATTCACAAGGTTACCGTTACCAATCGCTAGCGAAGGTTGAATGAAATGAAATGGTTTAAGTTACGTCCACAAGACCTAATGGTCAATAGGACGACAAATTGTTTCCATTTCCCTAACCACCAAATGATGCTGAGAATTGAGATTGTAGGTTGAGTTGATCCTTCTCCTACTAATTTGAGTTATCAGCTACCCTAACTCTTTTATCCTTGATTCTTCAAATAGCTGTAATGTCCCTTTCTAGGGCTGAAACTGAAAAAGGAGGAAATCACAAACCCCAAATGATAAAACTCAGATTTATATCAGCCAACTGGTTTTTTGTGACAATTGTAAGTCAGCAGTCTGATTTTTATAACAGCAGCTTGTAACTAGCGAGAAATCACCCAAATATCATCAAAGAACTCATCAACAACATAGGAAAACACTTTAAGAAGATTGTAAGCCAATTTTCACCATGAACCTTGATCAAATACTCAGCTGGAAAATTAATTTAGAACAGCAGAGGTTCAACCAATAAAAATGATCAAAATGGGGTCTCCAAACCCCAATAATTACAAAAGATGATAGATTCCAACCCCATAAATTATGGCAAGTTTGAATGTCAAAGAATAAATGAGTTATATGCCCTAGAAGACACCAAATCACACTCAAACCCTAGTGGCTCCCTAGGAGAGGGGCTCCAAAATATACCAAGGCTCTTTGTAGGTCTTCTCCTTGATGCCCTAGATTCAAATCAGCAAGAGAGTCTTCAGTTCACCAATATATAGAGTA
This sequence comes from Taxus chinensis, assembly GCA_019776745.2. Classification (NCBI taxonomy): domain Eukaryota; kingdom Viridiplantae; phylum Streptophyta; class Pinopsida; order Cupressales; family Taxaceae; genus Taxus; species Taxus chinensis. The sequence goes on from CM034146.1 coordinate 491,826,799, forward strand.
TTTCGTTCCCCACCATGCCACAAGGGTGGGTTTCGTTCTTCTTGTATGAAACACAAGAGGGTTTTCATCCTCAAGTGGAAAGGTATTGAGCAATCAGCCCAAAAACACAAAATAGTAAGTGTATATGCGCCAAAAGATGATCCAACTAAGGCCAAGTGACCTCCTTTTATATCCTTTGGTTGGTGCCAAAGGCCAAATAGGTGAAAACCGACCTCCAAGCTTCAGTTTATCTTTTAATTCCTTGTTGGGAATCTCATAATCCCAGCCGACCTGCCTTAGGGAGTAAAACACCAAAAAAAACATTAAAAATAATTAAAGAGAATTGAAACGAAGCTTGATTACTTCCCCTATTCACTTATCCTTCTTGGCCACGGGAAGAGAATGGCAAGAAGACTCCATTTGGCATTAATTTGAAAAAGGGGACATTACAATAGCTGTAACATAGAGTCAACTCTTAATATTTATGTGTACTTATGTCCTTGTAGGTTGGGCATTGGAGGCTGAAATACTTCTTTGATTCTATTGCACCTGTGGTGCAAAAAACACACAGCCCTCTCTTCCTTCAATTCCTTAAGAGTCACCCATCTACTTGTCTCACCTTTGAGCCTCGTGGGAACTACACCTTATTTGTACTGAAGTGATGATCTTTTCCCTCCATTTGATTACAACCTCCTGGTATGCCTTTCTCGTAATGCTCATAGGTCGGGTTGCATTTTGTAATGGCGTTGCTGCTTCCGACTTGTTTTCTTCATCCACATCATCGTTCTAAACTTTTCATTCACATAGTTTTTTGTCTTTGTTAATATTTGTACATTCATCTAGGTTAATACCCCATTTGTTCATCCATTTATGGTTATGCTTCATTTACGCATTCTTTTTTCGGTGCAACTCTTTGCCTCTTGCAGCCATGGACCACCTGTCAATGTTCACGTTTTTTCTTTTTTTGAAGTAACATGTAAGGTTAGGTCATAGCAGTTTCCTGTAGATAGATGGTAATTGTTCTAGCTAGGATGATTTCATAGGGAACTGTAGTATTGATTCATAAATTGTTTGTTATTAGCCACTTCTGGGGTTTTTGTCTTCGTCTCCATTTTGAACTTGTCATTCTACCAACCCATACCTTGCAACCATACAACACCACTGGCATGACAAGTAACCCAAATAGGATCTTGGTGGGGTTCCATTCCCATAGCTTAACATTCTTGCCCCAATTTTGAAGAGCATTAAGAGCTATCCATCCTTGCATTCTCTTCATTCTAAAATATTCTATTTGAGCTTGTGAAAATAGAGGCCAAGATATTTGCGATCTAACACCACTTCAAGAGACTTTCAAATTGAAAGTCGAGATGTTGCTTTTTTCTTTTCATTGAGAAAATCATAATTTTGGTTTTGCCAATGTTCACCTCCATCCCCACTTTTTTTACAAGTCTAAAAAACAAAGGCGATATCTTAAATCTTGGTTTGTCTATGCCATTAGAACTAGTCATCTACATATAATAAGAGTTTCACCACATATTTGACCAACTAGACCCCTTTCCCTCCAAATTTGTTTATTCACTCATTTAACTTGTTATTGTATAGTCCAAGTAAATTGAGGAAATGGGCCACCCTTGTTTGATGCCCATATCACTCTTGAAGCAAAAAAACTCTTGCCTACATTTTGATTTTAGCATTGACTTAGTCATATAATATGTACTGCATTGGAACACCTAGTTCTTCCATTCTACTCCATAATTCGCTCCTTAGCATGGTGTCAAATGACTCTTTGAAGTCTACAAAGCAACAATATGCATCCTCTTTTTTATCTTGAACCCTTTCAACCAAGTGTTTAAGTGTGATACAATGATCAATGGTTGAGTGTTTGGGTCTAAAACTTGTTTGTCCCTTTCTTTTATTTACCCTTTTCTTCACACAATTGCTAATCTCGTGCTCTATCAATACTCCCAAACAACTTTGCAACAAGAGGATTGACCACAATAGTTTGATAATTGGAGGGATTATCTACATTTCCCCTTTTAAACACAAGGATGGTCAAGCTAGTCATCCATTCTGTTGGGAAGCCATTTTGGATGACCTCATTAAATTTTTCTTTAATTTGAATTGCACGATTATCCACTCCCCATTTTAGATGCTTTTCTTGAAGGTTGTTTATGTCACATGCTTTGTCTGTTAATAGCTTTGTAATCCCTTGTATGATGCCCTTAGTTGTGAAAAGTTCTTCATTAACAAAGATAATAAGAGTATCTTGTTCATTTTCACACTCATATAATTGCTTTAAATATTCCACCCATTGACTTGTCATTATGTTATTCCATGTTTGTTTTCTCTTTCTATAAAACTCCCTCCAAAAATTCTTTTGTTCGTGTTTCTCTAAGTAAATCAACTCCTACTTCTAGTATACTTTCTTTTTTTTCTTCACCCATTGCTCATACATTTTATGGCTGCCTTTGTTCTACTAGCTAGTTCCTTTAGCGGTCTTCACATTGCCTTGCACTCTTCATCATACCACGGTTTTTTGGGAAGTTGTTTCTTTCCTTCATTTTGGGTTTACCTCTCTTGCACACGTTTAAGACTTCTTGAACGGTGTGCATTAGCCTCTCACTCTTAGTATAATCTATACTAGTGACAAGTGCTTATTTACTTTCTCTTTCTTGGAAATTTCTCTTTAATGCCACTCTGAAAGCTTGTTGATTTTTCTCTATCAAGAGGATGTTTCATTTGAAAGGAAGCTTACTTTGGTTGACCCTAGCGTGATCATTATGTTGATTGTCTTCTTGACATTGGAGTTTCATAAAAATTGGGTTATGGTCTGATTAAACGTCCACTAGAGAATCTTCTACTTCTAGTTCTTATATTATGGCCACACAATTTTGAGAGGAAACAACATAGTTGTTTACACTCTACCCATTGTAAGTCTTCCACATAAATTTTCCCGATCTTTCCTGTTTGCACATACCAATGCATATAATCAAAGTTGTGAATGTTGCACAAGCCTAGTAATTCTTCTACAAAGTGTGTGATACCTCCATGTTCATTTTAAGAAGCCCTCCACCATTGTTGACTTTCCTCCTTTGCTATCTAGAGCGGATTTATATCTAGATCCTCATTATTTCCTAGGATGTTTGCTTGCTTGTTTGTTGTCGTTGCATTAAAGTCTCCTATAGACAAAATCTATTTAATCTTACTATAGACTAAAATATCCTTCTTTAGAGGAATACGAGTCTTCATAGTCTAGATTGTACTTTTCAAATTTGGTGATCTTGGGTGCAAAATAATAGTTAGCTATGCTAATAATAGTGTTATTTTCTATTATTCTTATCTAGATGTGTTGTTTATTTTCATCTTGTTTTTCTATTTTAATATTTCTAACCCAAGTTTCCTTTATTAACACCAATATACCCACATGTCCCTTGCCATACTCTGTTGCTTAGTTCCAAATTGTTGCCTTCTTGTATCCTTCGAAATTTGGCATTTTAAACCCATCATTCTCATGTGTTTCAGCTAAAATGATTATATCTATCTCTAGTTATGGGCCCTAGCCTGGGTCCTCTTCTCCAAGAGCCTCTACAATTCCATCTCATAAGATGCTCCTGTGTGGGCCATATTCCCTATTTGCTCTGGGTTTGTCTAGCTATGATATATGTTTTCCCAATATCTAGGTATGCCCATCTCCCTTCGCTCCTTGTTGCCTTCAGATTTTCTCACACCTTGTTTCTCTCTACGATTTACCAAAAGGTTAAGAGTTCACCTAGATAAAAGCGTGAGCATATCAACATACCTTTATTTCTTACCACTTTTACTTTATCCCCATAGTTTACTATTGTGATACAAATATTCCTATCCCTCGTCTCTCATCTTAATGATTCTTCTTGATCGCTTGATTTACCATTTCCATTGTAACTAGTCTGCAAGGAAGTCCTTTGTGAGGTTGCTTGTATCCCCCTTCTCCATAATCTTTCATCTCTTCGATAATCATATTTGATAATTTATCTTATCATTCTTTCTCTTTTATCATTTGACTCTTTGACTTGTCTCTCTATAACTCTTGATGTAGCCTACTAGTTCTTTTACAACTTGTGCCGATGTCTTAACATCTTCTTACTTACTTCATAGCTCATTTTCTCTCTTTTCTATGTTGTGGAGTGCCTGCATTTCTTTTATTTGCATTGTACTTTCCTTTTTATCCCCCGCCTTAGCATATGTTGAAGAGGGAATGTTTGCTTAAGGGGTTGTCATTCATGCTGCCCAATATTCGTGAGATTTTACATATTTGTAACTTGTGCTTTAAGCTTGTTGTTTTCTTCTTCTAGCATTCGTTTGACATTTGTCATCTATTCCATTTTGACATCTTTCAGTTTCACCCTTGTTTCCATGCTTTCTAGTCTTTCTTTCAAACACTAACTTTTGCACATAGAGCTTCGATGACCAAATGAATAAAGCCATTGTGGGATTGCTTGCTTCTTCGCCATCTTGAATCTCCACTTTGTGGCCTCTGACTTGCTTGTGTAGTGTTGTACTTATTTTGTTTGTTAATGGTTTATCTTGATTCCCTTTTACTTCTTTCCCTCAACCCTCTTGAGGTTTTGATTGAGCTTTCTAGTTCATAATACATAAAGTCGCTCGTTGTACTTTCTTATTAGCTTGCTTTTGTTTATGTAATTGTAATCTTGTTGTTAATCTCTGTTTGTGTTTCTTCATATCCACTTCTCTCCCCCTAGCTTGTTGATGCCTTAGAATACCCCGATATTGCTTGGTATTGACGTAAATAATTTTTGAAATCACTTCTCGTGTTGTTACATTTGGCTGTGATGACGTGTTGGAATTATGTGGGAGCCATATCCTTTGAAGATATATGAATTATGTGCTTTATTGACCCCATGTACTTCATTATTCCCTTCAACGATGGGGCTTGGTGCACATATGCGGAGACCAACCGATGTTTTGTGATGCCCTCTAGTGTAATAAATATTATTAGCTTGAACATATTTTTGTAAGGTAGGACATGTTGCTCTCTTATCACCAGTTGTTGTTGTTGCCTCCCCAGTGAGAGAGCTTCCTCTGTTGTTCCCTTACCATCCATAGTAACCATTATGCCTTGCTTGTTGACCTCACAATTTTGGCTAAGGACCGAGTTATGCACACAAAGTACCATTGAAAGAGGAGCGTGCTTGAGAAAGTTTTGGCTTAACACATGCTTGAGTAGTCAATAATGTGCATGCTAGAAGAGTAAAAGGGAAAGGTATGAAGCAGAGAGAGAAGAGGGTGCCACGTGGAAAGAACGAGGAAGGCTGGTTCAATAGAAGTGACCAAAGAGGTAGAAGAGGACAAAAGAAGTGACAATGAGGCACAAAATGCGGCGGCGTGCGACAGAAAGAATGGAAAACTGGTAACTCTGGTAGATCTTTTGATCTATTAGTGCAAATCATGGAGGATAGAGTCCCATCCTTCCCACCAAATTAAACGAAGTACTAGGCATTGTTTGTGCATTGAAGATCTCCCCTTGCTGACAGTCCCATGTGAGTACCAACCACCTCTAGTAATGGAGACCAGCCACTTTGAGCAAGAAGAGATATACATTTGAATTTGGACTCATGTATAAATTTTGACCACTTACACCCATAATAAGGGTTGGATGTTGAATGTTGTTGTGAAGGTTGTGGTGTTAGTGTTATTATGGTAATTGCAAGAGTTTCCATGACCATTACTATTATTATTATTTGTTCATGTTAAGCCCATGCTATCAACCAGACAGTCTTTGGTGTATATAAACCATTAATGAATGCTCTGTAAGCTCTTTTTATATGAATGAATTTACTTGTGTTGACGAGTATAGTGCGTGATGTATTGAATGATAGTGAACACAATCTTTCTTGTCTTACATGGATAGTTATTATTGTTCATGTCATGAGTACTAATTACTATGGTGCACATTCTATTCCCTAAATGAACAAGGTACTTCGTGCACCGAGTGCACCTTGGGTGAGTACACGAGAGAAATTCTGCGTGATATGTTGGTGTACACGGTGGGTTATAAGGGCTCATGCGCTTGGGTTGGCCCATCTAGGCTAAATGTGTGTGAAGGCTTAGAAAAAACCCAACACTTTGGTTCCATTCCCTGGACCTTGGTCATTGAGGGAATATAAAATGTCAGAGAATAACACTCGAGCGTGTAGAGAAATGACTGGATGAACAAGAAGAAGAATATGCACGAAATCATCTAATATATAGAGGGAGAGATCTAAGAAAATGGGCGAACGAGAAGTTAGATGACTCCCTATATTCAATATTTTTCTGTGAGTTTCCTCATCATCTGTATGCATGATCATGACGTTATTAGTAGAAAAGCTAATGAATCTTGGAAGAAAGTATCCTTGAACTGAAGAGTGTATTGAGGTATTGAAAAATACCAACGAAGTATGGACGCGTGCTATTGATGTGTGGTGTGAAGGAACCATAGGGAGTTATTACTGGAGTTTGCAGTTTTAAAGTACTCATGCCCAAAGGATGTTGAATACCAGTTCATGTGTGAGCCTCAAGGTGCTTACATTCATTCTTTGCCTCTTCGCATCAAGATGATGTTTGTAGATTGGGGTATTAAGACACTAGCCATGAGTGGTTAGAGATGCACTCGCACGTGGATGGAGGTTGGAAAAAGAGTGCGAAAGAAATTGAGCATGACAAGGTGCTAGGAGAAGCCAAAATGGAAGAGGAGGATGAGAGAGAACTTATAAGGCATAGATACAACCATGGGAGGATCCTATTGTTGGCTTCTTTAAGGGCCTAGTATGGTGTGGATGCCATGAAAACCTTAGGTGATGGAGGGATGCCCACTACCATGAAAGACGTTGAAGGATAGTGTACTCCACACGAAGAAATGACTTGGACCCCCTATCGCTAAACGAACAATGACCATGGAAGGAGGCATGCAGTACTCTCACCATCACTATAAGCCAGTGATCACATGACCGTTAGAATAGAACAAATATCGACGATAGAAGAGCGATCTATTGCCCAAAGATTTGCGACAAACTTTGTGTTGCAAAAAGTCATCCCATACGTGCTATTACCAGGGGCTAGAATAAGTGTACAAGAGCGATGCAGTCAGCATATAGAAGTGTTGGAGGAGCACCTAATGTGAACCCAACCCAAGGGCATCCCGTGGTGAGTCAACTAACCTAGAACCAACCTACCCAGAGTCAGCCTACCAAGATCCAAGCTACTCAAAATCAGTCAACCCAAAATCAACCTATTTAGAATTAACCAACCCAGAACCAACCTACAACACCCATGCAACCTTACTTCTACAAACAATCCATGAAGCTACCAAAGTACCAAGGTGTAGAGAATGTTGTTGATCATGCACATTCTTGTGGAATTTTATGTTGAGTGAAAGGAATAACAGCGTCAGAGACGTAGGCAAGTCAGTTCGTCACTATTCTCCTGGACTGCGCATACATGGTATAGAAAGTTGACTTGCTACAGCAGGTTGTGGACTATGACCTACTCAAGAGAAAGTTTCTTGAAGAATTTGACATTCCAGAGTTTGAACAACAGAACCTAGGACTCTTCAAGGAAATCAAACAAGGCTTATCTGAGAGAGTGTGTATGATGCGAGGTTCAAAACATTGATATCAAAGTTGTCTTATGAACTCCATCGAGTTTAGCATGCACAATGGTTTGTAGGAGGACTCATGACGCCATTTAAGCACACATTGTCTTTGAATACCTTTGTAGATCTGTGTGGATCCTTGTAAGTTATGCTACACTCTGAAGCGGAAGGAAGCGCATACACGGGAGAAAGCCCGTTCTTGGAGGTGCAAATCTCCAACATGGATGAACAGTTACAAATTATCATTTTTGGAGGCGTGCAGGAGAACCGCGCAGGACTATGGTGCCTTGACTTCCCGGTGGAAGGGCACACGAAGAACAATTTCCCAAGGAAGGGCATGCACCTCGCAACGAAAGTTTGTGAGATTTGCTATGGAGACCAGGATGTATAGTTTTTCCTAGTGATGCAGAGGGAAAACCAGGTTAAAGTATTGCTTTGGTTCTGGGTGTGCAAGACAAACACCTATGATACAGAGAATTGTTGCGATTGAAGAAGCCAAAGAGGCGCGCTCTAAGCGACTCCTACACCCACCCAACAGACTCAAGGATATGGTGGTGGAAGAGGCCAGTGCGGGAGAGGAGCAGGAAGGGGAGGAGGAAGATTTCCCCCCCAAGATTTTCTATAAGTGCGGTGATCCAAGTCATTATCAACACGACTGTCCCAAGTTTTTGACATGTGGTTATTGTAGGGGAGCGCACAAGACTAACGACTGTCTGGAACGTTGCAAGAAAATGAAATAGAGACCCAATGGTCTGACCAAGGGCGTGGACATGATTGAGCTTGAGGCATGGGCTCCCAAGAAACAACCAGAACCAAAAGGGAAGGCCCAAGTAAGTCTGATGATGCATAGTGGTACATGCACTCAACCTAAAAGAGCACGAGTTCCCCAAGAATCTCCTTAAGATTTTATCGGTAGAGAGATGGAATATCTAGATGGCGCTGCAAAAAAAAGTTGCTTCTCTATAAGGCCCAAGAAATGCTAAGAGAAGTGCAAGGAGAAATGCAGACTACATGTGAAGCTGAGGTGCGCATGAAGGCAAAAGCTCAGAAAGGCCCCACAGAGCAAGAATTCAAAGAAGTAAATCAAATATAGTTCCCTCTAAAATATGACGGTGTACTTCCCCTTCTAAAGGAATGGTTAGAATAAGTCCTTGAGGTAGGAATTCTGACGCAAGGAAAAGTTGGAGGTCGGGAGCTAAAGGTGGCAAAATAGCGATTTGTTGCTGGATGTACCCTGAATGGATAGAATATGCACAACATCCTTATCAACAACGGCACAAAATTCAATATACTTGTAAAGGATGCATGGACATGCATGGGAATGCCAACATTGCAACTTACCCCAAACACCTTGTTTATGACTAACAAGATAAGGTTTGTCGCACTTGACACGTTTAAGGGAGTGATCTTGGATATCATGGGAGCCAAGTGTAGACACCAAATTTGGGTCTTACGACGCCTTGTGCCCCGAATCTCGTCTCGCAACCTAACCCTACCTCACCACCTAAACCTTACACACTTAATTATTTATTAATTACCTTATAATTAATAAATCCACATCTCCAACCCTGCCACCTCACCTCGCCACCTCACCATGACCTAGCCCTAACCCTAAACTAACCTAATTAAGACCTATAACTTGGTCCAAACCCACACCCATGACTCATCACCCCTCACCCGCACCAAAACGAACCTAATAATGACTTGACCAAGCCCACAACTGACCCCTCGGGAGAAAAGGAGGGAAAGTTGGCTATTTTACTAAAAATAGCCAACTTTGACCTAACCGACATCGGTCCCTACGCGACTAGCGTTGGTTAGGTAACTGCCATCTGTTCCCTGTAAATGACCTCCCCCAACCAAAACAAGGGGATCTGAATTCATTTTGCAAGAGAGGGACAAGTGAGAGAGAGAGAGAAGAGGTTGCAGAGAGGAGTATTGAGCCCAAGACTGTAACTGAGCAACTAGATCACGGTCACACTCATCCAAACATTGGGAGAGTCGGAGGATAGTTTCATCAACTCACTTCCGATTGCTGGATCATCCCAACTGAGCCTTGCCTTCGCCACTGCATTCCTTGGACCTGCATCCGCATCAGAAACTAGTAAGTAGTCTCTTTTATTACCTTGTATGCTTCTAGACACTACTTTGTGAACTTTTGATTCATAGTGATTATAAGCTCACTCCTGGATCTACCACCCGGCAGCACCCTGCACCTAACCTTCATTCATCCATCTCTATATTGCCCCAAAGACAGATTTCTCACTCTCTGAGTCTTCTCTATCACCCTACTACTCCCCTCAACCATCTACCAACCTTCTAAACCCCATAACCACCTTATAACCAACCTCCATTTAAAATCCCCTAAATCACTGCCCCTACCGATATCGGTTATCCCCTACCGGTACCGGTTTTATAACTGCAGTTGGTTATCCAGTGACCGGCATCGGTCACTGTGACCTATACCAAAAACCAACCTTTCAACTATTTACCTCCAAACAATCTCATATCCAGCCTTGTCGATCCCTGTAACTTGATCTGAACGTATCAATAACCAGTGACCAAACAAACAACATGACATTTTATTATTGGTAGTTTAGTCTCTATTGCTTTTAGTAACGAGGTACCTAAATCGTGATTTCGCAATAGCTTCTTTATTATCATTTGCATTAATTGTATTAAAAGGGAACTGACCACCTTCGAAAGGAAGTCTAATATTTCCTGGGCCCAAGGCAGTTCCCTCACTTATTGTTTAACAAAAATCTGGTGGTCTTGCATTCTTATTTATAGGTAGTCCTTCCCAGACAAAAAGGAGCTCTTCACAATCGGTCTGATCTCTCTACGGTACGCGCACACCTTCCCAACACTCAACAGGTATTCCTCCTAGCCCCAACCCTTATTTGTTTCTCAAGAGAATGAAAAGATAGAAATAACTCTATTCTGGAATAAAATTCTGTGCGAAACATTTTGGCACACCCGGTGGGACCCTTCTCGGATTTCTTTCTTTCTTGCTTGTTTTCATATAGGGAGCACACTTGTTGTTTCTTTCTTCTAAATATTCACAAAATATTTTGTCATTTTGGTAAAAGAACTTGTCTTTCTTTCACATCTTTGCATTAGTGAAAGTCATCTTCTTAACCTCTTCTCTTTCTTTGCTTCATCGAATATCATTTTCGATTTGGGTTTAAAACACGTGCATCACATTCTTGCTTGCTGTTTTTAATTCTAGTGAACGTAGATTAAGTAACAGGTCATACACGTGGGGGTGATATCCACGGTATTGATGAGAAATTAATCTTACTCTCACTGCACAACACATACCAAATCACATCATAATCTACACAACATCTCAAACATCCCCCCTTCCCGCAGTATTCCTCCACCCGATTGAGGTAGCCTTACAAGCCAAAACAAACTTGACATCTCCCTTAGGTCTTTTGTTTAGGATTGACATCATCTTGCGTCTAAGGCATAAGCCCAAAGTGATTAAAACTAATCCTAGGGTTAGTCTCTTGATTTGCTTGTGTATCTTGCTTTTTTTTTTCCTTTTTTCTTTTAGTTCTGTTTCTATGTTATACCCTGTCTCAGTGATCACTTCAGACAGTTTGGTGGGTATACTAAGCCTTGTTATCCCTAAACCAGCAGCCTCTTACATTCTCTCTTTGCCTTCACAAGGACCGACACCGGTCCTCTTCTACCAACATCGGTTACACTGACCGACGCCGGCTACCGTTTGACCGACATCGGTTACCAGACCGATATCTGTTACTGTGTTTCATAGTTCCTGACAAACCAGCAACCTACCAATTCCAACATTTTGTTGTTGTTTCTGTTCTTGATTGACTAATTCTCTGTTGTATCCTCTTGTCCATGGTTGTTATCACCCGACAACAAGCTGCAACCATGGTTTCACATGCTTGTTCCGTGTCTTTGCCTGAGTCACCCCCTTTGCATCCTATGGGGAATCCTACGGACACCAGTGCTTTTCCCAAGATCCCTGTAGGAGATCCAGACTTTGCCAAATTTTTGGATGCTAATCCTAGCGCCGTACAGTATTATTTGTCTCATACCCCTGACCGTACACTCGACGGTCAGCTCCTCTTTGGTATGCCTATTAGTATAGCCACTCACTTAGCCCCTTCCCCACCTAATAACTCCAACTCACCATCTTCATCCTTAACCCCGTCTCCCAGCTCAGTGGCTTTGGTGGTTCATATTGCACCAATTGGCCTTCCTTTGGTTAATCTGGGGCCCCACATATCACTACCGTCCACTGCCCCTACCTCATCTCTCCCGCATATTGCCTCTTTCATAACTCGCTCTCTACCATCTATCCATCTATCCACACGAGCTTTCCATCTCAGGCTCCGCCCACCTTTTCATTTCCACAGACTCATCTGGTGGCCTCAACATCTTATATGGGACACCGTTATTCAGCCACCCCAACACATTCATCACCGTTACCTTATCAACATTCAACCCCACCATTGTCTAGTAGTGGCTCTTGGCCCAATCCTCCTCCGTTTACGATGACAACACCATCATCTGACCCAACCAATGATTTAATCAAACAGATGATGGACAAGATGCAAAATCTTGAGGCTTCTATTTCAGGAAGCCGTAACACCCTGACATACGAGCAAGTTTTTCGGGAGCCTATTCATCCTTCTGTCCCCCTTCATACATATCCTCCTCAATGGGAATTACCGAAATTTACTCACTTTAGTAGTAAGGAGGACCCTCAACAACACTTGCGATCGTTTAGACATGCCTGCTATCTAATTGCTCATGACGATTCCTTACTACTCCGTACCTTCCCCATGTCCTTATCAGAACCTGCCTTGGAGTGGTACAGTGCTTTAGCCCAGCACTCAATCTTCTCCTTTAACCAGTTAGCCCAATCTTTCTTGGATCACTTCTCCATCAATATTGCCAAAAAAGTATCCATTACCGACCTCTATGCCATCCGACAATTTGAAGACGAGCCTATCGCAGATTTCGTTGGATGATGGCGGGGCCTCATCAACCAACTTACTTATGCCTTACCTCAGGTCGAGCTCATCTAAATCTTTACGCGGGCCTGCGCTAAACACATTTCTCCCACCCTCCAAATTCAAACTTTCCGCACCTTTGATGAGGCCTTTACTATGGCTTGGAAACTAGAGATTCGAGCCTTAGAGGAGGAGAAATTGAAGTTGCACAACAAAAACTCAAATTTCCGAACCCAAGACTCCACCAACAAACCCAACACCACCAACTCTCACGCATCAGCTGCTTCGAAATCAAAAGGATCCGTACATGCGGTGACGGTCAAATCTCAAGCACCGTCTAATACCCAGCCAAAATCCACCTATAAGTATAAAGCCGAGCCCATCAAGTACACTCCCTTGGGAGAAACTTATGATGTGATCTTGGACAAATTGCTTAAAGTAGGAGCTATCACCTTGCCTCCTGTTAAACCTCACTCCGGGTTTGATTCCGCCCACGCTATACCTTCTTGGTATAAAGAAAATGACTTCTGTAACTTCCATCGTGTGAAGGGACACAACCACGAAAACTGCAAGATGTTGAAAAACATAGTGCAGGAAATGGCTGATGTAGGGGATATAACCCTCGATAATCCTAATGCCCTTGCTAATCAAAATTTAAAAATCTTCAACAAACCATTTCCAAACCATTCATCTAACAGTAACACAAACCAAGAAACCTCAGCCGAGGAGAAGAGTGTGCATGAGATCCATGTAGTTTTCAACTCCCAACCAAGGGCTTCCATCGAGGAAATTCTGAATCGAGCCTCTTCACCAACGCAAGGGTCCTCGCCCCCTTCTCCTTCATCAGGACAAGAGGACAGCCCCGCTATTCCTTTACCCATAAAGGAATCAACCGCCCAGAGTTCTCTTCTCACAGAAGAGCCTTCTTACACCACATCCCTGCAAGACTATGAGCGGATGTTATCCAACCTATCTATTTCCCAAACATCTCCTTCCACCACTCTTGCTACAAAAGAGGAAGGATCGCCACTTTTTCTGTCATCCTTAGAGGAGAAACCCCTAGAGCCTACATCACCAAACACCTTAACCATGACGGATCCTCTAGAACATGCCCTCCTCCCTATCAGTTCTTCATCGCCTAAATCTTTACAGCGACCAGTTGACCTCTTAACACCCATTGATACAATGCCTCATTCGCCCCCTGTATCACACCCACAGTAGACTGGAATCACAGCCCACTTCTCTTCCATACCAAAATTCCCATCCATACGTGAAGATTGTCATCCCCCAGAAGATAGACGAGACTTATGGGAACGTTTGAGTACACCATGCTCTACTCAAATGCAGATGACTAATCCAAACACCTCTACCATATGCCCGAAGTTTTTACAGTAGCTCAAAATGCCTATGTCCTCACCTTCACTCCCCTCATCTCTACCAAATACCTCATCCACCTCTATCAACCTAACCAAACCTTCCCCTACGCTTGGGACTTCACCAATACCCAGCCTAATGCACCCACCTAAACGGTTAGATTTATCCAAAAATAAAGCCATCAATCCACCTAGGAGACAGACCTAATCTCCTCGAGTCCAATCTATGCCTCTGCCACAACTAAAACCCTCACCCCCGATCACACTGGTACACGGTTTCAACCCTCGCCGTCATACCTACCCTTCTATATTGGGGCCTCACCCCTCCACCTTGCCTCAATACACCATGCCTCCCACGTCTTCTTTAACACGACCTGCACCTTCTGCACCCATACAAAAATCCACGGGCATCTCAACACTGTCGCCCCAAGTATCCTGCCTACCTACCAACCCTAAGCAAACTTGATCATTGAAGGACTTGTTTACTGTCGCTCCTCTTTCCCTGTGGTTGTTTCCTGCCACCACGTCATCTGTGGCCTCGTCATCTAACCAGCTAAACATGACTTCTGCGTAGAAGAAGCCACACCTAGTTAAACCCAATCATCAAAATTCTTTTCCTAAACCACCACCCATACGAACCACTCGTACCCAACCATTACCAAAACAATCAATAATCTCCCCCACTCAATCAATAGCCTCATCTTCATCTGAATTTGACCCGCTCAAAGGATCTTACACCAAGATCCTTGATATGTTGGTAGGGGATGCGACCATTTCCCTACCCCCACTCAGACCCTATGATCCATCTAAACCTCGACCTATAGGTTATGATGAATCTAAAATCTGTGCCTACCACCACACACCAGGACACAATGTAGAAGGATGCAAAGCTTTGAAAGCCATCTTTCGCCAGTTGCCTATCTCGGATAGAAAATCTAAGAAAGACAACTTACGGAGGGAAAAGCCCTTAGCTTCGATCCCTTCTCCTATACCACCTGTCCCCGCCTCACCAAAATCTATCATCATTGTAACCCCGCCTCTCAAGAACAATGACTTATCCCTACCATCTTCCTCATCTCGTATTCACGAGATCAACATGATTAGAATTGCTACTCGAGGTCAGAAAAACAATGGAAAAGCTAAAGAGAGCACACCTGCGGCCTCTCTTTCTCCTTCCGCCATCCCGATCGCACCACCACCTAAAGTGGTTATTCGTGGACCTGCCTATCCAGTCTCTGATGGAGTTTCCCATCGCACCATGATCAAACAACTTCACCAATCTCCTGTAAAAATGACACTCTATGATCTCATTCAAACATCTGAATCTCATCGGCAAGCTCTAATTGAGATCCTCCAAGGGATAGAGGTCCTACCTAACGAAACCTTGCCCGTTGCCTCCATCTTAACACCCAACCATGTCGCTTCTCTCACCAAACAACCTACCTCCACAACCACCTCTATCCCTGTACAGCAAGCCGTTGTTGTCAGTTTTTTCGAAGAAAAAAATTTCATCTTTGGTGTAAAAGATCCTGACCCCGCTCTTTTCATCTCAGCTTACGTCCAGGACATCCAGGTACGTCGTGTTATGATCGACGGGGGCTCTAGCCTAAACATCGTCTCTTCCAAAGCCTTCCAACAGATGAATATCCCTCCTAGCTACATGTGTGCCAACCCCACCATGTTACGTTCATTCAACGATGCTATTACTTCTACCCTAGGCACCGTGATCCTTAACATTCGTGTAGGGCCACGTACCTTGCCCGAAATCTTCTATGTCCTTGAGGGAGAGTTCCAATACAACATGTTGTTAGGCCGCCCTTGGATCCAGGCTATGGGATGCGTTCCCTCCACCTTACATAGATGCATAAAATTTGAGTATGAGGGGAAGTCATACACCGTCACAGCTGATGCTTCCCCCTTCAAAACCTGTAATATGTTATACCGCCCTAATGATGTACTTGTACTAGTCAAGGTACCCATTGATCCGACCCAAGCATCTACTTCAACCACGCCTCAACCATCCACCTTAGCCACACCCACACCTTCGACCAATGAAACCACTGACGCAAATACCTCTTCCTTCCCCGCAAACAACATCCCAACCTCGGATCCCTTGGTAGGTGTTTTTCAACGCCTTACACTGGGGGAGTACTGCCTATACAACGTTAGCACCTTTCATACCCCACAAGAGTATGGACAGTTACATGCGCATCCTACCTATGACCGTCGTGTGGGGGAGGTGATCTCCTACGGACCACCTAATTGCTGCACCAACCTAATGTATGGGGGTGTCAACGCATCCTCTGTCACCCCTGAACCTCCCCTTGGTGTGGTTCCCTTCCAATCTGATTTTCAATATCTAACCAACCGTCATTTCGCCCTCACCTTCCTGACTCGCTGTGCTTGGAAAGGTTTTGGTTTCGGTCTTTATGAACAAGGCCGACATACGATCATTCCCATGACTACACGCAAACACAAAAATTGTAGTAGTCTTAGATTTTTTGAACCACCTACACCACAGAAACCTTGTATCAATTGTATCCAGGAAGACGACGAATTCACCCCTTCCGAACCATCAATGCCCATTTTGCCATCTTCACCCACGGATTCGATAGACCCGGAATCTATCCCTCCTAACTTTTTTTTTTCATGAATCCTATCTTCCTAGGTCCTCTCACTTATCAACGCGATGGTGAAGACCCATCTTCTCTCCCCATTTTATATCCAGACATGATCGAAGAAGACTCGCCTTCGATTAATGTTGTGGAGTGCCAGGATGACGACTCCATCCTCACCTACCTTGGTGCAGACGACTCTTATATTCAATGTGCCTTACCATCTGAAACCCAAACCATGTTGAATGAGTCGACTATAGAAATCAACATCCACACGGAGGACGATCCTCACATTGTAAAGATCAGACAATCTCTCAACGCATCAGAACAAGCCGCCTTCACTACCTTCCTCCGTGCCCACAATCAAGCTTTTGCTTGGTCCTACGCCGACATGCCAGGAATCGATCCTGACATTGCTGTCCATAACATCACTCTGAAACCAAACTCCAAACCAGTTAAACAGAAACTAAGAAAAATGCATCCACGCATTGCCCTCTTGGTTAAAGAAGAGCTTCAACGACTCCTTTCTATTTCTTTCATCTTACCTATTGACTATCCTCAATGGATTTCTAATGTCGTACCTGTCACTAAAGCGACGGGGGGACTTCGGATATGTAGGGATTTCTGGGACCTTAACCTCGCTTGCCTAAAGGATGACTTCCCCCTACCTAGCATTGATCAACTTGTTGATCTCACTGCGGGCCATGAGATGCTTTCTCTCATGGATGGTTTCTCGGGATACAATAAAATTTTAGTAGCCCCGTCCGATCAACATAAAACCACCTTCATTACCCCTGGGGGACCTTCTGCTATCGTGTCATGCCATTTGGCCTTAAGAATGCTGGTGCGACCTATCAGCGGGCTATGACTTACATTTTTCATGACATTATGCACACTATCCTCAAGGATTATGTTGATGATCTTCTTGGAAAATCCAAACATCGCAGTGAACATCTCGATGTTTTAACCATTATTTTCGATCGCCTGTTACAATACTGTGTTCGTCTTCAACCAAAGAAATGTGTCTTTGGCATCCTTTCAGGAAAACTCCTTGGCTTTATCGTCTCTTTGCGTGGCATTGAGGTCGACCCAGCTAAAGTCAAAGCTATCTTAGAAATGCCCCCACCCACTAACCTAAAACAATTACGTAGTTTGCAGGGAAAACTCCAATCTATCCGGAGTTTCATCTCACAACTCTCGGATCGATGTCAACCTTTTCATCATCTCCTTAAAAAGGAAATTGTCTTTCAATGGAGCGAGGAGTGCCACCAAGCCTTTGAGGCTCTTAAAGCTTATCTCTTGCAGCCACCCATGCTTATCCCACCTCAGGACGATTGCCCTTTCTACCTTTACCTTTCTGCCACTGACCATGTTGTAGGAGCCATGCTCACACATCGTGACTCCGAGCATCGAGAGCAATTAGTTTATTACATAAGCTGTACTCTTGTGGATTATGAGACTAGGTATACACATGTAGAAATGTTGTGCCTAGCCCTATCATTCGTGGCCACCAAAATCTGACATTACCTCCTGAATCACAAAACTTTTGTCATCACCAATGCTGATCCCATACATTATATGTATGCCAAACCTCATCTAAACCAACGCATCGCCCGATGGCTTATGCTCCTCGCCAACCTCGACCTTGAGTTTGTACACCAGAAATCAATCAAAGGACAAACTATCGCGGATCAACTCGTGAAAGCCCCTTTACCTGGGGAACAATTTACCAATTTTACTTTCCCTGACGAACTCATCGCAACCCTTTTGCTCAGTGATGCATCTTATCCGATGACCCTCTTCTTCGATGGATCTAAATGTCAACACGACGGAGGGGCAGGTGTTGTTCTCATTCCTCTTAATGGTGAACCTATGCCTCTTTCATTCAGGCTTGATTTTCCCTACACTAATAATACATCGGAATACGAGGCCCTTGTTTTGGGTCTCCACGTTGCGTTACACTTAGGTGTGAAGTCTATTAACATTTTCGGTGACTCTCAATTGGTAGTAAATCAAGTTACTAGCATCTACCAATGTAAAAATGAGGAACTTCAAAAGTACAAACGTTACGTGGATTCACTTTTGACCTTATTTACTCATTATTCTATCCAAACCGTTCCATGCTCAACTAATAAATTTACGTATACTATGGCTTGCTTGGCCTCGTAAATTCCTGCCTCACCAACTGACTTTGACATATTTTTCTTGGTCCAACAACTCTTTTCCCCATCTTACTTAGTCCTGGATGTTTGTATGGTAAATAATGTATCTGCTGATTCGCAGGATACCTGGTATCACCAATTTCATGACTACCTTACAACCTCTGTTCTCCCACTTGACCTTACTAGTAATGGCAAACGCGCTTTTCTTAAAAGTGTTTCTCGTTATGTCATCATGGGGGGACTCCTCTATAAACGTGGCTTCGATGGTATCCTCCTTCGATGTCTAACCGACGCTGAAGTCACCCATACCATCCAACAAGTCCATGATGGAATTTGTGGTGGGCACTTTAGTGGCCTTGCCGTGGCCAAGCGGATCCTTCGCCTAGGATATTATTGGCCTACTCTTAATAAAGACTGCTATGAATATGTTAAGCATTGTGTTATGTGTCAACAACATGCCAACCTTCAACATACTCCCAGCCACCCGCTACAGGTCGCACGAGATCTTTGGCCTTTCTCACAATGGGGTTTAGACCTTATTGGTGAGATTCACCCGCCTTCTTCGCAACGTCACCGTTGGATCATCACGAAAATTGAATATTATGCTAAATGGGTGGAGGCTGTTCCACACATTTCAAAAAAAGAAAAAGAAAATCGTTGAGTTCATCAATCATCACATTATTTGTCGTTTTGGTGTTCCTCATCGCCTGATAACCGATAATGGCAAATCTTTCAAAAATAAGCTGTTACGAGCCCTTTGTGACAACTTTGGTATCAAACTTAGCTTCTCGTCACCCTACTATCCACAAGAAAATGGTCAAGCCGAATCTTCTAACAAAACCTTAACCAAAATTCTCATGAAAGTCATTAACGATTCTGGGAAAAAATGGCATGATCACATCCCCTTTTCCCTTTGGGCTTATCGTACCAGCATCCGTACTTCCACTAATGCCACACCATTCTCTTTGGTGTATGGTACCAAGGATGTCTTGCCTCTTGAAATAAAAATCCCTTCCCTCAGAATATCTCTCCAGGATATTCTCACCAATGATGACTTCCGCCAAGAGCGGTTAGCCCAATTGGAGCTTCTTGACGAGCGTCGTCTTACAATTCTTGACCACCTTCAAATTTATCAAAAGCGCATCAAGCATGCTTATGATAAGCAAATTCATGAGCGTACCTTTAAGATTGGTGATCTTGTCCTCAAAGAGAATCAACATGTAACCAAACTAGAAAAGAGAAAACGTGGAAAATTTGCTCCTAATTGGATTGGGCCTTACATTATCACTCACACTTACGGATCAGGTACTTATCGTTTAGCTTCACTTAATGGTAAACCTGAGCCTGAACCCCTTAATGTCTTGCATCTCCGACCATTCTACTGTTGAATTTAGTGTTACATCACTTCTTATCTACCTTGCGCTCATCCCTTGAGCTCATTTACCACCTCATACACCTTGTTTTGTGCATCTCAAAGTAGAATCAAACTCACGTGGTTTGATCATCACCTCCTCTTAAAGATGCCTTCCCCTTTTTAGTCTGGTCCATGACTTAAAAGTATCAAAATAACAAGTTCTCAATTATACAATTTTGGGATATTCTTGAGTCAAACTTCCTGCAAAACTAGATGCTTCATGCCAAACGGACATCTAGACCTCTAAGCTATAAACTAGACTACTCCCTCGAAGGACAGCTATGTGCAAAGCCGCATCTGCTACTATAAGTAGACTACTCCCTTGAAGGATAACTATACAAAGTCAGCCTCTATCAGAAGCTTCTCGCATTGATTAGCTTCGTGAAGACCTCAAGAACAACAAAATGCATATCCCATATAGACTTCCCGCATCGATCAGTCTATATCCAGAAAAATAAAAGCCGTATTCAAAAGCACTTTTGAGTCATGGACTTGTCTATTTAGGTTTGGTTCTCTTTTGTCAGAATAATCACCTTATAACAAGTTCTTTGTGCCCCAGCTATACCATCCACCTCACCTCACCATTCTTCAAAACAACAAAACTCAAGGGACATGACGTATATCCGATATATTGTGATTATACAACTCTTTTCACCTATCGAATTCTCACCTATGCAAGGTACCTAGGGATTCAAGCTCATCCTACGATAATACGTGGTTTGTTTAGCTCTTTCCAACTATGGGACACTTTTACCTCTTTTACCCGAATCTAGGATTATGTGTTGACCTTAATCAAGACACGGTTTTCTATACTTGGGTAAGCTAACCCTTGCTTCACCTATACCCACACCAACACCGCCAATACCTTACCAACACCAACAACATTACCCTACCAACATCAAAATTTTACCAACCAACTAATTGCCTAACCACAACCAAATTTCCTGAATTCACCTCTCCCTGGTCCTAAGGGAGAACTACATCGGTCTGAGGCCCCTCCTTGCTTTGTGCAATGGGCTATGTAGGCAGCACTTAGGAGACATGGGGTCTCCCAAGGTTAGCTCGACCATCCCCTACCATAACCTATCATGTGTTGTGTTTTCCTTAAAAATATAAATATTTTCGCGTATTTATATTGATAACACTCACCTTTGTCCCGACCTAAGGCCGCAACCAACCAATCGGTCTGACCCAAGGCCGCAACCAATCAATTGGCCTGACCCAAGGCCCCAACCAACCAATCGGCCCGACCTAAGGCCGCAACTCACCAATCGGCCTGACCCAAGGCCGTAATCAACCAATCAGCCTGACCCAAGGCTGTAACTAATCAATCGGCCCGACCCAAGGCCGCAACCAATCAATCAGCCCGACCCAAGGCCGTAACCAACCAATCGGCTCGACCCAAGGCTACAACCAATCAATCGGCCCGAACCAAGGCCACAACCAACCAATCGGCCCGACCCAAGGCCACAACCAACCAATTGGCCCGACCCACGGCCGCACCCAACCAATCAGCCTGACCCACGGTCGCACCCAGCCAATCAGCTTGAACCAAGACTGCACCAATTAAGTACCTTAATCGAGGCCCACAAATTACGATTCTATCCACCCATCATGTAGCTGTTTGTTCAATCGAGCTCACCTGTTTGTGTTTTAGCATGACTAGGATACTTGAATTGATCAGCCGACCAGCTTTGCCTAGACCGAGACCATGACATTTATCTCAACCAAACCAACCATTTGGTACTGCCGACCATGCCTAAATATTTTGGTACCTTACTCGTTATATCCCCTGGAGCTACTTCCTATGCCTTGGATACCCGGATTATATCAACCTTGTTTGGATAAACTATCGACCTTTGCCTATGAATTGCTTGTTTTCTCTTCAAATCGTGTACCCCGGTCGCACTACTGCATTTCAACGTGCATTCGCTTCCTTGAACTTACCCCACCATCTTACCATCATCTCATCATCATTCACCCTTTATCAACCCTATCCCTGATTTCACGTCGCCTCAATCTGTGATAGATTTGAGGGGGATTACCTATACTCTTAACTGGGGCAACCACTTCTTATTATTTTCAGTGCAGGATTACAAGACAAGCTACACGACAACAAGGGGCAAATGTAGACACCAAATTTGGGTCTTACGACGCCCTGTGCCCTGCATCTCGTCTCGCAACCTAATCCTACCTCACCACCCAAACCTTACACACTTAATTATTTATTAATTATCTTATAATTAATAAATCCACATCTCCAACCCTACCACCTCATCTCGCCACCTCACCATGACCTAGCCCTAACCCTAAACTAACCTAATTAAGACCTATAACTTGGTCCAGACCCACACCCATGACTCATCACCCCTCACCCGCACCAAAACGAACCTAATAATGACTTGACCAAGCCCACAACTGACCCCTCGGGAGAAAAGGAGGGAAAGTTGGCTATTTTACTAAAAATAGCCAACTTTGACCTAACCGACATTGGTCCCTATGCGACTGGCGTCGGTTAGGTAACCGCCATCAGTTCCCTGTAAATGACCTCCCCCAACCAAAACAAGGGGATCCGAATTCATTTTGTAAGAGAGGGACAAGTGAGAGAGAGAGAAGAGGTTGCAGAGAGGAGTATTGAGCCCAAGACTGTAACTGAGCAACTAGATCACAGTCACACTCATCCAAACATTGGGAGAGTCAGAGGATAGTTTCATCAGCTGATTTCCGATTGTCGGTTCATCCCAACTGAGCCTTTCCTTTGCCACTACATTCCTTGGACCTGCATCCGCATCATAAACTAGTAAGTAGTCTCTTTTATTACCTTGTATACTTCTAGACACTACTTTGTGAACTTTTGATTCATAGTGATTATAAGCTCACTCCTGGATCTACCACCCAGCAGCACCTTGCACCTAACCTTCATCCATCCATCTCTATATTACCCCAAAGACAACTTTCTCACTCTCTGAGTCTTCTCTATCACCCTACTACTCCCCTCAACCATCTACCAACCTTTTAAACCCCATAACCACCTTACAACCAACCTCCATTTAAAAAACCCTAAATCACTGCCCCTACCGATATCGGTTATCCCCTACCGATATCGGTTTTATAACCGCGGTCGGTTATCCAGTGACCGGCATCGGTCAGTGTGACTTATACCAAAAAGCAACCTTTCACCTATTTACCTCCAAATAATCTCATATCCAGCCTTTTCTATCCCTGTAACTTGATTTGAACGTATCAATAACCAGTGACCAAACAAACAACATGACATTTTATTATTGGTAGTTTAGTCTCTATTGCTTTTAGTAACGAGGTACCTAAATCGTGATTTCGCAATAGCTTCTTTATTATCATTTGCATTAATTTGTATTAAAAGGGAACTGACCACCTTCGAAAGGAAGTCTAATATTTCATGGGCCTAAGGCAGTTCCCTCACTTATTGTTTAACGAAAATCTGGTGGTCTTGCATTCTTATTTATAGGTAGTCCTTCCCAGACAAAAAAGAGCTCTTCACAATCGGTCTGATATCTCTACGGTACACGCACACCTTCCCAACACTCAACAAGTATTCCTCCTAGCCTTAACCCTTATCTGTTTCACAAGAGAATGAAAAGATAGAAATAACTCTATTCTGGAACAAAATTCTGTGCGAAACACCAAGTTCAAAGCAGACTTTGAAGTCATTGAGCTCGCTAAGGCTGATCATTATTCATCCCTTTTAGGAAGATTGTGGTACTTTGAGAATAATGGTGGTATTCTCTTTAAGAAGTGTTATATGAGCTTTGAGAATGGTGAATAAAGGGTTGTAATCCATCTTGACTCAAGCCAAAGCACACTATTTGTAAAAATGGTGGATACTAAAGATGATGTCAACTAATAATATAAGTTTACAACATGCAGAGGAGAGTAGATTTAGCCTGATCAAGAAGGATGCCTCGAATGTGAAAGCGACACATTTTTCTCAGTCACTACAAGAAATGCTTGTAATAGATATGTTGAGGAAGCTTAGAATCTCATGAGTAGGAGGTGCGTAGAAGTAAAGAGGGAGTCTATAGATCCACTAAGGAGCAGAATGGTGCAAAGAATCCTAGAAAAGACTAAGGCAAAGAATGCACCCTCTAAGGTATGAAAGCCTAAACATGCACCACTTAAGTAACTTGCCCCAAAGAGCTGCATGCCTACCCTAAATAGAGTATTCAATATTAGTTGGGGGCATTTAGAAAAACTTCCTAGATATGATGGAACCACATGTGCACACAAATATATGGTGGACTTGGAAGCTTGTCTTCCTAAGGAATATGAGAGAGTAGATTTTGTTGTCTACAAATTGAAGATCACAACTACGAGGTAGTGGATGACCCATCATTCCTCAATTTCGTGTTGGATTAGCATTAAAATATTTGTCCAGTTATGATGGAAGCACATGCCCAGTATCCCATGTGTGTGCATGCAAAGAAAAGTGGAATAGAGACCCTAAGGAACTTCTATTGTACTTATAGGTACATTCATTCTATAACTCATTAACTATATGGGCACGCACTTGGTATATTTTGAGTGAGACAAAAAAAAAATGGCATAATGGAAGCAAGTCATGGAAGATCTGACCCAGACATTCTAGTTCCTTGCAGTTACTATGGAATGGGATGAACCTCCAAAACTGGTAAAGGATACAATCTTCCACATTGAGGTGGTCATGGAAGAAAGAATAGCCCAAATCTATGATAAGGAGGCATATGTATTTGATGGTCTATTCGGAGAAGAGGAAATCACCAATAAGAAGAAATGCCAAGGGCATAAACACGAGGACCCCTACAGAAAGAAGGGAAAATCCCTCATGGAAGTTGAAGACTGAGAGGATCCCAAATAAAGCCTAAACATCTCAACTAGATTTGATGATCACACTATGTAAGATGTGCACGATATAGAAAACAAATACTACAGTGAGCTTATGTACCAAGTGGAGGTAATATTGGGTCCCAAACAAAACCACAGTTGGTTACCATCGGCAACTATTAGTTAGATGCAAGACAGGTGCCCATAATAGAATTATCAAAGGAATTCAAGGATATATTCACCAAGGGTTACCTTGAGATGAAAGGGGTACATGAATTTATAGGGGAAATGACCATCAACTTAAGGGATGGCATGTGCCTAGTAAGAAAAAAGCCTTATCGCATGAATATGAACTTGCGAAAGAAGGTGAAGGAGGAGATCGAAAAGATGCTTGAAGTAGGCATCATATAGCTAGTAGAGGATTCAAAATTGGTGAGCCCCATGGTGATCAAGACTAAGAAGGATGGGCACATAAAGCTTTGTGTAGAATTCTGCACGCTGAATGAGGCTTGTATTGTTCATCCCTTCCCGACCCCATTTACCAAATAAATCCTTGAGGGCATAGTAGGTTGTGAAATCTACACCTTCATATATGGATGCTCAAGATAACACCAAGTTTAGATTGTGGAGGAAGACAAGCCGAAAACTACATTTTCTATGGAGAGGGGATCCTTCGTGTACAATGTGATGCCATTTGTCTTGAAGAATGTGCCCAATGTTTCCTCACACGTAGTAATCAAAGCATTCAAAGAATTTATTCACAATTTCTTGTAGACATACATGTATGATTGGACTGTGTATAGTTTAGTGAGATGTCATCACACAAACTCCACACTCATGTTTGAGAGATGTAGGCAACTACAAATCTCCCTAAACCTCAAGAAATCCATCTTCGTGACACCATTTGTGGTTTTTCTAGGACATGTTAGTTATAAGGAATGTTCATAGATCCAACAAAGATTGTGGTAACTCTAAGTCTGGAGGAGCCTATTACATGTCACGATGTGCATGCATTCTTGGGAAACATGGGCTACTACTGATTTTTTTTTCAAGGACTATACAAAGAAATTCGACCCGTTAGAAGAGATGGTTAAAAAGGATGGACCGTTTGTATGGATAACGCACCAAAAAGATTCATTTTAGACATTGAAGCAAAGCCTAACGAGCACGCCTATCCTACCGTTCTAGGATTGGAAGAAACCCTTCCATGTCCATGTAGACACATTAGGAAAAAATGTAAGATCCATTATGGCCCAACCATGAGAAGGTAGGATAGAACACCCCATTTATTTCGTTAGAAGGAAGCTATCTTCTACAAACTGAAACTATACTACTATTGAGCATGAAGAGATAGCAATGGTTTATGTGCTCTAAAATTTTTGGCACTATATACTAGCCATGAAGTTCGTGTTCTTCATAGATCACAAAGCTTTGAAGCATTTGGTTAACAAACCAGTGTTGCGCAAACACATCTATAGACAGATCATATTGTTCAAGAAATTCATTTTCCCCGTCATGGCGAAGCTAGGAAATCTCAATTGTGGTTCATATCACTTATCACGAGTCAATAATGGAGAGGCTACATGAATAATCAACAATGGCATGCCAAATGCACAACTTTATAAAATATAAAGAGTACCAGAGGAGCTATAAGACATTGCAACATTTCTAACTTCAGGCATAGCTCTGAAGGGGTGGATTGTCAACAAGAAAAAGTGATTTGTAATGTACACAATGCCATATCAACTTATTGGAGGAGAACTGTATACCTTAGAATGTGATGAAGTTATAAGGCATTGTGTTCTAACACATGAGTGTGCAAGATTATTACAAGAAGCTTATGAAGGAATATGAGGAGGCCATTATGTTAGAGAAGCCACCAAGTGCAAAATTCTATTCTCAAGATTATGCTGGCCCCACATTGTTTAGATATGCTAAAGAATACATAACCAAGTGTGAAATTTTCCAAAGGGAAGGGAATACAAATAGAAGGGACAAGATTCCTTTACTAACAATGCCTGAAGGAGAGCTATTCAAAAAATGGGCAATTGACTTTTTTGGGCCCACAAGTCCTGTTGCGGGAAAAACTAGAGTGTGGTATATTATCACCACTACAAACTATTTGACAAGGTGGGAAGAAGTAACACCTACAAAGGATTATACAAAAACAAGGTTTTTATGGTAGACTATCATTTCTAGATAGGGGTGCATGGTAAGTTTGACTAGTGATCGATGGAGCCACTTCCTCACAAAGACTATGTGCATCCTGTTGGCCAATTTTATGATTGTGCACAATAAGACTACCCCTATCATACCTAGGTAAATGGAAATTTCAAAGCCTTCAAAAAAATCCCAAGAACTACTCTAACGAAGATTTGCGACATAGGGAGCAAGGATTGGGATGATTGTGTTTCTGTTATATTGTGAACTTACAAGACTACCTATAAACAACTGAAAGACTTTACACCTTTCTGGTTGGTGTTTAAAAAAGAAGCAGTTCTAACCTTGGATTTTCTAGTACCATCACTTCTCATAACATGTGTATGAGATTTGGACAACTGAGTAGCCATAAACTAAAGGTTTGATGCTTTGAAAGATATGGATGAGAAGAGGTTGCTCATGCGTTGGAGTCAAGGGGTGGAGAAAAAAGACACGTTTTGGAACGATAAGCACATCAAGAACAAGGTTTTAAGGGTAGGTGCACATGTCCTTCTCTATGATTCGTGTTATGCCAAACATCTAAGAAAGTTAGAGGTTAGATGGTTGGGACATTACATCATCCACATCTTGGATAATAGCGCATGCAAGCTATGTCTGCTTAATGGAGAACTGCTACATGAGAACTTCAATGGTAGTAGATTGAAGCTCAACCACTCTAATTAGGTAACCATTACAACATTGAAGGCTTTACAAGCCAACCCAAAAATATTTCCTTAGTTCTTTGCTTTATGTTTTCTGTGTTTTTGAGAAAATTTGTAGCAATTTTAATAAAGGCACGATCCACACATTCTAAGTGTAAAGCCAATAATAAAGATTGTTCAAGTCATTTATTTTGACTAAGTTTAAGAGAGCACATCCTACACGGTGCACAACACAAACAAAGAAGATCTTATGCACATGATGCAGATGTAGGAAAAAGAACCAAGAAAAACGTCCCAGGGCCCAAAGCCCCAATTACCACCACATGTCCATGATCAACTTTGTAGGAAGAGATAGAACAAAGCTAGAACTCTTTGGATGAACATGACACTGATGAATGCCAATTGTCAACAATCGGCTAAGAAGAAAAGATCCATACAAAAGAACAAGAAATTTGATGAACACGGGGCCATCAATGGTCTTCACTTGTTTGTCATTGACATCCACCATGAGCAAGAGAGATTGAAAAGGCATAGTTAGTTCAAGGAAGCGATAATTCTGATGATTACCATGTGTTCATCATTGGTGTTCAACGTAAAATAGAGGAGTTAAGAAAATACAAGGATCCACAGGAAATGGGAGAACTAGGGCTGCATTAAAGGTTAGGAATGCCCTAGGCAATAATTGGAGTAGACAACCTTTTCACAAGTTTACTTAACAACTCTTTCCTATCAAGTAAATAAATAAAAGCTATTTGCATTCTTGTCTTTTAAAATTTACATCAGGATCATGATAAATAAAAAAATTAGAGATACTATGATACAAAAAGAAAAGCAAATCCTATAAAATTAACACATAAGTATGATAACTATTCCATGGATGGAAAGATTTAATTTGAGGTGGTGCTCAGAATAAAACAAATATAATTGTTTATAAAAGGTTGCTTGCAAGTCCAACTTACCAATAGTAAATAGATGATGGGAGTCAACCCTGAACAAAGTACCATTTTTTCACAAAGCAATATAAGTGTTTATGTAGCTCCCATAGTTTTGAGAAAAGTGCTATTTAGACTAGGCCCACCAATTTCTCCATAAAAAATAATAGACATTTCCCCCCAAAAAAATAAGAACAGAGAGTTAAATTATTCTTTCCCTCAATTATATTCACCTCTAGTGGATATATTAGTGAGTTAATCACAAATACATGAACCTTTTCTTAAGAAAAAGTACACATCTCCATTATCTAGAGCTAAATAGGAGAATGGGTAACAATAACAAAATCATATGAGCTCATAAATATGCCATATTTATTTTTAGTTACAAAAATATTATATTATATTTTTATTTGTATGTGTGAAATTAATGTTACTAGATAATAATATCAATAAATTGGTCAATCAGTATTGAATCTTAAGATAAATCATTTTAATGGTAAGTTTTAAAAATAACAAAATAATAAAAAAAGTATTTAGATGAAGGCGCTCCCTAAAGATTGGCGCCCTAAACAACTGCCTAGTCTGCCTAGGGTTTAATCTCCCATTGGGAAGCACCGACACATGTCTTATGGATCCCATTGGTAGAGCCACACATGATGAAAATGAAATGAAATATTTTAATGACGTCCACGAGACTAAAGAGTCTATGGGACCACAGAAACAGTAATTTAATCAAATTTCAGACTCTTTTCAATATCCGCTCTTCGGCTGTGAATCTTGAAGATAAAGCCTGCTGTCGCTGGAAGATTTGTTCCTTCGAAGAGTTCCTCCAGTCTGTCCACCTTTAGATTGTTTTTATACTGAATATGGATATCATCATATGCAGAACATTCCATGAGAAAATGCCATTCTGTCTTGACGACCCCTTTGCTGCAGAAGAGACAAATTCTCCTTTCCCAATCTTCCTTTGGAATAGTCCATCTACCAGTTTCACATCGAAGATGATGTGATCCAGTTCTTAACTGCGCCACTAGAATTTTTGCTTTACCCTTGATAACCGTCCCTAGATAAGATTTTTCATCATGTTCCCCAGTGAGATTGAATTCTCTAATATAATGCGCTTTCTTTCGACCAATTTGACCCGTCCACATGGCAGTCCTGAACTTTTCTATCACATAATTTTTTATTTCCCTGTTGCTGTTAGGACACTCCTACATGTTGATGCCCCATTTGTACATCCATTTAGTATTCTGATTCATCCATGTTTTCTTTATGCGTTCCAAAGTGTCGTTTACAACTATTTTGTGCCAGCGAAGGTTGTCCATGCTTTCAACTTTTTTCAGATAGCTTATCATCCGAGCTATTGCCGATGCTTCCAGCGAGAAAGAACCCGCTTCCGCCAACAAGATCTCATAAGGAACATTTGATTTGACTTTAAGGGAGCTTGTGATTAGATGTTTCTGGATTCTTTCTATCTGTCTCCACCCATGATTTGACATGCTACTTCCCCAAACTTCGCAGCCATATAGAACAACCAGGGTGACTAACAAACCAAAAAGAGTTTTTTTAGTTTTCCAGTCCCAAAGTTCAGCTTTCCTGCACCTGTTTTGAAGTAGGAAAGAAGCTTTCCAACCTCCCCGTATCCTTTTTGCTTTACAAGTCACCCAACTAAGTTTGTGGTGAAAGTCAATCCCAAGATACTTGTATTCATTAACTATTTCTAAAGGGCTCCCCTAAAAAAGGAAGACGTTTTGTCTCTCATTCCTTTTCAAGGTGAAAATCATGATTTTTGTTTTGCTGGTGTTCACTTGCATCCCGACTTCTTGACAAAAGAGCTCTAGTGCTTTTAACTGTTCCCTCAAACCTTGGGCTGTTTTTGAAATTAGGATAAGGTCGTCAGCATATAGAAGTAACTTCACCACATAACTTGCTAACTGAATACCTCCTCCCTCAGTTTTGTTTAACCAATCTTCAAGCTTGTCAATGTATAACCCAAATAACGTGGGAGAAAGAGGGCATCCTTGCTTGACACCTATGTTGCTGCCAAAACATTCGGACATACCTTCTCTGGTTCTAATTTTAGCTTTGACCTGCTCATACAATTTATGAACTGCTGCTCTAAACTCATCTGGAATCCCAAGTTCCTCCATCCTATCCCAAAGTTTCTTTCTGGGCACTGTGTCAAAAGCCTTCTTGAAATCAACAAAACAACAAAAAGCTTCTTCTCCTTGAGTGTCCCAAACTTTTTCAATCAAATGCCTAAGAGTGATACAATGATCAATTGTTGAGTGCTTAGGTCGAAAACCCGCTTGCCCTTTTGCTCTTTTACCCTCTCTTTCGGCCCAGCTGCTGATTCTCCGTTCTATCATGCCTCCAAATAATTTGCCAAGAAGAGGGTTGATCATAATGGTGCGATAATTGGACGGGTTATTAACGTCACCACTTTTAAATAGAGGAATAACAACGCTAGTCGTCCATTCTGTTGGAAAGCCATTCTGGTTGACATCATTGAATATTTTTCTGATGTGCGGCGTGAGGACCTCAACCCCCCATTTTAAAAATTCAGCTTGCAGACCATCGATGTCTTGAGCTTTACCACTTGCCAGATTCTTTATGCCCTGCTTGATATCTTCTGCCGAGAAAAGCTCAATCGAAGTCTCAATTATGGGAGGGACATCTTTTTGTTGAGGACGCTCATAAAGAGTCTTCGTGTATTCTAACCAATGTGCACCTGTGATATTATTTTCTATGTATTTTTTCTTTTGTTGTAGCTCCTTCCAAAAACCTTTGGGGTTGTGTTTTCCAAGAGAAATTAGTTCTGTCCTTCTCTTGCACACATAGCTTTCTTTTTTGTGTTGTACCAATCTTTCATAAATCTTTTTATTTTCTTTGTTCATCCCATTTTCTTTCAAAGCTCTCTTGGCAGCGTTACACTCTTCATCATACCACGGATTTGTCGGAAAAGTATTTGCCGCTCTCTTTCTAGGCTTAGATCTCTCACATACAGTTAGAGCCTTTTGTATTAAAGATATCAGCAGACTACTACGCATATAACCACTCGGTCTCTTGGACGCCGTGTTCTCTGTATCTTTCCTCATTATTTGCAATTGTTGTTTAAGGGCTGCAACAAATATTCCCTGATTCTCTTTACTGAGAATGATTTTTCCCTGTTTTTGAGATGCCTTTTGCATGTGATGAGCTTGATTCCTTTGTTGTTGATTGAAGACGGTCCCAAGCTTTACCAAGAGAGGACTATGATCTGACTTTAATTCGATAGGACAATCTCCAATTTCAAACTCAAGAAGCGTGGGGATAAAACTTTGAGAACAAATTACATAGTCTACTACACTTTGTCCATTGTATGTTTTACAAGTGATGTTCCCTGACCTGGGCCAAGCTCTCATGCCATTGCAAATGACCATGTTGTATAAGCTACATAGGCCTAGAAGCTCAACTCCAAAATGTGACACCCCTCCACTGCCATCCTGAGATAATCTTTCCCAAAACTTGTTCTCTTCTTCTTTAAGCCACAACGGATTGTCTTCACCTCCTTCTAAACTGGTCAACTGAAGGGATTGATTATTGGCAGTCCTTGCATTGAAATCACCCAATAGAATTATTTCTCCGGATGTACTGAAAACAGAAATGTCTTTTTTTATTGAAGCGTATGGATCTTCGCTATCTAGCTTTCTTCTCTTATATGTTTTTGATCCTTTCGGTGCAAAGTAACAGGGAGCTAATCTGATTGTTGTCTTGCTATCTGTTATTTTCAGCCATATGTATTGTTTATTTGGATCTTCTTTTTCAACTTTGACATTTTCGAGCCATATTTCCTTGATTAACACTGTGATTCCGCCGTGGCCTTTCCCTGTTTCATTCCCTTCATTCCAAACTGAATTTTTTTTGTAGCCTTCAAAATCAGGAACCTTGCAACCTTCGTGCTCATGTGTTTCCGTAAGAATGATAATATCTTTCCCTTCTGCTATGGGCCCCAAACCCGGTCCTCTTCTCCATGGATATCCTCTGCAATTCCAGCTTACTATGTGCATGAATTCCCGTGGGGCCCCTAATTCCTATTTCCTATTTGATAAATGATCACTGATTTGGGCTTTCCCATTTCTCATCTGTGCCCATTTTCTTGCTTCCCTTGCTTTTCTCACTTTTTCCCATTCTTTCCTTCGATCTTCTTGTTGAGCGAATGTCAAATCCTCATCTAGGTATATGTGTGTGCCTCTAAGGAGTCCCCTGTTTTTTAGGATAGCATATTTGTCTTCTATTTTTCTCATAACCACTCGCACGTGTCTGTCCTTTCCTCCCTCTGTTCTCCTGCCAATCTTGTTTGCTTGTTGTATGTAACCTGTCCACTTCAATTCATCTTTAAGAAAGTCTCTTGCCAATATGTCAGTTCTCTCATTTTCGCCAAAATCTTTTAGCCCCTTGATAATAAAATTTACTGCTCTGTTCTGTTGATCTTTCTCTTCTTTTATTTGTGTTTTGATGTGTTTCTCCATGACTTGCCTTTGTTCATTTGATGATCCACTTACTAATTGAGACCAAGTTTTAGCTTCTTCTATCCGATCCTTTAGTTGATTTTCTTTTGTTTCCATGTCTTTAATTGCTGATTGTATCTCATCTATCTGAATTGTTTCCTTCTCTTCTACCATTTCAGTTCTTTTTTCTCCCCCTGTTTTCATATGTCCTAGATCTTGTTTTATCATGGTTAACTCTTGTTGCCCTCTTTCCATGAGGTTTTGAAGATTTAGAACCTGTTCTTTGAGAATTTTATTTTCTCTTTCTAACTTGTATCTGACTTCTGTGAGCTCTTTCCTCTCACTGTTTTCTTTCAATTTCTGGTTTTCTAAAATTCCAAGCCTTTCCTTCATGTTCATGAGTTCCTTCACATATAGTTCTGAAGACCACAAAAGAGGGGTTGAGGTCGGACTGTATAGGTATTTAGAGTCCTAGACTCCGTCTTCCTTTTCCTCTCTGTATGCTGCAGTTCCGTCGATTTTGTTCATCTTTGGTTCCTTTTTATTATCTTTCCGATTTGGTTGTTTTTCTTCCATTTTATGTTCTCTGAAAACAAAATTCTCTTTGCTGTTTGTTGCCTTCGGTAGAATCAAAGTGAGGTTTTTCTTCTGGTTTCTTCTTAGTTTTTTAGCTTGCCTACGCCGTAAAATCCCTTTGTATTGTTTTGCATTCACATATACCAACTTTTTAGCTATACCCGCTGTATGATTTTGGAAGACTTCTGCCTTTCCCCAAATTTTTGTTTTCTATTGCTGTATGAGTTTCTGAGATAATAGATCCTTGTGTTGCCATACTTGGGTTGTCTTTGAAACCCTCATGCTTAACCATGGTTTGCATGTCTTGTTGAAACCAGATTTGACAGAAAATATTAAAGAATATTGCAAAGAATGATAAGGTTTGGTGGGTCTACCTGAGAAACTGAGAAACTGGCTTATCTATAACCCTGGCCCTGGGCCGCTGTCCTGTCCCCTTCTATATCCGCCTGTCCCTGGCCCGCAACCCTGGCCCACCTCCCTGGCCCGCACTGTATCCCTGGTCCGCACTGTATCCAGCCCGCATTCACTGGCCCGCACTGTAATCCTGGCCCGCACTGTATCCCTGGCCCGCAGCCCGCACTGTCCCGCAGCCCGCACTGTAATCCTAATGGTTTCTAGGAAACAAAGAAAGAGACCTATCCACACACAAGACATGAAAGACCAAGGGTGTGGTGGAGGACCACACGTGCATAAGGGAGGAAGCATTGAAAGTTGACTAAAAATACAAGCTGTTAAGAAAAGTTATACATACTTTGGAGTGTGCGAGTGAGGCAAGAAGTCATGTTGGATGCTAAGAGAGAGAAATGAGAAAAGCAAAATTAATGCCTCGTGCGTAAAAGGTGTTGGCACAACTCCCTAGTCAAATTTTTAAGGGCTGATGTGGAAAGCAAATTGCATGGAAAATACATTCATTGTGCACACTTGATCTCGAGAAGAATAGAGTTGCGGAGGGATATTTCCCACAAAGTACCTCGCGCTCTCAAGATTGAAGCACAGTGCAAAGCTACTTACCGTCTTTATTACTCTACGGGGAGGCGCACAAAAACTTGATCTATATGGAAGGCGCAAGTGTTTTGTTTAGAATGTGATGATAATGCGGTCGAAGAATGAATTATCAAAGGGTTAAGTATGTATGCTTTTTGAGTTGCCATTCCAGTAGATGGGCGAACAGCAAACAGAAGTTTCGATGGAATCATCCAAGGCATGCGCGTGACACATGAAATTTTCAGATTCAATGCAATCTTGGTCGTGATCATGTTTGATGTGTATATGAGTACTGAGATTGGAAGTAGATTCACCAAGTACACGATATTAAACCAGTTGTGCATGTGCGTGGGTAAGGTCTGCTTTGGAATGATGCCACACTGCTGCTATGCGGAGTATACGTTGGAAGGCCAACTCCTCGTCAGTCTAGTATTGGTTTCTTGGGCACATGCTTCCATGTGTCCATAAGTTGTTTCAATGACATCGACCTTGAAAACACGCTTTAAATGGGTTTTCATGGTTAAAAATATCAAATTTTAATTTTATTGGGTAGTTGATATTTTGCGGTCAATTTGAGCTATCATTTGCATTTTATTTCCAAGTACTTATGAAGATATGGAATTTTGAAGTTTCAACTATTTTTTAGCAATAATTAATTCCAATAGTCTGTAATTTATTGTTGAAGCATTTATTTTGCATGAATTCATCAAGTGTTTCATGTGGTTGGTGTATTTTTGAAGATTTGTGTGTGGAAAAGACTAAAATTTGAAATCTACCTAGGTTGTTTAGGGTTTGGTGGACATAAATCAAGTCGTTGCACTAATTTTTGTGTAAAATCAATTTGCTGTCATAAAAATAAGGTTTTCTACATGTGGTTGGCATCATTTTCATCATTGTTCCATCAGGGTTTTGGGGAAAATCAAAATTCCTCAAATTTGAGCTCGAAAGGGACATTATAGTGGTATCAGAACTTTGGTCTTCCCAGTTTGAGGGTTTTCATGCAAGAAGATAAAATGGAAGATATAATTTTTGGTGTTGGATTTGAAGAAGAAGATATTTTAACTTCCACGAGGCTACCAAAAACAACCTATGGGAAAAAAGATCTTGCTAAAGATCTTTCTGGCATTCAGATCTCCTGTTGGTGAGTTTAATAACCAACTCCCCTATTTTTCAACCATATTCTTGCTGAAAATATCTTGTAAGGATGCAACAACCACCGTGCTAGCAAACTGGGCCCTAATTTCATTGTAAGCATTACACTCCAACATGGAATGGTTCTCTAACTCCACTGCACCAGACGTGCAAAAGACACAAATTCTCTCTTTTCATACCTCTTTAGGTTTTTTCCATCTTCTTGTTTCATACCGAAGACGATATGAATTAGTTATCAATTGATCTATGAAGATCTTTGCTTTCCATGAGATATTAGCTCCTATAAAATCCTTTTGTTGATGATCACATGTATATTTAAATTCCTCCAAATAATACCTCTTCTTTCTCCCTCCACATAACTTGATGAAATTTATCTATAATAAAAGTATTTATCTCTTGACTATTATTAGGACATGCATACAAGTAAACGTTTCATTTTTAATCCATTTGTTGATTTGATTCATCTGTGACTTCTTTATTTTCTCCAAAAACTCGTTGAGGACAACCTTAGCCCATCTTTTACCATCCATTTGCTCAATCCTTTTTAAATATGCTATAAGACGAATCATAGCAATAAATTTTAGAGGTATAACACCCACTTCAGTTAGAAGAATATCATATGGGACCGAGATCTTTAATTTGAACTTGCTAGTAATCATGCTTTTTTGAATCCTCTCAAATTGTTTCCACCTTGAGTTTGAAATTCTGCTAGCCCAAACCTCACATACATAAAGCACCACTGGAGTTACTAAAAGCCCAAAAAAAGTATGCATAATTTTTCAATCCCATAATCCCGCCTCTTTGTAATTTTTTTGGAAAGCATAAAAAGATCTCCACCCCCTAAAGTTCTCTTTTTACTACAAATCTCCCAATTGAGCTTCTTATTAAAGTCAAACCCAAGATATTTATACTCCATTACTTCCTCTAAAATGTTTCCATCGAAATAGAAATCATACCAAGTTCTTTTCTTTCTATTGGAGAAGATCATAATATTGGTCCTATTGGTGTTGACTTGCATCCCCACTTCTTTGCAAAAGTGCTCAAGCACACATAAATGCTTTTGAAGGCCTTAGGAAGATCTAGTAACCAAGATAAGGTCATCAACATAAAGGAGAAGTCTTACAACATGCTCTCATAGGTGAAAACCATCTTCACTTTGCAAATTTAACCATTCCTCAAGTTTGTCGATATATAGACCAAATAAAGTAGGTGATAATGGGCATCCTTGTTTAACCCCAATATCACTCTTAAAACTTTCTGAGATACTATTTTTAGTTCTAATTTTGATTCATACCTTTTCATGAAGTCTATGAACAACTACTCTATGATGCACTTAGATACGAAGCTCCTTCATTCTACCCGATAGCTTATTCCTAGGATTTTGTGTTAAAAGCCTTCTTGAAGTCAACAAAACAATAATAAGCTTCCTCTTTATCATTCCAAACTTTTTCAATTATGTCCCTCAAAGTGATACCATGGTCTATTATTGAATACTTAGGCTTGAACCTTGCTTGCCCTTTTGCTCTCTTACCTTATTCTTCTTCCCACTTGTTGATTCCACATTCCACTGTGCTACCGAACAAATTTGCAATAAATGGGTTGTTCATGATGATTCTATAATTAGAAGGATTGTTAACATCTCCACTCTTAAAAAGAGGTATCGCAAGACTAGTAGTCCAATCTCTAGGAAAACCCTGCTGAATTATGTTGTTGAATATGCTGACAATGTGAGGAGCGAGAAATTCTTTCCCCCATTTTAAATATTCTTCCTGAAACTCATCCAAGTCTTTGGATTTTCCAACCCCCAATTTCCTAATACCCTCCTCAACTTCTTGCAAGTGAAAATCTTTGTTGTCGTGTTAACCAAAGGGGACCTTCAACTTCTGGATCCTGCTCATAACGCTGTTTTGCAAACTCAAACCATTGATTGGTTGTGATATTGTTGTTATCTGTATGTTTTTTCTTTTATTGAAGCTCATTTTAAAATACTTATGGGTTATGTTTCCCTAAGTAGATAAGCTCTTCCCTCATTATGGTCATGAACTCATTTATTTTTTTCGTTATGATCTATTTGTACAACTGTGTTCAACTTCTCTCTACCTATTTCTTTAATAGCTCTCCTTGCCATTTTACAATCCTCATCAAACCATCTATTTACTGGAAAACAATTTGTTTGATTCTTCTTATTTTTTGTTCTTTTACAACTTGTAAGGGCATTCTTAATTATGTTTATTAACTAATGGATTTTAAGGCCTTGTGATCTTGCTTTCCTCTCTTGCATTAAGTGACCCGACGCCACTATGTAGATATCACAATTTTCTTGTGTTACCAAAATCCTTCCTTTTCCAGAAGATGCTGAGATTGTTCTTTCCTTGTGAGTTGTTTCTTGCTCAACCAAGCTACCACTATGGAAATTAGATTATGATCCGACTTTAGGAATCTGATAGAGTAATCAATCTCCACATATTTTATCTTGTCGATTAAAATTTGTGAGAAAATTGCATAATCAACAACACTCGCCCCATTATAAGTTTTACAAGTAAAATTTATAGATTTATGCCAACTTTCCATGCCGTTACAAACAATCAAATCAAACATCCCACAAAGAGTTAATAATTCTCTGCCAAAATGATTAATGTCCCTATTGTCTTCTGGCCATCTTTTCCACTACTAATTATCTTCTTCCATGAGCCATCACGGATTATGGTTATCCTTACTACTCCAAGTGTGAGCTTTCTCATTTGTAGTCCTTGCATTGAAATCACCTAAAAGAAAAACTTCCCCTTGATGGGAAAAATATGAAATATCTTTCTTTAGGGATGGATAAGGATCTTTCCCATCTAGCCCATTTTTTGTATGTTTTTGAGACCTGAGGTGTAAAGTAACACGCTGCTATTCTAATGTTACTCCCATTTTCTAATATTCTAAACCAAATGAACTGCTTGTTTGTGTCCTATCTTACCAATTGAATATTTCCACCCTCCAGTTCTCTAAATAAAACCATTATACCTTCAAAATATTTCCCATTGCTAGCTACCTCATTCCAAATGAAAAATTCCTATAACCTTCAAAAGGAGTCTTGCAACCATCATGTTCATGATTTTTAGTGAGATGAATTACATCTGTTCCTTCTGCTACAAACTTTAACCTAGGTCCCCTTCTCTAAGGATAACCTCTATAATTCCAACATGCAGGTTTTAAAAATACCTAGGAGGGCCTTGATTCCTATTTACTTTGGTGTTGACAAATCAAAATGGTTCTAAAATATTTACATCCATGAGTGGCCTCTCATTCCCCATTGGCATCAATTTCATTATTCTCCTATTGTCATCCTTTTGTGAAGAATATTGTGACATTATCTTGCTAATAACAACTTTTCCGTTGTACAACCATGCTCTTTTACCTTCCTCTCTTACTACTATTACTTTAGTTAATTATTTCCTTCTATAATCCAATTGTTTTGAAGTTAAATCATCATCTAAATAGAAATTTTACCCCCTCAAGAGTTCCTTATTACTCAAAAGTTGGTGCTTATCTTCTAATCTCCTCATGACAACTTTGATAGGTCTAGCCCTTTCTTCACCTACCTTTCCAATTCTCATTACTTGCATGACCATCCCTTTCCATTGTAGTTTGTCTCTTAAAAAGTCACTTGTCAAAACAAATGTGTTTTCATTTTTTCCATACTCTTTTACCCCTTTGATAATTAGATTTTTTATCCTCCCCTGCCTTTCTCTATGTTTGTTTTCTTGCATTCTGCCCAAATTTTTACCTACCTTCTTGCCCTTATTGAAGGGTCCCTTAACAACTTCATACTATGACTTGGTTTCATTTGTGTTTTTTCCTTTAGCACATTCCTCAACCCCAAATCCCTAAGAGTTTGTTCCTTGATGCTTATGAGTTCTTATTTATGTTGTTTTTAAGTCTATTACACGCATACACAATTTTTTCGATGCTAACATGCCTTGCCAAGATGTTTTCACCCTTTCATTATCATTTTCCATTATTTTCCCTTCATGCTTTCCTATTTGTAATTTCTCTTGAAGCATTGCCACTTGATCCTTTAAAACGTTTTTGTGTTCTACAAGAGTTTGGTTTGTTGTTACAATCTTCTGGATCTTGCAATTTTTCTCTTACTCCCGAGCTTCCATGCGTTCCATTCTGATTTTCACATTCATTAACTCTTGAACATATAACTCAGATGACCAAGTAAGAGGAGTATAATTAGGGTTGTAGAATTCTTCCACCCCTCTATCCTTAGAGTCATGTGCCCTCGGTTTGTGTGCTCCATTTTTTGTTTGAGTTTTTGACCTTTGTTTGAGTGGAGTAGTTTTCATCTTCTGATCTTGGGGTCTTTTTTGAAGTCCACATTTAATGCATGAGAGCTTGAGTTTTATTATACCTTAATATTGTTTTGTATTAACCCACACCCATTTCCCACTTTTGTTTGCTAGTGTAATTTTTCCCAAATTATTTGACTCCTCAATCCCCACAGACGTTATTTCCATTGCCATCATTTGACCACAAAAATTATCTCCTATCCTGTCTATTCCCCAAACCACTACAAAGCTGTGTCCAAAGGACCCACCTTCCATGAGACCCACTATCGTTGTTACTTTGTAGTGGGACCGACTACTATTTCTGTTTCTGCTCTGATTTGGGACCCAATACCCAAAATGAATAACTGGAAAATCTACTAGATTTCATTTTATGCACTATACGCCCCCCAAATCAAATGTCTGTGCTACATTGTTTTCCTATAATGCCCCAATCAACAAATAACTATTTTCCTGCCCCAATCATATGAATAACTATTTTCCTACCATATATGTTTTCCTGCACTGGACCAAATATATTTTTTCCTATTTCAATGAGTAGGAGATTCGAACCAGACCATCTAGTGTGCTCCTTATTAGTGTGTTCCTTTTATATAAAAACAGACCATATGTGGAGAAACAATCATAAATAGATCAATTTGAAATTGATTTCAAAATGGGGTTTGGATGTGTAGTTGAAGAAATTTTGAGAAATGCTTGATGGGGTAGTGAAAATGTAAATCCTTTCTACTTGAAGATATTATCCATTACTTTTCATGTTACCCTTTGGCACTAAAAACCCTATCTAATCCCTATGTTTTTATGTTCCCTCTGGAATGAGGTGGAGTGGGTGTGGGTAAATAAATAAACCCTCACTATTAAGGGAGAACCTCTCCTCTCTAGGATAGAGGTGGGGGTGAATTTGAGTTGGGGTTTCTTCATATCTTGCCAAAATTATTTCCAAGACTGGGACGTGTCACTCTATAAAAAAGAGACAAGTCCAGGATTGGGACATGTAGAAGAAATTCGAAAGGAAGATTGCACAGTAAGGAGTCAGGAGTTAGAAGTCAGGAGTCAGGATTCAGAAAGCACATGTCGAGAGTTAGAGGTCAAAAGTTGGGAGTCAGGAGTCGGAAAACACATATTGAGAGTCAAAAGTTAGGAGAATGAAATCACTCACATTTCTACTCCTTGATTTTTCATCTACTCTTGGACTCTTTCTCCATTTTTTTCAATATAGATTTAAGATGCTAAAGGATGTGCAAATCACTAACACAAGGAAGTTTAACGATCTTCGTAGGGACCAATCCGTGGATTTGGAAATATTTTGAATTTGAGTTGGAAGGGATTCCTCTATTATGAGATCTCATATGCCACAGATCCTTAGTGTGTTTTGTAACTATCCTCTCAGCCGCGTAAAATCTATTAGAGGTTTTGTAAAACCTTTAATCTATAAAATGGGAATTCTATTGGAGTTTTTCTAAAACCTTTAACATAAACTACCTCCTCTCTGTCCTTCAGAAACATGGCTTTTGCACAACACCTTGAAATAATTTCCCTATGGCAAGAAATATTGGTTAATCAAATGGCTAATCTGATCCATATCCTTCAAGATCCGAATGGTTGAAGGACCTATTCAAAGAAAGTTAATAATACTCAACTATCCAAAGTGGACAACATTGCTACATGTAATGAGGAGTATAGTTTTCTTCCGGATAATATTCGTGATGTCATTTCATTTTTTGAGTTCATGGGAGTAAGAAAGGGAAAATCAAGGCCCAATCCTAGGTCATGAGCTACATAAGAAGAAAAAGAAAAATTAGATCTACAAGAGGGCTTTGAGGTGGATTCCCAAGAAGACTAAGTTGTAGGACATGGAGAGGTGTTGCTAATTAGAAAGGGTTTTTGATGCAACAAAATCTCCAAAGAAAGAGGAAAAATTACCAATCATT
The DNA here is from genome assembly GCA_019776745.2 of Taxus chinensis. Lineage (NCBI taxonomy): Eukaryota > Viridiplantae > Streptophyta > Pinopsida > Cupressales > Taxaceae > Taxus > Taxus chinensis. Next base: position 491,869,065 of record CM034146.1, read on the forward strand.
TTCCCTAAGAATGAGACCTTGAATGATTTTCAGAACATCATTATGGAGGGCCAAGGGTTTGATGAAATCTCAAAGAATGAGCCTAGGGAAGAGAAGGAGGTCATGAAAAATGAATTAAAAGGTAAAAATTCTTTGATATTTAATAATGATTCATTTATTTCTATTGATTGCATGTTGTAAAAGAATGGAGAATAAAAATTAGATTTACATGAAGTATATGAGGATGACATTATGGAAGGGTATGCCCATGAAGGAAAGGAACTTCTGATTCTTCATAATTACTTTCGATTCACTAGAATTTTCCAAACAATAGTTAATGATGGGAAGATTGAGGGAGTTTATAACCTTGGAGAGAGTTTGGAAGATGTTCTAGTAAAGTACCAACAAAATAAGGTTGAGCTCCTTGTTGGCATCCCAAGGTATGATTGAAATGATCACATTTTATCTCCTCCTATGTCACTTCCATACTTGTGCCATTAAGTTGTTTGAAAATAATGATCATATGTCATGTTTGATGCCTTATAATATAATTGGTGATAATGTGAAGAACTCATTGAATAACATAGGACACATAGATATTTGTTTGCAAGTTCAAGATTATGTGAACATAAACGTTTGGGTTTCAGTTGATCCTTTGAGTTATAAGAAAGAGGAATTCCTTGTTGAATTCAATATTACTACTCCATACATATGGTTAGAAATAAATTTCATGAAGGATTGTTTGGAACTTGTTATAGTTGTGAAGGATTTACCTCTAGAGTGTTCCTTAAAAACAAGTTTTATACTTTGAGGCAAGGATATCAAGATAATTGAAGTTACTATGACCAAGAAAAAGAGGGGAACTTACAAAAGAAGGCAATGTATATGGGAAACACATGATGAGGTAAAATCTACAATTGCATTTACAAAAAAAATCAAGACGTAAGGGTTTTAAGTTCCCAAGTGATAAGCTTGCTCAAGTAAATGTTGAATTAGTAATTGTTGTGTATGAAGATGAGAAATATGGATGCTATCTTGCTTCCAAAATCATTGTCACCTATCCAGACATGGAAGCTATGGTTTTGAGTTGTAAACATGTTGATTTTCAGAATTCCAAGCATGTTTTCATAAGATTTTGTACTGCTATCATAGAAATTTCCATCTTGCCTATAATCTTATTTGTTTTCATAAAAAAAGATGAAAACCATGAGAGGGGATATTTTCCACACTTTTGAGGTATATTATGTTATCAAAAAAGTGTTTTCAGCCCCCAATATGTTTTTTTTCAAGATTTCATGAGGGATATTTAATATGATAGCAGTTGTACTTGTTTTTCACTTACTTTCCATGCAATTTCCAGCCCCTTTCTATTGTTGTTAACAACTGTAGGATAATTTTCAACCATTTGGGTGAAGGGTGCTAACAATAGAAACATGCTTACAACTATCATAGGAGGTATTCCATATACTTTCATTCTAATTTTTGAGGGAAAAATTCATGATTACAACCGTGTTTGGGGCAACATGGAAGAGTTTTTGGACAACCATCACTTGTATGAAGTTTGTGATAAGAAAAAAGAAGTGGCCATCATATCTACAAGGAATGAAATGAAGAAGAAGATAACTCATGTTTTCTCTAATAAGTTTGTTCCATGTGAAAGTACATATGTGATGAAGGAAGAACAAATAATTTTTCTCTTTTCCCATACAAATGAAGGAGAAAATAATATTGCAGCTATAACAGAAGATGACATCACAAGGAATGTCAAATTTATGGTCACATGTGATCACCCTATGCAAGGAGATGAAACCACTTCCATAATTGGGAAATATTGGACACATTGAAGTGTTGGAAACACAATGGACTTATGGGGGGTGAATCATTCCATAAAAACCTTTAATCAATTCAAATTATCTTTCTTAAAATATAAACCATTCAACAATTAATGTGTGCACATACAATATCCATTCAAATAACCATAACCATGAGAGAGAGAACACCATAACACAAGATATAAGTGGGAAACCCTCGAGGGGAAAAAATCCCACCAAAACAAAAATTTATTATATCTATGTTTCAAATTTAGTTGAGCACCAACTCAATAAGGATCACCAACCACTAATTTAGTGAGGCACCAACCCCACAAAGGAGCACCAACCCATAGTTTAGTGAAGCACCAACTCCACAATGAGAATACAATCCCATAAGATTATCAAGCACCAAATCAACCACCTTTGAATAAAGATATATGATGTATTTTTTCTGCAACAACTGATGGAGATCACAAATTCAGCTCACACACCTTCAAACCCTCTCTTCTTTAACTCACTCTATCTCACTCTTTCATGAATTGAATTGGATTCCAACCCTTGTAAAAATTCTCTCTAAAAATCCTCAACATTTTTCACACTTCCTCATCTTTGAAATTATGCCTTCATACCTGTTACACACTTCTACTTGGGTCACACTTTTTCCCTCTCTCACAAATAGTTCAAATTTGAACTCAAAACATCTTTTATATATGCATTCATATCTCAAAAACATAAAGAGGTTGGTCCTATACCATTAGCTTGACCAACAAATATTAAAACAACACAATAAATTCATAAAAACATTCATAATGGACCCATGTAGGTCGGTTATGCCCAAATGCACCAAACTAGCTAAAAAATAACTTAAAACCCCATCACCTAGATGAGCTAAAACCACAAAACTCATAACCATGATTATTAAAGCTTAAAAATTCATCACACATGTAAAATATGACATAAAAAAATCATCCATAGTCATTAATTATCTTTCACCAATCAAATTATTCATAACTCACTCAAGAAGGCTCATATCCTTCTCAAAACAACTGTTTTCAGGAACCAATATTCACCTTTGGGACTTAAGATCACCCACGAACACCTCGACTATGACATGTAACCACTCATTGGAATAAAATTGACCTGTAGATCACATCCATGCTTTCTATATCTCATGAAACATCCATACATGTAAACCACACCAACTTTCCTCTTCACAAAACTAAGCTACCCAGAAAGTAGTTTTAGAAACTCAATTGGTTTTGCACCCTTGTTAATCACTTTCAAGACCTCCAAAGGCCTTCAATAGGAAAAAAATACATCCATATTCACTCTCCAACTGATAGAAAACATCAACCAATCCAAAACATTCATCATCTACCTCAATCTTTTAGTGTAAACAATATTGTCCTGAGAAACAAACATACTTATTCTTCACAAAATGATTTGTTTCACATATCAAACCTCATCATCAAGAGACAAACCTTATACCATTGGAAATCCATATGAATCCTCTTTCCATAACATCTTACATTTCCTTCCAACTCCAAGTGGAAGGCCTTCAACCAGGTCCATCTCTGAAACTGCCCCAAAATTGCCTTAAGACCAATCTTCATAAATAGGGCACACTTTTCCATTTAGAAGCTCAACCATGATCTGAAACCATCATGGACATCAAGTAAAACTCCCATGCTAAAAATAATGTCAATTTATTTCATAACTCCTTTGGACAACTTTTTCCCAAACTGAACTTCTTCAGAAACTTTCTTGTTTGAGTGGGGTCCACTCATCACCACATGCTCTATCATACCTTTCTAGAAACCTAGAGGAGTTTATCTACAACATCCAATCATCATACTAGCACAAAAAATCAATTTGGGAACTTATCAAGAAAATATCTCCTACCACTTTTGAGCTAGGGTTTCAAACTCACAAAAAGTTGTTTACCTTCTTAACATTCGTTCATAAAAATGTGACAATGAAATGACATAATTATTTTTTTGAAATATTATTAGATTAATGTAAAATCATCTATAAAATACAAAATATCCCATGCAAAGCACACAATTCATGGTGAGCAACAAAAGTAGCAATTCGAGCTGGAAATCACCCTTTCTTGGACCCTATTTCACATAAAACATCATAACTTGCAAAATATTCTTCAGAATGACTTGAAATTTTTCTCACACCTCTAGTACATCCCTATACACCATCTCCAATCATCAACATGTCTCAAATAGGTCTGCATATTCTCAACCCATCTCATTTGCATGACTATCCTTGGGGTTTTACATGGTTTAGGCTAGGGTCAATTGAACCAACCTCATAACTCATCATGAAACCTCTCCAAAATGTCCTAACATAATCTTAATACAACATGAATCACACTCACCTACATGCCTTCATGAGCTCACATGGCTCTACACCTCACTCATTCCATTTGGCCTCCAAGCACCTAGACTAGGTCTAGATGATCACCTGCAAACCAAGTCTCCCACCTGTACCTATTCCTGAAAACTCATGTGAGTGCCTAAACACTCTCCAAAAATTCTCTCCATGATGGTGCCATGATCCTTAAGTCACCAAAAAACTCAAACCAACATGCTCCATCACCTAGGCTAGCTAGGTCACTTGACTAGGCTTGCTAGACCAAACCAATCTCATTGAATCAACTCATGCCATCATGAAATCATCTAAGACTCCATGTCATCATCGTAATGAACATGATCTGACACTTCTTCATCATCATATTTTTCATTAATTAACTTTTACATCAATGACAACACCTAAAACTAAACATGCCAACAATCTCCCCCTTTGTCATTAATAGAAAACCACCTAATCTTCTCCCCCTTTTTACATTAATGAAAAAGTGCATACCTAAACCTCATGATCTTAATTTTTCTCAACTTCATATGATCACGTATTTGTTGGAAACATCAACCAAATACTTCAAACTAGCTCACAAATGAGTAATTTCTCACTAAACTCTGATTTTGACCTCTTTTCTCAACTAGAAACCATTGAATCTATGACAACACAGAAGCATGGCCAACAAACTTACACATGCCATCAATGATAAAACATGGATAAAATCATATTTCTTACCTCTCTTTTTGTTTATATTAACTTGAGAAATCTCAAACTAGTATTGTCTTTCCATATCTTGACTTCATACCTCCTTAAGGACCGAGACCCCTAATCTAATATTCAGTCAGCATTTGAGCAATTTCAACACAAGCTCTACACAATGACCCAATCACAGACATGAATTCACTCATCTTATGACTCCCCCTTCAACTTATGAATTTTTCTAGTACCTAAAACACAAAAATGTTAGGCTCTTACCTTTATTCATGACCTTGGAGATGAGCTTTCAAACACTGCCCTAAAGCACTTATACTCAGTCTTACAAATCTGATCTTCATGATTATTACAACATCTTCTTACAAATAACCTTTATCCATAAGATATTACCTAATCATCCTTCATCTGCTATCAAATCACTATTTAGTCACCTTACCATGTTTGATTCAAGGTGAATACATACTTCCTTGTCTAAATGACCTCAGTCTTTCATAGTGCCTATCTTCAGACCTATAACTTGATATCCACATTCTTGCTTACACATCATGATTTACTCATAAAAAACCTACTTTATCTCCATGCCCTGAAAGTACTTATTCTTTTATAGCATCCTCATATCTCCATATGGACTGGAAACGCATATAAAAACACTCTTACCTTGTATATATCAAAATGGGCATTAAGCACGAGTTCTTCACTTTGAAACTTCAAAACATACTTTTCTTATCCTTATCTTCTTTGCATGAATTCATACCTGTATTAATCAAACATACCTTACTTGCTTTAATTCATTGCATAGGTCACATTTGATTTTCCTACCTTACTTAGCCATTCTTAACACTTAGCTATATACCTGAATTATCTTAATCAATATCATATATAGCTCCCATTTGCCTCAGATACACTAGTTTTTCACATGTGGACCTTTACTCTAAATCTACACACTTTGTTTGCTTGGACTTGAATCAACACTGCAGGCTTCAGTCATCCTCACATAGGATTGGCATAAGATTTTACCTTTATTCTTCTCAAACTTGAATCTTATTCATTCAAATCATGCTTCAATCTGATTAGATTCAACAATTAAGTTCTTCCAACTTTACATACCTTGGGAATTTGTATCATCTTAATCACCTTCACACATCATCTTCATACCTATAATTTACTTGAAACTTGCATACCATTTATTTCTTCTTTCACAATACAATCATACCTTACTTAACTATCTTTTATGCCTTTTGATGCACCTTAAATTCTGACTGAAAAACTTCATACACCTTCTAACATGTTAGTTCAGGGTTACCCTTAGCAAACACTATGGATTTCATCAATAACATCCCTGTAACTCCATGTCAAATCCAAGAAGAAAGCATAGATATATTTAACTTACCTTGATCTATACTAGTCACACATGATTCTTAAAGTCATGATACATCACCTTTCTAAAAGACTTCAATCTAGCAAAGAATCAAGTTTGATCAGAAATTGACCTCAATCCTCTTGGTAACAGCCCTTTAATGTCTCAAATTGAGAATACATATCTTTTCAATCATGACTTGTACATTTCAATAGACCTCAAAACTGCCTTACACTTCTAACTCAGACCCTGTCTTTATCTAGTATGAGCAATGAACATTTTAATGATCATTTCATCAAAACTGGATAGACAAATCAAAGATAAATGCCTACTTTGTATCCTACCCTCTTTGGCTATACCCTATCCAAACCTTTTCTAAGTATCCCATTACATTTATCTTCTTCAAGTTGATCATTGAAGAGATTTCTGTATAGTTACCAACAATACACACTTGAGAACAATCCTAGGTCTCCTAGTGCATTCCAATCAACATAAACTTAATGACTAACTGTCACATGAAATTTTCCATTAATCACAAGTCTTCATGAAGCCCTAGCTTAATTAAGACTTCTTTCTCATTTGATGTAGGTTGATTAAAGGAATACTTGTCATTTACTAAAACTTGTCCTTGAACATTTTCAATTCCAATTTTCTTAAGTCACCTCTAGAAGCATGGTTCCCAAGTACTTATTTCAGGTAAATAACTTCAATCTTTTGCATTACCTGTAGGAATATTTTTCAGACTTCAAGTCAACCAATTCTTCATGTCAACTCACTTCATGGTATCAATCCTCCCTTTGAGTGATGAAATTTCTATTTCAAAGCCATCATGTTTGATCCTTTCTCACTTAAATAGGTCTATCATTTCTAATCCTTCATGAATCATGAGCATGTCTTGAGCCACACATAATGAGCTATCTAACACAATTTAGTCACCTTATTCATTACTAGTCTTCAGAATGTTAGATCCTTAACTAAGCTATGAAACTCTTGACATCATAATACAACTCTTCTTCAAAAATCATTAAGAAAGACCTAGACATACATTCCAATACCATGCTTCTTCAAGTACATCAAGTCTACTAGTACTTTGACCACATCACTACTCTTGACAACACTAGAACTTCTAACCTTTCAGATGAATTTAACTCAAAGGATCAAACATGACATACTTTGAAAGCATCCTTCCAACTTTACAGACCCTGCAAGACACACGCATAGATGCCTTGAAACAATCATTATCTTGGACAACCATGATATGACAACCTTTGACCTCACTTCATATGAACATCTTGTACACTGTCCCATCAGACATACTTTTGACTCATAACATATGTCTCAGAAAATTTCATACTTCATGACATTTAACATACTGACCTTGACATATCTTATACATTTGCCACCTCACTTTGATCACTGACTCAGATCAAGACAATCTATTAGACATGACAGATTTCCCTTGAAACTACAACTTGACCATAGACTTCAAGATGGGAAACCAACATGTTCTCATACTTAGAAGATCCTGACTCACTCAAGGAATAGATAAATGAATACCTCTGACCAGGACAACTTGAAGGACCAAGAAAGATTTCATAAAGACTTCAACTACCAACACCTCATGACATGACAAAACACATACTTGAGGACATAACTTACAAACTTAAGGCTACCTTTTGACAGTAACCATACCATTTTTCACTTCTTGAACAACCATGGAAAACCACAAGACATACTTTTGAAGCTATAACAACATACCTTGACAACTTGTAGGAGTCATTCATCAACCTAGTCAGCCCCCCCTTCCTTCAATACTTCATATAGATCAACATGTCTCTAAGAATCCTACTAGAGACATCTCCTTTGATGATGAATCTAGAAGAGTGACCTAAAGAGGTACCAAGAACTCTTATACACCTAAATTTCACCTTTTCCATCTTGTTTCTGATCAGCATTCTGTGACACACCTTGTCTTGCATCCATATCAGCTCTTGGTAGGCCATTGTTGTTCCTTCTAGGCTCCCATATCCTGCCTTGACTGCTAGCATGCAATCTAGAACCCTGAAAGCTTCTTCCTTGCCTTGTAGGACCATGACAGTCCTTAGCAACATGTCCAAGCCTATTACAACTGAAATATCTCAGTAACAACAACTTCACTGAAATTCATGCCCCTATGAACCTTCATTGCTTTTAGCCCCAACTTGACTTAGGTGGATCATACAAACAATATCTAGCAGTATGACCTCTCTCATGACAATTATAGCATACTACATTCTTAGCTTGCTCACTCCTACTATCCCTCCATGGGTGATCATCTCTATCAAACCTCCTACACTCCTTTTCCCTATGACCAAATCCATTACAAGTAAAACAATAACCATTAAATGATCTTTCATACCTTGAGGCATTAGGTTTCCTAATGGATTTGTCTTCACATTGTCTTTGGTGGAGTTCTCCTTCTTTCCATCCTTCTTGCTTGGTCCTTCACCATCCTTTCTTGGAACACTATCATCTTGCATCTTTTCTTTGCCCTTGAGATCATCATCAAACCCCAAACCTGCTCTATCACCTGTTGATCTTTGTTTTCCAAGAAGATCATCAAGATCCTTGGTGCTTTTCTCAAATTTCTGAAAAGATTTTACCTTGCTAGCACAAATTCAGATAGCTCTCTATCCTAAGAAAAATAACTTCCTCTTCCTTAGATTGCAAATTTAGGGTCATTAAACTCATCTGCATCTCTAGCCTTCTCACTGTCTCATCTAGTTTTTCAGTTACAACCCAATGTTTCTCTTCAAGCTCATGGATTTTGTCTTCATACTCTTTGACTTGAGTTTTTAGCTTCTTGACATTCTTCCTAGCATGCTTTAGCTCAGCTTGGACACATACTAATTCAGTTTTAGAGTCTTCTTCTTCTTCTTCAAAATACTTACAAGAATTTGATAAAAAATCACCTAATAGTGTAGAACCACCACTAGTAGATCTCATGGCATCTTTAGTCATGAACAACACCTCATCTCCAACATCTCCATGATCTGATTCAGATTCAAAATCTGAAACATCACTCTCACTACTTGCTTCAGAAGAATAAACCTCTTCCTTTGTATAAAAACTCTTCTTTCCCTTCTTCTTGTGGTCAAACTTCTTGAAATCCTTCTTGTCTTTACTATACTTCTGATTTTTCTTTCCATGACTACCTTCATGATCATCATCACCTTCCTTTTCATGCCTATGAGGACACTTAGCAGCAAAGTGACCTACTTTACCACAATTGAAACATTTAAAAGGAAGTTTACCTTTGTACTTACCAGATCCAACATTCAGTCTTCTAGAAACCATGGCAAATAACTCATCATCATCCAACTCATGAGCAGCATCATCAACCTTAGTCTTCTTGTCCTTTGTCTTCTTCTCAACCTTGAAAGTTATTTCCTTCTTGACAGGTTTGTCACTCTGAACTCTCATCTCATATGCAGTTAGGGTTCCATGCAAATCATCCATCTTTAAGAGAGTCAAATCCTTGGCTTCTTCAATGGCAGACACTTTGGAATCAAACTTAGGAGTTAGAGATCTCAAAACCTTTTGAACTACAACTTCTTCCTTCACATCTTCACCTAACCCTTTCATGGTGTTGACAACCTTGTCAACCCTAAGTAAATATGCTACAATAGACTCATCATCACTCATCTTAAGACTTTCAAACTGATTTCTGAAAGTTTGGAGCTTAGAAATTCTTACCTTGGAGTCTCCTTCATACAAGACCTGAAGTTTCTCCCACATAGCCTTAGCTGATTTTCAATGCATCACCTTCACAAGCTCAGGTTCATCCAATCCACACATGATGGCATTCATAGCCTTGGAATTGTCACTACACAACTTCTTCTTGTCTGTAATAGTAGTAGGTGGAGTAGCATGAATAGTATAATCATCCTCCACAAATTGCCAAATATCAAACCCTAAGGACATGATGTGAGTCCTCATCCTCAAACTCCAAAAAGCATAGTTCACACCATCAAACAATGGTGCCTTGCTAAAAGAAGAGCCACTCTGCTGACTCACCATTTTTTTGTGATTCAAAGATCTCCTTTCAAGTGATCAAACTTCTCCAAAAGGACCTGCTTTGATACCAATTTTTGGAAGCACAATGGATTGAGGAGGGGGTGAATCAGTCCTTACAAAACCCCTTATACCGAATTTCAGATTAACTTTCATAAACAATATCAATCATACAACCATTAATGTGTGCACAATAAAATATACCATTCATTCAAATAACCATAATAAAAAAAGAGAACACCATAACACAAGATATAAGTGGGAAACCCTCAAGGGGAAGAAAACCCATTGAAACAAAACTTTATTATAGCTATGTTTCAAATTTAGTTTAGCATTACACACTCAACAAGGAGCACCAATTTCTTTAGTGAGGCACTAACCCCACAAGGAATATCAACCCGTAAAGTTTGTTGAAGCACCAACTCCACAAGGAGACTACAACCCACTAAGATGATCAAGCACCCACTCAACCACCTTTAGATGAAGATCTCTGAAGTTTGTTGCTGCCACAACTGATCGAGATCACAATTTCAGCTCACAAACTTTCTTCAAACCCTCATTCCTTCAACTCGCTCTTTCTTCTTCTTTCAAGGACTTGTCTTGGCTTCAAACCCTTGCACACATGTTCTCTATCATTCCTCAACTTGTCACTCACTTCCTCAGCTCTGAAATCATGCCTTCATACATGTTACACACTTCTACTTGGGTCGCACTTTTCCCTCTAAGAGCACTAGTTCAGAAAATGAACTAAAACATCACTTATATATGTGTTCCATCTCATAAACATAAGAGAGGTCAGTCCTATACATTTAGTTCGACCAACACAACATCAAAACATAACAATAAATTCATAACAACACTTAGAATGGACCCATATAGATCGGCCATGCCCAAATGCACCAATAGGTCAAAAACAACTCAAAACCCCAATACCAGGATGAGCAAAAACCACAAACCTCATAACCATGATTAATCAAGCTCCCAAATTCATCACACGTCAAATATGACATTAAAACACTATACATGGTAGTACATTAATTTTCACTAATCAAATTATTCATAACTCACTCAAGAAGGCACCAACTTTCTTCTTCACCACACTAAACTACCCAGATTGTAGTTTTAAGAACTCAACTGATTTACACCATTTATGTCACTTTAAAGACCTCCAAATGCCTTAATTAGGAACAAAATTCATCCCTATTAACTCTCCAACTAATAGAAATCATCCAACGATCCAAAACATGCATTATCTACCTCAATCGTTTAGTGTGAGAAATCCTCTCATGAGAAACTATAATCCTTATTCTTCACAAAATGAGATGTTTCACCTATAAAACCTCATCATCAAGATAGAAACCTTATACCATTAGAAATCCCTCTGAATACTCTTTCAATAACATCTTACATTTCCTTCCATCTCTAAGTATAAGGCCTTTAACTAGGCCAATCTTTTAAACTTCTCCAATACCGCCTTAAGAACAATATTGATAAATATGGAACACTTTTCCATTTAGAAGCTCAAAAATGATCTGAAACCATCATGGAAATAAAGTAAAACTCCTAGACTAAAAACAATTTCACTTTATTTCACAACTCCTTTGGACCATTTTGTCCCAATTGAATTTCTTCAGAAAATTACCTATTTGAGTAGGGTCCACTCATCGCCACATGCTATATAATACATTTTTTGAAACCTAGAGGATTACTATACAACATATAATCATCATACTATAAAAAACAATCAAATATGTCAAATTTTCATTAATATCTCTCCAACCACTTTTTAGCTAGGGTTTCAAACTCACAAAAAGCTTTTTACCTTCTCAACATTCGTTCATAACAATGTGACGATGAAATAACCTTTTTTTTTTTTGAAATTATCTTATGTAAATGGAAAATCATATATGAAATCCATAAGGTCCCATGAAAAGCACACAATTCTTGGTGATCAACAGAAGTAGCAATTTGAGGTGGAAAAATCTCTTTCTTGGACCCTGTTTCACATAAAACATCATAAATTTACAAAATATTGTTCAGAATGAATTGAAATTTTTCTTAATCCTCTAGGAAACCCCTGTACACCATATCCAATAATCAGCATGGCTCAAATAGATATGTATATTATCAACCCATCGTATTTGTATGACTAATCATTGGGGTTTTTGTTGGTTTAGGCTAGGGTCAATTAAACCAAGACTATAACCCATCAATAAACTTATCCAAAATGTCCCAATAGAATTTAAACAACATGTATCACATCCATTTATGCCTCCACAAACTCTCATGTCTCTATACCTTCTCATTTGGTCTCCAAGCACCTAAACTAGGTCTAGATGAGCTCTTGAAACAAGGTCTTCCACTCGTACCTGCACTCTAAAACTTATGTGATTTCCTAAAAAATATCCAAACAAAATCTCCATGCTACTTACATGATCATAAAGCCACAAAACAACTCAAACCAACATAATCCATCACCTAGGATAGCTAGGTCACCTGATTAGGCTTGCCAGACCAAGCCAATCTCACTGAATCCACTCTTGCAACCATGACATCATCTGAAACTCCATGTCATTACCCTAATGAGGCTGCTATGATATTTATTCATCATCCTCTTTGTCATTAATGAGATTTTACATCAATGAAAAAACCTAAAACTCAACATGCCAACATGAAGAGGAAGAGGGAAATAATGAACATGCAGCCCAAAATTCCTTATTGGCAACCAAAAATCATCATTTTTGAACAAAAAAAGAGTTATCTACAACAACGTGACTTTCTTGTGTGGTACACATTGGGACAACCTTGCACAATGATTCCTAGTTTGTCTTGGAGAATAGAGCACCATTGGAGATTGGTGAATGGATAGTTTCAGAGGGAAACCCACTTGAAAATAAAAAAAGAACAACAAAGACAATGTATGATGACACATAATTTGGTTATTTCTGTAAAAATACTATAACAAAGCATATGAGAAATAAGGGGTGATGTTTAGTTACTCTCAAGTGTTAGAAGAAACATTCTTATGACATTTATAAGCCCATTTATACTCAATTGTATTGGTGAAATCATTTTTGGAAGCTCTCATTCTGTTTCAATTGCATTCATGCATGTGATTAAAGGGTGTTCTTCCCCCATAGTTGAAAAGGATGAGATGGAAGGTGAAGATGTTGTATTGGGAAATGCTTTTGTTGGTCAAGTTTCTGAGCATTTTTCATTTTTCCCCTTTGTTTAAGCTTATAGTTGGATTGAAATTGTTTTTTACAACTGAGTGTACAAGGGAAGAAATTGATACTATTATTTTTGAGGACAAAATTGGGACAACAAGATTTTCTTCAAGGAAGCCCTAAAACTTCATGGGGTACCCAAGGGAATTCAATGATGATAGGGGCATCCATTGCATAAGTTTGTTTTTGTAGTTATCTCACTTGACATGCACATGAGCTAGATTATGAGATTACTACATCATGTTATTTCACATTAGCACATTAGCAATTGGGTATGTCATATGCGAGGTTGCATTTTCTCGAGGGAAAGAAAATTTGGGGAGGGAGGACTATAATGTACCCTTTTCTAAATAAAAAATTGTTGATAATATTTTAAGTTGGGCCAGACCGATTCATCATTTTGGGAAAAAAATAATAATATTATTATTAAAATAAAAGGTAAGTTTAAATAATAAAGTAGAAAAAGAACATTAACCTATTTTCATTATTTTTTCAGTCGGCTAAAAGTGAGAGGTTTTTTGTTTTTAAGAGGAAAAAACAAATGTTAAAAAAGAATTAAAGAGGCCTATATAGAGTGCTCCACAAAGAAAGGAAAGAAAAGTCTATAATAGTAAATGTTGGGGATCATTGTAATCATCATCTTGTAAATTATATACTTATATTTTGGCAATCGGAGCATTGAGATCTCATTTTTAGCCTTTGAGGATGAAAACCCTCATTAAATCCCATTGGGGATGAAAACCCTCAATAGTCACAACACTTGGGGATGAAAACCCTCATTTTTTGTATTGGTGGCTTCATCCAAGAGTCACATTTGGGATTCAAAATTTAGAATTTCAAAACAATAAGGGTTTCCATTAGTGTTATTTTGAAATTTTTTCTTGTACCCATGTCAGATTAGTGAAATTATATCAAATAAAATTAGTAACTACAATTAGGAGAGGGTTTAAGGTACCTCTAGATGGGATGTTGATAGATACATGCACAAAAGAGAACTCCTCACATTGATTTAGATGACCTGCACAATAAAGAGAACTCAACAGAAAAATATTAGTAGATAGATGGGTGGGTTTCTTGAAAATTTTAGTCCAGAGAAGTGAAAACTTCCTAGGATGGATGCCAATCCACATTTTGATAAAAGATAAATACATTGATGATTGATGAATTGGATGTAGCATATAACTGAACTGAAATAAAAATATGAAATGTGTTAGATAGAATAAAGATGAATATTTTATATAAATAGATGCAAACTAAATCAAACCTGGGTGGGTTGATGGAGACCCAAGGCTGATGAACCCAGTCGACAGTGACTATGGCAGAGTAGGAAGAAAGTGCAGAAAAATAAACCTGAAAGCCTTGCTGAAGCATGATATGGATTTGATCTAAACTGAGGATGATGTTGAACTGTTGTGAAAAGAATGGATTTGAAAGGATGCAAGAAAATTAATGAAATATGAGATCTTCTTCAAAAGGTCTATGACGACTAGTCTCGATCAATAAAAAATGGATTTGATGAAGTTGAGATCTAAAGCTGCAGGTGTGTAGAATGGAAATATTGAATGAATCCAAGAGACTGTGAGATCAGAAAAGGGATGTCTGAAAAACTAAATGACAGAAATCCAAAAAATGAGAACTGGGTCGGCGATGACTAGACATGGTCGGCGATGACTGGGAACGATACAGGTTTTGATGGAAAAGGATGGGTGAAAATGATGATTTACAGATGGAAATGAGGATGATAAAAATGCAGAGATAGGGCTCCTAGATGACTATGAATATATAAAGGACTGATAAGGAAAAGGTGATGACAATGGCAATGGTGTATCCAAGCATGCAAGAGAGGAAAAGGTCTCCAAATCTCCAAGGGTGAAGTACAAGATCTCCAAGGTAGCTCCAAGATGATGATAAAAACTGTAAAGACGAGCAAGAAATGAAGGAAAGATCACAAGAAAGCTCAAAGTATCCAAAGTTGCATCCTTGAAAAGAGAGGGGTATGGTCATATTTATAGGGTTGACAGTGACCCAGATGGGTCATCACCGATTGCAGAGGTCCATTCATTTGGGAAGTGGAAGAGTGGCAAGCTTGAGGCAATGAGCCCTTATGAGGTATGATTAGGGTTTTGAGAGTAGAAGGTGAGTTAGGGTTTCTTAGGGTGGATAAATGGGTAGTTGGGAGGTGGAAAATATTAAATAAAGGTAAAGGGGAACTAAAATCATTTAATGAGGGATTATGGATGGGAAATAGAGACATTTAGAGAGGATAAATGAATTAGATGGGGATTTAGGATTAATTAATGGTGATTAGGATGATTAGGGGAGATTGATTAAGGGGTGATTAAGATGAGATTAAGGTGGAATATACCAATTAAATGGATAAATGTATTTTAGGAGGGAAAGGGGGATTTAAATAAGAAAAGAGGTATGTATGTGAAATAATGATGATGAGGGGGAGAGGACGCGAGATACTATAAATTGGTGTCTACATTTGTCCCTTTTTTTGAGTGGTTTGCGTTAGGCAAGCCATGAGACAAAAATGAGAAGGGATGAAAGATGATTGATGAGGTGCTCCCCCTCAAACTAGGGAATGAATTCACAAAGGAGAATCGGTCACAAGTTTAAAAAAGATAGATGAAGGGATAAAGAGACTGGAGAGGAGGAGAAAAATAAGAGGATGAAAGAAGATGCCCCACGTGAGGATAAACAAAAACTAAAAATAAAATAAAAATATGGCGGTGATTTTGGAATCACTTTGGTAGAGAGAAAAGTAAGACCTCAATGGAGACGAAGGCAATGTCCTACGGACTTGTGAGTCAGTGAAAAACACTGCAATATGGAGGTAATTTGAGGGAAACCTGCTTAAATGGATATGCAAGGCATGGGACCAATAGGTAAAAGGTAGATATCAAAATAATGCACAAAAAAATGTGAGGATGGTCAAGACAAAGGTATGACAAGTCTTGGGGGAAAACAATGTGATATCCTGTATATATGAGGAATCGAGTAAATATGTGTTTGGGTAGGATGATGAAAAAAAAGAGGAAAGTACTAGTTCCCGAATAGGGAACAAAAATATGGCCACAAAAGAGAGATGTGAAAAAAGGAAAGCAACACAAGGCAAGCAACAATGTGCTATGGGTGACACACAAGGAAGAAGAGTGGAAGAAAAGATAATTTAGTGAAGAAATGGGGTGAAAGGGATAAATGATTGAAAATAAAGTCTGGGTTGATGGTGACTTGATAGGGTCGGCAACAACTAGGGCTGTGACGGAAATGACCAGGGTCGGTGGGCTATATATGCCCCGAGGTCAGCCGAATAATCTCATTTATACCACACGAGTTGATGATTGAGAGATCTGAGTAAAAGAGAGGTTTGATATTTGAGAGTAATAGAGGCTGAAAAATAGTAAGGAAGTGCCAAAGGATATAGATGATGGTAAGTGCCTAAGAATGGGCCTAGGTTTTAAATATTTTTATCGATTTTATTTATTTATTTTACATTTTTGTGATTTTTGAAGTCAGCACCAAGGGCAGTCGCCGACGATTGGACATGATTTTCATCAACTAGGCCTTTTAGGGTGATGAACCTAGTTAGGAGGTGTCAACCCAATCTGAGTTGGCATCAACTTAGGTTAAGATGGGAAAATGTGGATTTTTGATGTTGAGTTACGCATATGTGGAGACTAATGATTGCTTGTTTGATGGGTTATGCAGGAAAAATACACTTTGTATCTCCAGGACAAAGTGCCAACCTTATATGATTAGATTAGAGGTGATGTGACTGATGTAAAGTGGGACCACTTGGCTACAGTAGGGTTGGTTGGATTCCATAATTAACATAGGATACCAAGAGATGTGGGCTTGATGATTGTTTTGGTAAATAGATGGGATGTGCGGACTAGCACATTTTGGTTGAAGACTGGTGAGATGAGGGTCACACTTGAGGATGTATATCACATATTGAGGCTTTCAATAGAAGGGGATCCCATAGAGCTGATCATTTTTGAGTAGATTGGGTGTATTGATTGATATTTTTGGAGACAATTCCCCATAGATCACATTTACATCTAGGGCTTTTCAGTATGAGACTTGATATGATCCTGGGGTAGCAAGGAGCATATTGATATGTGTGGTTATGATGGATATCTCATGTTATGGAATTCTAAATTCTAGGGGAGCTAAATTCCCATGGACATTGGTGGGAGAGTTTGTAGATATTTTAGAGCACAGGTGAGTATTTACATTTAGCACAACATTATTGGCTCAGGTACACCATGAGATTTGGATGTATGCGATAGGGAAGAGATCAATATTTGATGTTATATTTTTACTACACTACCCGGGCCTACGAGCACATTGTGATGATTAGGCCACCAGGGATTCCATAGGTGGCAGGAGACCACATTGAGCTATCAGCTAGATTTCTGAGATGGCAAATCAACCAAGCTCATGGAGACTGAGGAGAGATGGGGGAAGATTGATATATAGAAATATTGAGGGAGTTGGATGTGGATAAGGTCAGATGGAGGCCATACAAAAATTTCCTACATGGACAAGGGAAAATAGTGAGTTGGTTGGTATGAGGAGGATCAGATGGGTCCAGGGATGGAGGCCTGAGATGGTGGATGCAATACAATTTCCACAAGTGATGAGGCAATTTGTGGTCATCTAGATAGTGCCAGAATACCCCATCAAATATAGGTGAGATGAGATAGAGAGGGAATTTCCTAGTCCTACGATGGTTGATCCATTGGATGATGTGACAATGCTATGGGATGAGGATGATGAGGTATGAGTATGGGTTAGATTTTTTGAGTGGATGACCATGGTGTCGGCAACCTAGGTGGTAGAGGAGAGGGCTAAGGTGGGACTAGACAAGGAGGAGGAGAAGATGCCAATAGGAGAGGAGGATGTAGCAATTGGATGTGATGAGGGTGGAGATGGAGGGGTGGTAGAGGAGATAGATCACCTACACACAGAGTGGGAGTCATCCTGAAAAGAGAGGGATAAAGCGTGCCAAGAGAGAGAAGAATCACATCAGGAGGTGATATGATTGTGCCAGGAGAGGGACCCAACCATTTAGCAGAGGGAAAAATACCGATGGAAGAGGGAGGCATTAAAGGTCATATTTGGAGATCTCAGACTTATACTAGAAGAAAATTCTCAGAGCAAGGCACTAGTGGCATTATAGAGAGCTAGTTAGATGGCATCACTGAAAACTATTCCTTTATAGCAGTACAAGGCATTAGCAATGGAGGCACGCTACTATGAGCGCATTGTGACATCTAGACTGTCACAAGTGTCAAGATATGCAGTGTATCTAATAGAGCATCTAGGAGCAGGGGAAAAACATGAATGACACCATCCAGGACCATAGCCATCGTGTCACAAACGAGGTGAGATACATGCCTTGATGGAGGAGATGATGGCCAAAGAGATGTATAGGCACCTACTCAAGGGGGGAAATATTTGAGATTGTCGAATGTAAAGTTCAAATATTTTGATATCATCTTTGAGATAGGGACCTCAGGGGCATATCATGGATGTATAGAAGTATTTGGATGATGATATACATATATGATTTTATCATGATTTATCATGTGTTTTGTGTTGATTTATGGATTTGATTATGCTTATGTTAGATTGATATATTGGATGATCATGACGGATTTGATTATGATGTCATTTTATGGTTTAGATATTGGCGTAGAATATGGATAATGGGATGTGATGTTTTATTAGACATGATGCATATATAGATGTGATGGAAATTGGTAGATAGGTATTAGATATGATCATGACATATATAGTGGATATAGATGATGTGATGGGTTTAGAAACATGTTAGATATGGATGAGAGTATGTTACAGATCTATATGAATGGGATTGGGATTAGATAAATAAATACAAAATAAATGGTAGGAGGAAATTAGATGTGAGAGAAAGGATTTGATTTGATAGAAGGTGACCAAAAAATATAAATGACACTCCATCGTAGTAAGGAGTGCACAAAGATTTGATTATTTGAACTAAATTTGAGGTAAATAGAAGAGGAACCAAACAAGGAAATGCACTTACAACCAGTAGTAAATGTTAACACATTATACGAGATATTTTTTGCTTTCCGAATTTAAATTAATGAAGTGAAGTAACAAAAAAAACTGACCTCGGAGGATGGAAGGGTTTACTAAGACATGCGATTATTGATGATGATGCCGATGGTTGATCCAATGTATAAAGATCCAAGTGGGTGCACCACCGTTTCCTTCCAATGAGATAGGTTTTTACTGTAATGCACATACACTTAGAAAAAGATAGGATTAGATAGATATATGGTGGATTTCCTGGTGAAGGCCAATCCCCAGAAATCAATGGAATTCCTTATAAGGATGTCAATCTGTGTTTAAGAAATCAACCTGATAATGAAAAGATAAAATGATAAAGTAGATGATATAACCAACAATGCAAAGGAAAAGGGACTAACATGGTCCAAGGCTATATGATAGTTTGATAATATGGTGATATCTAATCACAAGGGAGTCTAGGAATCAAAAAAAGGCTTAAAGGAGTGAGGATGTAGATAGATATGTACTCATAAAGGTGAAAAAAGTGATGGATTTGAACGAGATAATTGATAGGGTGCTATTGATGGATCAAGGGAGCTTGATATGACTGGACATATACCTATAAGGGCATAGTGGTAACAAGCGATGAGATCTAGATGTTTGAAAAGAAATCTTAGGAATCAGATCAACTGTCAGACAGTGATCGTTGGTGATTAAGGATGATAAAAAATGATCATGGTCGATCATCAATGATTGCTGAAATATGAAATAAGCCAATCATCAATGATTAGGAGAATCACCGGTGATTACTGTGGAAATGTACAAGTTACTGAAATACGAGATAAAGTCAATAGATACTTGCAAATGATGAATAAATGAGATGGTAAATCAGAAGGAAATGTTTTTACCTCATACTAGTTGATGAATAATGCTAAGAGGATGACATTACCAGAGAGAGGGAATTATAGATGTAAAAATACTATTGAGTTAGTGCCTAGATGTTTGAGTGACCTCCAAGGGCTGAACAAGAGATGATTAGTGTCTTGGGATACTGTTGAGATGAATCAGACTTTATAAGAGGGATATGATAAAAAAAGATTACAATGTGAAGGCCTTGAGTAATGTCCAACTAATAAGTCGTGAAGGAATCTAACTTGCAATGAAGGCCCAAAACTCATTTATATAGAGTCATCACCAACCATGGAGAATCATCAGTGATTAGTAGAATCGCCGGTGATTTGGGTTTTATGAGAAAAAGGTTGAAACCACTTCCTAAATCGATATTTTTGTTTGTTTTGATGAAGGATATGTGTTGGAAAGAGGTTATGTGGGTTAGGAAGTTTGTGAAATGGTAAATAATTTTTTAATTTTGTTTTGTTTTGTTTGATTTTGGTTTGTAAGTGGTTTGAGTGGTTTAGGAAGGGGTAAAATAGGATTTAATTGCTGGAGAGTAATATTTATGGGGAGTAAATATGATGGGGGAGAAATAAGACTTAGGATAAAGCTTTAATAGACAATATGATAAATAATGTGATAATGAAGGGGTGATAAAGAACACATACATGAGGATTAATGGTGCTAATTTTAGGTGTCTACATTTGCCCCTTTTTGTTGAGTGGTTTTTAGACAAGTCGTGAGACAAAAACGAGATGTGATAGATAAAGATGTGAGATGAAAAATTATATGAAGAGGTGCTTGCCCTCAAACTAGGGATTGATGACCTAAAAGGGAATTTATCACAAGTTTGAAAGAGATATATGGAAAGATGTAAGGATGGGATGATGATAGATGATGCCCCAAAATGAGGTACAAAGACATGACTAGATACCGTCATAAAACTAAGTGATAGGGGAATTAACGGGCTCATGTCCTAGATATGTATGACTTAATGACGATAAGATGATGGTTTGATGAGGTAAAATGACAAAAAATTGATGTTGCCACAAAGGTGGGCTTACAAAAGTGAGAAGTCAAGTGATAGGGGAACCAAAGGGTTTATTTCCTATAGACATATGAATTAATGGTGACCAAAATGACTGTTTGATGAGGTCAAAGGACCATAATTTGATGTTGTCAAAAAGGTGGGCTTATGAGGACTAAACAGGGAGCCTGATGGTGGTTAGGGAAGTAACACACCATTGTAATGCTGAGATGTGCTGAAAATTGTGTGGATATTAACAGATGTTGATATGATGATAGACATTTATAGCTGTTGATGTGGTATGGTTGAAAAATATTAAAGTGATTTTTGGGTTTGTTAAAATTTGTCTTAACCATGGCTAAGAATAAAATGTGGAATGAATTATTTTGTATTGGATTTGATACATATGTGACGAGAATAGATATAGTGAAGGCCATTGCACTCTTTGGCATTATAATAGACATTAACCGATCACTAACAATAGGCAATCACACGTAGGATCTTGGATAAGGATGGATGTGAAATTCATACCTTTCTAGGACATGGAAAGGGTCGACATATGTAGGTTGCATGAGAGAGTAGGTTCTCCTTTCAATGGTTTCATAAAGAGATGCCCTAGCTATACATTTTATTTTTAACACAAAATAATCGATGTGGGAAATTTTATCTGATGGGAAAGCTAATTGATGTTGGAAGATTTCCTAGGATGATTTTGATATTTTGAATGTTTGAAGGCTAATCGATGCGGGAAGCATTTTTACATGGAAAACCATACTTTGAGGGAGTGGTCTACAATTTTGTTTCTTTGATTTTTGATAGCCGTCCTTCAAGGTATTGGTATTTGATTTTGATAGGTAGCTATACTTCGAGGGATCAATCAAATTCTATTTTTGATAATATGATTTTGATTTTTGATAGCTATCCTTTAAGGTATCAGTTTATTTATTTTGACAAGATGCATTTGAAAATATTTTAAACTTATTTTGAGATGAGGGTAGACCCTAATATACCATTTCAAGGAGGGGATGAGATATGTGCACAAACTAAACATGTGTGACCCATGACATGTATTTGGATGGTATACATGGTATATGGATGTAATGATTTACGTGGTTATTGCTAAGGTGGAACTTGTCCATACAAAATATGCAATGAACAGATCTGTGGTGCTCATCTTTAAGGATTGTAAGGATAGTGACGGAAAGAACCACATACTTTCAAATCATTACGATGTTAAGATGACTGGTTGATATTGAAATATGACCTTTGATGTGACTACATCATCACGGTCAAAAGGTTAACAATAGAAAGGCCACAAGTGTAAGGCATTCAAAGGTTCCTTTTCAGGTATACCATAAAGGGGGGCTAAACAATAATATCTCGACCTATGATATATGGACTGATCCAGTCAGGGGAAATTTTTACACATTTACACCTTTCCAGAGTATTTGAAATTTTATTGGATTGAGAGGACATAGTTGGTGAACATTCACTAGGAGGAGATGTGCAAGGTAATAATTTTGAAGTCTCAGTAGAGAGGAGAACCCCTAGCTTAATGAAGTGGCTAGAGATAACATGCGTTGAAAGGAATGATGTATTTCATCTTAGGATTATGAAAATTTTGATGTTAATTGATTGAGTATATGGTAAAGAAGGGAGGATGTGGAACCTTTGATAAATGAGCCATCAAAAATTTGGATTTGATATGAGAGGATGATTGATGAGGAGGGGTAGATGGTGATTTTTTTTTTTCCTTTTCCTCATGTATGTTGATTTATGATTTGCGTAGGTAGGTGAACCATACTTATTTAAGATGAAGGACCTTCAATGTAAGGTGATGAGAAGACGTATGAGAAAGGTTTTCCAAGATCTGGTTGAGGGTGACCCCCTGGTCCTGCAAATTTTGGTGAGGATATTGTTATCTGAAATTCCTCCCAGAGTTAATTTGATAACATGCATCAGAGTTTTCAGTTCCAAGCAAGTAGATTGATTCAGGAAAAAATTGTGAAAATCAGCTAAGTCCTTGTCCTAGGGACAGTTTGGGACATTCGGGACACCAAGGCGCAGTTCGGCCGAAATGCCTACAGGCGGCCCGTGAAGCACTGGGACAAGTGGAAAAAATGTACGCGGTGAGCGCAAACCAGCCGGTTCAGCCGAAAAGGAAAATTTTAGCACAGAGATGATCGGGCCGTCGAGACGTGAGGGACGCGAAAAGCCAGTTTGGCTGAAGGAGAAGAAAAACGGCTAACTGCTCGGGACATTTGGGCCTCGAGGATGCGAACCGCCCAGATCAGCCGAAATGGAGAACTTTCATACTAAGCAGTTGGGACATCTGGGCCGTGAGTACACGGAGGGTGCGAACCGGCTGGTTCAGCTGAAACGGGAAACTTCAACACAAAGACTAGTGGGACAAAGGGACGTGTGGGACGCGGATAGCTAAAGGAGCTGAAAGCCAATCAAATCACGCCACGTGTCACTGGCAGAAAGGGGACGTGGAAGCCCATTTTGGGAAAACCAGAAGAATTTTTCCCAGACAGTTTGGGACATCCAGGACAAAAGGACGCGGTGGACATGAAAATCCGGCAGGCCTGTGGACGAATCATAGCATGAGACATGTCGCCAAGGAAAAAGTCCAAAAAGTCAAAGCGGCGAGTTTTCGAGCACTGATCCGAACCAATGAAATAGTGCCACATGTCCAAGTTTAAGGGGCCCACAAGAAAAGCCCACGAAAAGGTGGAGAGAGGGAATTTCTCACCGAATCAGAGCCTGCCATGTGCCATCCAGATGGCAGAGCGCGGGAAAAGATTTTAAAACCTGTTCTTGCCTGTTTTGTGCCCTAAATCTTCAGACCTTCATATCTTTCGATCTAGAGCTCGGATTTGCACGTTCTTTATATCAACGGAAAGCTGTTGAAATTCTCTACATGATTCTGGGATCAATATTGCATTTTGGTGCTATTTGGAGGGAGAAAATTAAGAAAACGTCTCTGACGCGTGGTGATAGACAGAAGTAATGCTTCAACTACCAACTTTAATGCAGCAGACAACTCGCCACTCCTGTTAGACAGCTCGCCATTTTTCTGGGAGCCGCCGCTTCTACCATAATGAGATGATTTTAAATGTATCCAGAAGTGGTTGTGGTAGATTTGACTTTCCTCTCTCTTTCCTCTCTCATTCTTAGTATATATTGTAAGGAGGAGCTTCTTAAAAGAGGTTGAACATTCTTGTTTTGCATCCTCCCTTCTTCCCTTTCTTGCAAGAGAATTTGTGGAGCTTTCAAACCTCCCATATGGGTTGTAATACTAGTATTTTTTCCTCTTGGCCACTGCAATGTACTGTATCAACTCTTGAGTAATAATATATATATATTGTGATTGACCCTCAACCCTCTCATGTATTCATTGCTGTCATTTTGATCTCTTATTGCAGTTTGGTTATCTGTGCATGGTGTTTGTATTGCATCTATGTGGTCTGTGTTAAATTTGCAAAACGAGTGTCTAACATTCCTCGGTGCATCACCTTTGTAGTTTAGGTTTTATTCTATGCATTTTCTCACCCTGTCTCCTTGACAAGTTAGATTAGGTTTTAGTAAACCCTCTACATTTTTTTGTGCATCTGAACAGAGGAATAGGAACCAGCCTTCTCTGGAGAATCCTTTCTCATCTTTACAAGTCCCACACTTAGAGAAAGGATTCCATGTTGTGCAATCACACTGGATGCCTGAACATCAACCTAGAAGCCTGATCTACATCTAGGGGTGCTGTGAGTCTGCAACAACAGTTTTGGCAAGCTCGGTGGGACGCTAGAGGTCTCATTTTTATTGCAGCAGAGTTGATATGCATCTACTGCTGTTCTCTTATAAGAGCTATTATTTGCATATCTGGCGACTCCAAGGGGAAGAACCAACAGATTCCAAGCTCAGTCCTGAAAACTCATGAGAAGAATCACCACGAGGTCAAGAGTTGGAGAAGAAGAAGTGTTGTTTGAATACCTGCAGTTATCTCCAAGAAGAAGGCGAAGAGGAAGAAGGATTCAAAGGTCTCCACCTCCACCAAAAATAACTCTCTCAAATCCTCCACCTGATAGGCCTTTCATTCAGTATACAAGGGTTTTAAGACCGATTAGAAAGGCTCAGAACAATCCCTACGTCAAATTCACAGGCAGCAGCCCACTTGCTCTCAATGCATAACATCCGGTTCCTATTGCAGCCTTGAAGAACATTCCTTACTTCACTGGAGAAAATCAGACTACTCCAGGTGATCATGTTAAAGATATTTCTAACCTTTGTGCAATCCATGAAATCAATGAAATGCAAGTGGCTGTCAGGTTGCTGGCATCTTCCTTTAAGGGTAAAGCATTACAATGGTTTAGGAGCCTTGGAGCTGGTTCTATCACAAATTGGAATCAGCTGTGTATTGCGCTTCATGAGCAATTTGGAGAGAAGGGAGACAACTTGTCTCTTTTGGAGCAGATGATGACTATCAAGAGAGCTCCCAATGAGAAGCTGGCTAATTTCAACTTCAGATTTCAAAGGTCTTGGGATAGGATTCCAGTGGCAGTCAGGCCAACAGCAGAAGGTGATTTTCTATATTACCTTAAATCTTTGAATTCTGATATTTCTATGTTAATTCAGTCCATGGGAGGCACAAAAATCCCTATGGCTTATAACATTGCCATTAGAGCCGAAAATTGTCTTATTCAAGCTGGTAAACTGGCTCCTAGGCCTCCCATGCCCTTGTATCCAAACTTAGAAAATCCAAGTACTAGTCAAGCAACCACTTTGGCTCCTGTTCCCACTCCTAGAAATCAGAGTTCAAACGAAGCTTCCACTTCATCCTCTAATGCTTCAAACAAACTCCAAGAGGTCATGAAACAGTTGCAAAATTTCGGAAATGAGCTGGTTACTATCAAAAGGCAACAAGCCCAAGGTTTCAGACCTTCTTATCAACCCCAAGCTCAGTCTAATAGGTAGCCATACAAACCATAAAGACCACCTAATCCAGCTGCAAATATGAATCAAACAAGGCCTCCTGCCAATAGACCATTCCAGCCAGATAATCCAAATGCCATATCCACCTCTAAGGCATTAGTGCCAACAAAGAACAACATTGCTCAGGAATATGATTGGTGCTTTCCATGCAACGAGCCTCATAACCAATCCATGTGTTTTAATGGTGCTCTCAATCAAGCACTAATGGTGATAACTACTGGTGTGGAGGGTGAGGGAAGTCAAGGAAACAACCAACAACTAGAAACATTCCAACAACAATCAGCCCCAAATGACACCACATTGGTAAACTGGCAAGCAGAATATTTCTGTGGCATGAATCAGACAGTTTCTCAAGGTGTTGCAACCAACACAAGGTCAAAGAGGATGAATCTGGGTGAAGAACAACCATTAGCCCCAGCCAATCCACCACCTTCCACAACTCCACAAATGATTGGCAAGCAGAGTCCAGTTTCAAATACAAAAGGGCAGCCAAGAACAGCCCCTAGGCCAACTCAAATGCCAGCTATTGCTACCCATGTATAAGGAGTAAGTGTACAAACCAAGGGACAACAAAAGGATACTTCATCCCCGTTCAGTATCATTGAACAGATGAAGAAGACTAACGTCAATATATCAATTAGGGAATCCCTATCCATCCCAGGACAAAGAGATCTGCTGCAAGCTGCCATGAAGGATTGGACAACTTCGAATCAGCAGGTTTAGATGCAAGACAAAGTGCTTACAAATGCTGCCCAGCCTGAAGGAAGCCATGGAGGGCAACAAGGTAAAATGTTGAAGCCCCCTCCTTTCTACATTTCATTAATCATTGGGAATAAACTAGTACACAATTGCATGATTGATTCCGGGGCAAGTAGCTCAGTGATGCCCAAGAAAATAGCTGATCAGTTGGGTCTCCAATATGAAGTAATATCTAAAGGGGTAGTGCAATTGGATGGGACAGCAATAGCAACAGTTGGAGTGATTAAAAACTTGAGTCTTACCTTGCATGCATGTCCAAATGTTGTTGTCTTACAAGATATATCAATCATAGACCTTCCACCACTCTTTGCCCTTTACTTGTCAAGGGACTTCACAGCCAAGATTGGGGGGTATTTGTCTGTTGATTGGTCTCACATGTTGTTCAGAACTAGATATGGTACTAAGGTCACAATCAGATCTGAGCCAATTGCAAATTTTCATATTGAGCCTCATACTCCAAGCCAAATCAATGCCAACTGTTCAGCATTTGATCAAGAAGATTATCCAAACACAGATGAGGATGACACTAAGGTTGGAAGCATCCCGGACCTAACTCTTGATGAATGGGCAAACAAGATACATGCTTTTGATCCCTATCAAGAAGTAGAAGAATCTGAGCTGGGAGTCTATTGTATACACGAAGAAAATCAACCTATTCCTAGCGTCACTAAGCCAAGTCATAAAGACAAGAATGAAGTATTGTAATTATTCTTTGATGGGTCAAGGAGTAGACAAGGTGCAGGAGGAGGAGCTATGCTCATTTCACCACAAGGTATAAAGTATTACTTAGCCTTCCGTTTTCAGTTTTCTTGCTCAAACAACACAGCTGAGTATGAAGCCTTAATTCATGGACTACACTGGGCAATGAAGAAAGGCATCAGGAATTTACAAGTGTTCGGGGATAGTGAGCTAATTGTTAACCAAGTTAGGGGACAAAATGCTACAAAAAACAACTTGCTGAGGAGCTACAAGAATAGGGTATGGGACCTCATTGAAGATTTCGAAGCTTTCAACATTGTGTCCATACCCAGGAAGAAAAATGAAGCCATGGATATGCTCGCAGCAGTTGGGGCAACGTTTGATGTGGTTGACAACGTCAAAAGGGAAAAAACACAGCCACATATCCATGTGATTGTGAGGCCAACAGTTCCAGATAATAACACAAGCTGGCAGGTGTTTGAGAACGATCAACAGATCGTCAATTTTCTATAGGAAGAGGCTGAATTCTCAACTAGAAATCAGGATAGATTAGAGCAGTAGTATGGGGATCAAGTAGTGCATCTGCGGATAAACAAGCTTCCTAAGGGTTTAGTAACATTGGAGTCTATCTTCAACCCTAACGACCAGTTTCATAAAGAAAAGGTTAACATACAGGTCAAGAGAGAAGATTCAGAGCCAATTCTAGTTGGGGAAGGCAAAATACTCCAAATTGGTAAAGTGGCCACTAAGCAAGAGAAATCAGATTTCATACAGCTTTGCCAAGAATTTCTAGATGTCTTCACTTGGAGCTATGAAGACTTGAGAGGATTCAATCCGGAGTTGGCACAACATACCATAGAATTGGATCTAGATGCTAAACCCATCAGGCAGAAGCAGAGACCTGTCAACCCTCACATTGAGCCTCTAATGAAGAAAGAGCTTAACAAGCTGATAGAGGCAAGCATTATATTCCCGATCAAGCACTCAAGCTGGGTTGCAAACTTGGTTCTGGCCAGGAAGAAGAGCAGAGAAATCAGGTTGTGTGTAGATTTCTGGGACCTCAATAGGGCATCTCTCAAAGACCATTACCCACTTCCTTCAATGGAACAAACATTGCAAGTAGTATCTGGTTCAAAGACATTCTCTCTCCTAGACGGCTACTCAGGGTATAATCAGGTGATGGTGAAAGAAGATGACCAGTTCAAGACAACCTTCACCACCAAATGGGGGACCTATGCCTACAAGAAGATGCCATTTGGGCTGTCCAACACTGATGCTACCTTTCAAAGGACAATGGACATGGCATTCAAAGGTTTGATCAACAAGATAGTGCTGATATACCTAGATGATATCACTGTCTTCTCAAAGAATGCAGCAGACCATCTCTTTAACCTCAGGCAAGTATTTCAGAGGTGTAGAAAGTTTGGAGTGTCTTTGAACCCCAAGAAGTGCATCTTTTTTGCACATGAAGGAAAACTTTTAGGCCATATTGTCTCCAAAGAGGGACTGGAAATTGATTCAGAGAGGGTTGAAGCCATAAGAGCACTACCATTGCCAAGTCACAAGAAGGCTCTTCAAAGTTTCTTGGGAAGGATACATTTTGTCCACAGGTTTATCCTAGATTTTGCAGCCCTTGTCAAGCCCATCACCAAAATGTTAAAGAAGAGCATGGCTTTTAAGTGGACAGCAGAAGGCAAAGAGAGTTTTGAAGCAATCAAAGAAGCTATCTCTCAAGCGCCAACTCTCATCAACCCAGACTTCTCCAAGGATTTCATCCTCTATGCATTTGGAGGCAATGTCACTATTTCTACCATTCTGGTATAGCAGAACAAAGATAATGATGAACAACCGATTGCCTTCTTCAGCCAGAGCCTAGACGACTGCGAGATGAGGTACTCTTTAATTGAAAAGCATATACTTGCAGTAATCAGAAGCTTGAAGAAATTCAAGCATTTAGTCTCAGATAACAAGGTCCAGTTGCTGGTCTCACATGCTGGAGTTAAGGACTTCCTCCTCAACAAGGATTTGAATGAGAAAAGGGCAAGTTGGATCACCCATGTCATGGAGTATGAAATTGATATCAAGATCACCAAGCTGGTAAGAGGGAAAGGAATGTGTGAGCAGCTGGTTTTGGGGAAGCAAAAGGAAGTATGCAACGAAGAAGAGGCTATTTTGACAGTCCAGGACAGCCATGAGCCAAGTGGTAATCTAGGAGAAGACAATGCTTCCCCCACTCCTTGCTGGACCCAAGGTATTATGCACTTCCTAAGTACAGGACTGTGCCCTCCAGAGATGAACAAGACCCAAAGGAGACACTTCAGATTGCAGGTCGTCCTGTATGCCATTGTTGATGGAGTTTTGTTCAAGAAAGATGTGAATGGAGTGCTACTGAGATGCATTAGCATAGGTTAGATTCAAAAGGGTGTTGGAAGAGTTTCACGGTGGACCAGCTGGTGGCCATTTTGCACCAAGAGTGACAGCTCTAAAAATCATGAAGGCTGGTTATTATTGGCCTAAAATTTTAAGTGATTGCTATGCATGGATCAAGAGGTGTAAGAATTGTGCATTCTTCACAAGAAAAGAAAGGCTTGCTGCCCTTCCATTGCACCCAATCTCAGTTGACCAGCCATTCATGCAATGGGGTTTGGACTTCATTGGAGTCATTAATCCCAATTCAAGCCAAGGGCATAAATGGATTTTGACAGCCACCGATAACTTCACCAAATGGACAGAAGCAGTAGCACTCAAAGAGGCAAATGAGTCTAGCATCTTAGACTTTTATGAGGGGATAACAACCAGATTTGGTGTACCTGCCACAATAATCTCTGATAATGCATTGGCATTCATTGGATCCAAGGTGACGGAGTGGGCTGTCAAGAACGGTATTTACCTAAGCACTTCATCGAACTATTACCCTCAGGGTAATGGCTAGGCCGAGTCTACAAACAAGAACTTGTTGAGGATCATTAGGAGAAATCTTGATGAGAATCAGAGGTCTTGGCATACCAAGCTGAAATCAGCCTTATGGGCTGATAGAATCACTCCCAAAAGATCCACAGGTAACTCCCCATTCAGGCTTGTCTATGGAAGAGAGGTAATCTTGGCCATGTCACTTGAGTTACCAACATTGGAACTCATGAAGTATCTGGAGTTGCTGGAATTTGAGCCCATGCAAGTGAGGTATGCAGAGTTGATGAAGCTGCAAGAGATCAAAAATCGGGCATCCCAAGCAATGGAAAAAGATCAAGCTTTGATCAAGAAGACCTTTGATAGGAAAGCCAAAGATAGATCTTTTCAAGTTGGAGACCTAGTGTTGAAATGGGCTATGGACAGAGCAAAACCGGGAAGGCATTCAAAATTTGATGCCATTTGGAGTGGCCCGTACATGGTCACAAAGTGCAAGAGTAGCAATTCTTTCCAATTGGCCTCATTGGATGGTGAAGAACTGTAGATTCCAGTAAATGGAATCTATCTCAAACATTGCCACTGAAAATGAGAGGTTCACCCTTGTAAATATTAGCCTAGTTTCAATTCCTCTAAGTGCGTATGCACATTGTCTTGTTGTAGTTAGGTTTTAGTTTCCCTAAGTGCTTTGGCGCAGGTTTTATCACTCCTGGATTGAGTTTTACAGTTCAGCGTGCTCTCGTAGAGGGAGTTGCAGTATCAGGCTCATTTCAGGTCATTGCTTATGACTCCATGCCCAATGGATCGCAAAAAGGCCACTGATCTTCTACCTAGCAGGCAGGTGACCCTGAAAAGTCACCAATTGTTATCTAAAATTCCCCCCAGAGTTAATTTGATAACATGCATCAGAGTTTTCAGTTCCAAGCAAGTAGATTGATTCAGGAAAAAATTGTGAAAATCAGCTAAGTCCTTGTCCTAGGGACAGTTTGGGACATTCGGGACACCAAGGCGCGGTTCGGCTGAAACACCTCTAGGAGCCCGCGAAGCACTGGGACAAGTGGAACAAATGTACGTGGCGGGCACAAACCGGCCGGTTTGGCCGAAAAGGAAAATTTTAGCACAGAGACAATCGGGTCGTCAGGACGCGAAAAGCCGGTTCGGTCGAAGGAGAAGAAAAACGGCTAACTGCTCGGGACATTTGGGCCTCGAGGACGCCAACCGCCCGGATCGGCTGAAATGGAGAACTTTCATACTAAGCAGTTGGGACATCTGGGCCACAAGTACGTGGAGGGGATGAACCAGACGGTTCGGCCGAAACAGGAAACTTCAGCACAAAGACTAGTGGGACAAAGGGATGCACGGGACGCGGATAGCCGAAGGAGCCGAAAGCCAATCAGATCACGCCACGTGTCACCGGCAGAAAGGGGACGTGGAAGCCCATTTCAGGTGAACTGGAAGAATTTTTCCTAGACAGTTTGGGACATCTGGGACAAAAGGATGCGGTGGACGTAAAAATCTGGCAGGCCCGTGGATGAATCACAGCATGACACGTGTCGCCAAGGAAAAAGTCCAAAAAGTCAAAGGGGCGAGTTTTCGAGCACTGATCCGAACCAATGAAATAGTGCCACATGTCCAAGTTTAAGGGGACCACAAGAAAAGCCCACGAAAAGGTGGAGAGAGGGAATTGCTCAGCGAATCAGAGCCTGCCACGTGCCATCTAGATGGCAGAGCGCGGGAAAATATTTTAAAACCTGTTCTTGCATGTTTTGTGCCCTAAATCTTCAGAACTTCATATCTTTCGATCCAGAGCTCGGATTTGCACGTTCTTTATATCAACGGAAAGCTGTTGAAATTATCTACATGATTCTGGGATCAATCTTGAATTTTGGTGATGTTTGGAGGGAGAAAATTAAGAAAACGTCTCTGACGCGTGGTGATAGATAGAAGTAATGCTTCAACTACCAACTTTAATACAGCAGACAGCTTGCCGCTCCTGTTAGACAGCAAGCCATTTTTCCAGGAGCCGCCGCTTCTACCATAATGAGATGATTTTAAATGTATCCAGAAGTTGTTGTGGTAGATTCGACTTTCCTCTCTCTTTCCTCTCTCCTTCTTAGTATATATTGTAAGGAGGAGCTTCTTAAAAGAGGTTAAACATTCTTGTTTTGCATCCTCCCTTCTTCCCTCACTTGCAAGAGAATTTGTGGAACTTTCAAACCTCCCATATGGGTTGTAATACTAGTCTTTTTGCCTCTTGGCCACTACAATGTACTATATCAACTCTTGAGCAATAATATATATATTGTGATTGACCCTCAACCCTCTCATGTATTCATTGCTGTCATTTTGATCTCTTCTTGCAGTTTGGTCATCTGTGCATGGTGTTTGTATTGCATCTATGTGGTCTATGTTAAATTTACAAAACGAGTGTCTAACATTCCTCGGTGCATCACCTTTGTAGTTTAGGTTTTATTCTATGCATTTTCTCACCCTGTCTCCTTGACAAGTTAGATTAGGTTTTAGTAAACCCTCTACATTTTTTTGTGCATCTGAACAGAGGAATAGGAACCAGCCTTCTCTAGGGAATCCTTTCTCATCTTTACAAGTCCCACACTTGGAGAAAGGATTCCATGTTGTGCAATCACACTGGATGCTTGAACATCAACCTAGAAGCTTGATCTACATCCAGGGGTGCTGTGAGTCTGCAACAACAGATATTGTCAGTGACTTGGGTGTAGATGTTGATGATATTGAGATACCTTCAATGGAAGGTGTTGAAGAGATGTCCGAAAGAGGTTTGTCAATACTAGACTGAGGATGTCCCCCTTATCATGCAGATATCTTTGTAGAAACTGATGAGGGTGGGGTGTAGATGATATCGACAATAGATTAGGATGTTATTCTTCTGGGAGAAGATAATTGACGAGGAAAATCCACTAGATTATGGCCTTAAAATCTTTAAAAATCTCTGTGTTATGTCCTAGGCTTCGATGATAGGTACAAGTTTTATCTTGATCATACCATGTAGGTTTCTGGATGTGTGGATTGGGTGTTTTGATTGGTGGTAATGTGATGAGAGAAGCATGTATAATCCTTTTGGGGTATTTGGATTAATGCATTTTAATTTTGATTTATGAGAATGCTTGGTAGGACGTGTCTTATATTTAGATGGGGGTAGATGTGTGGATGCCATATGGCGTTAAAACATCATATGGATGTTTTGAGGTTCATAAGAGAGAGGTTGTGAACCAAATATGGGATAAGATGTGGGATTGATAAAATTGGATGATGGATGAGGTCACAAAATAGATGAGGAGGGATGAATCACAGATGAGATAGGGTTTGAATTTGTGACATGATATTGAGATAAAAGGATGGGGTCCCAAAATAGATGGTAAATGTGGAACTGTAGATGTGATATATTTGGACTATGATGAAGGATGGGATCCTAGAATGCATGGTAAAGTTGAGACCCTAGATGATGCAAGTTTTGATTTTGTAATGTTTTCTTTAGATAGAAGAGATGGTATCACATCAGATGATGAAGGTGAGACCATGGATGTGATTGGATTTGATTTATAGTGTTTGATTCAAGACAAGGTTCCAGACATGATTGAGATTCGGGGACAGGATTGGGTTTTATTTGGATAAGGGAGATGTTATTTCTAGACATCATTGAGATGAGTTACGTTTATGTGAGCTACCCAAGTTTTTAATTGTTTCAAAATACATTGGTTGGAAGTCGATATCTTTTATTAGAGGTGCCTCTTTTGTAATGGTTTCTAAAGTCAAGTCTAAAGTCTACAAGGAGGTAGTAGGTGATTAAATAGTAGACGAAGTTGACATCAATGTGTGAGGAATACCGACGAGAAGATCTAGGGATTTTGAATCTTCTAGTGGTAGTGCTGGTGATGAAGGGGTATCCTTGTGGGGAAGTTCCTATGTGATGTGTTGATTATGTGACTTAAAGGATGCCCATTATTTGTATAAACTGAATATGAGTTTGATTAGAAAGATAAGAAATAGAGACATGTGTGGTGGTCTCATTTGATTTGCAAGAAGTTCTAGGGGAATTAGATGAGAGATGTGTATATCGAGGATTGAGATGACCTTCTTTAAGGGCTAATGTTTCTAATATTTTTGTCATGGTGAAGGCTTCGTCAAAAGTTTGGAACACGTGTATTTGGAGGGTAGATGATATGTGATGGACACACGATTGAGAAAATAACTCGATCAGTTATGATTGCGGTAGTGAGAAGGTCAATTGATTGATAATGCTTTGCCATCTAGTGACGAAGTCTATAATGAATTCATTCTCATACTGTTTGATAGTAGAGAGGTCAGAAATAGCTATTTTGCGGGTAATGTTGATAGAAAAGTGTTGGAGAAACACCAGGGCTAGCTTTGTAAAAGAGAACAAAGAGATCTAAGGGTGGGAGTTGTACCAATCCAAGGCAATTTCTGTTAGTGACATAGGAAAGGATATAAGAAGGATATCTTAGTCACGGATGATGAGATAACAAAAATGTATAAAGGGTATTATGTGCTGCTCAAGATCCTCCTGGCCATGGAACATAGTAAATTTAGGTAATTACCAATACAGAAGATAAGACTTATATGGTACTGATGGATGTATGGGTTCATTACAAACCTAATCATAAGTAAGGATGTGTTTATGTCCCATGGTAGAGGCTTCTGAATTGTCTAATATGTTCAATAGAGCTTGCACAAGATAATTTATAGGATTAAACATAAGGGAATTAATATGTGAATGCAGATGAGAATGTAGTTGATTTAATTGATGATAATGGAGAGTAGGATGATATGTTATAGATGGTTTGATGTGGAGGTTGATAAGGGGTATCTTGAGAAGGTACCAATTGTGAAGTAGGTTGTGATAAAGGGATGTGAGGAGGTGTGTAGAGATGTTGGATATGTTGTTGTTGTATAAGGGGGGTTGATTGGGCTTGAGCAGGGATGTCTATATGAGCTTAGGATGTTTGAGGTATTGAGGTTGAGATAGGTTGGTTTGATAAAAGATGGGGAGTGTTGAGATTTTAATGATATTGTGATGGAGGGGATATGATGAGGAATGATTAATGGGATACACCTGTCAGGGGCTGAGGGACGATAGTTTGGAAGTAACTTGTAATTGAAGGATGTTTGTAGGGTTGTTGGATGGAATTTTTGTAGGATTGTATGATTTTGTGGAAGGTAAACCTTCCATAGGGAACAAAAATGATCTAGATGGATTTGGAAATATTCCTAAGCTAAATGAAGTTGAGTGGGATGTGATAGGTTGATAAAATTGATAAGGATAAGATCCTATATAGGGGATGTTTTGAGATTTATTGGGATGAAAAGTTGTAGATGAAGTAATAAAAAATTATTGTAAAAATGAAGCACATTGGGGTAAAAGAATATGCTAATGTGGAGGGTTAATCCATATTAAATGATAGTTAATTGACAATGATAAAAAAATCGCTAAAGAGAGCTACAAATGTAATAAACAAGACAAATAAAAGAATTTTAATTATCTTGATTAGAATTTAAATGTGGAGGAAGAGGCTAAGAGGGAACCTAATGATATGGCCATTCTAAGGCTGGTTTCAGGTTTTGTAAAGGGTGGATTCCTTAATAGACCCGAAGGTATGTGAGGCCCAATTATTTGTTGGTGTTGGTATGGGGCTTGGTATTGGGGCCTACCCCCCACTTCACGGTCCCACAATGATAAGGGATCCGGGTGCTTAGCCAATATACCGACAACCAATTATTTATACTTAGCTAGAAAACCAAGTTGCCTTCCCTATTAGGTGATGAAATCCCAATAGTTTCACTTGGGTAGGAGTGTTTCAATGCAATTTTATCTTTGATGTGATTTAGTCATGTGTGGGGGCAGATTAAGTGAATACAATCTATTAACCTTCTAATCAAGCTATGTTGTTAAGCAGGATGGAAGGTTCATTTTAAGCCCAAAAGAACGATTGATTTTGATGAGAGAAGCAAACAAGAATGCAATGATTTGAAAGAAATAGGGAAAGAAACACACCTGTAGAATGCTTCATTTTTCATTTAATTTATTTTTTTTGATTTTTTTAGCACAAAAAAAGCACAACAAGCAAAAGCCCCTAAAGAAGCAACCTGCAAGGGTTAGAAAAAAAATAGAAAAAATAAAAAATGGACGTTAGAGGCAGATTGAATGAGTAAGCAAAAGAAGTCACATAGATCATCGGTGATCAATAGGAATCATGGGAGATTCACACCAATTGCTAGCGATTCAATTAGATCGTTGGCAATTATAGAGAAGAAGGCCTAAGATGAATGAAAAATTAAATTAAATGAAAGAAAAGGGGATTGGTCCCACTGAGCATGCCAGAATGTATGAGATATTTTTTACTTTTCCAACTTTAAATTAATAAAGTGAAATAACAAAAAACAAACTAATCTCAGAGGACATCGGAGTTTACCGATACCCATGATGATTGATTATGTTGATGGTTGATTTTTTGTATAAATATCCAAGCGGGTGCACCACTACTTCCTTCCAACGGGTTAGGTCACCTGAAATACACATACAATAAAAAAAAGATAGGATTAGATAGATATATGGCATATTTCCTTGCAAAGGCCAGTCCTCGGAAGTCAATGGACTTATTTATAAGGATGTCAATTCACATTCAAGAAATCAATTTGATAATGATAAGATAAATTGATAAAGCAGATGATATAACCAACAATGAAAAGAAAAAGGGACTAACACAATATAAGGCTATATGATGGTCTAATAATATGGTGATACCTGATCCAAAGAGAGTCTAGGAATCATAAAATGGCTCAAAGGAGTGAGGATGTAGACAAATGTGTAGTCACAAAAGGTGAGAAGAGTGATGGATTTGATTGAGATAATTGATAGAGTGATATAAATGGCTTATGGGAGCTTGATATGACTGGAAAAATACCTGTAAGGGAAGAGTGGTAACAAGCGATGAGATCTAGATGTCTGAAAAGAAAGATTAGGAATCAGATTAGTTGTCAAACATGGATCATTGGTGATTAAGGTCGATTGATAGCGATTGGGGATGATCATAAGTGATTTTTGAAATAAAAAATAAGCTAATCATCGATTATTAGGGGAATTGCTGAAGATTACTGTGGAAATGTACATGTTTCTAAAATACGAGTAAATTTGATAGATATTTGCAAATGATGAATAAACGAGATAGTAAATCATAAGGAAAGGATTTTACCTCATACCAGTTGATGAATAAATTTGAGAGGATGACATTAACCAAGAGAGGGAATTGTAGATGCAAGAATACTATTGAGGTGGTTCCTAGAAGTTTGAGTGACCTCCAAGGGCTGAAGAAGAGATGATTAGTGTCTTGAAATGATAATGAGATGAATCTGACGTGGTAAGAGGGCTATGATACAACAAGATTAAAATGTGAAGGCCTTGAGCAATGTGCAACTAACAATTCTAAATGGATGAATCTAACCTGAAATGAAGGCCCAAAACTCATTTATATAGAGTTGGCACTGACTAGGGAGAATCATCGATGATTTGTAGAATCGCCAACAATCTGGGTTTTATGGGAAAAAAGTTGAAACCACTTCCTAAATTGATATTTTTTTTTTGTTTTGATGAAGGATATGTGTTGGAAAGAGGTTATGCAGGTTAAGAAGGTTGTGAAATGGTTACGAAGTTTTTTATTTTGTTTTGTTATTTGATTTCGGTTTGTAAGTGGTTTGAGTGTTTTTAGAAGGGGTAAAATAAGATTTTACAATTATAGAATAATATTTACAGGGAGTAAATATGATGGGGGAGAGATAAGACTTATGATAAAGCTTTAATAGTTAATATGATAAATGATTTGATGATGAAGTGGTGCTAGAAGATGTGGAAACGAGGATTAGTGGTGCTAATTTTAGCTATCTACGCACATAACTAATGATAATTAGTCACACTTAAGATCATGAGGAAAAAAACAAAGGGTGTGCTTATACACCTAATGTAGACATGAAAAATGTTTGAAGATGTAGCTCGTATGAGGAAGTAGGTTTTCCTTAAGTGGGTGTCCTAGGTATATGCCCTAGCTTTGAGCAATATGGTGTAAAATGATCAATGCGGGAAGCTTACTATGGATGAGAAAGATGATCAATTTGGGAAAATTTCTTAAGATGCGTTCTTATGGTCTTTATGATTTTTGATTTTTTGAATATATAAAAGGATGATCAGTATCAAAAGCCTTTACTGCCATGATATGAGGTGGTAGAAATCCTTCAAGGGAGTGGTCTACATTTTTCTTTTTTACTTTTGGATTTTGGAGTTTGGATTTTTATTTTGTAAATGACAGAATATACAATATCTGTCATTCAAGGGATCAGTCTATACTTTTTTATATTTTTCTTTATGAACAACTATCCTTCGAGGGATCAATTTTTTTCTTTGGATAAAATATCTTATAAGAAGTGCATCTGAGAATTTACTTTAGAATAAATATGAGGATATCCAAGTAGATTATTTGGGGAGGGGAAGATAGGATGTACAAGTAACACCCATGGAACCATAACACGGTTCAGGTAGGTAGATAAGAGGGTGATGGATGTAATGATTGTAGGGTTCTCATAAATAAGGAATAACTCCCCCATAAATAAAATACTATGAGTAGAGTCATGGTGCCCATATCATTACAGATAAGATAGAATGATGGTAATTAAGAAAGTGAAGGTAAAAGACATAATTCCAAATAATTATGATGAAATATGGAAGATGATAATGATGGATGTATGATTACTGAGATGACTAAGTTCATGTTGGTAGGTATGATAACAATAGAAAGGCCACAAGTGTGATGTATTACTAGGTTCCATTTCTAGTTTACCATTGAGAGAATCCAAGCGATAGGTGTTAGACCCATAATTATGTATGATAATGTATGGTCCAATCTAGTTGGGAGAAAAATTTCCACCTTGAATCCTTTCTAGAGTAGTGACATTATGATTTTATTTAAGGAAAATATCATAGATGTTAAATTAATGTTCCTTGAGATGTTTATTATAAGCACGTTTAATACACTATTGGTATACATGATGATGCTCAAGAGAGAGAAGGTGACATTCGTCTAACAACTTGAGATGTGTTAGACACTATTGGTAATAGTATTCAGCAGAGACGGAGTCACGAAGAGAAACATACAAGGATGGGATTTGGCCTTAAAGAAGAAAGAGGACCTCTGAGCCATACATGAGAGATAAAGGATTAACACCCATAGAGGTGTAGATGCTAGTCTGATAGGCCCACAGAGCAAAAGGGATGTGAAGATGTCAATTACGACCTGATTTATCAAAATTCCTAATAAGGATATTACAAAGGGTTTATTTGGTTTGGTTGTTAGCTTAACGATAGTATGTATAATAGAAGCTAAGATTAATGTTTAATGAGTTGCAAAGCTTCTTGAGATATTTATTTTTGAAGGAATTTCCATTTTGCGTGATGATTTTATGGGGAATGCTGAAGCATAAAATGATGTCATGATAGATATAATTAATGATCAGGTTAGATTTTGTTGATGCGATTGGAATTTCTTCCACCCATTTGGTGAAGTATTCGGTAGTAATGATGATATAATGATGATGCTAAGAGGAGCACAAAATGATGAGGAAAATGAGGTCAAGTCCACATTGTGAAAAGGGCCAAAGGTCCTAAGCTGGATGTAAGGCTTGGCTAGGAGGATGAGATTAGAATGCTACTGACATTTGACACATTTCTTAACATACTCACAACAGTATTGATTTAGATAGGTCCAACAATAGCCTAGGAGAAGAACATGTTTGTTAATAGACAAAATGCTAAAATTTCCATTACAAATACTATTGTGGACCTCTTGGATAAGGATAGATTCACGAGCTTTAAGGAATTGTAGAAGGACAGTGTCAAAGCCACATTTGTATAGGATACCACCAAGGATAACATAGTGGTTAAAATGTTGAAGAAATGGCCACCTACCATTTATCGATAGGACAAAGGGGATGATTGATTGAGAGAGGTAATCAAATATTTGAAAATAGAAAATATCAGAAGGATTAGATTCAAAAAGATGGATGCGAGGGAGCTTTCTGAGGTGAGATGGTTTTTCAATACGATGAAAAACAATGGAAAGTTTATAATATTCTGTATTCTAAGGAATAAGAGAGGCAAAGGAAGCCATAGTTTCTGTAAAGAAATTGGAAGAATGAGGGATGGTTTGAAGGGAGTATAAATTGAATGCCTTGAGGAGAAAGATGATTATGTTCTTATAATGCTGAAGGACCTTGTTGTTATAATGATAAACCCATTAGAATTGATTAATGATAAGATGAGAATTCCCATAGATGTCAAGAATTTGGACATCAAGTAAAATAGTGGTTTGGAGAACTAAGAAGAGGGATTCATACTCAACCATATTGTTTGTGCATTCAAAATCAAGCTTATAGGCTATGAGAATGGGAAACTGAGTTTCCCAAGGAGGAATAATAATGATGCCAGTGCCTCCCCCTTGACGATACTTAGATTCGTCAAAGAATATTTTCATCTTAATAGGCGAGAACTCATGATCAATGTTTTGATAGATTTGTTTGGAAATTTCTCGTAAGGAAGTTATCAGGAAGAGGGGCATCAACTAATTGATCGACAATGACTTGGCCCTTGATTGATTTCTAAGAAATGAAATATAGTTCAAAATTAGTCATGAGCATGAGCCATTGAGTGATGCAATCATTATCATAAGGCTTAGAATGCATGGTTTTGAGAAGATGGAAGTTAGTAATGACATAGGTTTTATGATTGAGAAGATAATTGCGAAGCTTGGAGGTAGTGAAAAAATGGGCACACCATAACTTTTCATCTTTAGTGTAACAAGTTTCATAATCATGAAGGGTGTGGATGATGTAATAAATCAAATGATCCCGAAATTTCTCATTATGATGTGCCAACATGACAAATAGAGCATGGTTGGAGGTAGAGACATAGAGCTAGAAAGGATCCCCCTCACATGGAGGTGTAAGTACATTTGG
Source organism: Taxus chinensis (assembly GCA_019776745.2). Taxonomy (NCBI): domain Eukaryota; kingdom Viridiplantae; phylum Streptophyta; class Pinopsida; order Cupressales; family Taxaceae; genus Taxus; species Taxus chinensis. The sequence goes on from CM034146.1 coordinate 491,910,966, forward strand.
GAATAGGAGATAATTCTTGATTTTTGGAAATTATTATCCCAATGGAAGTTAATGTCCTTGCGAATAAGATGGTGAAAAGGTTGGCAATGGTTAGAAAGATGTGAGATAAAATGATGAACTGATTGAAGTTATCCTTGAAGACTACAAAGCTACTTTATATTATAATGAGGGGGAATTTCAAGGATGGCTTTGATTTTGGTAGGGTAAAATTCTATACCCATGATAGATATGATAAAACCAAGGAGTTTTCTAGTTAGCACTCTAAACACACACTTGGGTGGATTAAGATGGAGGAAGAAACATATTAGGCACTCAAAAAGGAATTGAAAGACATAAAGGTGATCGCGTCGATGCTTGGATTTACCCAAGAGGTCATCACTATAGTCCTCTACTCTTATGGATGAGATCGTGAAATATATAGGTCATGGATTTCTGATAGGTGGCTTCAGAATTTTTTAAATTGAAATACATGACCCGATAGCAAAAGGTCCCTTAAGGAGTGATGAAATAAGTCTTATGTTGGTCTTATGGTGCGATGTGGATTTGACTATACCCAGAAAATCCACCCATAAGAAAAATCATCTCATGGCCAATAGTAAGGTCCATGAGTTGATCAATGTTGAGAAGAGGAAAGTCATCTTTAAGACAAGAAAGGTTTAAATCTTAAAAGTCAGTATAGATGCAGATCTTTACAGAGGCTTTGGAAATGGGTACGATGTTGGAATCCCATTGGGGATAATAGATAAGAATGATGAAATTAACTAAAAGAAGGCCTTGTAACTACTATGTTACAAGGAGGGAAACTCAAGGGTGTATGTGGTGAAGCTTCTACTTGACCGGATTAGCACATGGAAGTAACGATGTTATGGAAAATAATGGAAGGATTGAGGCACAACATATAGGCATACGACCATGCAAATTGTTGAATACGTCTGGAAAGAAATGCTGTGAAAGAATCAAGTTCATGAGGATCAAGGGTTTGACCTAACTTTAGGATGTGGGGCTCTTGCAGAGTCCATATGTCGATGTTTATGGTGGAATCATTGAGAAGGGTAGATGTGTCTAATGGTAAGGTCTTATGAAGATATGAATATTCTTCCATCATATAAGAAATAATTTAATCATCGTTGGTGCATTGGAGAATGTTAATGGTAGGGGAATATTCCTTTATTATACTAGGAAATCAAAGAGGGAGGGACCTATCTTCACCTTCTTACTGATAAGTGACTGGTCCCAAAGTGATGGTGGAGATTAAAAAATAAGTGAAATGAGATGGACACGGTGTCATCCGTATCCATAGCCTCGTGGGATGGAGAATATGGATGGTCGATGTCCATGAGGGATAAAGATGGTGGGAGAGGATCGGTAGATTTTTCCTTAAAACCCAATCCAAACTTTTCATGGGGTTTGCGAGATTGGTCAATGATGAGGTCATGTATGCCTTGTTCATAATGCCCCATTCCAAATCCTTTCCATGTGCAACAATGGAGTTATGTTGAAGCCATTGGTATATGGTTTGGTGTGCGGTTTAGCATAAATGTGAGAGGAAGGGTGATTGATGCCACCATAGATGATATTGGTGCAGAAATGGGGTGGAGTGAAGGGAATGATATCTCTAATGTCAGGTTGATACATTGGAGCTTTATCGGGTCTGCCAAGTATAATAGGTGTGGGAAGAGCATTAAGTGTGAGAAAGAAATACTCCCCCAATGAGATATGGTCCATCAGTTTATCTATAGAGTCACCATTAGAGAGTTTAGATGTGGAGATAGATGAGCTAATAGATGTGTTTGAATAATCTTGTTTGGGGATGAGCACGCCGTTAGGTTGATAAGTCATGTGATATGCTTTGAATGGAGAAGTGTCCACAAGGAGAGTCAATATTTTCCCCTCATGTTCATATTTGATACATCGATGAAGGGTGGAAGGAACACAATGTATGTAATGGATACATGGTCATTGAAGTAGGATATTGTATTGAAAATCCACTTCTACGATATATAATACCTCATGGAGAATATTTTGAACAATGCGGATAGGAAGAATAACTGTTCCCAAAGTGGGGGAAACGACATCATTAAATGAATGAAGAACTGCATGTGACTGGGTGACAATGGAAGTAGGGACCTTGAGCTGATAAAATGTGTGGGATGATATGATGTTTATGCTAGCTCCATTGTCTATCATAGAATGATGAATGTATGTGTCATTGATACACATAGTGATGAGAAGGGGAAGGTCATGTTCTTAGGGTGATATGTCAGGAATTTTGGTATTGTCAAAAGATATGGTGGCAGAAGAAACAAGTGCTCCAACAAGAGCTGCAAAGGGCTGAGTCTCATTTCTAGGGGTAGGGATGCATTTGAGATATTCAATGAGATCTTATCTATGATCGAGGGATATTTGGAAAATCTCATAGAGTGACATCTTGACGAAGGCCTGATGAAGTTGTTTCACAATGCTTCATTTGATAACATCAGGACGTGAGGCAACTAAGAAAGACAATTTGGCCTTTGATGAAGAAGGGGGTGGAGTAGGATCACTAGAGGGAGTAGTGATGACAAATTTGGGTTTATATTGGGTTGTAGGTTGAGAATCATGTGGGTGAGATCAAGTGGAAATATGAACAACATTGATGAAAAGAGGAGGAACATAATTAGGAGAGGTCTTGTTTTGAAGAGGGATGATGACAAAGGTCCTGGATGAATGAGGATATTTAGAGATATTTGTGGATGAATATTGGGGTGGAGAAGGGAGATTAGTTGTTGGGAGAGGAGGATCCCTTTCGACAAGGAGATCATCCTCATTGACGAGATTATGGATGATAGTTTGGAAGGTTTATAATGTTCGATATCATGTCCTAGGGCACCATGATATGCAAAAATAAGGTTATAATCAAACCATGAGGGTATTGGGATGTTGAATTGAAATACTGAATGGGGGGAAGGGTGATTGTGGATTCTTGGAGTAAGTATTGGAATATTTATGTGTAGGAACTGATGGGGTTTATTAAAAAAGAGGTTGTAGATGGAGTGAATTTGAGAATGTTGGATAAAGGTAAGAGGGATGGTTTAATTTGATGAGGATTTATGGGAGCATTGATTCTATATTAGTCTTATAAGGAGAAGAAGTTGGTTGTGTCTTGGTTTTAGTTTTGATGATCAATGACTTACACTACTTGAATTCAGATATGACAATTGGTGTGGTGGATGATTTTTAGGGAAGATAAGATTTAGAGGAATGATTATATTGTTTTGAATTTGATTTGTTGATAATGGAGGTCTTGAAGGAAGGGCCTAGCCCTAATATGGATGGAGATGATCCTAAGAGTGATGATGTGAAATTAGATTACTTAGGAGGGTTAGTCTTGGGAGGAGGGAGCTCCAACATTTTGTGTGGATTTGTGAGATATTTTTGGATAGGTATGCCAAGGTTCTTAGACATTAGTTGTGAGGTTTTTCCTTTGGTAGGAATGATAAATATTTCAATAGGGGGATCTGTAGAGGCAAAAAAAAGTAATGTAGATTGTGTTGCAGAGGTGGATATTGAAGGTGGGAGTGGTTTTTGTATGATGAAATTGACTAGATCAGAAGGGGTTGTAGATCATATGAGTTTAGGATTTGTAGGCATAGAAGTTATTGGAATTTTAGATGGGGATAGCATATAATTTTTAGTGATATTAAGTGGGGTGGTATAGGTAATATATGTTTTGAGATATGGTAAGGATGTGTATATTGATTCAGATGTTGATGTGGGTATGGTTATAGTAGTAGATGTGATTGATGTGGAAGTGGGGTTTTAGTTAGATATAGGTGGAAGAATAGATGTGATAGGTGATGATATAGAAGGTATGGATGGGGAAGTGGGTGTAATTAGGATTGATGTGGGCATGGTAGTTGTGGACAGTCAATGTAGATATGATATGTATAGGGATATGTGTAGATATGGATTAAGTTGTCAGTGTGGGAGAAACTTCTGAAATAGGTGTGGGTGAAAAAGATATAGAGATGATGGATGCAAGTGGAGAAGTTGATTCATGACTTATGGTGCTGATAGTATGAGTATTGGGTGGTTGGGATGTAGGAGGATGTGTTTGATTATTGGGTGGGGTGGTTAGGAAAATGTTTTCTGAAAATGTCTAAAGGTTGATTGGGTGGTGCATTAGGGTTATCTACTTGGAGGTCACCATAGTCTATGATTTTTTGGACAAGGTATTTAAAAGTGTGACACTTCTCAATGTCATGGCTATAGAATTGATAATACTTACAATAATGCTCCTCACGATACCATGATGGTTTGAGTCATTAGTAATCAAAGGGTTGGATAGGAGGAAGTCAATTAAGTAGGACCACGATTAACTTTTAGAATATCACATTATAAGATTCCCCAAGAGGGGTACAATTAGGAGGCGATCTAGGATATATTTGTGGAGGATCCATGAGAGAAGTGGATATGGAGGAAGATTTAACCACAATATCATTAGCGACATTCTTGGATTTGTTACCATACTTGGAGGATTTAGTAAATTCGGGCTTGGGCTTATTTGATTGGAGTTTTATATGTCCTTATTCAAGGGTGTGAAGTTAAAGTTTATGATCCATGGTAAATGTCTCTTTAAAGGTTTGGAATGACTATATTTGAAGAGTAGAGGAAATATTCTTTACACAAGATCGTGAGAAAAGTTTGATTAATTCTATTTGTGGAAGAGAGAATGATAGTTGGTTTCTTATGCCACACCATTGTACGACAAAGTCCGCGATAGACTCATAATCAAATTGTTTAATGGAGTAGAGGTCAGTGATGGTGATATTAGGCACAATATTAATTGAAAAGTTCTCTAGGAATAATTGCACGAGTTGGGTGGAGGAAAATAATGAATTTTGTAAGATGCCTTTATACTAATGAAATGTGGGTCCAGCTAATGACATGGGGAATGTACAAAGCATAAGGTCTTGATCATGAGAAATGGGATAATATGCATGCCTAAATTACCATAGATGTTTTTGTGGATCCTCCTTCCTATTGAACTTGGATAATTTTGGGAGTTCCCAATGTGGGGGATAAGGATTTACGGGGACCAAAGGATTGATGGGTTTATTGCAAATTTAATCATATGAGAAGGTGGTTTGTATCCAAATCTAGCAGCCTCAAGTTTAACCAGTCTACTAAAAAAGGCATGGATTGGAACGTTAGACGTATGGGGATGAGAAGTTGAAGGATTTGGTTATGGAGCATATGAAGTAGATTGGTTAGGTTGTTGATAAGGAAGAATATAATTGAATGGTTTATATTGAATGGGTTGAGATGTAGGTTATTTTAGAGATGGGGACATTTGATTGGTTTGATATATGATGATTTGGGATATAAGTGATGGGTGGTTAAGATACCTAGGTTGAATGATTGGGAAGTATGTAATGAAAATTACCTCGATGAGGAGGTTGATGGATTTTTTTTGATTCGGAAGGATGGGGTTGTGAAGTGATCACATTTACATTGATATAGGAAGTGGAAATAAGGGTTAAAGTTGAGTTATGTTTTTCGGGTTGATGAGGAAGTTAATTTGACTCTTATGATGATTGGTTAGGATCACTAATAGCCATAGTAGATGTGGAGGTGATGGGGATAGAAGAAGCGATAGTAGTGTTAATGCGGGGTAAATTAGGGGAAATGGGAACCAAGAATTGAGTGGTTTGATGATTATAAGGGATTTTGGAGGAAGATTGGTGAGGATCAAGCTCATGTTGCACCATGAAAAGTTCATTCATAGCTCTAGGGAAGAATACAATGAGTTGTGATGTGAGGAATTGAGTGAACTCAGGATGGGAATGGTAGGAAGAAATTTGTTAAATATGGGGTCTGTCGATAGAGAGGTTGGTAGATTTGTGAAGAAGGTAATCATGAAGAGCAGCTGGGTTGGCGTCAAGAAGCTTTTGGAATTACGCACACCAGTGAGGGATTGTAGGAGGCCCAAAAACTTTGATTGAGGTGGTAGATGAGGGTGTAGATTTTCTAGATGGGATGGAGTAGGGATATAGAAAGGGGTTGGTTTCAACATGGGTAGTAGGTTGGGTGTTGCAAGACTCTTGAAGAGAGGAAATGGGAATTATTGTTTGAGTAATTGTGGAAGAGGCAACCAAAGGAGTGGATGGAATGATAGAGAGGGTGAAATTTTGTTGGGAGGAAATAGTGGAAATAGGAATATTGTTGGATGACATGGTTTGTTCCATTTTTATTCCTTGGGAACGTGTAGTAAAAATCATGAAACAAAAAATAATACAAGAAACTATAATAATTTTTAATCACTTCAGAAAAGTCACGCAATAGAGTTTTGATTATCTTGATTACTAAATATGTGTGAAAAGAAAAGAAAATGGGATCAAATGGAACCTAGAAAATTCCCAAACTATGGATGGTTTTGGGTAGTTTTGGATGGATTCCTAAATATACCCAAAGGTATGTGAGGCAAAAATATGTAGCGACTATCGGTATGAGGCCTAACTCCACACTTCACACACCAAAACGATAAGGGTATTGGGTCCTTAGCCAATATACCAATAGCCAAAAAATTATAACACGGACAGAACACCATAGTGAATTTTGTATCAGGTGATGAAATATCAATAGTACCACCTAAAGAAGATGTTTATATGTGTAGTTTTGATGTGTGTGATAAAAGTGTATGCAAAGACTTAACCTCGTAATTATACTATATTTCCAAACAAATATGAAGGTTATTTTTTAGATCCCAAAATAAAATGTTATGTTTGATGAATACACTCAAACAAGGGAGGGAAAAATAATGAAAAAGAGAAAATAGAGAAAAATGAGGAATTCCTGGATACTAGTTTTCCTTTTTTATTTTTTATTTTTAAAGAAAGAAAATTGAACTAAGCAAAGCAACCCACGTACGCAAGTAAGCAATGCTCTTTCCTGTGAGGTTAATAGAATATGGATAAAAGAAGATAAAAATGAAAAGACTCATCGAAGATGGGTGTGTCCCACTGGGCATGCCAGGATGTTGAACAAATTTTCTCGTACTTGTTTAAAATTAGTGAAATTGTAATAAAGAAAATGAGTAACACCAAATATGATAAGGTTTAAGGTACTTCTAGATGAGATGAAAATAGATGCATGCGTAAAAGAGAACTCCTTGCAGTGAGATGGATGACTTGCACAATAAAGAGAGCTCAACAAAAAAATATTGGTAGATATATGAGTGGGTTTCCTGATAATTTCAATCTCGAGAAGTGAAAAATTCTTAGGATAGATTTTAATCCATGTTTTGATAAAAGATAAATAAAGTGATTATTGATAAAATTGATGTAGCAGATAACTAAACTAAAACATAAACATGAAATGTGCTCAATAGAATAAAGATGCAAATCTGATAAGTTGAATGATTTGGTTGTGGAGAATATGAAGTAGATTGGTTAGGTTGTTGATAAGGAAGAATATAATTGAATGGTTTATATTGAATGGGTTGAGATGTAGGTTATTTTAGAGATGGGGACATTTGATTGGTTTGATATATGATGATTTGGGATATAAGTGATGGGTGGTTAAGATACCTAGGTTGAATGATTGGGAAGTATGTAATGAAAATTACCTCGATGAGGAGGTTGATGGATTTTGTTTGATTCGGAAGGATGGGTTTGTGAAGTGATCACATTTACATTGATATAGGAAGTGGAAATAAGGGTTAAAGTTGAGTTATGTTTTTCGGGTTGATGAGGAAGTTAATTTGACTCTTATGATGATTGGTTAGGATCACTAATAGCCATAGTAGATGTGGAGGTGATGGGGATAGAAGAAGCGATAGTAGTGTTAATGCGGGGTAAATTAGGGGAAATGGGAACCAAGAATTGAGTGGTTTGATGATTATAAGGGATTTTGGAGGAAGATTGGTGAGGATCAAGCTCATGTTGCGCCATGAAAAGTTCATTCATAGCTCTAGGGAAGAATACAATGAGTTGTGATGTGAGGACTTGAGTGAACTCAGGATGGGAATGGTAGGAATAAATTTGTTAAATAGGGGGCTGTCGATAGAGAGGTTGGTAGATTTGTGAAGAAGGTAATCATGAAGAGCAGCTGGGTTGGCGTCAAGAAGCTCTTGGAATTACGCACACCAGCGAGGGATGGTAGGAGGCCCAAAAACTTTGATTGAGGTGGTAGATGAGGGTGTAGATTTTCTAGATGGGATGGAGTGGGGATATAGAAAGGGGTTGGTTTCAACATGGGTAGTAGGTTTGATGTCACAAAACTCTTGAAGAGAGGAAATGGGAATTATTGTTTGAGTAATTGTGGAAGATGTAACCAAAGGAGTGGATGGAATGATAGAGAGGGTGAAATTTTGTTGGGAGGAAATAGTGGAAATAGGAATATTGTTGGATGACATGGTTTGTTCCATTTTTATTCCTTGGGAACGTGTAATAACAAGCATGAAACAAAAAATAATACAAGAAACTATAATAATTTTTAATCACTTCAGAAAAGTCACGCAATAGAGTTTTGATTATCTTGATTACTAAATATGTGTGAAAAGAAAATAAAATGGGATCAAATGGAACCTAGAAAATTCCCAAACTATGGATGGTTTTGGGTATTTTTGGATGGATTCCTAAATATACCCAAAGGTATGTAAGGTAAAAATATGTAATGACTATCGGTATGAGGCCTAACTCCACACTTCACACACCAAAACGATAAGGGTATTGGGTCCTTAGCCAATATACCAATAGCCAAAAAATTATAACACGGACAGAACACCATAGTGAATTTTGTATCAGGTGATGAAATATCAATAGTTCCACCTAAAGAAGATGTTTATATGTGTAGTTTTGATGTGTGTGATAAAAGCGTATGCAAAGACTTAACCTCGTAATTATACTATATTTCCAAACAAATATGAAGGTTATTTTTTAGATCCCAAAATAAAATGTTATGTTTGATGAATACACTCAAACAAGGGAGGGAAAAATGATGAAAAAGAGAAAATAGAGAAAAATGAGGAATTCATGGATACTAGTTTTCCTTTTTTATTTTTTATTTTTAAAGAAAGAAAATTGATCTAAGTAAAGTAACCCACGTACACAAGTAAGCAATGCTCTTTCCTGTGAGGTTAATAGAATATGGATAAAAGAAGATAAAAATGAAAAGACTCATCGAAGATGGGTGTGTCCCACCGGGCATGCCAGGATGTTGAACAAATTTTCTCGTACTTGTTTAAAATTAGTGAAATTGTAATAAAGAAAATGAGTAACACCAAATATGATAAGGTTTAAGGTACTTCTAGATGAGATGAAAATAGATGCATGCGTAAAAGAGAACTCCTTGCAGTGAGATGGATGACTTGCACAATAAAGAGAGCTCAACAAAAAAATATTGGTAGATATATGAGTGGGTTTCCTGATAATTTCAATCTCGAGAAGTGAAAAATTCTTAGGATAGATTTTAATCCATGTTTTGATAATAGATAAATAAAGTGATTATTGATAAAATTGATGTAGCAGATAACTGAACTAAAACATAAACATGAAATGTGCTCAATAGAATAAAGATGCAAATCTGATATAAATAGATGCAACCTAAATCAACACATGTGTGGGTCGATGGTAACCCAAGGATGATGATCCCAATCGACAGAGACTATGGCAGAGTTGGAAGAAAATGTTGAAAAATAGACCTAAAATCCTTGTTGAAGCCTGATCTGGAGCTGATAAAAAAATTGAGGATGATGCTGAACTATTGTTAAAATAATGGATCTAATGAGGATCAGAAAGGATGCAAGAAAATCAATGAACAACAATGACTGGTCCTAATCGATGATGAGTGGATCTGATGAAGTTAGGATATGAAGCTGTAGGTGTGTAGAATGACAACATTGAAGGAATCCAAGTGAAGGTGAGATTAAAAAAGGGACGACTGGAAAACTGACTGAAAAAAATCCAAAAATTTATAACTGGGTCAATCATGACCAAACAAGGTCAGCAGCAACCGGGGATGATATAGGGGTTGATGGAAAAGGATGGGTGAAAATGATGATTTGCAGATGGAAATGATGATGAGAAAAATGTAGAGACATGACTCCTAGATGAATAATGAACCTGTAAAGGAATGATAAGGAAAAGGAGATGGTAATGAAAATGGTGTTGTAGACACTAAAATTAGGTCACATTCCCCTTTGGTCCCTCGTCAAATAAACACCATTGAACACATTCACCTAACCATGCCCCCCTTCACCCTACTATAATATTAATTTAATTATTTAAATTAAATTAATTCATTATCCTCACCATATTTATTATTTCAATATCCTAATTGGGATAATGCCCATATATCCATCTCATCTAGCCACCTCACCCTAAGACATATTCTTAGTAAGTTGCCATAACTAACTAAGACCTACCCAAACCCTAAACATCAATGCCTACATTCCCTCTAACCACATTCCCACATGTTAGAAGGAAGCTTCCAATATAATCCGCAGGTAAATGAAATGAGATCCCAAAAAAACAAGGGGATCTGCCCAGTTTAGTAAACCTAGGAAATCTCACCCTAACTGACGCCGATTACCTTTAATCGCTGCCAGTTAAGCCAAAAGCATCATCACTTACCATTTAATTCCCAAAATAACCTTATTTTCGAGGTTGGTAGATTCTTAAGAGATATCACATCTTTTGAGAACAAGTTTCAGGGAGAACACACATGAAAGAAGGAGATCAAGTATTTTCTCTTGCACAGACATCTAGGATTCACCCATCAACCAGCCAAAACTCACCCCCAACACAGATTTGATCCAATCAGGCAAGAAGGAGAGCACATGCAGCCCATGCAAGAGCTCCCAACATTTGGTGATCCTCTATAGCACCCAACCTCTTATCAACACCTTCATTCCTCACTCACAGATGTCCAAAACCAGATTCCAAGTAGAAAATTTTACTCCTCTGGTTCACTCATTTCATCATTGTATTTTCATCCTTTGTTCTCATAGCCACCCAATGACATCCATTAATACTCACCCCTCCATATGTCTATTAAATTTTTTCCAAATCCCATCCAAACAAATTAATACCTCTTTCCGACCAGCCTAGTCCTTTGTGTAATCATATGGGAGATCTAAAGCTTGTTCCTGTGACATTCCCATTACCCCAAAGTAACCGGTACCGGTTTTCCCAAACTGGCATCGGTCTCCCTTAATCAACATCAGTCTCTATATCTACCAATACATCCCAGAAAAATAATCTACCTACCTATTCCCACATCACCCTTACTCACCTATGACTTACTTAAGACCTCTGTCAGACTTGCAGAGACATATAACTAATTACTTGACCTTCAGATCTTATTTTAACCTAGCTTGTTAGATTAGATCTTTCTTATTGTGTTTTGAATGAGATACCTAAATCATTTTAACTACAATAGGATTTACTTTATTACCAACATTAATTTGTTTTAAACAGTGGATTGACATCCGTCTAGGAAGTATCACACTTCCCAGATCTAGCATACGTTAGGCAGTCCAATGCATATATTGTTTAACTCTTTCTGGTGGTCTTGTTTTTTTATTTCAGGTAGTTCCTCCCAGCCAAAAGGAAGCTCTCACAATCAACTATGGATTAAGAAGTCATACACCTGCAACAACCTATCAACCAACATTTCAACAGGTATTCCTCCTATGCACATTACCCTATCTGTTTTTTCATTTTCGAAGAAATGTCTAAGAATCAGGTGAAACATTTTGGCATGCCCGATGGGACCCATTTAGGATTCGTTGCATTTTTTTCATTCTTAGGAAAATTTGTGTGTTTCTGAAAAGCATACACATTAATTTTCTTCCTTGGTAACCTTCTTTTTCTTTCTATTTGCTCTAAAAGAAACCTTTGTTTTGGTGTACTAAAAAAATAACCATTTCTTCTTGTTTTCTGCATTTTAGTGAAAGGGCATCCCTCTTCCTCTTCATCTATTTGAGGCATCGAATTCAACATTTTGATTTGGGTTTAAAAATCATTGCATTTCATTTTAATTTTGTACATTAAGCTCACATTAATTAAGGGTAACCTATATGCTGGAAGTCATTCCCAACTGATGGTTGACAAATGAATCGTAGAAAGCACATCTCTCTCTCTCTGAGTCTTACCAAACTACACAAATTCAAAACAAATACATATTCTTGAACAACATCTTTCCTAGGAATGCCTGTCATTGGTTGCACTGATCCGAGGATTGGTAGGTACTCCCAAACTCGCTACTTTGTCGAGTCATACTTCAGAGTGAGGCCCGCTCCCACCATAACATACCTGAAACCTCACCTTTTATATCTCCTTCATAGGAAGCCATCCTAACCAAAAAAATCTATTCTACAGTTCATGAGTTAGTCCTTAAATATCATAAACTAAACAAAAAAATAGAAAAAGCACTCTTAGGATTGTATTTTTCTTAGTGTTTTTTCTTGGCTTGCATTTTGAGGTGAGAGGTCATGCTCTTCATTTTTTTTTCCTTTTTTTCCTTGCATGATCCTCATCATAGTTGGTGTATTCTAGCTTCATCTGAGTGTGGTTGGACCATATTCTCATCATTCTCAGAATTCTGGGTTTGATTCCACATCAAATTTTAATTCACAACCATTTTTCTTTCATCATTTTTTCAATTTCATGGTGACCGGTGTCAGTCCAGTGATTGTTGTCAATTACCCTCTGACCATCATCAGTTATACCCAACCAATGTTGGTTCTCAGTCCTTTTGGTTAACCTACCATCTATTCATTTTCTTTGACTATTAAGAGTCTTTGTCACTATTATCATTCTAATTGACCTGGTAAATCTCATTAGTATTTGGCATAATAGAAAATTTGGCCTTATACCTTGTTTTTGACCAACTATCCATTTTCCACAGTGACCAGAAACTGTTACCTGTGACCGGCATCGGTTTAGCCTAACCGGCATCAGTATCCTATGTCATTTTCCAGCTACCATTTTATCCCCAATTCACCCACCACTGCATATTTATCCTACATGTGTTGTATTTCTGTGTCACTTATAGAAAGTAGTCTTACCCCGCTAGTACTTGTTCACATGGTACTGACGCGTCAACAAGAAAGTTCCCTTGTATTCCATGCTAGTTGTCAACCACTCCCACCTAACCCTTTTCCACCTTCCATTTTATCACCCGCCATGGAACCTATCCAACATATCACTATTGCTACCAGAGATGAGGAGTTCACACGACTCCTTGACCAAAACCTTGCCATCTTGCAGTTTTATCTTTCCCACTCATCCACTTGAGATGCCTCAGGTCAGTTGATATACAACATGCATGTATCTATCCCCCTGACACTCACTCCTACTTCTGCTCCAACCCCTATTAACCCTGTGTTTCCGACATCTACCTTACCCCCATTGATTACGCACTCACCACATCCACTATACCTTCGCTAACCACCTAGAACGCAACCTCATCCACCCCTATTGTCTCACATATACCCATAGCTACAAAACCACCTCCCGTATCACTGAACCCTACCCCTTTTCAAAAAATCATCCTTTCTATTCCAAAATCTTTATCCCCCATTGCCACTAGGGTCACCACGACCCTTCCACTTCCATATACGTACTATTAGTAGCCTCCTGTTTCATCTATTATTCATTCTGGGTACATACCCCCTATCTCACTCCCTCTTTCTCAGTCTACCTATACGTTAACACCATATACTATAATTCTACCCCCTTCATATGCCCAACACCAACCCTCTTACACTACAGGAGGCACCCAGTCATCGTAACCTACCAATGACATAATCAAATTAATGATGGACAAGATGCAGACATTGGAGGCATCAGTCTCTAGTTCCTAAAATAATCTCACCCATGACGAGATTTGTAATGAGCCTATCCACCCATCCATTCCTATCCATCCATATCTTGTGCATTGTGAAATGCCTAAATTCAACTATTTCAATAGCAAGGAAGACCCACAACAACATTTGCAGTATTTCAAACACGGGTGCTACCTAATCACCCACGATGATGCTTTTCTCTTGAGGACCTTTCCCATATCTCTGCCTCGATCTGTGTTAGATTGGTATAGTAGGCTACCCAGACACTCTATATTTTCATTTAATCAGGTAACCCAAGCCATCTTGGATCATTTCTCCATTAACATTGTTAAGAAGGTTACCATGACTAACCTATACTCCACACGTCAGTATGACGATGAATCTATCATAGATTTTGTTGCTTGTTGGTGTAGCCTGATCAATCAACTCACATTCCAACTACCACAAACAAAACTCATCGAGATCTTCATGTGGTCTTGTGCTAGACATATCTCACCGACCCTATAGGTCTAAACTTTCTGAACCTTCGATGAAGCATTCACCATGGCATGAAAGCTAGAGATTAGGGCCATCGAAGAGAAGAAAATCCAATTACGCAATAAGAACTTGGCATTCAAGTCGAATGATACCTCTTCTTCTTCCAAACCATAGAACAATTATTCAAAGGCCAAGGGGACCGCTAACGCAGTGGTACTCAAGGCCGACCCAACTCATCCATCAAATCAGGCTAGCCCCTCATCTAATCTCTCACCCGTTCAAACTTTTCAATTCAGACGAGAACAATGGAAATACACCCCAATTGGGGAGCCTTACTCTTCTATCTTAGAAAATCTCATCAAATCTAGGGCCATCACCCTTCTGTATATAAAAACACACATATGTTTTGAACCTACTCACCCCATGCCTGGATGGTATAAAGAACACAACTTCTGTACCTATCATCGAGTAAAGGGTCATAGTGACAACAATTACATCACTTTCAAAAATATTGTCCAATAAATGCTTGAGAAAGGCAAGCTAACTATGGATAATCCTAATGTACCGGCCAATCAAAACCTACACATATTCAAGAAACCCTTTCCCAATCATGCCCCTTAACCTGATCAAATTGGTGAGACCTCAACTCATGATAGCCATACCCGGGAGGTCCACGCTATTTTTAGTGATGCACCCATTGCTTCCCAATTACCTCATATTCCTTCCATAGAGGAAATTCTAGCCCAAATTCCTCCACCTACACTTGAGCCCACCTCACCTATTCCTCCACCCACAGAGGAACACCTTTCACTTCCTTCATCACCCATGGAGGATCCCTCCACTAATATCGAGACTATTTCACCTTTGACTTCTCCACTTTGAGAACCGTTACCCATGACACTTCTTCAGTCCATGGAGGAAATTAATTTACCTCCTCCACACACAGAGGAGCACCCATCATATCCTCCACCTACAAAGGAGCACCCATTATCTCCTCCACCTGCAGAGGAGCACCTATTTTCCCCTCCATCTATTGAGGATCCTGTAGAGATACCTTTGTCTCTAGGCGAGCATTCTCCATCAACTACCCAAGATCCTGCGGACCTACTTTCGGCTCTCTTACCCATGGAAGCTGAAGCTAGAAAATTCCCCGTCTCTAAGACACATTTTATTGGAATTACCATTAGGTCCTCATCAACCTCGCCAACAGATGTGACGTTCTCACGCCTAACCAATCACTTAAATTATGTGGACAGAGCCTTACTATGGGGGCATATTCTGTTTCTTGTTTCAACACAGATGAAAATGTCACTTACTGACACTTCCACTATCTACCCAAAAATATTTCAACCAATCGAACCAAACACAACCACCTCTATCACAACTTCTTCATGTGATACCTATCACAGCTCAACATACACCCTCACCCATAACCCAACATACATCTAAATCCAAACCCGCACCTACATCATCTTCCTCGACTAAACCTATCACTACCTTAGGGGTCACCCCAACCACCAGCCTTACTCATCCACCTATCAAACTAGATTTAGCTACATCCTCCAAAGTCAACACCAAACCTACTCTGGCACCCAAACAGAAAAACCAAGTCCATAGAACTCATACCTTGGTTATGCCAATCATACCTGCATCACTTTCTCCTATTTCATCCATCGTAGGACCTCAACCTTCCAGCGTGGTTAAGAAACCTCCACCCGTCAATAAACCAAAAACACAACAGCCCATTCCTTCCTCGCAAACCTATAGCATACCCAGGTGTTTGAAATGTCTTACACCTGCACATGCAACATCTTTACCACCCATACCTCCAATACCCTCCGTAACTTCTTCACTACTGACTACACTTAAGTCTTTGTCCCTCACACCCCCTACATGCCCGCGTCATCTACCTTCACAACACCTCCATTATCCCCGTGGGTAACTCACCCTCTTCCCCCATCCAATTTTCCCTCTAGATCTCATACACCCGTATCACCTTTACCCAAGAAGGTGCAACCCAAAGACAAAAATCCACTACTCTCCAATAAGGTAGTCAAAACAACCATACACCCTCCTACCCGTTCATCTACCATACCCCTACCCAAGAAAACACGACCAACACCCAAGACCACTCCAGCACCCAAAACCATAACTTGACCCACTCCCCCTCCTACAAGGACCGTTCCTCAACAATCAACCATACCTACACCCAAACCCACTTTCACTTCCCATTGCAACCCAATAGCAGGGTACTATGCCAAAATCTTAACCAACCTCCTTAAGACTTATATCATCACATTACCACCACTAAGACCTTATGACCCCCTTAAACCCAAGCCAAAAGGGTTTGATGACACTAAAATTTGTGTCTACCATCGTGTGCTAGGGGATGATGTGGAGAACTACAAGGCTTTGAAAACTGTCCTTATCTAGTTGTGTCCTCCTGAAGCCAACGTTTACGATGATGACCTTCTTGATTAGAACCTTGCTACACCAACACCCATTCCCATGGTCCTTCCCTCATTGGCTACTCAATAACCACAACCTCCACCCCCACAGCTCCTAGAACCACCCCCAAGATTCAAAATTAACATGGTTCACATCAAAGAACTTGCCACACCATTACCTAAATGTTGTTGCACCCAGATCACTACACAAGGCTTTTCCCCCTAGTAGGTTTTTTTCCGTTATGTCGGTATGCCACTCATCCTACACCTCCATTTTCCAACTCCCCTCAAATTAACATGATACATATCACTACTCATGCTCAGAGAGCTAAAGGCCAGGAAAAGGAAAATGACTCGCTAACCAATCCTATACCAAACATACCATCTGTACCCACACCTAAAATTACTATCCATGGCCCCACATACCCTATTTCTAATGGGTTCACATATCACACCATGATCAAACAATTACACCAATATCCCCTCAAAATGTCCCTATATGACCTCATCCAAACCTCAGAATCCCATTCTCAAGCTCTCATGGAGATTCTTCAATCTATTGAGGTTTTACCCAATGACCCTACACCCGTAGCCTCCATTATAACACCCCATCATGTAGCCTCTCTCATCAAATTTCCACCTTTATCCACACCTCACCCTACTCACCAAATAGCCTTCCTTAGCTTCTCAGAGGAAGAGATCGCACCACACCAAACAGATGACCCAGACCTAGCCCTCTTCATCTCTGTCCACATCGATGATGTACGTGTACGACGCATAATGATTGATGGGGGTGCTAGCATTAACATAATTTCATCTCATACATTCACCCAAATGCACATACCTGACAATTACATGCATAGAAATCCTATCATGTTGTGTTCATTCAATGATGCTATCACCTCTACACTAGGAACTGTCATCCTCCATGTTCACATGGGCCCCTGCACTAGTCTAGAGCTATTTTACGTCTTGGAGGGGGAATTTCAATATAACCTATTACTTGGTAGACCTTAGATTCATGTCATGGGTTGTGTTCCTTCCACTTTGCATCATTTTGTAAAGTTTGAGCATGAAGGACACACCTATACTATTCCAGCTTATCCATCACCTTTTAAAACATGCAATATGCTTTACCGAACCAATAACATGTTCATACCCATCAAGGTGTATACCTCCACAACCACTACCACTTCACCTACACCTCTATTTACTAGTACAGTTGCTACCTCAACTGCACATGCCTCCTCACTTCTTACCGTAGCCACAACCTCCACGGCCAAACCATTAGCCTCCTAATCCGTTAGCTCTACCTCCACATAAACCTCCAACACATAATCTATTCCAGCTACCCACATAGAAACCACTGATTCCTTGGAAGGTATTTTTCAATGCCTCACTCTGGGGGAGTATCGTCTATATAGTGTTAACAGATTGCTTACTCCACAAGAGTATGGAAGTATTCACCAACACCCTCGCTATGATCACCACATGGGATAATGCATCCTTTATGGTCCTCCTCATCTTCGTACAAGCCTCACCTATGGGGCACTTGATACTACCACTTACACACCCGAACCACTATCACAAACCCGCCCATTTTCTACTGACTTCCAGTCTGTCAACAATCACCATTTTGCCCACACCTTGTGCATGGAAGGGTTTTGGTTTTAGATTTTACAAGAAAGGCTGCCATATTATTATTCCATGTACTACCCGCAAACATAATGACCGTAGTGGTATCAGATTTGCTGAACCACCTACTAAGCAATCCTACATTGAACCCATCGAGAACATCCACCCTTCTCCACCTTCTTCACCCGCTCCACCTTCATCACCACCTTCGCCAACGGAGTCGATGGATCCTGAATCTATCCCTCCTAACTTTTTTTTTTCATAAACACCATTTCCTTGGGGAATTTGACTTATCAACGCGAGGATGAGGCCCCTTCCTCTCTTCCCTTCCTGTATCCTGAAATCATTGATGACGATACACCTTCCATTAATGTTGTTCAATGTTAGGATGATGAATCTATAATCACCTACCTTTGTGCAGAAGACTCATATATTCATCGGTCGTTACCCTCTAATACACAAATCATGTTGAATGAATCGACTATCGAGATCAACATTCATACTTAGGACAACCTACACATCCTAAAGGTTGGTCAATCTTTAGATGCTGCTGAACAAGAAGCCATCACATCTTTTCTCAAAAATAATAATCATGCATTTGCTTGATCTTACGCAAACATGCCTGGTATTTACCCCACCATAGTGGTCCACAATATCATAACCGTTCTCGATGCCAAACCCATCAAACAAAAACTAAGGAAAATACACCCTCACATTGCCCTTCTCATCAAAGAAGAACTTCAGCGTCTGCTTTCCGTTTCCTTCATCCTACCCATTGATTATCCTCATTGGATTTCTAACATTATCCATGTCACTAAGGTGACATGGGGACTCCACATTTGCATGGATTTCTGTGACCTCAACCTTACCTACCCAAAGGACAACTTCCATCTACCCAGTATTGATCAACTGGTTGACCTTACCATTGGTCATGAGATGCTATCACTTATGGATGGATTCTCGTGTTATAAAAAAATCTTACTTGCCCCAGAGGATCAACATAAAACCACATTCATCACCCCTTGGGGGACATTCTGCTATTGAGTCATGCCTTTTGGCCTTAAAAACACTGGTGCCACATATCAACAGGTTATGACTTATATCTTCCATGACATAATGCATTGTATATTGGAAAATTATGTGGATGATCTCTTGGCCAAATATAAATGCCGCTCTGAGCACCTTGCCATCCTCAAAACCAGTTTTGACCACCTCATTAAATATTGCATACACCTTCATCCTAAGAAGTGCGTCTTTGCGGTCCTCTTAGGAAAGCTCTTGGGATTTATCATTTCCCTATGTGGTATAGAAGTTGACCTTGCTAAAGTCAAGGACATTCTGGAAATGCCTCCACCCATTAACCTTAGACAACTCCGTAGCTTGCAAGGTAAGTTACAGTCTATTCACCATTTTATTTCACAATTATCTGATCGGTGTCAACCATTTCATCATCTTCTCAAAAAGGATGTCTCCTTTAAATGGGATGATGACTACCACAAAGCTTTTGAGGCCTTAAAATAATACCTTCTCTAACCACCCATACTCATTCCACCTAAAGATGATTAACCTTTCTACCTATACATCTCAGCTACCAATCACTCCTTGGGAGCCATGCTCACTCATCATGATGAACAATACAGGGAGCATGCGGCTTATTACATAAGATGCACTCTTTTGGACTATGAAACCCAATACACCCATCCTAAATTTTTTTACTTAGCCTTATTTTTCATTGCCACAAAACTTCACCATTACCTACTCAACCATAGAACCTATGTTGTGACCAACATTGACCCCCTACACTTCATGTATGCCAAACCTTATCAAAATCAGTGTGCTGCATGATGGATTATGATTATATCTGACCTCGACCTTGAATTCATTCATCAAAAGTCCATCTAGGGCCAAGCTATCACCGGCCAATTGGCTGACACACCTATTTCTTGGGATCAACCCTCTAATTTTGACTTTCCAGATGAGTTAATTGCTACCCTTTCCTTGTATGAACCCACTTATCAAATGACACTCTTCTTCGATGGTTCCAAGTGTCAATGTGGGGGTGGGGTTGGTGCTATCCTCATTCTACTTGATGGTGAACCCATTCCTTTGTCTTTCAAACTAGATTTTTATTTTACAAATAATATTTCCAAATATGAAGCACTTGTATTAGGTCTCCAAGCTGCCTACACCATAGATGTCAAATCAATAAAAATATTTTGTGATTCCTAATTAGTCATAAACCAAGTAAATGGTATATACCAATGTCGTAATGAGATACTTCAAATGTATAAACATCATGTAGACATACTTTTGACCACCTTTGACCATTACAGCCTTCAAACCGTTCCCTGTTCAACCAAAAAATTTGTAGATACCATGGCTTGCTTGGCTTCTCAAATACATGCTTTGCCCACTGATTCTAAAATATTTGTCACAATACAACAACTCTAGTCACCTTCTTATTTACCTCGTGAAGTTTACTCCATCGGAACTGCTACCCCTGACCCAAGTGACCTTTGGTATAAACAATACTTTGACTATCTTTCTCTCTCCATCCTACCTCTTGATCTCACCCGTAATAGACCTAACTCGATCCATGCCTATGAATTGACTCAATCCATGCCTAAACCAACTTGACTCGATCCATGCCTAAACCAACCTGACCCAATCCATGCCTAAACCAACCTGACTCAATCCATGCCTAAGACCTGACTCGATCCATGCCTAAACCAACCTGAATCGATCCATGCCTAAGACCTGACTTGATTCATGCCTAAGACTTGACTCGATCCATGCCTAAACTAACTTGACTCCATCATGCCTCATTCACCTAGTTTCCATCTATATCACAACAAAAAATTAAAATTCTCATAACACACCAAAAAATCAAGAATCTCATCCATCTCATCATATAAACAAATATGTGTGTCTCAATACAATATACATGGATATCTAATCCTATCCATATCTCAAAATCTTCGACACATAGGCTGATACTCAATACAAAATGTCATTGGGACGCATGCCGGTCTCATATACAATAAAATAATAAAAAAATACAAAATCTCTTTGGCATGCAGGCCAGTATATGCTCACAAATATACAAAAAATCTCGTACATCCTTGTATATAGGGTTGGGCATCAGGCCTCACTCTGTCGAACATCCTCCATGTCAATCTCTCTGGTCTCCTCCTCGGCTCCTATCCACTGGCCTGGTATCATCTCACTGCCCCCTATTGGAACATCACCTAGAGCTGGTATCCATGAGCTAGTGGCCTCTCCCTGATCATGTCTAGGAGCTTGATGGAACCTTGTGCTCTCTACACTATGAGTTCGGGATCTAGTCATCTCACCAGAGGCCTGCTATGCATTGTACTCTCCATAGGATAAGAAATCTATCTTGGCCACCATCAGCTAATCCTGGTAGTATCTGGCCTCACCTAGGGCATCCTGTAACCTAGATATGGGCATGGTCTGTGGTGGCCCCATAGGCCTCGGCCCCTATACCTGTCCTACGGGACCTTGTCCCATCATTTCCTATGAATTGGGACCCTTTCCCTGTGCTTGTGGTGGTGTCATCGGCCCCTACCCCTGTACCTATCCTACGGGACCCTGTCCCGCCCCTACCTATGAACTAGGACCCTGTCCCAGTGCATGTGGTGGTGCCATCGACCCCTACCCCTGTGCTTGTATTTGGGATTATAAACCCCAAATATGTGCATGTGCTTTAGCCAACTCTCCCTGCAACACTGTCACCTGTGCTTGTAGGGCAGCCACCTGACCATCATCTCCGTCTCCATCTCCATCCCTACCCTAGGCCATCTGGGCCTGAAGATTTGACACCTGTACATGTAACTCAGCTACCTCCACCTCTGAACTAATAAGCTATGCCTGCACCATACCTAACTAGGTAATTAGGGTCACCACCTGCCCCTGTAGGGCGTCCCTTTATAATGTGATGGTGGCTAGATCCAGCTACCCTAGCCTAGGTGGTACAACTCATAAATGAGCTGCCCACCACTGTCTGTATCTATCTGTAACCTCGGTATCATCAATCCAATGACCACCTACTCCTCCTACCCTGTGGGAATTATCGGCTATGGTAAAGGCATTGGCCTCTCTACGTCATCTCTCATGTACTACAGGAAAGTTGGAGGTATGTCTTATGGCAGTCCAAACAACCATCTAACTCTGTCCATTGGGATCATCTCGTGCTCCCTGGCATGGCACCCCACTATCCATCTCACCAAATGTAGGCCATCTAGCTCCTCATGCATCCACCTGAATGAGGGATAACCCACATACGAACTCCATATGATGTCCATTGTGGATAACCCCTCTAATAAACACCTATAATAAACCACATCATGTGTGGGCCTGTCTGATCGCCACTCTGCAATCTCAGGTACCCATCACCTATACCCCACCTACACCAATCTCGAAGGAAATGAATCTACTCAGGGCATCCCAACTAGCTGCACACACATAATGTGATCATAGGCCCAACAATGTAGTAAAAAGGTACAACACAGGCTAAACCTATGCAGAAACCCATATGCCCACAACTCTCTGTACAACTATACCAGGAATGCTGGCACCCAGGAAAAGTGGGTATGATCTATCATCATGTCATGAAGTATCCCCATCAATGATTTGGGAAATATACCTCCCTATGCATTCGACAGTGTGAAACAACACACTGCCTCCATTAATAGAACAATGAGCCTCATCTCCTCTAGACAGGTTGTGTACATACCTCCATAGCTCAGACTGGCACTATGGAAAGTCATGTCTACCAGTCCCTCTCCAAATACTGTCAGCATCAACTCCTCTAAGGCATCGGAGGAGATTGAGTTCACCTGCATACCCAATATCGATAGTTGCAGGATTTTGAACATGTCCTCCAGGGTGACTATCATCTCACCTGTCAGTAGGTGGAACATGTTGGTCACTGAATCCCATCTATCGATGAAAGTAACCATCAGACATGGCTTTCAGACCGCATGCCAATATCGCCGGACCCCACTTAGGCCCACCTCCTCCACATGCGGCCACTCCTCAGTGGTCACCGTGCCTCATACTCTTAAGAGCAGGGGTGGCACCCTGTCTCTCATCTGCAGATGATCTCTCCCTTGCATCTAATATAAACATCAAATTAATCCACCTTCATCATACCTATACTCACCAAATCTCATTTCCCTAAACCCATTTTCCCCCGCCTACTCTCGATTTTTCACTTAGATGCCTTATTCTACCCTTCCCTATCTCACCCACTCGACTTAAGACCCTTTTGTCCCCTTGTTCTCCAAAACCCAACCGGTGCCGGTTATCTCTAACTGACCCCAGTCACCCCTAAACTGGCATCGGTAACCTATTTTGTGACCGATATTAGTTTAACCCTACCGAGCCAGCTACACATTACCGACGCCGGTCACTATCATGGTGAAAATCCGCGACCCCCAAAACCCTCATTTCTCCAAACCTTCCCTCCCCTACCCCTTCTACCCACCTATCCTCACCTACACCTCCCCTTAACCACCTCCCACCCCCTATTCTCCTATTTACCTCTTTCCTCACTCCTATTCTACCTAATTTACCCCACCCAATTTCCAATTTATTTATTTTCCCCCCACCCAAAACAAAAAACCCAATTTCTTCCAAACCACAACTTATCACCTAATCTATCTAACCAACACAACAAGAGTTTGGCACTTACCTAATCATGCTGTCATTTCCATGGTGGCACGTCTAGCCGCTACACCGGAGGCCCGCCCGATCCCTCTCCAGCCTCTGCCATCACCAAATGGCTACCTGCGCCTTCAACCAATCAAATCACACAATTTGATCCCATGGACCCACATCTTAACTACAAATCCCCCACCATTCGGCTCACCAACTCAGCTCTCCATTCCATCCAGACACTTTTTCACCTTTTTCTCTCTCTCTCTCTCTCATGTCATTTTCCTAATTCACAAGAAGATAAATGAATGATAAAAAATGTGGATTTTTTATTTTTATAATAAACCTGACCTAACTGATGCTGCTTTTACTTCAGCAACATCGGTCACGTGCCCTACCTTACCGTGGTCAGTTACCCTATGCCGGCATTGGTTACCCTTGACTAGCATCAGTCACCCTCTTTTGCACATTGCCCTAAATTTTACCCTATTACCCTTCCCGTTACTCTTTTCTCCACACCCAACCATTTACCCTGACCATTCCCCCCACCCTCTTGCCCTCATCATTTATTACCTACCCATGTCCTCAATTGGGGACTCATTATTTTACCCATACCTTAGCCCTACCCATGCCGTGACCTAAATTCTTGGACCTGGACCATCGCTAGTGACCTTTGACTTCATGTGTTCACTATACCTTACGACACTATTACTTGTGTTGATTGACCTAATGACCTTACCTTGCCTCTTGCCGTGACCATTTATCCTGACTGTACCTTTGGTGTACTGGAACACACCTAAATGTTCCTGTACCTGACCAATTTTGTTTTTCCTGACCATATCCTATACCTTGGATACCGGAATCACCTCAACCTTGTTTGGATAAACCTATCAACCTTAGATAATGTCGAGTTTGCCTGATCTTCAACCTGGTACTGTGCTATAGTTTATATGTGTGCATGCATTTGACTGTTGCTACCTTTGACCTTGACCCATTACCTAGATTATCCAAGTAGACCTTTCTCCTTTTCCCTTGTTACCCACCTTCCTTTTCATCACATTTACCTTTTATCAAACCACTCACCGATTCTGCCTTCTACCTTGTCAGTTCCTAGTTTGAGGGGGATCACCTCCACCCACACATGGGGCAACCACATCTTATTTTTTTCAGCGTCGCTTACCAATACAAGCTACACAAAAAAAGGGGCAAAATGTAGACACTAAAATTAGGTAACATTCCCCTTTAGTCCCTCATCAAATAAACACCATTAAACACATTCACCTAACCATGGCCCCTTTCACCCTACTATAATATTATTTTAATTATTTAAATTAAATTAATTCATTATCCTCATCAAATTTATTATTTAAATATCGTAATTGGGATAATGCCCACATATCCACCTCATCTAGCCACCTCACCCTAAGACATATTATTAGTAAGTTGCCATAACTAAGTAAGACCTACCCAAATCCTAAAAATCAATGCCTAAATTCCCTCTAACCACATTCCCACATGTTAGAAGGAAGCTTCCAGTCTAATCCATAGGTAAACAAAATGAGATCCCACAAAATCAAGGGGATTTTCCCAGTTTACTAAACCTAGGAAATCTTGCCCTAACTGACACCAGTTACCCTTAACTTTCACCGGTTAAGCCGGAACCACCATCGGTTACCATTTAATTCCCAAAACAACCTTATTTTAAAGGTTAGTAGATTCTTGAGAGATATAAAATATTTTGAGAACAAGTTTCAGGGAGAACACACATGTAAAGAAGGAGATCAAGTATTTTCTCTTACACAGACATCCAGGATTCACCCAGCAACCATCCAACACTCACCCCTAGCACAAATTTGATCCAATCAGGCAAGAAGGAGAGCACATGCAGCCCATACAAGAGCTCCCCAACATTTGGTGATCCTCTGTGGCACCCAACCTCTTATCAACACCTTCATTCCTCACTCACAGACGTCCAGAACTAGATTCCAAGTAATTAGAAGATTTTACTCCTTTGGTTCACTCATTTCATCATTGTATTTTCATCCTTTATTCTCCTAGCCACCCACTGACCTCAATTAATACTCACCCCTCCATATCCCTATTAAAACTTTTCCAAATCCCATCCAAACAATTTAATACCTTTTTCCGACCAGCCTAGTCCTTTTTGCAATCATATGGGAGATCTAAAGCTTGTTCTATGACATTCCCAGTACCCCACAATAACTAGCACTGGTTTTCTAAAACCGGCGTTGGTCACCCTTAACCGGTATCCATCTTTGTATCTACCAATAAAACCCAAAACAATAATCTACCTACCTATTCCCACATCACCCTTACTCACCTATGACCTACCTAAGACCTATGTCAAACTTGTAGAGACCCAGAACCAGTTACTTGACCTTCGGATATTATTTTAACCTATCCTGTTAGATTAGATATTTATTATTGTGTTTTAAATGACATACCTAAATTAATTTAAATACAGTAGGATTTACTTTATTACCAACATTAAATTGTTTTAAACAGGGAATGACAACCATCTAGGAAGTATCACACTTCCTGGATCTAGCATACGCTAGGCAGTCCACTGCATATATTGTTTAACTCTTTCTAGTGGTCTTTTGTTTTATTTCAGGTAGTTCCTCCCAGCCAAAAGGAAGCTCTCATAATCAGCTGCGGATTCAGAAGTCATACACGCACAACAACCTATCAACTAGCATTTCAATAGGTATTCCTCCTACGCCCGTTACCCTATATGTTTTGTCATTTTCAAAGAAATGTCTAAGAATCAGGTGAAATAAGTGTATCTAAGCATGTAAGAGAGAAAAAGATCTCCAAATCTCCAAGGGTAAAGTACAATATCTCAGGGGTAGATTCAAGATGATGATAAAAACTATAAAGATGAGTAATAAAAAAAGGCAAGATCACAAGAAATCTTGAAGTCTCCGAAGTTACATCCCTGAAAAGAGAGGGGTATGTTTGTATTTATAGGGTCAATGATGACCCGAATGGGTCATCGCCGATTATGGAGGTCCGTTCATTTAGGCAGTGGAAGAGTTGAGAGCTTGAGGTAATGAGCCCTTATGAGGCAGGATTATGGTTTTGAGATATAGGGAGCAGTTAGGGTTGCTTAGGGTGAATAAATGGGTAGGTGGGAGGTTAAAAATATTAAATAAAGGAAACAGGGACATGAAATCATTAAATGAGGGCCTAGGGATGGTAGATAGAGACATTTAGAGAGGATAAATGAATTATATGGGGATTTAGGATTAACTAATGGTGATTAGGGGAGATTAATTAAGAGTATGATTAAAGTGAGATTATGGTGATAAATACCAATTAAATATATAAATATATTTTAGGAGGGAAATGGGGATTTAAATGGGAAGAGAGGTATGTATTTGAAATAATGACGATAAGGGGGAGTAGACATGGGATGAGGGACAAGAGATACCAAAAAATTGGTGTCTACAACTACGACACAAATTCTAGCTAGGGCACACCTTTTTGGGGCTGCCACATTCATTTCCATCTTGATCTACCCATTTGGATATTTTATGATCACTTTTTAGTGTTTCATGGTTAGAAATATATAATTCTAACTTTATTAGACAATTGATACTTTTGTGGTCTATTTGAGCTATCATTTGCATTTTACCTACTAGAATTTATGAAGATATGAAATTTTTAAGTTTCAACTATTGTTTAGAAATAATTAATTCCAACAGTCTTTAATTTATTATTGAAGCATTTATTTTACATGAATTCATCAAGTGTTTTATTTGTTTTTTTGATAGATAAAGTTTGGAAAGGCTCCAAGGGCCATATACAAAGAGATATTACATTGAAAGTTCATGTCCAACAAAAATATCTATAAAAAAAATTGTCCAAAAAATGCTAGAGTAAAAAAGGAATTGACTCAACCAGAGTGAGACATAAACAGAAAACAACAAACCCAAATTGAAACAACCAAAAAACAAACTAGAACAGGGAAGAAATCAACAACCACTGAAACTGGTCATCATAAAAGTTGTAAGAGAGACCTACTAATTTTTTCCCTGAGTACGCGAACTTGGCCCAACATTCACCTCCTAGCTATCAGAGTAGACATCATCCTCATAGCTACTAATGGCTACCTTCTACTTCTTCCCTTTATCAGCAGGAACCATCTCCTGAAGTGCTTCAACCCTATGAATTAGAACCATCAGCTCCACATCAAAATGTTGTGCCCCCTGATCATATTTCTATTCTCAACTTTCACTTAATTAACCACATCCTCAAGATCTTTAATTTTTCTAGAAAAAAATCAATCAGGTCATTTCCCTCATTTACACCCTCCAAAGTACTCACATCCAAAATTTTCCTCGCCAAAAATTAAAGAGTCATCACCACATCTAGTTTGTTCTTAGCCTTCTCCTTCATAACATTAAGCTTACGCCTATCAACCAGAGTCAAATGTTGTTCCTATTCTTCACCATACCTAAAACTGACACCTCTAGTTTTAGTAGTTGGAGTGCCAGCTTTGAACAACAAAAGCCTTAATCCCTAATGTAGAAGGAGATTTATTTTCTTCTAAGAAATATTTTACCGAACCTTGAAGTGAATTGAGCAAGTAGAAAGGAATACTCATCTTTTTACTTCATTTGAAATGGTTGAGCAACATGAAATGTTGCGTATGGAGCTTCCTCTACTTTCCATAAAGAGTAATATGCTTCATGATGAAAAAAAATCTCATGCCAACACCATGGAAAATAACTACGAGCAATTCCATCTTCCATGTAACAAATTTTCTCATCATTTTCCAGAAAAATGTGGACTTCCCCCCGAAACCTCTTTCTATCTTTAAAAACCTTACACCTATCACAATCCATGCCAGTGACCAGACCAATCAGTTCTTCCATCACTAGAAATCTCGCCCCAGGCATTTTCACTAACCCCTTCTCCCAAACCTACGTAAACTCCTAAAAATTATCATCAAAACCATTAATCCTTTGGAAAAAATGGGCAATTCCCCCACTTTTGAAAATATCCAAAATGACCATATCTCTTTCTAGAGAAGAACAAGAAGATGACTCAACCCTAACTCTGTTACCACCCATGATAGACAACCACCTCAAAACCTACAACAATAAAAGAAAAAATGCTAGCCACAAAAATCCAAATTAGGAGTATAATAAAAGATCTGACGCCTAGCACAATCGGAAATGATAACAAGCATAGCTCAGATCCAAATTCCACACTTGGAATAAATTCTACTTTTCAAAATTAAAGATGACCCTAGTACTTGTTGGTAAGTCCATCTCATCTTTCCATACATGATTATGATCAGCCCACACACTGTAATTTGCCAACGTGTCTGCAAAAAAATTAGCTTGGTGGTACACATGCATAATTTGTACCTTCTGAAAATTTTATAATAAACCCCTTATATCATCCATGATGGAATTAATATTGGCTTGATTTTTTTATTTTCCCTTCATAACATCTTTGATGTATAAATAATCCCCTTTCCCATAAAGTTTGCTAATTTTGTGATGATTAGCCCACTTTATACCATTTAACATTGCATAGGATTCAACATAATTATTGGTTTTTATTACCAACAGGAATAACACAGGAAAGATAGAGAAAACCCAACTCATTCCTAATAATGGAACCCACACTAGCTTAACCCAAGCTACTCTTCGCAACACCATCAAAATTTAGTTTCATCCATCCAACCTTAGGCTATTCCCACTTCAAATTATCCCTAATGTTCTTCTTCCACAAGAAAATTTGCTGAGTACCCTTACAAATTCCCAAATCTTGAATGATTTCAGTTTTAAAATGAGGGATACTTATTTGTTCTTTGAATATGATGATAAAAATATTATTAATAAAAGCCCCAACAATTGCATTCCCCGCTCTATTAGAGATTTTTTGTTTTTCCTAAAAAATTCTATTATTCCTTTCAACCATATTACCCACAGGAAACGAGGAAACACAAAATTATAGGCCTTTAAAAAACAAAAATAAGAAAAAGGGATAATCCATTGCTCATACCCATTAGCAATATAATCTGGTAATACCAAGGAAATATTAAATAATCTCAAAATATTGAAAAATAATTTTTGAGAGTATGGACATTGGAGAAAAAGATGTTGAACAGTTTAACTGTTAGCTTTATGCAAAATGCACCAATTTGATATCATCATCCCTTTGGCCTATAATTTATCAATGGTAATAACTTTATTGTAAATAACATGCCACAAAAATAAATTCACCTTTGGAATAAGAGTTTTGTCCCAGAGAGAATTCGAACAAGGATTTGGAGGAGGGACATTACGAGCTAGAACATAACCATTTCTAATAGAGTACTCACCATCCTTAGTCCTAGACCAAATAAGAGCATCCTGTTTAGGAATTGATGGAATATGCACACTAATCAGATTAATATTAAAATTTTGAATTCCCTCCTTGATACCCATATCTTCTCCTTCCCATTGAAGAGGTTTCCAAGACCAACCCCACTCAGTTCTAACCTAGTAATATCTTATAAGCCTACCCATAGTGGAAATGAAATGATTTGCTAAATGTCTCCACTGATCTTGGTTAATAAGGGGTTCACCTGTGAACCACCAATCTTGCTAGAAATTTATCCGATTACCATATCCTATCTCCCATTTTCTTCCTTTCATCACCAGACCCATGCATCTATCCAAACCATTCCAGAAGCATGAGCCTTCTGAGAGGATGTCATTTGAAATAAAAGATACCTTCTCAGTGAACATATATTTAGCCTTTAAAATATTATCTCGTAAACCATCATCCCACATAAGCCTCCATCCAACTTGAGCCATTAAAGCCATATTCATACTTTTAACATCCTTCAAACTAAAACCACCAGCACTCTTTATAAGAGTGATCCTATCCCAGGCCACTAGAGGGAGCCTGTCCTTAAATTTAGTTCCTGACCAAAGAAACATATGTTGAATCTGAGTAATTATAGTTCTATTTTTTATAGGCATCTTGAATATTGACATAAGGTAGACCGGTAGACTCTGTAAGGAACTTTAGAGAAATTGTAGTTTACCAGCCTGTGAAAGCAGAGTCCCTTTCTAAGTAGCTAACATTTTTTGAAATATACTAACAAGAGTGTTCCAATTATCTAGGACCATTCTCCCCTTAAAATGGGGCATACCCATATAAGAACAAGGAAAATAAATCATAGGGCACTCCAAAATAACAAAAATTTTATTATGAATTTCTTCCTCAACGTTCAAAAAAATAATAGAGATTTTCTGGAAATTAATAAGCTGACCATTGACTTCTTATTCTGAAATAGTTGCCTTGCCAAAAAAAAATGTATCATCCACAAAATTTTGAAGAGTAATAGGATCTAGACCATTTGAAATAATTAGTCCATTGAGAATCCTCCTTTGCCTTTGGTCAACACAAAGTATGATTAATGTTTCCACCAAAATAATATATGGAAAAGGAGATAAAGGCCCCCCCCATCTCAGAACCCTCCCAGAAGAAAAATTACCTTTAGATTTTCCATTGATAAGGATAGAATATTTAGGAGTAGAAATGCATTCCATTATCAGATTTATAAAATGAAAATGAAATCACAACCTTTCCAAAATTATTCTTAGAAATCTCCATGACACGATATCATATGCTTTATTCATATAATTTTTTAACAACATAGCCTCCCATTTTGAGACATCCACCGAATGGATAGTTTCATGTATAGTAATGAACTATCAAGAATCTATCTACATTACATAAAAGCACCATGATTTAGAGATATTAAACCTTCTAATTGGTGTATGTTTAAATATTTGTGTGTGGGAAAGGATAAAATATGAAATTTACCTAGGTTTCTTAGGGTTTGGTGGACGTAAAACAGACCATTGCCCTAATTTTTGCATAAAACTGATTTACTATCATAAAAATAAGGTTTTCTTCACATGGTTGGCATCATTTTCAGAAATGTTCCATTAGGGTTTTGGGGAAAATAGAAATTCCTTCAATTTTGGCCCGAAAAGGACATTACACATGAAGTCCATAGTACTTGTGTCCTTAGGAACAAGAATGCCACTAGAAAACTAACTAAACAGGGCATTTCCTATGCCTTAATTCCACACAATAAGAAAAAGGTGCATATTTTGGTTTCTCTATGAACAAAGACTAAGGAAACATGTAAGAATCATGGAACCTTCCAAGATTTGGAGGAAGAGGATGATTGAAAAGCGTCGTTGATACTCATACTTTAATTATTCAATAATTTTCAATAAGAGGGTGGTGTCAAAGGATGTTTTCAACAAAGAAAGATTAAAACTATATTGGATGATGCATTAAATAAAAATATTTAACCAATTAATATTCCTAAAATTTTATTCTATTTGAGTAGTTCTTAAAACAAAATAGAGTCTCCTAGATCTATGAATTAAAAGAGTTAAAAATACTGAAATAGAATGAAAATATCAAATACTATAATTCATGAAAAGTAATTCAATTCTAAATAAACAGAAAATTAAAAAAAACATTCAATACTTTCCTTCATGTTGGGAGGAGCACTGCTTGCTCCTTCTCTCTGATCCAGTTTCAGACTAGAAATTACACCAGTAAGATTGAACTCAGAACCATGCACTTTATTAATTAATAATTTACTACAATAATTTTCTTCCTTTCAACAAATCTTTCTAATCATAATAAAAAATTATTTTATAGCAAGAAAATTTTATTTCATTTTCATGAGGACTTGTTATTTGCAACAATTATATAATAAATAACTAATAGGATTACACGAGAACAACGATGTAATCGGGAGTTATAAGTTTGAAGTAACATTTGGATGTATCTATTGTCTCCAAATCACTGCACCCCCCGATTGGCCTAGGAATTAATCATGAAATTTGGTGTGATTGGGACACATGGGATCACCTCTCAAGCTGTGGGACTTGTGCTTGAAGTGAACCTCCAGAGAAGGCTGGATTCCTCTTCCTAAACTAAACACAAAACTACTTCTGATGCAAGAAAGATGGCTAACTAGACTTATACTAACATTTCATGGGATTAGGGAGAGGAAATGAAAGGAAATAAAATCTATGCTAGAAGTGGTGATGCACCAAGAAAAGGAATTTTCAAATTATGGAAGGGTTTATGTGGGTAGGATGTTTGCATCATTGGCCACCTTCACCTATTTCAACTTAGAAAGGGTATAAAATACCACAGAATGTAAGCACACATTCCTTCGTCAAACTTTAAACATACACAATAGAAAGATCAAATTTGATTTGATACACAAATAATTTATCACGAGGATAATCACAAGCACATGTCAAACATCTACTAAAGTGATAATAATAATGCAACTCTTATTCAACAGAAGGAAAATAGTTTCTCATAACTGACAAAAGATAATCACACTATTATTTTCACAATATGAAATAGATAATCTGAAGTAAAGGCAAACTAATCAATAATGTTATGGAATTGTATTCACAAAGCATATAATGACTAATCATTAAACATAATAAAACAAATATTCAAGTGCAAGGAATAACTCTAAATATAATTAAAAGGTTTCAACAAATCTCTAAAATCACTCTTCCATGCTTGAAGAGCAACTTCACCAAAAATGTCTAAAAAAATGTCTATATCAAATAATGGAAGCATTCCACTATTTATAAGTTCCTAGGCTAAGCCATTATAGCTGGGCCTTTAACTAACATTTAACTAAAAATAGTAATGTCATTAATAGAAGGGAACATGATCCCATGAAAATAGCAAATTTGTTGCAAAAAGTTGACCAAGTCAACTCTACAAACTTTGATTGATTCCAGAGCTTGAACCTGTCCTTTCATGACCACTCAACTTTGGCCTAATTTATCTGCATCTCCTTTCTCTACAAATTTTCTGTTTTCCTTATTCCCATACATCCATTCGGTGTCTGTACTCGAAGAATCACTTGATAACACCCTGAGTTTCTTCACCTCCAAGTCCACACGCATAGTGATTCACTACGTCCATTGTCTCAATTTCTTTCAAGGTCCTGGCTGGCAACCTTCGAAGTTTATTTGTCACTTTCTTTAGTCTCCCTATGAAATTTCTGACATAAGACCAGTTGATCAATGGAGTCACTATTGAAAGTCTTCATGACATCATCGTCACGCTTCACCAAATATTTGAAATTTTCCTTAATCT
This sequence comes from Taxus chinensis, assembly GCA_019776745.2. Taxonomy (NCBI): domain Eukaryota; kingdom Viridiplantae; phylum Streptophyta; class Pinopsida; order Cupressales; family Taxaceae; genus Taxus; species Taxus chinensis. The sequence continues at coordinate 491,945,226 of CM034146.1, forward strand.
GGTCCTCAGGAAGAGCCTCGATATTTTCATTAAATAATTTACAGTTGGCGTTGTTAAACTCCTTTGAGATATCATTCAAGGGCATCTGTAATCTCCACTCTACTTCTCCTCTACTTTCTTAATCAAATCTTGTAATACCTGGCACTAGAATTCCATAGCCTTTTGATATTCAAACAATTTAGAGGCATCATCAATCACCTCTTCCTGAAGAAGCAAGTCAACAAGTCCTCTTCCTCTCTAATGTCACTCCATGTTGCCAAAGTTAAATTTAAATTATTAATATCCTCAGAGAAATATGTCATCCATCTTAGCAATGGTGATTTTTGCAACCTGCAAATCATTATAAATCTCAACAGACTTCCTTAATCAAAGGATTGGCTTCCTACATAGGATTCTTTCCATCCATACACTCACTATTCTCCCTTTCTATCCTAGACTTCTCAAGATCATGATAAGAAATATCATCGATTGTAGATGAAATTTTCATATTCTGTAGTAGTTGAGATGTCAGTGGATGGAGTGGGCTGGGTTACTCTATGCAGCATAGTGCAGTGACCTGCTCGACTTTGGCCTTGAGCTCATCCTTGGTGGCCTTGTCTTTGTCATATTTCTCCAAAAGGGCCCCGAGAGTAGTGTGTACATCTTGCTTGGCTCCTTCATGAGTAGCCTTCCCCAATGAGAACTTTGATATCTGGTAATCCACTGTTGTGAGTGTTTCTTTAGTTTTCCCTTCAACTGGGGTAGCCACTTCTATCACACGCTCTCCAGATGGATTAACTGTCAAACTTGATACAGTTCTCGGTCTATTGGCCTATCTCATGGGCATAGACTCCAATACGCTGAGATCTATAACATCTCCCAAAGGAACCTTTTTTATTTTTCTTGGGAGTCTATGTAAACAACCATTCTAGTATGGCTAGAGCTGATGAAGATGGAGTAGTAGATCTGACACCTGAAGCATCCGTTAGAGCAAGATCACTAGAAATGCCAACTGATATTTGAGTAGAGGTAGCAATAATGGAAGATGTGGATGCAAGGACATCCATAGGAATTGACAAAGCAATGTTGGGGGTTGTAATTAAAGAAAATGGGATTGTCAAAGGCAGTGAAGAGGAAATGGGTGACCCAATATTTTCCCCAGCTGATAGAACTAGAAGTGACGAGAATACCTAGGCCATAAAAGGGGATGGGAAAGAAGAAATGATGGTAGAAGTGGAAAGGAACTGATACTGGAAGTGATAATGGAGGAAGGGGAAGATATGATGGACTCCTGAATGACACTAAGAGAGTCACTGACTTCAACTACCTCTATAATTGACACTGCAGATGATGTAATCTTGGGGAGTAGCAAACCTAGAGAGAGATGAGCCACCAACCACAAATGAGATCTTCTTTGGAATGGTAGGAACCCTTTAAGTCGACCTCTTTCCTTTTGTGGGTGTTGGTTGGTTTATTGTTGGTGTAGACCCTATATTTGTAGGTTGATTTTCCCCTTCGGGTGGGATTCCCCAGGTGACCAACTAATTGAAAGTCCTCTTTAGAATGGGTCCTGCCCTTTCCTTAGTATTGTTGCATTCTTCCACATACCAATCAACCCATGGCAGTGGTTGATTGGCAACATTATCACTCTTATATGATGAATCTAGGACCTCATCATTGTCCTGCATGTCCTTTGGCACATCAGCCAATCCAAATTTCTACACTTCATCAAGGGTTAACCTTTCATAATCCATTTGTCGCACAATGTATTCATCCCAAAAATGAATCCATATATCTTCTAATTGGGGTACATGAGCATTGGACCAACCTATCTCCCCAAACTTACCCCAATAGTTAAAATTAGTCTGTGGATGGAAGGTCTGCAGGGTTACCTCAGCCATTTCTGCATCAACATTTTTTTCCTTGTGAATATTTGGGAAAGAATAACTACCAATCTATTATCATATGGATTTGCATGCATGAAAATGGCATGCAACAGTGTGGGAACAGAGTCCCTTCTCAATGAAGGTGAGGCTTCCTTTATTGAAAACCAAAACTTTATTTACATCTATACATTCAAAATTGTATGTGGGGGTTTGGAACATGAATGGAAAGAAAAGTGAATGAGGGAGATGAAATGGAATGAAGGAAAGGATTGGAATGGAATGAATTGAAAGAACAAGCAAGATTTAGGTAAACATAGAGACTAATATTACACAAAGAAGATAGATGAATAAATAACACAAATAAGATGGAGTTTGAGTTAGCCAAACAAGAACATGTAAAAGGGAACACAAATTAGCAAGTAGATAATCAGAGCTTGATCACTATGAACTAGAATAACCAATTAATAATGTTGAAAATAAGATCAAAGATAATATTTGCATGCAAGATTCAAACAACTAACATCTAATTAACATAAGAACATCAAATGTTACAAGAGACAATGAATGAGACACAAAGTTCGTATTTCATTAACTCTAAAATGTTTTCACGAAAGAACACAAAGTTTATATCTGAAACAAAGCTTGTGCACAAAAGTATTTATTTTCCCTTAAAGTCACCCTTTATAAATGAGCCCCTCACCTCCTTTTATAACCCAAAAGTTGGTTACAAAGTAGTTAGGGTTTAACATGATCATTAAATAAGGCACCTAAGTGACCTTTGAATTTTTATAACCAAATTTATTAAAGACAACAAAAAATAGAAATCACTTAAGCTACCCATAGTTTCCGAAAACAAATAACAACATACTTTTCTTAAAAACCCACTTTTTAAAATATACAATAATAACCAGTGCCTTATCCATTGAAATGAGTCCATTTCTCATATGCTTGAGATAGGCAGACCCCATTTCAATGGATAAGGAACTTGTTATTAGTGTATATTTTAAAAAGTGGATTTTAAAGAAAAGTATGTTGTTATTTATTTTTAGAAACTGTGGGTAACTTAAGTGATTTCTATTTTTGGTTATCTTTAATAAAGTTGGTTAGAAAGAGTCAAAGGTCACTTAGGTGCCTTATTTAATGATCATGTTAAACCCTAACTACTTTTTAACCAACTTTTGGGTTACAAAAGGAGGTGAGGGGTTCATTTATAAAGGGTGAATTTGAGAGAGGAGAAGAAATAATTTTGTGTGCAAGCTTTGTTTCAGGAAGAAGCTTTGTATTCTTTTGTGAAAACATTTTGGAGTTAATGAAATACAAAATTTGTGTCTCATTCATTGTCTCTTGTAACATATGATGTTATTATGTTCATTAGATGTTAGGTGTTTGAATCTTGCATGAAAATATTATCTTTGATCTTATTATCAATGGTATTAATCAGTTGTTCTAGTTTACAGTGATCAAGATTTGATTATCTACTTGCTCATGTGTGTTCCCTTTTACACATTCTTATTTGCCTAACTCAAACTTCATTTTATTTGTGTTAGTTATTCATGTTTCTTCTTCGTGCAATATTAGGCTCTGTGTTTACCTAACTCTTGCATGTTCTTTAAATTCATTCCATTCCACTCCTTTCCTTCATTCCATTTCATCCCCCTCATTCACTTTTCTTTCCATTGATGTTCTAAAACCCCCACTTACAATTTTGAATGTACATATGTAAATACAGTTTTGGTTTTCAATAAAGGCAGCCTCACTTTCTTTGAGGAGGGACTCCGTTCCCACACTATTGCATGTCATTTGCATGCATGAAAATACATATGCTAACAAAATTTAAGTAAGGAAATGCATTCCCGCTTTGTGACGCTTATTTTGGATTCGATGATAATCCAAAAACTACCGAACTAATTCCTAAAGAATCCATTTGTCAGTGGGGCACCTCGTCAACTTACTTGAGGCACCTATGAAACCCAGAATCCAAATGTAGGTGAATGTAGGAAACTGAAAGTAGATTTCTCCCCATTCTCACACCTCTTAGAAAGCCTCATCGGAAACCTCCATGATTGTATAATTCTTTGTCAAAATGATAGAGGAAGACAATAGCAAAGAAAGCGTCGTTGACTCTTCGGAAATGCTTGTCTCCCCTTGTCCAGAGTGAGTTGGGGATAAAACTCGTATATTTGGGAGGTGCTGCGAACACCCCTTAGTATTCAAACCCACAAAATCTCCCATAGCAGAAACTGCATATACCAAGAAAGATGTCATGTAGAAAGTCTTTTTTTCTGACACTTTGCCCAACTGATAGCGAATGTTGCTACTAATATGCTCCCCCCATCAGATAAACTCGTCATTCTTCTTGATAGTTTCTATGTACAAAAACATCCATTCCTAGAATTCCTTTGCAGAAGGAAGACCTGAGACTCTTCTTAATAAGCACAATAAGATCGTTGAGCTCCTGAATAAAATCTGATCGATGTATAGTTTTGGGTAATTTGGTGAAATTATTAGTCAGATAGGATTTCATCATAACCTTTGAGCATACTTCTTCTTTTTTATCCCAGTGTTCCACTGCTATTTCCGGTGAAATTATGGCGTAATCTTGAACGTCTGGAAGTTTAAACAAATCCTCAAAGAAATTTGGGTCCAAATGGATCACCACCTTATCATCACTATCCCTAACTGACATGGAGTCCTTGTCGAAGTGGGTTGCTGCAGCTAAGAAAAATTCTGGGTGATGCATAGATGCGGGAAAACTGGCAGCAAGGGAAGACCACTATCATAGATGACATTGCATCCATGGCTTCTTGTTTGGGGCCTTTAATCTCTCCCATAAATCGGGAAGATAAATTTGTCCTAGATAAGTGTCCCCAATATTTCCTAAGTCGGAGGACAGGAAGGATTGGGGAGCAACCCCAAGAAATGTGTACTTCATCTTCTCTTTTCCCTTTGAAGTGGAGGCAGACATCAAAACCTGTGTTTTGGGAGCTGAATGTCATAGAAATTCTGAACTAAGAAAGTTTCCAAAATCCCGAAACAAGAAAGTCTCCAAAATTCGAACCGGAAAATTCTCTGAAAGGAATCACTGAACTGAAATCCCCGAAAGAGTTTCCTGAACTAAAATTTCTAAAGTCAAAAGTTTTGAAAGAAATCTCCAAAACAAATTTTTTTGAAAATAATTTTTCTGAAATATTTTCCTGAAGCCAGAGGTTTTGAAAACCCACAAGCAACAAATCTCCAAAATTCCTGAAATTGAAAAGTTCCAAAATCCTGAAATGCTGAAAGTTCCAAAATCTCGAACTGGAAAATTGAAAATTCTAGAAATTTTTTCCCAAAACTGAGTTCTTCTAAATATTTTCCCACTTTTTGATCTTCCGAAGAAATTTCCAAATGAGTCTTTCTCAAATATTTTTGGAGGAAACTGCAAAACTAATGTTAAATCACTAAGCTGGAAAATGAGAAATGAAAAGAAGCACGAGAGGCCTAAAAAGATCCTTTGAACGGTTTTGAATACTTGGAGGAAACTCAAAAATGAAACATGGTGAACCAAAAGAACGACATCACCAAAAACACAGAGGGAAACCAAAAGAAAAACCCAAATGAGGAGGAAACAAAATAAAAATGACCTAAAACCAAAAGAAAAATAAACAAAAAACATACCTTGAAAAAGACGTCGCAAAGTACAAGAATGGAATGTCAGAGCTAATGTGTCAGGTAAAAATGACAAGTAAAAATTTGAGTTTAAATAGAAATCCCGACATTAATGGTAAAAATCCGATCCATATGGAGGTAGGTGAAAATTAATTACACACAAAATCTCTAAAGGTCCGAAATTGAAATCTTGAAATTCTGAAAATTTGGGATTTTAGACTTCAGGAAAATGGGAGGCAAAAAGACGAATTGGCGATTGAAAAGTTTGAAACCCAAAAAACCTGAAAGTCTGAAAATTTGGACTTTCAAAAATTTGGACTTTAGAAAAATTCAAGTGAAATTCCTAAAAAATGACTCAGAGAACTTCGAAAACCCGAAACTTGAAAACTTGAATTTCGGGTTTTCAAACATTCGAACTTCAGAAGTTTGAGAGGGATTTAAACAAAAAGATCCAAAAAGTCCCGAAACCTGAAAACCTGAAAGTTTGAAATTTTGGACTTTCAGAGTTTCAGACTTTGGAAAATTTCAAATGAAATTCCAAAATTGAGCTAAAAACTCCAAAAGAGGAAAAACTCCGAAGTCTAAAAATTGAAAATTTTCAGATTCTCGGTCTTAGAAAGAAATTCACCGTGCGAGGATTTCTTTAAAAAACATTGGTTTGACATATAGCCTTCTTCTAGGTAGGTTAAATGGTTAACATTTTTGGTGATCTCTAGGGAAAAGTTTGCCTGCTAAACTTTTAGACCAGTAGCCTTAAGAAAAACATTGGGCAAAGGAGTCTAAAAAAACAAAACCAAAATAGAAAACACGTAAGCAAAAGAAAAGAAAAACAAAACAATGTGCAAAGCACTTGAGGAAAAAACAGAACACTGTACAAGGTGGAACCTCCTCAAAATAAAGTTTTGAGGTGTATCCCATTCACATGAATGGGAAATTATTTTCCATTGAGTCTGGATAGGCAAAATGAATTTGCCTCTTTGCAACTTGTAATAACATAGGGCCCGCTCTAGAGAGCATTGAACTTGGCATGCTTGTCCTGGGTTTGGCGCGATCTTTGTCCCATTTTAGAACCAAATCCCCTTCCCTGAACAATCTATGAGAGGATTTCCTATTAAAGGATTTCTTAACTTGAGCCTAATGCTCTGTCAACATATTCATGGCAGTGTTTTGAATTTCCTCTAGCTACATGAGTTCAAAAAACCTCATTGTTAAGGCTTCATCTTCAAAAACTTGAAGCTGATAAGCCAAATCCAAGGAAGAAATTTCCAAGGAAAGTGGAAGTTTTACTTCCCTTCCATATACGAACATGAAAGGAGAAACCCCGATGGCCTTTTTAGGTGTTATTCGATCGGCCCATAGGGCCGTCTTGAGCTGTGTATGCTAGGTTCTTCTATTGGCCTCCATAGTGTGCTTAATGATTCTTATAAGATTCTTGTTTTTGGATTTGGCCAACCCATTTCCATGTGGGTAATAATTAGATGAAGTCTTGAGGTAAAATCCATTCTTGATGACCCATTCACTTATATTCATCCCGAGGAAAGACATAACATTATCTGAGATAACAGTAAAAGGAACACCAAACCTTGTCATCAAACTTTTCAGAAAATCCAGAACAACCTTTTCATTACTTTATTTTAGGGTGACCGCCTCTGTCTAGCGAGTGAAATAATCCATGGCAGTAAGGACCCATTTATGCCCCTCACTGGATGAATGATTAATCATCCTGATGAAATCTAAACTCCAATGAACGAAGGGTTGATCCACCTGAACAGGGCCTAATGGGATACCTTCTAGCCTTTGTTTGCCTGTGAAAAGAACACACTCTATATATTTCCTCACCCAGATATGAGAGTCTTTGAACAATTCTGGCTAGTAATAACCGACTTGCATGATCTTGGTGGCAGTTGTTCGTGTAGAGAAATGTCCTCTGGACAGGCCATTGTGGAATTCCTCTAATACCTTGTTCACCTATTATGGCCTGATACAACGTAGAAGAACACCATTTAGATCCTTTCAGAAGATAACATTATCTATCACGATATATGGAATAGATTACAGACAGAAAGTTTGTCTCTGGACTTTATTCATGTTTGGAGGATATATCCCCGAGAGAAGAAAATTATGCATCTTAGTTGACCAATCAATCTGACCATTTCCTTTATCATCATGCAGAAGCATGACTTCTTCCATATCTTTGGTCTTCATGTCCGCGGCCAACTGCTGACATAACCATTTTCCCCTAACAAGCTTAGTGACCTTGATGTGTACGTCATATTCCATTTCTTTCATAATCCACCTAGCTCATTTCTCATTCATCTCCTTATTAAACAAAAAATCTTTGATGCCAGGATGAGAAACCTATTAAATGGATTTTGTTGTTAGACAACAGATGCCTAAACTTCTTTAGGGCTCGAATGACTGTAAAGACCTATTTTTTGATGAAGGAATATTTGAGTTCGTATTCCTTAAGAGACTAACTGAAAAAGACAATGGGTCACTCCATCAGGTCATCATTTTTCTGAGTGAGAATTCCTGAAATACTTTCCTGACCTACAAAAGCGTAGAGAATTAAATCCCTGTCAAAACGAGGATTCACCAGGGTAGGAGCTTGGGAGATAGCTGTCTTGATGGATTCAAAACTTTCTCTTCCCTCCTTTGTCCATGAAAATGGAATATTATTTTTAAGCATGGACGTCAGTGGTTTTGCCAACGTTGCAAACTGAGGAATAAATCTCCGCACAAAATTTATAGTTCCTAAAAAACTCTGGAGACCCTTTTTTTGACTTGGGAGGGATAAGGACATAATTGACAAAATCCTAGCTGGGTTGATGGACAAACCTATTGCTGAAATGATATGTCCTAACAAATTTCCTTCCTGCACTGTGAAAATGCACTTTTTTGGATTCAGTGAGATTCCGAATTCCCTACACCTTCAATAAACTTTCCTTAGATGGGGGATATGATCCTCAGTATGTTTGGAGTATACAGTGATATTGTCAAGGTAAACCAAGATCATATCATTGATGAATCCCTTAAATTCCATATCTATGGCTCTCTGAAAGGTGCCCCCTACATTAGATAATCCAAAAGGCATCTTGTTGTAAGCATACGTGCCCCATTTGGTGGTGAAATCCGTCTTGAATTGATTAGATTCTTAGACCAGAATCTGATTGTATCCTGAATATCCATCGAGAAAGGAAAATATTTGAGCCCCTGCTACTGTTTGGAGGATTTGTTCCATTAAGGGGAGAGGGTAGTGGTCTTTCAAAGAAGTGCAGTTCAGGTCCATGAAATCCACGCACAACCAAATTTCACCGTTATTTTTCCTTACGAGTACCAAATTAGCTACCCATGAAGAATGCTTGATAGGAAAAATTATACAGGCCTCGATAAGCTTGGTTAGCTCTTTCCACATCAGTGGTTCGATTTTGGCATTAATTGGCCTCTGATTTTGATGAATTGGTTTGGAGTTTGGATCTAGTTCAATAGTATGTTGAGCCAAGCCGGGATCAAAACCACACAATTCCTTGTAACTCCATGCGAAAATATCATGGTATTCCTGACATAATCAGACAAAAGCCTCTTTCTCTTGAGTAGTGCATATCTTACCAATTTTTAGGAAATTCTCACTTGCTACCTCAACCTCTTCAAAATATTCCTCTTTGACCACCATATTGGTGCTCTATTTGGCTTGATCATCTAGATTAAAAATGGATTCCAATGTAGTAAGGCATTTTGACAGCTTGTTTCCTTTCAGCTGTATAATTTGATTGCTTTAAGAGTTTTGGAGTTTATCTTGGTGTTTGGCAGCGAATTCTACTTCTTGTTGTAAGAAGATAACAATCTATTGATCGCTATTAAACACCTACCAACTACTCACATTATCCAGTACTGTAGGACGAACCACCATTTTGACCATCTGCTGCCCTTCTTTCATGATGTCTGTTGGTATGTCATATTGAGAACCAATGGTAGCTAGCTTGTCAGCATCTTGATTTTATTTCCTGGGGATTTCATGAATTCCGAAAGCTTCAAAGTATTATGTTAGATCCTAGAATCAATTTTTGTATGACCTCAGTAAATCATTTTTTGATGCACTATGGGTTGTAACTTGGTGCACAACCAATTCGCTATCACCAAAGACAATCAAGGTGTGGATTCCTCTTCATTGGGCCATCTGAATTCCTTGTATAAGAGCTTCATATTCAACGACATTATTTGTGCAACTGAACTGCAACTGAAAGGAAGAGAAATATTTTTTTCCTTCTTGAGATACTAACATAACCCCTGAACCAATATCCATTTTTACTTCCTGATCCATCAAAGAACATCTGCCACAGTCTGTTTGTATCACTTGATGCCTTAACCAACTTAGGTACGATGGCATCTTCTTCATGAATGCAATACGTACCTAATCCAGTCTCCTCCAAGAACAACAGACCAGATTCTTCATTTGCAAATAAATCAGCATAGGGGTCGTATTGATGGTTTATACTCACTTCATCAAGAACTGTATCTGAAACCTCTTCAACAAGAGTAGTTGGCTCACGATATGTATCCTCATCTTCGTGATAAAAAATGGCGTAATTACCATTTATGGGTTTAGATGTGTACGGTTCCACGTGATTATGACAGATTGGTTCTACCCTTATAGTTACCTTAGTCCCATATCAAGTCCTAAGGATCATATATGACCAGTTTGATGACAAATAACCTCCCATTTTTTGTGGTGAAATCCTATGATAAGCAGATGGTGAAGAGGGGAGAGAGATCAATGATAGATATATCCTATGTGAAAGTCAAATAAGACATGTGTGGATAGTAAGCTAAAGCCCTTTAATGACCCCCATAGTTTGGATTGCAGTACCATCTAGCTGAACAACCCCTCTCGAAATTGGAGCATATGGAATTTGTAGTACATCCGTGACCTGCTTAGGCATCATGGAACTACTGGCTCCAGAATCGATCATACAATTGTGCACTAAATGGTCACCAATAATCAAGGAGATATATAATGGTCTTAGCATGTATTTTTTTCTCAGGTTGGCATAAGATGGTTACCACTACTACTTCTTGACCTGACGGTTTGTTAGTAGTGCCAAATCTATTCAAAGCATCTCGTAGCAAGTTCCTTTGAGAAGGAATCAAAAGTGCATCCCACATTGTGATGCTCAAATTGGTCTTCTTAATTTTTTCCACGATGTTGAATGGAATGCTCCCACTTTACTAATGCCTTTTGGGGCATTGGGGTCTTCCTTTGGATAATGCTTATTGGGTACCATGATACTTGACATCCCATCTTTCTTTGTAGTCTGATCCGCAGATACTTCTGATGATTTCCTTCTCGTGCCTTTATCATCTAGTACCTATGTTGGGGCCTGAGAAGTGGATGTGTGATCAATATTGGAATACTGTGGGTCTATTGCCCTTTTCTTAGAATGTGTGTTAGATGCTATGGTGGAGGATTCAGTATTCACACCACAAAACTCCTTAGCTTGCCAATTTAGTAATATAATTTCATCAGAAGCTTGGTTATTGGCTTTCTGAAGTGGATGGTCCAACAAATAATTCAGGTGGAGTGGTTATTCTTTGAACCATGAGGGCTTGGCTCAAAAATCCATTTGGGTAGAGCTTTTGATTATGGGGCTGAGAACAAGGGTAACACTATTCATAGTCTTGGATGAGGTTGTTCTAGACAAGGACTATAGCTTAGGAAGAATTGGCAGTAAAAGGGTTCTGAAAATTCAAAAGTTTTACATTCGCGAAGCTTAGCTTGTGGCCTAATTTTACAACTGACCATTTCCATGGAATGGAGGATAGTTTGTCTGATATTGGGATTGAAAGGGGCAAGCATACTAGGACTACTACCTCTTCATTGCTATGAGTTCATTCCCGAAAGTTTGTAATAGTGACTTTACCTTAGCCAAATCATTTGAGGGATTGGATGCATGCATGGCTACTAGAATAGAAGCTGCCAAAATTGGGGCAATGACTGGCTGTTGTCTTGTAAGCGCATTAAAAATAAGAATGAGAGGTCTAGGAGCAATTATACCTGCTTGAATCAAGAAATTTTTGGTTTGTACAGAAAATTTGTAAGCATCAGGAATAACAGTCCCCCCATGGATTGAATCATGATGGCGACATCACTATTCAATCCCCATAAGTAATATAGAAATGCACTTTCTGGGGATGGCCTTACAAGTGTTGGGATCTATTCCCAAGTCTTGTCAAAATGGAGGTTGAAATCACTCATATACTCTTGAGGAGACCACTTGATAGTATGGAATTGTTCTACAAGTGAGAGATTATCACTTTTGTCCTCGAACTGTTTACACAACTTTGTGCCTAAATCATTCCAAGTGGTAACAAATCCAATAGCTAAACTCTGGAACCATTGAAGTGCTCTACCTTTGAATGAAGTAGTACGGATTCAAACTTCCACGTTATCTTCCTTGATATTGTGTACTATGCAGATGCTAGCTACATCCAATATGTGATCCTGAGGTGAAACATTAGTCTCCCTAGTGTTAAACGGTAAAATTTTCAAGGTAGCTGCTGGTATGGCATCTCTTTGCGCTAACAACAAAGGATTGCTAGCATTGAATGGAGGACAAGTTTTGGCTGCCATGATGTTGATAAAATCTAGTTGTATTTTGATGGGAAAAAATGTCCTTCAGGAGGAGTTGAATGCCCTCTATGAGGTAAAGCGGCAGCTGATGATATTGAAAGGTTTCTTCCCCTTCTTCTTGGGGGAGACAAAGAAATATCTATATGATTATATTTTTCCACCTCAAAAATCCTCTTGTGTGAATTATTCGCATAAGTTAATGTATCAAACTTTGAAATTCAGAGAGGTGGATTAACCACGTACCTTGTGTCAATGGAATGAGAAGAGAAGTACCAACTCTCTGTCCCATCGGGCTTGCCAATTAAAAGGTTGTCTCCAAATCATTGCACCCCCCATATGGCCTTGGAATTAATCATGACATTCAGTGTGATTGGGATACATGGGATCACCTCTCAAGCTGTGGGACTTGCGCTTGAGGTGAACCTCCGGAGAAGGCCTACTTCCTCTTCCTAAACTAAACACAACACTACTTCTTATGCAAGAAAGATGGCTAACTAAACCTATACTAACATTTCATGGGATTATGGAGAGAGAATGCAAGGAAATAAAATCTATGCTAGAAGTGGTGATGCACCAAGAAAAAGGATGTTCAAATTCTGGAAGGGTTAATGTGGGTAGGATGCTTACATCATTGGTGATTCACACCTATTCATTTCGTGATCCTATTTCAACTTGGAAAGGGTACAAAATCTCCACTCGTTTCTCCTCCAATTTCTTAATTAGATCTTGTAATACTTGACACCAGAATTCCATGGCCTTTTGATATTCAAACAATTTAGTGGCATCATCAATCACCTCTTCCTAAAGAAGCAAGTCAGAATCCTCCTCTCTAATGTTACTCCATGTTGCCAAAGTTAAATTTAAATTATTATTATCCTCAGAGAAGGATTCATCCATCTTAGAAATGGTGATTTTTACAACCTGTAAATCATTATATATCTCAACGACTTCCTTGATCAGAGGATTAGCTTCCTGCAGAATTATTTCCCTCCATCCACTCACTGATCTCCCTTTCTGGCCTAGATTTTTGAGATCATGATAAGAAATATCATCGATTGTAGATGAAATTTTCATAGCCGTGGTAGTTGAGATGTCAGTGGATGGAGTGGGTTGGGTTACTTTAAGTAGCAGTGCAGTGAGTTACTCGACCTTGGCCTTGAGCTCATCCTTGTTGGCCTTGTTTTTGTCATATTTCTCCAAAAGGGCCCCAAGAGCAGTGTGTACATCTTGCTTGGCTCCTTCATGAGTATCCTTCCCCAATGAGAACTTTGATATCTAGTAATCTGCTGCTGTGATTGTTTCTTTAGTTTTCCCCTCAACGGGGGTAGCCACTTCTATCACATGCTCTCCAGATGGATTAACCATCAAACTTGATATGGTTCTTGGTCTCTTGGCCTGTCTTTTGGGCATGGAACTCCAATATACTGAGATCTATAACATCCCCCAGAGGCACCTTTTTCTTTTTCTTAGGAGTTTGTCTAATCAACCATTCTGGTATGGCTAGAGCCGACAAAGATGGAGTGGCAGATCCAATACCTGAAACATTAGTTAGAGCAAGATCACTAGAAATATCAGCTGGTATTTGAGAAGAGGTAGCAATGATGGAAGGTTTAGATGTAAGGACAACCATAAGAATTGACAAAGCAATGCCAGGGGTTGTGAGTGAAGAAAATGGAAATGTTAAAGGAAGTGAAAAGGAAATGGGTGACCCAATATTTTCCCCAGCTGATAAAACTGGAAGTGACGAGAATACTTAGGGCATAGAAGGGGAGGGGAAAGAAGAAATGATGGTGGAAGTGGAAAGAACTGATATTGGAAGTGATAATGGAGGAAGGAGAAGATGTGATGGATCCTGGATGACACTAGGAGAGTCATTGACTTTAACTACTTTGTCACTGGCACTACAGGTGATGTAATCTTGGGAGCAACATACTTTGAGAGAGATGAGCCACCAACAATAAAGGAAATTTTCTTTGGAATTGTAGGAACCCTTTGAGTCGACCTCTTTCCTTTAGTGGGTGTTGGTTGGTTTATTGCTGGTGTAGCCCTTATATTGTAGGTTGATTTTCCCCTTTGGGTGAGATTCGCAAGGTAGTCAACCAACTGAAAGTCCTTTTTAGAATGGGTCCCACCCTTTCCTTAGTATTGCTGAATTCTTCCACATACCAATAAACCCATGGAAATGGCTGATTGGCAATATTATTGCTCTTGTATGATGAATATAAAACCTCATCATTGTCCTGCATGTCCTTTGGCACATCAGCCAAACTAGATTGCCAAACTTCATCAAGGGTTAATCTTTTATAATCCCTTTGTCCTCATGATATATTCATCTCGACAATGAATCCATATATCATATAATTGGGGTACGTGAGCATTGGATCGACATGTCCCCCCAGACTTACCCCAATAATCAAAATTAGTTTACGGATGGAAGGTCTGCAGGGTTACCTCAGCCATTTTTGCATCAATTTTTTTTGCCTTGTGAATATTTGGGCAAGAATACCTACAAATTGAAACAGGGAAATGCATTCCTACTTTTTGACGCTTATTTTGGATTCGATGATAATCCAACAACTACTGAACTAATTCCAAAAGAATCCATTTTTCAGCGGGGAACCTCGACTATTTTCTTGGGGCACCTATGAAACCTAGAATCCAAATGTAGGCAAATGTAGGAAATTGAAAGTAGATTGCTCCCCATTCTTGCACCTCTTGGAAAGCCTCATCAGAAACCCTCTGATTGTATAGTTCTTTGTCAAAACGATAGAGGATGAAAATGAAGAAAACATCATTGACTCTTTTGAAATGCTTGCTCCCCTCATCCAGAGTGAGTTGGGGATAAAACTCGTATATTTGGGAGGTGCTACAAACACCCCTAGTATTCAAACCCACAAAATATCCCATAGCAATAGCCACATATATCAGGAAATATGTCATGTAAAAGGTCTTTGTTTCTTACACTTTACCCAAATGATAGCGAATGTTGCTACTAATATGCCCCCCCCATCGGATAAACTCGTGATTCTTCTTAATAGTTGATATGTAAAAAAACATCCTTTCCTGGAATTCCTTTACAGAAGGAAGACCTGCGACTCTATTTAATAACACAATAAGATCATTGAATTCTTAAATAAAATCCGATCGATGCATAGTTTTGGGTAATTTGGTGAAATTCTTAATCAGATAGGATTTCATCATAACCTTTGAGCACACTTCCTCTTTCTTATCCCAGTGTTCCACTGCTATTTCTGGTGAAATTGTGGTGTAATCTTGAACATCTGGAAGTTTAAAAAAATCCTCAAAGAAATCCG
This sequence comes from Taxus chinensis, assembly GCA_019776745.2. Lineage (NCBI taxonomy): Eukaryota > Viridiplantae > Streptophyta > Pinopsida > Cupressales > Taxaceae > Taxus > Taxus chinensis. Next base: position 491,960,681 of record CM034146.1, read on the forward strand.
GGTCCAAACGGATTACCACCTTATCATCACTATCCCTAACTAACATGGAGTCCTCGTTGAAGTGGGCTGCTGCAGCTAAAACAAATTCTAGGCAATGCACAGATGTGGGAAAATTGGTGGTAAGGGCAAGATCACTATCATAAATGGCCTGCAAACATGGTTTCTTATTTGGAGCCTTTAATCTCTCCTAGAAATTGGGAAGATCAATTTGTCCTAGATTAGTGTCTTAAATATTTCCTAAGTTGGAGGATAGGCAGGATTGGGGAACAACCCCAAGAAATGAGTACTTCATCTTCTCTTTTCCCTTTGAAGTGGAGGTAGACATCAAAACCTATGTTTTAGGAGCTGAATTCTGAAAACTTGAAAACAAAAAATCTCTGAAATTCTGAACTGAGAAAGTTTCAAAATCCTAAAATGAGAAAGTTTTGAAATCCCGAACTAGAATTTTTTTGAAAGGAATCACCGAATCGAAATCCCTAAAAGGGTTTCCCAAACTAAAATTTCCAAAATCAAAAGCTTTGAAAGAAATCTCCAAAACTAATTTGTCCTAAAGAGTTTTCCGAAGCCAGAAGTTCCAAAATTCTGAAAGCAACAAATCTCTGAAATCTTGAAAGCAAAAAATCTCCAAAATTCCGAAATGAGAAAGTTCCAAAATCCCAAAATGAAAAAGTTCCGAAACCCCGAATTGGAAAATTGAAAACTCTGAAGATTTTCTCTGAATTATTTTCCCGTTTTGTGATCTTTCGAAGGAATTCTCCGAATGAGTCTTTTTGAAGATTTCTAAGGATTTTGTAAAACTTATGTTAAATCACCAAGTTGGAATACGAAAAATGAAAAGAAGCACGAGAGTCCTAAAAAGATCCTTTGAACAACTTTGAATACCTGGAGGAAACTCAAAAAATGAAATATGGTGAACCAAAAGAACAACATCATAAAAACATAGAGGGAAACCAAAAGAAAAACCCAAATGAGGAAGAAATGGAAGAAAAAAGACCTAAAACCAAAGAAAAATAAACAAAAACATACCTTGAAAAAGACGTCACAAAGTACAAGAATGGAATGTCATAGAGAATGTGTCAGGTAAAAATGACAAGTAAAAATATGAGTTTAAATAGAAATCCTAATATTAATGGTAAAAATAGAAAATTAATTACACATAGAATCTCCAAAGGTCTGAAACTGAAAGCCTGAAATTTAAAAATTTGGGATTTTAGACTTCGGGGATTGGGAGGCAAAAAGACGAATTGGCGATTGAAAAGTTTGAAACCCGAAAACTTGAAAGTCCAAAAATTTGGACTTTCAGAAATTTAGACTTTGGAAAACTTCAAGTGAAAATCCTAAAAATGACTTGGAGAACTCCGAAAACCTAAAACCTGAAAACCCGAATTTCGAGTTTTCAGACATTTGGACTTCGAAAGTCTGAGAGGAATTTAAACAAAAAGAGCCAAAAATTCCTGAAACCCAAAAACTCGAAAGTTCAAAAATTTAGACTTTCGGACTTCAGAAAATTTCAAATGAAATTCTGAAATTGAGCTAAAAAACTCAAAAACCCCGAAGTTTGAAACTTGAAAATTTTCGGATTCTCAGTTTTAGTAGGAAATTCATTGTGCAAGGATTTCTTTAAAAAACATTAGTCATATATATAGCCTTCTTTTTGGTAGGTTAAATGGTTAATAATATCATCTTGATCTGATTTATCCTATTAACTATGAGTGGAGTCTTTGTTAATAACACCGAACTAAAACATTGGAGATTGATAGAGTTGAAACAATCATACACTCAAGTTCCTCACATAGTGGTGACTACTAGTTTACTCTTGCTGGAGGAGATAATATGTTTTTTCATGAAGACAATTTCCATCCATATAATCCAAGTTTCTAACTGAATTGATGTTAATTAGGAATCTCACAAATTATGTAATTCATGTGATGACTCGATGATGATACAAATTATATGCTCATTGAATTGTGTAACTCATATGCTAACCAGATTAGTTACTTATGTTGTGTAAGTCCTTCTCTTCCATAATACAAGTCCTACACTTCCCTAATATGAGTCCTACGCTTTTTTCCAAGGCATGTGCTCCATTACGAGTCTTTTACTATATGGCATGAGTCATGTGCTAGGATTAAAGTGAGTCTTGCACTAATCTTAGGTGAATCCTACAACGGGATCTATACGAGACTTTCATTAAGTTTTTAAAAGTTTCTTCATTCATATTTTTAGCACAAAAATCAATCTATATCAACCCATTCAAAGAAGCATATGCAATATGAAAATGAAAAAGATATATGTAGAAAAACATCCTTTTAAATATTTAAAATTATTAATTACAAAAATACTAACATTTTTTTAATACAAAGTGATGATACAAAAATGGGGATGGGAATGGGAATTGTCAAATCTCATCAAACTAATGTTAGCATTTTTGTAATTAAATCCAGGAAAAAAATGCTAACATTGTTTTAAGGATTAACAAGTCCTCCTACTATATATTTGAGTATTTCTATTTAAGGCTTATACAAAGGATTGGAATTGGATGAAGTAAGTTGGATGATCTAAGTTTAATGGGGATTGGAATTGGATGACCTAAGTTTAAGAATGACATAAGTTTAATGGGGAATTGAATTAGATGACATGATAGTCTAGGTTGGTTGGGATGACCTAAGTTTCTTATTTGGCCTGACTTCAATCGAGTGCTCCATTCCTGGAATTTATTTTTTTGGCTGCAATTCAGGCTCTAGGACATTTCTTTTGGAATTTTATCCACTTCCTGAGCCAATTGCACTTTTGAATAACATTTGTAAATGAGGTGGATTAACCCCCAAAATTTCAAATAGGAAGACCCCCAACGAATTATTTTAGTGGAAGAAGAAATAAAGTCATATAAGAATTGGGCAGGGTTGATTATGTTTTTCTCCTTGGCCTCTCCATGGTATAGGTGCATGAGAATTATTAAGACATGGCCAAGGATAACTTGAATAACTAAAATTTGGGATATGGGGGTATTTAATATAAGCTATGACAATTTGTAAATAAAGTAAATAAATGCAGTAAGGAAGTATGTAAATGACCCAATAAACTATGCAAAGGAAATTATAACCCTAATGTGTAAGAGGGAAGAGGAAAGAAATCAGATGAATAAAAGATGCTCACAAGACTGTGTCGTAGAGGTGACGTGAAAATATGGAAGAAATGATGATTGTGAAGAAGCCCTAAAAAGGATGGATCTAGAATGATTCACTAGACTAGAGCACTCAGAGAGGGACTGGGGCACCTATGGGTAATCTGGTATTCGAAATAGGCACCCTGGATTGTGTAAAATATCTAAAATTGATCTTCACAGGTTAGGAAAATGGTCTAAAACCCTCACCGTCTATCACATGAGATTCAATGGCATGCTCCGTATGTCGTTGATATTCCAAGATGATGAAAAGCCCTGCAAGAGACCAAAAAAAATATAAAAACCCTAAAAAAGAATGTAAGTGAATGGGTCAAATTGATCATAGCTGCTATAACAGTGGGCTTACTAACTTAGTGTTACACTACATTTCAGACCCAAATGTAGTTCTGGTGAGTGTGTGCACAATGTGCGCTAGGTGCTCTTGTTCCAGTCACACTTTGTGAGGCAATGAGTAATAACTAGATGTAGAAAATGAAATATAATGTGTACATAGAATATAATAGAATACATCCCCATATAAATTGTGTGATGCAGATGTCCTAGCCTTGTGCCTTGTGATGGATTTATGTGGATGCAAGTGATATCTAATGCAATAAATGGATACAAATTTAGATGGGTTATAGTAGTAACTAGTACTTGGTCCCTCATTGTAGTCTCATAACTTTATATTTATAGGGTTCCCTTGATTTAATTTCATAATTAACCCCAAAATGGATGACCACCAAAAAGATAAGAAGCTAAAATGGATAGAAAGAGCCCAAAAAGTGGCCAGAAAGTTTAAGAAGGATCAGGGCACCCATGGAGGGACCAGGGTGTCCATGGGCACTCAATTACTGGCTCGGGCACCCCAGTTAAAGATAAAATAATGGAAAATGAATGAAATAGATTAGGCATATGGATGTAAAAGGTTGTAGTCATTTTTTACACCCACCAAAGAACAAGGGAATCATATGTGCAGTGGCCTATCATCCAGCGGGCATTGGGCACTCACCTGAGGAACGCGCGGGCGCCAAGTCTCTCTTTTATGTGAGTTGAGAGGGAAAACATCATCTGTGATCCAAACTTAAAGGAAGTGAGTGGAAATAAGACATGAAAGCATCATAGAGCTCAGAATGGCTTTTAGATCACTACAGTCATTCCAGATAGAAAAGTACTTAATATATTAAGAACTGAATCAAATCAGAAAGGGAAATGCGCAAGGATTCCGAATCATACCATAAATATGAATAAAATAGAACCATGAAGATATGTAAAGGCACTAGAATCATTACTGATCATATTCATATAAACTGGTAACCTCATTACATTCATTAGATTCATTACAGAGCATCGCAGAAAGGCATACTAAAGTCATGCATCATAACTGGATCCATATCCTTTATCTCTCAAAAATTAATTTTATAACCCCAAGCCCTTGATACATCCTTCTCCTATGTTTTATCTACCCAACTAAAATAGAGTTCCTTGCAGCATTTCTATAGAGCTCCACTCTCTATTGATCTCTCTCTATTAGTTTGTTTTCTTTTGTGGGTGCTTTTATATATAGGCATCCTGAAGTGCCAACTCATCCTTCTACAGCCTCAGATATGGCACCAAGTATTTGAATGTGGTCCTCCATGGGAGCATGCTCCTCTAGGCCTGAGATATCCACTTTTTTCTATGATTATATTCTAGAATCTTCCATCACAGGGCATATTCATTCCTAGGCCAACCTGTCACCAGGATGACACCTTATCCACTCTGCATGCGCAGTTAGGTCACACTTTTCTCATGTCCTGACCGATACACCAACTATGGCTAAGTCTTAAGACCTTGTGCTATGGGCGTACATCACAGGTTCTACTAAGACCCCCGTAGAACCTTATCCTACGAGCCCTTCTTCTTGGGTACCCATCCTTCAACCTAGGCCTTGTGCACCCATGCACCTTGGTGCACTTAGTAAATATTTTAGGGGCCCAACATCACCCCACACTATGCTTGTTCTCTTCCCATGAGAACACTTCTCTAATGAATATAGAATCACAAAAGACTTAAGGTCTTGGGAAAGAATAAGGGGATGAATAATTTAGGAAAGAAGAAAGAATGGGGAAGTGATGGCATTATTGCAACAAGCTAGGAAAATATTTTTGCAAGTTGGCCTCCAACTTGTTCTAGGCATTGACTTCATTTTATGCTCTCTGGCAGAGGTCAGTGACTAGGGTGCTTACCTCCCCAAAACTCAGTCCATCTCCTTGAGCATTTATAGTGTCAACAATTGTTTCCAACTCCTTTCCCACATCCTCAAGCGTGTTCATCCTTCTAGTAATATGTGGGTATAACTCCTTTATCCAGTTCTTGATTGTACCCCTTAGGGCCTTAATATATTTTGACTTCTTTTCAACCTCGGCCAGGATTCTATCCCTTTCTACTCTGTTCACTTTGTTCTTTTATTGGAACTCTTTAAGCTATGCTTCATAGTTGGAAACCAAAATACCCACCACTCTATCTCTATTTGCGCAGTTGTCATACGTGTTCTCAATAGTATGGGTATAAATATTTACATCATTAAGGACTTTACTTTATTCAGCCATGATTTCTACTACCCTTAATTTATCCTCCTTCTCCAGGTGTGTTGCTACTTCTTCCATGGATTCTAAAGCTAGAGGTTGTCTTTTCATGGTGAGGATGTGTGTTAAGTCTTCAAGGCACTCAAGGGAAGATCCATATTTTGTGTGGGTGGTGCTAGGTCTGGATAATTCAAAAAAATGGCATTTGTAATGGATTCTACCTTCTTATGTACTTTGTGCAGCCTTTTATTTTCTTCCCTAAGTTCACACTTTTCCTACGCACTAATTAACTCCTCTTGATTTAAATCCTTAGTTCTATCTTCTAGTTCTTCCTCCTTTTCTAGTTATGCCTCTAGAAATATTATCCTATCATTCCATCCAAATATCCTAGCTTCAACCTCAACTGAGACCTTGTTGAGCACGTTGCATAACTTCTCATATGAAAGCTGCTAAGCGTTTATAAGGGGGTTGTCTCCTTTTGACCCAGGCATTTTCATTAGTTCCCCCTAGCTTACCTCGAACTTTGGCTCATCAATGTGGGACTCAATTTCCCAATAGAGCATCTTCCTCGTCCAAGGGTATGCACCTTCTTCATCAAATCAATTCATTTCCATGAGTTGATCTATTAGAACAGTGCTTTGGAAGTGCGTGTGTAACACCTTGCTGGGATTATTAATGTAGCTCATTACTTGCCTCTGGATCTCTATGTGCTTTCCCCCTATGCGCGTGCACTTAGGAATAGTTACTGATATACTGGGGCCTCCTACGCTGCCATGACATTTCCCTACAATTTCTTCCTTATCTACTTCCATCACTATATCAGTGTTGTGCTCCAATTCTTGTTCTACTAAGGCTTCAATGATTTTTTGTTACTTCTCTTTATGCCACCTCGTTTATTTTCTCCTTCATAAGGATTGGAGTTTTATGATCCTATGCACCAACCTCATCACTTCTTCCCATGTCCTGGGCACCTTCCTCCACCTAGCTACCCTTGCGCAGCAAGAAAAGGAACTCATGTTATTCTTCTCTGCCATCTTCTTCCGAACCGTGCACACTGAAAACAAGTGGTCTTTGTTCCTCTTCAGGATCATTTTATTCATTGTTGTCCCTCTCACCCACGTATTTCTCCAAGCTCTCTGTTTCCTTTGATTCAGCTTCCTCCATCACCTTCTGTTTCTTGCTAACTAGGGATTCTAGTATAGGAGATTATGCTTTCTCTTCCTCTTCCTCTTGTGATTTCTCCTCTGTGATAAGATTTTCCTATTCTGGTGCCTCCTCTTTGACTGGGGACCTCTTCCTACATGCATAAGTACTTGTTCTAAGAATTTTTCTTGGGATGCCTATTGCATGCGTATCTTGGGCACTTGGTGCCTTTTTTTACATTTCATTTGTCTCCTTTTTCCTGGGTGCGGTCTTCTTCCTACCTATTAGGTCCTTGGGTATAGCTATCTCATTTTCAAGATAAGAAACCTTCTCAAACTTGGGCCTTATCTAAAGGTATACACGTGCTGCAGACTTCTCTGCAATAGTCAAAGTCAGGAGTTTCACCAATTGGACTTTATGCAACAAGTAATTTTCCATGTACGCACACTTGTTGGGGTAGAGCAACATCTTGCACATCTTCCTGTGGTCCCGGTCCAAACTTCCAAGGTCAAACTTTAACTTCTTGGACTCCTTGAATCTTTTAACTCCCGCCTGGAAGTATTGAGCTGTGAAGTTGAATGAGAGCTTACACGATGGGCTCATGGTTTCATCAGTCAAATTGAACCAACTACTACAAAAGTGTTGGTATATAACAAACTCAGCTTCTCCTACTGTAAGCACTTGAAGTTGTTCCGGTATTCTCCATTCTTCCCTAAACGCATTCCTTAAGTGTGTATACCATTTTTCAATATGCGCCTTGTGAAAAGATGTCATGTAATCACAAGTGTATTTCAAAAATCTTTTTGTAGGTGAGGGGTATTCCTCTGGGTACTCCTAAACGAACTTGTTTGTTGCATCTGGTACTCTGATATTTGAGAAGACAATGGTTAAGAGGAAATTACCAAAGAGAACCTTGTCTCCCTCCTATGTGCTAGTGATAATTTCATATGCAATGTATGCGGATAGATTATAGATGGTGCCCTATAACATTTTTCTACAAACATTCAACCATGACTTGTTTACCTGCATCCATCTTTCTTGCGCATTGAGTTTTGTTACTAGGTGTGCAGCCATTCTCATCATTGGGTCTTCGATATCCTTGATATCAAAGTACCTTCACCCCTTCTTGTATGCATACATGGTCACTATATCCTTAACTTCTTCCTTGTCACACATGTCATCCTCTAAGCTTTCTTCCTCATAGATAAGGCCTGTGAATCTTGAAATTAGTAGAGGGGTTATGCACATCTTGCGCCCCGTGAAGTGAAAGTGGTCTTCATGTACATGCAACATTAGCCATTGATAGAGGCACTCTAGATTTACGAAGTAGGAAAACTCATAGAGTTGTAATAATCCTGCCTTCTCTAACTTCACCTTGACTTAGTCACTATAAATTAGTAACCCCTCAGCTATTCTCTGGTTATTAAGGCACACTAACTCCAGTTCCATTTCCTTTTCAATCATGTTCATGCGATGATTGTAGTCACTTAGTGTCATTTTTCTCAAGTGGGATTCCCATTCCATCCTTAGCAAAACCCCATATGGGTACTACATTTCTGCATACCATTCCTCGTTCGTACCTATGGTGGTTTCTTGTTGTCTATCCTTGCCCTTGCCCTTTTTAGGTGTTACTAATGGTTTCTTGGGTGTCATTATGTAGGTTTATCACTTCCACTTCTCTTCCTAGCTCTTCTCTTCTACCCTTTCCAAGTTTAGATCTTGAACTTGTGAAGAAACTCCTTTCCAACCCGTGCCCTAGCTGCCAAAACCTAACTGGAATATCTGCTTCACAAGATGACACTTCTCCATAACTCTCTCTATGCTTGTGAACTATTTCCCTCTTAGTTTGTAGATCCACACTAGTCACTCATGGCTAAATTTATCCAACTTTTCTTCACATGGATCAACTCTAGAAACCCTAGTTCACAAAAGCTCTTCCTTATTAGTATTCACAATGTAAATAATGAAGTGTTTAATCTTCTATTTATAGTTTTCCTCTTTTTTAGCATTAAATTCCACTTCACCTACCACCGTACTTTAACACTTAACGCATATTTTTCAAACAAACTTGTTATTAACACTTTTACTCAAGTGCCCAACTCTGTGCAGATAATTCCCCAACTTTCTGGCATGCAACCAATCCATCTTGATAGGAGACTCTTGCGTGTACGTAACCAGTGCCGAAGGCACTAATTGTATCATTATTTTTTCTCTTGCCTACCTCGTGTTGTGTTTGTGCTTCTTCCACTCTTGTACATGGACCACAATTTAGCCTTACCCTGACACCAACCATCCTTTTTCACCTTTCCTTGTATGTACTTCCTTCATAGGGCCATTCTACTGGGATTTCCAATGCAATCCTTCCTAGCACTTCACACTTCAATTTCTTCCACCTTACTCCATCCCACACTAAAATGATGCGCAGTCCTCTAAGAAGCTACAACCTTAAAAATTAATGACATTACTGGCACCCAAGGCACAACAAAAAACATCAATGAGAAAGGGAAACAAAAGAAAAGAAAATGCACTAAAGGAAATCCTAAACTAACTAGCAATACTGCTTTATTTACAAACATCAAGAAGACTTATTTATAGTAGAGCTTCAGCCTACTCCCATTGAAGTGTCTTGGAAATCTCATCCCATCCAACACTTATAACTGGCACACGCCTGAATCAAGGATGTATGAGATGATGTAGGGACTCAACCAATGGAATTTTATATTCCCATGGTGGTGCATAAACTTAGAATCATATAGTAGCACCATCGTCTGAACCTCAAACTTCTTGTTCTTAATGTTACGATCATGCCATGCCTTTTGTTTTGCTTTTTCATTCTTATAGCTCCGCCTGGCTAATGATCATCTCTCATCCAATTGAATTAACTTGTCAAATATTTCTTCTAGCACTTGTTCATTGACCATTCCTCCTGTGTATGCTATATGCATAGAAGGTAACATGAATTCAAATGGTAGAACAACCTCTATGCCAAACACCAATTGAAATGGTGTGGCCTTATTCAACCTCTTGTAGGTTGTCCTATATGCCCAAAGAATGGATGATACTTTGTCATCCCAATCCTATCTATCAACATCACAGATTTTATTCAATGTGTGACTAAGTATTTTGTTAAATGCTTCAACAGTTCCATTTTCCTGAGGGTGATAGGGAGTAGTTTTGTGATGGGCCACCATGAATTCTAACAACATAATCCTAACCATCTCTTTAAGGAAGTGTGTATCTCTATCACTTGTTAAACTCAATGGGCATCCATACCTGCTAATTATGTTTTCCCATAAAAATATAATAGTGGTAGCCACTGTATAATCCTTTGTAGGCATTGCTTCTGCCCACCTTGTCAAATAATTAGTGTAAGTGAGGATATACCGCGAACCAGTCCTTTGCGCCACTGGTGAGATTGGTTTGACAAAGTTGATCACCCATTTATCAAATGGTTCCACACTATATATTTGTCGCAAGGGAATTTCATCCCTTTTTCTAGGCTTGCCAAGGCACTGATAATGGTCACAGGCCTTGCAAAACTTAATGCAATCTTGATAAATGATCTCCCACAAAATCCCTGCGAGTAGAATCTTCTGTGCTGTTGCATTTCCCGCATAGTGTCCTCCTACAATCCCACCATACACCTCTTCCATAATTGTAATGCACTCATGTTCTAGCATGGAATGGTGCAAAACCTCATCATGACCCATTTTGTACAGATCTTCACTAATTAGCATGTAGGCCATGGCATGCATGGACAACTTCTTCTTCTCTAAGGTGTTCATTCCATTTGGTGCCACACCTGTTTTAAGGAATACCACAATATCCTCCAAATACAAAGGCATGCACTACAACCTAAATAATTATGTGTCTGGCATAGTCTCTTCAATGCTCTGCGCATCCTCCCTTGAATCAATCCTAGACAAATGATGAGGTCTAAAATTAAATTTTCCTAGTTTGACAACCACCTTGAACTTGAATTCTTGGAACAATAGTACCCATCGACATATGCGCCCTTGTAGAATGAGATTATTCATCAAGTATATAAATGCCATATGGTCAGAGTAAAATATAAAAGGGGTTGCCAAAAAATATTGTTTGAATTTATGAAGCGTGTAGATCATTGAAAATGCCTCACGCTCAGTCATAGTGTAATTCTATTCTTTTGGTGTCGATTTCCTATTTGCAAAGCACAAAGGATGATTAATAATCCCTTCATCAGGCTGTACAAGTATTGATCTAATGGCAGTCCCTGAGGCATCCACATGAACATGGAAAGGCTTATCCAAAGAAGGGAAATGTAGGATGGGAGCGGTGATAATCCTATCCTTCAAAGTCTCAAATTCCTTTTGCTACAACTCTCCCCAATGAAAGGAACTTTTATGTTTAATTAACTCTTCTAAAGGTGTGGCAATCTTGGCACACCCCTTTATGAAATTCATGTAGTACCCCATATGCCCAAGAAATCCGTGCACTACTCTTTGACTAGTAGGCTCCCTCAATCCCACAATTATTGCAACTTTTTTGGGATCTACTAGTAGGCCCTCCTTACATATGATGTGCCCCAATAATGTTCCAAATAGGGTAGAAAAGACACATTTCTTAATGTTGAGGGATATTCTCAACTACTGAGACCTTTCAAACATCAGCCTTAAGTTGTCACAATGGTCCTTTACTAACCCATATACTGTCCAATCATCTAGGTAGACATAAAGGAATTTATGGATGAACTCCTAGAAATCTTGTACCACAATGCACGAGAACACAACATGCACATTATTCAACCTAAACAACATGACTATATAGGAAAAAATCCCCACTCAGTGGTGAAATTCATCTTCCCTTGGTCCTCCTTTGTGATCCTTACCTAGTGCTAGCCCAAGAATCCATCTGTGAAGGAATAGACCTCGCACCCTGCCACTCCATCTAGGATTTCTTTAGTAAAAGGGGTGGGGAAAGGATCAATGATACACACTACATTCAAGTCACTGTAATCAACATGGATCCTTATCCTTCCACCCTTCTTGATGCTAATTACCATTGGACTTATCCATTCTGACTCTTCAACAACTTCAATAATGTATGACGCTATCATCTTATCTATTTCTTCCTTGACCTTCACACACAGGTTTAGATTCATTTGGTATGGTCTCTTCTGGATGGGGCATGCACCTTCCTTCAACTTAATTCTCATTTCCCCCAAGGAATGGTGAATTCCTTTGAGTTAATGATCCCCACATAGGAATAAATCCTTAAACTCACGTCAAATATCAATGTTCTTAGAGACTTCCTTCTCTGACCGATAGTCTCCAATGATATCCTCTTTAGGCTCCTCATCTGAGACGATGTTAAATTTATTTGTCTTTAAAGGATCATGATAGGTCCATGTCTATTCATTAGCACTATCTAACACCTTGCGTGTCCCTACAAAATGGTCAACATGCAAGTTTTTTGATTCTTCTCCATCAATAACATACACCATCTTCCCCTTTTCTTTTTCCAAACACGCGTGCTCAAGATGTATCTCTTCTGTTTCTTCTTCCTCAAAGTGTGCTTCTAGGCCAGGTTCACCTAGCAACTCTAGTAGCCTATATTTTTCCATGACACTATCCCTAATAATAAGATTCTTGATAACCTACAATGCCTTATCCACCAAGAGTTTTGTACTCCGATACTCAAATGTGTAAATGAGATCAGCCACTAACTCTTAGCAATTCCCTATCTGGAGGCATGTCTCAGCGTAAATTGATGATGCATACGCACAACCTTGTAATGTAGAATATAGTTTTTGTACCCATTGGGATGGTGGTAAATCCTCTTTTCCTTCTCTCCAGACCCTCTCACAATCCTGGAAATGGAAAGAGGTAGGTTCCTTACTATGATAATATTTGATGGCGGTGGGTGCATTGCTTATAGACAACTAGACAGAGAGGTAAATTCTCACCTCACGCCATTCCAAGAGGTTGATTTGATGTGTATCCCACCACTGTGCCACTATGCCAAGCAGGACATAACTTAACATCCCCCTTCGTTCACTCTCCTCCTTTCACTGAGCTTTAATCTCCTGCAAAAAGATCTTAGGGAAGGCTCCTCTTGAATACTTAGGTAGTTTCTTTCCCCTTAGGTGCCAGACTATACGTTCCTTTGTCACCTTTGTTACCGATCCTCTCAAATGCTGTTTGATTAACTTATAGGTTCCATGTGCCCAATTATTGCACGCTATACTGGTGGTGTCACTTAGGGACTGAGCATCCTTAAACTGGATAACTCCTCTGGCATGAATTATCTCTAGATCCTTGATTGAGCACACATATATTCTATCTAGGACCTCTTCTCCCAAAGTTTCAATATAGGGTGTTGATTTTCCATCAGCTAGGGGTATGATGACCCATTCCTCCTCATTCTCAAAGATTATGTATCCATTGTTGAACCAAAGATCTGCATTGTTCTTATAGCACCATGGGTACCCAAGTAACACTAAGAAATTGTCTACCTCAACGAGCACCAAGACTTTGAAGTCCCCAGTAAACTTAGCTCCCTGATTGGTGATGGCTACATCCTTTAAGACATTGATGGGTATTGCATTCATTTTGTTCGCCATATACAACACATTTGAAGATGACTATAATGCAGGTCTTCCCATCTAATGCCATGCATCCAAGGTGAGAACATTAACCTCTGTACCTATGTCAATGAGGATATTACTAAGGAGTCATCCATCAATGACTACGTCTAATGTGATCTCCTTATCATAGTCAAGGCTTTAAGGGGTAAGGTTTGCATGTAAGACCTGCCTCTCATGCTCTTCTCTGGTGCATGGTACCTTCTCTCTCAACCATGATCCTATCAAGGGAATAATATTCTCTTGCCTAAGCATTTTACAGACTTCCTTGACCTAATCTAGGTCATCCTTTGGTGCCTTGACCTTCCTTCTTTTCTCCTCCCTCTTGGAAAACTCCTTTAGACACTAGATTTCTCCTTGTAGGATCTAAATGAGGTTCATGGTTTCTTGATATACCTCATTTTGATGCACAAGGTCTGGTTACTTCACATGTTCCACTTCTTCCCTTGAAACGAGGTTCTTCTACCTTGGTATTTCCTTTGCGCGCGTGACCTCTACTCTTGTTGTTACCATAACAGGTTCTAAGTTTACATCACGTATCACCTGTGGCATCCATTATGTGTAATCCTTCTTAATGCTTACCATTGCAGTGCCATTGTCTTTCCGGTGCTGCTGATTCATATGCTCAAACAACTTAGGGCACTCCTCATACTTGTGCTTCTTCTCACACCATGAGCACTGCAATAAGTTTGGTCACTCACGCTTGTAGTGGTATGTAGACCCACAATTAAAATAGGTTACACATGGGAACTCCCTCCTTCCTCCTTCATGGTTACCATGACCATGAAATCCTCCACAAAATCCCCTTCTGTGCATGCCTCCATCTGTGTGCTCCTCATAATGGTTATCATCACCCTTAGAACTACTTACAAGGCTAGTTTAGCACACACCAAGATAAATGGCCTCATAGATATGGTCAATAAGCCTACAATCCTTAATATCATAGGTTGTAGAGGTGCAGATATTACAGTAGCAAGACACATTCTTCCGCATTGCACACTGCAATAGGGGACATCTACATGCATCATGGTCCCCATGATAAATCTCATAATCTACTACTATGACACGTACTGTCCTCTGGGGGAAACTATCCTTGACATGCCCCTCTACTTCACAATCTATACACCATATACCATTGTGAGTCTCATGGGATGAGTTCACAAAAAAATTCTTCAGTTGTTTAGCCATAGTAGCGATTTGGGCTTCCAGGAACATGCTAACACTAGTATCAACACTTCCAACAGCTTCGACGCACAGAGAGGCTTCTAACACCTCACATAGGTCTGTGAAGGTCTAATGAGATAAATATCTTCTAAAAGGTGTTATAAATCCTCCAACAAACCATTAAGCATGTTGTGAAGGGTGAATGTCATATGAAAATTTTAACAGGAGATTCTTAAACTGCACATCATACTCCTGCACACTCTCCTCCATTCCCTGTTAAATCTGTTCAAACTTAGGAATGTGGAATTCTATGAAGAAGGCATTATTTAAAGTAGTATAATCCACCACCATTTGATGAGGGTCATATTTCCTATACTAGCTATACCTGCACCCTTGCAATGTCATTGAAAATTGGCTTGCCTTCCACTCTAGGCTAGTGATCCCTTTTGCATGCCATAATAGCTCACACTTATGAACATGATTTGTAGCATCTTTAATACCTCTATAATCTAGAAAATGTAAAGACATATCAAAAAATACTTGAGGAGGTGTTTGGGGCCCTTGTCCTCCTGAGCTAGAGCCTTGGTTTCCTCTGGTGTTTACCCCACCATAGGATCCACCAGATCCACTAGGTTCTATTCCTCCTGACCCACTAGATCCACCAGGTCCTATTCCTCCTGACCCACTAGATCCACCAGGTTATGTTCGTCTTGATCCACCAAATCCACCAGATCCACCAGATCTTGTAGTGGTCATGCCAAGGGTCCATAAATTTCCACTGAACTACGTGTTGATGGTATGTGATAATGTCTCACTACCAATAGTGCTCCCAGCACCACTCCTAGATGCGAGACCAAAAGCTTGTGTATCTACACTTTACCTAAAAATTCCTCCTAACAATGGGATGGTATGTGCAGTCATAGAAGTTCCAAACGAGAAATTATATCTGCTGGGTGTAGATCGGTCACTTCCACCAATACCAGCTGAGTTAAAAATATTCTCCCCTTGATCTAGAAAACCAAGCACCAGGGTTTGGTTACTAGGTGGGTTCATATACGTGCTAAAGACTATTCTCTCTCTGTGTGATGAACTCTTATTAGAAGTTGAAGGGGTCTCTCTTACGCACTTGCCAAGATGGGGTAGCACAGACTTCTCAGGTTCTATGTCCTCTGCGTGAACCTAAAATCCTTTCTGCAACGTCTGTCTCCATATATCCATCACACCTACAACCTCATGTTTTCTAGTAATATCCCTTTCACATGATTCACTATACTTGAGTCGTCTCTCCTCCCTTTCTTTCTCCATTGCAATATCTGCCATCTTCCTCCACCCTAGCTCCCTTACCCAGTGCTCAGAATTGTTTATCCGACCATCAAAAATGCCTCTAAACTTAAGGTAACAATCAAGATATTCATTTCCAAAGGAATAACACGTAGAAATGATCCTCTGGGCTCCCACAAAAACTCAAACTTAGCAACTTTTGAACAAGAATATGTAGAAATAACATACTCCAGAGTGTATATAGCCAGTACTCCTTTCCACCAATGATCCACAATGCGAGTCCACATCAGATCTACATCTTACAGCCTCTGATATTCTTCTTGGGTCCATGCGTGTGATCTATAATACTAGCTTGATCTACACACATATGCCGAGATCCATTCATACAACTCTACTGGGAAGCAATAGAAAAAAGTTTCATACAAATCATGGTAGATGTTCTCTTCTACCCATCTACATGTATCAAACTCAGGTCCAGTGCTAAATCTCTGAGAAAATTCATCCTCTGTGCTTTTAAACCATGTTTCAACACTTTATAAGGTTAAATGCTCTATCTTCACTCATTGCATAGGTCATGATGCATGCCATTTCCCCCTAAAACTTTGAAAAGAGGTCTCGATAATGGAACCAAGATGTAGTCATTTTTACACCCACCAAAGAACAAGGGAATCCCAACGCGTCGACCTATCACCCAGTGGGTGCTGGATGCTCTCCCGAGGCATGGATGAGTGCCGAGTATCTATTTTATGTGAGTGAGAGGGAAAACATCATCTATGATCCAAAATTAAAGGAAGTGAGTGGAAATGATACATGCAAGCATCATAAAGCTCATAATGGTTTCTAGATCAGTGTAATCATTCCAAACAGAAAATTACTTAACAGATTAAGAACTGAATAAAAAATGAAAGGGAAATGTGCAAGGATTTAGAATCATTCTATAAATATGCATAAAACAAAACCATGAAGATATGTAATAGCACCAAAATCATTACTGATCATATTCATATAAACTGGTAACCTCATTACATTCATTAGATTAATTACAAAGCATCATAGAAAGGTGGACTGAAGTCATGCATCATAACTAGATCCATATCCTTTAGCTCTCAAAAAGAAATTTTATAACCCTAATCCCTTGATACATCCTTCTCCTATGTTTTATCTACCCAACCCAAATAGAGTTCTTTGCAACATTTCTATAGAGCTTCACTCTCTATTGATCTCTCTATTATTTTATTTTCTTCTATGGGTGCTTGTATATATAGGCATCCTGAAGTACCAAATCATCCTTCTACGGCCTCAGCTCCAACGCCAAGTGTATGAATGTGTTCCTCCATGGGAGCATGCTCCTCTATGCCTGATCTCTCCACTTTTTTCCATGACGGTCTTCTAGAAGCTTCCATTGCAGGGCATATTCCTTCCTAGTCCAACCTGTCTCTAGGATGACACCTTATCCACTCTGCATACGCAGTTGGGTAACACTTTTCTCATGTCTAACTTGATACGCCAAATATGGCTAAGTCTCAAGACCTTGTCCTGTAGGTGCGAATCACGAGTTCATCTAAGACCCCCTTAGAACCTTGTCTTGCACACCTTCTTTCGTGCCCATCCTTCAACCTAGGCCTTGCGTGCCCATGCGCCTTAGTGCACTTAGTCAATATTTTAGGGGTCTAAAAAGGTTGGGAATGATAAAATAAAATAAAATAAAATAAGATGGCCAAAAGATGGGGGTTAATTATTACTTTCTTCACTCAAGAACCTTCTAAATAGTAGTATGAAAAGAGGATAAATAATATCTAAAGAGCATGATTTTCTGAGAACATTTCTCCCCGTTTATGTTGGTGAGAAAAAATTTAGGTAATATAAAATAGATAGATATGTGTACCTGATGTCCATTAAGATTGTAGTAGAAAGTGCATTAATGGACTAGACAAATCATGCAATGAAAAAAAAGATGGAGGAGCATGGAAACTAAAGATGAAAAATGCACACAAAAGTGACTAGAGTGAACCCAGGGTAGAAAAACGTGTGTAGTTGCTAATGTATGTGATGTACCTTTATGGTTAGTATAGTGTGTGTGCTGTTGTAAATTGTTTTTGTTGATGCCATTGTTATTGTTGTTGTTTCCCCCATTTGTCTGCTTTTTTCTCATACATCCAGACTTGTAAGGAGAAAATGATGAAGTAGTCAAATATGTATGTATGTATGTTTAAAAATGTAATGTAAAAGATGAATGCATAGGTATGTAAATGTAAATATGTAAATAAAAAAGTGTAATTGCAACATGTGCACTTGATCCATGTCGAGAAAGAGAGTGTAAAAGGATATCTTGTACTGCCAGGGTTTTTTTGGGTGATCCAACACTATAGGACAAAGAAGCATAAGGAGGAATTCCACTATATCCTCCAAGCTCTAACTACTTCCCTAAATGTGTGTGAAGAGATATCTACACGTGCTATTTTTTCGGGTGATCCGATGCCACTTGATGACGTAGTATAGGAAGGAACACCCACTGTAACCTTGACCATGTAACTGCTTCCCCAGAATGCTAAGGACACCATGTCATGTGAAATTTGTTGTGGATAGGGTTTGTAGACTAGTCTAAACCCACTCATTGTATGTAACCCATAATGCCAAGGGAAGAAAGTGTACTGAACTGAACCAATGTAAATGCATTGTGTTATTATGTAAACCCTAAATGATGCTCCCCCTCTCTGGGGGCATATGTGACATCGCTGATAGGATAATGTGCCCAAAAAAGAGGACCAACCACATGAAATATACCCTGGAAAGTGCTTGGTAGAAACCTAGGAATGCAAAAATAAGAAGGCTAGCCAAAGAGAAGTGTTAACAAAAAAAAACATGCATATATAAAAATATGTATAAGTTATGCAAACAATGTAAAATCTACCAAGAAAAACAATAATGTAAACACACAAAAAGACAAGTAGGTCATACAAACCGGGCTAAAAACATGGTATGCCACTCATGATGTCTCAAGACACACAAGTCCATCATGGACACAAGAAACAAACAAGTTTTCACACAAAGAAAAGGGCCATGCCCGCAAACAAGAGAAAACATTAGTAGAAAATGTAACAAACAAGTATGGAAGAAAATATCCATGCATAACAAGTTTTGCACATGAAGCACCCGTTAGCATGCTAGAAAGATAAATAATATGTCAAAAGTGTGTATAACCAAGTAATGTGAACCAATAAGTAAAAAATAAAACAATACTTGTGAGAGACAAATATGGATGCCCCCATTGACCAATGTAGGAAGGGTAGAAGGAGAGCATGCATGTTGTGTGTAAGATACATGTATTTGTGATCATAACTAGAAAAAAGATGTGAGCGCACATGTGTGGATGGTATAGATAAATTCCATACAAGAAATCTAACTATCATGTGTAATAAAGTGACCATGAACAAGAAAAAGTAAGAAAGAGTAAAAGCAACCAGAATATGCAGTATGTTGTGGATGGATGGAATGGAATGCAAAGTGGAGTGATAGGAGCTTCATGCCCCCTGAGTGAATGGAATTTTATGCTATGAGGTTCATTTTTTTCCCCCTGAGTAGTCAAGGATGAACCATAAATGAGAGTGTGTTATTGGGAAATGGTTGAATAGTGTGTGTTTTGTCTAGTACACTATGATGAGTAATTATGTGTAGTGATGATGATATGCAACATAGAAAAGAGATGTATGCATCAAACCTATAGCCAAAGCATATATGATGATAAGATGAATGTATGAGTGATAATTTATCCCTAAGTGTATATCACTAGACGATTAATAGTAAGGAGTGGTGATGTATCCTAAAGTGTATACCACTACAAGATGATAGAGTAAGTGATAAGTTAGCCTATAATGTGTGTCACTATCTTAGAAATGTTTCATGATGATAGGCAGGATGATAAACACATGATTAATGTAAGGTCCATTTGATTTGTAAACCCGTGACAATCGAGTATGGATTGAGGAACTAAAGTGCATCATCGGGTAGTGAGTACAGTGTGTAGAAGACAATATAATATAAGTGATGACAATGTGATGAGTAGAATGTGTAAATATGATATGTGTAAAATGTAAATGCAAGATGTGTAGAATGTGTAAAATGGCATGTACTTAGATGGACTAGTAATGTAGTATGTAATATGATGTAATGCTACACTCATATGTGATGAGGAATAGTATAGTATGTAGAATATGTATCGAAATGCGTGGTGTAATATGAATGGTATGTATATAAATGAATAATGAAATATGTAGGATAAGTAGTGTAGGATGTAATACGCATAGAAAATGGTGTATGCATAATGAAGACTAACATGATGTATGATGTATAAATGTATAAATGTCAAAATGTTTTAGATTAAATATAGAATGTATGGTGTATGATGCATAATGTATGAATAGGTGCAGTGTGTGGGGTTCATGTGTGGTAAGCCATCAACAATCAAGTGTAAACTGAAGTAAAAGAGTGTGTCATTAGGTAATGATGATGTTAAATTAAGAATGAATATGTGTATGCTAGGAGGTTGATGTATGAGAATGCATAGATGAGATATGAGTAGGTGCTAAGATGGTGTACACTTAAATGCTAATAGTGTGATGTAGTATTGTGCAAGGATGTGAATGAATGATAATGAAAAGATGAGTAATATGAAAATGTTGATATGATGATGAGAAAGGGGGGTTTGAATAATATTTCCCCCAATTACGTGTGGTGAAAGAGGCTATCATGTAATGTCATCCAATAGATCATCAACCTTAGGGTCAAAGTCATATAGATAATAATTAGTTACTTGATAAATAATAGTGTCTTGTTGATCATGTACTGAGCCATTAAGGCATAAGTTATACATGCCTATAACATATTCTTCATCAGTGAATGGAGGAAGTAGGCAAACGTGTGCATACTAATGAGTGAGATTTTGTGAATAGCCAATAAAAGAACTATTGCAGATAAAGACATGACCAAAGGGCATATGAAATGAAATGTCTGTATGACTAGGATCTAATGTGCCTCTAATATAAGTAAGCCAAGATTCCCCTAATGTGAGTGGGGAAGAACAAGAGGTACGTGATAAGTAGATTGTAAGATGAAATAGAAGCAAACCATAGGTGCTAGTAATATTGATAAAGCAATAGTAGAGATGTGGATCATGAGTAGAAGGATGAATATCCTCAAAAGAAAAACCCAGTTGAGCTAGAATATCATAGGAACATATAGTAGCATTGTAGGTAGAATCAAATGGAATATGTTCCCAATAGGATTCATTCATGAAGAGTGTGCAAGAAAATGATGGGTATGCTATAGGAGATGGTACATGTGAAGGTGTATGTGATAGAGTGAAGTCCATAGATTGGACATGCCCTTGATAAGGAATCATAACATTAGTAGTAGCTGGTGGCATAAAATATTGCATCTATCACACAAATGGTACAGTCAAGGGGTGGTAAGTGAGGTGGTTCTTTGATAGGTTGGGGCTCATTTATAATATCTATACGTGGGATATGAAGACTAGTATTAGGAGATTGGTCACAATACTGGAATGGATCATAGTCATGAAAAATGTTGTACTCCATGTTATCATGTAAATTTTTTATACAATTATGGATAGTAGAGGTGACACCTTACATGGCATGAATCCATGGCCTACCAAGTAGACAATTATAAGAGACTGGAAAATCAACAACAAAAAATAATGTGGATAGTTTTGAGAGAAATAGTGATATGTAATGTAATGCATCCGAAACATGAAATAACAAAACCATCATAAGAACACAGTGAACCACTAGAGGGATTAATGTCATGAGTGAAAATACCTAAAGCTTCAAGGAATGACATATGACATAAGTTAAGTTTAGATCCATTATCAATAAAAGTGTGCTTAACAACCACATTATGAATACAACATATGATATGTAGAGGTGGGTCGTTATAAAAAGTATGAACACTAGAGGGAAGGTTGGACTTAAATACTAGTGTGGAGAGAATGCATCAGCAAAGGCTTAATAAACCAAGTTTGGATGCATGTTAGCACGAATACGAGTAGTAGTAAGAAAATGTTGGACTCTATGTAGAAAATCAGGGTTTGTAAGTAAGTAATCATTGATTGAGATACTCATTATGACCAAACCCTAGGATGAAAAGTAATGAATGAAGAAGCTAGAAGCGTGAATGATCAAGTCAAGTTCACCAAAATGATTAACTAAAATGTGGGATATAGGGGTAGTTAATGTAAGCTATGACCAATTCTAAATAATGTAAATAAATGCAGTAAGGATGTAAACGACCCAAGAAACAATGCAAAGGAAATTCTAACCCTAATTTGTAAGAGGGAAGTAGAAGTAACTCAGCTAAATAAAAGATGCTCATAGGACTATGTCGTAGAGGTGATTGGAAAATATGGAAGAAGGAAAAACTGTGCAAAATTCTAAACAAGGATGGAATTGTAGTGGAGCACCTGGAGAGGGACTGGGGCACCTACGTGCACTCTGGTATGCAAAATGGGCACCCTGTTCTATGTAAAATATATGAAATTTATCTTCACAGGTTTGACAGATGGTCAAAAACCCTTGCCATCTATTGCATGAGATTTTCTTATCTGCTCTGGATGTCATTAATATTCCAAGATGATGAAAATACCTGGAAGAGACCAAAAGTAGTATCAAAAACCTAAACAAAGAATGCAAATTAATGGGTAAGACTGACCTTAACTACCAAAACAATGGGCTTACTAACTAAGTGATGCACTACATTTTAGACCCAAATGTAGTTCTAGTGAGTGTGTGCATACTGTGCCCTAGGTTCTCTTGTGCCAGTTGCACTTTGTGAAATAACAAGAAATAACAAGATGTAGAAAATGTAATAGAATGTGTGCATGGAATAGAATAGAATACCTCCCCCTATGAAGTGTGTGATGCATATGTCCTATCCTTATGCCTTGTGATGGATCTATGTGGATGTAAGTGATCTCTAATGCAATAGATGAAATCAAATATAGATGGTTGATAGTAGTGACTAGTTCTTGGTCCCTCATTATGGTCTCATAACTTTATATTTATAGGGTTCTCTTGATCAAATTCCATAATTAACCCCAAAATAGATCACCAACAAAAATATAAGAAGATAAAATAGATAGAAAGAACCCAATAAGTGGTGGGAAAGTTCAAGAAGGATTGGGGCACCCATTGTGGGAATAGGGTACCCATGGGCACCCCAATACTATCCTGGGCACCTCAGTTGAGGCTGAAATAATGAAAAATGACCAAAGTAGATTGGGAATATGGATGTAAAAGGATGAGAATGACGAAATAATGGCCAAAATACGGGGGTTAATTAGTACTTTATTCACTCAAGAAGCTTCTAAATAGTAGTATGAAACCAAGATAAATAATATCTAATGTGCATGACTTTGTGACTACATAACCTCATACTATCCTTCATAGGTAAAATATCTAATTACCTAGTTTGCCACATTTTCAAATGACATAGGTAAAGTGGTTCTCTTTATGCCTTTTTCCTTTCCTTTGTTGACAAAAACTAACTCTAACTTCTCTCTCTTCTCCACAGAAAACCTTTTAATTATTTCAGAATAAGGATTTCTAAAATTAATCAGTTTTATTGTATGTGAAATACCAAAAATTTCACTAATAATGGAGGGATTGAATATAATTTTATACCTTTAACTCTCAAATACTCCTCAACTTGGTTGGTGGAAAACTCCTATGTAATCTTTGAGTTTAAATCCTCATACATTATCATGAAATCCAACCATCCTACGTTTTAAAATATAGCCACAGACTTGGAGTCTGCTAGTAATTCAACCAAGTTTGATTTTTTTTTGGAAAAAAATAATACCCATTTTGGTACAAAAAAGAAATTACAAGAGCACGGGAATGGAAATGACGAAAGCATAGGAATGTAACCAAAGAGAGAAAAGGAAGAGAAATGAAGAGAGTGTAGAAATGGGAACAATGAGAGCACAAGAATGGAAATTATTTTGGTGTAGGAAATATGAATTGGTTTGGGGTAACCAAATTTGATGAAGTGTCAGTGGGAATAAATGGGGAACATGCGAGTAATTAGTGGAAAGTTTGTGAAGAATGTGATAAGATATGGGACGTGGGGGAGTAATCAATTTAAATGAAACCAATAATTAACATATCATTATTAAACTTTTAATACATAGAAATAAGTGATGGCACATACCTCATCATTTACCACATGTCGCACCTTCCGTCAGCACTAGATTTTCTCTTTGTTGTTCTAGTATAATTATTGTTGGCATGATTATGAGGTAATCACTGTTGCTGGTTTTTAGCCACCTACTTTTTATTTATAATTTTTTTTCTTTTTTTGAAAGGAATGGATGTAATTTCTGGTTTTCAACTACCCCTTCATAGGAATATGGCATCCATTTATGGTTTTCAACCATCATGTATTTATTCCTTTTTATTAAAAAATCAATTTAGCCTTGAATTAATTTGGACAAGGTGACCACATCCAAGAAACTCAGATTTGAATTGTCCTTTAACATCCTCTTGGATTATTCTTTGCATGCTAGTTTCTAGTATATACATAGTCTATGACCATTAACATACATCACTCTACTTTCACCATTAATCATGTAACATTCCCATTTTAAGAATTTAGAAACAAGGGAATTTTTTTTTTTGACAATGTTCTCTGTTCTAAATAAAACATAATTTAGAACACACATTCCATGACAATCAATCTCATAATAGATAACCATATGCAACTCTAAATGACTCAGTGACTTACTGATCTCTCATTACATGAATCGGTCTCTAACCGATCTCTCATGTTTTTCTTTAAGTATTGAATACTTTTATGTATACCACGTATACTTGGTTTCTTACCCTATTTTAGGTACTGAGTGATTTGTTTAAAGAACCTATCTGAATATTTGTTACCAATATTCATCGGAAATCATGTTCCTTAAAATAGGTAATATAGGACAATGCAACCAACAACTTGTGATACTTTGGCCAAAGATTTCCAACATACTGTTCATGTTACTATTCCTAGATGACATATTTGTCAAAGTAGAATACGTCCTTCACCCCACTCATCTGTTATCTAGAATGGTCTTTTCTGATTTCAGACAGTCCACTTGTCCAAGGTTTGACCCTATCCCAGATTAGTGATATAGTTTGGTGTAAGGAGCCACTTATGATGACTTAGGGTGTGTGGGCATACCCATTTGATCTAATTTAACTGAATGTGCCTAGTTACCCTAAGTCATAGTGCATTACTTCCTATGCAAAATCATATTGCTAATCTTGAGCTAGAGGGAAACTAAGTTCAAGTCCCAATTTGAGTAGATCTAGATGAACCAACGCTAAAGGGTGTTGCAACATGTCAACTACAAAAATATATCCATGTGAAGACCTAAGTCTTAAAAAAGGTACAGTTCTATAGTTTGCATGTGCCAACATCCAACAGAACCACTTCATCATGATGTACACACCTCTAGTAGGTCATTTCCCTTAATTAACTTAGAATTAAGATTCAAATTACAACAACCTTGCAAAACCCTAAATTTAACATTCCTTAAGTTCTTTATCCATATTTGGGTTGTTTATAAATTAAATAACTTTCAATATCTCATGATTACCTTAATGTTCATTAACTTTAGCTTAACAAGCAGTTATTTGAAAACAGAACCACATACATCATAAGGTTTACTTAATGTAATTCAATCGTTCAAAGGAGGTGTATGAACCAAAACAAGTTCTATTAAAATAGAATCCATAGGAATTAAGTCTAAATTATTATGGACACAAACACCATTCATTTTCCTTACATTTATTTGAGAGGATAATAATCTTCCTCTTTATAGTTAAGTGTTAGGGTTCATATACCCTTTTTCCTTTCACAATCCTTATAAATTTTAAACACATGTTCATTTAACATCCCATAATAAACCTTACAAGTTTAGGAAAATAACCTCAATACCTATAACTTATCAAGTTGCATTCCAGTAAGGGAAATTTCACTTTTTCCCATTCATTCATTTCATTAAATGACAAAAGAGTAACAATCCAAACAGATATGAAAAATATCAGCGAGATAGTATTCCAATTTTCTTCATAAAAGGTACAAGAGAAATTACACAACAATTTGTAGTAAATCTCCAAAATTTTCAATTCATCATGATAGAAATACACAATTTACAAGACCATGCATTTTAGACATATTGCATGTTAAATAGCATACAGATCATCAAAGAATAATTTTTTTTTTTTTTCAATACAACTCAAGAATGAATTGGAGTTCTTCTATAAAAAAGCCAAACTTTAAATCAACCAATACACCATACAAGTTATTACCTTCCTTTATCACTACAAAGTCCATCTACAAAAATTGCTAGCATGGGTCAGTTCAGTGAACTAAGCATGATAAGCACTAAGCATTAAAACAAAGTGCCTTCAACCAATTGTTCCATTAAAGCAACCCTGCTTTTACGAAACAACGGGTGAAGTGATATAAATAATTCATAAGAAATAACATCCATAAAAGGAACACAATAATAAATATGAATTCACTTTATAGGAAGAGATCATAATATAATAAGTTAATCCACTACTTTATATCATATAAGTATTGACCCAAACAATTAATTATTTATCTCAAGTAACAGTTCCTATCAATTAATGGTTTCATAATTCTTTCTGAATTTGAAATACAGAATCAACTTCACTATATAAACAAAACAGTTACTTTAAAAAACAAATACCTTCTTGTTCATCTTTACAAAGTTTCAGGAAAACATGCACGATCAAGTTCATTCCAGCATAGTAATGTTTATAGGATGATTCATCTAACAAATAAAATAATTAAGAGATTCACAATTCTGATGTGGTAGACTAATTCTAGGTCAAAATATATATATAGCCTAGGTTCTTATATTAGGCCTCTTATTACATTAGAAAAATATTTCCCAGCCACAATGTTTTACTTCAATTAATTGAAACAACTATAATTTCCTTCAATATAATATAAGTGGATAATTAAGTAGTAACAATTAATACTCAATTACCTTAATAAAAGTAATGTATTTGATTCTATTAAACCTATAACAAGGCTTATCTAATGAAAGGAAGATCAAAATGGAGATTAAACATTTTACAACTTCCTCTTCATTCGGTTAAACCGAATTCCCATATGCATCTTTAGAAAAGAAGGATCAACATCCTACCCTACAGTTTTCCAAAAATGACAAAGGAGAGCTTATCACTGAGAGTGGAAGAGAAAGGAGTTATTCCAAAAGAGGATTCTATTGTTCATTCAAAAGGCATGAGGTTGTAAAAGAATCAGTAGAGATAGTTCTTCATACCCCAAAATATTTTAAGATAAATAAATTAGGTACAGAAGATACAAAACCGATTACATACATAACTGTATCTTCGAATAAACCTCCCAAGAGTTTCACCATTTAAAGAAAAAACATCTATTAATCATTTATTTAATTCTTTCTAAGAAGGATGTGAGAAATAAAGATAGTTATCATTCACATCCAAGTCCTAAAAGTGTTAAGGATGGAAAGATCAAACTTAAGACAACCAAATAGAGATAAGAATGATAATAACGGTATTGACTTCGAGAAGACCGTCACCCAATGTATATTCAAACAACATAACTTCAACTATCTATCAATAGCTCAACTTCCAAAATTTTAAAAGAAGACTCAAACATAATAATTGCATAGAAGAATTCATCACTACTGTTTACACAGTTAAATTCCAAGACCATTATAAAACAAAGAAGTCCTTTCAAGAGTTTCAAAAGAGAATATTAAACCCTGTAACACCTTTGACAAACAATTATATTCCTCTTTTACATTACAAGTGTTGGCATGTGATTTTATTGAATGAGGTGTGTTTCCTTGATTGTTGAAAATTATGCTTATTATGGATAAATCATCTTTGCTCTTGGATTCATTAGACTGAAATGCTATGGCTTGCAAGAATTCATTTTTCACTTCTTGTAGGTGAGTTGCAATTTGGTTTCTAGAGTTACAAACTTATCTCTTTTACAGACTCATCCTTGGATCAATTCCAATGATCCAATGAATGTTTTAAATCTCCTTACCGGACTCAATGGTAAAATTGAAATTCATAGGTGGAGAGACGTAGTGGACTGAAATTTGTATGTTACAAATTATTTGGTCTTGTATGAGCACACCTTCTTTCAGTTGTATGTTTGTGCTTGGGTATTTAGGATTGATCTCTTCAGAACATCAATGGCGTAAACGAAATATAGTCTGCTTCATGACTATGAAGGGAATTTAAATCCTAAAAACTAAAGGATTATCCTAACAATATCCTAAACTAGGTAAAAGCACCTACTTCATAGCTATGTCTACTTATTTGGGTTTCAATCTAACCTAAGCTTCTTATTCTATTTCGTTTAGATGGCGTCCTAACCTAAGTTATTTTGATAAATGAATAAGGGAGAAATTACTAAAGTAATGCCAGGCTATTTTAAACTTATACCTAATACTATATGGTTGTAAATTTGATCTAACCTAAGCTGTGAGAGTCTTTATTGTGTTTTCTATTTCAGTCACGATTGGAATTAAAGTTGAGACATTGCTTGACTTAAACATAAATTGATTTTTATTTCTCACCTTATGATCCTCTTAAATTGACTTTTTGGTTTTTAAGAAAAGAAGAGTAGAATACTCTCTCATTCTAAATCTTGTTGATAGGATTTATTACCTCTGGTTCGAGGTTGTTTCATTTAATTTGTCTTCATGATGACCACAAACTATATGTCTATTTTATATGGAGGCGTTTAAGACCTTGAAGATGGGAATATAGTTTCTATTGAGTTCGTGAGTTTTATTGAAACTTGTTTATATTATACTATTTTGGGTTTTCTATTCTTTATTGGACTCATTGAATGAATCTCTGGGTCTTTGAAAAGAGAAAGGAATATGTTCTCTTGTGAACAATACACTAATTTTGGGAATGTACTATGTACTCCTTTATGAGAAATGAATTCAAAATTGTGTTTAATGAAATGGAATAGATAAACCAGGTTGTAATGATTTGTAAGGGAAACTAGAAGTGTGCTTTCTTTTGGCTGTGTGTTTGATTTTGTATTCTCCTATGGGAACTTGTAAAAGAACTTCTTATTTTGGAAATATAAAAGGAATTCATTTGATATTAGAAATGAAATAAATTATTTACTTTACCTTTTCCATTTGAGATCCTTTAATTTATGATAAGATAAGTTCATTTGATTGAACTTCTCTATAGCACGAATCTCTTCTTGGCTATAGAGTGATTTTTCTCTTAGGTCTACTTGACTTCTTGGGTTTAGATTTATGTCTTTCTATCTTATTGGAAATAATGAGAAACCACTCTTCTGAGATGGAAATTCCCTGGTGGATTGTTTAGTTTACTTTGTACTAGTCCTTTGTTGTAATGATGTGGAAAGAGAATAGCTGAGTCGGTTCAGTAGAAGAGAAAATGTAAAAAATTTTAGACTGACTGCTATGTTTGACCGAGTTAGACTTCATTTGGATTTGGTATTTGAAGGTTTTCTCTTTTTGCACTCAATATTATTATGAATCCTCCTTTAGATGGACATGAGAAGGGATTAATCTTGTGTGAGTCTAGCTTTGATTTGTGGAATGTCTAGTTTCAGATCGTTGAATTATATCTTCTAATAGGTAGAAGTTAGTTAAGACTTACAGGTAGACTATTTTGACTCTCTTCCCCTTCTTGGATTGATTTGGGATTCTTGTTAGATTTTGTCTCTTTAATTTTTAATCCTTAAATTATTATCCTAGAACTAAAGTAATTATGTGTGTTCTGAACCTGTTTCTACCTTTCAGATGATTAGTGTATGGGGAACAATATGTATTGATTTTTCCTCTATACTTAATTTGTAGGATGAAACATCCTAATATGAGATATGTTGTAAATAACTTCTTTTTCTACATGGTAAAGATAAATGTTGTATTTCTATTCTGATAGAATTATGAAACAATTAGATGACAAGATATTTTGTTTGTTTAAAAGTAATTTATAGGATCAATTAAACTATATGATATAATGTAGATGTTATGGATCATTATTATTCTCTTTTCTTAAAAGTAAATTCAGACTCATTATTGTACTTCTTATCTGGTTGTTATTACTTATACTTATTTGTATCGTATATTAATTGTTTCATTAAAGTAGAGTTGTTTTAATGGAATAATTAGTGGAATGAACTTCGTTTTAATACTTAGTGCTTATCATGCTCAGTTCATTGAACTGAGCCATGCTAGAAATTTTTGCAAATGGACATCGTAAGTGATAAAAGAAGGAATTTTTTTTTAAGATGTGTTGGCTTATTTAATTCTAGATTTTATGTAAAGAATTTCGATTCATTCTTGAGTTGTATTAGAAAAGAAGAAGAAGTGATGTTCTTTTATGATATTAATGATGATTGACATGCAATATGTCTGATATGCATAGTCTTGTAAATGTATATTTTATCACGATGAATTGAAAGGTTTGGAGACTGACTACAATTGTTGTGTAAATCCTCTTGTACTTTATATAATGGAAATGATAGTGATATCTTGTCAATATTATATATATATCTATTTGTATACTATTGTTGTTATCGATTGATAAGTTAGAGTAAAGAGGATAGTACAATTTTCCAAACTATAATGAAACTTGTTAAATTGTAAAAGATGTCATTCTCTAACTACACAAGTATAGTTAATAATGAAATATGCATTTGTGATATAATTAAACTATATGAGTAAATAATGATAAAAAGGTTATGTTAATCCTAACATCTAACCATGTAGAGGAAGACTCTTCCCCTCACAAAAGAATGAAAAATAAATGGAATGGTGGTTATGATCTTTAATCCTTGTACCTCGTTTATAAAAAGTAAACACTATTTGAATTTAGGTGAACTATACACCTTCTTCGATAGCTAGGTTACATTAGGAATTAACCGTTTGATGTTTGATGACATGTTTTCGGGGATAACTGCTTGTTAATATAGGTTAATAAACATCAATGAAAGTATGATTTAATGAAGTTATTAATGTCAAATTAGATTAATTATAGATAGAGAACTTAATGAATGTTGGAATTAGGGTTAGGCATAGTTTCTGAAATATGAATCTTAATCCAATTAAACTATGAATCTAATGACCACTAAGGGGTATGTACATCGTGATGAATCATTTTTAACAGATGTTGACACATGCCAACTATAGGTCTGTAACTTCAAGAAGTCTAGGGGTTTCTCAAGGATACAATGTTGTAGTTGACATATGGCAACACCCTTCCATATTTGTTCATATAGATCTACACACATTTGGACTTTTAACTTATTTTATCTCTAGGTCAAGTTAGTAGCATGTTTAGGATAGAAAATATCACTCTATGACTTGGGGTAATTTGGCACATTTGGTTGACCTAGGTCGATCGAGTATGCCCATATACCCTAAGGCATCGTGAGCGTCTTCCTATAACAAATTATGTTGCTAACCTAGGCTAGGGTCAAACCTTTGGCAAGTGGACTTACGGTAGTCAGTAAATACCATTCTAGATAATAGAAGAGTGAGGTGAAGGATGTATTTCGAAATGACGAGTATGTCATCCAGGAATAGTAACATGAACAATATGTTGAAAATATTTGGCCAAAGTATCGCAAGCTACTGGTTGTGTTGTCCTAAGTCACCTAGTTTAAAGCAACGTGATGTCAGATGAATATTGGTAACAAATATTCAGATAGGTTCTTTAAATAGATCACTCAGTACTCAGAATAGGGTATGAAAAACCAAGTATACATAGTATACATAAATTATTCTATACTTTAAGACAAACATGAGAGATCGATTAGTAACCGAGTCATGGAATGAGAGATAAATATCATACTAAGTCATTATAGTGGCATATGGTTACCTATTATGAGATTTATTGGCATGAAATGTGTGTTCTAAATGATGTTTTATTCAGTACAGAGAACATTGTGTTTCAATTTTTTTGTTCCCTTATTTCTAAAGTCTTAAAATGGAAATGTTACATCTTGTATCATAGCTGAAGGTTGTAGCTCTTGGACCTATTATGTCCATAATCTGATGAAACTTATATTTTCTTGTTAAAATAAAATGGTTATAACATGAGGAAATGTTGCAAATAATCCTCCACCTGAGGAAGGAACAGTAACTACCAAAAAAATCAATGAGATACTTGCTTCCCTGTTGGACACAAGAGATCACTTGGCTGTACTTGAACAACAAGTAATGGGAAATGAGGAGGAAGAAGATGTTGGTAATAATAATCAGCCAACTTCTGAGGACAACGCCAATTTAGGTGTTGATAATAACAATGTGAACATACCTAATCAGCCTGAGAACAAAAAGGCTAGGATCACAGCTAAACTCACTAATGATATAAAAAGGATAAGTCCACCCAAGTTTGATAGCACCACATTAGGATATGGAGCTAAGAATTAGCTCAGCAAGATGGAGAAGTACTTTGCAATAAGGAATTTCACAGAAGAAACAAAGGCGATATGGGGAGCATATCAACTTTCCCATGAGGCATCTTCATGGTGGGACAGTCGTAAGGCTGAGTTAAATATTGATGACACTAATATCACATGGGATCAATTTAAAGGTTACTTTAAGAAACATTGGTTTCTATACCTTTACTATGATCAGAAAAAGAATGAATTTTAGAACTTAACTTAAGGAAAGCTAACTGTAATTGAGTATTGGGAGCGGTTTACTAAACTCCTTAAGTATGTACCTCAGTATCAAACTGACGAGAAGTTCAGGATACATAAATTTATCATGGGATTGAATCCCATTATAGGAGGAGAGGTTAATGTTCATAGCCCAACCACGATGGAAGGGGTTGTTGAAATATTCATAAGGTACGAACATAAATTGAAAGCAATTTCTGCTCATAGGGAGGAAGTAAGGAAGAAAGTTACCAACTCCTCTTCATCATCTCTTGCCCCTAAGAAATGAATATGGAATAAATTTGGATTGAAAAGTAAGTTTTTAGCTAATAATAGTAAGAAAGCAATAACAAATAATTCTACTGGTAATGCACAGAACAACTTTGTCAAGAAGAATAATAACAGAAAAAAGTCCTATGGAGGTCAGAATAAAAATTCTAGGGTTGAACATAAATATGATCCTAGAAAGGGATCTATAGGAGGATGTTATAACTATGGAAAATATCATTAAGCAAATCAATTTCCTTTGAAAAAGGATGACTGTAATCAGTAGTACAAGATACATGCTACAGTAGCTATCAAACAGGTTGAAAAACAAGCCACACCCATAGAGGTTTCAGGTAAGTTATTTGGCATACCTATAACTATTATTTTTGATACCAGAGCTACTGAATGTTTTATTTCTAGTAAATTAGCTTCAAAACTAAAAAGAAAAGCTAGAAACATGGATAAAACATGGACTATACATTATGGAAACAATGTTGTTCATACTATTAGTATGTGTCTTTTTGGAGCAGTCCTTGACTTATCTAGTTTTTCCACAGAATTTGATCTTTATGTTACACATTTGGGGTCTTATGATGTAATCATAGGTGTTAATTGGTTAGTTGAACATAAGGGAAAGGTGGATTGTTTTGAAAAACATATTAGTTGTTTAGATGATTTGTAGAAAATAGAAGATATTCAGGGTATTAAACCTGAGATTTTTGTTAGGAAACTGTCAACTATGTAACTTAAAAAGGCCAAAAATAAAGTTTGTATCTTATATGCAGTAAAGATTGTAGAAACAACTGAAGAGAACAATGATGTCATGGAGTGATATCCACTGTTACAAAACTTCAGTGACATATTTTTGGAAGAATTACCAGGTCTTCCACCCAAAAGGGAGTTTGACTTCACAATTGAAATCAAACCTAGAACTGAGCCTATTTCTAAATCACCATATCGAATGACTACTATAGAATTAGTAGAGATTAAGGCTCAATTGTAAGAAATTTTGTCTAAGGGTTTGACTAGAACACGTGTTTCACCTTGGGGAGCACCAATAATTTTTGTGAAAAAGAAAGATGGAAGACTTAGATTGTGCATTGATTACATGATGTTAAACAAAGCAACAATCAAGAATAGATACCCAC
This sequence comes from Taxus chinensis, assembly GCA_019776745.2. Taxonomy (NCBI): domain Eukaryota; kingdom Viridiplantae; phylum Streptophyta; class Pinopsida; order Cupressales; family Taxaceae; genus Taxus; species Taxus chinensis. The sequence continues at coordinate 491,994,785 of CM034146.1, forward strand.
TCCCTAGAATTGATGATTTATTTGACTAGATGCATGGAGCATCCGTATATTCTAAGATAGATATTTGATTTGGATATCATCAATTACGGATTAAGGATGAGTACATTCATAAAACAACTTTCAGAACAAGGTATGGACATTATGAGTTCACGGTTTTACCTTTTGGATTATCAAATGCCCCTGTAACTTTTATGAATTTAATGAATAATATCTTTCAAGAATACTTGGACAAATTTGTGCTCGTATTCTTGGATGACATTCTCATATATTCTAAAATTATTGAGGAACATCATGAGCATTTGAAGATAGTTTTGGAAATTTTGAGAAAGAGACGGTTATATGGTAAGCTATCTAAATGTTCTTTTTATGACACAGAAGTGCACTATTTGGGACATGTAATAAGTAAGAATGGAATTTCTATAGATCCTTCTAAAATTGTAGCTATAACTGAGTGGCCTACACCAAAGAATGTACATGAAGTTAGAAGCTTCATGGGACTTGCTAGTTACTATAGAAAATTTGTAAAAGATTTTTCTAAGGTGGCTGCACCAATAACTTCATTACAGAAAAATGATAAGAAGTTTGTTTGGAATGAGAAATGTGAATCTGAATTTAGAACTTTGAAGGAACAATTAACTTCAGCACCTATTCTAGTTGTACCAGATCCTAATGGAGACTTGACGGTTATAACAGATACATCTTGGGAAGGTCTAGGAGGTATTTTGCTACAAAATGATCATGTCATAGCTTACGAAAGTAGAAAACTAAAATTACATGAGTTGAATTATGCTCCACATGATTTAGAGCTTGCTACCATTGTTCATTCACTACAAGTTTGGAGGCATTATCTACTTGGTAAACCTTTTGAATTAAAAACTGATCATCTTGGGATGAAGTATATTTTCACTCAACCAAATATTAATGCAAGACAATGAAAATGGTTAGATTTTTTGTCTCAATATGATTTTGATACCAATTACATCAAAGGTAAGGAAAACAGATTGGCTAATGCTCTAAGTTTTAGGAAACACATTTATGCTCTTATAACATTAAGAACTCAGTTTAAGGATGAAGTAAAAAGTGTTATGGAATCTGATTCTTACTTTCAGCAAGTAAAAATAGTGCTTGTTGCAGATCCAAATGATGTGAGGCATAAAGGTTTTCATTTTGACAACGAAGGAATCTTAAGATTTGAAAATAGAGTATACATACCTTCACTAAATGTATTTAGAATTAAATTACTTGAATAATTTCACAATTCACCTTTTCTAGGACACCCTGGTATTACAAAGATGCTTGCTGATATAAAAAAACAATATTTCTGGAAGGGGATGAAAAAGGATGTTGTTGATTTTATGACACATTGCCTTGAATGTCAACGTGTTAAAGATGAACATATGCACCCAGCCAGCTTATTGTATCCTCATAGCATACTGTAGTACAAATTGCAAGTAATAAGCATGTATTTTGTACAAGGGTTGCCTATGTCAAGAAATAAACATGATGTTATTTTGGTAGTTGTGGATAAAATTACAAAGGTAGCACATTTTATTGCTGGTAATCTGAAGGAAGATTCTCCTGTATTGGCTAAAATATTTATACATGAAAATTTCAGATTACATGGAGTACCTGAATTAATCATATCTGATAGAGATCCTATAATGAATTCAAGGTTTTGAAAAACACTTAATACAGCTCCAGGAACTAAGCTGAATTTCAGTTCTGTGTATCATTCAAAAACAGATGGACAAAATGAAAGAGTTAATCAAGTTTTAGAGGATATGTTATGAATGTATTGTATGGATCAGCAGTATAAGTGGGAAGAGTACCTTCTACTAGTTGATTTTGATTATAATAACACATATCATGCCTCTCTTTAGATGGTACCTTTCATAGCATTATATGGAAGGAAATACAGAACCCCTGTTAGTTGGGAAAACATTGAGGATAGAGAGGTAATTGGACTTTAAATCTTTACAAAAATGGAACAACAAGTTAAAATGATTTGTGAATTCTTGAAAGAAGCAACAAATAGGTAAAAGAGTTATGTTGATTTAAAACGGGTTGAATGGAAATTTGAACTTGGTGAGAAGGTTTTTCTTTGGGTTAAACTGAAAAAGAGCTCTATAACTTTTGTTAAGGATGCCAAGTTATCACCCCGTTATGTGGGACCCTTTGAGATAGTTGAATTAATCAACCCTGTAGCTTACCATTTAGCATTACGTCCTACTTTATCATGAATGCATGATGTTTTCCATATTTATCTACTTAAGAAATACATTTCAGATTTATCACATGTGTTAAATTGTAATTCCTTGTAGGTCCAAGACCCAATAATAATCATGGTTACACCTATACGAGTGCTCGAAACTCTCTAATTACATTTAAGAAATTGTGAAATAAGTCAATGTAAGGTCCAGTGGGACCAGTTCAACGAAGAAAGTGCAACTTGGGAAAACTACTTTTCCATATTTATTTGATCAAAATTGACTATGATGACTGATAAAATTTGTGATTTTATCTTTATATGTCAATAAGTCTGCCATTTTGGGCTGATAAATTTTAATTTTTAAATAAACAACTATGTGAATGATGATTCCTTGAACTTTAAATTCTGATATTGTTACAAACATATGTTAAGAAAGTGAATAAATTGATTTTTCCTTAATGTAATTGTCAAAATAATATAATCATCAGGATGATGATTCTTTTTATGAGGGAAGTATATAACACCTTTGACAAATAGTTATATTCCTCTTTTGCATTACAAGCATTGACATGTGATTTTGTTGAATGAGGTGTGTTTCCTTGATTGTTTAAAATCATGCTTGTTATGGATAAATCATCTCTACTCTTGGATTCATTAGAGTGAAATGATATGGCTTGTAAGAACCCATTTTTCACTTCTTAAAGGTGAGTTACAATCTGGTTTTGAGATTTGCAAACTTATCTCTTTTACTGACTCATCCTTGGATCAATTCCAATGCTCCAAGAAATTTTTTATATCTCCTTACCAGACTGAATGGTAAAATTGACATTCATAGGTGGAGAGACGTAGTAGAATGAGCTTTTTATGTTACAAATTCTTTGGTCTTGTATGAATGTGCCTTCATTCGGTTGTATGTTTGTGCTAGGGTCTTTAGGATTTATCTCTTCAGGACATTAATGGCGTAAACAAAATATAGTCTGCTTCATGACTATGAAGGGAATTTGAATCCTAAAACTAAAGGATTATCCTAATGATATCCTAAACTAGGTAAAAACACCTACTTCCTAGCTATGTCTACTTATTTGGGTTTCAATCTAACATAAGCTTCTTATTATATTTCGTCTGGATGGCTTCCTAACCTAATTTATTGTGGTAAGTGAATAAGGGGGAAATTAGTAAAGTAATGCTAGGCTATTTTAACCTAATACCTAATACTATATGGTTGTGAATTTGATCTAACCTAAGGTGGAAATTACCTATGGCAATGTTTTAAGACCTAAGGTAATTATTGTTAGAGTAACCTAAGTTTTGGGAAACCTATCTTAAAATATTGAAAGGGAACCTAAGGGTCACATGGCATTATGACGACACTTCTAATGACATTTAATTGGTTTGATTTGGCTAAATGATTGGAGGTACAACAAGTTTTGGCAAAGGCAAGTAGAATTTAGAGGAAGCATACGTGGAGGCTTTACTTACTATGGAAATGCATGTTACATTAGAAATGGCATTTGCTAGTTTTGGGAGGCAATGACAAGGAGAGATAAGCAGGATATTTGGGAGTAATTGCATTAATGGACCTTGGTTTTTGTGTGCAAACCATCTTGGAAAAAAGGAATGTCGATTTGTTGGAGGTTGTTTGATCTTGCATGCATTGTGAATTTTTCTCTGCATGGAGCTATCTGGTTCTTCAAACCAGCAATTCAAGTTCTAATTTATGACTATTTTTAGTTTCTTTGATTTATTTTTGATCGAGGGAAAGTATATGAGTCATTGGAAGAAAAGATGTTTGGCTGTTGATATTTCATGGAGAAGAAAAAGAGTTGGAAGCTCGGTTGGAAGTTTCCTTCGAATTGGTAGAAGCACTATCATGGACATGATAGGATCTACCCATTAAGATTTCTTGCTTTCTTATAAATGATTCATTAAAAAAAATTCTACTTTCATGAGATTAATGTTTTCATGATTTTGTTTGGTTATTTACTTTCATGGTTTTACAAATCTCTGTGGTTTTTGGATATAAATTCATTGCTAAATAATGTTAGCCTTTGGAAACTTTATCTTCTGTGCAAGTTTAGTGGTAACATGCATGTGAAACTTTTATTTTGAAGCTTGTATTTCATTCTGAACTTGTGTTCGAGGATGTCATTTTTCTAAACTGGTATATGATGGCTTACGTCTCGTTCTGAGCTTGTATTGGAGATTTTTCTTTCTTATAACTTGTGTTCGAAGCTTCGTGTTTGGCACTGTACTCATATTCAATAATTGCGCGTTCTAAACTTGTATTCGATTTATTGTGTTTGGTTCTACACTTGTGTTCTGAGCTTGGATTTTACTCGTATTCAAGGTTTTGAAATACTTAGAACTCTTTATGGGACTGACTACTTGAAAAAGCTTAGGAGATTATTTTTAGTTATCTCTTTTGAGATATTCCCCTTATAGCCTCTTGAGTTGGAATGGTTGTGGTACTTCTGTTTTTGAGACTGTACCACCTTCTTTGAACTTGAAAGGGCATGTAAATTTGAAGGATATTCTTCTCTCCTCTGATCTGAGAAAACCTACGTCTTGTTGAAAGCATGACTATTTTGTTTGTAGGTTATTAGACTAGAACTATAACTTGTTAAGGGATTAGGGAACCTCTAGTTAGATACTGTACTGTTATTTACGCTTTTGTTGATATAGAGTTTCATTTGAAACAATCGTTATTGGTTTCTGAAGTTTTTGGAAATGTAGTATTCATACTCCTTATGATCGATGTTTGAAACGAATACCTTCTCTGTCACAATATTTAAATATGAAGTTGTGATAGTCTTTGTTGTGATTTCTGTTTCAGTCACGTTGGAGGTAAAGTCGAGAAATTGCCTCACTTAAGCATATTGGGTTTTCTTACTCTCTTTAGATCCTTTTAATTGATTTCTGGGTTTTAAATGAAATATTTGATGAATACCCTTTTGTACTGAATCTTGTTGATAGGATTTATTACCTCTAGTTCGGGGTTATTTCATTTAATTTGTCTTCATGATGACCAACGAACTTTATGTCTCTTTTATATGGAGCCATGTAAGACCTTGAAGCTGGGAATATAGTTTCTTTTGAGTTCGTGAGTATTATTGAAACTTGTTTATCTTATACTGTTTTGGGTTTTCTATTCTTTGTTAGACTCATTGAATGAATCTCCGGGTCTTTAAAATGAGAAAGGATTATACTTCTCTTATGGACAATAGTTTGTTTTTGGGATTGTACTGTGTACTCCTTTATGAGAAATGAATTCAAACTTGTGATTAATGAATTGGAATATATAATCCAGGTTGTATTGATTTTTAAGGGAAAACTAGAAATGTGCTTTCTTTAAACTGTGAGTTTGATTTTGTATTCTCCTTTGGGAACTTGTAAAAGAACTTCTGATTTTGGAAATAGAAAAGGAATTCATTTTATATTATAAATGAAATGAATTATTTATTAGACCTTTTCCATTTGTGATCCTTTAAATTTTGATAAGATAGGTTCATTTGATCAATCTTCTATGTGGCACGACTCTCTTACTGGCTGTAGAGTGATTGTTCTCTTAGGCCTGCTCAAATTTTGGGTTCGGTTTTCTGGCTTTCTGTTTTAAATGAAATAGTGAGAAACCACTCTTTTGAGATGGAAATTTCCTTGTGGATTGTTTAATCTACTTTGTACTAGTCATTTGTTGTAATGATGTATAAAGTGAACAGCTGAGTTAGTTCAATAGAAGAGAAAATGGACATGAGAAGAGATTAAGTGATAAAAAGATTGCAAAATTTTTTTTTATGATGCATTGACTTATTTAATTATGGATCTTATGTAAATAATTTCGTTTCATTCTTGAGTTGTATTGGAAAAGAGAAGAGATGTTCTTTTATGATCTTAGTGATGATTGACATGCAGTATGTCTGAAATACATAGTATTATAACTGTATATTTTATCATGATGAATTGAAAGGTTTGGAGACTGAATATAATTTATTGTGTAAATTGTCTTGTACTTTATATGACGGTAATAGTAGTGAAATCTTGTCGATACTTCTTATATCTGTTTGTATACTATTGCTGTCATCAATTAATAAGTTGGATTAAGGGGATATTATAATCTCCTTTACTATGATGAAACTTGTTAAAATGCATAAGATGTTGTCTCTAACTACACAACTATAGTTTAATAATGAAATATGCATTCGTTATACAATTAAATGATATGAGTAAAGAATGATAAAAAGGTTATGTTAATCCTAACATCTAACCATGTAGAGGAAGACTCTTCCTCTCCCAAAAGAGGTGAAAAATAAATGGAATGGTGGTTATGATCTTTAATCCTTGTACCTCGTTAATTAAAAGTAAACACTAGCTAAATTTAGGTGAATCATACACCTTCTTGGAAAACTAGGTTACATTAAGAATTAACCGTTTGATGTTTGATGCCCTATTTTTGGGGACAACTGCTTGTTAAACCAGGTTAATAAACATCAATGCAAGCATGAGTTAATGAAGTTCTTAATGTCAAATCAGATTAATTATGGATAAAGAACTTAATGAATGTTGGAAATTAGGGTTAGGTAAAAGTTACTGCAGTTTGAATCTTAATCCAATTAAACTATGAATCTAATGACCACTAAGGGGTATGTACATCGTGATGAATTAGTTCTAATGGATGTTGGCACACACCAACTGCAGGACTATACCTTCGAAAAATCCAGGGATTTCTTGAGGATACAATGTTGTAGTTGACATGTGGAAAAACCCTTCCGTACTTGTTCTTCTAGATCTACACACATCTGGACTTGAACTTAGTTTCTCTCTAAGTCAAGTTAGTAGCATGTTTCAGATAGGGAATAAATTTCTATCACTCGGGTACCTTGGCACATTCGGTTGACTTAGGTTGATCTAGTATGCCCATATACCATAAGTCATCATGAGCGTCTTCCTATAACAAATTATGTTGCTAACCTGGGCTAGGGTAAAACCTTGGGCAAATGGATTGATGGTAGTCAGTAAAGACCATTCTAGATAATAGAAGAGTGAGGTGAAGGATGTATTTTGAAATGACGAGTATACCGTCTAGGAATAGTAACATGAACAGTATGTTGAAAGTATTTGGCCAATGTATCGCAAGATGCTGGTTGCATTGTCCTAAGTCACCTAGTTTAAAGCAATGTGATGTTAGATGAATTTTGGTAAAAAATATTCAGATAGGTTCTTTAAATAGATCACTTAGTACTTGAAATAGGGTAGGAAAAACAAAGTATACGTAGCATACATAAAGTATTCTATAATTTAAGACAAACATGAGAGATCGGTTAGTAACCGAGTCATGGAATGAGAGATCAATATCATACCGAGTCATTATAGCTGCATATGGTTATCTATTATGAGATTGATTGGCATGGAATGTGTGTTCTAAATGATGTTTTATTTAGAATAGAGAACATTGTGTTTCAATTTTTTTCCCCTTATTTCTAAAGTCTTATAATGAGAATGTTACATCTTGGTACCAGAGCTAAAGGTTATAACTCTTGGACCTATTGTGTCCATAATCTGATGAAACGTAAATTTTCTTATGAACAAAAAATAGTTAGAACAAGAGGAAATGTTGGAAATAATCCTCCACCTGAGGAAGGAGCAAAAAAATGCCAAAAAACTTAATGATATCCTTGCTAGCTTGTTGGACTCAAGAGATCATTTGGCTATACTTGAACAACAAGTAATGGGAAATGAGGAGGAAGAAGATGCTGGTAATAGTAATCAGCCACATCCTGAGGACAACCCTAATTTAGGTGTTGATAATAACTAATGTGAACATACCATTTCAGCCTGAGAACAAAAAGGCTAGGCTTGTAGCTGAACTCACCAATGATATAAAAAGGATAATTCCACCCAAGTTTGATGGCACTACATTAGAAGATAGAGCTGTGAATTGGCTCAGTGAGATGGAGAAGTAATTTGTAATAAGGAATTTCTCAGAAGAAAAAAAGGTGATATGGGGAGCATATCAGCTTTCCCTTGAGGCATCTTCATGGTGGGACAGCCGTAAGGCTGAGTTAAATATCGATGAAACTAATATCACATGGGATCAATTTAAAGGTTACTTTAGGCAACGTTGGCTGCCGTAACTTTATTATGATCAAGAAAATGAATGAATTCCAAAACTTAGCTTAAGGAAAGCTAAATGTAACTAAGTATGTGGGAACAATTTACTAAACTCCTTAAGTATGTACCTCAGTATCAAACTGATGAGGAGTTCAGGATACAAAAATTCATCATGGGATTGAATCCCATTATAGGAGGAGAGGTAGATGCTCACATCCCAACCACGATGGAAGGGGCTGTTGAAAAATCCACAAGGTAGGAACATAAATTGAAGACAATTTATGCTCATATAGGAGGAAGTACGGAAGAAATTCCCAATTCCTTTTCATCATCTCTTGCCCCTAAGAAAGGACCATGGAAGAAATTCAGAATGAAAAGTAAGTTTTCAGCTAATAATAATAAGAAAACAACAACGAATAAGTTTGCTGGTAATGCACGAAACAACTTTGTTAAGAATAATAATAACAGACAGAAGTCTTATGGAGGTCAGAATGATAATTCTAGGGCTGAAAATAAATCTGAGCCCAGAAAGGGACTTGTAAGAGGCTATTATAACTGTGACAAAGATCATTAAACTAATCAATTTCCTTTCAAAAAGGATGATCATAATCAACATCACAAGATACATGTTGCAGTAAATGACAAGCAAGATGAAAAACAAGCCATGCCCATAGAGGTTCCAGGTAAGTTATTTGGCATACCTATAACTATTATTTTTGATACTGGAGGTACTGAATGTTTTATTTCTAGTAAATTAGCTTCAAAACTAAAAAGAAAAGTTGGAAACAAGGATAAAACATGGACTATACATTATGGAAACAATGCTATTCATACTGTTAGTATGTGTCTTTTTGGAGCAGTCCTTGACTTACCTAGTTTTTCCACTGAAGTTGATCTTTATGTTACACCTTTGGGGTATTATGATATAATCATAGGTGTTAATTGGTTAGCTAAACATAAAGAAAAGGTGGATTGTTTTGAACAACATATTAGCTTTTTAGATGATCTGCAGAAAACAACAGAGATTCAGGGTGTGAAACATGAGATTTCTTTTAGGAAACTGTCAGCTATGCAACTTCAAAAGGTCAAAAATAAAGGTTGTACCTTATATGCAGTAAATAATGTAGAAATAGCTGAAGAGAAGCACGATGTCTTGGAACTATATCTTTTGTTACAAAACTTCAGTGACGTGTTTCCAGAAGAATTACCATATCTTCCACCTAAAAGGGAATTTGACTTCACAATTGAAATCAAGCCCGGAGCGGAGCCTATTTCTAAAGCACCATATCGAATGACTACTATAGAATTAGTAGAGCTTAAGGCTCAATTGTAAGAACTTTTTTTCTAAGGGTTTGATTAGACCAAGTGTTTCACCTTGGGGATCACCAGTAATTTTTATGAAAAATAAAGATGGAAAACTTAGATTGTGCATTTATTACAGGATGTTAAATAAAGCAAAAATCAAGAATAGATACCCACTCCCTATAATTGATGATTTATTTGACCAAATGCATGGAGCATCGGTATATTCTAAGATAGATCTTTGATCTGGATATCATCAATTACGGATTAAGGATGAGGACATTCATAAAACAGCTTTCAGAACAAGGTATGGACATTATGAGTTCACGATTTTACCTTTTGGATTAACAAATGCCCCTACAACTTTTATGAATTTAATGAATTATATCTTTCAAGAATACTTGAATAAATTTTTGCTCGTAGGTTTGGACGACATTCTCATATATTCTAAAAGTATTGAGGAACATCATGAGCATTTGAAGATAGTTTTGGAAATTTTGAGAAAGAGACGGTTATATGGTAAGCTAGCTAAATGTTCTTTCTATGACACAAAAGTGCACTATTTGGGACATGTAATAAGTAAGAATGGAATTGCTTTAGATCCTTCTAAAATTGTAGCTATAATTGAGTGACCTGCACCAAAGAATGTACATGAAGTTAGAAGCTTCATGGGGCTTGCTGGTTACTATAAAAAATTTGTAAAATATTTTTCTAAGGTGGTTGCACTAATAACTTCATTACAAAAAAAAGATAAGAAATTTGTTTGGAATGAGAAATGTGAAACTACCTTTAGAACTTTGATGGAACAGTTAACTTTAGCACCTATTCTAGCTGTACCATATCCTAATGGAGACTTCACTATTGTAATAGATGCATCTAGGGAAGGTCTAGGAGGTATTTTGTTACAAAATGACCATTCCATAGATTATGAAAGTAGAAAACTAAAGTTACATGAGTTGAATTATGCTGCACATGATTTATACTTTGCTGCCATTGTTCATGCACTACAAGTTTGGAGGCATTATCTACTTGGTAAACCTTTTGAATTAAAAACTGATCATCTTGGGCTGAAGTATATTTTCACTCAGCCAAATATTAATGCAAGACAACGAAGATGGTTAGATTTTTTGTCTCAATATGATTTTGATACCAATTACATCAAAGGTAAGAAAAACAGATTGGCTGACACTCTAAGTCATAGGAAGCACATTTATGCTCTTATAACATTAAGAACTCAATTTAAGGATTAAGTAAAAAGTGTTATGGAATTTGATTCTTACTTTCAGCAAGTAAAAATAGGGCTTGTCGCAGATCTAAATGATGTGAGGTATAAAGGTTTTCATTTTGACAACAAAGGAATCTTAAGATTGGAAAACAGAGTATACATACCTTCACTAAATGAATTAAGAAAGGAATCGATTAAATAATTTCACAATTCATATTTTTCAAGACACACTTGTATTACAAAGATGCTTGCTGATATAAGACAACAATATTTCTAGAAGGGGATGAAAAAAGATGCTATTGATTTTCTGACACATTTTCTTGAATGTCAACATGTTAAAGTTGAACATATGCACCCAACCGGCTTATTGTATCCTCATAGCATTCTGCAATGATGAGGCCACATATTGACATGTTTTGGCCCCATCTAAATCCTTTTTGAAGCCTCTTACACATATAGTTTTGAGAATTTTATCTCCTCTTGATGGTTGATATGAGATAAAGTAATGATTTTACATATAATTAGTTGTGTATGTTAATTAAGATCTAATATACTTATTTACTTTGGTGAATCTTTTCTTTTGTGTAAACTAATGTTTCTAATGTCTCCATGAATAAATTACAAGATGGCATAAGCTTTTGAAGTAGTAGGCTCTAGCCCGTAGCACTTTGGTTGTGCTCCTACAGTAGCCTGTAGTCACTGGTTGGGCAATGATAAAAGAGAATCATGACAACCAACAACAACGAGGCATCATGAATTATATGGAGCTGAGCATATGATGCTATATAATGAGTTAACCAAGTGGAAACATTGTTTAGACAAGTATAAGAAGTCTTTGGGTGATTTATCTTATTCATAACAAGCTCCAGACCTGCCCATAGCATCTTCCAGAACTACTTGCAGCAACAGATCAGTATGCACCTTAAGCTGTCCGTAGCCAAAGAGAACTTATCCATCTCACACTGAAGTATAAGAAAAAATTACTAGCTATCCTAACACATCATATGTAATGTTATGGTTACTTTGTTAAGTAGTTTTGTAATCAGTTCTTATCATGTAAATAAGATAGGAATTAGCTATCTCCACTCAAAAAATATGAAACAAAAAAACTATAATCTTTTTGAGTGGTTTTTGATCATATTCCTAGCATAAAAATAGTTAGTGATTTGTCTATATATATATATATTCAGATAGAAATGCAATAGATAAAGAGTAATAGATTAAGGAATGAAGTGATAGCTGTATGAGAGAAGTAGAATTGTGAATGTGTGAAGACATAATATATTAATGTGAGTTTGTGCTCTTAAGTTCATTGTAATCTCTTTGCTGTAGCAATCTTTAATTGGTACAATTTAAAAGATGAATTGTTTATCTTCTTGAGTAGTTCTGTGAGTTTTTAAGGTAGGATCAGAACTCACTTATGCATGAGGAAGGACCCCCTCAGAAGGAATTGCAGGGAAGATCCCATTCCTCCATTTCTTATTTATGTTATGTGGATTGATTATCAGTTATTCATTTCATTTATAAAAACTAATGAGTGCATAGTGTGTTGAGTTTTAGATCTATAGATCAACAACATCCATATTTTACTTTCCAATTTGCACAAGCATTACTTTATACTCTTTGATGAATTTCTAGCCTACAAAGACCTCACTCCAAAGTACTGTAGCATATATTTTGTAGGCCCTTTGAAAATCTTAAGCCCCTGGGTTGACATTTAATGAATAATAGAGTATGAGACCTAATATCATTGGTTGATTATTCTGCACATCATTTTGGTGTCGTTTCCCGGGAAGGTGTCCAGACAATACCATAGAAGTGATTCAATTTCCTGCTTTTAGTCAATTCACGCTTTCATTTCCCGCTTTCTAGAATAACCATTCACGCTTTCTAGAATAACCATCCTACTTTTTAGATCAACTTTCCTTTTTGTTATTTCAAAAGATTTCTAGGAGCTAAAATTATTTCTTTCTAGGATAGATTTTTCATTACCGCATTGCTCAATTTATGCAAATAGCATTAAGAACCAACCCCCTCATATATTTGAAAAAAAAACAAAAAAAAGGAAAAAAATGAAAATATTGTTATGTTTGTGGAGCATATTTTCATGTTAGAGTGTGGTACACCTTCTATGTGTTACACTTGAGTATTTTTACGGCGGTCCTGCTCACCGGTGAGCGGGTTAGGGGGGTTTGGGGGTGAAGCCCCCGAAGAAAATTTTCATGGGTGGTTTATTAACCCATGGGTAATGGGTAACCATTATGGGTTGTTTTTAGGCCCATGGTTTTTCGGTACCCATTGTTTTGATACCCATGGTTTTTTGCCCATGGTTTTGATACCCACGGTTTTTGCCCATGGTTTTGATACCCATGGTTTTGTATCAAACTGCTTAAGCAATTGTCTATTTATATGGTCTTATGCATATGATACAAAAACAAGCAAATTTATTACATATGTTTTTTGAATTTCGGTGTGAATTCTATAGAGTTTGTTGAGCATAGCTTCAAACGGATCTGGGTATTGTATTGAAAGAGTGGAGGCTTGTAATAAAATATGAGCAAGTGATTCTTGGTAGACGTAGCCCAAATTGGGTGAACCATGTTAAATCTTATCTCTCTCTTTGTTGTGTTATTTATTCTACACTTTTACTTGAGAGCTTTAATATTTTTTGCATATTAGTTTCTACTGTTGTGATTCTGTAAGGGATTATTCCGCATATTTTATCTCTTATTTCCTAACAATTGGTATCAAATCCTGGTTTGGTTTGCTGAAGTGTTGAATCGTAGGGAAATTTTTATCTTGAGTAGGAGCTATGGCAGATGATGGAAAATCTAGGGTTGATAAATTCAATGGGAAGAATTTAAGTCTTTGGAAGATGCAAATGGAAGATTACCTTTATCAGAAGGATCTTTATACTCCACTATCTGAGGAGGTGAATAAACCCTCGGGTATGACATATGCGGAATGGGATTTGTTGGATAATAAGGCACTTGGAACGATATGGCTATGTCTTGAATCTTCGGTATTATTTAATGTTTCAAAGGAAAAGACTACAAAAGAACTGATGGATGCATTAGGGAAGTTGAATGAAAAACCCTTTGCCTCTAATAATATATTTTTAATGAAAAAGTTGTTTAATATGAAGATGTCTTAGAATAGTTCAGTAGTAGATCATTTAAATGATTTCAATACGATTGTGAATATGATAGCTTTCGATTATAATAGAATTTGATGAAGAAAGTTAGGGCTTTATTAATTCTATGCCCTTTACCTGAAATTTGGAATAGCCTGGTAATGGTGGTAAGCGACTCGGTTCTAGCTAACTCGAAGTTGAAGTTGGAGGATGTTCTAGGGGTGATTCTAAGTGAGGAAATGCAAAAAAAAAGCTCTAGGGAATCTTCTACTTCAGGGAATGCTTTGACAGTGGAAACTAGAGGGAGAAAGAAGAATAAAGGAAATCGTGGAAAATCAAAAAATCGGGCAAGGACAAAATCCAAGAGCAAGATTGTATGTTGGAATTGTGGAAAGTCTGGGCATGCAAAGAAGGACTGTTGGGAGCTTCAAGACAAGAAGAAACAACATGAAGAAAACAAGGAGGAAAATATGGCATCGGGTGATGTATGCCAGGATTCTTTGATTTTTTCTTTACATAATATTATTGAATCTTAGGTTTTAGATTCAGGGGCTTCTTTTCATGCTACTTCACATAGGAATTATTTTGTTGATTATGTTTAAGGGTATTTTGGGAAAGTTTTTCTTGGTGATGATGAGCCTTGCAGTATAGTTGGAAAAGGTTCTGTGTTAAGGTTAAAATGGAGAATGAGAATATATGGCTATTGAAAGATGTCAGACATGTGCCTACATTAATGAGAAAATTGCTATCAGCAAGGTAATTGGGAAGTGATGGTTGTACTGTGATATTTATAGCTAACTCTTGGAAGGCTACCAAGGGTGCTTCTTGTGGTGTGCAAGAAGTAAGAAGGTTGGAACCTTTGTATTTATCCACTGATAGTACTAATTATTGTAATCTTGTGGCTCCAGATGCAGATACAATATTATGGCACTATAGGCTCGGTCATATGAGCCATAAGGGCATGGACATCATAACGAAGAATTTACCTAGATATACAAGAAACATGTTTAGAGTTCTGTGTGGACTGCATATATGGGAAACAAAAGTGAGTAAAGTTTCTCAAGGTTGGACCAACAAAGAAAGAGAATAAGTTAGAACTGGTGCGTTCTGATGTGTGGGGGGCCAGCTCAGATATCATCTCTTGGGGGTTCAAGTTATTATGTTACTTTTATTGATGATGTAAAAAGGAAAGTTTAGGTTTATTGTATTAGAAACAAATCTGATGTATTTGAAACTTTTGTTAAATGGAAAGCCTTGGTAGAGAATGAAATATATCTTAAGCTAAAATGCCTCAGGTCAGATAATGAAGGGGAGTATTGCAGCAATGAATGTAATGATTAATATTCATAAGAATGGAATCCACAGGAAAAAAGACGATTCTAGGGGAATCTGCGCAGTAAAATGGAGTATCAGAAAGGATGAACAAAACAATAATGGAATGTGCTAGGAGCATGAGGTTATCTGTAGGACTACCTCTTTCTTTTTGGGCAGAAGTGGTGAGCACAACTATGTACTTAATAAACAGAGGACCCTTAAGTTCCCTTGGATGGAGGTATACCTAAGGAGGCTCGGTATGGTAAGAAAGTTAATTATTCATTTCTTAGAGTCTTTGGATGCGAGGTGTTTGTTCATATAGACAAGGATGATAGGACCAAGCTAGAGGCTAAATCAGAAAAATGTACTTTCATTGGTTATGGTGGTGATGACTTTGGATTTAAATGTTGGATTATTAAGGACAAGAAAATCATTTGGTCTAGGGATGTGTTCTTTAATGAGAAAGGTCATGTATAAGCAAAAGAGTTTCAAGAAAAACACGGAAGAATCCAAGAAAGAATATGCAGTGATAGAGGATCTTCTAGGATTGGGACAGTGACCCATGAATCAGTTCAGGAACCTAACTTAACAGGAACCCCCAAACTCCTACAGTAAGGAGGTCCTTTTAGGGTAAGAAAAGAACCTGAATAGTTTTTCTCCTTCTTTTTATTATTTATTACTCAATAATAGTGGAGAGCCATGGGAGATTTGATGAAGCAATGCAGTTAGATGCCAGTAAGAAGTGGGAGCAAGCCATGGATGAGGAGCATACACGTCTCTCACGGAGAACCAGACTTGAGATTTTGTGAAGCTACCAGAAGGGAAAAGAGCATTTTAAAACAAGTGGGTGTACAGAGTTTAAGATGAAGAAGGAGGAAAGTAAAGAGATATAAGACTCAGTTGGTGGTCAAGGGGTTTGCATAAAAACAAGGTATAAATTTTGATGAGATCTTTTCTCCTATAGTAAAAATGACTTCTATTAGAACTGTTCTTAGAATAGTGGCAGTAAAAGACTTGTACTTAGAACAGTTATATGTAAAGACTACATTTATTCATGGTGATTTGGAGGAGGAACTATATATACAATAACCAGAGGGCTATGAGGCCAAAGGTAAAGAGGATATGGTGTGTAAACTGAAGAGAGAGCTTGTATGGATTGAACACAAGCTCCATGTCAATGGTATAAGAAGTTTGATAGCTTCATGATGGAATAAGGCTATGTTAGATGTCATTGTGACCATTGCATGTATACAAATAAACTTTAGGATGTAAGTTATATTATCCTGTGTTTGTATGTTGATGACATGTTGGTTGCAGGTAAAAACATGCAGGAAATAAAAGTACTCAAGAAACAACTAAGTGAATCCTTTGATATGAAGGATTTGGGGGCAGCTAGACAAATCCTTGGTATGAGGATAACTCGGGATAGGAAGGAACAAAAGCTGATTTTATCTCAGGAAGAGTACATTAAGAATGTATTAGATAGGTTTAACATGCAGGATGCTAAACCGGTTGGGAATCCTTTGGCAGGCCATTTTAAGTTATTAAAGGAGTAGTGTCCCAAGATAGAGCAGGTAAGAAACTAGATGTCCAAGGTACCTTACTCATTAGTGGTTGATAGTTTGATGTATGCTATGGTGTGCACTAGGCCTGATATTGCCCATGCATTAGGAGCTGTGAGTAGATTTATGAGTGATCCAGGTAAAGAGCATTGGCAAGTAGTAAAGTGGATCCTTCGGTATTTGAGAGGGACCATGGGGACAATTTTGTGCTACAATGGATTAAACAACGACTTTACGTGGTTACGTTGATTTAGACATGGCTGGAGATGTAGACAGGAGGAGGAGCACGACAGATTATATTTACACTGTAGGTTGGATATCAGTGAGCTTGTATTTCATGACTACAGAAGCTAGTGGATTTTTCAACCACGGAGGCTGAGTATGTTACTGCCACAGAGGTAAGCAAAGAGATGATTTGGTTACAATAATTGCTTGAGGAGTTGGGGTATAAGCATGAGGAATGTAAGCTGCATAGTGATAGTTAGAGTGTTATACACCTAGCTAAGAACTCTTCTTTCCACTCCAAGACAAAGCATATACAGTTGAGATATCAGTTCATCAGGACAAATTTAGGGGAAGATAAGTTGAAAGTTGGAGAAGATTCATAACAATCAAAATCCTGCAGACATGATGACCAATGTGGTCATAAGGGATAAGCTAAAGCTTTGTTCAGCTTTGGTTGGCCTTTGCGGATGACAGTGAAGGGTTGAGAATCTTGCTAAGTGGAAAGCAGTCTCTAAGTGGGAGATTGTTTTGTTCACTGGAGCCTATTTTCATGTTAGAGTGTTGTACAGTTTCTATATGTTACACTTGGGTATTTTTATGGCCATCCTGCTCACTCGTCGGTGAGTGGGTCAAGGGGGTTCAGGGGTGAAGCCCCCAAAGCAAATTTTCATGGGTGGTTTATTAACTCATGGGTAATGGGTAACCGTTATGGGCTATTTTTTGGGCCCATGGTTTTTCTCGGTACCCATTGTTTTGATACCCATGATTTTTTGGCCCATGGTTTTAATACCCATAGTTTTTTGCCCATGGTTTTAATACGCAACAGTTTTTGTATCAAACTGGTTAAGCATTTTTCTATTTATATGGTCTTATGCATATGATACATAGACAAGAAAAATGTATTGTAGACGTGTTTTGAATTTAGGTGTGAATTCTGTAGAGTTTGTTAAGCATAGCTTCAAATGGATCTGAGTATTATATTAAGAGAGTGGAGGCTTGTAATAAAATCTGAGTAAGTGATTCTTGTGTGGACGTAGCCCAAATTGGGTGAACCACGTTAAATCTCTTCTCTCTCTATCTTGTGTTAGTTATTCTACACTTTTATTTGAGATCTGTAATATTTTCTGCATATTAGTTTCTACTGTTGTGATTCTGTAAGGGATTATTCTGCATATTTTATCTCTTATTTCCTAACAAATATACAGGAAAGAGCAAGAGAGAGAGCTGGAAAATTTATGCATAGAGAATGAGACTCGTTTGGAATATTTTTGCCAAAGCAAAAATAAAATGCTGTAGCAAAGGATCTACTTATCTCCCAAGACAAGGAGTATACTTCCACACAAAGAATAAGAGTATCAGAGGAGCTGCAATGTATTCAAGAAGAAGAACAAGAACCAGAGAAGACCTTGGCCGTGTTATTGAAAGAAAGACTAGAGGAGGATTTGAATGAATCCCATACTCCATGAGGAGAAAGAACACTAGAATACCTACTCAATTCAGAAATTTCTGTTACAACTACTACCACCCACCGTACAACATCTCAAGTATCTTTACATTATGCTATCAAGGGGGAGGTTGATCAGGAATTTGAGGACATTATTCTGAAATCTCTTGGGATCTGTATAACAAGGAAATACGCCATGGATTGAGCACTAGGAAATGAAGTTAAAGGTAGAGGACATGCTACCTCCACTTTTGAATTCTCAATTACAAAAACCACAGAAGATACACCTATGAAAAATATTCCACCCTCAACCCTCCCACACTTTAGGGTGACGTTCAATGAGGATCCAGATACATTCCTATTTAAGTATGATGTGTTATCCCGAAGCTATGACTACCAAATGGATGAACAAAATCTCAAGCTCTTTCTAGCCACCCTGAAGGATACAACACTATGAAGGTTCATGGGACTAGGGGGAACACAATTAGTAGTTGGAATGAGATGAAGAAAACATTTCTGGAAAAATATCAGGAATATGGAAAAGGAAAAAACTTCAGAATAAATGACATATTCCACATGACTCAAGATGAGGATGAATCTTTGGAAGACTACATGGAGAGGTTCACCTTCACTCTGTAGAAGCATTAGAAAACTAATCTCAGCCCAGAAATGCTCAAGCTAGTATTTTTGAAAGGAATATGAGATGATTGCTTGGAAGCCTTAGACCTCATGAGTGGAGGAGATGCATCTTAGCTAACCTTCAAGGAGATGCGACAACCAGGGAAGAATTATTTGAGATCAACATTGGGTAAAATTTGGAATAACAATATCCTGCTAGCATGAGGTAATGGGGTCTCTAAAGCTGATGTAAGTAATATGCTATGGGACATGAAGATGGATATAATCAGCCACATGGCCACACATTTGGATACGCTACACACTAGACAGAAACAACAAGCAATGGACTAAGCCCTTACGGTCTACTACTCAGATTGTCGGAAGAAGCAATCTGATTTCAAGTGTCAAGTTATAAAGATGAAGGTAGTAAGCATTACATCTGAAGAACCAGATTCGGTAGTGCTGCATGCCATAGGAGGAAATGAATACCAAGTGTTCTATGTGGCACAAAGGAAACCTTAGAAGCCAAGGACAAACTATCTAGGTATGGGATCGAATTCACCATTTTCACAATCATCATTTTTCAATCAAAATGTAAATAACATGCCTAGATGGAGTAATCCCTAGATACCCCCAACCCCTCCCAACCCATATTGACCTATGTAACAACGATATAATCCCAATCAATGGTAGAAGTATCCTACTCCACCCTAGAAAAATCAACCATGGTAGCCCCCACACAATCAATGGCAAAACCAGCCAACCCAAGGTCAACAAAATCTTGCAAACCCATGGCAGCAACCATGGAGAGGGTAGAAACCTTGTGGAAATAAGGAAGGTGGGTTCCTACAACAACCACAACATCCTAAAATAATGTAGAACACACAACCAATAAGACCGACTCAATTACTTGCTCAACCTATGCCAAATACTACCAATAAGTTTTCTCAACCAAAATGTACTGTTGAAATAACACAGTACCCTTCTTATATGGTGGACATCAATGAAGTACACCCACGTTCAGGAAGAACTCTACCACCTCCAAGTCCTCCCATAATGAAAATCCCCACAATATCCATTCCATAGTCTACACCATAACCACAGGAGGATCCTAAACCAGCCAATAAAGAGAATGCAGAAACAATATCATCACCCTTCCCAGAATGTCTAAACCTTTAACGCACTCTTGTTGAACCTAAGTTTGATATCCTAGGGCAACTGAAGAATGTTTGTGTAAAGATCCCTTTTTTTTAGGACATTAAAGATGTCCCCATTTATTCGAAGGCAGTCAGAGATTTGTGCCTTCAGAAACCTGGAAGGAAGAAGAAGGATCCTAATATAGTCCATGTCATTGGGAAATTAGCGGAAATCATGCTGGGAAGAATGCTACCACAAAAATATGCAGACCCAGGATATCCAGTTGTCACTGTTCAGATCAATGGACAACAAGTCCATAATACCTTAATCGATCTGGGAGCTATCATTAATGCCATAACAATGGAAACAATGCATAAAATAGACCTACAACATATTCGTCCCACATCTACAATATTGCAAATGATAGATAGATCCACAGTATGACCAGAAGGAATCATAGAAGATCTGGTCATATCAGTAGATTCATGGGAGTACCTTGCAGATTTTATTGTATTACAGCCAAAAATAACTTGGAGGATATCCTCTGATCTTGGGAAGGCCATGGTTGGCCACTGTAGATGCATTAATTAGCTATAGATCTAGCAACATGCATATTTCAAATGGGAACATCACCAAGCAACTAGTTTTGTACCCACCGGCACATGTATCACAAGACAAGGACTAGCTTGTCTGGATTGAAGAAGAAGAAGAGGTACCTCTCTGCCCTGCTTTAACAATAGATCATTAATGCACACTGGTAGATCTAGAAGAGGATACCATCATCTCTAACATACTGTAAAACAAATATCAGGTAGGACAATCCACTCCTGAAGAATTTCCTTGTATTCATTGTCCTTTTTCTAATCTATGGTCAAAAGAAGAACCAGCTGAAAGTGATCAAAGTATCTTCCATCAGCTGCTTCCACACAGCTGCAACCACATTTGATCAATCAACAACATAGAGAAAATGAAAGAAGCCACAAAATCCATAGACATAATGCTAGGCAAGACACTCCACATAAATAACAAATTAAGTGTGGAAGAAGAAAGAAAATTGACAGCCATATTGCATGCAAACAAAAGAGCCTTTACATGGGAATATGAAGACATATAAGGAATCAACCCAGAAAAGTGTACACACCACATTTACATCAAAGAGGAATGAAAACCCATACGCTGACCACAAAGGCAGATGAACCCAACAGTGAAAGAAATAGTCAAGGCTGAAATACAGAAACTCTTGGATGCAAGATTCATTTATCCAATCTTTGACAGCCATTGGGTTTCTCTATTAGTCATTGTACCCAAGAAAGGAGGTGAGTGGAATATATGTATAGACTACATAGAATTGAACCCAGCTACAAGGGAGGATCATTTCTCACTACCATTTACTGATCAAGTGCTAGATACACTTATAGGGAAGAAATAATTTGCATTCTTAGATGGTTTCAACGGATACAATCAGATCCGCCTTGCTCCTGAGGATCAAGAAAAGACCATGTTCACATGCCCATGGGGAACATTTGCATATGCTATCCTACCATTTGGCTTATGCAATGCACCTGCCACATTTCAGTAGGTAGTCCTTAACATATTTTCAGATCTCTCACATGACTATGTAGAGATATATATGGATGAATTTTCCATCTACGGAGACACATTTGAGGTATGTCTAAATAACTTGGAAAAATTATTAATATGTTGTTAAGAAAATCATCTATCCCTAAGTCATAAGAAATTTTTCATGCTCATGGAGGAAGGGATAGTGCTAGGACACCATGTATCTAAAAAAGGGATTAGAGTGGACCCAGCCAAGATTGCTATCATCAAGGATCTGCTGGTACTACAAATATAAAAAGATGTAAGAAACTTCTTAGGTCATGGTGGTTACTATCGGAGGTTCATCAACAATTTTAGAAAAATGGAAGCCCCATTATTCACCTTGCTAAACAAAGATGTTGAGTTTGTATGGACTCCCACCTGTAATGAAGCATTTAATCTACTGAAGCAGTTGCTCATATCAACCCCTATATTACATGGACCATACTAGGCATTGTTTTTTCACATACATACATATGCCTCTGATACTACCCTAGGTGCAGTACTGGGATAAAAAGAAGGCCATCTTAGCTATGCTATTTACTTTGTAAGAAAAAATATGCAAGCAAAAGAGCTGAACTACACGATGATGGAGAAAAAATTCTTGGAAGTTGTATATGCAATCAACAAGTTCAAACATTACATCACAGGCTATCAAAATTTCATACACACAAATCATGTTGTTATCAGGTACCTCATGAATAAACCATCGGTATCTGAAAGAGTGGTAAGATGGCTTCTCTCTTTGCAAGGATTTGAAATTACCATACTAGATAAAACAGGGAAGGACAATGTTGTAGCTGAATTCCTTTTAAGATTACAAAGAAATCAAGAGGATGGCATAGTGGATCACTCATTTCCTGATGAGCACCTCTTCACCATCGCTATCTCTACACCCTGGTTTGTTGATATAGAAAACTACCTCATTTCCGTAAAACTACCACATCACTTTTCCTCAAACGAGAAGCGTGCCTTGATACATAAAAGTAGTAAGTACTCTTAGATTTCAAGTTTTATCTTCTATACTAGACCTGATTGTGTAATACAAAGATTTCTATGAGAAGATGAAGTAGTTGACATTCTCAAAGTATGACATGACGAGCCATGTGGAGGACACTTTGTAGCCAAATGAACAATAGTCAAAATCCTAACTGTAGGATACTACTGGCATACATTGCATAAAGATGCAAACAGATATACAACTCACTATGATAAATGCCAACATATAGAGAGGCCTACAAGGTTTGATAAGATGTCATTACATCCTCAGCTGCAACTGGAACCTTTTGAAAAATGGGTGATGGACTTTGTTGGGCCCATAGACCCCAAATCAAACAACAAAGATTACATCCTTGTATGTATAGATTATGTCACCAAATGGGCTGAAGTAAAATCACTGAAACATGCTCGAGATGAGAAAGTAGCAACCTTCTTATACAAAGAGTTATTCACAAGATACGGTGTACCAAGGGAAATAGTTATAGATCAAGGGCCATAATTTACTACTGTTCTCATTGTTCACCTAGTGGAAGAATATATGATAAGACATAAGAAGTCCACACCATACCATCCACAGTCCAATGGCCAAGTTGAAGTCACGAAAAAATAATTAGAAAATAACATGACCAAAACAATCAATCTATCAAGAAAGGATTGGGAGTCCAGACTCCACGAGGCTGTATGGGCATACATAATCACATGGAGAACAACTACTGGCTTCACACTATATGAGCTAGTATATGGGAAGAAACCAATGCTGCCAATAGAATTTGAACACAAAACTCTAAGGATTGCAATAGAGCTGGGAATTAATTTTTCCAAAGCACACAAACAAAGATTGATGCAGCTTAATACTTTGGATGAGTACAGACAACAAGCACTTCAGAACACATAATTGATATAGCAGCAATGAATAGGATGGCATGAAAGATACATCAAGCCTAGGTAGTTCACACATAGATATTATGCCCTACTGTTTGATTCAAAATACAAATACCACAAAGGAAAATTGTAAGCAAGATGGCTTAGGCCATACGAGATCAAACATGTCTATGATAATGGTGTAGTCCAACTAATATTCAAACTCTTGGTTAATGGTCACAGACTCAAAGTATACAAGAAACCCTTATCAAAGGAGAAATTTTCATAGCAAGTGCAGCAATCCATGTAGAAAAAACCTCATATTGACCCACCAAGTTCAAAGGAAAAGGAGATTTATGAGGAAGGAAGGGAGGATGATCTCTACCTCCCATGGGAAGAAGATTGAAATGTTGTATATGGACCTTAATAGGGCCATAATAAACATTTTGTTATAGGTAGTAGCAGGATAAAAAAAGAGAAAAAAAAAAAAAAAACAACAATGAAAACCCTTTTTGGGTGTTTTTGGTGGATTCTGGGTAGAAAAATAGCTTGCTGGCTACTCAGAAATATGAAAAAGGGCCTGAATGGAAAACCAGCTCGCTGACCATTTAGGGGCAAAAACAAAAAAAAAAACACAAAAGAAGGAGAAGAAAAAATGTGTATTTTTTAAGAAGGATTGAAAGAAAAACACCTCAGCCAAATCTACTTAACACATTGCTTTTGCCACTTCCAGTTGCTACAGGAACCCTTTCAGTTTCTGCTAGCTCCTCAAATAGTTGCTACATGAACTTTCTAAAAATGCTACGGGTAGATTTTTGGTCAGCCAAAGGCATATTCAAAAGGATGTAAGGCAGAAGATGAATAAACAACAATTGCACAAAGCATAATTCATGTTGCAGGTACTCTTTCCCTTCCTGCAAACATTCCTTGCTTGCTATAGGCAACTTATTGGTTAAATCAGGCTACCTATTCAGTGCTACGGGCCACCTCATGGTCACTACGGGCACAATTTCAAAGTGCTGTAGCAAAGTAGTGCTATGGGTAGTCAAGAAAAGAGATGCACAAATCCACTCCAGAACTTACATGCATCATACAAAAGAAGAAGGAATGTAAGTTTCTAAAAATCACAAGCATCATGTAAGGAGGTATCATTTTTGCAAGTTTTCACATGTTGCAGATGCACAAATAGAAACAATGACCTCCAACCGAGTCCAAGAGGAACCTCATGTCTAATCTACCTAAGCATAAAAATTGCATAAACAAATTCCAGAAGAGCAATCATTTTTTATATGCTCCTTGTAATCAAATTACTCATTGGAAAAAGTATTACATGCCAAACCCTTGGAAAAAGCATATTCCCATAAAAAGGTGTCACGTGAAGGACAAATAGGTGGCACTAAGGTAAAAATGTAATATCTACAACTAGTAAGTATCTATTTCTTGAAAATACGTGTTAAAATTAAATATACGCCTTAATAATTTACTTTTTTTTTCTATCACCATCATTAGGGGACATTAATAAGTCCCTTTAACAATAATTTGAAGGAAAAATAGCACATGTGAAACATTTTATTTCACTCGGGATGAGTGACATCTATCCGGGGGAGGAATCAGGATTGGATCTCGCTACGGGAAAATTTAATTAGATGTAGCATGAGGACCTAGGGAATGATAACTCATGCCTCGATTACAGGGGAAAATTAAATATTACCCCTGAGATGTGATTAAGCAAAAAAAAGGGTGAAAATCAACGCAGAGAGAAAAAAACCTATCTGCAGAAGCTATGGGAGGAACATTTGTTCACAGAGAGCCCACTGATGTCACACCCTTGAGAAATAACCCTCATTATTGGGATATATTCGAATGGGTTGGATGGAAAAATTACTTCCAACTACTATCCGAATACTCAAATGAGAGAGTAGAGAAATTCGCAAGAATATCCGATGGACAACAAGCCATGGGAGATGGCATATCATTTCTAGTAACAGAAGACTTGATTGGGAAAGTGACAGGACTCCTTCAAAATGGAAAAAATTGGGAGGAGAAACCCAATGCATAGCAAATCAGATAGTAATTCTTCCAAGGGGAGAAATACAATACGACAAAATGGGGTATTGAGACAAGAAGCCTACATGAGGCCTGGAGAGAAATTATTACATTCATCATCAAGTACTTCACATGTGAAGGAAGGTATTCCCTACTCTATACAATGCAATTTGAATACTTAAATCACTTAAGGCATGGAATAGTAATAAATGTCCCAAACCACTTTCTGAATAGCGTAAAAAAAATGGCAAAAGAATATCAGAAACGGGTAAAGAATGCCTTGTCTCATCACTGTCTGATTTGGATAATCACCAAGCAAGGCCTCCAAAACATCCAACCTAGGATTGATTTAAACTAGGTAATAGGGAATCTAAACTAGTAACCTGTAGCACATGAAGAAGAGAAGAGTCAAGAAAAAATTGAAGAAAGAGTGGAAAAATAAGAAACTCCTGAGAAACAACCACAACAAGAAAGGAGGTAAAAAATAAAGCATATCATAAGGGTCCCTAAGGAGATAGAAGAGGATTCTAGCATACCCATAGTAAGAAATAATAAGATCTCTATTGCTATGGGAAGAAGGAGGAGGAGGCTCATCATTTCCTCAAAAAAGGAAAGAACATAAGAGGAAGGGAGTAAGAAAAGCAGCCCTCATGCCTCTCTATCTACAGAATCAAGGGGCTTTGTCTCCAAGAAGATGAAAGGTGCAGAGGCAACATCACCTGCTAGGGAGCATAGCGAAAGAAAAACTCCCTACACCTATAGTAGCAGAGGCACCTAAAGATATTGAGACTACCTCAGCACCTAAGGAAAAAATAAAATAAAAGGTAGTAGAGAAAGTTACCCCCAAGAAAGAACAAAAGAGAAAAATAACAACTGTAAGAAGATCTCATAGGATAAGGAGGAAAAGAACAACACAAACAAAGACCATAGAAATCAGTGAATAAGTACCTCAAAAGAAGAATAAGGAAGAAGTATTTATCACAAAAGAAGGTTTTGAGATAGTAAGAGAGATGGACAATTCAGAAGAAGAGGAGAAGCATGACAAAATACCTCTTAAGATACCATAGCAGGAAGAAATTGAAGAGGAGCAACGTGAAGGGAAAAAAGAATCTGAATTCCAAACTCTAGAGCAAGCAGTGAAGGAAATCAACATTTTGAGAAGCATTATAAGAAACCTGGAGGGAAAAAGAGGATTGGATGCCCTGATAGGATTAGTAGAAGCTTTGGAAAAGACTCCCATGGAAGAAGAAAAAGAAGAACCTGCATAAGAACCTGAACCTGAACCAAAATATGAAGGTAAATACAAGGGAGGAAAGGATGATTCCTTACTCCAAATGGTCCCATATAGAGCACACAAATAGCCTGTAGTAGAGCCTGAGGTAATACACTTTGACCTCACTTATGAAAATACCTATTCAGCTAGCCCTAAGGATGACCTATATACATTCTTAGAATAAAATTTTCTTGAAGATGTTTTTCAAAGGCTAGTACAAAGATTTAGAGGGCATGTTGAAGCAAGGCAGAAACATGACACATTGGTGGAGAAG
This sequence comes from Taxus chinensis, assembly GCA_019776745.2. Classification (NCBI taxonomy): domain Eukaryota; kingdom Viridiplantae; phylum Streptophyta; class Pinopsida; order Cupressales; family Taxaceae; genus Taxus; species Taxus chinensis. The sequence continues at coordinate 492,022,111 of CM034146.1, forward strand.
GTGGAAAAACAGGAAGCAAAAATAGAGGGACTCAAGATGAAAGTAGAAAATATGTATGATCTTTCTACTAGGATTTTAGAATGCAGACCTCTACCACGAGTATATGCTCTATATCTACAGGAGAAATGGTTGCATTTAAGATATGAGAAAGTAGAAAATAACCTTCCCAATGTTATGGATGACCCCAAAACATTATTTAACATATATAGATAATCTGATCCTGACACCCAGGCACAGCTGAGTGAGTTTCATATCCATAACTTTGTTGTTCCTTCTAATGTAAAGTGGAATCCTAACATGTACTTCTAGATGCCTTCACATCTTACCTGAAAAATGAGAAGAGAAGAAAAGAAGAGGAAGATGAGTATCTAGAAATGGAAAAATAGTCTACCTTAATGATAAGGGGAGAAAGTGGTTACCTTAAGGACATTGTAGAAGAATGGGCAGAGTTTGTATCAGAGGATATATTGGCTACATGGGTAAGGCAAAGGCATATAGCTGTCCAGAACCGATATTTGATATTCCTGGAAAAAGAAGGTAAAACATCTTATGTATCCTGCAAATCAAGATGGGATGAGTTGCCCACTATATTGAGAAATAAAGAGCCAAAATCACCTACAAATTTTAAGCAAGCCTTAAAAAGGGTTCATGATTACATAGAACTAGTAATAATTAAAAAGGAAGGATGGATAGGATTGAGGTTTCATCCTCCCATATTCTAGTATCCCATTCTAGATTGGAGGGAAATAGTACCTTTGGATAAAGAAAAAGAAGCATCCTTATGGCATGAACTTGGGATAAGGGGAGATCTCTATGGATATAGCTACGTAGGTAATCAAGACCCCTATGACTACAGGAAATATTGTGCCCTCAAGATGAGCCAGCTTGCTCGGGGATGAGAAAGAAGATAAGTTGGGGGGTGTGATGAGGCCACATATTGGAATGTTTTGGCCCCATCTAAATCATTTTTGAATCCTCTTACACATACAATTTTGAGACTTTGATCTCCTCTTGATGGTTGATATGAGATAAAGTTATGATTTTGCATATATTTAGTTTTGTATGTTCATTAAGATCTAATATACTTATTTACTTTGGTGAATATTGTCTTTTGTGTAAACTGATGTTTCTGATGTCTCCATGAAAAAATTAAAAGATGCCATAAGCTTTTGAAGTAGTAGGCCCTAGCCCGTAGCACTCTGGTTGTGCTCCTACAACAGCCTGTAGCCACTGGCTAGGCAATGATAAAAGAGAATCATGACATCAAACAATAATGAGGCATCACGAAGTATATGGAGTTGAGCATATGAAGCTGGAAAATGAGTTAACCAAGTGGCAACATTGTTTAGACAAGTATGAGAAGTCTTTAGGTGATTTTTCTTACATGTAGCAAGCTCCAGACCTTCTCGTAGCATCTTCACGAACTACCTGCAACAACAAATCAGTATGCACCTCCAGCTACCCGTAGCCAAAGAGAACTTATCCATCTCACACCTAAGTATAAGACAAAATTACTAGCTATCATAACACATCATATGTAATGTTATGGTTACTTTGTTAAGTAGTTTTGTAATCAGTTCTTATCATGTAAATAAGACAAGAATTAGTTGTCTCCACTCAACAAATATGAAACAAAATAACTATAGTCTATTTGAGTGGTTTTTGATCATATTCCTAGCATAGAATAAGTTAGTGATCTGTCTATATATATATATATATATAGATAGATAGAAATGTAATAGATTAAGGAATGAAGTGATAGCTATACGAGAGAAGCAGAATTGTGAAATTGTGAAGACAGAATATATTAATGTGAGTTTATGCTCTTAAGTTCATTATAATCTCTTTGTTGTAGCAATCTTTAATTACTATAACTTAATAGATGAATCGTTTATCTTCTTGAGTAGTTCTGTGAGTTTCTAGGGTAGGATCAGAACTCACTTCTGCACAAGGAAGGCCCCCCTCAAAAGGAATTGCAAGGAAGATCCTATTCCTCCATTTCCTATTTATGTTGTGTGGATTGATTATCAGTTATTCATTTAATTTATAAAAACTAATGAATGGATAGTGTGGTGAGTTTTAGATCTGCAGATCAGCAACATCCATAGTTTACTTTCAAATTTGTAGAAGCATTACTTTATACTCTTTGATGAATTTCTAGCCTATAAAGACCTCACTCCAAAGTACTGTAGCATATATTTTGTAGGCTGTTTGAAAAGCTTACGCCCCTGAGTTGACATTTAATGAATAGTAGAGTATGAGACCTAATATCATTGGTTCATTATTCTACACATCACGCAATACAAATGGAAAGTAATAAGCATGGATTTTGTATAAGGGTTGCCTATGTCAATAAATAAAAATGATGTTATTTTGGTAGTTGCAGATAAAATTACAAAGGAAACACATTTTATTGCTGGTAATCTAAAGGATGATTCTCCTGTATTGGCTAAAATATTTGTACATGAAATTTTTAGATTACATGGAGTACCTGAATTAATCATATCTGATAGAGATCCTAAAATGACATCAAGGTTTTGGCAAACACTTAATGCAACTCTAGGAACTAAGATGAATTTCAGTTATACATATCATCTGGAGATGGATGGAAAGACTGAAAGAGTTAATCAAGTTTTAGAGGATATGCTATGAATGTATTATATGGATCAGTAGTATAAGTGGGAAGAGTACCTTCCACTAGTTGATTTTGCTTATAGTAACACATATCATGCCTCTCTTAAGATGACACCTTTCGGAGCATTATACGAAAGGAAATGCAGAACCCCCTTTAGCTGGGACAACATTGAGGATAGAGAGGTAATTGGACCTGAAATCCTTACGGAAATGGAACAACAAGTTAAAATGATTCCTGAATGCTTGGAAGAAGTGGCAGATAGGAAAAAGAGTTATGCTAATTTAAAGCGGGTTGACAGGAAATTTGAACTTGGTGAGAAGGTTTTTCTTTAGGTTAAACCAAAAAAGAGCTCTATAACTTTTATCAAGGCTGCCAAGTTATCACCCCGTAGATGGGACCCTTTGAGATAGTTTAAGTAATCAACCCTGTAGCTTACCATTTATCATGCAAAGGCTTCATAACCAAGAAAACAAAGGTTCCTTCAGCAAGAAAAAAAAATAACCAGAATAAAAATAGAAACCCAATTATCTCATGAGAGTAGAGTTGTTTTAATGAAACATTTTGAGAAAAGCAAGAGATCTTAATGGATATAGCCTATCATGCCTGATAGTGCTTCTCTTGATTCAAAGAATACTTTTAGCTGAGCCTCCAAAACTTCTTCTTCTCCAAACAAGATCAATAAATAAAAAAATCTTTCTCAAATGTCTCATATACTTCCCTTTAATCAAAAATAGACCAAGGGAATCAAAAATAACCACAATTTGAAAGTAGAATTGCTGGTTTGAAGAACCAGATAGCTCCATGCAGAGAAAAAATCAGAGAGCATGAATGACCAAACAACCTCCAAAAAATCTGCTAGCATGGTTTCCAAGGTGGTTTTCTCACCAAAAACAAGGTTCATAAATGCCATTAAATCCTAAACTCCTGCTTATCTCTCCATGCCACCGCCATCCAAAATTGGCGAATCCTAATTCAAATTCTGCATGCATTACTAAAATTTAGTGATGACTCCATGTAGACTTCCTTTAATTTACATGTCTCTGCCTAAACTGGCAGTATGCTGTCCCTTTAATTCAAAAATCAAATCCAATTAATAACTTAGGAACCGTCGCCAAGATTCCACTTTTCCATATGACCCTTAGGTCTCTTTTCAATACTTCATTAGTTTAGGATAGGTACCATTAGTTTAGGATACAACCATAGGATAGGTTAGAAGTATTTACCATAGGTTTACAAACAATACAATAGGTAAATTTCCATCCTAGGATAGGTCATACTTCACAACCATATAGTATTAGGTATAAGATTAGAAATAGGCTTAGCATCACCTTAGGTTATTCTCTCAACTTCAAACATGCAACTTAGGATAGGATGTTATCATGAATAAAGTAGACATAGATAGAAAAATAGGTACCTTTACCTTAGTTAGAATCCTGTTAGGATAGATTTCATAGGTCTAGGACTTAGACTTTTCCTCAATAGTCTTGAAGTAGGTCTCGTTCCACTTAACGTTGTTAAGCGTCCTGAAGAGATCATTCAAAAATATCTGAACACATAACATATAACAAAATTTAGGCACGATATTTCAAGAAGATAAAAGAATTTGAAAACATACAAGAGTTCAATCCATTATGTCCTCCGACCTCTGAATGTCAGTTTACCATTAAGATCAGGTAAGAATATTTAAAACATATCTTGGATCAATGGAATTGATCCAAGGATTTGTTAATAAAAAGCGATAAGTTTGCAAACTTCATTACCAGATTACAAATTATCTATCAGAAGAAAAATGGATTCTTTGCAAGAAATATCATTTCGTCCTAATGAATCCAAGAGCAAAAATGACTCATCCATGATAAGCATGATTTTCAAAAATCAAAGGAACACTCCTTATCCAGAAAAATCACATGTCAATGCTTGCAATGCAAAAGAGGAAAGATAACAGTTTTTCAAAGATGTTACATACTTCCCTCCTAAAAGGATCATCGTCCCGATGATTATCTCCTTAAAACAATTTAAATCAAGGAAAATCATTTTTATTAACTTTCTTTTCATATGTTCAAAACATAACAAAATTTTAAAATTCCTAAAACAATCAACATTTACTTAGCTATTTATTTTAAACAATGAAATATCTGCCAAAAAATGGCAGGTTTATTATCCTAAAAGAATAAAATCACAAATTTTATCAGTCAACAGAATCAATTATGTTCAAATAAGTATGGAAAAGTAGTTTTCATATCTTCCATATTTTCCTAGGTTACACTTTCTTCATTAAACTGGTCCCATTGGACATTACATTGACTTATTTCATGATTTCTTAAGTGTAACTGGTGAGTTTCCAGCACTCGCGAGGGTTTAATCACGATTATTCCTGGGTCTTGGACATGCAAGGAATTCTAATTTAACACATGTGATAAATCTTAAAATTATTTCTTAAGCAAAGAAATATGGAAAACATCATGCATTCATGACAAAGCAGGAGGTAATGCTAAACAATAAGCTACAGGGTTGATTAATTCAACTATTTCAAAAGGTCCCACAAAATGAGGTGATAACTTGGAAGCCCTGCCAAACGTTATAGAACTCTTTTTCAGTTTAACGTGAAGAAATACATTCTCACCAAGTTCAAATTTCCTATCATCCCACTTCAAGTCACTATAACTCTTTTGCCTGTCTGCTGCTTCTTTCAAACGTTCATAAATAATTTTAACTTGCTGTTCCATTTCTGTAAGGATTTCAGGTCCAATTACCTCTCTATCCTCAATGTTGTCCCAGCTAACAGGGGTTCTATATTTTCTTCTGTATAATTCTTCAAAATGTGCCATCTTAAGAGAGGCATGATATGTGTTATTATATACAAATTCAACTAATGGAAGGTACTCTTCCCATTTATAGTGTTGATCCATGCAATACATTCATAACATATCCTCTAAAACTTGATTAAATCTTTCAGTCTGTCTATCTGTTTCTGGATGATATGCAGAACTGAAGATTAGCTTAGTTCCTAGAGCTATGTTAAGGGTTTTCCAAAACCTTGAAGTCATTCTATGATCTCTGTCAGATATGATTAATTTAGGTACTCCATGTAATATGAAAATCTCATGTACAAACCTTTTTTCCAAAATAGGAGAATCATCCTTAAGATTACCATTAATAAAGTGAGCTACTTTTGTTAGGTTATCCACAATAACCAGAATAAAATCATGTTTATTTATCAACATAGGAAACCCTTGTATAAAATCCATGCTTATTACTTTCCATTTTTATTGCGGTATGCTGTGAGGATACAATAAACTGGATGGATGCATATGTTCAATCTTAACACATTGACATTTTAAGCAATGTGTCACAAAATCAATAACGTCCTTTTTCATCTCTTTCCATAAATATTGTCGTTTTATATTAGCAAGCATCTTTGTAATACCAGGGTCTCTAGAAAAAGGTGAATTGTGAAATTCTACTAACAATTTCTTTCTTAAATCATTTAGCAATGGTATGTATACTCTGTTTTCAAATCATAAGATTCATTTGTTACCAAAGTGAAAACCTTTATATCTCACGTCATTTGGTCCTGTAGCAAGTTTTGTTTTTACTTGCTGAAAATAAGAATTAGATTCCATAACACTTTTTACTTCATCCTTAAACTGAATTCTTAATGTTATAAGAGCATAAATGTGCTTCCTATGACTTGGTGTATTGTGTACTCTATTTTCCTTGCCTTTAATGTAATTTATGTCAAAATCATATTGAGACAAAAAATTTAACCATCTTTTTTGTATTGCATTCAGATTTGGCTGAGTGAAAATATACTTCAGCCCAAGATGATCAGTTTTTAATTCAAAAGTTTTACCAAGCAAATAATGCCTCCAAACTTGAAGTGCATGAATAATGGCAACAAGCTCTAAATCACATGGAGCATAATTCAACTCATGTAACTTTAGTTTTCTACTTTCATAAGCTATGACATGATCATTTTGTAACAAAATACCTCCAAGACCTTCCTCGGATGCATCTGTTACAATAGTAATGTCTCCATTAGGGTTTGGTACAGATAAAATAGGTGCTGAAGTTAACTAATCTTTCAAAGTTTTGAATGCAGATTCACATTTCTCATTTCAAACAGATTTCTTATCCTTTTTCTACAATGAAGTTATTGGTGTAACAACTTTGGAAAAATCTTTTACAAATTTTCTATAGTAACTAGCAAGACCCATGAAGCTTCTAACTTCATGTACATTATTTGGTGCAGACCACTCAGTTATAGCTATTATTTTAGAAGGATCTACAAGAATTCCATTCTTACTTATAACATGACCCAAATAGTGCACTTCTGTGTCATAGAAAGAACATTTAGATAGCTTACCATATAACCGTCTCTTTCTCAAAATTTCCAAAACTATCTTCAAATGCTCATGGTGTTCCTCAATACTTTTAGAATATATGAGAATGTCATTGAAGAATACAAGGATAAATTTATCCAAGTATTCTTGAAAAATATTTTTCATTAAATTCATAAAAGTTGCAGGTGTATTTGTTAATCCAAAGGGTAAAACGGTGAACTCATAATGTCCATACCTTATTCTAAAAGTTGTTTTATAAATGTTCTCATCCTTAATCTATAACTTTTGATATCTATCTTAGAATATACTGATGCTCCATGCATCTGATCAAATAGATCATCAATTCTAGGGAGTGGATATTTATTCTTCATTATTACTTTGTTTAACATTCTGTAATTAATGCACAATTTAAGTGTTCCAACCTTATTTTTCACAAAGATTACCAGTGATCCCCAAGGTGAAACACTCAGTCTAATCAAACCCTTAGAAAAAGGTTCTTGCAACTATTCCTTAAGCTCTACCTATTCAATAGTAGTCATTCGGTATGGTGCCTTAGAAATAGGCTCGATTCTAGGCTTGATTTAAATTGTGAAATCAAATTCTCTTTTGGGTAGAAGACCTGGCAACTCTTCCAGAAACACATCACTATAGTTTCGTAACAACGGATGTCGTTCCATGAAATTACTATTTTCCTCAACAGATTCTAAATTTTTTACTGCATATAAGGTACAACCTTTATTTTTGGCCTTTTTAAGTTACATAGCTAACAATTTCCTGACTGAAATTTCACGTTTCACACCCTGAATCTCTATTGTTTTCTACAGGTCATCTAAACAACTAATATGTTTTTCAAAATAGTGCAATTTTGCTTTATGCTCAACTAACCAATTAACACCTATGATTACATCATAAGACCCCAAAGGAGCAACATAAAGATCAATTTCGTTGGAAAAACTAGGTAAGTCAAGGACTTCCCCAAAAAGACACATACTAACTCTATGAACAACATTGTTTCCATAATGTACAGTCCATGTTTTATCTAGTTTTCCATCTTTTCTTTTTATTTTCGATGCTAATTTACTAGAAATAAAACATTTTTTAGCTCCTGCATCAAAAAGAATAGTTACAGGTATACCAAATAACTTATCTGAAACTTCTATGGGTGTGACTTTCTTTTCAGCTTGTTTGTCAGCTACTGCAGCATACATCTTGTGCTACTGATTACGATAATCCTTTTTCAAAGGACAATAGTTTGCATAATGATCTTTTCCACAGTTATAAAAACACCCTACAGGTCCCTTTTTAGGCTCATATTTATCTCCAACCTTAAAGTTATCATTTTGACCTCCATAGGACTTTTGTCCGTTATTATTATTCTTGAAAAATTTGTTTCGTGCATTTCCAACAAAATTATTTGTTGTTGTTTTCTTATTATTATCAGTTGAAAACTTACTTTTCATACCAAAATTCTTCCATGGTCATTTATTAGGTGCAAGAAATGATGAAGAGAAGTGGGGAGCTTTCTGTCTTACTTCCTCCTTATGAGAAGAAATTGCCTTTAATTTCTATTCCTGCCTTATGGATTTTTCAACAACCCCTTCCAAAGTGGTTGGGCTAAGAACATACACCTCTCCTCCTATAATGGGATTCAACCCCATGATGAATTTATATATACTGAACTTCTCGTTTAGTTTGATACTTAGGTACATACTTAAGAGGTTTAGTAAACTGATCCCAATACTCAGTTACAGTTAGCTTTCCTTGGGCTATGTTTTGAAATTCAGTCATTTTATGATCATAATAAAGTTGTGGCAGCCATCGTTGCCTAAAATAAAATTTAAATTGATCCCAAGTAATATTAGTTTCATAAATATTCTACTCAGCCTTACAACTATACCACCATAAAGATTCTTCATGGGAAAACTGATATTCTCCCCATATTGCCTTTGTTTGTTTTGAGAAATTGTTTATTGCAAAGTACTTATCCATTTCATTGAGCCAATTCTTAGCTCCATCTCCTAATGTAGTGCCATCAACAAAAGGTGAAATTATCCTTTTTATATCATTAGTGAGTTCTATTGCCATCTTAGCCTTTTTGTTTTCTAGCTGATCAGGTATGTTCACATTATTATTATTAACACCCAAATTGGCGTTATCCTCAAGAGGTGGTTGATTATTATTACTAGCATCTTCTTCCTCATCATTGCCCATTACTTTCTGTTCAAGTACATCAAAATGATCTCTTGTGTCCAACAAGGCAGCAAAGATCTCATCAAGTTTTTGGGCAGTTACTACTTCTTCACCAGGGGTGGATTATTTGTAACATTTCCTCTTGTTCTAAGCATTTTCTATTAACAAGAAATTTAAGTTTTATCAGATTATAGACAAAATAGGTCCAAGAGTTGTAACCTTTAGCTCTGATACCAAGATGTAACATTCCCATTTTAAGACTTTAGAAACAAGGGAATTTTTTTTCCACAATGTTCTCTATTCTAAATAAAATATAATTTAGAACACACATTCCATGCCAATCAATCTCATAACAGATAACCATATGCAACTGTAAATGACTCATTGAATTACCGATCTCTCATTACACGACTAGTCTCTAACCAATCTCTCATGTTTTTCTTTAAGTATTGAATACTTTTATATACCACGTATACTTAGTTTTCTTACCCTATTCTAGGTACTAAGTAGTCTATTTAAAGAATGTATCTGAATATTTGTTACCAATACTCATCTAAAATCATGTTCCTTAAACTAGGTGACATAGGACAACGCAACCAGTAGCTTGCGATACTTTGGCCAAAGATTTCCAACATACTGTTCATGTTGCTATTCCTAGATGACATATTCCTTAAAGTAGAATACGTCCTTCACCCCACTCATCTGTTATCTAGAATGGTCTTTTCTGACTTCAGCCAGTCCACTTGTCAAAGGTTTGGCCCTAGTCCAGATTAGTGACATAATTTGGTATAGGGAGCCACTCATGATGACTTAGGGTGCGTGGGTATACTCATTCAACCTAAGTCGACTGAATATGTCTGGTTACCCTAAGTCATAGTGCGTTACTTCCTATGTAAAATCATATTGCTAATCCTCACCTAGAGGGAAATTAAGTTCAAGTCTCAATTTGAGTAGATCTAGATGAACCAATGTTGAAGGGTGTTGTAACATGTCAGCTACAACACTGTATCCACATGAAGACCCAAATATTCACAAAGGTATAGTTCTATAGTCGGTGTGTACCAACGTTCGACATAATCAATTCATCCTGATGTACACACCTCTAGGAGGTCATTTCCCTTAACTAACTTAGAATTAAGATTAAAATTACAACAACCTTACAAAACCCTAAATCTAACATTCCTTAAGTTCTTTATCCATATTTTGGTTTTTTATAAATTAAATAACTTTCAATATCTCATGATTTCCTTAATGTTCATTAACTTTAACTTAAGAAGAATTTATTTTAAAAAATAACCGCATACATCATAAGGTTTATTTAATGTAATTCAATCGTTCGAAGGACGTGTATGAACCAAAACAAGTTCTATTAAAATAGACTTCATAGGAATGAAGTCTAAATGATTATGGACACAAACACCATTCATTTTCCTTACATTTATTTGAGAAGAGAACAATCTTCCTCTTTACAGTTAAGTGTTAGGGTTCATATACCCTTTTTCCTTTCACACTCATAACTTTTAAACGCATGTTCTTTTAACATCCCATAATAAACCTTACAAGTTTAGGAAAAGAACTTCAATACCTACAACTTATCAAGTTGAATTTGAGTAAGGGAAATTGTACTATTTCCCATTCATTCATTTCATTAAATGACAAAAGAGTAAGGATCCAAACAGATATGAAAAATATTAGCGAGATAGTATTCCAATTTCCTTCATAAAAGGTACAAGAGAAATTACACAACAATTTGTAGTAAATCTCCAAACTTTTCAATTCATCATGATAGAAATACACAATTTACAAGAACATGCATTTTAGACATACTGCATGTCAAATAGCATAAAGATCATTAAAGAATACAATTTTTTTTCTTTTTCAATACAACTCAAGAATGAATCAGAATTCTTCTATAAAAAATCTAGACTTTAAATCAACCAATACATCATACAAGTTATTTCCTTCCTTTATCACTACGAAGTCCATCTGTAAAAATTTCTAGCATGGGTTAGTTCATTGAACTAAGCATGATAAGCACTAAGCATTAAAATGAAGTGCCTTCAACCAATTGTTCCATTAAAGCAACCCTACTTTTACGAAACAATGGGTGAAGTCATACAAATAAATCATAAGAAATAACATCCATAAAAGGATCACAATAATAAATATAAATTCACTTTATAGGAAGAGATCATAATATAATCAACTAATCCACTACTTTATATTTGATAAGTATTGACCCAAATAATTACTTATTTATCTCAAGTAACAGTTCCTATTAATTAATCGTTTCATAATTCTTTCTGAATTTGAAATACAAAATCAACTTCACTATATAAACAAAACAATTAATTTCAGAAACAAATACCTTCTTGTTCATCCTTACAAAGTTTTAGGAAAACATGCACAGTAAATTTCATTCCACCATAGTAACGTTTATAGGATGATTCATCCAACAAATAAAATAATAAGGGATTCATAATTTAGATGTGGAAGCCTAATTTTAGGTCAAAATATATAGCCTAGGTTCTTAGATTAGGCCTCTTATTACATTAGAAAAATATTTCTGAGCCACAATTTTTTTCTTTAATTAATTAAAACAACTATAATTTCCTTCAATACAATATGAGTGGAGAAGTAAGTAGTAATAATTAATACTCAATTACCTTAATAAAAGTAATGCATTTGATTCTATTATACCTATAACAAGGTTTATCTAAAGAAAGGAAGATCAAACTAGAGAGTAAAAATTTTACAAGTTCCTCTTCATTCGGTTAAACTGAATTCCCATATGCATCTTTAGAAAAGAAGGATCAACATCCTACCCTATAGTTTTCCAAAAATGAAAAAGGAGAGCTTACCACTGAGGGTGGGAGAGAAAGGAGTTATGCTAGAAGAGGATTATATTGTTCATTCAAAAGACATGAGGTCGTAAAAGAATCATTAGAGACATTTCTCCATACCCCAAAATCTTTTAAGATAAAATAAATCAGGTACATAAGATACATAATCGATTACATACATAATTGTATCTTTGAATAAACCTCCCAAGAGTTTCACCATTTAAAGAAAAAACATCCGTTAATCATTTACTTAATTCATTCCAAGAAGGATGTGAGAAACAAAGACAGTTATCATTCACATCCAAGTCCTAAAAGTGTTAAGGATGGTAAGATCAAACTTAAGACAATCAAACAGAGCTAAGAATGATAATAACGGTATCGACTTGGAGAAGACCGTCACCCAATGTATATTCAAACAATATAACTTCAACTATCTACTGACATCTCAACTTCAAAAATTTTAAAGTAAGAATCAAACATAATAACTACACAAAAGATTTCATCACTACTATTTACATAGTTAAATTAAAAGACCATTATAAAACCCAGAAGTTCTTTCAAGAGTTTCAAAAGAGAATCATAAAACCAAAAAAAAAGTTTCAGTCAACCTTTCCTTCTATTTCCCTCACGTGTTCGAACTGAAGCCCTTAAACAAAATACCATATTGACTCATATCCCATCAATTTTAAATTTCGAAGAAGTACAAAAATAGAGAAAATCATTCCTTCATGGTTTTTATGAAAGTTTAGAGTACAAAATACATAGATTTCCATAAACGTCCTTCACCCATTAACTCTTTTTCTAACACAAGTTCGAGTTCATACTGCAAATCAAAGTATAGAAATATAGTCACGAAAAGGAGTATTTAAACTTCTACAAACAAGATATGACATAGGAGAGCATTATTCTACCTTCCCCAATAATAAAAGACATTCAATTTGAACAATGCAGGTTTACCTAGAACAGAAGAAACAAGATATCCATTCCTTACCTTCATACAAATTTGTGTTCAAGCAATGATTCGAAATAAAAAACCCATATAGACCACAAAGGATTGATACAAATTTAATAACTCAAGGATGCATCAGTAAAGAGTATTCATTCACCTTCTAATTTCATAAGAGACTTCTATTTCAAAGATCAAGGAAAAAACAACTTAAACCCTTTTTCGAGAAAACAAACTAGAATACAAATTCAATCCAAAAACACTCAAGTCTAAAACAACCCCAAGTGTATTTTTCCATCAACTCATGAAGAGAAGGCATCCAATGGTAAGATTATCATGCAAAGGTTTCGTAACCAAGAAAATAGAGGTTCCTTCAGCAAGAAAAACAAATAACCAAAATAAAAATAGAAAGCCAATTATCTCATGAGAGAAAAGTTGTTTTAATGAAACATTTTGAGAAAAGCAAGAGATCTTAATGGATAGAGCCTATCATGCTTGATAGTGCTTCTGTTGATTTGAAGAAGACTTCTAGCCGAGCCTCCAAAACTTCTTCTTCTCCAAGAAAGATCAACAACTAAAAAATTCTTTCTCAAATGTCTCATATACTTCCCTTTAATCAAAAATAGACCAAGGGAATAAAAAATAACAACAAATTTAAAGTAGAACTACTGGTTCGAAGAACCAGATAGCTCCATGCCGAGAAAAAATGAAAGAGCATGAATGACCAAACAACCTCCAACAAATCCATTTGCATGGTTTCCAAGGTAGTTTGATCGCCAAAAAAGAGGTTCATAAATGCCATTAATTCCCAAACTCTCGCCTATCTCTCCATGCCCCCGCCATCCAAAATTGGTGAATCCTAATTCAACTTCTTCATGCATTACTAAAATTTAGTGATGACTCCACGTAGACTTCCTCTAATTTACATGCCTCTACCTAAACTGGTAGTACGTCATCCCTTTAATTCAAAAATTAAATCAAATTAATAACTTAGGAATCGTCGCTAAACTTCCACTTTTCCATATGACCCTTAGGTCCCTTTTCAATACTTCATTAGTTTAGGATAGGTACCATTAGCTTAGGATATGACCATAGGATAGTTTATAAGTATTTACCATAGGTTTAAAAACATTACAATAGGTAAATTTCCATCCTAGGATAGGTCATACTTCACAACCATATAATATTAGGTATAATATTATAAATAAGCCTAGCATCACCTTAGGTTATTCCCTCAACTTAGATCATGCAACTTAGGATAGGATGCTTTCTTGAATAAAGTAGACATAGATCGAAAAATAGGTACCTTTACCTTAGTTAGAATCCCGTTAGTATAGATATCATAGGTCTAGGACTTATATTTTCCCTCAATAGTCCTGAATCAGGTCTCATTCCACTTAAAATCATTAAGCATCCTGAAGAGATCATTCAAAAATATCTCAGGACATAACATACAACAAAATGTAGGCATGATCTTTCAAGAAGATAAAAGAATTTGAAAACATACAAGAGTTCAGTCCATTATGTCCTCCAACCTCTGAATGTCAGTTTACCATTCAGATCAGGTAAGAAGATTTAAAACATACCTTGGATTAATGGAATTTATCTAAGGATTTGTTAATAAAAAGAGATAATTTTGCAAACTTCATTACGAGATTACAACTTATCTATCAGAAGCAAAAATGGATTCATTGCAAGCAATATCATTTCAGCCCAATGAAACCAAGAGCAGAAATGACTCATCCATGGCAAACATGATTCCCAAAAACCAAAGGAACACTCCTTATCCAGAAAAATCACATGTCAATGGTTGCAATGCAAAAGAGGAAAGATAACAGTTTGTCAAAGATGTTATAAATTAGGATGAGCTGCATAGTCCCTTTATTATATACTTAATCAGTTTGATATGGTCCCATCCATCTTATTTGTACCTTTACCTTGAATTCCTTGTATTTTGAGTCAAATAATAGAGCCCAATATCCTTTTTGAAACTTCCTTTGTTTGATATGTCAATCATGCCACAACTTCCTTTGATGATGTATTACCTTATTTTCATGTAATGCCTCTAACCTCATCTCATCCTATTCATTCATCTATATAAATATTGACTTCTATGATTTATACAACTCAATTCTTATTTTAGAAGTTTCCCTTAATGTCTGGATCTCATACTCAATAGGAAAGATAGAATTCTTCCCATAGACTAGCTCATATGGAGTAAACCATTTGGTTGCTTTCCAAGTTTTATTGTAATCCCATACCACCTTAGGTAATTTTTCTACCCAATTCTTTCTTGAAACATCTACCATTTTGGTCAAAATATTCTCTAACTCCCTTTTAGTAACCTAAACTTGACCATTAGAATGAGAGTGATATGGGGATAACTTCTTGTGCCTCACCTGATATGTTTCCACAAAGTAGCTGATCACATTTGAAATGAACTGAGGTCCATGATATGAGATAATTGATCTTGGTGTTCCAAATATATGGAAAATGTGTTCATAAAAGAAATATGCTACCTTCTTATCCTTGACATATTGGAGATACTTTACATTATCCAATTTTTTCAAATAATCTATGCATACCAATATATACTCCTTTATTTGAGAATATGGGTGGTCATTTGGTCCAATGAAATCTAATCCCCACTTCTTAAATGTATTTAGAACTACTTGAGGTTAAAGAGGCATCTTTCTTGTTAGTGTTGGATTTCCCATATGTTGGTACTTATCATATTCCCAAACATATTTCTTGACATCCTTATGTATATAAGGCCAATAATATCCATGTCTTAGAACTTTATGGATCGTTCTTTTTACCGAATAATGTCATCCTAATGGTTCATCATGACATGTTCTCAGTATATAAAATATGTCATCTTTAGCTACACACTTGCGTAATGTATGATTAGGTCTACATTTTAAAATCATTCCATAAAACCATTTATACATCACACTTTTCTTAATTAACTATTTTATTTTTTAGGTGTGAGAAAATATGGAAAATTCCCTGTAGCCAAGTAATTAGCCATATCTAAAGGTTTTTTTTAGGTTTGTCTCAAAAATTCAGAGGATAGGAATAAGGTATTTTATGGCGTACCTTGGTTTTTTAAAAATGTAGGTCTCTTCCTTCGGCCACGGTCTGCTCTCTTTAATACAAAAGAAGAATTGGTCAAAAAGGTTCCCCTATGAGTAAGGTTGTATAAACTACCCTTAAATTTTAGGGTTGTGAAACTTTGAAATTCATTTCTAAAGCACTGGGGGATTTGGTTAGGATAGGGAAGGAGACAAAGGAGATAATATTCTCTACATATGCTAGAATTTTTGTAAAAATTAATTTGTTAAAAATTTTGATTTAGGCCATCAGACTCAATACTCCTATTAGATTCTAGCTTCATGTTATAGATTATGAATCTTTTCCTTTTAGATGTTTCAATTTTTGTTAGGTGGGTCACAAGATGAATAAATGTCCACTTGTCATTAAGAGGAAGCCATAAAAGTCTTAGAAGGAGGAGCTACCTAGGTAATCCTGGAAGGAAAAAGGGTCACCTATTAACAAGGATGTAGAGAAGGGAAAATTTGTGTCGGTATGAAGATTGGTGAAGTGACCAAGGTCTCTCTAGATTCAATGGTCAAGGACAAAGGTCCTTTCCCCAATTTAGGTGTCCTTGAGGAGGGAGGACATCCTCCTCAAGATGGGGAGGGAGGACATCCTCCTCAAGATGAGGAGGGTTTTTATCAAGCAATAGAGTTGAGAAAGAAATATGTTCCCCTAGACCAGGAGGATTTGGATATCCTAATATAATCCTTTAACAGTCTAGAAGGAA
Source organism: Taxus chinensis (assembly GCA_019776745.2). Lineage (NCBI taxonomy): Eukaryota > Viridiplantae > Streptophyta > Pinopsida > Cupressales > Taxaceae > Taxus > Taxus chinensis. Next base: position 492,038,894 of record CM034146.1, read on the forward strand.
GTCTAAAAGAGGTCTCTCAAAATATTTTCCATAAGAATAAATTTGCGAGCAATCGAAATTCAAGAGCAAATTTGGATTCTAAGGCTAAAGGGGAGGATTAAAAGGGGGTTACATAAGGGTTTTTGAAAGAGGTGGACCCAAATAAAATAATGGTTTAGACTCATTTGTGAAAATTAGAGATACTGACATCATCACAATAAAGGCCACAACCTGATACTAGTATAGCTAAACCAGTAGGTAGGAAATCAAATGCTCTCAAAACATAAATAAAGGTGAAGCTAAATATTGATATAGGTAATCAAAGAACCTTAGAGGCTTTCATATCTGGTGGAAGGGACTCTCCTTCCACTTGGGGACCATGAAAATATTAATTTGGAATGTCATAGAATTAAACTCCTCTGACAAGAGTCACTTTGTTAAGCTACTTAGGGAGACTGAGATTCCAGATATCTTTTTTATTTAGGAAGCAAAGATGGTAACAGATGAACTAGATGGGGTTAGGAAGTGGATTTGGTTTAATGGGGAGGGGGAGTTAGTTAATGTAGTTGGAAATTCTGGTGGTGTGGTAACTCTATTGAACCCTAAGTGATTCAGAGGTCAGATGGATGCTAAAAGTATGTGGTTCCTTGCTATAGAATTTGTGGACTTACAATCAAATGATAGTTTCTTCGTAGTGAATGTATATGGTTCCATTGGAGTGGAGGAAAAGGAGTGTTGTATGGATTTGAGTAATCTACTAGAAATTATGGACTTAAAGAAATTGTGGGGGGGATTTTAATGAAATTTTAAAGATGAAGGAAAAGAAAGGTGGGAAGAAAATACTTCTACAGAGTTCACAGGATTTCAGAATATTATTTAATAACTTAACCCTAATAGATGTTGATCCAAAGAGTAGGGGGATCACTTATAATAACAGAGGGATGGTTCAGATGCAATTTTGGAAAGATTGGAAAATTTTTTGATCTGTTTAGAATCGGGGTTGGAAAACTTTTAACTCTCTTAAGATATTTTGAAGGTGGAAGGATTAGATCAGGTTCCTGTCAGCTTAAATATTATCCCTTGAATTTGACTATCTATAATTTCATTCAAAATGGAATTCATGTGGTTCCTTCACCCTTCTTTTTAATAAAATATGTAGCTCTAGTGGGGGTAAAAGTGGAAGACAACAAAATATACAAATTAATGAAGAAATTAAAGCATGTTAAAGAGGAAGTTTGAATATGGAATAAGAAAAAAATTTAGAAACTTATTTGTTAAAAATAATGAGTTATCTTCTAATCTTGAATTGATTCAATATGATATTTTGAAATAAGGGGAAACTGAATAATTTTTACAACAAAAAAGGAGGGGCTAGATCAGATCTTGTGCATGGAATAAATTTTTTGGATGCAAAAATCTAGGGTTTTGTGGTTGAAGGAAGTTGATAGGAATACAAAATTCTTCCAAATTTCAACTAATGTTAGAATAAATGTAAATCAAACAACTCAACTGACCCTTCCTTCGGGGGAGGTGGTCTCTAACTTGGAATTTATCAGGGAAGAAAGGGTCTATTTTTTCAAGAAGTTGTTGGCTATAGAAGAAGGTGAATGGAAGGAGGAGGAAGAATATTTACTTTCAATAATTCCTAAGTTCATAACCGAGGTTGAAGATGATTATTTGATGAATCCTATTACACTCGAGGAGAAAAAGTGGGCAGTTTTCAGTGTTGGGGGAGATTTAGAGGACCGAAGGATTAAGAAGTAGATCCCCATCAAATAATAATTTGAGGCAAAAGATATGGTGTACATTCTATTGTGCCAAAGAAAATAGTATAATTTAATGCCCATATGCTGAGAATGTAAAGAGAGTAGCCGCAGAAAGAGTGCATTCATCACATAAAATATCCTCTAGTAACATACTACCCTTTGGAAGAACATGGTGTGGAATATGTAGACTTTGGGATCAACATATTCATGAAACTTTTCCTTTACTAGAAGTTTCTCCTCCTACAAATGAAATGATGTACTATACTATGTGTGGTTCTCATAAGAATTATCATCATACTTTCCCCTTGGTGGATGCATAAGAAGACTTAAAGGATTATGCTTGTAGAAGAGATATGGACACAAGAAAAAATACAACACCTAAACCTCCTCCCACACAACCGCAGATGATCACAACACATCCGTAACCTAAACAACCCTCAAAACAAGTTATAACCACACCAAAATACCCAAATCAACAAGGTGGGCAACCACAATTTGGAGGAGGATATCGTGGAACCAATTATAACCCTCATTATTAAGGTTACAATGATGGAGGTTACCGTGGAGGATACGACGACAAATTTAGAGGAGGTTTTAGAGGAGGATATAAAGGAGGGTATAAAGGAGGCTATGAAAATTATCAAGGAGGTAGAGGTTACCAAGGATACAATGATGGTGGTTACAGCGGGGGGTATAATCAAGGGGGTGGATACCAAAATAGAAGACCAATGAATTTCTATAAATGTGGTCAAGATGGGCACCTTGTTAGAAATTGTACAGAACGTGATCCATTCAGATTTTTTTGTGAAAAGAAACACGATGCATTCAACTGTCCAAAAGTTGTGTAATTCTATAGAAGCAAATCAATAATATCAGAGGCGCTAGCAAAATATGCCTAGGGAAAAGTACAACATATTACTCGAATTCCTTGGGATGAAGAAACTATAGCCAAATACGAAGCTACAAGAAATTATACTTCAGGAACCATAGAAGAAGAAAATAAGGAAGCAACAAAAGAAATTTATAGGAGGAGGATAGCAAAAAAATATGTAAAGAACAATGAAGAACCACGATATAGAGTTTCTGCAACAACTAAAAGTGCCACCAAGAATGAGGCGGTCCCTAAAAAGAAGAAAATTATAAGATTACCCCAAGAAGAACATTATTCTAATGAGGAGTGGAAATCTAAGGAAATTAGACCTGAATTATACTTCAAAGAAATTGAAAAGAGTAGAGCACTTATCCATGAAGCACATGCCAGTGAATAAAGGGAGAAAAATTACTTCATAGAAGAAGAGGTTAAATCCTTAAACGAGCTAGAAAAATTAACCATCAATAATGGGCTAATAGATAAACTGAAACAATTCAGAAAATATTGGAATAAAGAAGAGAGAACACATCATGTCCATAGAATTGAGGGGAGATACAACAAGAAAAAAGGAACATATTATGGACTCAGTGAACATGGAGGAAGTCCCTCATCTACCTAGATGTAGACATTTTTAATACTACCATCACTAAATTACTATTGGATCTTGGCACAGATGTCAATATGATGTCCAAAACTAGATGGGAAATTCTTGGAAGACCTAATTTGGAACCTGTAAGATACTTCATTGGATTAAAGGATGAATCATTAAGACAACCATTAGGGGTACTAAAGAATGTAGTAGTGAACTTCATGGGGATCAAGAATATGGTGAATTTTGAAGTAGTAGAAAATGTATCTGAGAATCCCTCATATAATGATAATTTATCCTTGGAATGGTTTATAGTTTATAATGGGATGTTAAGATATAAAGAATAAGAGGTGACCTTGAGTGCAGATGGCGTATGTGTTCATGTACCTCTACATGTAGGAATGAGTGCCACGTGGGCCGAAGAAGTATGGAATGACACAAGAGGAGAATAATTTGATGACATCCAAGGAGTCTATGCATTAAATAATTTTTCTAATATTGAAAAAGATTTTAAGCCAAATTCAGATTGGGAGATATCAGTTAAATCATAAGATACTACTGAGATCTCAGAAAATGTGGTGGAAAGATGGATACATGGGTTCCCTAAATCAAGGAATAAAAATTTACATTACGCAAGAAGGATACCACTAAGAATCATGACTTTAGAAGATAGCTACTATGTCATGGGTGACATTTTTGTACCCATGAAAGAAACATTTGAAGAAGAAGGATACTACTTGAATCAAGAGGAAGAAGAAAAAGATATCTTTATATTAGCTAGAGAATAATTTTTTGAAGAAGAACAAGAAGTGAAACAACTTCCAATCAAGAGAGTATACAGATTGAGTCGTGGGGCATCTCATCAGACACTACCAAAATATTTAGGCTTTAGAGATCTAGAAGGATATATCAAGATCATGAAGAGAATATTTCCTAATGAAAAGGAAAGGATGGAAGAATTGGATGATACTTTGACTGTAAATTCCGTGAGTTGGTGTGCAGTGCAAAAAAAGAAAATATCTCATTGGAAATCAGTAACTATACTATTAAAAGATAGATTCTTAGAGAGTGAAGGCCATTATGCCACGATCCCTGAATACATTGGAGAAACTGATCCATGGAAACATATTCAAGCTTGTGAGTAGAATTGGAGGTTATGTGGGGAAACCTCTCCCTTGTTATGGAATCAGTTATTCATATGGACCCTATGACCCATATCGCGATCATGGTACACACACCAAAAGATCAAACATGAGACAAAAGAGTGGGATCAGATAGTGAAACATTTTTTCCATACTTTCACCTTTTGGGATGCAGATTTAAAAATTTTGAGGGCTCTACAGAAGATTAGAAAATTATTATTTATGAATCTAGAGGAAGCCACAAAAATATTTTCTACGGAAAAAGAGAAGATGTAATGGGAGATCTTGAAGCTACAAGAAATCCCAATAAAGATACGAGAGATGGAAAGATGCTATAATGTGGAGGAATAAGAAAAGGAAGAAAAATTAGAAAACCTAAGGTACAAATTATAAAACAAAGATGAAGGAGAAAAATACTACTATCAGCAATTGAAAATCAGGAATGAAAACATTAGGACAGAGGGAACTGAAAAAATGGCTAAAATTGGAGATTACTGGACAAAGGAAGAAGTAGCTAAAGTAGTGGAGTTGTTACAAGAGTTCCAAGAATTTTTCCCAAAATATTTCAAAGAATTGAAGGGGACAAAATAAGAAGTTGGAATGATGAAAATTTAGATTAAAAAGGGGTTCAAACCGATGAAGAAAAGGCCATATAGACTGAACCCAAATTTAAAGGTAAAGGTGAAATCTGAAATAGATAAAATGTTGAGTGCTAGGATCACTAAACCCATTGATGATGTAGAATGGATTAGTCCCATGGTGATCCAAAATAAAAATACTAGAGAAATCCGTGTGTGTGTAGATTATCTGGAGTTGAACAAAACTTGTATACATGATCCCTTTCTAACCCCCTTTACAAAAGAAGTACTAGAGAATGTGGCTAGTAGAGAAGTGTATTTCTTCATAGATGGTTTCTTTTCGTACCACGAAGTAAAAATTTCTCTAGAGGACCAACCAAAGACCACTTTTTCCATCAAATAGGGATTCTTTATGTATATAGTTATGTCATTTGGATTGAAGAACACACCATCAATGTTTAGTAGGATCATGATAAATGCTTTAAAGATTTCATTCATGGTTTTCTAGAGGTTTACCTTGACTATTGGACAATTTATGGCCTACTAAAGAATCATTTACAAGTATTGAGATTGATGTTTCAGAGGTGCAGAGATTTACAAATATATTTAAATTTGGAAAATGTATCTTTTTGACTCCCTTTGGTACTTTATTAGGAACATAATTTGTAAGGAAGGTTTGTTGATTGATCCTTTAAAGACTTCAGTGATTGTAATATTACCAACCCTAACAACTCAAAAAGGAAATGAGGAAAATTTTGGGCTACACTGGTTGCCATAGGAAGCTCATCAGGAACTACACATAAATATGTGATCCTCTAGAAGTATCGTTAAAGAAAAGAACAAATAAAAAAATCCATTGGTCCAAGGAATGTGCAAATGCTTTTGAGATTCTAAAAGATAAAATTTTTCATGCTCTGATTTTGATTTTTCCTAATTGGAAGATACCCTTCCATGTCCATGTGGATGCATCTGGAATATCAATTGGAGTTGTTTTGACACAACCTAGGGAGAAGATGGACCACCCAGTAGCAATTTCTAGTAGGAAATTGGCCAAAGCAGAGAGAAACTATACCACAACAGAAAGAGAGGTTTTAGTATAGTGTATGCCCTAATGAAGTATAGAAAATATTTGCTAGCTACTTTGTTCACATTCTACACTGAACATGAACCATTGAAGTACTTGATAAATAGACCAATGATACAAGGAAGAATTTGTAGATGACTTATGCTCTTTCAAGATTTTGATTTCACAATAGTAGTAAAACCTGGGAAGTTAAATAATGGTTCAGATTAATTATCAAGGAATGAGAATGAAGATGATGAAGGGCATATATATGATGATTTCCCTAGAGCACACTTATTTTGAATTAAAGCCATACCAAAGGAATTGGATGAAATTTCTCAACTACTATATACAAGATAATTTCAAAATAATTACACCCAACAGTAGAAGAAAAATTTGTTGAGTAGAGCATTCCATTTTACTTTGATTCAAGGGAAATTGTATAAGATGGTGCAAGATGATGTCCTAAGAAGAGTAACATCAGAACATAAAAGGAATAATGTTTTGATTGAAGCACATGAAGGGATAGATAACGGATATAATGGAGGGGAGGAGACAACAAGGAAAGTGATGATGGCTGGACTATGGTGGCCTACACTATTTAGAAATGCCCATAAACATACTAGATCATGTGATATCTATCAAAGAGTGGGAAAAGTGAATGCAAGAGATGAAATTCCACTCAAACCTGTATTGGCACTAGCCCCATTTTAGAAATGGGCTATTGATTTAATGGAAAAATTAAACCAGCTACCAAACATTCTCAAGCAATATTTATCATCACTAGAACATAATATATGAAAAGGTGGGTCGAGGTGGTCCCCACAAAATATTTTACTACAAAGACAATGGCTAAATTTTTTATATGAGAACATAATTACAAGTTTTGGGTACCCTTTGAGTATTACTAGTGATCAAGGAAAATAATTTGTGAATGAAACCATCCAAGAACTATTGAGCGGGTTCATGATTAATCACAATAGAAACAATCCATACCACCCTCAAGAAAATGGAACCGTATAAGCATTTAACAAGGTATTAGAGAAGGTATTAACAAATATTTTCTCATTACAAACTGCTAATTGGGATTTGAAGATACCCGCCACTCTATGGGAATACCACACAACATACGAGAGGCTTACAAAGTATTCTCCATTCAGATTGGTTTATGTGTTAGAAGCCATGGTTCCCATAGAGTTTGTTCTTCCTAGCTTGAGAATTGTACTATCATTCATGATGATATAATATGATTCCCTTCATGAAATATTGATATAACTTGAGAAATTAGATGAGAAGAGATTCATATCTACGTATAATTAGACACACGAGAAAAGAAGACAAAAGGCATGACATGACCACCACATCAAGAAGAAAAAAATTGACATTGGAGACTAAGTACTTCTTTATAACAAAAAATATAAATACCCATGGAAGTTGAAGGTTATGTTATCCAATTTCCTCCACCACCCATTGAAATTAGATAACAGGAAAATTCTTGCTGATTAATCAAAGAATAGATCTGAGAATCTCGGAGCTATTCTAAAGGAGTCAAGCCTTCGACAATATGGGGGAAGACTTAGCTAAATCACAGAAAAAAGTCAGATCCCAAGAAAACTCGAAGAAAATTAACAGACTCGTAGAAGGTGCCATGTGTTAGCTCGGCACACTTTGAAAAGGTGCAAGAAAAGTGGAGACCCTAGAGATGTGTTTGACCTCCATGTGGAGCTCAACACGGATAGACTCTGAACCCAAAGTAGAATGAAAAATATTGGTGACAGGTCAATTCAATATAGGATTAATCATGAAGCCCACTAGGAATTTTAAATGCTCAGATATTTTAAAAGATTGTGAGATCTCACATGGATCACATGACCCTGAAGTTCAAATGAGCATAAAATTTGACCCGAAACTGTGATTTTCACAAAATTCAATTTTTCAGAAATCTCTCAACATCCTCTACTAGATTTAGTATTTTTAGTAAGGATAGGTGGGTGAAAATAAAAGAAACATCTCCAATTCAAATAAACCAAGAACTACGCACAAAAATCTAGAAATGCATAAAATGATGAAGCTTTGATGGTGATTTTTAAGGAAAATGAGCCTAGTTCAAAGAGATAGTTGGAAAGTGGTTGGGGAATGCATTTAATGAGAATGACCATCATTATTTCAATTCTTTAGGTCATGGGAAAAAAATGGGGAGTATTTTTCAAGCAATATGCCATTAATTACACTCATTTATTGCATCTTGCAAGTGGTTGGAAAAGCAATTTTGAGATTTCACTCTTCTCTCTTTGTGATTCTATATATTGTAATCTAGGTCTCATATTTGGGGTGGAGTCATGTTTCTTCTCTACCCCTATTTCTTCCCTACTAGGGGGGTGAGATGGGAGGCCAAGCCTTCTTTTTTAAGATTTGTAATGGAATTATTTCCTCTCACTTGTGGATTATTATACTGTGCATAATTTTGGAGCAATATAATATGTCCTGTGATGCATTTCATCCATCCTTTGCATGTTTTTATCATCTCTAATAGCCTTTATTTCATTGTTGGTATACTATGCATATTTCTAATGTTCACTACGGGTTATAGAATTTGTGCTTAATGGGTTTGGAGTGGTGTTCTGTGTGAATCTATCTCTAGCCTGTGGTGCATTTCATCCACCCTTTCCATTGATCATATTTTCCACATTTTTGGGAAGTTGGATTCTTGATTAACTTATTCATTTTCAGCACATCACTTCTATTAGTTTTATGCTAGGTTTTATTTTTTCTCTAACCCTCATCTCACCCCACAGAGAAGAGCTAGCTTCTTTAAAATCTATAGGTTACCTTAGGGTACACTTCCCACCAACCTAAGGTATCCAAGGACTTTGGCGGTTCATCTATAAGGATAATCATCAATAGGTTAGATGGTTGGGACCATACATCATTAAAGAAATAATACCTTCTGGAGTAGTAAACCCACAAACCTTTCAATTAAAAATAACTTCCTAGACATGTAAATGGAGTAAGGCTCAAGATATATGTAACTTAGAAAGAAATGAAAAATGAAAAAAAAATTCAAAATATTGACCTATTTGAAAATCGACAATTCGGTGGGTATCTCGAGGGGTAGGATGAAAACCTACAAGGGAATATCTACCCTTAGAAAAATTAAGAAGGGGAAAAAGAAAAATCCACAGGGGAAGAATGCCCACGCAATAAAGAAAATAACGACCTATTCAAAAACTAGAAATTCGACGGATATGTCAAGGGGTAGGATGAAAACCCATAAGGGTGTATCTACCCTTAAGAAGGAAATTGAGAACAAAAATAACAATCCATAGAGGCATAATATCCATGCAATAAAAGGAAGAGAAAAAACACAGAGGAAGCATACCCACAAAATAAAAGAAGATAGATAAAATCATGAAAACTATGAAACGAAGAAAAAAAAGCATTCCGAGAAACAAAGAAATGAAAAGCCACACAAAGAAGAGAATAAATAAAGCTGTGTAAAGAGGAGAAGGATGAAACCAGAGTATGAAGAAAGAACATAAACCACAATACAAATAAGTAAGAGAAACCATTAAACAAAGGAGAAAGAAAAATCGCAAAATGAAGCGAATACTACAAAACCATACCAAAAGAAAGTAAAATCTACGTAAAAACCATGTTCAAACTGCATAACGAGGAAATCCACAAAACAAAGCAGAAAATGCGAAAAAAATAAAGAATTTAACCCTCTATGGGAAAAATAAATGTGGTCGGTGGAAATCAAAAGTATATAAGGGATTCAATTATGAAAACCTAAGGAATTACATGCATATGAAGAGATCGAGGAAACATAGCCACAAAGAGAGTTAGGGAAAAATTAAGGAAAATTGAGAAGAAGCTATGGATACTCCAATTGAAGTTACACAAGAGGAATTCACTTGACCCAAATTCAAAAATAATTCTATGAAATCATACAAACATGATCCAAAGGGTACATTTTCTCACATTCCATTCAAGGTTACACATACAGGGGATTTGTAGAAGTACATTCATTCACCCCAACATCAAATATGATCATACTAGACTTGAGGTAGACAGGGCATTGTTTCTAGTGACAAATCTGACTACTAGATAAGAATATTACAAGAAAAATGCAAAAGTCATTATGAAATTGAAACTGGATGCGTGGAGGAGAATTTAATATTTCAACTGAGTAGATAGGGCAATTAAAGAGGTATGCCACCAAAGCCATTTGTTTAAAAATTTATCATACAAATAGAGAAGATGACACCCATGGGGTGAGTGCACGATTGGCATTAAATATGATTATGGCCCATTATGAATATAACCTAACTGAATTACTAGCAACAAAATTTCATGAAAATGTGAAGAGAATAAAAGAAGGAAAACATAATTTATGTTATGGGTCGATACTAATATGTTTGGTAATGTATTTCACAAAAATACTTCCAGAAAAAGATGAATTGGTAGATTGGAAATTAGATAACGCTATGCCAGAACAAATTTGGGAACACATGAGAAACATAGATGAAATCACTTAAATAACATCACTCCTTAAATGGATAGATAGAATAAGGGGTATAATTGCAAATAAATCTAGGGTAACATAACAAATAGTGGCCAAATATGAACACGAAGTTATGTTTATTGCATACATTGACTATATTTTTATCAAACCACTAGTTCCGTAGATATGTCAAGTGCTTCCATTACCCTATGAAGCTTTAGATGAGGTAGTAAAAACATCAATACAAGAACTGAAAACATACCTTGCAGATATGAAAAAACCTATTCTTCCTAGTTTTTATGATGTGATTAAAGAAACCTTTGAGGAATACAAACACCAATTTACACCATCAAGAAAATTAGAAACAAGTGGAAGTGTACCCAAAACATACAAAAGAAAGAAATCCCTTGCCATTCAAAAACTAATCACCAAAATACATAAATCCTTAGCTAAGAAAGAAAAGCTAAAACAAGTCGCGGTGAACAAGGAAAAAAGGAAGAAGAACAATATGAGGAGATAGAAGAATTTGTTTCACCATTTTCTTTACATTTTTGAATGACGAAATAGATAGGGTTAGGGTTATGGGCTAGGAGGAATACCTATTAAATTGGTTGGTTAGAGGTTGATGCACACATTTTAAATTCTCAATCTAGTGCCGATTATGAGAGCTTCCTTTTGGCTTTGAGGAACTACCTCTAATAGAAAACAGGACCACAAAAGAGAAGTTAAACAATATATGATAGTGGAATACCTAGTGTATAATAGTTCTGATAAGTGGGATACTTCTTAGATGGATGTCAATCCACTGTTTAAAAAAAATTAATACAAGAATTAAGTAAAGTCCTACTATATTTGATATGATTTAGGTATCTCATTCACATACAATAAGAAAATCCAATCACAACAAGCTAGGCTATAGTTGGATCTAAAGTATGAGGTGAATGTCAAGGTACTGGAACTGGTCAAGGTCAGATTATGGGTTGTTTAGGTCAATTGGTGGGAGGTTATTTGGATCTGTTCTTGATCAAGGTATGAAACATAAAGACCCGCGTCGATCTTGTATGACCGACGATGGTTTAGTAATAACTGACAATAGTTACTGTGAATTTTAAATAACTTAATATTTCATGGTTTAGGTATTTTTCTGAGATTGAATCGAGGATGGTGAGGAGTGGGTGTAATTCTAAGGAGGTATTGGAAATAATCAGAGGTGTCTAACTGCTAGGTATGGGAGATTTTATGGTGTGGGTGAAGGAATGATCAAAATTGTATGGAGAAAAATGGTGGGGAAGTGAGAGTTCAAGTAGAAACTAATAACAGAGGTAACAGAGACCACTAGAATGAAATTAGAAGAATGTTGGTTAGTAAGATACTTACTATGATGCAAGTTTTATGGCTGGATGGAGGTCATGGTTGATCAGAGAAATGGTGTTTGGTGTTGTGGCAGTGCTTCTCGGAATGCTATCGTGGGTGCAATGCTTCTAGATCTGTCTGGATGATGGTTCTGGATGCCTGGATGCACAAAAAGACCTTGGTTATGCTTATATGAGGCTCCTCTTTCTCTTACTTAATCTCAGAATGTGCCAACCTTCCAAAAAAGGTTGCTAAGGTGAATAATGGTAACCAACAATAGTTCCGTCTTAGCCATTATCAGTTTAGGTCTGACCAACGTCGGTTAAGGTGGGATTCCCTAGGTTTACTAAAATGGGTGGATCTTTCTAATTTCTTGGGCCAAGTTGGTTTGTTTTCATGGATTAGAATGGAAGCTTCCCTTCTAATGAGTGGGAATGTGATTAGAGAAATCTCAGGCATTGATTTTAGGGTTAGCCCAAATCTTAGCTCATTAAGGAAAGTAAGACTTAGTTATTCTTAGTTATGGAAACATGCTAAGAATAGGTCTAGGGTGAGGTGGTGTTGGTCGTTAAAAAGGACTTCACGAAGAGCAACAGTTAGGGGACAAGAAGTCCCTCCTCTTTAATGGGAGAGGTTCCCTTATTCAGAAACGAACCTATTTACACATATAAAAAACATGATTTTCTTGTGGAACTTGGATATTACGAAAGTGTTTTCTATAAGGATCATCAATTACAAAAGGACTGAGGAATGAGCAGAAAGGCACCATTTAGTATTATAGATGACAGAGTAATTCTTTATGCATGCGAAGGTACAGTGAATTGAAACAAGATCATTTGTATCATATTAGTAAGATGAAATTTGAAAGACACAAAGTTCTATAAATAATATCTGCAAGAATACAAAGCTTCTTAACATAATACAGACAAATGATCTTAACAAGATTAAATGAAAAGCTTGAGGATAAAAGGAAATCAGATAGACAAAGAATGAAAAGTCCTTCTGTATTGATTTCTTTATGATTTATTTTACACTTTCAGAAAATAAGCCAAGTTCTTCCTCTTCAAAATGGCGAGGAGAGGCCATTATATAGTTAACAAATCAGTTACTCTCGGTAACTACTTCTTTTAACTAATGATTAGTTAAAGGGTTGCCAATCGCAATACCCCAACTAAATATTACAAAACCGAGAGAAATAATGGGAAGAGAAGAGAAGAATTAGGAGGGGAATACAGGTGCTTATGACTGGGAGGGACCCACTGATTTTAAAATCCGCTGTCTGAATCTCTTCAGTGCCCCGGCTATGTCTCTGCCATGAGGGACTGACGCGTTGGCTGTAGATTGGGTCCAAAATCTGAGGCACTTCTCCATTTCCTTATCAAACTCGACATGAGTATGATAGTCCTTATATGCTTCTTCAATGGCAGATTGAAGAGAGCATATCTCCTTCATTTTCTCTTCGGAAATGGAGCTTTCCTTGAACAGATTACCTTTGAAAAAAGATTTGAATTGAGCTTTGATTTCTTGTAGGGAGAAAGACACACCAGAATTTTCATCCTGAAGATGATAATGTATATCTTTGAAAGCAGATACAACTAGTGTTTTGAAAGTCTCTCCCTTCTGCCAGCTATTCTTCAATTCTCCCGAAGCCTCCTCTAGGACCTTGATCTTCCACTCCACGCTGTAAACCCAAGACTTTGATAGATTATCCTTTGCATCATCAAAAACCTTACTCGCCAATAAAATGTTTTCATCTGTTTGTCCCATGAGGTGGAGGTCCACAATGCAACTGCTCCAAAGTTTAAGCTCTTTATCTATGATCCCAATAGTGGAGGAGAGCTTCTGTTGCAATGTGTTCACCTTTCTGTGGAGTTTGAAAGCTTCATCGATGAAGTTTAATCCAGCAACAAGCATATCTTCCACCATGGCCTCCATAGCTCTACCATAGATGGAATACTTGTGCATGTCTTTGATACTCTGTACCTGATCTTGGCTCAAAATCACAGGTGGTGGAAGAGTAGTCAATGGGGTAGAGTCCAAAACTTTGTCCTTGGAAAAAAGAGATTTGATAAAATCTGTGAGAATCTGGGCTTGTTCTTCCAACTGTTCTATAGTTTGCTACCCTTTTTCTACACTCCCAATGGCTCTTGTGACTGTTTCCTGGAGATTGTGGATCTCACCTTCAGGGTTAGACTCTCCCATTGGAATCCTTGAGAGTTTTAGGTTAGATACCTGTAAATCCTAATCTGGTTTATCTACTGTAGGCTTAGCTACCTCCAGGAATTGTTGGCCCTGAGCATCAGACACTATCCTGGAGGTGATTTTGGATTTTTTGGCGCGGGAAGGAGGAGTAGTGCCTAACAAGGCTGCCACAACATCAAAATTTGGCCTTGAGCTCCGAGAGGAAGGTTTTCTCTTCCTACTGTCGATAAGAGGCTGCACCCATGCAAAAGAGGAGGAGGAAGAAGGAGGGGCAAGAGGACCAAGAGACAGAGAACTCATGGCGCTCAAGGTTTACACAGCTGTTGTCTCGAGTTGAGACATGAGTGGGGCGCTTAAGACAATTGGTGCAGAGGAATCAATAGTAGTTGGAAGCTCAGCACTCTGTACCTCTTTGTCCTTATCCGTCGGAGCTTCAGGGGCGCTTGTAGGGGCTGAAACTTCACTTTCCTCACTTTCACTGAGAAAAATTATGTTCTTTGGTCCCAAAGGCAATTCTACCTGCTTTCTCTGGGGATCTTCTTCTACAGGATCCTTCTTAACCTCCTTGAGTTTCTTCTGGTATACCTAGGTGGATGAAGAAGGAGTAGAAGCTGCAGGTCCTTGAGTTGACGAGGCAGGAGGGGTTTGCACAGGTGTGTCTGATCTTGGATTCGATGCTTCCCTCCTTGGTGTTGAAACATCCTTGGAGGAGGATTCCCTTGAGTGCCTCCTAAGCTCTTGAACTTTCTTATCAAACCAAATCTTAGTCCTGATTAAGACTGGAGCCAGGATCTCAACCAAATCATCTTTCTCTTTTTTAAACCAATCCAAGTCCTCCAAGGGAGTGTGCTTAACCACATTATCATACTCATATGAGTATAGATAAGAGTTTTCATCCTTGAGTCCTTCAGGAACTTGGTACAAGCTGAGTTCTTGGATCAATTGTAGAGAGAACCTGCCATAATGCCTCCTTCTTGCCTCAAAATCATCGGCACAGTCAGCCCAATAGTCTTTTGTATCTGCCCTATGATGATAGGTTATCTTGATATTTTTCTCAATGAACTTTTTCAAGTTGAAGCAAGTTCTGGGCTTGAAGAAATGAACAGTAATGGGAGCCAGGGCTCTTTCTATATTCTGTGCATCCAGGGATGTTTTACAAGTGTAGTTTCCCAAAGAGATGGGGAAGTGTAAACCAGTAATCTTCTTGTCCCTACAGGTTCTATGTAATTTGTCCAATTGCCTGCATACTTCTATCAGAGTCATCTTGTCACTACAGAACATCGGAAGCCTCAGAGGGGTGCTCTCGTAGCCAGTAAGCCTAATATAGGAGAATTTTCTGAACTGGATAAAATAAGCACCGTAGTGCGATATCAGGCTCATGGCTTCGTCAGAAAATCTTCTAGCAGGGTAACCCTCGAGAAGTTTGACCATGTACATGGTGAAAGCATCATTCACCCTTCAGAAATTGTGATTTCTGGTCTCTAGGGTGAACTGCGAGCAGTAGGCATATACAGGATCATCCTTGTGGGCATCAATGTAAGAAAATCCAAACCATTGCCTTGATGCCGCCAGAGTATACATCAGGTATGAAGTCATGTAGAATTTCTTCGTTTGCTGTACATTGGATAGCTGCTCTGCTAGGTTCATGCTAATGATTTCTACCCAGTTGATATTTTGAGTTCCCTCGCACACCATGTTGATAAGCGGGCACATCCAGAAATGGAACTCGTTAGTAGAGGGTAAGCCCATAACCTGAGCCAGTAGGATTATGAAATCTGACAATTCTTCATTGAAGTTAGCCTGGAAAAGAGTCTTGGATAGACGAGATGCTCCCTTCTTAGGGTTTTTGAGCGAAGAATTCGCCACCCACACCTTATAGTTGTCACTGTCTTAATTGAACAGGGCCTGTGCTTGATTCTAGGAGACAACTATGGCATTATCCATTTTTGGAATCCTCAGTGCAGTGCCAATGGCAGCAGCGTCAAGTTTGGCAATGAGCTCCCCGTGTATGTTTGTTAATTCACTCGAATCAGGGTTGAAATGAGCCCCGCATGTGAGCACTGTGTCCACACATTGCATAGAGATAGGGAAACTACCAGTGAAAGCCAAACCGCTATCATGAATCATCTGTGCCATTGGTGTAGGGTTTGCGTCTGTCATCCTCGACCAAAAATCACCAAAGTCAAGGTGGCGAACTTCACTGTCCCTGATATCGGGAACGACAGACTCAAGTGGTGAGACTTATTCCTACCCCTGGAATTTGATCTTCATGTTGATTGTAATTCAGATAGCAGAGTTGCAAGCTAGACTTGGGATGAAATTGTAGAGGGAATGGATACATGCACAGGAATTTAGATTGCAAGGGTTCGAGCAAAAGATAGTAGGAAAGCAGTGTGCAAAATGCATAGGGGGTTCACTTGTTATATAGCCATTTAGGAGAGAGAAAGGTAATAAATGTGCATTAAATACATACCTACCAATTTGAAAAGCAATATATTCGGGTAGAGCGGGAAAAATTAGCACAAATAGCACTTTGGTTCATTTGGGACATGAGGGACGCGAAAGCGTGAAGTACGCGACTCGGCCGATTCGGGTGATACAGGGAAAAGACACACAAATGCTCTTGGAACATGCGGGACAAAAATACGCGAAGTACGTGACTCGGCTGAATCAGGTGAAAATGGAACAATTGGTCCAGGCGAACTTGGGACATTTGGGACAAAATGTTCTGACAGGCCTGAAAAGAAACAAACTTCGGGTAAACCGGCCGATCGGGGAACAGAGGGCCCAATTGAACTTGGGACACGTGGGAAAAAAATATACGAAAAGCCCGAGCAACACACAAAATGACCCAAAAACACAGATTTTCTCAATTTCTTTGGCTTTTCACATTATCAGTACAACAGAAAAGACACTTAAACTCAAAATTTTAAATTTTCACCTTCTTAAAAATAGGGGAATTTTGAGTGGACAACAGGTGGCTGGATGAGGTGCCTAGGTGAGGTGTTGGGGTAGAAATTAATATAATTGGATAATAAATATTCTGAGGATATATATTAATTAAATTAATAGTGATGTGGGGTGGAAGGGGCCATGGTTCGGTGAGTATGTTTGAGCAGGTCATTTGATGAGGGACCAAGAGGAGTGTGACCCAATTTTTTTGTCTACATTTTGCCCCCTTTTTTATGTAGCTTGTATTGGTAAGTGACGCTAACAAAAATAAGATGTGGTTGCCCTATATGTGGGTGAAGGCAATCCCCTTCAAACTAGGAACTGATGAGGTAGAAGACATAATTGGTACGGGGTTTGATAAAAGGTGGATGTGATGAAGAGGAAGGTGGAAAATGGGGCTAATGGGGTAAAGGTCCAATCAGGTAATCAAGGTAATGGGCCAGGGTCAAAGGTAGTGATAGTCAAATGCACGCACACGTACAAACTACGGCATGGTACTAGGTGGAAGAACATGTAAACTCTACATCGTCTAGGGTCGATAGGTTTATCCAAACAAGATTGAGGTGATTCCGGTATCCAAGGTATAGGATATAGTGCGGAAGCACATTGCAGGTTAGGTGCAGAAACCTATAGGTATGTTCTAGTAAACCAAAGGTTGGGTCAGGATAAATGACATGATAATAGGTAAGGTAAGGTCATTAGGTCAAACAACACGGGTAACAGTGTCATAAGGTATAACGAGCACATGGGTTCATAGGTCATTAATAATGTTCCAGGTCTAGGTAGCGAGGTCACGACATGGGTAGGGCTGAGGTATGGGTAAAATAAAAAGTCCTTAAATGCAATTAAGGACATGTATAAGTAATGTAGGCTTGGAGGTAGATTACGATTTTGTAGGCATAGGTGGCCACTCTACAGGCCTAAGTAGCACAGGGATAGGTACCCACACATGGTGGAGATGGGGATGGGGTACAGGTGGCTGCCCTATAGGTAAAAATTATAGGTTTGTAGGGCCAGTTGGCCACTGCACATGCATAGGTTGTAGCCCTTCAAGTCTAGATACAAGCAGGGGTGGGATAGGGTCCTTTAGGACAGGCACAGGTATAGGCACAAGGATAGGGACAGGGGCCCTCTTTATAGGCACCAATGGGACATGGGCCCGAGAGATAGGTATAGGGGATGAGGCTGATGGAAACACCATAGACAGTACCTATAGGTAGTTTGAGGGGTGCCTTAGGCAAGGTGAGGTATTATTTGGATCAGCTGATGGCCGCAAGGATAGATTTTCTATCCTATGGGGAGTAAATGGCACCACAGGTCTCGAGTGAGAGGACAAGGTCATGTACTCATAGTGTAGAGAGTACAGGGGGACAACAAGCCCTAGGACAGGGTCAGGGTGTTACTACCATTGCACAGAGGCTAGTTCCAGGTGAGGGACTATCAGGGGAGAGATCGAGGCGAGGGGGAGAGAGGTTGGTAGGGTACCACACTGGAGGGGAGATAGAGGAGACTGATGAGACAAGGATGGATATCCGGTGGGGTGATGATTAGTCATCATTTATGATTAGTGTATCCATGTTTGTGACACATTTTTGATATATGTACTGACATATGTGCTAAAGATTATGAGGTTGTATATGAGAGTTTTTGTCATTTTTAATCATATACCGGCATATGTGCCGAAGATAGTGAGGTTGTATTTGAGAGATTTTGAGAGATTGTGATTATTATTTGTATCTATGTTCACATGTATGTGTACACATACTTTCCAATTTATAGATGATGGTATTTATAGTATGGATGGTGTCCTTGTTTTAATTTTCATTGCTATATCTATATATGTGGAAATAAAATGGATTAGGCATGATAAAGTCAAGGTCACGTAGGCATGGCAGAGTCAGGTCTTATTTAGGCATGGTGGAGTCAAGTATGTTTAGGCATGGTTGAGTTAGGGTGAGTTAGGCATGATGGAGTTAGGTTGATGTAGACATGGTGGAGTTAATTTGCTTTAGGCATGGTTGAGTCAGGCTAGTTTATGATTGATTGAGTATATAATTCATTAATGTGTGCAATTTGTGATGGTATGGATCATGTTAAGATGATTTGTAGGAAAATTTATGATGATGGTAAAGAAATGGTAGATTTGATTAAATGAATGTGTAAACTATGATGGTAAAGATGTTTAACAATTGTTGTTTGTTTGGTTTAAGTTTCAGTTATTGATATAGAAAGGAAACTAACCAAGGTAGAAAGTGAATAGGGAAGGGAAAGGGGGAATTGGTTAGGGTAAAGAGGGGGAATTGGTTAGGGTAAAGAGTGGTCGAGCTAACCTCTAAGGGCCCCATGCCCTTAGAGTGCTACCTACATAGTCCCGACAAAAAGGGACCTCAAGCCGATGTAGTTCTCCCATAAGCTAGGGAAGATTAGAATGAAGTAGAAGAATGGGTTAGTAGGTGCTAGGAATTATTGAATGTAGGTCATAGGCATGGTTGAGTGGTTTTTAAATATAAGTGTCGATAATCTGGTCATGTATAGGATAATCAATAAGTAATGAGGAAGTGAATGGTAAGAGGTGGTAAAAGAGCCACTTAATTGATAAGATCCCTAATGAGTCAGCCATGCCTAATAGGGGCTTATGAACGTAAGACCCTAAAGGCGTTGCATAATGAACCAGTCTAAGGGTGAAGAAATTCACATAATCAAAAAGTGTCACATTTGTGGAAAGTCCCTTGAGTAATGAGGAAATTAGGCTAAAAAGGAAAGGAGGTGAGAATGGGTAGTTTAACGTAACTTAGTGTATGACAACGTGTCTTTCAGAATGAGAAACCCAGGATCAAGAATAGGTAATTCCATGACGAAAATCTCATCTTTTTCTTCATTTTTTTTTTAATAGACTGATCGATGCAGGAAGTCTATATGGGATGAGTATATTATCTCCTTGAGGTCTTCGTGAAGCTAATCGATGCAGGAAGCTTCAGGATATTTTTATTGAATTTGTGAAATAACTATGATATAGATGTCCTTCAAGGGAGCAGTCTATTTATAGTGGTGGAATTAGAGTGAATATATTTCCCTTTTGAGGGAGTCTTCTTTTATTGGAAATTTGACTCAAGGAGTTGTATCCCTTTTTGTTTTTTGGACGTTTAAGTCATGGAAAAGACTATAAAGGAAGGGTAGGATTTTGTTCAGACAACAAAACCATAGTACACATGAGTTAATTATGAAAGGGGGTGGTTTTGAGTGATGAATGACCATGGGATTCCATCCAGGAGAAGATGAAAAGTATCCATGAGAATCATGCTATGAGTAGAGCCGTGGTACTAATATTGAAGACAAGGTTAAAATGGTGACGGGTAATCACATGATTCTTTTTTAGTCATGGATCCTAATAATGGGTAATATGGAAGGTGAACAGCACACAAGGGATGAGTGATCAATTAATAAAAAGTGATATAGGACTTGATAGCAAAAATATAATGGTCGAAGATGCAAGGCATTAAGGGGCTCAGGTTCAGGTTTACCTTCGAGTGAAGACAAATGATAAGCACCTGATACATAGGCATGGGTAATGATATAGGGTCCAAGCCAATTAGGGGAAAATTTTTCCCATTTACTTTTCTCTTCTTTGGTTACATGTTGATTTTCCTTCGGGACGAGGTAATTGACCTGAAAGATTCATTCATGAACACATTTTTCATATTCATGTTTGATGTGTTTTTGGTAGATTTGGAGGTGGTCGAGAGCATTAAGACAACATTCATCTAATAACTCAAGTTGTGCCAAACAATCTTGGTGAAATTCATCATTGTCGAGCATGTCTTGTAGGGAGATGTGGAGATATGGAATCCAGACTTCGAGAGGTAAGACAACCTCAATATCATAGATCAAAGAAAAGGGGGTGGTAGTAGTCAAAGTGTGAATACTAGTGCGATAAGCCCACAGGGCGAAAGGAATATACGTATACCAATCCTTTCCAGTGTCATTGACTACTTTCATAAGAACTTTGTTCAAGGTTTTATTGGTTGATTTGGCTTTACCATTGGTTTGTGGGTAATAAGGTGATGAGAAATTGAGTTGGATGCCAAAAGCGTCACATAGTTTGTGTAGGGGTTTG
Organism: Taxus chinensis; assembly: GCA_019776745.2. Lineage (NCBI taxonomy): Eukaryota > Viridiplantae > Streptophyta > Pinopsida > Cupressales > Taxaceae > Taxus > Taxus chinensis. The sequence goes on from CM034146.1 coordinate 492,060,007, forward strand.
TTTTTTAATTTATTTCCATTATCAGTGATGAGGTGGTGCTGAACACCAAAGTGAAAAATGATGTGATGGTTGATGAATTCACATATTTTCTTAGATTTTGTAGAAATTAGGGGAATGACCTCTACCCATTTAGTATAATATTCAGTAGTGGTTATGATCCATTGGTGGCGTTGTAAAGAATGGGGATTGATCTCACTGAAAATATCCAAACCCCATTGAGAGAAAGACCAAAGGTCTCGTGTGACCTGTAAGGCATGACTAGGTGTGTGATGGAGATTAGCATGCTATTGGCATTTCATGCAACATTTGACATAATCACAATAGTCACGGTTTAGGGTTGGTCAGTAATATCCTAGGTGAAGAATGCATTTTGTGATAGCTAAACCACTAAAGTGACCTCCAAAAATTCCATCATGGACTTCCTTCATGGTATAGGGAATTTCAGAACTTGTAAGGCATCGTAGGAGAATGCCTTCGAAACCATGTTTGTAAATAATACCACCCATGATGACATAATGAGACACTTTTAAGAAAGGCATGTTGTCCATTACGAGTGAGATCAGTAGGTAGAATGGAAAGTGAAAGATAGTCTACATATTGCTTATACCACAAGTCACGTGGGTCAGGGGAAATGGTTTCAATAGAGTAGACCTCATGAGGTAAATAAGAGGGTGATTGTAGCCTTTGTATTGTGACAAAGATTTTAGAGTTAGCAGGTGAAGTAGGTATTTGAGAAGCTAAGCAAGCCATGGTATCCACAAATTTATTGGTAGAACATGTGGTGGTTTGAAGTGCATAACGGTCAAAGGTGGTCAAAAGTATGTCTACGTGATGCTTATACTTTTGAAGTATCTCATTACAACACTGGTACATACCATTGACTTGGTTTATGACCAACTGAGAATCACCAAAGATATTGATTGACTTAACATCTAAGGCATAAGTATCCTGGAGACCCAATATGAGTGCTTCTGTATTCAGCAATATTGTTTATACAATCAAAATCGAGTTTGAAAGACAAAGGCATAGGTTCACCATCAAGAGGAATGTGGATAACACCAAGCCCCACCCCCACATTGAAACTTGGAGCCATTGAAGAAGAGTGTCATTTGGTAAGCAGGTTCATCTAGGGAAAAGGGTAGCTATAGACTCGTCTGGGAATTTGAAGTTAGATGGTTAATCCCATGAATTAGGTGCATCGAGCCAGTTGGTCAGTGATAACCTAGCCCTTAATGGGATTTTGATGAATGAATTTGAGTTCAAGGTCAGACAAGAAGCATAAGCCAACATGTGGCACATTGATGTTGATAGGGTTTGGCATACCATATAATGTAACAGGTTTAGTATTAGTAATGACAAAGGTTTTGTGATTGAGTAGGTAATGGTGAAGTTTGGTGGTGATGAAAACTAAGGCTAAGCAGAGTTTCTCGGCATGAGTATATCTAGTTTCGTAGTCCAGAAGGGTACAACTTATGTAATAAACCACTTTCTCTCTGTGATGTTCGTTACGATGAGTGAGTATGGCACCTAGAGAATGGTTAGTGGTGGAATTATATAAATAAAAAGGCTGATCATCCTTAGGAGGAATGAGCACTATTGGTTGAAGTAGGTATTGTTTTAATGCCTCAAAGGCTTTGTGGCATTCCTCATCCCATTTGAATGAAACATTTTTCTGGAGAAGATGAAATGGGTGATAGTGGTTGGAAAGTTACGTGAGATAAAATGACAAATTTATTGTAACTTTCCTTATAGGTTTCAAAGTTTACAGAGATTAGTGGGTGGTGGGATTTCCAAAATGGCCTTGAATTTAGTAGAATCAACTTCTATGTGACGTAAAGAAATGATGAAACCTAAGAGTTTTCCCAAAAGTACTGTAAAGGCACGTACTTCTTTGGTTAAAGACGTCAGATAATACTTGATGAGTTGGTCAAAGATGAATTTAAGGACAAACAAGTGTTCAGTTCGATGTTTATATTTGTCTAGAAGATTGATCATCTGCATATTATTCTAGTATGTGATGTATGATGTCATGAAAGATGTAAGTCATGGCTCACTAATATGTAGCACCAAACATTTTTGAGGCCAAAAGGCATGACTCGATAGAATAAGGTCCCACAAGGGGTGATGAAAGAGTAGTCTTGTGTTGATCCTCTATGGAGCTAGTAATATTTCATTATAGCTCGAGGAAACCATCCATGAGTGATAACATTTCATGGCCAGCGGTGAGATCAACCAGTTGGTCGATGCCGGGTAGGGGGAAATCATCTTTGGGATAGGCGAGGTTGAGGTCATGGAAATTTGTGCAAATGCAGAGTCCCCCTATCGCCTTTGTGACATGAATGATGTTAGAAATACATTGGGGATAATCAATGGGTAGAATGAAGGAAGCTAAGAGAAGGCGTTAAAGTTCTTCTTTGACCAGAAGAGAAATGTGAGGATGTATTTTCTGAAGATTTTTTTATGGTTTTGGCATCAGGGATGGTTACAATATTGTGGACCATGATTTTTGGGTAAATACCAGGAATATTAGCATAGGACCAGGAAAACACGTTGTTATGGTCCCAAAGGAAAGAGGTGAAGGATTCCTATTTAGTAGCTTCTAAGGATTGGCCAATCTTTAGAATGTGTGGGTCATCCTGGGAGTTAATGTTGATTTTGATGGTTGATTCATTCAACATGGTTTGCATCTTAGAGGGTAACGGTTGATGAATATAAGAATCTTCCACACCAAGGTAAGTGAGGATGGATTCATCATCCTCACATTGAACGATGTTAATAGAAGGTGTATCATCATTGATAATGTCAGGATACATGAATGAGAGAGAAGAGGGAGCTTCTCCATTGCGTTGATAGGTCAATAGTCCTAGGGAAATGGTGTTTACAAATTTTTTTTAGGAGGAATAGATTCAGGATCTATGAACTTCGTGGGTGAAGATGGAAATGTGGGTGAATAAGATGGGGAAGATTTCCTATTCTGAATAAGGTTGACACGAACATTCTTGGAAGGTGGTGTGTCAAAACCAATGCCACTATGGTCATTGTGTTTACGAGAGGTACAGGAAATGTCAGTATGGTGGCCCTATTCATAAAATCTGAAGCCAAATCTTTTCCATGCACACTGGTGGAGGAAAGTGTGGGCGAAGCGGCGGTTAGTGAGGGAGTGTAGGTCAGATGAAAATGGTTGGGCTTGGGAGGAGGTTTGGGTTTATAGGTGGCAATATCAAGTCCCCCATACGTTAGATTGGTGTAAAGGTGGGGAGGGCCATAAGGAAAAACATCACTGATGTGGATGTCGTAACTGGGGTGTTGACACAAATTCTCATACTCTTGTGGGGTGAGGAAGGTGTTAATATTGTATAGGTGGTATTACCCCAGAGTGAGGCATTTAAAAACACCTTCTAAGGGATCAGTAGTCAGTATGTGGGTATCAGGGATAGATGGCTTGCTAGATGTTGGGGAAGCAGATGCGTCAATGGTAAAGGCTACAGGTGCAGTGGGGATAGTGAGGTTAGATGCATTAGAGGTACTAGCATTTTTAGTGGATGGGCTTGTAGGTGAAGGTGAAGTAGTGATAATGGTAGATGCCTTTACTGATAAAAGCACATCATTGGGATGATATAACATGTTACAGGTCTTGAAAGGTGATGGGTTGGAAAGGATGGTGTAATTATGTCCCTTGTGTTCAAATTTGAGGGAGCAATGTAAAGTTGAAGGGACATAACCCATGGCATGTATCCAAGGTCGGCCGAGTAGCAAGTTATATTGGAATTCCCCTTCTAGGACATAGAAAAGTGATGGGATAGTTTGGGGACCCATGTGGACATGGAGAACAATGGTACCAAAGGTAGAGGTCATGGTGTCATTGATGGAGTGCATCATAATTGGGTTACCATGCATGCAATTGGTAGGTATCCACATTTGGTCGTATGCATGGGAGGAGAAGATGTTAATACTAGCACCACCATCAATCATAACACATCGTATGCATACATTATCGATAAAGATAGAGATGAAAAAAGTGGGGTCAGAGTCATCAGACTAGAAGAGAGCGATCTCTTCATCTGAAAAGTTGAGGGTGGCCACTTGGCGAGTAGGTGGAGGTGTAGAGGAAGGTGATGATCTAGTGAGAGAGGCTACGTGGTGAGGGGTAATGATGGAGGCTATGGTTGTGGGGTCATTTGGTAAGACTTCAATAGATTTAAGGACCTCCATGAGGGCTTGACAATGTGACATTGAGGTTTGGACGAGGTCATATAAAGACATTTTGAGGGGGGATTGGTGTAGTTGTTTTAGTATTGTGTGATGCATGGCCCCATAAGAAATAGGATAGGTAGGACCTCTAATGGTGACTTTAGGTATGGGTGTGGATGGTATATTGGGTACAGGGTTGGTAGATGGTCTAGCTGATTTTTCCTTTCCCTTGTCTTTCTAATCACGAGTGGAAATGTTGATCATGTTAATCTGAGGGGAGGTGGATGAAGAGGGTGTGTCATGGAAGGTATAGTGGTATGAGGGATAAAACCCTAGTGGGGGATATGATCCTTATGAAATGAGTAGGGCACATTGGCATTTTGGTGGTGGTTTGGCCAACTCTCTTATACGAACCATATTAATCTCAAATCTTGGGGGTGGATCAAAGAGTTGTGGGGATGGAGATTTCGGTCACTGAGTAGGTAATGGGAGAAGATTTGTGGAAATTGGTGAAGGTGGAATGGGGTCCTCATCAAGAAGATCATCATGATCAAAATTTTCTTCGGGAGGACATAATTATACAAGTGGGTTTTCAAATCCTTACAGTTCTCTACATCATGTCCCGGCACATGATGGTAGGCACAAATTTTGGTTTCATCAAACCCTTTTGGTTTGGGTTTGTGTGGTTCATAAGGTCCAAGAGGTGGTAATGTGATGATGGAAGTTTCGATGAGATTGGTTAAGATTTTGGCGTAGGATCCTGCTAGTGGATCACAATGGAAGGTGAATGTGGGTTTAGGTACATGTGTGGCTGATTGTGGAGGGAGAGGCTTTATAAGAGGGGGAATGGTTTGGTTTACTAATTTTGTGTGTGGAGTGGTCTTAGGTCTTGGTTGCATCTTCTTGGGTACAAGCATGGTATAAGAGTTAGTGGCGGAAGATTTAGTTGGTTTAACTACCTTATTAGAGGGTACCATATTTTTAGCTTTAGGTTTCACCTTTTTGGACAATGATGACATGGGTGTATGAGATGTGGAAGGAAAAGTAGAAGGTAGAAGAGGATGGGTTACCCATGGGGGTAACCGAGGGGTTGTGGAGGTGGGTGGTGTAGGCTGGGTAGAAGGCGTGAGTGAAAGAGAAGAAAGTGTTATGGGTAGTGAAGAAGTTATGGATGGTAGTGGAGGTATGGGTGGTAGGAAGGTTATGGGTGAGGGAAAAAATTTTGTGGGTTGCTCGGGTATATTAGAGGTCTGTGATGAGGAAATGGGTTTTTGTATTCTTGGTTTATTGATGGATGGGGTTTTTTTGGCCAGGGTTGAGGGGTGAGGTCCTAGGATGGATGGAAGGGGTGAAGATGATAATGGCATAGTAGGCGAGGTTGGTGTATGAGGACGAGGAGGTTAGGTCTTATTTTTCGGGGTCGGGGTATGTTTAGTGTTAGTTTTGGAAGATGTGGCCAAATCTAAATTGATGGGTGGGTGAGTAAGGTTAGTTGTCAGTATGACCCCTAAGGTAGTGATAGGTTTAGGTAAGGGAGATGATATAGGCATGGGTAGGTTTTTGGGTGTAGATGCATGTTGGGTTATGGGAAGAGGTGTGATTTGGGCCATGGGTGGTGATGTGGAAGGTGTTGTAATATCCATGGTCATGTTTAGTTTGGTCACTTGAAACACTTTTGGATAGATAGTAGAGGTTTCGGTGAGTGACAACTACATTTGGGTTGAAATGGGCAATAGAAGGCATCCCAAAAGTAAGGCTCTATCGACATAGTATAGGAGATTGTCCAAGTGTGAAATGGTACTGTTGTAAGTGGGGATGACGTGGATCAAGTTACAATTCCCATAAAATGTGTTTGAGACACAGGTAAATGGTTAGCCTCAGACTTTGTGGGTAAGAGAGATGAAAGCAGATCAACATGATCTTGAAGGTCCAATGGTGAATGGTCATCTAAAGGTAATGGTACTTCTATAATATCCTCTATGGGTAGAGGAGAGGATGGGCTAGATGAGGTGCACTCTCCTTGTGATGGTGTAGGTAGTGGACATGCCTCTCCTATGAGTAGGAGAGGGGTCATTGACAACTTTTCAGAAATTTGAGGGGTCAAAGGTGGCGTGATAATTATAGGATATTCCACGGGTGAAGGAGAGAATGAAGGGGGTTCCTCTGTGGGTGGAGGAGTACATGAAATAGGCTCTGGTGTAGGTAGGGGAGTTCCAGATAAGATTTCATCTATGGAAGGAACATGAGGCAATTGGGAAGAAATTGGTATGTCATCAAAAATAGCGTGGACCTCACAGAGATTACTATCATTGTTTGAAGTATCACCAGCTTGGTTGGAAGATGGGGCATGATTAGGGAATGAATTCTTGAAGATGTGTAGGTTTTGGTTAGCGGGTGCATTTGGGCTATCCAAGACTAGATATCTGTTGTCTAACATTTCTTGGATGATATTCTTGAAGGTGATGTAGTTATTATCACTATGACCTTTGACATGATGATAGTTACAAAATTCATGTTCCTTATACCACGTGGGCATGAGGTTCTCAGGGTCAAAACCAGTATGTGTTTTTATAGGTGGAAGGTTGATGATACCATCCTTAACAAGATTTTCACAAACAGAAGAATAACATTCTCCTATGGAAGTGTTCTTTTTTTGTTCTCGTCTAAACTGGAAAGCTTGGATGGGAGAGAGATTAGAAGGAGGTTTGGCTGGGTTTGATTGATGAGTGGGGCCAAATTTGAGAACTACAAAATTGGCAGATCCTTTGGGTTTGGAATTGTTGTTTTGGGGTTTTGAAGATGAAGAAGCATCATTTGATTTAAACGTGATGTTCTTGTTACGAAGTTAAATTTTATTTTCTTTGATAACATAAATTTTTAATTTCCATGCCATGGTGAATGCCTCGTCAAAAATGTGAAAGGTCTACACCTATAGGGTTGGTGAGATGTGTCATGCACAAACCCGAGTAAAAAAATCTATGAGTTTAGTTTGAGGTAATTGAAACATCAGCTGGTTAATTAGGCTATGTCAGCGAGCAACAAAGTCAGCGATAGACTCATCATCGTACTGTCGTGTAGAATAAAGATTAGTCATGGTAACCTTCTTAATAATGTTGATGGAGAAGTGGTCTAAGAAGGCTTGGGCTACTTGATTAAATGAGTAGATGGAGTGTCTTGGTATCCCACTGTACCAGTCCAATGGAGGTCCTATAAGGGACATTGGGATGGTCCGTAAGAGTAAAGCGTCATCATGGGCGATAAGGTAACACAAATGTTTAAAAGATTGCAAATGTTGTTACAGGTATTCTTTACTGTTGAAGCGGTTGAATTTTGGTATTTCCCAATGTACATGGTATGGGTGAATAGGGATGGATGGATGAATGGACTCATTACATATTTCATCATAGGTGAGAGAATTACCTGAGACATAAACCAATGCTTCCAATGTCTGCATCCTTTCCATCATTGATTTGATGAGGTCATTGGTAGGTTGTGGTGGAAGGGTTCCTCCTCTGGCATAAGGGGGCTAATATTGAACCTATGATGTGGGAAACATTACATTGTATGTTAATGCCAAATAGGGAGGTTGAGAATAAGGGATAGATATATAGGGTATGTATCCAAAATGGGTGACAGACAAGATAGGGGATTGTTGATAATATGTGTATGTAGGTGGGATGGTCATAGTGACTCTAGTAGTAATTAGGGAAAGTGTTTATAAGATGAAGAGGAAAAGATTGTGGAATGGATTAGGGGTCACCGAAACCATGATCAGTTGTGTTGTAATGGGTATTTGTGAGAAAATGGGTGCATACGGGGTTATGGTCTAGGTGGTCGATGAGGAAACAACAGATACTATAGGTGCAACTGATACTGTAGATACAATGGTCATGGTGGGTATGGGTCCTAGCTATGAAACCACTGGGGGTGAAGCAGGTGAAGGTAACACCACATTATTAGGAGATGTTATAGAATCGAGAATAAGGGTAGGAGAGATGGATACATGTATGACATATATCAACTACCTTGAGGAGTCCCGGGTGGAAGAGTGGGAAAGGTAGAAATGTAAGGCCGTGGGATTCTGATCAAGGAGTTGTGCAAATTCCTCGTTACCAATGGAAATGGTGGTAGGTAGGGTTGGATCCATGAGTGACAGGAAAGAGGGTGGTGAAGGACTAGGTGGGAGTGGTTGACAACTTGTGTGAAATGTAAGAGCGTTAGCCTAATTGTGAGTCAACACCATATGAATGAATGTATATCAGGTGATGTTGTATTCTATAGATGACACATGGAGCAGTGAGAATGAAGAAAACAGGTGTCTATAGGTAGATTTGGGTAATATATTAGCTGAGATTTAGCACAGGGTAAATGATAATAGTTAAGGGTTTCTGATACCAGTTCAGGGGTAACCGATAATGGTTAAGGGTGAATGATACCCGTTCAGGGGTAACCGATGACAGTTACTATGAGACAAGAAAATTTTTACCAAATGAAGCAAAGACTGTTGACGATTAGATGAACAAGTCGTATGATTACTGTTGACCAAAGTAGAGAGAGTACAAATATTCACAGGAACTTTGACAACAAAGAAAATGAAATAAATGTTATTTAGGCAATTTAACCCAAAAGAACATAAAACTGATACCAGTTAAGTGAATTGATGCCGGTCAGGGGTAACCGATGTTGGTTACTATGAAAATTGGAAAAATGTAGAAAAATGTGAATTTTAGTGAAATAAATAATCAACCCAGAGGTCTAGAGATGACACAATGAAGTCCTGACATACTCAAAAGAAGTAAGAATACTCCAACTGTGATTGTGGAGTGTGTAAGGCAAAAGAATGAATAAAAATGGAGAAGCGTATCCTCATGCCTCAAAACGCACGTCAATCAAACACTAAAAACATGTTCCTAATAAGTAATTTTTAATGTGTTGAGCTTATGCTATTTAGAAGACTCATGAATTCAGAATAGAGTTTTTGGTGAGGAAGGCTTCCTACAGAGAAGGATATCTAAAAGGATATGTTTCAGGTTATGTTATGGTGAGAGCGAGTCATCCTTTAAGATAATGAATCAAAAGAGGTAATGAACTAGGGAGTACCTACCAATATGACCATTTGATTGTAGACAGGTTTTCCTAGGTATGATGTTGTTTAAGAAAGATGTGTATATTTCAATTTTATGCAGTTTGGTAAGACACAAAGAGAGAGAGACAGAGTGTGCTTTCTATGATTCTTTGTGTCAACCATCAGCTAGGAGTGACTTCCAACATATAGGTTTCCCTCATTTTAATGTGAGCTAAATGTAGTAAATCAGAATGTAATGCAACCAATTTTAAGCCCAAATCAAAAAGATTACATTTGATGAAACAAATGAGGAATAGGATAGGGTATTCTCTTTCACTAAATGCATAAAATAAGAAAGAAGAATGATTTCCTTTTAAATGCACCAATAGAAATGTTTCTTTTAGAGTAATTAGAAAGAAGAGAAGATTACTAGAGAAAAAGATTAATGTGTAAGCCTTTTAAAGGGAAACAGACACACAAATTTTTCCTAGGAATGAAGAAAATGTAATAGAACCCCTGAAGGGTCCCACCAAGTGTGTGAAAATGTTTCACCATTTTCTTTATGTTTTTGAATGATGAAACATATAGTGTTATGGGCTAGGAGGAATACCTATTAAATGGGTTGGTTAGAGGTTGATTCACATGTCCTGACTTCTCAATCTAGTGCCAATTGTGAGAGATTCCTTTTGGCTAGGAGGAACTACCTGTAATAGAAAACAAGACCAAAAAAGATAAGTTAAATGATATATGATAGTGGACTGCATAATGTATACTAGTTCTAGGAAGTGTGATACTTCCTAGATGGTTATCAATCCACTGTTTAAAAAAAATTAATGCAAGAAATAAGTAAAGTCATAATGTAGTTGATATGATTTAGGTATCTCATTCAAGTACAATAAGCAAATCCAATCACAACAGGCTAGGCTATAGTTGGATCTAAAGGATGAGGTGACTGTCAAGGTACTGGTATTGGTCAGGGTCTGATTTTGGGTTGTTTAGGTCAATTGGTGGGAGGTTGTTTGGCTCTGTTCTTGAGCAGGGCATGAAACACAGAGACCAACGTCGGTCTTATATGACTGACGACAATTTAGTAATAACCGATGACAGTTACTATGGATTTTCAATAACTCAATATTTCATATTTTAGGGATTTGTATGAGATTGAATCAGGGATGGTGAGGAGTGGGTTTAAGTTTGAGGAGGTATTGGAAATAATCAGAGGTGTCTAACTTTCAGGTATGGGTGATTTTATGGTGTGGGTGAAGGAATGATCGAACTTGTATGGAGAAAAATGGTGGGGAAGTGAGATTTCAAGTAGAAACTAATAACAGAGGTAAAAGAGCCCACTAGAACAAAAATAAAAGAATGTTGGTTAACAAGATACTTATTGTGATGCAATTTTGATGGCTGGATGGAGGTGATGGTTGATCAGAGAAATGGTGTTTGGTGTCGTGGCAGTGCTTCCTGGAATGTTATCATGGTTGAAATTCTTCTAGATCTATTTGGATGATCGTTCTGGATGCCTGGATGCAAAAAAAGACCTTGGTTCTACTTGTATGAAGCTCCTCTTTCTCTTCCTTAATCTCATAATGTGCCAACCTTCCAAATAAGGTTGCTTAGGTGAATAATGGTAACCAATGACATTTCTATCTTAACCAGTGTCAGTTTAGGTCTAATCGATGTCACTTAAGGTAGGATTCCCTAGGTTTACTAAAATGGGTGGATCTTTCTAATTTCTTGGGCCAATTTGGTTTGTTTTCATAGATTAGAATGAAATATTCCCTTCTAATGAGTGAGAATTATGGTTAGAGAAATATTATGCATACATTTTAGGGTTAGCCTAAATCTTAGCTCATTAAGGAAAGTAAGACTTAGTTATTGTTAGTTATGGAAACATGCCAAGAATAGGTCTAGGGTGAGGTGGTTGGATGAGTCTTTTAGGTGAGGTGGTGGGGTAGAATTTAAGATAATTATATAATAAATATTGTGAGGCTATATATTAATTTAATTAAATTAATAGTGATGTGGGGTGGAAGGGGCCATGGTTAGGTGAGTATGTTTGAGCTAGTCATTTGGCGAGGGACCAAGGGGAGTGTGACTCAATTTTTGTGTTTATAGAAATTTTAGGGTCACATGAAGAAGACTAATATACTCCCTCACCGCCATATCCACAACACCAAGAGATACCAAAGATCTCAGAAGAACTTGAATCATGGATAAAAACTAATTTTAGTAAATAGCCTACAGATACTATCAGTAATGCTTATCTCTAGGTAGTATCTCTCAGTTAGCACAAGAATATGAGGTGAGCATAGTCAGAGAACAAATGACAATAGCTGAGGCAATGGTCTATTACTTAGAATTTTTTTTCTTCATTCTTGAAAACATTATGCTCTTGCTTTCAGATGAACTAATAAAATAGATACAAGAATAGATTAAAGCTAAAGGAACAAGCCACTTGAATGATATTCAATAGGAAAGATCACAACTAAAGGTTATATAGAAAACAACTACATAAGAGAAACACCAGTTTAAAGAGGTGGAATAACTTATTGGATTTCTAATCAAAAAAGAAAAGAAATAGAAAACATGGCATAAAAACCTATAGAGGGAGTAGTGGAAGAAGACAAGAAGAAAAAAATTGAGGTGGAAAAATAGAAAGTAATGTAAGTAGCTAAACAAGAACAAATAAAAGCCCAAAAAGAAGAAGAAAAAAACAAAAACAAACAGAAGAAGCCAAAAAGATAGCTGATAAAGAAAAATAGGAAATAGAAGTAGCTGAAAAGAAAAAGAAAGAAGAGATAGAAAAGAAAAATAAGAAACAAAAGGAGAAGAAAGAAAAAGAAGAGGTAGAGAGAAAACAAAAAGAAGAGAAGGAGAAAAAAGAGCAAGAAGAAAAAACAAAAATGATGGAAGAACAGAAAAATAAAGAAGAAGAAGAAGAGAAAATACAGAAGGAGAAGAAGGAAAAAGAGGAGGCCACCCTAAAACAAAAAGAAGAAGACAACAGGAAAGAAAAATACGAAGAGAAAATACAGAAGGAGAAGAAGGCAAAAGAGGAGGCCACCCTAAAACAAAAAGAAGAGGACAACATGAAAGAAAAATAAGAAGTAAATAAAAAAGAAAAAAAAGAATAGAGGGAGAAATAGGACAAGGAAAAGAAACATAAAGAAGAGGAAGAACCTAAGAAGAAGGAATTAAAGGAGGAGGAATAGGCTAAAAAACATTACATATATCATCCTACAAAATAAGGAAAACAAAAGCACATCAAGACCCATTAATCAAAAGTAAGCTATACAAAAAGGAAACAAGAACAATCTTTCCAACGTCAATTGGGAGTTGTTGAGAAAACTGTGGATGTATTTAAAGTCCATTTAGACAAATCAACTCCCCTAAAAAAATCTACTTGTAGTCAAGTTCTAGAGTAGAGTGCCACTGAATATTGGATTCAAAGGTGCGTTGAACTAGAAGAAGAAATATGGAAAATAATTTCTGCTATCCAAACAAACAAGCCACATATCAAAACTGATCCTAATCTATCTATTGTTGTGACTACAAAATACATGGTAGGAGAAAGTTTAGAGGAACACAACATTAACTTGGAAAGAGAGAGATAACAAATCCGAAAGAATATAGTACAGGAACACAAGTTAGAAGTCATTAAACCACATAAAATAGAGAATCAAAAGAATAGAAGTGAACTCCAAACCATGGTAACAAAGATGGAAACAAAGCTAAATAATGTCATTGTGTACTATACATATACTATTGGATGACCAAGCATGAATGTGGAGGACAAGGCAGAAATGGAAAAGATAGATCATGAAATTCATAAAGCCTCCATTGAATATGATATTTTAATAGAAAAATATTAAACACAAAGAAGGAAGCTACCAAAACTAAGAGAAAAATATAAAAACCAACAATGGGTGTGGCAAGATAAGATATATAACATGAGAAAATGTAACACTACCTTGGATAAAGTGTTGGTAAGGATGCAAAAAGAAACTACAACTGCACATGATTGATGGAATAAGGTACAAACACATCCCACTCTAGCAGAATTAGTTCCACTCATTTAGGATAATACCCAAATTCAAGAATGGATAGATCAAGTGAACAACCATGTGGATTCTTGCTTTGAATATGAAAAGAATATCATTCCCCAGATCAAAAAGTACATGCCGAAAAGTATGCCATAAGGGCTGAGAGGTTGAGGTGTCCTACAAACCCAGTCAGGTGAGTCGAGCAAAGGAACTCTTCCTTACGTCAGACATCTAAGTTTCTGGGGAGGTTGATACTTCTATAACTTGGCATCCCATAAATCTAGTCAGGCGAGTCAAGCGAGGGAACCCTTCACTATGCTAGATGTCTAAGTTTTGGTGGTTGATGCCTATATCATATTTTTGGGCAATTTTTTTAAAGGAATTCATAGGATTCTTCATCAGCTTTTGTCTCGAGGATGAGACAAAGCTTAAGAGGGGGGGTCATGTTGACTTGAGTCTTCATCACCTTTTGGTATAAGCTGTGAAGTTAAGTAAATAGCCATGGGATAAGGAATGAAGCCGCGTTAAACTATAGAAGCCGTGATATACTATGCAAAGCCACAGAAGACTAGACAAAGCCGCCAAACACTGAAAAAATTGACATAATCTGACATGAAGCTACAAAATAAAGACAAAACATACCAGTACGAGACAAAATATGACAGATGCATGAGTCAAAAGAAGTGTCCTTTGAAGCCTATTGCATTTTGTATATTTATTGTAATTAGTGTATTGTATAATGTGTTCCTCATGAAATACTTATGTGAGATTTCCATTTTGAGATTTTGTAAGAGAGATAAGAGAGTTAGAATGAAAGGAATGTATATGTAATGGAATGATCTAATGCATTTTGCTAAATGAATCAAGATTTGAGTTTTGGGAATGAATTATCTTGCATACTATTCTTTACTTTTATGTTCTTAGAGTAGTATTTGTGTATTTCCCATGTAAATCCTTAGCAAATATTGATTACACCTAATCCTCACAACTCTGTCAGGTTTTTTAGGTCAACATGGGTGGAAAAATCTCTAGGTCCAGATGGGTTTCAAATTGGATTTTTCAAAAACATTAGGCATATTGTAGGTGAGAATGTTTTGGCAACAATAGATGAGTGCAAAAGGAAAAAGGTGATATTGAAGAATGGTATTCAAAATTTTATCCTTGATTCCAAAAAAGAGGAAGGCCATTATTTTGATGCTTATTACCCCATTTCCTTATGTAATGGAATTTACAAAATAGTTTCCAAGGTGTTTGTGGCTAGGTTGAAATCATGCCTGGGTTTGGTCATATTAGATAACCAAAGTGGGTTTGTTGAAGGAAAATAGATTTGGGATGAGATTTTGGTGGTTCATAAATCCATTCACTCCTTAGGACATAAGAAGAATCCAAGAATTACTATTAAGCTTGATATGATCAAGGCATATGATAGGGTGAGATGGAGTTTTTTGGAAGTGGTTCTAGAAATGTTTGGATTTTCCATTAGTTTGATTTAGCCGATCAGGAAATACTTTACTACCCCAAAATTATTAGTCCTTATCAATGGTGTTCCTGATAGAAATTTCAAATCTTAAACGGGCCTAAGGTAGGGGGATCCAATATGTCTCTTTCTCTTCATAACAATGGCTGAAGGATTAAGTCAGGATATTCAAAAAGTGGTTGACAGAAAGAAAAATAAAGGGTTAAATATTTACTCCAAAATTGAAGAGGTGACCAATTCTCAATTTTTTGATGACATTGATCTATTGGAGGAACCATTTATAGCCAAGGCCAAGAAATTTCAGGAGATTTAATTACTTTATGAAAGGGCGGAATGACATAAGGTAAGTGTTGAGAAGTCAATAGTTTATTTCTTAAATGTGCATCCAAATTTGTAATGTAGGATAGCTGAAACTTTTGGATTTTTGATTGGGTCTCTTCCCAACATTTATTTAGGCATGCCTTTGATTGGTGGCTTGGCTAAGAAATATTTATGGAAAATAATTTTCAAGGTGTTTGTGGCTAGGTTATAAGCATGCCTATTTTTGGTCATTTTGGATAACCAAAGTGGGTTTGTTGAAGGAAAACAAATTTTGGATGAGATCATGGTGGTTCATAAATCCATTCACTCCTTAGGACATAAGAAGAATCCGAGAATCATTATTAAGATTGATATGATAAAGGCATATGATAGGGTTAGATGGAGTTTTTTGGAAGTGGTTTTGGAAAGGTTTGGATTTTCCCTTAGTTTTATTCATTCGATCAGGAATTACTTTACTACCCCAAAATTCTCTGTCCTTATCAATGGTGTTCTTGCTAAAAATTTCAACTCTTAAAGGGGCATAATGAAGGGGATCCAATTTCTCCCTTTCTCTTCATAACAATGGATGAAGAATTGAGTCAGACTATTCAAAAAATGGTTGACTGAAAGGAATTCAAAAGGTTGAATATTTCCTCCAAAATTGAAGAGGTGACCAGTTCTCAATTTTTTGATTACACTAATATGTTGGAGGAACTAGTTATAGCCAAGGGCAAGAAATTTCAGGAGATTTTATTGGTTTATGAAAGGGTGGAAGAACATAAGTTAAGTGTCGAGAAGTCAGTAGTTTATTTCTTAAATGTGCATCCAAATTTGCAAGATAGGATAGTTGACATTCTTGTATTTTTGATTGCGACTCTTCCCAACATTTATTTAGGCATGCCTTTGATTGGTGGCTTGGCTAAGAAATATTTATGGAAAATAATTTTCAAGGTGTTTGTGGCTAGGTTATAAGCATGCCTATTTTTGGTCATTTTGGATAACCAAAGTGGGTTTGTTGAAGGAAAACAAATTTTGGATGAGATCATGGTGGTTCATAAATCCATTCACTCCTTAGGACATAAGAAGAATCCGAGAATCATTATTAAGATTGATATGATAAAGGCATATGATAGGGTTAGATGGAGTTTTTTGGAAGTGGTTTTGGAAAGGTTTGGATTTTCCCTTAGTTTTATTCATTCGATCAGGAATTACTTTACTACCCCAAAATTCTCTGTCCTTATCAATGGTGTTCTTGCTAAAAATTTCAACTCTTAAAGGGGCATAATGAAGGGGATCCAATTTCTCCCTTTCTCTTCATAACAATGGATGAAGAATTGAGTCAGACTATTCAAAAAATGGTTGACTGAAAGGAATTCAAAAGGTTGAATATTTCCTCCAAAATTGAAGAGGTGACCAGTTCTCAATTTTTTGATTACACTAATATGTTGGAGGAACTAGTTATAGCTAAGGGCAAGAAATTTCAGGAGATTTTATTGGTTTATGAAAGGGTGGAAGAACATAAGTTAAGTGTCGAGAAGTCAGTAGTTTATTTCTTAAATGTGCATCCAAATTTGCAAGATAGGATAGTTGACATTCTTGTATTTTTGATTGCGACTCTTCCCAACATTTATTTAGGTATGCCTTTGATTGGGGGCTTGATTTCGAAAGAGTTATGGAAAACAGTGGTGTATCAAATTCAAAAAACATTGGCCTCATGGAAAGGTAACTGGCTGATTATGGATGGAAGAGTTGAGCTTATTCTCTCATATCTTCAAGTACTTCCTTCTTATTATATGTCTCTTTTTAAAATTATTGGGGTAGTATCCAAGATTATAACTAGGATTCAAAGGAACTTCTTATGGAGCGGTTCTAAGGAGAAAAATAAGTTTTGTCTAGTATCTTGGGAAGAGGTCTTCCATTCTAAAAAAGAGGGAGGTTTGGGTTGTAGGGACTATACAATGATAATTAAGGCACTGGGTAGCAAGATCCTTTGGAGAGTGTATAAATATTGTGACCATTTATAGAGTAGGATCATTTGAGCCAAACATTTAGACTCTCTGGATCTAAAGAAAATTTTCTTACAGGAAGATCTCCCTTCAGGGTATGGTATATGTAATTTCATTAAGAGTTGTAGGTATATTGTGTAACTGGGTCTAAAATGGAAATGACAGAAGGGAAATAAGATTGAATTCTAGGAGGATTTTTGGCATTTGAGTGGGGAGTTGGCTAGTGATGTAGTCATTGGTTCTTTTAAGGAAGAAACTGTAGTGCCCACTTCCCTTTGACACCTGCTGATACTTATTCTGATATAGTTGATCACATTATGGACATTATTATGTTTTGATTAGTATGTTGTTAGACATTTGATCATGGATTATTGTTGATATTAATTAGTTATGGCGCATGATGATTATTAGAGACACTCATATGTGCATGATGATATACTATTTGACACGGATGTTTTATGGATGTTGTTCAAACGTATGATTTTTGATATTATGAGTAGATCTAGAAAATGTATATTGTATGATGATGATATAGTTGTTAATTAAAAATACAAATGATGTAATTGTTACTTCAATGTTGTCGTGATTCATTTATATATTTGGTTTTGTGATTTCATTTATATCATGTTGGATGTTCTGATATGTCCATAAGGCGAAAGAAGGTATTTGCATTTTACAAGTTAAAAATATCACAACAAACATTGGGGGATTGGAGACCAACCAAAATAGAATTCTAGGTGAATTCGACAAGGTCACCATGGCAACTCGTTTTATTATGTTGTGTGTTGTTTTGTTAGGGATTCCCATGGGGGGATTACCTTTACATGTGACCATGGGTATTATGTATTTTATTAATGTGTTTCTTTTATTTATTGTTGTATGTATTTTATTAGTGATGTGTTCCTTTAATTAATTATGTTGTGGAGAATTAATGTGAGAATCATATGATTTAAATTTAAATAAATTAAATTGGGATATGGAAATTAATTATAAGAGTTGTTGGTTGTTTGTATTAAATTTGTAAGGGATGTGTAAGTTGTGTAAGAGCTTGTGTAAGTCATATTTTGGAGTATAAAATACTCCACCTCCATGGAAATTCGAATTTGTCCTTGGGGCTGCTTTTCGAGGCTTGTGGGACAAGTAAAACTTGTTCCATGCCTCTAAATTTAATTTACCAACCATACATATGGTTGGAGAAGTGATTTGTGACTTTTATAATGCATTTTATTAAGTCATGTTGCATGTTTTTAATTGCACTTTCTTACATGTTATTTATTTGTTGTCCCTTGTGGTGTGGGATTTTTGGAGTGTGCAAGTAACTTGTCATATTTTCACCCACCTCTTTATTGTGCTTGAGAGAATGGATTTTTGTATTTTGTGTTTGAATTTGAGGATGTGTGATGTGGCATCCTACATGGATCCACATCATCCTCTCTTTTTCCCTCTTCTATATAATTCAAACTCCTTGCCTTGTTTTGGGTTGTTGAAGCTTTTTACATTCTTCCTTGGGGGCACATTTTCTGCTGTTTGGAGCTCTTGTGGATTGTGGAGGAATCTGGAGATAACTTCATACTTGGCATTGCTATTTCAAACTGTGTTCTTGGCATTTGAGAGCTTGTTGTTGGATACAAAAGTAACTATGGAGAGGTAGGAATTTATTCCTTTTTTATGCTGTCATTTTCTTAGTTGTGTTGTGTGAATGGAGTATGATTTTGATTTATTTGTTGGCTGGTTGGGTGGACTTGTCTTAGGGAAGGTGTAAGATAAGGATATGGGAAATCCACATGGGGGGGCATAAGGAATGCCATTGGCATCAAAGTAATTTTGTGGAGGGAGTTTGGGTTTGGGATCCACCATGGAAAAGAAATAGCTTGCATTTCTTACTTTGTTGGGGGGCATTATGTGTGGGGTTTAAGGAGGGATTTTTTGGGGGGCATAAGGATGTGTGTGTGATGATTTATTTTGGTGGTTTGTTTTGGTGGATGCCCAATTCCCATTTGGGAGGCATAAGTAGCTTCCCCCATAGACCTTTCTCCTTTGACTTACATGATCAAGCTTGAGTTTTGATTGGTATGTTTTCAATTTCAGTTGTGAACTGTTGTTTTGTGTTGAATTATGTTTTATATTGAAATGTGCATGTTTGAAAGAATGTTGTGTGTTGTGGAAGCCAGTTGTTGCCATGGTTGAATTACATATTTTATTGTATTCTTAGTTGGGGCTCGGGGGCCAATGATGAAGGAAGGCTTCTCCTTTCATTGGATGTCTTGGTTGGGTGGAGAGCATTTGCCTTTCCCCCTCTTTTGTTGTGATCAACTTGGAGAAAGAGAAAATGTGCATGTTGCTGTCCTGGAGCAAAGGAAAAATGTAGTTTGATAGTCCCTTGTGAAAACATATTTATTTGTAATCCTTTCCCACTTGTTGTGGATGAAATTGTAATATGTATTTTGTGAAGAAATATGTATGTAATTGATTATGAAACTAGATATTGAATTGTGAAAGACATGTATATTTTGTTCTGGTTATTGGAAAGAAAGAATTAGAAATGTGTTATTTGCATTCAAAACATGGAAAGATGTAGAGATGTATTACTTTTGAATTAATAAAGAATTGCAAGTTCATCTCTCATTGCATTGTGTGGGTGAGTTGGAATATCAATTTGTGATTGGAATCTTTGTTTAATTACAAAGGAAAGGAAACACGTATGTAAGGAAAATATAGTAAATTTGTATTTTGGATATATACAAAAATTGGAAATTGGAATTTACAATTTAGCTTTAAAATGAATTGTTTACAAACAACTAAATGTATTAAACTAGATTAGAAATAAAATATCACACTTAAATGATAAATTTGATATACACAAATTTTCCTAGAAATGAATTTCTGCTGCAAATTTTAAAACTGGCAAGTTTAATAAAAATGCACAGTTCGGACTTACACTTGATAATCAACTTGGAATCGACATAATTTTGCATGCTAAGATATTAAGGAACCCAAATTGAAAAATAACACTTAGGAAGACAAGTTAAATTAATGCAAAATCGAATCCAATCCCTCTAACAGTCGTTTTTTTGTCAATTGTTGGAAAAATGCAACTTGAAATCAATTGAGAAAATTTACTTCCCTAAAACACTTTAAATCCTCCCTAGAACAATCCTCCATGTCTAATTGGCATGTTGAGTGAAGGAGGAGATCCAATTTAATCAAATTTGAAAGTTGGAAATTACCAGTTGGCATTTTAAAAGTCCTACAGATCATTTTTTGTAAAAATTGACCCTTTAAACTTTATCAAAAAGTAAAATTTATGTATTCTTGTGCAAAAGAGGGCATCGAGAGATTTCCAGAAAGTCCTCATTTTCCCAAAACTAAGCTTTCTAGCTCAAGTTATGGCCCTCTGAAGTTTTTATGTCTTGGTGGGAAAATTTGGGAAAATTTTCCTTGGTGGGCTCACGGCTCGAAAAGTTCCTGTCGGAAAATCCTTAGAATTTTTTTGAAAATTTTTCTCAGGAAAAGTTTATCTTTTTCCTCGTCAGGCCCACAGCCAATTAGAGGCTACCACATGTCCTCACGAGGCAGTGGTGGAGGTGCACAACATCTTTTTTCCCCTTAGAACTTTTTAAAATTTTGGAAAATTTTACCTTTTCTCCCCGTTGGCCCGCGGCCTATCACAGGCTGCCACATGGTAGCATGGTGTGGTGGCTCAGAGGGGGTGGAACCATCGTGACCTTTTTGCCTTTAAAATTTTTGTTTGGGAAAATTTCCCTTACACCTTCCACTGCCCCACACTCCCGCCCTGCCTCGAAGAAGATCCTTTCGTGGATGAGCGGACCCACACGTCAATTTTCTTCCTTTTTCTCCCCTTTGGAAAAATTCACCAAAAACTCTCCCCACCACATGCCTTTCCCTTCCTATCTCTTCTCCCCATGCTGAATTATGGAGAACCACATGTCCCTGATGGACCCGCAGGCACATGGAGTGCCAAATTAGGTTTTCTCTCCCTCTTGGGTGAAATGCCCCAAATTCTTCCACCAGCTCCACCCTTCCCTTTTTCCCCGGTGATGACTCTGAGGCCACCACGTGTCCTTGGAGGACCCGTGGAGGCATGGGTGCAAACGGGAAATTTCTCCCATGCAAGGAAAATTTCCAAATGCCGCCCCACGACCCACCATCCCAAAATTTTCCTTTCACCCCTACTTGACACGTGTCCCCTTGGGGAAAATTTGACCCCTAAGGTCCGCTTGCTCATATCTTGAGATCCTGAAGGAGTTAGGAGGACTTATTTATATCACCGGAAAGGTGGGAAAATTTACTATCCAATGGGAATGATTTAGGGAAATTTTTAATATGTTAAGTATGAGAAAAATCAAGTTGAAACCTTGAGCCTGTTAGAGAGTGGGTATGGGGGTAAATTTCTCCTTGAACCTAACTGAAACTTCTAACCCTAAAATTTGAACCATGTGAACTTGATATTTTTTAATGAAGGAAAAATATGTTCTAGTAATTTAGAATTTTTTCACAACCTAATAGGGCCAACTATTGTCTTGCAACTTGGTTGTGGACACTTCTAATAAAAAAATTATTCCATAATTTTCTAACTAATCCTAGGTTGTTTCTTGGGTCTCAAGTGGTTTGTTTTAATAGGCATCACATAATTAGTTAATATATGGGGCACCTTATATATGGAGTTATATAGTTGTGTCATCTACTCTATGTGGATTCACATGATGTATAAGTATGTTCCATTGGGAATTGAGATCATAACATTCAGATATTGCTTAAGTTGGCAGGATACATGGACAATAAGGTCCCTACCCGATCAGATACTTTTTAGGATAGGTTTTTCTGGAATAGAGCCACCAGTACATGAGGCCTTGAAGATAATGGTTAAGTGCCTCACTCTGTGAGATAGCTATGTAAAAGGTAGAAGGAAATCATGGTTCAACTCTTGGGAGAGCCTGAGACTGAGGCATGCGAGGATGGAATGAAAATAAAAGTGATCTAACTAGGGTGCATGTGGAGAGAGAAGGAAACATATATGAATATGGCTGTACCTCATTGATGATGAAGAAATTAAAGATATGGAAATTATGATAAATAGAGGCTTCCATGCGCAAAGTGATTGTGAATCTACATATGAAAAATCATGCACATACCATGTACCTATGAAGATCAAGAAGGTTAATATTGGAACTGAAAATGAACCTAAGGAGACTATTATCTGGGATATTATTAGTTAGAAGAAGAGGTTACGAAGATCATTGATCTCTTATGGGTCCTTCCAAGACTCAATGTTTCTAAGGGGTTAGTGATGGAAATGGAAAGTGGAATAGGAGTGTCCTCATCAGGATTCTATGAAGACTTAAGCTAAAATAAGGCATGTATACCACTTGGAGCAGATGGCCTAGATCATAGGATAGAACTAGAACCTTCTGTGAGAAGGTGAAAGAATAGATTGAAAAGATGCTTAACATTAGGGATCATAGAGCCTCAATTGAGAAAAGTCTGAGGATGGGTCAGCCCCATGGTGATCAATGTAAATATGGATGGCTAAATTAAGATTTTTGTGGACCTTGAAACATGGGATATCTCTCCGGAGAATGCTTTATGTTTCATAGATCCTTTTCCTACTTGCCATTTACATAAGAGATTCTTGAGGGAGTTGCAAGGTGCAAAATATATTCATTTATTAATACCTATTCTTAAGGTACCACCAAGTGCACATTTTGTGTGAGAGAGTGCGTGAAAATACCACATTCACCACTAAGAGTGGGGAAGTTTTTCAAGAAATATATTTTTATGCCACTTCCACAACCTATGAAGAATGGTGCTAGTAGTGATTCTCATGAGATGGTGGATTTACACCAATAATCAGAATATTACACATCTTGCCATTTCCAGAGTAAACTACAATGATACCCTGCAATGAGACATAAAATGTGCGCAGATACTGTAAACACAATGAGAGGAAATAAAAGTAACAAAACAATGCAAGGATTAATGACTGAATCACAAAATGTGGTTTTTATTTAGTCCCAAAAATATTTCACAATATATTGGAACAACTGAATGATCTAGGAATTGCGATTACATTTTTTACTGTGAAATGCCTTAAGCCCCATGAAATTCACTAGAACTCAACTGTAGGACTAGTTGGGACACAGGTGCTATAGGGTGAGGGAAAGGGTGACTTAGGACATTTTATTTTATGGTACCCCTTGTGACATTTTATAGGCAGAAGGGTTGAGAGAGGAGAGATGAAATTCTAGATTTCATTAGGGTCTTCCCTATAACCTTCACTATTGATCACCTCGTAGGTGCATTGGAAGATCTCCAAGTTTGTTGGTAAGCTTGCACAATAGATCCATGTCCTGTAAAATCCTAAAACATGTTTAAATCTTAAAAATAAAAGATGAAAACATGGGGAGTCAGACTAACCTTCATGATGACTTCTCACCTACCAAGTGCACTATTCAATGTTAAATTGTTTTAGAGGTCTAGAATCTCCAAAAATTCAATTTTGATGTTGTCGCACTGTATATCGCCTCTCCATGATTCCAATGACTATTTTTTTGTGCAAAACAGACATTCTGGGCTCAAGTTATGAAAGGGATGACTATCTAGGAGCTCTAATGAAAATGTGTAGGATGTAATTCAAAACTTCCAAAAATCCTTCATATACATATGTCCATGTAGAGTAAGTAAGTCTCAAAATGTCAGTCTTTCCTATTGACTAGTATTTGGTGAGATAAGATGATCCCTTGGAAATCAAGTTATCCCACCCTTCGATTGAAGGGGTATGTATGTTGTGTATATATAGGGCCTATCATTGCTTGCAATGTTTGACACTAGTGACATGACATCGCCGAATAGGACCTCACTGACCTAGCTTGAGTGAACTTAAAACTAAAAAATACAAACTCATAAATGTCAAAAACTATGAACTTAGAAAAGGAGGACAAGAGTGCCCAGGGTGGATCACTTCACTTGCCTAGGTTCTAATGTGTTAGACTTGGGTGCATGGTGTCCTGGCTTGAAGTAAACTGGATTTCTTCACAATGTGAGAAGACTAACACACTGAAGGATCCTTCATGATTCTAACCTCAAAACTCAGGTACAAAAATGACAGAAGCTCTTCAGATAAAGATGGGAATATCCCAAATAATCAAAGAAAGTCTAGATGGAAAGCTACTTGAAGTGTGTCGAGCCATTAAATACTTTCCTTACTCCAAGCCCTCACATCTAATAGAACAACATACTCGATCTCACATGGTATATAAAAATAGTATTGCACTGTGTCATTTTGTGAGCTTTATTTTCCCCCCTTTATTCTATGTTGAATGAAATTGCTGAGCTAATGTAAAGGAAGTGAGGAACATCCCTGATGAGAATTCTGAATAAGTTCTTTTGCATATGGAACGCTTACAAAATATGTGGTTAGCGTGGTTTGTAACCATGGGCTCACATCCTGCAATTTCATTTCCCCTTCATATGGAATGGATGAGTACGTATGATAATGTGGACATAGGTTTATGCAGGGCAAGTGGGTACATATCATTAGTTGCGTATCCTAAGTATACAAATCACGCATGTGAATATGTATGTCCTGAAAAGGATATACACACTTAGCGCATAGTCGGCATGGCACAACCACACAAGCATCCACTTATCAGATATTGGCATTTGTAAAGTCATTTAACATTGTACAAGTAATTTCTTGTTTCACTTTGTAGAATGAGGCATGATTTACTTTTCTGGTGAGCCATGAATTTTCCATAATATGCAAAAGCCCGATGTTGTAGAAATGTTGTACCTATCAGGTTTAATAATTTTAGTTTAACTTTCTTACTAAACTGTAGATGACTATGCACCCATATTGGGTGAATGTAATCATAGTTACATCATATTATTTTCATTAGCTCGAGAAAATGAATGGTAGAATGTGGGAAGTACTGGGATCATTTGATCTTAGTTCACATGATCATTAATTCACCCTATAATAAGTGAGATGATTTTCTCTGAAATCAGATTAGGTCCCAAAGTATTTGATTTACTAATATATGGGTTTGACTTATCCTTATTATGAAAATGAGTTCCTACATGTATTTGAAATACGAAGGATTTATACCTGAACTACTAATGCTATCTATCTCCTGCGATAACTCAGAATTTTGAGCTTACTTCCATGAATGTTGACTTAATTCTCTGTAAATCATTTTATTAGCCTATGCGACATAATGTAGAGAACATGTAGTTAATGATTTATAATCATGCATTACCACTTGGCCTTAAAATTATTGATTCGACTCATTGATCTTGAGTACTCATTTGACTAATTTACTTAATATTGGTCATTACACATACAATGCTATGACTCCAAGTGATTGAGAAGTATCACCTGATTCGAACTTGGTGAATAATCTTAGTTTCGGTTTGTTCTTGTCTTGGATCCTGATTGTAACACCAAGGTAAGTATGATGGTTAGCCATACCTTGAAGAAAAATAAAATCTTTCGTTTTAGTTTAAGGCCATTGAGCTCATATCCTTAGACATATACATATGATCTCTTGATTCAGACATTAGCCAACATGGCTTGTTCCCTCTGTGTTGTTCAAGCTTCCCACCCATAACCATGCTCTTTTGTCTTTCCTTGAGCTTTAATTTGATTCAAAAAGCACAAAAATCTATATGGTTTTGATTGTAAATATGCAACCAACCTTTATCCTCATGTCATATCTGAGCTCACCACACCGGGGTGCTCGATTATGCATCGTTATATATCTAGGATCTTCCTTTATCTAAGGTTCAGGCCTTATTTCCAATTTATCTTGGCCCCCATGTTTCTCTAGTGAGTTAACTCACCTTACATTGCTATGCACCCTGGAATTAACATAAAGAGTTTACAGAGATTAGTCTCGAGCCCAACTATCTTATCCAAGATCATTCTTACTTGATCATGGGATGACCTAGGTTCCAACTCAATTTTTTTTAGTTTCTCTCCACCTCATGAACATCCCCAAGTTTTCTTACCAAATATTCTTGTGTCATGCCCAAATTCGATCACCTTGACCTACATACCATGAATTCACTGAAATGATTCACGCTCACTGTAACTTAATTGATGAGCATTGTGCCCATTGTAAACTTAGCTCCCTAAGATACTTAGCCAACTCATCCATATGAACTATCCACCTTGTCCTCTACTCTACTTGTCTAACTCGGTTGAGTCAACATCTGGTGACCCAAAAATATACATTTCCCTCCTAAACGAGGTCGACCAAGATCATCACCACCTTCGAACTCCATGAAGAGCTCACCCAATGCGAATACTAATAAGGCCAAAATATGTCTTGTTAATGCACAATTAATGATCTTATTTTACTCTCCTTTTTTATCAAGTTTGACTGCATTTTGTGACTTTTGTTTGATCTAATGTAAGTTAGGATGTAATTGTCCATCTTTTGTTGAATTTAGTTCTAAATTTTAAAAGCTTTGTAATTCCTAACAAAGTGTGTAGAAATTTAGTTTTTGTAATAAAATGGGTCATAATCAGTCAGAGAACAGAGTATGAAGTGATCAACATGTTTTTGGGAGCCTTGGTTTCAATACAGATTAGTTCTAGAATTAGTTCCAGAACTTCTAGACTTAGTTCCAGAACTCTATCACATAGTTATGAGCTCTATCGCTTAGTTACTGTACTTTCAGACTCAGTTTCGGAACCCCAGCACTTAGTTCCGAGAACTCCTGCGTTTAGGCTCAGGAACTTTCAGGGTTAGATCAAGAATAGTCCCGTTTAGTTCCAAAATTTCTCTAAAGTTTCAGAACCAATGGAAATCTATTATTTCGATGACATCCAATGATAGATCAATCAATGAAGCCTTTTAATCAGCAGTAGATCAGAAGATTTTTGATTCTTCATACTCGAAGATCCAGGGATAACTTATCAGATAGCTATACGTCAAGTAAGGTTCCAAATTCAACATCTATTTTGGGCATAATTTGGTTCCATATGAATTGGTAGAACAACTATGATTGTAAATGTATCTTTGAAAAAAATACATATATAAAGACTTGTAGATAGATTAAGAAAAAATATATATATACATACAAACACATAGAGATAGAGATATAGAAAATTTTAGTATGTTTTTGTAAGACAAAATATTTCAAAAATAAAATAGCCACTTCATTTTGAGAGGATATTACTTTGTAAAATTCTGATTCAAGGTGGAGCAAGGGCCCACTCCTCCAAGAACAAGGATTCTCATTTCATTGGTATTTATCTTTCTAAAACAAATAGTGTAGATCTGTTAATTTTATAAATGTCTTTGATTCTTTAAATTAAACTCTATTTTATACTTGTCCTTGCAGGTGTTATAGACTAGATTCTAATTTCCTTGCAATCTTTTCAAAACATTTTTAACCATGTGTTTATTTCCAAGAAAAGTTTGTTTACTTATGCATTGTGTGTTTATTTCCAACAATCTATTTATTTCTGTATGTGTGTTTATTTCTAGAAATTCATTCCAACAATGAGTGTTTATTTCAGGAATTTTCTTATAGTATGGAGATAATAAGGTTTTGACCATGGAATCCTAAACACACTGTAAAAACCCCCAAAAAATAAAATAACAAATACATACAATCAATTACTAGATCACTAAGATTTCTTGTTGCATATAGCTTCGAGACACCCCCTTGGTTTGAATATGACATCAACAAAGAGTTGATTAAATGAAGGGAATAATGACACCCATCATTTTTGGCACCATTTCTAGGGACCCAATAGTTAGAATTGTCTAATTAGGTGTCAACAAGAGCAACAATCATATATCTAGTAATTGAATAATCTTCCCTATGTCATCATAAAATTTATGAGTAGACCAAGAGACTCCAAGGGTCGATTCCTCCCAAAAATATCTTTACAAGAATCATCAACATTTTCTCAATCAAATAAGGAAGTTGACCAAGAATTAGAAGAACCATTATCCCCTAGTTAGACAAGAAGTAGAATTTCCACCTTTTTAGAATTCTTGGATCAATCAACTAGAAGGAAGTGGAACCTTTAGAAAGAGGATTATATCCCAAGAGCCCGTTTAGAGAAATTTTTGATTCACAATTGAGTAGTCAAACCTCCTACTCCTGACTTTTCACCTTCCCCAAAATAGATCACATATCATATTGATTGGGAGAAAAGTCTAGAAGGTACTCACAGAAATGGCATGAGAAGCTGAAAGAGAACCTGATAGGACCTTTACTTATCCAATTCAGTTGGATGATGATGATACACCCATGAAGAATATTTCACCTACACATTTACCCACATTTAGAGGAATGTCATCTGAAGATCCTGACCAATTTCTGTTTGAATTTAAAGTATTGTGTCAAACTTATTATTACAAAATAGATAATCAGAAGCTCAAGTTGTTTCCATCTACCCTGAAGGATGCAACAATGAGGTGGTTTATGGGATTAACATCTAATTCTATTACCACTTGGGCAAAAATGTAAGTTGTCTTGCTACAAAAATATTAAGACTACTATAGAGGGAGGAATGGTAAAGAAGATTTTTTCAAAATCAAGCAAGAGGAGGATGATAATATAGAAGATTATTTAGATATATTCCTCTTTGTGAGTAAAAGATGTGGATTTGTACTACAAGAGGAGTTAAGAAAAACCATTTTTATTAAAGGTCTAGATGATGAATCTAGGGAGGCCCTTTATTTGATGGGAGGTGGAAACATTGATCAATTAAGAATGAATGATATTAAAGACATTTGTAGAAGCTATTCAAGAACAAGGGGTGGACCTAGAAAAGGAAAAATAGTTAAAAGTCTGAACCCATATATGTACAAAATGATGGATGAACTGAAAAACTTTAAAATAGACATTTTAGTTCAATTAACCTCCACCATGGATGGATTGCAAGCTAAAGAAAATGCTAAAAATGAACCATTAGCTATGTATTGTCCTAGATGCAGGAAGAAGCATGCAATAAGAGATTGTCCCCTAGATAAAACATAGAAATGTGTCTTATCTGTGAATCTAGGGACCATGAGAGTAATTCTTATTCTCTTCTTCCATTTATTAAAAATCAGCTTTAAAAAACTAGCACTCCATCCACATTAGAAGAAGTAAATTTTGTCTAGAGATAACCTAGCCAAGGGCAGTTCATGCCCAGGTCAGTTCCTAACCCCTAGATGATGCCATGGGAAACTCAGATAGTACCACAAAGTTGGGGACAACCACCTTGGGTCCCTCAACCAACATGGAATCCTCAAGATTGGTCAGGAAAATATTGGTATGCCCAAGGACACCAACAACCATGGTTTGCGGTCAAGGTAACCCAAATGTTTTGTCATAAACTAGGTGGAGCCCTAATAATTATGCTCAAGGAAGTACATATCCCAATCAGAATCAATAAATTATAATGGGTTCCCTAGCAAAAAATTCACAAAATGAAAAATGTGGTTCAAACACAAATGCCAACACAACTAGTTACTAATCCCAGAAACAATTAAACAACTCATGTCTATGGGGTAGAAAAAGAAAAACCAGTGGATCTAAATGCCATGGATTATAAAGATATTCAAACTAGATCTGGAAAATTAATTAGTAGTCCACCTGTTATAATTAATAAAATGACAGAAGAAACTAAAACCCCTAGTGCGGTTGTTCCCAAGAAAGATGAAAAAAAAGATAAGGAGTCAGGTAGCAACTCTGCTGAAACTCCATTCCCAGAGAGATTTCAAGAAGTTATAGGGACCAAGGAATCTGAGTTGGTGTAGGAGTTGAGGAAATTAAATATTGAAATACCATTGTTACAAGTAATCAAGGACATTCCAGAGTTGAACAAGTTAATCAAGATGTTATGTTTAAAAATACCTAGAAGGAAGAAGCAATACCCCAGGACTATTAAAGTAGATGGGAAACTTGTTGATTTATTAGTAGGAAAACTCTTACTTCCCAAATATGGAGATCCTAGTAGCCCTATTATTTTTGTCTCTATAGGGAATAAAGATATACATAATGTTTTGGTTGATTTGGGAGCAACTATAAATGTGATGACAATGGAAACTTTGAAAACATTACCATTAATAGGTATCCAACCTACTAACACCATATTGCAGATGGTAAACCAGTCTGTAGCAAAACCAGAAGGAGTTATTGAAGATGTGGTAGTTATGGTGGAGTCATGGGAATATCCAGTGGACTTCCTTATATTGCATCCAAAAGGTAAAACACTTGGTTATCCCATTATTTTGGGAAGACCATGGTTAGCTACAGTTGTTTCCTTAATCGATTACAGATCAGGTGATATGACTATATCAAATGGTAAGAGTTATAATAAAATTTCTTTATACCCCTCTACATGACCTTTTATTGATAATAAAGAGAAATTGTGGGTTGATGATCCTAACACTAATAAACATAATCTATCTTCTTTAGCTATGATAACATTATAGGATCACGTATGAGAGATTAAAGTTACAATTAATCAACCATTGAATGAACACTAACTTTCCTTGGAACAATCTAACTTAGTTCTAGAACCTATGTACTTAGTTCTGTAACCTACGGATTTAGTTCCAGAACCATCACATTTAGTTCCAAAATGTTCATACTTATCTCCGAAACCACAACAACGATGACTCCATGCAAATTCAAATAATTTTTCTCTGAAGGAATGAGATTTCTCTTGGGGGAAGAAGAAATAGCCATGGAATTAGTAGTTTTAGTTTCAAAGATATCAGGAAATGGTGGGGTTTTTTGGAAAACAACATTGACGAGGAGTTTGACTGAAAACAAGATAA
The DNA here is from genome assembly GCA_019776745.2 of Taxus chinensis. NCBI lineage: Eukaryota > Viridiplantae > Streptophyta > Pinopsida > Cupressales > Taxaceae > Taxus > Taxus chinensis. The sequence goes on from CM034146.1 coordinate 492,090,903, forward strand.
GTATCATAACTCTTCCTACTAACCTTTGTATCCAATATTCTTTCTCAAAGGAATATTGGAGATGTTGATGCATATCATATGTTATTACCACATCCATGTCAACAAAACACCTTAATGGAGCCCTTTCAACAAATTAGTTCATCACACATTGGAACCAAACATGTTGAGATTCAACCAAGTAAAATTTTGAACATTAATAGCTGGCTGAAGAATGATGAAGAAGCTAAATTGTTTGATGTTTAAAGGATCATACTAGAGATTTTTCTTGGGACTATAAAGACATGAAAGGAATCCATCCAAGTATTTTCACCCATCACATCTATACTAAAAACATTAAACTAGTTAGGCAACCTTAGAGGAGGATTAATCCATCCTTAAGGGACATAGTCAAGCAAGAAATTGAAAAACTATTACAAGTAGGTTTTATCTACCCTATCTCAGATAGTCAGTGGGTGTCTCCTCTTGTAATTGTTCCTAAAAAGAATGGAAAATGGAGAATTTGTGTTGATTATAGGGAGCTAAACAAAGCCACACTGAGAGATTATTTTCCCTTACCATTCATAGATCAAGTTTTGGACAACCTTGTAGGTAAACAATATTTTTCCTTCCTGGATGGCTTTAGTGGATATAATCAAATCAGATTTGCTGCTTGAGGATAAGGATAAAACTACCTTTACTTGTCCATGGGGTACCTTTTCCTATAGGGTATTTCCATTTGGACTATGTAATGCTCCAACAACCTTCCAAAGAGTTGTATTAGCAATTTTTGTAGACCTAACAAATGATTGTGTAGAGGTATACATGGATGACTTTATTGTACATGGAAACACATTTGATGATGCTTTGAAGAATTTTGGATAGAGTACTAACAAGATGTGAGGAACACCATTTGTCTCTTAGTCATGAGAAATTTTTAATGATGGTTGATGAGGGGATTGTATTAGGACACCACATTTCAAAAAGAGGAATTCAAGTTGACCAAGACAAAATTAGGATTATTTCAAATTTTCTTGTTCCCCAAACCCCCATAGATATCAAGTCATTTTTAGGGCATGTTGGATACTATAGGTGTTTTATTAAGGATTTTAGTAAAATTTTTGCCCCCATGTTTAGTTTACTTACCAAGGATTGTGAATTCTATTGGGATGAAAAGTGTCAACATGCTTTTGAGGAAATTAAAGAAAAATTAATCACTGCCCCAATATTGAGAGGACCTAATTGGGAGAAACCTTTTCACATCCAAACAGATGCCTCAAATAACTCAATAGGTGTAGTTTTGGGACAAAAAGATGAAGAAGGGAAAATGTATGTTATTTACTACCTTAGTAAAAATCTTACTCCCACTGAGAGAAATTACACTACCACTAAAAAATAATTTCTTGTTGTGATCTATGCAATTAATAAATTCAGACATTATATCATAGGGTACAAAATATTTGTACATACAGATCACTCAGCAATTAGATACTTAATGAACAAACTAGTGGTTGGAGGTAGGATAATTAGATGGTTATTACTTTTACAAGAATTTGATATTACCATAGTAGATAATCTAGGAAAATCTAATGTGGTAGCTGATTTCTTGTCAAGACTGACCACTACAGGGGAGAAAGATCCAGTTAAGGACAACTTTCCAGATGAACAATTGTGTTCTATTTCAACTAATACACCATGGTTTGCTGATTATGGAAAATTATCTTGCAACAGGGAAGTTTCCTCCTTCTTTCACTAAGAAACAAATGAAGAAGTTGATCAAAACCAGTGCACAATTTAAATGGTTAAATGGAATGTTGTTTAAATGTGGTCCTGATTTGGTTTTACGCAGGTGTGTGAGAGAAGATGAAATCTTTGACATACTCAGGGCATGTCATGATGAACCAAGTGGAGGACAATTTTCAGTAAAAAGAACAGCTCACAAGATACTTGGCACTGGCTATTATTGGCCATCTCTGTATAAAGATGTGAAGAGATATATCAAGCGGTGTGATCCCTATCAAAGGATGGGACAACCAACCTTTACTAGTGAAATGCCTCTGCAACCTCAAGTAGTGATTGAACCATTTGAAAGGTGGGGGATGGATTTTTTTGGTCCCTTTAGTCCTCCTTCACAAGGAAAGGAGCACATTCTTGTGTGTACTGATTATGTGAAAAAGTGGGCAGAGGTGCAGGCTTTAACAAATGCCACTGAAGAAGCAGTTGTTGATTTCCTTTGGCAAATAATTATGATGAAGTTTGGTGCACCAAGGAGTATAGTTTTAGATCAGGGGCCACAGTTCATGTCTAATATGATCCAGGCCTTCACAATGTACTATCAGATCAATCATAGGAATTCATCTCCCTATCACCCACAATCAAATGGACAAGCAGAAGTAACAAACAGAGAATTGGAAAACATCCTTACCAAAATAGTTGAATCAGGCAGAAGAGATTGGGTAAAGAGACTACCTGAGGCTGTTTGGGCATATAATACAACTTGGAAGACTACAACAGGGTTTTCACCATATGAGTTAGTCTATGGGAAAAATCCCTTGTTACCTATTGAATTTGAACTACAAACATTGAGGACAACAACTAAAGTGGGTATTGAGTTGGATGCAACACAAAAGGAAATAATTCTTCAACTCAATGAATTAGATGAGTTGAGAATGGAAGCACTTCAATAGATAGAGATAATCCAAGATCAAAGGAAGTAGTGGCATGACACACATATCAAGAAAATGAAATTCAAGGTAGGAGATTGGGAATTACTGTTTTATTCCAAGTACCAGAAATTCAAGGGAAAGTTGAGAACCAAATGGTTGGGACCCTATCAAATGGAGAAGATATTTGACAATGGCTCTATTTAGCTACTTCCCATTGATGATAGTACAAGGACACTTTGGGTCAATGGACATAGGCTAAAACTTTATAAGAAGCCTCCTACTATGGATGAATTCTTGAAGTATATTGAAGTAGACAAAGAATTTGATCATATGGAAGAACCCAGTTCTTCCAAAATGATCAAATAATCAGATGCATGGATCCAAAATAAAGGGAAGAGAATGAAAACTAGAAAATGGAATTCTCTTCCCTAAAAATAAAATAAAATAAATATAAAGGGAAAGAATGAAAACTAGTAAATGGCGTTCTCTTCCCCAAAAAAAAATCTCTCAAAGATCAATTGAAAACCAGCAATGGTGATTGGTCTCCTCAATAAATGGCTAATGCAAAATAAAAAGAATTTGTTTGAATTCCAGCTGTCTTTTCTAACTGTTTTTCCTTTTTCACTTTTAGGAATGATGAGTCATCAAGATGGGGGGATTACATCTGCAAATGACGTTAATTATTTCTTAAACTTATTAAAGGTTAAATTAAAAGTTTGCATGTGTGGTTAGACTTGATTTAAAAGGTTGGTATGATGAGTCATTTATTGTGCATTATGATTAAAAAAAGTAATCATGAGGTTGATGTTGATAGAATAAGAAAGTGGTAGTGCATTTATAATTACCTATCATTTGGGTAGAATAAATGAAGTTGAGAAGCAGTTGTAGAAGAATTTTGAAGAGGAAGCAAGAGAATTGTATTTGAATTCTACAGCTAAACCCATCAATTCCGTAAATAAACACAACAGTTCTGCAGCTAAACACAATAATTCCACAGCTAAATCTAGTAGTTCTGCAGCTAATTCTAAATTTGAAGAAAGAAGAATTCAAATTTTCCTCTTTGCTATGGGGATTAAAAAGAAGCCAAAGCCATAGAGGATGATACCCAAATTCTTGCAGATGAAGAAGTGGCATCCATTTTTGGACGAGCAGGGTGGTTGGAGTTCCTGAAAAAGTTCTCAAGGTACAATGAAAAATTGGTAAGGGAATTCATTGTAAATTTAGAAGAATATAGAACTAAAGTTAGAAGCATTATAATTCCTTTTACTGTCAATACAATGAGTAATGTGTCTGGAATACCAATTGTGCAAGTCCCAAATCCTGTCAAGGGAACCCTTAAGGATCTAGTGGAAACCTTGATACAAGAGGGGGAATCTGAGCCCCAATATATCTATAACACCAAGAAAATCATAAAGGGGGTCAGAAGGACTATCTTTCCCAAACCCTTTGACAGGGTAGCATTTTGGGTAGTTAAGTATTTAACTTGCGATGGTCAATTTGGGACTGTGGGAAGAGAATTCCTTAAGATGTTAATATATCTTAGGTATGGGAATTCAAAACTAGAATATATAGTAAATATTCTAGGATTCCTTTTTGAATCCATCTAGACAATGGCTCAGAGGTATTCCTGGGGATTTGGAACAATTAACATCATGGGTTAATCCATTTGGTATGCCAACACCATTTTCTTTCAAAGAAAAATGGAGAAGAAATATGGGAAAAGTTTCTTAACAAGTTTAAGCAAAACCCTGATATTATCAGGAGGGGAATACCAACCCATTTTTCTCCTACAAGTAATTTGGAGATTGATGCCCCTGCAGAGGAAAAGAAAGAAATAGGTGGGGGTAATGTACCAAAAAGAAGGAGATCTGAAAGAAGGATTAAAGCTACAGAATCTACTATGCCTGTCAAAGAAACTCCTTCCTCTGCAACAGTACTAGAGGAACTAATATTTGTCTTTGATAGTGATGGTTCACCTAAGCTAGAGAATGAAGTAAAATTCAGAAGAAGCTCTAGGAGGAAACCCATTTCCAGAAATTTTGAAGCTCCCCAAAGAAGAAGAGTTCATAAGAGATCTAGGTAAATTCTAGAAGAGATGGAAGAACAAGATGGGTTGGAAAAATAAGTTTTTGATATTTTAGGCAGCATGGCCATGAATCCTCCTAGACCAAGCCAAACTAAGATGGAGAAGGGAGATGAAATATTTGAAGAACATGATTTTCAAGAGTTTGGTGAACCAGCAGCATAGTCACATGAAGAAGAGGAATTGACATCCTAGAAACAGAAAGTGAAATTCCCTTTGGTAGAAGAGGAATGTTCCTTTCCCAATGAATTTTTAGAAAAGGAGGAAAAACAACATTTAAAACAAACTTCTATTTTTTATAAGAGTAGAACTCATCATCAGAGAGAAGTATGAAGAATTAAACTTCCTCAAACTCAAGTTAGAACAAGGGAAATTCTCATTGAGTAACTAACAAATCAGCTCACAAATAGGACTAAAAGAATTGACAATGGTCAAACAGGAGATGATGGAAAAAGAAGAAGAATTTTAATTTTCCAAGAAGACCAAGTGCTATGTCAATAGTATCTACATAGACTAAACTGACTTACTGGCCACTCAATTTGGAATGATACCATCAGGGAACTTAATGAATTCAAAACATCAAATGAGTACTTGAGAACTAAAGATGGAAGAAGAAAAGAAATCAAGTAAGAAATGGGAAGAAAAATTCTGAAGAGGAAGAAGACAAATTTAAATGTCTTGTAAAAATACAAAAGGTTTGCATGATGAGTGAAAAATTACTTACATGCAGATACCTTATCCTGTATATAGTATCTTTTTAGAAGAATAATTTATTCACTGACAGCTATCAAGAATTTAATGTGGCCTTCCACATGAAATAAAAGATGAATATCAGTTAATGACAACCTATTCCTCGGCTAGTACAGAGTAGAAAAATATTCTCTGTGAATTCTATCTCTGCAATATTATACTAGAAAAGAACATAGGCTTTATGATCAATTTGTATGTAGGGGAAAGCCTACTGAATGCATTTGTTTCTGTTCTTCAAAATCAAGTGTGTGGAAAGAGAGATATTCTAAGCATGTATTAAAATCTAGTTCATCTAATCTGTCATGAGGGTATCACTATGGTAAACATCTACCTTTGTCTATACATTTCAGATCCCAATGCCTTTGATAGTCAGTTCAAGGCACACTATCTGGCTTATTTACAAAAACTCTATCACATGCCAACCTCTTATGAGGAGGAGCTTTGAAGATATTTATGATGGATGTTTGAAAAGATGGGATTTTCTTAGTTGCATTGAGAAGAAGAGAACTTATATCTCCCAAAAACTTAATATGGAGCTTAGAAAGCTTAAAGCCTTGTGCACGGTAATCCCTCAGGTCAATGAAAAATGTAGGGGCATATGGATGGGAATGAGAACAAGGCCTAAAGTTCTTCTCAAACCATGTCTCCATGGAAAAATAGAGAGCCTCAAGATCCCACTCAATTTGAGGAATGACAGAGGAAAGTAGAAGCAGGATCAGGGTATAGTACACTGAATAAAACACTGGGATATTTGAGTTTCATACCATTTGACCTGAGGATTCAATTGGAATGCAGAATACACAATACAAGATTTGAAGAGTAAATTTTGTAAGGGGACTTACAAACAAGTAAGTATGGGGGAGATGATAAGGCCAAAATATGTCTCATTAATGCAATTAATGATCTTATTTTAACTGCATCTTTTTATCAAGTTTGAATACATTTTATGACTTTTTTTTAATCTAATGTAAGTTAGGATGTAATTGTCCATATTTTTTTGAATTTAGTTATAAAGTTTACAAAGATGGTAATTCCTAACAAAGTGTGTGGAAATTCAGTTTTTGTAATAAAAAAGGTCATAATCAGTTAGAGAATAAAGTATGAAGTAATCAACATGTTTTTGGGAGCCTTGGCTTCAATACGGATTAGTTCTGGAACTTCCTAACTTAGTGGAGCAAGGGAACTCTATCACACCAGTTATGAGCTCTATCACTTGGTTCTGGAACTTTTAGACTTAGTTAACGAAACCCTAACACTTAGAGAACTCCTGCATTTAGCTTTGTAACTTTCTTTGATTATATCAAGAACAGTCCCCTTTAGTTCCAGAACTTCTCCAAAGTTCCTGAACCAATGTGAAGACTATTATTTTGATGACATCCAATGATAGAATATCAATGAAGCCATTCAATCACCAGATCAGAAGATTTTTGATTCTTCATACTCAAAGATCCAGGGATAACTTATGCAGACAGCTATACGTCTAGCAAGGTTCCAAATTCAATTCTATTTTGGGTATAATTCCAGGTTCCATCTGAATCAGTAGAAAAACTATGGCTGCAAATGCATCTTTGAAAGAAATGCATCTATAAAGATATATAGATAGATTAAGAGAAAATAAACATATACATACATATAGACACATAGAGATAGAGATATAGAAAGATTCCATACATTTTTGTAAGAAAAAATAATTCAGCAATAAAATATCCACTTCATTTTGAGAGAATATTACTTTTTCAAATCATAATTCAAGGTGGAGCAAGGGCCCACTCCTCCAAGAACCAGGATTCTCATTTCATTGGTATTTATATTTATAAAGAAAATAGTATATATCTGTTAATTTTGTAAATGTCTTTGATTCTTTAAATTAAAATTTGTTTTATACTTGTCCCTGCAGGTGTTATAGACTAGATTTTCATTTCCTTACAAGCTTTTCACAACATTTTTACCAATGTGTTTATTTCCAAGCAAAGTGTGTTTACTTCTGCATTGTGTGTTTATTTCCAACAATCTATTTATTCATGTATGTGTGTTTATTTCCAAGCAATTCATTCCAGCAATGAGTGTTTATTTCAGCAAGTTTCTTACAACATAGAGATAATAAGGCTTTGATCATGGAATCCTAAAGACACTTTAAAAACCCCTAGAAAATAAAATAACAAATACCTCTAGTCAATTACTAGATCACTAATATTTCTTGTTGCATATAGCTTCAGACACCCCCTAGTTTGAATATGACATCAACAAATATTTGATGAAATGAAGGGAATAATGACACCCATAAAATACCCATCCATCTCACCGAGCTGACCAACGAGCCATTTTTTGTCTTTGAGCTCCCAAGCCCCTTTTGGGTAATTTTACAATTTTTTGCAGCTTTGACATTTTTTTTTTGGAATTTTCTCAGCAGAGGAGAGGCAATGGGAATATTGAAACCCAGAATGTTAGATTTTTTTTGAAATTTCCATTTTTGATTGAAAGTGGGCCCCATGACCCCCTTTTTGCCTCATAATGGAGCTATAGCCCCAAATGACCAAGGAAAGGGAAAATTGACCCGAATGGTCCAAAATTCTTCCCAAATGATACCAATGCTCATGAAACCTTGAATCTGGACCATTAACCTTGATTCACCTTTAGGGTCCTGTTCCAATGTCGAGGTCCTGTTAGGTCCCTATTGTCCATTTTTCCTGGGGGCAAAATGGATAACACTATCCTTCAGATAGGTATGGAATAAGATTAAAGGTATTCTTTCAGAATCAGTTAAGAATTAGAGTACAGAGCTGGTTCGTAGTAGAAATTTATATTATAGCCTTTGCTACAAATGGCCCTTAATTCCTTGGAAATATATCCGAGAGCCTCTTGATAATGGGAGTTGGACTGATTTGGATACATTATGGATTCCCCCCATTGATGGGTGGAAAAAAATAAATTTTATAGAGCCTCTAAAGGGAACCCAGATAAAGCTATTTATGGTTTTATTTTTAAGAACTTAGAAAGTTATCCTTTGATGGCTATGGTAGTAGATTTTGGCTATTCAACCAATAATACAATAGAGGGAATGACTCTTCTCTTTGGACTTATTGAAGAAAAAATTTAGAATTGGCCTTGGTTATGGATAGAAGGGGAATCTCTTATCATTATTAAAGACATAAAATCAAATCACGTTAAGGCATGGGTGTTGGAGCCAATTATTCAATAAATAAGGTCCATTCTTCCCTTTTTCTTAGAGCTCTTAATTTCTCATATAAAATGTAGTGGGAACCAAGTAGCTGATTTTTTATCCAATAAAGGGGTTGAGGTATGGTATTTGGATCATAAGATTCATTAAGTGTGGATGGGAAACTATCCATGTGACATTATCTCTCTTATCTCCACTGAAAGTAAGAGGGTCTTCTATTCCAATTAGGAATAACTTCAATGATAGGTGAGGTGATAATTTCTATTAATAAGAAGGTTAATGACGTGACATGAAGAGTTAATTAAATTTATTTCCATGTACATGACACCTCAATTTTCCTATGTGTGAAGTGTTTTAAAGGTGTATTTAGTAGCTAATTTTGGCATGTACCATCATTCCTTACAATTAGTCTTTTGTAAGGGCAAGTCTAAGAATTTTTCAAGAGATTGTGGGTGTTCTGGTAGTAGGATCACAATGAAGAATCAAGGCACTAGGGGGGTAGGGCCGAGAAAGAAGTGGAACAGGGATTTTATAGGAGAAGATGTAGGTGAATCTTTTTCCTTATGGATGAACAAGAAGATAATTTTTTTTTCTATGCCAGAGTGGTTATAGAAGGCTTGGTTAGCTATTAAAGACCTCAATGAGGTGGAAGAGGTAGATATTTTTGAGCACATGAATAATCTGATGCCTAATCCAAAGTAGTCAATGGGAAGACACAACTTTTTTGAAATTTCTTAAAATATTATCTTTGCCAACATTTTATCCAATTCCTCTGGACAATTTCTCCCACACCAGGACCATACAGATTTGGAAGGGAGGATTATATGAATTTATTTTCATGTGCATGATTTGTAAAAAGCCTTATTGACCATGTTGAAAGGATAGGAAGACCTTGCCTTGAACTTGGGTTTCCTTCTTCTAAGGGATGATTCAATTGATTTTCCTCATTTTTGTGCATCTCCCTCTTCCTTGACTCAGGATATAGATGACTCTAAAGTGGAGATTATTTCTGAAGTTTCCTTAGGAAAAAGGAAGGGAAAGAAGGTGGTAGAATCCCCGGTCCCACATAGAGATGCTGGGGGTGTTGGACTCTCGTTTTTCTTATGTCTCCAAAGGTATGCATTTTTATTAGGATGGTTTTCAGATGTAGCTTTTATGGTAGTTTTTATGGTTATAGTTATTGGTTTGTAATTTGATGTGATGAGTTGGATAGAGTTAAGTTGTGATCTCCCCTTATTTCTAGCATGATAAGGTGCTTATATTTTGAGAGTCCTATGATGAAAGATGTTATCTAGGACTAGAACATAATGTATCTTTTTTTATAGGCTAGGGCATTATCCCTAGGTATCAATAGCAAAATAAAGTAATTTTATCCATATCAACAAACCAAGAAGATCTAGTGGAAATTGCAAATAGATTCACATATGGGAAATCATCATTTACTTGTTAATATGTACCTAAAAAATTTATCCTTGTAAGAAAATTAGCTACCACATTTGCTTTACTGGGGTTATCAACAATATTAATATTGAATTCTTGCAATACCATCAAGAATATAAAAACTATGACATGAACCAAAGGTTTATTAATTAAATATCTAATAGAAGAATGATCTGTATAAATAATTACTTCATACCCTGTGATGTAATGGTGATTTTTTTAATTTCATAAATAACTACAAGATAATTTTTTTGGTAGTATAGTTTCTTTCAACTGGGGAGATGTTTTTTTACTACTGTAATAGATTTTATGAATTTCCTCTCATTCTTCTTGTTTTCCTAAAATAGCCCGTAATGCCTCATTAGAAGTATTAATTTTAATGTGAAAAGAAAACTTCGAATTTGGACCTCTCAAAACTGGAGTATTTATTAGCTTGTCCTTTATGATGTCAAAAGATTCTGAACAAACCTCCATTTATTGAAATTTGGAATCCTTTGTTATAAGGGAAAACAATGGAGAGACTATTTTAATAAAATCAGAGATGAATATTCTATAATAGCCTGCATGACCTAAAAAAATTCGTACGTCATTTTGATTATTTGATGATGGAAGTTGCAAAATGATTTTGAATTTATCTATATTTACCTTGATTCCTTATACTAAGACATGGAAACCTAAAACTATCTCATGTTCTATCATAAAAAGACATTTCTCATAGTTTATATATAGTTTTTTTTAATCACATATAAATATTACTTTATCCAAATGATCTATTTCCTCTTGGAATGTATCTCCATAAAATATAAAATTATCCATATAAATTTCCAAAGAGTCATGAGTGATATTAGATAAAATTTCTATCATTGCTCTATATAAAGTGTCAAGAGCATTATTACATTAGCCAAATGGTAAAAATCTATAAGAAAATGTCCCCCATGGGAAGGTGAATGTTGTCTTTTATTGGTCTTTTGGTGCTACCATGAGTTGGTTGTATCCACTAAAGCCATCTAGAAATGAAAAATACCTTTTCCCAAATAAATCAGCCAAAACTTGGTCAATGAAGGATAAAGGGAAATAATATCTATGAGTTACTTTTTTCAATTCCCTATAGTCCACACAAACCCTCCATTTACCATTTATATTAGGAACTATAGCAAAAAAGGATACCCATTGGCTATTTGAAATTGGATAGATAAATCCCATCTGAAGAAGTTTCTCAATCTCAGTCTTTACAATATCTCTTAAGGAAGGGTTTATCCTCATTTGTGGATTCGTAACTGGTCTGGAGTCAATTATATAAATGTGATGTGTGTAAATGTTGGGATGAATACCCTTCATGTCAATATATTCCCAAACGAAATCTTGAGGATGAGAACATAAAATATTGAACAAGGTATTCTCCTCTTCACTAGTTAAACAACTATTGATTGTCAATGTATTTCTTGGAAAAATAGGTAGTTGTTTTGTATCTGGGTGGAGATAATGTACCATGGGATACTTTCTTAGTAATGAATTCAAAGGGAGTTTATGAAAAATAAACATGTGGATTTTAGATATGTTATGGAAGATACACTCAGTCAAATTTATGTTTCTTATGAAAGGAAAAATTATTGGTTGCATGTTTTCATCTATCATGTCTTCCTTTATCTCTAATGTTTGTGAATGCAGTTCAGAATAATCCCAATCCTGGATCTATTCTAAGCATTATTTTATTATTACCAAAAATAGTGAGGAAACAACATCCTCACCCTCCTCTAACTCACCCTTCCACCATTATTTGCATGAAGTGGAAAAAGGTTTTGTAGCTGGGTATATAGATATTTTTTTGAATCATGTCCATTAGTAATTATCATATATCATATCCTACAGTAAATAAGAGATATAACAGTGGCTACCCATGGGTGTCCTAGAATTAAGGGATATATAATTTTCTTATTATTATTTTTAATAACCATAAATGTCATTGACTAATCCCATGCTTCAATTGTGATGATTACATCCTCTATGAATCCATTGGGTTAGGAAATAGATTTGTCAACCATTTGTAAGACCAATAGAGTTGATTGGTGATCAAGAAGGGATATTGTGGAGAAAGTATCAATAGTTGTTACATTTATTGCAACTCCTAAGTCAATCAACACATTTGGAATCTCAACATTCCCAATACAAACTGTAATAATTTGACTTCCAGGATCACTATATTTGGGAGGATTCATCTTCCCTTCCAACATACTAGCTAGTTTTCCATCGACGTGTATCGTTCTTGATTGAATTTTATTCCTCACTAGATTTTTGACACATATATCTTTGATGGTTTTATTTAGCTTTGGGATATCTCTAAGAGATTACAAAAGAGGGATTCCAATGCTTAAATTTTTAAATACTTGGATCAAATCTGACTCAGGTCTCTCTTGGTTTACAATAATGTCCTTATTCAAAATTTTAGATGAGAATGACAATTTTTTAAAGTGGTTTAGATGTATTTTCAAGAACATGTATAATTTTTGTCTCTTATGGTTCTTATTTGTCTTAAAATAATTCCTCTATAATTAGGGAATATGGTTTAAAATTGATCTTTCTTGAACATGGCATAATGTTTTTACAATCCATGAAGTTCATTATGGGCATTTTATCATCTTCAATAGTGTAATATGAATTTCCCCACCTAAAGTTCTTAGGGTTAGCCATAGTTTGAGATAGGATCTGAGTTTAAGTAGGTTTTTCAGCTAGAACAATAGTTGTGGGTACATTTAAAAAATATTTTTGTCCCTGAGGTCTTCTTGGATTATAAAAATGTTGACCATATCATTAAGATTCATTCCATTGATACTGAAATTATGGGTTGAATTGTTGGAATGATGATGAGATGTTTGGGTTTAGAGTCCATAGTTGTTGATAATATGTTGGTTGTGTATTCTAGTGAGGAAACCATTCTTTTGTAACTTGTAGAGTCCAAATTTGAGGATATGAACATGGTGTGTTCCATTTATTTGAGAACTATTGGGGTTTTAAAGCATAATACTAGTTTTGGTTTGAAGAAAAATTGCATCCTTACTTCTGATTTATGTATTTTACCTCAATCTCACTTTTTGTATTATGTTTTAAATGAATTATTAGCAATGGTAACAATCTAAATTAGTAAGTTTCATTTTTCGAGTCACATATAAGGTAAATATTTTTTTTCTTAACAGAAAATACCTAAGCCCATGTTTATTCCTGCATCTAGGACAATATATGAATGATGGATTTATGTTCTTTAATTTTTCCCTATCCACTGTTGTGTTGAGATGAAATAAGAGACCCATATTTAAGTTTGAAATTTATTCTCTTAGTTTAGATATGCCTCCATTAACAATATTTCCTTTATGTTTGTGAACATTTGTGCGAGTTCGAGAATAATTTCTATTGAGGTAAATGATGTGAGTTTGTTCATGTCTCCTTTTCCCATTAAATTGAAATCCTCATGAGTGTCTTCATCCAATCCTTTAGTAAATATTGCTTTCAAAATGGTAATGTCAAGACCTATACCAACCTCATGTGAAGAAAAATTAATCGATCTAAATATTCTTCTACACTCTCATCCTCCTTCTGTATCCTTAAATGTTATACCCTACAGTCCCTAACACTAAAAAAGTCTTGGTACTTTTCCAAGAATAATTTTTCCATCTCTTCCCATGTATGGATAGAGTTGTGGGTTAGGAACATGAACTATATCATGGTTGTATCTTTCAAGGTTGAAGGAAACAACTTCAACTTCTGAGTGTAAGAGGTATAATCATAGGTTTGGCATAAAACTTTGAGTTCAAATAAAAATTGATTAAGATCTTCCAAGACTAGTCCTATGAAGTTTGGTAAAATTGAGGGGGATATATTCTTTGTAGGTGTTTGGTCATTGAGATCTAATTTTATGGGATAAGTGAACATCCTTCCAAATTATGGATCACCATTATTTTTCCCATTAGGTGTTTTTAACTCCACCAACCATCCTTCCTTGTCGATCAAGTTATTCCACACGTAGATTTTGAGGGGGATTATTCAATTTTACTCTCACAAACCTACCTGTATGATCTCTAGGTATGTTGGTGAAATAATTTGATGGGTGAAAAAATTAGTTAACTTTCACCAACAGTGTGTGGGACTAAGTCCCTCTACTTGAATGTGGAAGATCTGTTTATTGAAAACATGGAGTATTTACACGACTCTATCAACGGGGGTGGTATTTCAACTGGGGATCACTTAGGAGTACTTCCATACACCTATAGCAAATTTCTTGTACAAATTACAAGGGGGTAAAAAGCTCAAGAGAGAGAGAGGTGTAGAGATAATAGTAAGGGGGGATTTGAAAAATAAATAGTACATCAAAGTTTATTGTTTTAAAAAAAAATTATCCATGAATTAATTGAGAAGACACTATGAGAATATACAAGGAACAAAACACAAAAGTACAAAGTCTCAATGCATAATATTCAAGAAGTACATTTATCATGGATTATACTGGATATGGAGAGGAAACATAAGAAAATGAAATAGAGGAAATTCGATCACTTGTTCTTAGAGAGATTATGGGATAAAGTAAACTAAAATAATCCTTCCTTTGAAGTGATGAGGCTCTCCCAATTTATAGCTTTATAATTCAACTCTTCATCTACCCCACATGACTCTTCATAGTCCTATTCCAATTGTGAATTTCCAATTACTATCATAAAGGAAAAATTAAATACCTATCTTATAATTTGAGATATTAATTTAACATTTTACAAATATTTTATTGTAACATAATTAGATAAGACAAAATGTTATGATTACATACAATGAGAAATTAGAAAGGTGGAGAGAAGAGAAGAAAAAATGAATATAGGAGAGAAAAGATGCTCGAAAGCATGGAAAAAGATGCATCATCCCTTGATGTAGATCAGCTCTGATGATGTTGAAGTTGACAACTTTCTGTATGATGACCCTTTGAAACTATGTGATGCCCTGGTGATGAAGATTGATCCTTTGGAAACTTTCCCCTTTAAAGACCTCACTAGAATCATGCATTCTCAGACTCACTAGAATGAAAGGTGATGATAAATTGACCATTGAAGATGATGGGGAATTATTTCCCTTACTTGAACAAGCCTTAAAATCCTTGAAACAATTAAATTCCTATAAACTATCCAACTTCTGATGTAAACTAAATCCGTTCTCTACACAATTCAACATGATGATCCGAGGCCTTATGAAAATGGATCCATCCATGAGATGAGGTGAAGAATAATCTGACCATGTGATGAGTGAATTTGAGATATTTTATGGAACATGCTTTAATACTTTTATCAACCCATTTGGTGAAGTGAGAAATACACCGAGACCAGAATGCTCCACTTTGACTAAAATTGGGAATCAAGAAGGCTATTCTCCTACTTGAGACACAATGTCATTATCTACCCTTTAAAAACATGATTTTAACCTCCTTGAAGGTTTGTATTATTGAGGAATGTGGAGTAATAAAAACTAATACCATTTTTATCCTTTTCTGGACACTTACTATTTTTAGTTTGTTCTTCTTGGGTGACTAGTTTTGGTAATTTTATCAAATTATCACTTTGGAGCACTTTTATTCTTGGGGAACTAATTGAGTGACTTAAATTCATTGATAAAAAAAATTAATATTATTAATAAGTGTATTTAATATTGAATTAATAAAAATATACTTTTTCCATGAAGTGTCGGATTGGGATGAAAATGGTTTTCAAAAATTCTACTTCACACAGGGATGTTTTACTCCACTTTTCGGGGTTTCTCTCATCCAGATATTCATAAAAATGAATAGGAAAGTTGCAGGTATGTGTTTCCATTCATGAAAAAGGAAGAATTTAAAAAAAATAGTCATTCATATCTTTAATTATACCCATTTTCATGGATAAGGAGAGTTGTCATTAAAAAGATGATTTTTGAAAGTTTAATGACTCATATTTTGAGAAAATTTGAATCGTTGGAACGTGATAGATCCAAGGAGATATTTTACATGGATGTAAACTTTAGAGGAATGTAATTTTTTTTTTTAGATGATAAATGGGGTCATGCAAATAATCATTCCAAAGGCGTTCACATAGGGAATCTTCATGCAAAGTTTCATTTGATCGGAGTAGGGGTTTGCAAGTTATAACAAAAGTGTGTTTTGGCCATGGTGGATGTCTGGTTCTTCATGGAAGACATAAAATCATGTAGAAACATAAAATTTGGATAAATATTGAGTAATATTAGTTTTTAAACTCAACCCTTCATGATTTCCCTCCCATTTACTTGTTTCTCAAATCAAATCTTAACCACAGTTGACTAACCATGGTAAGGGCGGGGTTAAAAATTTCCAAATGGGTTTCAAGTGTCCCTATGTACCTTAACACATTTAGTAATGGAAAAGGGAAAGAATATGGTGAAAAATGTTCCAAGGGGTGAGGTATTCATTATAGGGGGTCAAAAAATGCAAGTTGGTGAGTTGAAGACACATAACTAGCACCCCATGTTATGAATTGAAGTGACGAGAATTATCTCTCCTCCATGGTGGCCAAACTTACTAAATGGGTCGGGGAAACCCTCATGTACCTTACCATATTTAGTAATGGAAAAGGGGACAAAGGGATAACATGCCTCTCAAAATGTGCGATCGGTGATATTTAGATGAGGAAGGGGCTAGATGTGAGTGTGAATGGAAAACTTGTTTCTAACATATCACATGATAACTTAAGTGACAAAAAACATTCCTCCATATTTTATCACACTTTCATGTCACTCTTATACCTTTTGGAAATGGAAAAAGGGATATAACACCCTTATATATGCACAATGGGTCCAACCAACATAAAATAGGGGAAAAAATTCAAAGTGAGTTCATAACATATTTCTATCACCCCAAGTTGCATTTTAATTGAAGAAATATTCAAAAACATGTGGTGGCATAATTTGATGTCCCCCATGTCCCATTTTTCAAGGTGAAAAAGGTACAAAGGGACATCAGGGTCTCTAAGTATGGCTTTGTCATTTTGGAAGCATGACTTTACCAAACACTCCCAAAATACTCATATGAACCCATTTTCTTGCCTCGAGAGCTTCGCTAGGATTTTCAAAGGTAACCCTTATATTTTTTTGACTCTCAAATGGATTCTAGGAATATTACCACCGTTTTCAAGAGCTAATTCTTCTTGAAATTTTAAATTCATCCCCTTTTCAATTTTTCTCAAACACGTGGGGTGCTGAAAGGAATTATCACTAAAGTTCTTGATAATGAAAATGGAAAAAAACCCATTGGGTGTGAAGAGGACCTCCCATATGTCATTTTGGATATTTTAATAAAGTCTCAAATCTTCATATAACTCTCAAAATATTCCACTAAATCTCAACCAGGATTAAAGATCTTCATCTACACTTTTGGACCCATATCTTAAAGTATGCACACTAAAATATCTGAATACATTTTTCAATGTTAAGTAGACCTACTTATCTTTCCAAAAATTAACCAATTTCTTCCTAATTAATCTTGAGGCTCCTAAACCCTTTGAAACAAGATAAATGGAATTTTTCAATGTTTTCATTTCCTTACACCATCCTATAAGTATCCCGGTGTTACATAACTTCTTCCTAAACCTTATTTTCCTTGAAATTTTTTCCTAAACTACCTCAGGTAATTACATAGCTCTACCACACACTATTTTGATGGATTATATCTTATTTTTTCACTCCTCGATGGTGCTCATTAGGTGCAAAATTCTAAAAATAGGTCTTTCAGGGATTTAGGAAGCACTTGTATTTTCCTGGATCCAAATATATTTCTGAATCAACTTGGCTATCATCTCATGAACATAAAACACACTTTTAAATCATATTAGAAAATCCTTCTAGGCCATAATGAGGGTAAAACATTGACTGAGTTTGCCAGAGGGTAGGTTCACATTGATTGAGAGAAGGATTTTCAAGGGTGACTTATGTTTTCATGTAAACAATTCTAAATTTTTCATGCTAAATATTTTGCATGAAACAACTAGATATTTTTGGGGAATTGTTCTGGATCAAAGATAGTGAGGAAAGGACAAGAAGGAAGTCTAGAATCTCAAGAAACTACATAAAAAAATGCCTTATCCATTGGGCTACAGAGTCATAACAAAGATATAAAATGAGGCATTATCAATTGGTCATAAATTCACCACTTTAACACACTACCACAAGCAAGGAAAATCACATGAAAAAAGGTAAACAAAACACATGACAAGGAAAGGGAAACATACAACCTAAAATACCTTATGGTACATGTATTATGAAGTCATTCAATGGTTTAAGGAAGTATCCTCATTTCCTTAACTTCTTATGAAAGCAAGATGATTTTATGAATGTGTACATACTAGGGAGGAATGAGCCTACTTGATTACTCTAATGCTAAGATATTTTACCAAAAATTCCATCAATCTCAGATTGTAAATGTTCACCCCCATTGCTGATTTCTCATTTTGCATTTTACCATTGCCTCAATCCTGATTTTTTTGAATGCTCTAAGTTCTCCTCTTTCCCATATTCATCCTTATTGAAATTTTTTTCATGAGAAGCATTTATTCCATCCTTTTTTCCTATTTTGTCATGAGACATTCAGACATCGAATGAAGAATAATTTTTTTTAATACTTATCTTGCATAGCCATGACATGAGCCAAGATATCAAGACTGAGCTTTGGATCTTCCATATATTCTACAACTTTCAATATTTCTTGCATGGACTCCTTCAAAACTACCGAGACCTCACCATCACATTCATTTTAAGAATATTTATTTTAAAACTCAATGAAACAATTTATAGAAATTGATTCATCATCCCAAGGCTCATTGAACTTCACTGCTTCTTTATTATGGGAAGATTCATCTTTAAAGGACTCAAAGACCTTTATTTCATCCTTTTCATCATTGAGAGATTTTTTTTTTTCAAATAGAAAAGAGAAATATTCACTTTCATCCTCACATCCATGAATCATTGTCTCAAGAGAGATATCGTAATTTTCACCTCAATTTATTCATCAAGACCAATTTTTGAATAATTGGAGAATCCAATACTAGATTCATACAAGTCATGCAATTCCATGGATTCCATTAGGATTTAAAGGACGAGTTGAGGATATTTTGCTTATTCTACAACTTTTAATATTTCTTGTACAAATTATTTTCTTTCTAATATTTCAAAGACTCATCATAATTTGGCCTTTTTTCTTCATGGATGACATGATCAATAGAATATTCATCTTCGAATGGTAATGAGAACACCTCTTCTTCATGAAAAAATGCATTGTTTGATTTTTCAGTTAGGAACTCATCAAGAATCACTTTGTATTATTTATGGCCCACATAATTTGGAAATTAGGGTTGTCCTCTTGTAATTTAATATTTCTCCATGATTCTTCATGGTCAATTTCCCATCGGAAAGGAATGTTTGGTCCTATCAAGATAGGAATTTCATCATCCTCTTTGGATGTTATGAAATAATTCCTATTCCTGATATCCTAGTACAAGATGTTAGCTCCTTAATATTAGAAGAAAAATGGAATAAGGAGGGGGGGTGAATTAGTACTTATAAAAAAATTAGATTTCATATTATTCAAACAACCAAAAATTCACTTATCCAATGATTAATCTGTGCACACCATCAAATATCAAATATCCAAACAACCATGAAACATAGAATTAACACATGAACATAATATATAAATGGGAAACCCTTGAGGGGAATAAAAACCAATGAACAACAATATTTTAATTGATATGTTTTAAATTTATTGAGGCACCAACCCCAGAAGGAGAATCAACCCCTAGTTTAGTAGAGCTACAACTATACAAAGAGCACCGACGCCTAATTTTGTGAAGCACCAACTCCACAAGGATGATACAACCCCCCAAGATAATTAATCACCCACTCAACCACCTTATGAAGATCTCATATCTGATTTATTTATTCCATAACTGATGGAGACCAAGTATTCATAATCATAAACAATCACAATATTCACTTCTCAAGTCTTCATAATCATGCACACATGATTTAAGATCTTCCTAAACCTGAAACACACTTTATTAAACCTCAATTCATGCTTCAATACCTTTAAAATCTCTCAAACCTAGGTCACACACCTTGCACACACACCACTAGCTTGCAAAAGCACCCAAAACTATGCTTTTATAATCTCCTCTTGATTTAATTTTCCCCCCCCCCTCCTTTGGTTAGACCCATACATCAAGTAAACATCCATAATTTTAATTACATTAGTCACAAGTGAATCAATTAGTCACCCTAGCTAAAAACCTCATTACATGTGCCAAAAATGCCTCAAAACCTCATGGGCACAAAGATAAAAATGCCCTTACATCAAAACCATACTTATTCATGACCCATAAATCATTAAAAACTGATTAAATTATAATTTAAAATTCATAAATGGTTGAAATATAGCTCAATCAATCAAATTATTTCATTTAATGGGTCCAATACTCTTTGTATTTCTCAAAAATGTTATTTCCTACACCCTTTAACACCTTGTAAACTTAATTATGCCACCAAATCAATTAAACAAAACAAAACCATGCCATGTGAAAAATTTATGAAATTTCTATAACCTATATAACAATTCTAATAAAGTTATAATCCTTGAATCAACCACATACTCAAATCAACCTGCCAAAAAAACTATTTCCAAATATTATCTCATAAAAACATTTATATGAACAATAAAGACCTATAAGTGGATTCATTGGATGTGCATCTCATCCTTATTCACATTCTAGGTGATATTAAGCATCACATGATCCATATCATGTTGAAAATAACTCAAAACTTTGAGATAATCACATCTTGTCCTACACTGACAATAACCTTCTTGTCTAAATATTAACCTAGAAACTATTTCAAAACACCTCATCATGAGAAAAAAATCATATCACTAGAAAACAATATTAATAATATTTCCAACACATTTTGAATCATCTCAAAATTTCACCTTTAGCTCCAGATATACCCACTTTACTAAACACTAGTTTTAAGGCCTCAAAACTGCCCTTTGACCAGTCAATCATTTGACCATTTACCTACATGAACATGTATTAAAACCTCCATGGAAATAAATATCATCTCACATACATTACATAACATCAATTTAGCTCATAATTCATTTAGACTACCTTGTCACAAAACACTCTTCTTCAGAAACTGACCTGTTTGAGTGGGGCCCACTCATCACCATGACCTCAAACATACCTTTCTAGAAAGATAAGAGAGTTATCTACATCATAAAATAAAAAAAATTTATGAATCAATAAAAAATTATTAACTAGTATTTTCTACATTAGACCACTCATTAATTCTTAACATTCATTCTACAACATCCAAT
The DNA here is from genome assembly GCA_019776745.2 of Taxus chinensis. Classification (NCBI taxonomy): domain Eukaryota; kingdom Viridiplantae; phylum Streptophyta; class Pinopsida; order Cupressales; family Taxaceae; genus Taxus; species Taxus chinensis. The sequence continues at coordinate 492,112,394 of CM034146.1, forward strand.
CATTAATTTTTATTTTCAATCAAAAATGGGTCAGTATACTTCATCTTTTGCAAACTAATCCTAGTTAGGGTTTAATTAGGGTTTTAGACCACTTCATCTTCTCCAGTAACTAAAAAACTCATACCACCAAGAAACATCATCTAGGCACTTGAATGGTCTTGCAAGAGCAAGTAATCCTCACTTAATATCATTATATCATCAAGTACACATCTGAATCATCATGCCAACACCATCCTCAACATCATCTAACCTTAATACATTATCCAATTTTTCATTAATGTGGTCTTTCATCAATGAAAACACATATAAGACCACATGCCAACAATACCCCCCTTTGTCATTGATGGAAAACTACCTAAATTTCTTCCCATTTTTACATTAATGACAAAGCCATACATATAATAGCATATTATTAATCTACCTCAGCTTTATAGTAACATGTTTTGGTTAGAAACATCAACCAAAGATCTCAAACAAGCATAAGATCTTGAAAAATCACTAAAAATATGATTTTTTTCTTATTTTCCTGCATGTAATAACCATGCCCCCCTAGGATAAGAATCTAAAATATCTGAACGTCATCTATAAAACATGAAGAAGCATTATCATGCCTTCTTAGGATCCAAAACATCATTTTCAACCTTCTAGGAATGCAAACCAAATTCTTTTTCACCTCTACCATATTTTTACCTTCATGGAACCACTATAGCAATCTGTAACCTGAGCCATGCATACTGATATCATGCCAAATATGTCATGAAATAACATATCAAAACATAATTCCATATTTATTGATGAAAATCCATCTTGTTTAGGCATATATCAAACTCGTCACTTACCATTCTTGTCATCATTCAACCACAAGGACTCATGTCCCTAAAAAGTTATCTTAGTGCAATTTCAACCAACTTTGGCATGCCATAGAGCCTCATACATGCTTTGACCATGCAACCCATAGTCCCATAGACTTAAGGCTTCTAATTATATCCCATAAGCACAAAATTGAGAAACCAACCATGCAATCTTGCCAAGAAATCACTTTGACTACTTTTTCTATGACCTAAACAACTTTCTCAATTTATAACACTCATAATTGACTAGGAACATACATTTAGGATAAAATGGTGTGAATGCAATAAGTAGATACCTAAATAATACCTCTATTTCCTTGAGAAACAATATATCTCTAACTAGAAGCTATCTTCTAATCTCCCCTTGACATGAAGAGCTCATACACACTTGTAGGATCAATATTTGCTATCACTGAAGCACTGCAGCATACTTTATGAGGTAAAAACCTTATTTTTGGATTAATTATGACTAATGGTCATGAACAAAACAAAATTTACACCTCAACCAACTTGATCATTCACATAGAACACTTATAAAGCATTATGATTCTTCTTTAACTTACACTATCATGTATGATAAACTATGAAACATGAATTCTTACATCCATATGGTACCTGTAGCTATCTTAGAACAACATATTCACTAATAGAGAAACCCAAGAACACCAAGAAAATATTTTTCATGTATCAATGATATAATACCACCTTAATTCAAGTAAATACACTATCTTCTCAAGAAATCAGAATCATCAATAATGCAATATGTCAATGCTCTTACCTGAAGCTATCCATTTTGTACAAAGGCCAAAAAATGAGTCTAAGTAAGATTTATAAGAGTTATATATTCCTTATTAAACCATGAGGCCTTATATCATCTTATTTTATGCATAGATATACACCTTAGGTTCAGATTCATGTTTTAAACAAGACTTCATACATGGGAAGATGTGTATTCAACCTTCTATACTTTTAGGAGTTCAATCATCGAGAAACAATTAAGCATGCCTCGATGTAGAAAAAATCACAAGTCACTCATATGTACCAAATAAATCCTTTACCATGTATATAGATCACTTTTTTTCATATTATGAATATCTTGATCACTCAAGAGACCTTATACACACATCATATATGCTAAGAAAAAAACTCATACTCTGCTCTTTAAATGCACAGATCCTATAGCTTATCATGCTAACAACATTCAATCATACAAATTCTTGAGATCATCTTATGTATTTCTTTATAAGCATGGTGAAGTCCTTACCATTGATCAGACATGGATCCATGTGCTATAATCACCACAAGAGTAATGTGTAACAATACCGATAACTATATACTAGCATACTCTACCTCTGAGATACCATACTCGTAAAGATGGTCAATTATGACTCAATGCATAACTGAGAACCATATCATCTTTCTTTACTCCTAAGATGAAATAATCAAAACATATCGATCATAACACTAATGAATATACTTGCTTCTAGAGACTTGGATTCATCAAGAATGAAGGAAAATTGTTCTTCAATCCTGTAGATGCACAAAAATTGTCAATCCTAAACCAAGATATGGAAAGATCATGAAGCATTTTGATTGAATATAGGTTACATCATTACATTCATAGGTCACTAGATTCATAAAGACCTCATACAATGGTTTCATACTATTATTCATACTCAGAAAATAGAAAGAGTTTATTGAGAACTCGTAATACCATCAATTACTTTTACACTATCCACTAGCCCATTTACCTCTATGAACACTCCTAGATTTTGATGTTCTGAACTTCATGAAGATATCAATCCTGATTTAAATACCCATTTTTCCATACATCTTTCTCCAAAAACCTTTTACCAATTCCTTGATCTCTGTAGACCTAATTTTCAATTTACACATCTTAGGATTAGGTATTCTTGACAACTAAACTATCAATTCAATCTATCAGAAAATAACATGAATGGATAAAATTTTAGGCATAAAATCACTTGAATCCTCTAATTAATAATGTTAATATTATGTGTATAAAATTTTAGCTCTAAAGACCACCATTTTGTCATCCAAACCATAGTTTCCATTTGTACCACTCATAGACACTGTGAAAACATACTAAGGGGAAGAGAAGACTCAAATAACACACATTTTGTTATTATGACCACAAAGCTTCATCAAAATTTCTCTCATAACATTATCCAAGAACTTTAACACTTATTTACCTAATATAAAACTATGTATGACATTTTCTTACCTAAAACCTTCTTGGAAAATCTAGAGCACTCATGTTTTCAAAATTTCTTGGGAATAGTCCATCCTTTGAAGTGATGTACTGATCAAAACAAATCTTGAATAAAATATTCACCTTCTTAGATAATATTCAACACATTTAGGGATATACTCACACCTGTAGAGCTCATGAAACATTTTTTAAAGACACACACACACATAGCCCATGACTCAAGCACAAACAACTTAGACTGACAACCCTTATGAATTGAGACACTAGTTGATATTTTACAATTCTTTACACATATTCATAGCTTCAAACACTTAATGGACAATTGGACTAACTTTTCAATTGCTATAAAAACTCATGACAATCCTTATGACACCATCAACAACTCAGACTAGTCTCCAGACTTCACAGAATACATACCCCTTTTCAACACTTGCTAAGTATAAACTTTAGAGAGTATGGCGATAAATATCATGAGATAAATACACTTACATACTCCATATAACATGATAAATATCCTAATGAACTCACACTACTGAACTAGATCAACCACACACTATGATTATGTAAACACATATCATAAGAAATTCATACAAGTACTAGTGACCCAAGATTGAGATAAGGACATCTTACACAAGAAAAATCATCATGAACCAACAAGACCATGAACAAGAGTATAAAATGACATACCTTGACCTTATGGAGGAAACATGCATTGAATCAGACAACTCCCCCTTTCTTGAATGCTTCATATGCATTGATATACCCTCAAGAAGCATAATGAAGGTATATATGTACCATAATGACCTAAAAGAAGGTCTTGAAGTGGTCCTAAGCCTTCTTGGGCACCTACAGAAATCCTTCATCCTCTCTCTTCTTATCTGAGCATTGTGAAACACTTATTATTTACTAACATCTACTCTTGATGAGACACCATTATCTCTCCTTGGTTCTCATGCCCTTCTAGGACCACTATCTTGCATTCTAGCTCCTTGAAAGTTATTTTCATGCACTCTAAGTCCTTAAGCCATCTGTTTTTGTCTTGAATAAGCATGAAAAAAAAATCTTACCACATAAATAATTTCATTACAGTTGTAGCATACTACTGAATTCTTTCTTTTGAAGCCTTCATCTTAACTAGGTGAATCATACAAGAAATACCTAGTTGTGTGACCTTGTTCATTACAATTGTAGTATACTATCCTCTTAGAAAACTCACTTATATTTTCCCTCCAAGGATGATCATCTCTAAAATATCTTCTACACTCACTAACCCTATGACCAAAATAATTATAAGTAAAACAATGACCATTGAAGGTTATCTCATACCTTGAGGCATTGGGCTACCTAAGAGACCTTGGTTTCACATTGTCCTTGATGGGTGTCACCTTCTTTTCTTCCTTAACAAGAAGTTCACCTTATTCCTTGCTTAAAACAATAACTTCTTGCTTAACTTCCTTATCTTTAGACTCCTCTTTGAAGCCCAAACCAGTCCTATCATTTTTTTCTCTTTGTTTTTCAAGTAGATCATCTATTTTTTAGCACTTTTCTCGGCTTTTTGTAGGGACATAGTTTTGTTGCAGATCTCTAGTAACTCAACCTTTAAGAACTCTATATCTTCTTCATATTTAGAGCACAAATTCTCTTTATCCTACAAATTTGAAACAAGATACTTTACCTTTTCTTATAGCAACCTAATTGATTCACTTTACTTTGTAGACTTAACCACATACTATTCTTCTAGCTTATGAAACTTGTTTTCATATTCCTTGATCTGTAAAATCAGCTTTTGGGTCTCTTTTTCATCTTGCTTTAGTTCTCTTTTGATGCTCTCAAAATCATATTTGTCACCTTAAAGATCTTCATCATAATAGTTGTAATAACCTCAAATAAAATTCCCTAAAAAAGAAGATCCAACATTAAAAGACCTCATTGCTTCTCTAGTCATGAATAAGGCCTCATTTCCAATGTTCTCACAATCTGATTTAGATTCATAATCTGATACACCACTACTTGCATCATAAAACTCATCATCTTGATTTATATAAAGCTTATTTTGTCCTTCTTATGGTTAAACCTCTTGAAGTTATTCTTACCTTTTCCAAACTTGTAGTTTTTCTTTTTAGGTTCAGCCTCATGATCTTCAATATCATCATCATCCTTCTCATGCCTATGAGGACACTTGGTAGAAAAATTTCCTACTTCACCACAATTCAAACATTTAAATGGAAGTTTACCACTATACTTACTAAATCTATGCTTCAATATTCTAGCCACCATAGCAAAGAGCTCTTCATCTTCAATCTCAAGAGTAGCATCATCATTCTTTATTGTCTTACCTTTAACCTTCATTTCAGATTTGAAAGTAATCTCCTTCTTGGCTGGTTTGGAGTCACCTATTCTCATTTCATAAGCTCTCAAAGTACTATGCAACTCATCTTATTCAAAAGTGGTTAGATCCTTTTATTCTTCAATAACAAATACTTTGGAATTAAATCTAGGAGTTAGAAAATCTCAATAACATTTAGGAACAACTACTTATTCTTTCACTTCTTCTCCTAACCCTTTCATGGTATCGACAACTTTATCAACTCTAAGAAGGTATGTAACAATTGATTCATTATCATTAATTTTAAGACTTTCAAACTAATTTCTAAAGGCTTGGAGTTTTGCAATTTTTACATTTGTGTCACCTTCATATAGAACTTGTAACTTATCCCATGCTTCCTTTGCAATTTTACAATGCATCACTTTTCCCATCTCCGATTCTCTATGACCACTTATGATGGCATTAAAAGCTTTTGAATTATTGGTGTATTCCTTCTTTTCATCCTTAGTAGTTGGGGAGGTAGTAAGAGGATTATAACCATGCTCCATAACATGCCAAACATCAAACCCCTAAGCCATAATGAAGGAATTCATCCTTATGCTCCAAAAAGCATAATTCATTCCATCAAACAATGGTGCCTTTCCAATGACTATATTGCTCGCCATATTGTGCTTCAAATATTTCCTTTCAAGTTGTCAAACTTCTCCAAAAAGGACGCACTCTCATACCAATTGTTATAAGTACAATGGATTGAGAGGGGGTGAATCAGTCCTTATAAAAATTTAAATCATATTTCAGACTTCAGATTATTCAAACAAACACAAATTCACTTATCCAATGATTAATGCGTGCACATAATCAAATATCAAATATGCAAGCAACCATAAAACATAGAATGAATACATGAACAAAAAACACAAGTGGGAAACCCTCAAGGGGAATAAAACCCATTGAAAAATAATATTTTTATTGAATTTAGTGAGACACCAGCCCCTACTTTAGTAGAGCACCAACCTTACAAGGAGCATCGACCCCTAATTTTGTGAAGCACCAACTCCACAAAAAGGCTACAACCCCCCAAGATGATCAAGCACCCACTTAACCACCTTATGAAGATCTGATCTCTGATTTTTTGCTTCCACAACTGATGGAGACCAAGTATTTAGCTCACACTTCTTCAATCCTTCACTCAAACCCTAGGTGTTCAATCCTTCACAAGCAATCACTATCTTCACTTCTCAAGCCTTCATACTCATGTACACATGTTTGATTATCTTCCTTTACCCATAACACACTTTATTCAATATCAATTCATGCTTCAACACCTACAAATCTCTCACACCTAGGTCGCACACCTTGCACACACACACACACAACTAGCTTGCAAAAGCACCCAAAACGATGCTTTTATAACCCCTCTTGATTTAAAATTCAATCCAAAACATTTTTCCTCCTTTGGCTTGACCCATACATCAATTAAACATCCTAAATTTTAATTACTATGGTCACAAGTGACTCAAGTAGGTCAGCTTGGTTAAAAACCTCATTACATGTGCCAAAAATGGCTTAAAACCCCATGGGCACAAAGATAAAAATGCGCTCACATCAAAACCATACTTATTCATGACCCATAAATCATTGCACATGATTAAAATATAATTTAACATTCATAAATGGTCACAATTTAGCTCAACCAATCAATTTATTTCATTTAATGGGCCTAATACTCTTTGTATTTCTCAAAATTGTTTTGCCTACACCCTTCAGGACCTTGGAAAATTCATTATGCCAAAAAATCACTTGAACTCAAGCAAACCATGCCATGTGACACTTGATGGAATTTACAAAACTTGTAGAGCACTTATAAGGAAGTTAGAAGCCTTGAATTAACCACCTACTCAAACTACAACCACGTTTGTCTTCACCAAATCAGCCTACCAAAAAAGTTATTTTCAACAATTAGCTCATAAAAACATTTATATGAACATTCAAGACCTTTAAGTGGATTCATTGGATGCTAAATTAATTCATATTCACATTATAAGGTAATATAAAGCATAACCTAATCCATATCATATTTCAAACAACTCAAAACTTTCAAAATAATACATCATGTCTTGCATTGACAATAACCTTCTTGTCTAAATGTTGACCTATAAATTATATAAAAACACCTCATCATGATACAAACATCATATCAAGTGAAACCAGTATTAATCATATTTTTAACACATTTTGAATCATCTCAAAATTCCACATGTAGCTCTAGATATACTCACTTTACTGAACACTTATTTTAAGGCCTCAATACTACCCTTTGACCAATCAACCTGAATGAAGATCATTTGACCATTTAACTAAATGAAAATGTCTTAAAACTTCCATATACATAAATATAATTTTACATAAATTCCATAACATAAATTTAGCTCATACGACATTTGGACAACCTTGTCACAAAATACTCTTCTTCAGAAACTAACCTGTTTGAGTGGGTCCCACTCATCACCATGACATCAACCATAAATTTATGGAAATATAATAGAGTAATATAAATAATCCAATCATTAATTTTTATTAATAAATCAAAACTAGGTGACTATACCTCTTCTTCTGTAAGTGGCTCCTAGCTAGGGTTTAACTAGTGTTTTAGACCACTTTATCTTCTTAAAATTCGTTCATAAAAACATGATGATGAAATGACCTAATTATTTTCATTAAAATTTATAGAATCACCATAAAAATACCTAAAATCTATAAGGTCCCATAAAAATCACACAATCAAGGGTGAGCATCAAAAGAGCTAACTAGAGATGGAATTACACTAGATTTTGATCCTATCTCACAAAAACTATCATAACTTGAAAAATTATCATCGTGGAAACCTAAAAGTTTCCCCAAATAACCATGTAACATCCAAAAAACATATCTAACCATCAGAATGTTATCACCATACCTAAAAATCTCCAAACTATCTCATTTGCATAGCCTTACCTTAGGGTTTTACACCGTAGAAGCTAGGATCAAATGAAAGAATGCTATAAATCATCATGAAATCACTAATAATGAATAAAAATACCTGATATACCATAATACACATTAATACATGCATCCATGAGCTCATATAGCTCCAAAAATCAAACACACACCCTCTAACATCCATACCTACTCCAAATGAGTACCTATAACATAGCCAATCACTTGTATTTGCACCCTGCAACTAATGCAATTTCCAAATAAATATCCAAAACTATTATCCATCATGCACACAATATTCTACAATGACCAAGAACCTCATACCACCAAGAAACATCACCTAGGAACCTAAATGGGCTTATAAGAGTAAATAATACTCAATGAATATCACTGTATCATCAAATACACATTTGAATCATCACGCCAACACCATCCTCAACATTCTATGACCCTAATCCATCATCTAATTTTTCATTATTGTGGTTTTTAATCAATGACAATACCTATAGGACCACATGCCAACACTGGATCTCCTGAATTTTGCATTGTATATCTTATCTTTTTCATTGGAAGAAACTTTTCCATATATCCCTTAACTAGAATGGTTGCAGAAGACCAATTAATCTAGATTTTTCCTCCAAATTATTTGTAGAATCTTCTAGTTAGGAATATTCCAAATGATTCTGGAATGTCTTCTATCAAGATAGTCAACAACACCTTCTTGTCTAAAAATTTGGTGAGAGCCACTTGTGCATCCTTGATTTTCCCCACAAGTGGGACTTCCTTTGAATCCATGGAGTAACAAGAGCCACTAGCCCGTGTCAAGGTAATTCCAAGAGCATTGGAAATGTTTATGGTAATTACATTGTCAGAAGCACCTAAATGTATTATACAATTATTCAATCGGTATCCTCCAATGAGAAGGGAGAGGTAGAAAGGATCAATCTTATCAGTCTTTGATGCACTCATAGTAATCATGTTCAATAATGGAGGAGTAGGTGGAATTCTTAGTGTTCCTTTATAACTAAGAGTCACAGTATTGAGATTTAAACCACTACCATTGATATAATGGACAAGATTTTTAAATTTTTATGGGTGAGTCTACAAATACTTAGATTCATAAATATTCACTTTGGAATTATTCATATGTTCATGATATAAAAAGGGGTTTATGAAGGTGAGGTAAAATGAGAAGATTCTTAAGGGTTAAAATATGATTTTGTAGGTGTACCCAAATATCTTAAAGGACTAGCTCTCGTAGAAATAGAATTATAATTAGGAGTATTAAGATACTTAATTGGAATATAAGATTTCCTCTTGCTTGCTATGGGATACGGTTTCTCCATTGTAGACTCCATGAAGGGTGGAAGTGGAGATACTTGATTGACTATTTTATTTTGTAGACTCACCACCTGAGGATCTAATTTCTTCTTATTTTTCATAGCAGTGGAGGAATAAAATATTTTTTGAGATATAGAGTGGGTGAATACTGCACATGAGAAATTGGGTGCATCTTCATCATATCCTGAATATTCAACAAATCTGATTTTTGCATCATCTTCTACTTCTTCAATCTATAGGAAATTTTTTACCTCACATTCTTATTCAAGTTCTTCATCGTCTTAGGTTTTGCAAATGACATTGACTGGTGGAGCTTCTAAGGAAAGCCTTTGTGGTGCTCTTACAATTTTGTTCCTATTCTGATCTTGATGGGATGTTCGTTTGGAAACCTCTCTTTTCAACATTGTCAATTCATTCACCAATATATGCAATAATGAATCAACTCTCTCATATTTGGAATTCTAAGATCTATCCTTCATTAATGGATTCTTGATCTTTCCTGATAGGATGAGGTCATCTTCTACTTCAATGGAAATTTATTGATCATGGTCAAAATATCTACAATTACCACTTGATCAATTAGATGGGGATGAAGCTTGAGAGAAGTAATATGGATTATCTCTGATTTGTTCTTTCTATTTTTTCAAAGTTTCACAAGAAGGGTCGAAAATTTCCCTCAATCTATTCAATATGGTATATCTTCTTTCCCCCAGTGTTGAGGAAATCTTGTATTCAACTCAAGGAAGATTTATGTTTATTGTTTTTGTGGGATTATCGAATTTTGAAATTCTGATTTTTTTTGGGAATATATTTTTTTGGATTTTATGGAATCAATATTGGGTGCATATATGCTAAATCTACCCCATAGTGGGCACAAAAAAATGTAAGCAAAATAATTTATTGGGTGGGAAAATTAGTGAACTATCACCAATAGTGTGTGGGAATAAGTCCCTCTACTTGAATGGGGAAACTCCATTTATTGAAAAAATGGAATATTTACTCTACTCTATCAATGAGGGTGGTATTTAAACTGGGGATCACATAAAATCACTTCCTCACACTCGTTGAAAAGTGATTATAGAAACTATGAGGAAAAATATCAAGAGAGAGAGGTGTAGAGAGAATTGTAAGGGGGGTTTTGCATAATAAATAGTACATCAGAGTTTATGGTTTCAAAACCAAAATATTATCCATGAATTCAATGAGAAAAAACCGTGAGAATGAACAAGGAACAAACAAACAAAGTAAAAAGTCTCAATGCATAATATTCAACAAGTACGTTTCTCACGGAGTATAGTTGAGATGGAGAGGAAACGTAAGAAAAGGAAATATAGGAAATTTTATCACTTGTTCCTAAAGAGAGTTGTTACAAAAATATTGTTCATAGTGTGAACACTTAGGAGTGGTTTGGGTTATTCGGTAGTAATAGTTTTTAATATTTATAAAATAATATATGAGTGTGCAAAACAGTTGTAATGCACAACTCATAGGTGAGAGATATTTGGCATATTGAGAGGACTTAGAGATTAGCCTTGACTCCTTACTTATCGAAGTTCATTGAGCTATTTATATGTAATCTATCCATTGGGAATTTGTACCGAATGAATTACAATATCTCTAGTTTTATTATTTTACTATGCAATGTTTTGTTTTTTATTTGATTAAATCATGGATATTTATAAGATTTGGTAATAGAGCGGGTTAGACTGCAATGATAACTTGTAGGAGTTTTTGAGGCATTTAGATCTGGAACGAATTTGTTTCATTAGAATGAAATATGTGACCTACGTGTTTCATTGGAGTCAAATCTATGAATTACATGTTTATCTACCAATAGCAGTGACACTTCACTCAGGTGAATCCATACTTAGATGCGACATGAATTATTTCAATATCCGGATCCGCAGTGACAGAGGTATTGCATTTCTTTCCTTTTTGGAGCCATTTTTGGGAAAATGGAGCCATCCATGAGATTATGTGAATATAAATATGATAATTTGATGAGTGAAGATGATATATTTGATGGAACATTATTGAATCCTTTGTTAAACCATCCAAAAAAATGAGAAACACTTCAAGATCAGAATGCTCCATTGTGACCGAAATTGGGAATCGAGAAGGATCTTCTCTCGCTTGAGACACAATACCATTATGCACCCTTTATAACCATGAGTTTGAAATTTGTGAAGGTTTTTATTAGTGAGGAATGTGGAGGGAGAAAAACCATTACCATTTTAAGCCTTTTCCAAACACTTAATGTTTTAGTAAGTTCTTCCTGGGTGCCTAGTTTTGGTAATTTTGTTCAACTGTCAATTTTGAGGACTTTTCTTCTTGGGGACTGAACCGAGTGAATTGAATTCATTCATACTTTGGAATTAATATTATTAGCGAGTTTTTTAAATAGAGAATTACTAAAAATTGAAATTATCCATAGAGTTTCAGATTGGGATGAAAATGGTTTTCAAACATTCTACTTCACATCGGGATGTTTTGCTCCATTTTTTGGGGGTTTCTCTTGTCCAGATCTTCATAAAAATGAAAAGATAAATTTTAGGCACATGTTTCCATTCATGAAAAGAGCATAGTTTAAAAATTAATTGTCATTCATATATTCAATTATACTAATTTTCATGGTGCAAGAGAGTGCTTATTAGAAAAATGGTTTTTGGAACGTTGTTGAATTTGATTTTGAGGTAATTTAAATCATTGGAACTACATAGACATGATGAGACATTTTCCATGGCTAGTGTTGAATAGAAAAATTATTTCCTAATTATTAGAGGCACATAATTATGGGGTGCATAGAAAAGGGGCACGTAGGTGTGCGTGGAAGTCCAATGGATAAAGGGTGTGTCGGGGAAAGTTAAAGTTTAGGACTAAGCCGTTTTATATGTTATAGGGTAAGAATAAGATTGAGTATAGAGAACGCATTGGATAAGAAAAAGAATAATTTACATCAAGTTATTTTGGGATCAAGAGGAAGTTAAAGAGTTGTGTAGAGTTCGAGCTAATAATAGGATTAGATCTAGAGTTAATTATAGGTAATATATTAGTAGGCAAATCTTGCATGCCTCCTTAGTAACTTTTGTAGTGGCGCATGGCTATTTTGAGAATGCATAGGTGGCGAAGGTAAATTCCCCACCCACTATATATATGTATTTATTTTCATGGTTTTAGGATTATCATGATCATCAGACTATATGTGTTAAAGTTATGATGTTGGTTTATGAGTGCGCAAAGCTTATGACAGTGTTATTTGTTAGTAATCAGCTACTAGTTTGTGATGAAGTAATATAATGGTTATTTATGGATGGATATTGATTGTTGATGTTAATTCTCATGAATATTGTGTGGAAAATTTGATCTTAATCTCTTTTTGATTTATTATGCATTATGGTTGCGAGATGATTCTTGTTATGATTTACCTTTAATTATTTATGGTTATGGAATATACAAATGATCATGCTAACATCTTGACAAAGCTGGTATAAAAGAGGGATCTGACACCTTTGCACACTTCAGGTGAGTGCTTAGATCTATTTGAGTGATGTGTCAATGCATCTAGGGTTTGCGTAAGAAATAGAGGATACATTTTGGTTCCATTTCCAAGACCTCTTTTCAAGCTATTGCAAGGATGTCGCATGATAAAGATGTATCAGTTGACTTTAAACAACATTGAGAGTTTGATTATGGACTTAGAAGACCAGTTTTCTCACATATATAATATGGGACCTGATTTCAATGCTTGCACGTGGGTTGAAGAACATTTGTATCATGAACTCTATGAGATGTTCTTTTTTTTTTCCCTATAGAACTGTACGAGTGGATGGTAGTATATGTATCAAAGAATAATTGGAGGTATAGAACAATTATTTGGACATAAGAAGATTACCATACTCTATATGATGCCGATGTGACTTGGGAAAGCACTGTAGATCATTAGTGGAGTGGTTTTTTTCATAGTTATACATTAGATTACATTATTTCTACTTATTCTTGTTTAGAGGTTTTTGAGTTTTAGTTCTTCCACAAACTGAAAGGATCTTGTTGGTTACTTTGGATTTGGAAGAATCACCTATGGCTAGCTAAATGTCCACCATGCGAGGGGTAAGAACAGGTGTCATGAAAGATGGAAAACCTTACGATAGAAAAGGAAAGAGAGGAAAGACATCTTGAGTAGAATGAAGTGTGGGAGAGGGAAATAGCGCAACGTTGAGGAGTTTATGGAGTCGTGGAGATAAGTGATACATGAAGGATACAATGTTCAAGTAGAGGATGTAGAACTTGAGTAGTTGGTATTCCCCATTTAGGAAAGCACAAAATATAATCCCCTTCAGCTTCATATGAGAGCAAATTAGAATAAGGAATGTAGGCACACATCCGATCCCACTTGAATACCTTGCCCTTGTGTTTGGTGTTCCTATTCCTAAAAATATTATTGAGAAAAAAATAGTGTTGATGATAGAGTAATGAAAGGTAACTTTCATTTTTCGTTGAATACCAAAGTTCATCATATGGAAAATTCATCTATGGATGCACAAACACCTTCTTTGTTTGGTGGTCTAATTGGTGGTATATTTTCTGGCGCATCATTAGGACATAGTGTGGGCAAGAAAAATGTTGGTAATACTTATAGAATTAGTAAAAATTTGTAGAATGTGGGAGTTTAATTTAGTAAAATAGTAGCAACAAAAATTAGCTCATCCTCTGGTCTGGTGCCCATTTCAGGAGGTGGATCATGCGGCTCTAGGGTCTCAGGATCTAGTGGATCTAGTCTCTTTGGAGGTGGAGGAAATTTTGGAGGTAATACATGTTTTGGATCTGGTGGGCATGGTCCACACAAGCCACAACAATTCTATTACGAGATGTATCTTCACCTACCAGAGTACCAAGGCATGTGGGATGTAGTGGAGCATGTGCACATGTGTGAGATACTATGGCACAATAAGGGAATCAAAGTTCTAGAGTGTAAGGCAAGCCAATTTGTGACTACTTTGCAAGGGTGTGTGTGTATAGTTAGTATAGGAAGTATGACCTAAACTAGACTGTTGTAGATTACAATGTGTTGCATGATGATTTCTTGGTTGAGTTTCATATACTTGAGTTTGAACAAAAAAATCGTGTGTTGAAGGATATTAAGTAGGGCATGCCTGAGAGTGTGAGGGAGTATGATGCACACTTTAAAACTTTTCTATCAAAGTTGTCTAATGATATTCACCTTATTCAACATGCACAGTGGTTTGATAACACCTTTCAAAAGGGTTCTCTCTCATAAGATGTTAACACATTTGCATGAGGATTTGGAGGAATATCTGTATGCTGAGGTAGTTGGAAGCATGGAAATTGGAATTAGCCTATTCTTGGAGGTAAAAATTACATCGATGGAAAAACAGTTGGAGAAATTTTTGACTAATTCAGCTCATGAGACACATAGTGGAATATGGTGTATAAATTAAGAGCTTAAAGGACATACTAAAGATAGCTACCCTCATAAATCATTGCATGCCATGTTGTAGGATTATGAGATTTGTCACTTAGATCATGATTCAATTAGATTCCCACCATTACAGTGCACGATATGGAAGAGTGTGTCATGTTATTGTAAGATTTGCAAGTATCACACTCATGATACAAAAAAATTTAGATTTATTGATCATATTGATGAAGCTGTTGAACTAGGGCACGTCAAACTGACATAAAAAATAATTCAAAGGAGCAGGAAGAACAACATCATGAAGGGTGCTCTGATGGAGGTGGTAGAGTTAGAGGTTACCGTGGAGGATACAGAGGCCATGGTCACGATGGTAGAAGAAGTGACTTCCCTTGCAGAGCCTATTTTACATATGGATCCTTGATCATTATAGGCATGAATGACCTCAAAATGTAGTCTTCTCATGGTGCGGGAAACAACATAAGTTTAAAGAATGTCCTAAGTTATATGAACACATGAGTAAGAACTATAATAAGAATGATAAGGGTACATGAATGATTGAAGTACAACGTATCGTAGAAGACCAATGGATGCCTTATATCACACTTGATCCTAAGATGATGCCTGTGTTAGTAACTACACACATCCAGACTTCATGTGATCATGAGATACCAAAGTGGAAATATGTTATTATAAATAAAGAGGTGATAAATGTGAAATAAATAGATCCTTCCTACTAGAAATAGGTATACCAAGAGACTATGGAGGTTATTATAAACTTGCAGGGTGAGATATAATGCTTGAAGGAGTAGTTGTAGAAGATGGAGTAGGAAAATATAATTGAACTTCCTCAGAAATATGTTGATGACTTAAAGGAGGTTTTTATGATACTACACTAGTAGAATATCATTCCATTTTTAGGGGTTTTGAAAAGGGAGAAGATACCATGTATTAGATATGAGCATGAGAGACAAATATTACATGTGAACTTACCCCATCAAAGTCTTGACTATGATAAAGAGATCAGTTTGAATGCGGTTGTTGATGGGTGGATGTTGAGTAAGATATTGACTGATACATGTGTAAAAGTAAATGTAATCACTTTGGATGTGTGGAATTAGATGGCGAGAACATCGTTACATCCATATTCGAATGTTTTGTATATGCCGAATAGGACTAGAGCCATGCCCATTAGAGTATTGAAGGATACCACTATTACTATACAAGGGGCCAAGTTCAATGGGGACTTTCAGGTCTTGGTTCTTACAAAAGGATATTATTTTCTAGCATTACTTGAGCACCCTTGGTGTTATGCAAATAATTTTGATGTTTACTTTATTAAAGTTTATATTAGTTTTGAGAAAAAATGGGAGCGCATAATTATTACTTTGATAGATGGGAAGGATACACCTTATGTAGAACCCTTGAGTGAAGAGGATCTGAACAAGATATATGTGCGCATAGTTAGGGATCCTAAATTGCTTGATCCATCTAAGGAAGGTATTATTTAGTTGGATGATGCTCAGTTTATGAGTGATAAAACCAGTATTGTCTTTGATAAATGGGTGCATGGAATGTATGAAATGGTCGGATGAGAGAGAAAGAACAAAACTACTCACGTAATCAGACCACACATGGTTAGGCCCTTGGGTCATAACCAAGTACCTAGATAAACTAGTGAAGGGAACCTTGATGTATTTTTTTGCACCATGAAGGCCCAGTGGAAGGATGAGGGTGACAAAATAAATATGCTGATTTATACCCTACATGGGACAATAATTCATTGGTGAACTACACACAGACATAACCTATTGGAATAGTGAGAGGTGAGAATCACCTTTTCTACTAGGTTTCTAAGGAACAATGTACCTTCTCAGATATGTTAATTCGATGGGAAGGATTCTACTTCACACCATGTTTAGAAGTTTCAGAGACTCTAAACGGAGGGGTAGGAGGCCTTGCCACCATCACTTTGGGTACATAAGTTCTACTCCACTCTAAGAAGTTACACACACGCATGGTATGTTCATGTAGAGTTAACATGAGAAACAATTAATTGGTAGGAGATGACCTTAGGCATGATTCAAACATTTGACTATTTTTCTACTAAACCTTTGGTGAATGAAGCATTACATATTATGAAGTGGCTTACTTTGGGGGATATTAAAAAAAATGAGGAAATCTTTTTAGATATGTTTGGAGAGTTAGATTTTTAGGTGCACTTTGAATAAGAAGAGACTAATGAGGTGCATCTTGGGCATGTTTGGCTCGAGAAAGAGAAGGGTAAGATGGTTTACATGATTGATGAAGAAGAAGTAGAGAATCTGGATGTTGATCAAACTATATGTATGCACAAGGTTTTAGATAGTGCCGATGAGAAGGCATCCACTTATCATGAGCCTATGAAAATGAAGAAGGTCAACATTGAGAAAGATACAAAACCTAAAGAGGCCATTATTGGTGACTATTGGTCTAAACAAGAGGTGGAATAGATTATTGAGCTACTACGTGACTTCCAAGAATTATTTATGCAATGCTATTATGAGTTGAAGGGAGTGCATCAATCTTTGGGCTAGATGAGGATTAAGTTAAAGGAAGGTGCATTCCTGATTAGGAAGAGTCTTTACAGGATGAATCCTAATCTACATGTCAAATTCAAGGAATAGATTGATAAGATGTTGAAATTTGGAATCATTGATCCCATTGTAGATTCAGAGTGGGTTAGCCCCATGGTAATAAGTATAAAGAAAGAGGGTAGGATAAATATCTATGGACTACAAATATTTGAATGTTTCTTGTGTCATAGATCCTTTTCCCACACCTTCTAATGAGGATATCTTAGAGGGCATTGTAGGGTGAAAAATTTACTCTTTCACTAATGGATTCTCATGTTATCATTAGGTGTAGATTGCTAAAGAAGACCAAGAAAATATAATTTTCACCACTGAGTGGGGAATTTTTGTATATATAGTTATGTTGTTTGGGTTGAAGAATGCACTTGTAGTATTTTCATGCATTGTTGTACAAGCATTTGATGACTTTATACACAAGTTTTTACAAGTTTATTTGGATGATTGGATTGTATATGGGCTGGTAAAAGATCACTGTGAAAATTTGATACTTATGTTTGAGAGGTTCCAGTAGTTTAGTATCTCTCTCAACATTAATAAGTGTATCTTTGTGACACCCTTTGGAACTTTGTTGGGACATATTATATGCAAAGAAGGTATTTTGGTAGATCCTACTAAGGATCTACATGAATTTAATTAAGGGATATGATAAGATTTCTATGCCCTTGGAAGAATTATTGAAAAGTAAGTGAAATTTCCATTGGGATGCGGGACAACAACTAGTATTTGAGACATTAAAGGAAAGACTTACTTTTGTGCCCATTCTACACTTTCCTTCTTGGGACAGTCTGTTTCATGTACATATTGATGCCTCTGGCATGGCCATTGGCACAGTGTTAGCACATACTGGTGATGGGATTTTTGATCATCCTATCTATTTCACAAGAAGGAAGTTGACACCAACTAACCATAATTATATAACTACAGAGCGTGAAGCATTTTCCATGATTTACGTGATGTACAAGTTTAGAAAATACTTGATGGAAACTCATTTTATATTTTATGCAGATCACATGGCACTTAAGTACTTTATCAATAAGCCCATTTTATAGGGGCACATATGCTGGTGGATTATCTTGTTTCAAAAATTTTACTTTTTCGTGGTGGTAAAGCTGGGAAAGAGAAATTCTGGATCAGATCATTTATCAAGAATTAACTTAGGTGAGGACATGTAAAGCATTAAAGACATAATATTGGATGCACAACTATTCAAATTGAAATGCACACCCTCCGACTTAGAATATATTGATGTATTTTGCATACTAATGTGGCTCCTAAAGGGATGAATAGCATAAAGAAGAAAAAAATTTCTATACACGTTGTGCCTTACATGTTGATTAGTGGGGATTTATACAAGTTAGGAAGTGATGAGTTTTTGCACTGATTTTTACTTGAACATGAGTGCGAAGATATAATGGAGGAAGATCATGGTGGGATTAGAGGAGGAAATTATGCAAGAAAAGCTAACGCATGTAAGATTTTGCTAGCGAGCCTCTAGTGGGAAACACTATTAATGAATTGTAAAGATTATGCCAGGGTGTGTGATCATTTTAAGCACCTTAAGAATCCTAGGCATAGGGATGAAATGTCATTGAGACTGATAGTGAGTGTAGAACCTTTTAAGAAATGGGAAATAGACTTTATGGGTCCTATTTTTCCATTTGTGCATAAGAATGGATCACGCTATATTATTGCATGTAAACATTATCCGACCAAGTGGGCATAAAAAATGCCTGTGAAGGATTGCACAACTACAAAAAAAAGGTTCTTATGGGAGAACATTGTCAGTAGGTATGGATGTCTATTGAGCTTAACAAATGATAGGGGAAAACACTTTTTTAACGAGACTATTAGAATATTATTGGCTGAGTTTATGGTGGAACATCATAAGACAACACCCTATCAACCACATGACAATGGGACTACTAAGGCTTTCAATAAGATATTGGGGCATACATTGATAAATATTTGTGATGTTGGAAGGAAATAATGGGATGATAAAGTCTCTGTTGTACTTTGGGAATATAGGACAACTTACAAAACTTGGTGTTTGGCATGGAGGCTATTTTAACGATGGAATTTATGTTACTCTCCGTGCATATTGTGTGCATAAGAGGATTGGATGATGAATAAGAAGTTGAAGAGTGTATAGATAAATTGATGCAACTAGTTGAGAGGCATGATATCACATGTTGTAGCCAAAACACAGAAAAGGCCAAGCAGGAGGCTTGACATGATAGGCATATTAATAATAAGTAGTTTGAGGTTGGAAAGATGATCCTTCTTTATGATTCCAAGTCTATGTGCCACCCTGGGAAATTGAAGGTGCATTGGTTAGGACTATATGTGGTGACATATATACTTAATTCAGGAACTTGTCAGTTACAGGAGCTAAATGGAACTCAGTTACCCAATTACTTCAACGGGAGTAGGATAAAGCCTTACTATAAATAAGTCTTCTTAGTTTTTGTAATAAGGTAGTTTTTCCATTTTAGCTTAGGTTTCCCTTTAATGCATTTTATTTATATGTGTTTCCTTTCATTGTTGCTATGCTTTGTCAATTTAGTTCAGTGTTTTGTTATAATAAGCATGTTTTCTCACTAGTAGCTAATTTATATCTTCATGTGCAGAGGACCAAACATACTTTTAGTGTGGGATGGATTAGATACATGTTAAATGGGAAAATATTGGAAGATATTGAATGTCCTCTAGAAGATGGGTATGCATAGAATAAATATGGTGTGGATCAAGAAAAAAAGAAAAAAATTGGGCATAAATGAAGACCACGCGTAGATGCATGGATGCACAGTGTAATGCAAGGTAGGAAGAAACATGGGAAACTACTTGGTATTAGTCACAGAGGTTTTGTATTTTAGCACATGAAGGTGTGAGAGAGGAGGTCTACAGTCGAGAAGTAATGCATGGACAAAAAGGTTACAACTGGGGCGTGGAAAAATCAGCGTGGAAAATTTACTTGCAAATCATGGAAAAAGGAATGAAACACCATTTAATGCTGAGTATTATGGTATATGGGGAGCAATAAATGTGTGGAAATTTATAAAAATTATAAAAGGCGGGCTTGTGATATCATTTTTACATTACATTTATAAGTGTTTGAGTGAGTTGAAGAGTGATTTGAAGAACAAGTTACATGTAAAAGTGCATGGAGAGATATTATAGACATTGAACCAGAGTGATTCATGCATGGAATTGGTTGGAGCTCCATTAGAGAAGGTGTTTGAGCAAAGTGAAGGTGTGTAGGGGAGAAAATCTGTGAGCTAGGGTTGGAGAAAATGCTAGTGCACATGATTTTTAAGTTGTAGAGGTTGAATCTATTGCAAGAACTCATTTTTATCATCATAATGGCACCTAAATGAGCACCTAGAGAAACTATAAGGGGCATGAAGAAAAATGAAGTAGAGGTAGAGATGGAGGATGCCCCCAAAATATGATTTTCAAAAATGTAGTAACTAGAGGGGATTATTGTTAGGCGTGACTGGGAGTCCCACATCCACCGAAACAAAGTAAGTGATTATAACCATAGTAAAAAGGCCATGAAAGATGAATTGGAATGGTAGTAAAAACATACATGTGCATAGAGGATGGTAAGCCCATTTACGATGAATCTGGTGAGAAGTTTCTTGAAAAAGTTGGTATTTTACAGTTATATGAGCTCCCTTACTTTGGAAATCCAGAAAGAATGTACTAGTGGTTGATGTCAAGATTCCAGGAGGACTTTTTCTATTTTTCTGGGAGGTTGGTGCACATCACCGCACCCCTAATTTGTTTAATAAATGGGTTAAGGACCTCAGGGATAGATAGCTTGAGAGATCTAAGAGATGATCAAGTTATTGATGCAACCTCTGCAGAGTTCATAAAGCACCCATTAGCATGTTAGAAAGATAAAAAGTATTTCAAAGCATGTAAAATAAGAGAATATAAAGTTCTAAATACAAAATGAAACAATATCACCTGTAGTGTATGAAATTGGATGCCCCCAGGAGCTGTTGTGGGACTGGTACTAGGTACTATGCTAAGCCTCTATGCTACATGTAATGGCTCTGTATAATTTGTGATCACAAATAGAAAAGAAAATGAACACACATGTGTGTATGATAAAGATAAATGACATACAATATATCTATCTAGCATGTGTAATAAGATGAACATGTAACAAGTAAATTTAAGAAAGAGAAAATGTAACCAAGATATGTAATATATTGTGGATGAATGGAATGAAATGTAATGTGAATGATAGGAGCCACATTCCATTTTGATTGAATGGAATTATATGAAATTAGGGTCATTTATTTATGCCCCCTCAGTAGTCAAGAATGAATTGTAAATGAGAGTGCGTCATTGGAAAATGGTTGAACTATGTGTTGTGTGTAGCATTATGTGATGAATGTGTAATGATGATATGTGACATAGAGATGATGTGTGAGGATGTGTGATGATTTATCCTAAAGTGTATATCTCTAAAGGATAATTAGAAGAATTGATGATGTAGCATATGATATATATCACTAATGGATGGTAGAGGAAGTGATGATGTAGCCTATAATGTATATCACTAATATAGGAATGTTACATGAGAGAAAGCTTGATTAATTGATTATGTGAGTCTGATGAGGTCTATTTGATTGGTAAAACCTTAGTAGTTGAGTATGGAATGAGGGATTAAAGTGCGTCATTATGTGGTGAGTGTAACATGGAAAAGAAGATGTGTAAGAATGTGTAATATGTGTAATAGATGCGGCGATGAGAAATCATCATGTGATGTGTAATGTAGGATGTAAGATGTGTAGATGAGATAATATGTGTAGATGCATGGTAAATGTAAGACATAATATGTAAGGTGTAGGATGTAGGATGTATGTATGTCATATGTGTGAAGATTCATGATGTGTAGTGTCTATTATGTAGTGTGTGAGTTTCATGTGTATAGGATGCCCTCAAAATTCAAGTGTGAACCAAAGCACAAGTGTGCGTCATCAGGAAATGGTCAATTCTAGAGTATGTCAATAGGTGTGTCTTTTCAATTAGGGGGGAATAAATCATAATGCCCCCCAAGTTTGTAGTGGTGAGTGAACTTTTTGATGAAAGTAAAGGATCAATGTCCTCTACTTGATTATTGTGGTGATGAAAGTTTATGATCATGCTCTAGAAGTTGTTGTATAGAAGATAAATGATGTGCAAGTGAGTGAAGCCTATATACATGTGATGGATGAATATGTGATGTATACCATGGTGTAATGAAATGTGTAGGATATGGAGACCTAAGTGATTCATAATGCAGTGGTGATGGAAACCTATGTGGAATAAAACATGGTGGTGATCTATGAAAATTTTTAGTGACTGTCTAAGGAATGGGCCTATATGTCTTTACTGGACTATCAGAGATATGAGACTGTGTAGGTTGTATGCGAGTAAGTGAACTAGTATCAGATGGTGCTTTGGGTTCTATGGGCTTTGATTTACTAGAAAAAGCAAATGATACACTATTCATTATGAGAGGTGGTCACGACCATGGAGTAGATGGAGGTACACCATCGATGAAAATGACCTAATTATTATGATTGAATTTTAAACATCAATGATTTATGGAGATGATTGACTTAGACCTACGAATCTAATTGAGAGATAAGATAATGTCAAACCTATTAACTTCTTTCCCCACAAGAAAGGGTACAAACATAGTGAGAGAATGTACCGTAACATGAAGTTTTACAATGTAGTATGAATTTTCATTGAATATGAAATTTGTGATAGGGGATAGCCAATAACGATGAGGAATTGAATAGAACATGTGATGATGGGCCAAGATGGATCAACCTTAATATTATTGATAGGGATATATCTAATAGAGGCACTAATATGTAAGTGATTAGAAGAGAATATGGCATGATAATCATGATCAGAAAAAGAGATGAGAGGTGGAGAAATGTTAGTGTTAGCAAATAGGAAATCAAGAGCCCTTGATTTAGGAGGAGGCAATGCACGGTATGTATGATTATCCAATGCATCATTAGATTTATCGTCATGGTTTGGAAGTTTGTTATTAAATATTTTGATCTTATGATTTTTCGTTGACTAGTGCATAGTCCACAGACTCTGGGAAATCAAGCTTGTTTTTATCAATAAGATCTTGGATGATTATGCAGAGTTTGAAATACCTATTTGTAGAGTGTCCTACACATTAGTGACAGTCACATAGAAATTTCTCATTGTAATTTATTCATTTTGGTTACAATGGGTCTAATTCAAGTGGTGGAGGAAGCGTGATAATATTTCTCTCAAGAAGTTGTTGTAATATGAAATGTGGAGCAATAAGGAATTTGGTCAATGTACATTGAGGTGGTTTCCATTGAAGCTCTTTGGTTGTGGATACTAAATTAAACATAATATTTGTGTCAGTTGGTTTTTTCATTAAAGGTTTGAATGTTGAATTTCTTGGAAAACATGTAGAATATGATGCTTGTTCCTGATATTTGAGCTTGCCGATGGATAAAATCTTGGTTTCGTGAAGCTTAAGAGTATGGCATAGTTGGTAAAATGAGGGAGATGTCTCAAAGAGAACACTTTCCTAAAGATATGGTAATAGACTCCAAATGAATAAAACTTGAATCTCATATTCGGAGAGAAAATTATACATCTTAACTAAGTTGTGTTTGTATCACAAAACATAGTCCGCTAACTGTTCATTAGATCCTTGTTTTAGCTGTGGGAGTTGAGCATAAGAGAAATTGGAGCATATGCTGATAGATAAGTGAGTGATAAGATAATTTTCAAGATGTGTAAATATGTTACCAAGTGAATAGGTAATTCATATAACCAACACATCTCATACTTATGAAGACTACGAGGAAAGATCTTAGCTATGAGAACGTGATCATCCACAAAATCTAGACAAGATACATGGAGTGATTGGAGATTCTCTTGTGGGTCACCATGGCCATTGAAAATAGGTAGTTTAGGGATGATTAAATTTTGTGTAAGTGAATAAGTGGATATATTTGGCATGAATGGAGTATGCAGTAATAGAGTGGAATCCAAATATGGAGACACACAAGAAGTAGCCTGCAGTAATTGATGAATTTAGGCTTGAAGGTCCTGATAAAGGGAGGCTAGATCTTGAGTGCCATCAGAAGGAACCTACCACATATGAGAAACAAGAGGTGGGGTATAGTGATTATTAGGAGTAGGAACAAAAATAGGAATGTTGGAAATGGGTGGAAGAGTAGAAGTAAGTGGTTGAGTAGCAAAAATGGTGGAAATAGTGGCAAAATCATTAAGCTCCAGAAGGTTTATAGCCTCCTCATGAGCAACATATAAAAGTACTTCTAGATCTTGGGTATTCTCAGAGATATGATAATTAAGGGATTTAATATGGACATTAGTAAATTATTTGGAATATCGAGCCATAATAATAAGAGAAGAATAACTCTAAGTGAAAGGGGGTTTCAAAAGTCGTGTTCACCAAAATGTAAATGTACTAACCTAGTATAATGTAATTTTGTAGCAAATAAATGAGTACTAAAATAATAACCAAGAAAACTAAGATAGAAGATATGAAACCATAATGTGCAAAGAGGGTTAGAAGAGCCTTAACTGATTTGAAGAGGTTGTTGGAATGTGTCGCAATGGAGACCAGTTGGACAAAGATGGAAGATCGTTGCACAAAATCATAGAAAAATGTAGATCTAAAATATTTGACTGGATTGGGATTCTTGGAGAGGGATAGGGGTTCCCATGGGCACCCTTATCTAGATTCTAGGTTCCATGATCTATGTAAATACTCAAAAAATCCGCTTTTAGGTGTCATAAGAGGTTCAAACTTGTTCTCATTTTGTCACATTTATGTCGATGAATTTTACCGAATATCTCTGTAAGTCTGGAATGAATGAATTTCTTGAAAAACACCAAACAAAGAATCAAACCCTAGAAAAGAAATATGCAAATGAAGGGGTAAAATTATTTCCAGCTTCCAAAATGTTACATTTATCACTGAGCGCTATACTACATCTTAGACCCAATGTAGATCTATATGTCTATGTGGAATTGTGCCCTAGGTTGCTCTTATCCTAGTCACAAGTGGATTAGCAAGAAAGTATCTAGGTGTAGAATTTAAATAATGTGTGTATGGAAACAATAGACTCCTATCCTATGAAGTTTGATGCATATGAACCAACCTTTTGTTTGTTGTGATGGAGATAAATTGATGCAAATGGATCTATAGATTCCTTTTATGGATGTAACCTTAGGTGGAGATAGTAAATGCTTAGTGCTTGGTCCCTTATTATGATCACATAACTTTATATTTATATGATTCCCTTGTTTGAATTTAATAATTAACCCTGAAAAGGCTGACTACCAAAAATATAATACGTTCAAATAACTAGAAAGGACCTAGAAAGTGTGACCAAAGTACAGAGAGTAAAAAGGCACCCAGATTGGATGAGGGTGCCTGACACTAGCGTCCTAGTTTGGGTGCTGGTGCCTAGAATGAAAAATTCTGAAAGGTGAAAATACCGATTTAGAAAGTACAAGTGAAAGACTGGAAGCATAATCATAAAGAAAATAAATGTGTCCAAGACATGGGTTGATTAATACTTTTCTTACTTAAGAATCATATTAATAGTAGTATGCAATTGAGACTAGATAATGACTCAAAGTGTGTGCTTTTGTGTTTACACCTTTCCCCTTGATTTCTACTACTCATGTGTTTAATCAATCAATACCCACACCTTATTTTATATTTTTTGGGGCATCACACATGGTCCCTTAAGCTACTATATCTACCCAATACATAGATTTTATAGCTATACCTAGTGCATCACATATGGCTCAAGCTTTCATGCCTAATGTTTATTTATAAAAAACTTTGAGACATGTATGGACAAATAGATCCTATCGAAAAATTGATCACACATCACCACAAGCACCATTGGGTGACCAGATAACCCATTAACACCTAAGGTTCTCAATTAGCCATTATCACCTATATTTTCTCCACTACAATTCTCATTTTATGATGGTAATACCAGTCCATGGCATCACCTTCACACCTTCATGCACTGATGTATGGACTATATGCATGATGATACCTTACTTACCAATTTATTTCTATATAGAATAAAATAATATGCACTTTATTGGATTTATACACACCCTTTAGGTTCTATAAGGAATTCCAATCTTAAATAGAAAAATTTCTTACTCATTTCTCAATAAATATTAAAAAATATTATTTTTTACATAAATATCTTAACTAAAAAAAAATACCATTAAAGGGTCAAAAATTATCTATTACAGTACAAGACTTTATTTTCACAAGGACCAAAACACGTTGATGAGGAGTTGATGTAAGTATTCACTACTAGTCTTATTTTAAAGCTCCAAGAACATTTTATATTTCTTAATTGTACATCCTTTTAGCCACATTTTCACATAGTACCAATAAATTCTGAAATAAAATACCTCATACAAATGAAATATAAATGATAACAAGAATTATGAAACCATAAATGTTTCAAATCAATTCGTGTAACAAATCTCACAAAAAATAATGCAGAATGACATGATTATTTGCAACAACCTCCTCACACTACATTAAAAAATATTCTGAAGTGCAATCTAATTTAGCTACCTCTACCTACTATTGTTTATATGAAAAAGAAACAAGGACATAATCTTGATGTACACTTATCTTGTGATTATCACTAATGTTTTGGACAATCTATGAAAAATTATTTTGAATTATGTAAAAATATATAATAGCTTCTCAATAAAAATATTAGCTCTTTATAAAACCTTGAGCCAAACACTAACATAATAATTTATCAACCTAATGCATGCATATGAATATTTATTGATCTATGTCATAATCAAGTTCAAACCAACAAAGTAGATGAATTTCATATGTCTTATCATGTAGTATCCCCTTCACAATTCTATGCAATTGATTCCCATAAAGTTGATAACATCATTGGTGTCACACGAGGTACAATATCAGCTACATCACCATTTAAATTTTATAATTATGATTCTATTTTAGATGAGGACAAATCACATAAACTTATATTCATTCATGCACATGTTTATTCAAAACAATTCAAAGTGGTATAGCAGAAAATGACTCTATCTAAAATATTTGTATGAGGTCATTTCTTACATATTTTAGGTATACTACACAATATCTCATAAGTATCAAAAAGACATTTCAAGGCTTTAATGGACATTGACAAAACCCACTTGGGAGCATTTTTTTGATAGTAACAGTTGAGTCTAAGAGAATGGTCACTTGAGAAGTTCCTTTTTTAAAATATATAATAAATATTTGGATTCCTTTGGATTGATGACACATACACTATTCCATCTTATTGCATAGATGCTTGAAGTACATACACAACAAAATTGTGGTGATTATTCCTAACATACCATATTATTACCCTATTTGATCTATTATAAAACATGCTTCATTTCGTACTCCATAGACAACATCTCACATAAAGGAACAACATTTGCATGATATTAAACCCTTTTTTATCATATTATTGGACATATCTCATGCCTCTCCATGATAGATTATCAAAAACACATTATAACTCCTATGTCTCTTAGAATACATCATGTGTTATATAGCCATACACAATAAAATAGATTGATAATTGTGCAATCATGAATCTCAAGGGAAACTAATTAACTCTCATTTACACCAAGATACTATGGTTATTGTGAATTTTTTTGACTCAATATTATAATAATTCTAGACTACTTTTGATGATAATAATAAGTATTATACTACATGTTGATATAACCTAGATTCAAGAGGTCATTACATATTAACAAGCACAATATATTTGTATTATTTATGTATGAAACATATGGATATAGAGCATATAGTTTATAAAATAATTAGTTATCACATATAAGCTTTCTCAAATGCACTCTTTATTAGCATGACTATTGACTATTTGACACTTTCTTTCCCAAATTTAAACTAGGTCATTACTTGATGATGCACCGAATTTCAAGAGTCTAATGTGATTCTTGAGGAAAAAATACTTACCTAGGACACGACATTTTATTTTTCAAAATTTATAATCTATTTCCAAATGCCATTAATACCACTTCTTTCTATTAGATTTATTCTTTTAGTATCATATTTTGAAAATAAAAATTCATAACCTACATGTGACATGTTCAATCATTTCATATATTTGAGCCTTATGATCATTCAGATTTAGATTTCTACAATACTTATCATTTTTTCTTCATAAAAAATTTATGTACTTAAAACCCATAAACATTACACACCTTACGCTTCTTACAACCTATAACCTTGGGGGCATGTTTATGATGAGGAAATTTTACATATTGAGCCCATTCTGAATCTTGATCATATATTCAGCGTATTACAACTTCTTATAGTATTTTATCTTAGGGGTTCCTAACACATTAGGGGCATACCTACACTAGGGGAATCTACATAATTTATTTTTATCATGATCACATATTTCTACACTAGTTCATTATAAGCACCATGTTGATTTACTACTTATGAC
This sequence comes from Taxus chinensis, assembly GCA_019776745.2. Classification (NCBI taxonomy): domain Eukaryota; kingdom Viridiplantae; phylum Streptophyta; class Pinopsida; order Cupressales; family Taxaceae; genus Taxus; species Taxus chinensis. The sequence goes on from CM034146.1 coordinate 492,141,749, forward strand.
ATGTGTTTTATCATGTTTTTTCCAATGATCACATTTTTTAATCCTATAAATTGACTAGAACATGCTTCATACTTACTTGCATTTATCATTTACTAGTTATACTAGTGCACTACTATTGGATTTCATATCTATTTTGGCTTCCCTAAAATGTTATTTACACCATTTATTACTTCTACACATTGTATGATTTGAATGCTCCATGTACTTATGTGATTACATTTGTTAATTGTTTTGACTACTTTATGTACTTGTGTAATTGTATTATTTCATTTTTTATGAAAATTAATGATTTTACTACTTCATTTATTTTTATAATTACATTCTCTAACTTTTGCATGACATTAAGCTATTTAACTTCTTCATGCACTTATGTGATTGCACGTTATGATGCATATATGACATTGATTAATTTGATTGATATTTCTACTTGTGTGATTACATAATTTGATTTGTCTACGACATTGACTAATTTGTAATTTGATTTATCCTTGTACTTGTGTTATTACATGTTATGACTACTTTGTGACATTGACTAGTTTGACTGCAGCTATGTGTATTTGTGAAATTACTATGTGATATTAGTTTCTTTGATTACTTTATATGCTTGTATGAGTTGAATTGTTGTATGTTCTGATTTCTCTATTTACTTGTATGTTATATTATTTTTTATTTAAACATTTATATGCTTTATTTTGTTTATTCTATGTGTTTGTATGATCTATACTTGTTTTGTTTTGTGTATTTGTATGTTATAAGCTCTATTTTCTAATACAATAGGTTTTTTTTATGTGTGATCATTAATTTCTTGTTTTCTTTATGCTCATTCATATCATGTACATATTACCCATCTTAATTCTTATGACACATTACTTTTTATATTTAGAATAGAATGGATAACCTATAAGACATTACTTGTTATATATTTTTGACTAGAATGAACATCATATGACATATTTATTATCTTGTTTGAATTATTACCATTACATACACATTGTTATGGAATATGTTACTTATTGTACATATACTAATTTTACACACATTACATATTGTATGCATTGTTTAGCACACATAGATTATTATCATATTTGATTATCACAAATTGCTTGATCAAATCCCTAACTCTGGGTCCAATTGTTGATTTACACTACATATATTGATTATTAACATCACTTCTTAAACATTTCTCATCACACATTAGTTGTTATACTTTACAATTAGATCAATTCTTACTACACAATGTGTGTTGCACCACTGGTTTTTATACCTTATGATTCTACCATTGTTTTCATGATGATTTTATCACCTTTTTTTACACCTTTATTGTTATACTACTTACTATACAATAGATTTGGGCCCATTCCTTGTTACTCTATCATGATTATTTAATTAGTTATTTCATACTTATATTTATATCAATGTTTCTTATATACTTATTTTTTCACACACATGCAAAAAACCAACACTACTAACATTGTTAAAGTTAGTCATGTCTTGTCATCTATGTCTCTTTATGATGATATTTTCATGCCATGTTACACTATATTTTTTCATAGGTCACTATGTATCTATTAGGAATTGATTTATTTATTGTTACCATATTTTTGTTTCTATTAATGATATATTGTATTGTTGAATTACTAGAATGCTCTCATGACATGTTTCACTATTTTTATGATACATAATATTTGTGCTTAAATTATTATATATTACAAATGCTACTCTTTCATATGATGTTATTTGATATAGTAGATATGGTGTTACTTATATGAATTTACACAAATAACATTTTATATTTTGAGATACATGATCCTTTGCAACATCTGTCATCTCAAAAGGGGACATATTTTGGGTTTTTTTATAAAAAAATCATGCATATTATGGATATGGTGATTCAATTGACATGGTATGATGAAACCCACATAGTTATTATTAATGTATACTAAATATTTGACTCATGTTGAATTATGATGTTTCCACAACAACATGTATTATATCAAAATCATAAACAAATTAACCACATCATAGGATCAAATGTATATAGCTTGGCTATGTGGTAGACACAAATGCACACATGGTTTGTTAAGAATTTATCATTATTTAACATTATATTTGTGTGTGAGATAATTAGTATTATCAGTGAGTGTGATTATTATATGTGATTGGTTATAAAACTCCACTAAAATATAGGATTAAAAGAGTGATTATAAGAATTAATGGGTCCTTATTGATAAAATGTGCCTCCTTATCTCAAGGAGGATAATACCCTGTACATATGTAATATTTTTATTGTAAAAATTTATTTAATGAAGTTTTAACTTGTGTCGATATCTTACAATATTTTATTTAGTATCATATAAAGTTTCATCATATATGTGATGGAAAGTAGAAGAAAAATAGGAGCAATGCTCTACTTATATTATTATCTGAAATATGAGTTGATTCTTTGATAAAGATTTTTTTATTTTTATTGAGAAAAAAATATACATAGAAATGTGTAGCTATGTGAGAAATCATTGTCATTCAAATATTGTAAGAACTTATAGTGATTCATTTATTTCCCATAAAGAAAATTAAATGTGATAGATGAGATCAATTAATATATTATATTAGTGAACTTGGCTAGAATTTTCTAAGAAAAATTTTCATTTATAAAGGTACATTATATCAACATGCATCTATGGTATGACCCTACTATTATAGTTCAAATATGTCAAGGAATTAATGTTGTTCATGCATTAACATTTGATACTGTAATGTGTAGTTTCAAGTAATTATTCTCTTACCATCAAATATCTATGTGTGTGTCATTTATAATTCCCATAGATCGTGTGTCAAGATTCCATCTGCACCTATTTATTTTTCATTAAATATCATTTGTGTCATGTAAATATGTAGTTTTTTAGCAGTTTTACACCATGTACCTGCATAGGGTAAAGAAGCCAATGACTGTGAATAAGACAATGACTGTGCTAGTTGTAAAAATCAAAGTCAACATTTAGAACTTTTACACTTGAAATTTAGAAAAAATGTAGCCAATAAAAAGGTGACACATCAAATGTCCCAAAAAGGTGGTTTTATTCACAAGAAAGGGCTAATATTAATTTTCTTTATATTGAAAATTACCTATTTTAAATCCCTTCAAAATAATTTAAATGCAAAAAAGAAAATATGTGGATTAAAAAATCTTAAAATTTTAAAGGGTATTTTTTAATAAAAAATATAATAGTTTAGTGACTCCAACAACCTCTTAATTTTAGATTCACGATCATTAACTCCTTTCCCCTACGCGTTCTTTTTGTGCTTGTGTTCATTTTAGATGCCACATGAATTCAATGATTAAGACACTAATATTATTTTCACCGAAGTACATGACATGCATCATATCTAACACGTTCTTCCAATGCATCATTCTCTATACATATATGTAAAGGTTGGTCTTACACACACACACACACACACACACACACAGAGAGAGATATACATATATATATATATATGTGTGTGTGTGTGTGTGTGTGTGTGTGTGTGTGTGTGTGTGTGTGTGTGTGTGTGTGTGTGTGTGTGTGTGTGTGTGTGTGTGTGTGTGTGTGTGTCTTATACACACACACACACACACACACACACACACACACACACACACACACACACACACACACACACACACACACACACACACACACATACACACACGTTCAAATTTGTGATCACATATTTAGATATGTATTTGTGACAATTTTTTCATCTAATTTTATTAATTACTATTAAATTAATCAGTCAATTATTTAGTGGATATAGTTTTGTCTAATTGATTTGAATTTTTAGAATTTTTTTAGTGGTTATGAGTGAATAATAGTTCTCTTGAATTAATTTCTTTCTATAATATCTAGGTTTATAAAGAGAAAAAGTTGTATTGAAGCATATATATAGTTAAAATAGATTTAAAGTATTGATTATCATTTTGTGTATAAATGTTAAATTTGTAAAGTTTTAAGTGTTTTTAATAGTTTTTTTATAGTTGAATAATATATTAATTTCATAATTAGTATTAACTAGTAGTCATTATTAAAGTCACAATTTTTTTTTGTTAAAATAAATTATCATTGCAACCAGTTCATCCATTGGCTTTTCCAAAATTATGGAGGGATATTTTTCCTATAAAATGACATGTACTTTAAAATTTATATTTAATGTATAATTTTCTAAGTAAATAGTTTCCTATTAGAAGAGGGAATAAATGAAGGTAGGAAGTCAAACAATTACCTCGAGTCGGTCACTAACTCATATGATTCATGTTGTAATAGTGGAAAAATAAATTACACCAAACTGACTATTGTTAAGGATGGTTACTAATGGTAAGGGTACCATCCATATTTTTTTGTGATAAATTGGTAGTGATCATGTATAGTGGCTACAAATGTGACAACGAGGTCACAATCCTCATATTGTATATGTTTCTATTTGTGTGTTAGTGAGAATGAATAAATGGTGTGAGTGTAATTATTCAAGTTTACCTATGTTTTATTATTATTTGTGAACAAATGTTTATTATTACACATGAGTGAAGGTTGAATATATGTATGTATCCACATCCTTCCCATTTGTATATATTGGTTAATGAGATGTTGACTAGTTCCCTCTCTACCTTCACTTAGTTTTAAAGCCAAATGTTCTAATGTTTGTACCAAGGGTGGGATGATGGGAATTTATTGTTAGTAATCACATTATATTTGTGTGAAAGATATTATTATTATTATTGGGTGTGAGCATTGTATGTCAGTTGTAATAAAAATTCACTAGAAGATAGGTTTGAAAGAGCGATTATAGGAAGTATGGGGTGGATAATGATAAGATTTGACTCCTTATCTCAAGGAGGTCACTGCCTTATAAATATGTATCATCATTATTGTTAAAATAAATTTCACGAATAAGTTTTAACTTTTTTCAATATATTACCAAACTTTCATAGTGGCTATGTGGTAGGCTAGAATTTACACATAATGGCTTCACATAGGAGGATCAATAATTATATATGGCTCACATAGAATGTTAAAACTAGAATATTAGGGATTAATTTAGCATTTATTAATTTATTCATGTGGATAATAATGCACCTCTTCATGTGTATTTTTAACTTTGATATATTGTTATTCCACTGTAGTGTCAATTTTATTAGGTGTTTAATTCCCTTGTGTGTACTGACAAGAACTAGTTTACTTAGCTAGTTAGTTATAATGCGCTCCTCCTTTTTGTTTACACCCTTATATATAATTTAAATCAGATGTGAACAATAATATATAGGATGTAAGGGTTTCTTATAGGAGGTTATGCTAATTTAATTAGCTTACAATTACCCATGCATAAATAGAAAAACACATTAGTACTTACAACAAAGATAAGAAATAGAGTGAAAACTCACATATACAAGAGGAAATGAAGAATTAGTTATATAGAGTGGGATAAATGGGATCTAGATTTGTAGATAGCATAAAAACATTGATCTAAGACTGAATATGCTTCATTTTTTCTAATGGGACTATAAAATGACCTAGCGCATGACCATACAATTGTTATATGATATTACCCTATTTATGTATGGTCCTAACTACTATTGTATAGATTTGGACCATTCTACAATCAATTTATATAAAGTTCTATATTCTTCACTTGCTTAGAAATATGGTTCAATGTATGTTTCTCTTGTTGGAAGAACCTGTAATGACTTGAAAGAAAGTAGAAATCCTAGATACCTGCAATACCCTTCTTCAAAATATTAGATAATAAAGGGATAAATCATTATGTGTTTAGGTTGGAATATCCTTAGTGGTGAACCCTTCCTAAACCAATCCAAGTGCTGCACTACATACCCTCAAGTGGGATCAAGTATCATGTAGTTATCCTAGGTCCATGTGCAAGTGTGAGTATCATATAATACAACCCCCTACAAGTATCCTTGTGTCTCTTAACTCAAAGATAGTGGGATAAATGTGTAGTAAATAATATACTTGGCATGATATCAATATGATGTAGTGTGCTTAAAATAATATAATAAACCCTTTTGTCCCTCGAAAACCTTTGAAAATGTTGGGAGTGATATTTATCTTGCTAATATATGGTTCTAGTACCTTTTCATGTTTAAAAATGAAGGAATCTATATTATCTCATATAGTTGAGTGCTTCAAACCTACAGTAGTGACTATTCTAAGTGATGTGAAACTAATTTTGGAATATTTAGGAGAGATTTGAGTGATTTTGATGATGTTTGATAATTTACGTTAGATGATATATAAGGTTAGAATGGTGGTCACTATTGGAAACCTACATCTACAAAATAGGTTATGCATGTTGGGGACCATGACACATAAAGAAAACATACAACATAAAAAAATAAACTATAGAAATAGTACATGTGTACATAAGTAGAAACAACACTGTAAAAATAGTCAATCAAGCTAACATGAGCTATATCAAATAAAATAGTCACATGAAGGCATAGAGCCAAAAACATGGGACTCCCATGGTGTGATGAGATAATTATAATAGAAGGAACTATAGGTCTCATATAAAGAAGATATTTCATACACATAAGAGAGGCATAAATCCACAAAATATTGCACCCACAGTGTCACAAAAAATGACATAAGGCATTGCAGGCTGGATATAAATAAGGAATCACATACACTTAAGAGAGGCATAGATCCACAAACATGGGTCACCCATTATGTCACAAGAAAATCAAGGAAATTAGGCCACATATAATAAAAAATAAAGTAATAAAAAAATCAAATAGTCAACATAAGAAATTAGTCACACAAGTATGTATTCAAACAAGTAAGTATTCCACATAAGAAAGTAAGAAATGAATATAATAAGAGTATATAGAAAATATTGATGGTGAAATCATATATAGCAATATAGGTTAGGGTTGCAAATGACACATGTGTTAGTATTGTTATCTCAAAAGATACCATATACACATGTTGGTTAGAGAAACTAAGTATTAGAAATAATAGAGGATTATACACAGGAGTAAGTGTGCACAGAAGGGAAGGATAACGTGAAGGGGTGTGCATGAAAGTAACATGTATAAACATGTGAGGATGCACACACAATGCAAAAGTAAAAGAACTTAGGAAATTTTCCAGAAAGGATAAAAATAGGAAAAAAGGGGTTGAGTTTAGACCAAGAAAAGGATAAAATCATGATGAATTTATAGCTAGGAAAAGACTATAATTGGGAGAAACACATGCTGAAAAGGAAAGGATCCATGCTCGAGTAAAATCTAATAATAGGATTAAAACAAGGTATATAATTAGGATAATTGATTATTAACAACCTTTGTAGAAAGCATGTAAGCTATTTTGTGAGCACACCTTTTATTATGAGAGTGCATGGGTGGTGAAGGGAAAGTACCCAACCATATATATCAAATGTATGTATTTACTGAGGATATTTATGGATGAGAAATAAAAGTTAGGTTGTTGTGACACAAATATAGGGTTTGGTATTTGTGCACATGGACCTACATACCATTGTATTAGCTATCATATGTATCAACTTATGTGATGTAATGAATTCAGGTTTGTAATGGATACTTGTGTTTGGATAATGATAGTAGATATGTCTGAATATGGTGTATTAGTGTTACAATTGATATTATTCCTTATTTACATGGATTAAGTATCTTCGTTATTATTTGTGTTTCTAATTTCCATTTTTATGATAATTATTATGTGTGATTTCATGTCTTGATCATAATTATAATGGTAATTCATGCTAATATTGTGACGGGAATAACAAAGGAGGGACTTGGTGGCTACGCATGCTTTGGGTGAGCATTCTGATCTATCTAGATGAAGTGTCAGTGCACCTAGAATATGAGTGTGAAAACAATTGAGTACATTTTACTTCCACTTCAAATTAAAACTTCCATTATCAATAAAATAACTTCACATTAAAATAATTACACAAATCATCCACTAAAGGTGGGAAAGGTTACATTGAATTTGATCAAAAGAATGGGACTGTCAAACTAAAAATTTCTTCTTGCTCCAAACAGCAGCATGCTAGTTTCTCCATCTTTTCAATTTTGATCACAATAAGGAAGGGGGAAAGGAAACGATCTCCTCCCAACAAAGACATCCAATGAGAAGGGATAAGACATCCTTCCTCATTGGCCCCTGAGCCCCAACCATATTGAAATAGAGCATGCAAATCAAGACATGGCAATAATGGCTTCTACAACAACAAGTAGCATTCTTCACATTGCATACAACAATAAGAATAAATATAGTCCAAGTAAAGACAACAGTTCCTAACTACATTTGAAATCATTCACACAACACATAGGCTTGATCAAGCAAGCCAACTAGAGTAAGAACTATGGGGAACTACTTATGCCTCCCTATTTGGAATTGGGCATCCACAAAAATCATACCGCTAATATGACATATCAATACCATAAACCTTATATCTCCCACCCCCTTCTTATGCCCCCCCCCAAAATTTTCTCCCTTATGCCCCCCCAAGAGTAAGAAATGTAAGTAGTTTATTTTCCTATGTGGATCCCAATCCAAAAATCCCTCCACAATATAATAAGTGCCATTGGAAATCCCTTATTCCCCCCATATGATTTTTTGTGGAATCCTGTGTAACCTAAAAATATCATCTAAATAAACTCATGCCACTACTCTAGCTGTATAAGTGGTCTTTACCAAACAAAAGTGATCCACTTTTGTCAATTTATCAACCGTCACCATAATGGCGTCGTGGTGATATCTCGACATAGGTAGCCCAATAATGAAATCCATAGAAATGGTGTCCCACTTCCATTCTGGTATGACATGAGGATAAAGAATACCTGCTAGATGATGATGCTTGACCTTAACCCTTTGGAACTCTAAACACCATGACACAAATTGAAACACATCTCAAGGAACTCCTCTCTAGTGGTATAACTTCCTCGAAGTAGCGTGCATCTTCTTCACCCCAGGATGGGATGAATAGGGTGCACGATGTGCCTCTACCAAGATGTCTTGCCTCAAGCCTCCATCTCTGGGAACATATATCCTACCTCTGGGTATGAGAATACCATTTACCTCTAAGTAAAACACATCAAAATTCCCCTCAAGGGATCTCTGTGACTTTATCTCTACTTGTACTGCCATGTAGAAGCTGTCAAGAGGAAGCTAATAAAGAATATTTCTCTACAAATCTGTGCTCACTGAGGTGACCATAGCTACATGTCTCCAACTACTGAGAGCATCTTCTACCACATTCTCCTTCCACTTCACATGCTCTATCTCCATGTCATACTCATAAAGCAACTCCATCTAATGCCGTTGATGGGCGTTTAGATTGGGCTATGTGAAGAGATGACAAAGACTCAAATGATCTATCCTGAGTGTGAATCTCTATCCAAGAAGGAAATGTCTCCATCTAACCAAGGTATGCACAACTACCATAAGCTTGAGTTCATGGGAAGGATAATTAAGCTCGTGATCCTTGAGTTTGCAAGACTCAAAAGCCACAACTCTGCCATCCTGCATCAACACACCTCAAAGCCCTGCTAAAGAAGCATCTGTGCAAAAAAAGAACTCACCCTATGGATCCGGCACTTAAAGAATGGGTGTTGTAGTAAGGCACTCCTTTAGTTTCCTAAAGGCCTACTCACATTTTTCTGACCAAACAAACTTATTCCCTTTCCTTTGAAGGGAAGTGATAGGGTACACAATTTGAGAGAAGTCCTGAAAAAATATCTTGTGGTATCCTACCAATCCCATGAAGTTGTGCACCTCGATCAATGTAGTGGGTGTTGGAAAATCCATAATGGCTCTAATCTTGGAAGGATCAACTGCAATACCTTCCCTGAAAATAACATGACCCAAATACTGCACCTCTGACTAAAAGAAAACACACTTCTCCAAGTTCTCGTAAAGCTGCTGCTCACGAAGACACTGAAGAACCTATCAAAGGTTCCTCTTGTGCTCCTCACATGTATGTGAGTATATAAATATGTCATCTAGGAAGATTACCACGAAGCAATCTAAAAAGGTCCTAAATATCCCATTCATCAAACTCATAAACACTGTAGGGGCACTCGTTAAACCAAAAGGCACCACTGTGAACTCATAGTGCCCATATATCGTGCAGAAGGCGGTATTATGAAACTTCACCTCCAAAATCCTCAACTGATGGTAGTGTGACTTGAGATCAATCTTATAGAACACCATTGCTCCCTTCATTTGATCAAATAGGTAGTCAATACGAGGAAGAGGATAACAATTCTTGATCGTCACCATGTTCAACTAGCGGTAGTTAATGCACAACCACAAGGATCCATCCTTATTCTTCATGAAAATCACTAGTGCACCCTAAGGGGATACACTAGGATGGATAAGGCCCTTCTCTAAAATGCCCTCAAGCTACAAATTGGAATAATAGAGCTCCGAGATGGTCATCCAATAAGGTGCCCGTGAGATAGGCTCTACTCCAGTAACTATATCTATATGAAAATCAATCTCACATGGGGGATGGCATCCCCAGTAGCTCCCCTAGAAAGACACCAAAACAATCTCTCAAGATGGGATGATCATCTAGCGATGGTCCACTAGACCCATCCTCAAATCTACCACTGACTATAACAACATACATCTGACAACCCCATCACACACACCACTTAAGCTGCATAGCGGAAATGGTGTGACTAGAAATGGGTCTCCTGACCCCCGAGATCACCAACTCAACTCCCAAATCATCTACACAAGCTATAGTCTTATGATAATAATCCATCCTAGCCTTGTGTGCAGATAACCAATCCATACCCAAGATGACTCCATATGAGCCCAAAGGAAGAATACAGAGATCTTAGGTGGTGGTGAAAGATCACAAATCTACAACGTACTCCTTAACCAAGGAGTCCACAGAAATCTTGGCTCCAGAAGCCATCTCAACATCCCAACTAAGACCTTGCCTAATTACCACCAGCCTGCACCACTTTACTGAAGATGGTGTAATGAAACAATCAGAAGAACCAGAATCAACCAATACAGAGGTAGGAATTCCACCAATGCTACATGTGGTCTCGATGACTGTGCTTTGGTGCTCTTCCTGGTAGTTCTCAACTGCTACATAAATCCTGTGGCTGCGTCCCATATCACCAACTATTAGCTTAGAAGCCTGTACCTTACCCTTGTTAGGGTTCTGAGGATAATCCCTCCAAAAATGTGTAGCTACTCCACATCCAAAGCAACTGCCTGATCCTCTCCAAGGAGTAACACCTCCCGTAGGTGCCCTATAAGCCTATGGTGTGCATCCTGATGATCTAGTTGTGGTCTGATGTGGAATCTACTGGCAAGCTCCTGCTGACAAAGCTCTAGGTCCACCCTGTGTCTTGATGGGACCCCTAGGAGTAGACCCCATGCTTTGACCTCTCTATGCATCAAATCTCTGTGGAGGTCTATAAGGTGGACGGGACTGTTTCTGCTACTATTGCTACTACTACTGAAAGGATGACTATGAGGAATGCTGACCACCATGAGGAAGAGGTACTGAACCTCTCAATCTAACATCCTACATCTGCTGAATTTGGCTCCTAACTCAGTCTCTAGCTTGCTGGGTTTTACCCCGAGTCTCCTCCATAATATAGGCCTTCTCAATAGCCTCTACTAAAGTCTGTGGATAGTGAATCCACACTGCATCTCCAATATCTAAATTAAGGCCCTGAATGAACCTATGAATCTGTACCTGTTCATCCTGCATATACTCTACATACTGAAGTAGATATATAAATCTACTCTCATACTTGACTATTGAAAGAGAATCCTGTCAGAGGTCATGGAACTCATCAATCCTCTGTTGTCTGAACCTCTGTGATAGATATTTTCTCCTAAATCTCTCCTCAAATAGCTCCCAGGTCATTGTATCTGAATCTACATGGAGCTTTTGCTCCTCCGTTCTCCACCATACTCCTACTTCATCCCTTAGTAGATGGATTGCAACATGAGCTTTCGTGTTGCTAGAACAAGGACAAAGCTTGAAGTAACCACTCAAGCTCACTAGCCAGGCATTTTCTTGAAATCCACCCATATCACCTGAGTAGTGTGAGGGCCTAAGCTTCAGGATCTCCCTGATGTGATCCACTGTTGTGGTCTGTTAGCCTCTAAGTCTCTTTACATGCTCATCCCTAAGCCTAGGGCTCTGAGACCTCTCTCTATGCTCTAGAACTTTGTCACCCTGTCTCCTAAGTGGTAACTTTTCTTGGGTTGACTCTGCATGGGATTTCTCTCCTCTATGCTCCTCACTGAATTGAGGAGATACCAGACCCTCGATAGAAGGATCTCTATCATGACTAGATGTTTTCCCTCCACCTAATCCTCCACATAGAGTGGCATTAACATCCTGAAGGGTCTGTAGAATCTGAGGTAAAATGGCTACCACACCCCAATCCAGTGGTGGTGGTGCTGGTGGTGAATTTGAGTCTCTGTGAAGGTTCCTCCTGATCTATCTAAGCCTCCTACATAGACCAAAACAATAGTCAGTTCATTTGCTACGTTATACACAGCTTCCATGTTCACTAAAATATAAAAATTCTTGCTAAGTTGTTTTGTAGATTTAAATGTGCTAGGTTTAAGTTTTCATGTCTTAAGTTTTATAGTGTGCCCAATGGTCCAATCCTTTGAACCACTGCTCTGATACCAAACTGTAGTGCCCGTTTAAACAACCACTTGAGACCTAAGAAACAACCTAGGGTTAGCTAGAAAATTATAGGATAATAAATTTTTTTTAGAGGTATCTACAACCAAGTTGAAAGATAACAGTCTACCACTGACAGGTTCTAAATCAAATCCTATTTACCAAAACACAAGTTTCCTTTATTAACTTATAGTAAGTTCACACGGTTCAAATTTTAGGGTTACATGTTTAAGTTAGGTTCAGTGAGTAATTTACCCCATACCTGCTCTCTAACAGGCTCGGAACTTTAAATGGATTCTTTTTACACTTAGTGCTTCCAAAATTTCCCTAAACCATTCCCAATGGATAGGAAATTTTCTCACCTTTCCGGTGATATGAATAAGTCCTTCTAACTCCTTATAGCTCAAGTTATGAGTGGGCGGACTTTCTAGGGAGATTTTTCCCTAGAGGGACACGTGGCAAGAGGAGGGGGAATGCACCTTGGGCAGTTTGGTGGGTCACAGGGTGGCATGGGGAAATTTTCCCATCACAAGCTCAAGGTCAAAAAAATTTAATATCTTATAATTTTCTAGCCAACCCTAGGTTGTTTCTTAGGTCTCAAGTGGTTGTTTAAATGGGCACTACATTTTTGGTAACTCATTCCTCATGGAGAGGAAGGAAAGGTCGTGCAAGTTGCAATTTGGAGATATATTTGTGAAAGGAGAATTATATTTTGGTGTGAAATTTTTATATTTTGATCTATAGTTTCTTTGATGCATGTAATGGTATGAGAAGAAGCTTAATTTGTGTGTGAATAAGACCTCTTACTCAGAACTCTAAGTTGATGTGAGGTTAGGAACTAACTACTTGAATGATTTTATAGATTCATTGATACTAACTCAAGGAGAGTACTATAATTGTCATGATGAATGTTTGACTGGATAGTGCTAACTCTGTTTTTCTTACAAGTGATCACCCTAGAACTGAGAAAAATTTGAAGGTATGTTTTGAATAATTTGGAATTATTGTTGTGTTTGTAAACTTGTTCTTACAATCTAGAGATATCAGTGTACACTTAGGAAGGAACTTTTCAGAAGAATTACAAGCATATTGTGTAAAGGTCAACTGTGAAACTATGACTATGTTGCATGTTTACAAAAATTTACCTTATGAGACACTTCTTGGAGGTTTTGGTAGATGTAAACCATCTGTAAGATCTTGTTTATTTCTTTTAAGGAGATCTAAGACTACATTGTAGGAATCTAAGGGTGAATCCCCTATTCTATCACATTTTCTCAAGAATACTGTTGCATCAAATGAGAAAAAATATTCATATCTGAGCTACTGGTAAGATTTATAGTTAAGCCTCCGAGAAATAGACCTACATCATAAATTTGAGGGATTAGTTCCATCATTAAGGAAAGTTACACCAAGTTTTCCTCTCTCAGGTTAATTTATAAGGGTTTAAACAGTCTGACCTAAGGTTTGAGAGTCAGGTGCACAAAAATATGAAATTAAGAATGAAACTTGTAACTATTAATGAAAAGGTATTTATCTATGCATTTTAAGAACAATTTTTGAATTTCATGGGTGTAATTTCTCTATTTCTTTACTAGTCCTCTCGAGTTCCTGAATGCACAGTTGAAAACCTAACTAGAAAGGTCATTTTGTAAAGGAACTAGGGTTTGTTATTGGATTTGATATTTTAAACTTGGAGCATATTAGAAATATTTTAATGGGTGCCCCTAAAACCTATATATTTGCATGGAAACATTCTATAGATGAAGATATTGCTGAAAATGCTTGTTGATAGACCTAGTACGGAATTAGGGAACAAGAATGCAATAAGAGAAGTATAGAAAGTTGGGTAAGTAATTGAAGCATGAAATTTTAGAAACATGTTTAGATAGTTAAGAGACAACTAATGAAGTTATTTAAACCATCTGGGTGCCTTGGGAAGTGTGAAAGTAAGGTTAGAGAAAGAAGCATTGACTTGAGAAATTTATAGGATAGTCTTGTAAAGAAGGAGTAAGGGGAGGAAATGAGGCCCTTGAGTGAATTTTTACACTGATTCTAAAACTTATGTAAGTGTGTGAAGCAGGGATAAAGGAAGAGGAATCTTGAAGAGGTCATTAGAGGATCTTGAGCAAGAAAACTAGTGAACACAGGTAAGGTCAAACCATGGCAGTTGAGTACAATGTTGATTTAAGGGGTAAATGAGTTATTCCATAAATGGAGAGGTGGTTTGAAGAGTATTAGGATAAGGATCTAGATTTTATAAGTTCATTTAAGGAAATTATAGTGTTATTAGACAAGATTGAGAAAATTAGACAATTTTTGGCCCTTAGAGGATTAGTGAAAGATCCTCAAGCAGAGAGACTAAGAGGAGTTTTGTTTTCTTTCTCTTGAAATCAGTAATAAGCATGATTTTAATTTAATCTTTTCATTAGATACATATATGGTGGAAGAAAGGAAAAGAGAGGAAAGATAAATCAAGTATAATTAAGCATGACAGAGAGTAGTTGATGTAACACTGTTGTCGAGAAGAATGGTGACTAGTGAGGGTTTTGAGACTCTCTTGGAAGATGAGGAGCCACAATATCATGTCCTCCAAACATTAGGAAAGTATAATAGAGATACCCCATTAGATTCAGATGAGAGCGTGTCAGAAGAGAGGATGATAATTACTGGCATGCATATGATCCAACCTGGTTACCTAGCTCTTGCACAAGGTGTTACAGATCAATAGGTAGTTTTTAAAATATAGGGTAGTGAAGGTACACATACATCATCTCCTTGTAGGGAAGGAGATATAGGTAGGAATAATTTAATTTCAGTTTAGGAAGGGTAGAATACCGAGAATGCACACATGGTAGTATAGTAGGTGCTAGTGTCAAGAAGTACTATTGGAGGATTGTTTACAGGAACATCATCAGGATAAAGTGTTGGTGAAAAATACATTAGAAGTAATATTATAGGTGTTTTGAAAACACATATAGTGGGTGTCTAGTTCAATACCATGACTGGAACTCAAGGAAGATCATTTAAGGGACCTTAAGCCATAACAGGTGGTATGGGATGCATAGGAGTCTTTGGTCTACCAATACATGGAGGAAATCCTGGTGGAGGTTCTAGGTTTGGTTCTAATACTAACCTAGGGAATGGTCCAAAACCACAACCAAATCAGCCTCATTAGACACCACATGAACAACCACAATAGTAGACACCTCAGGTATAATTTGAGATGTCTCTTCAATTACCACCATTTAGGGGTTTGAAGGATATGGTCGAGAAGGTTCAAAAGTATGAAATTGTATGGAGGGCTAAGGGAATTACAACCCATGATAGAAAGGAAAGCCAATTTACTACCACCCTTCAAGGGCGCAGACATAATTGGTACAAAAAGTATGATCCAAACCATACTGCAGAGGATTGTGATGTATTATGCATAACATTTTTAGATGAGTTCCACATGTCGAAGTTTGAACATTAGAGGATTAAGATGCTCAAGGACATAAAACATGGTTTGTCTGAAAGTGTGAGGGAGTATGATGCATGATTTAAAATCCTCTTATCAAAAATGTCTTATGACAGTCATCTAAGTTAAAATGCATAGTGTTTCATTAGAGGATTGCTGACTCCATTTTGGAGGGATTTATCTCTTAAGACATATAAATATCCATGTGAGGCCTTGGAAATAGATCTATACGCCAAAGTAGTAATAAGTAAAAATACTAGGGTGAGTCCATTTCTAGAAGTGTAGATAACAAATATGGAAAATAAGTTGGAGAAGCTCTCTGCTAATTTGGCCCATGAGACATGAAGTGAGTTATGGTTCACTGACTATGAAGTTTAGGGACATATGAAGGATAACTATTTACACAAGACTGTATGTGCACTATTAAATTCTTGTGAGATATGTAACAAGAATTAAAATGTTTGGAATTTTCCTCTCTTGCAACACACAACGATGAGGAATGTATCTATGTATTGTAAGATTTACAATGCACACACCCATATTACATAGGATTTCTAAATGATAGACCATATTCATGAGGCTTACGTGACTCGATTACAAAAAATGATTGTGGAAAGTTTTCTTAGGTACAAGAAACTCATCCTACTAAAGGACATGACAACAAAGGTGGATTTTACGGAGGATATTGGAGTAGAGGCATATTTATGCATGGGACTTGTTATAGTTGAGGGTCCCTAGATCATTACTAGTAAAATTTTCCCCAAAATATGGTATTCACATATTTTGGGAAACAACATAAGGTCAAGGACTACCCTGACCTTTATGAGAACATGTGTAAGAACAAGAAGAAGGACAAAGGCATGGGGATGATCAAGGAGCAATGTGAAAAGAGTGATAAATAGATGCCAAAGAAGACACGTAATCCATATTTAAAACCCATGCTAGTTACTACTCACATGGAAGTATCACATGCACATGAACCTTATAAATCTAATCCACTCATTATGAGAGAATATATCATATATGCTAAGTACCTAGATGTTTCTCATTACAAGGAGGTTTATCAAGAGACCATGAGAGCGATAAGAGACTTGTAGGGTGAGATATAATGTATGAAGGAGTAGACACACAAAAGGGAATGCACCAATAATATTAAGCTCCCACAGAAGGATGTAGATGATCTAAAGGAGATATGCAAAATTATGAGAAAATAGAATATCACCCCACTACTGGGAGAATGGTTGCACAAGAAGGTATTGCACATAGGAGTTGTAAGTGAGTGAAATATCCTACATGTAACTATTTCAACACAAAACCATGAGTATGACCAAGAAATCACCTTGGATGCGATGATTGATGGTTGCTTGGTGAGAAATCTTCTAATTGATACAGGTGTTGAGGTAAATGTGTTGACTCTGGATCCATGGAATCAGATGGGGATACCACCATTGCAGTCATATTATAATGTTTTTTATATGGTGATCAAGACAAGGGCCATGCCCATTGGGGTATTAAAGGATGCTTCAATTACCATTCAAAGAGCCAAGTTTACTAGAGACTTTCAAGTATTAGATCTACTTAAGGAGGAAAACTTTCCAGTGTTACTTGGATGACTCATGTTATGGAACAATACAAACCTTCATTTCAAAAAAGGGTATATTAGTTTTGAGAACAAGGATGAGTGTGTAAGAATACCTTTGGATGAGGTGAAGGTTACATCATATGTTGATCCTTTGAGTGAAGAAGATCTAAATAGGATTTATACACGCACGGTGCAAGACCCTGATACTTTGGATCCACCCAAGGAAGGTGTACTTCAGTGGGAATATTCCCATTTAGTTAGCAACACCACCTATATTTCTTGTGAAAATTGGGCCCATGACATGTATGAAATGGTTAGGCGTAAGATAAAGAGGAGAGTAACTAGGATGATAAGGTCGTGTATGATCATGCACTTGGGAAAAACTTAGTTACCTAGATATAATGGTGAAGAAAATTTTAAATCATTCTTGTACACTATGGATAACCAGTGGAGAACAAGGAATATACTAGTGTAAATTTTTTGAATAACAACGAAGTGCTAGTGGGTAACACATAGAGTAACCTATTGGGTTGGTGTGAGGTGAGAATCACCTTTTCAACAAGGTTTACTCAGAACAATGTGCCTATAATTATACATGAGTATGATGACAAGAATCTTAATTTTGTACACATTCATAAATGTGAGACACAATGGATGTAAGGTCAGGAGTATTTACCACCATATATGTGGGTATATAAGTTATATTCCAATATGCAAGGATGTGTGTGCACATGGTATGTTTCTACTAAGCTCAAGCAAGAGATTGTAAGTTAGTGAGAAATGACTGAAGGTATGGTTCATGATTTTGATTAATTTTATAATAAACCTAATATACAAGAGGCCTTGTAGATCATGAAGTGCATCACATTTGGAGATAGCATGAAATAATAGGATCTCATTCTTCAATTACTTGGAGAGCTTGATCCTGAGGTGTGAGTGGATACACTAGAAATAGAAGATATGAAATTAGGTCGTGCTTGGAAAAATAAAGAAAAAGGGAAGCTAGTATACTTGATTGATTATGAAGAGGTGGAAAACCTTGAGATTAACCATACCAAGGGTTCACACAAGGTAATGGACACTACAAATGAAAAGGAATGTGTTTACCATGCTCCAATGAAGACCAAAAAGGTTAACATTGAAATGGAGGATGTACCTAAGGAAGCCATCATTAGAGATTACTTGTCATAATAAGAGGTAAAAAATATTATTGAGATATTACGTGACTTCTAGGATTTGTTCCCAAGAGGCTACCATGAGTTTAAAGGTGTACACCCCTCATTAGGAGAGATGAAAATTAAGTTGAAATAATATGCATGAATGGTTTGGAAAAGGCCTTACATGATGAACTTGAACCTATGTGTAAAGGTTAGGGAGGAAATAAATAAAATTCTTGAGTATAGAATCATTGAGCCAATTAAGGAATTTGAGTGGGTTATTCCCATAGAGATCATCATCAAGAAGGATGGGAAGATCAGGATCTGTGTAGATCACATAGAAATTAGTTTGTTATGTGTTACATATCCTTTTCCTATGTCATTCACAGAATAAATCCTTGAGGGAGTTGCATGGTGTGAGATCTATTATTTCATATATGGGTTCTTGGGTTATCCTCAGGTGTGCATTATGTGCAAGGATCAGGAAAAGAATACCTTCACCACTGGATGGGGAATTTTTTCATATATTTTCATGTCATTTTTTGTTTAAGATTGTGCCAGTGGTATTCTCATGCATACTTGTGTAGGATTTTGATTATTTCATCCATAAGTTCTTGTAGGTTTATCTAGATGATTGGACTATCTATGGGCTTGTTAAGGATCAATTTGATAATCTAAGGCTCATGTTTGAGAGGTGCAAGAATTTAATCATCTCTCTTAATATTAAGAAGTATATTTTTACTATACCTTTTGGAACTTTTCTTGGGCACATCATCTGCAAGGATGACTTGTTGGTAGATACAACTAAGATAGTAGTGATTATGGGATTGGAGGAACCTACCAACCAAAGTGAGGTGCGTGATTTATTGGGGCATATTGGTTACTACAGTAAATTTATTAAGGGATATGTAAATATTATTGTGCCCCTAGAATAATTACTCAAGAACAAAGGAAAAATTTATTGGGATGATGCGTAATAGCATGTGTTTGAAACATTAAAGGAGAAGCTTATTAATACACCAATCTTGCGCTTCCCTTCAAGGAACAAATGTTTCCACATACATGTTGATGCCTCTAGTATGCATATTGGAATAGTATTATCGAAACATAGAGAGGGTAATGTGGATCATCCCATATGATTTTCAAGTAGGAAGTTGATACCAACAAAGCATAAGTATACTACAATAGAGCACAAGACACTGTCTATGATCTACATACTTCACAAGTTTAGACAATATTTGTTGGCCACCCCATTCATCTTATATACAAACCATATGCCACTAAATTATTTGGTCATTAAACTTGTTTATCAAGGGAACATATTCCGGTGGATACTTATTTTTCATGAGTTTAATTTTACAGTTGTTTTAAAACTAGAAACGAGCAATGGGACCTAATCATTTATCAAGGATCAATTCAGGAGAGGATGTGTAGAGTATTGAGGAAACTATGCTTGATGAAAATTTATTAATGTTGAATCATGTGCCCACATATTTTGAGGACATAGTAGTATTTTTGTGCACTGGACTTGCTCTAAAGGGAATGAAAACATTTGAAAAGAAACAACTGTTTATATGAGAAGTTCCATACCAGGTTATTGGAGGCAATTTGTATAAAATGGACTGCAATGAGGTATTACACAAATGTGTCCTAGAACACAAGCATGAATCAATTATGGAGGAATTACAAGAGGACATTATGCAAGCGATTTGAATGTGCACAAGATCCTTCTAGCTGGCTTATGGTGGGAGATAATATACAAGGATACTAAGGATTTTTTCAAAGCATGTGAACATTGTTAAAGATTTGGTAAGCCTGGGAGTAAAGATGAAATGCCTTTGTAGGCTATTAGAAGCGTAGAACCTTTTGAGAAGTGGGTTTTTGATTTTTTAGGACCTATTGCACCATCCACACGTAGGACTAAAATGTGTAACATTATCACTTTCACCGACTATTTAACAAGCTAGGTAGAGGTTGCACCTACAAAATATTACACAACTACAATAGTAAGGTTCCTTTAGGAGAATAGAATCAACAGGTATGGATTTCGTTTAAGTTTGAGTAGTGATAGAGGGACTCATTTCTTGAATGAGACAATCAGAATTATGCTAGCAGAGTTTATGGTGGCACACCATAAAACTACTCCTTATCACCCTCATGATAATGGCACTACCAAAGAACTCAACAAGATCTTGGGAAAAAACTAGTGATAAGATTATGTGACATGTATAGGCAGAATGTATTAGGATGATAAAGTCTCAACTATAATTTTGGGCTTATAGGAAAACATATAAAAAGGTTGAACAATTCCACACCTTTTCAGTTGGCGTTTGAGCACAATAAGTTGTACTACCTATTGAATTTTTTGATACCATCCCTGCGTATTACACACGTAGCGAAGGTTGATTATATGATGAAAAGGTTGTGGAAGAGTGCATTGAGAAATTGATGGAGTTAGATGAGTGGTGCATACGTTGTGCATTAGAGCCAGAAGACAAGAGAAGGCACGACCAGAAGGATTGACATGATAGGCACATCAAGAAACAAATCATTTTGTAGTTGGAAAGTATAGTAATTTAATGTATGACTCCATGTTTGTCACACCACCCAGGGAAGTTGAAAGTTAATTAGTTGGGATTCTTTGTAGTAACCAAGATACTTGATTCAGAGTGTATGTCAATTACAATGCACTGGATGACATCATGTTTCCTGGATACTTCAATGAGGATTAGGCTAAATCCCTACTATTAAATAAGATTATTATGTGTTTCTAATAAGGCAATATTGCCACTTAGATTATATTTCCTTTAATATATTATTTTTTCTTTGTCTTATTTTGTTGTAATAAGTGTGTTTGCATGCATAGGAGATGATTACTATCTATTGAGTTGGTGCATAGAGGACCATGTGTATTCCTTTAGTGTGAGGTGGAAGAAGGTATGATTATTGAATGAGGAAATTGGATGCTAGTGGAGTTGTACATATGTGTGCACGTCAATCTAATGAACATATTCTTGGTGGATATAGGTTAAAGATGCACGAAAGTAAAATAAAAATGTGTTGCATGTGCTTAGGAATTATAGGGTGTTTGAAAAGGAATATGGTCAGAGTTGGAAGAACACAGTGAGCTAAAAGGCCACACAGTGTAATGCGAGGTAGGAAGTAGCAGGATGAGCTACTTAGTATTTAGCACAAAGGAAGGTGTGTTACGTCAAAAGGAAGTGTGTGCGAGGATGTCTGTGGCATGGAAGTAGTAGCAAGCCAAAAGGTTACTACTTCTTCACATGGAAGAAAGCATAGTAAAGCAAAAAAAACAAAAAAGTGTATTTGAAGATGCAATACAGTGGTAGGTGATGAGAAATAAATGTAGATTTTTTTGGAAATCTATAAAAGAGATCACAAGAAAGTTCATTCTCACCAATCATGTTAAAGTGTTTGATCCATTGAATAATGCCTTAAGTGTGAACGATTTTGAAGAGCTTGTGTAAAGAAAAATTGGATGAACTAGAGAATATTTTCCACATTTTGGAGTAGAGCTCTTTTGGAGGAAGTGTGAACAGAAAAAAGAGGCATGTGGGTAGAAGGATACTAGGTTCATAGGTTAAATTTTAGAGCTAGTGTTTGGAGAAACAAAATTCACAAAAGTTTCCAATTTAGATCTAGGGCATGCGGGTTCAAAGGGTGAACCAAAGTATGAGAAGAAGAAAGGAGTGAAGGGGCTTGAGAAGTGAATGCACAGCAAGGAAGAACAAAATTTTGGTAAGAAGATCTAAGCACCTAGGGTTTGAAATTTTAATCTTGAAGTTGTAATTATAAAAATGGCACCAAGGAAAAAATCCACATCATCACCTAAGGGAAAAGGACAGGATAATGGAAAGAATCATGTGATAGAAGAAGCACCTAAGGAATGGTTCTAGGAAATGAAATATCCAGGAGAGGTCATCATCAAGAAAGCATGGTAATCACACTTCACCAAGTGCATGTTCATTGAACTTTACCATCACTCAGAGGATAATGAGTACAAGATAGAGAATTAAGTGATAAGGAAAATGGGAAAAAGGAACCCGGATGGAAAATTGATCTATAACAACCATGTATAGAGGGACCTAGATAGTGGATTCCTTCAGCTATGTGAGCTGCCCTACTTTGGAAATCTTGAGCAGCTATATCAATGGTTTTTATCACGCCTCCACAAAGATTACTTTTATTTTTTAGGAAGAAGGATGCACATCACTATGTAATTGATCAAGAAAGTTACAGGCATGCTCAGCTCAAGCCTAGAGATAGAAAATGATCTTGAGGATGCTGTAGGAGTACAAGCCACTATAGTTGCATTAAACTACCAGTGGGGAGGACACACAATAGATATTTTGAAAATCAACAACCCAGCTATGATATTTTTTACGCACCTAGTGAGTTGTAAGTTGAGTGCATCAAAAGGGTGGACCCAAGTAAACAAGAGATGGATCCATATCACGTAAAATATGGCAGGTAAGACTGCATATAACATAGCCTCCTTCATTTCTGAAGGAATTAATGAAGAATCATGCATAGGTGAGAAGATGTCATCCTCCCGACTATTGTATTTTTGGAGATTGGGGTTCTAGATGGGCCGAATGAAAATATATGGAAATATCCTTTGGAAGATAATTCCCCCATACAGAGGTTCACAGAATATAAATGCAATATAATTACTAATTCCTATAAACTCATGGTGCACATATGGTACAAGCGGATGCTTGAGGAATTATAACATTAGTGGAGAGTTCCAAGGGAATTGCTTGCGGTTTTAGATGGTCAAGTTGAGTTTGTAGTATATTAGAATTTCTCCTTGGGTAGGTTTTCGATGAAGTCTAGGGATAATATCCCCTGGTATAAACTTCATTTCTCCTTCACATCAAGTTATTTACAAGCCTCTATTAATAGGTTATATAATGTGTGGAAGATAAGATTTGATGTAAACAAGGTAGATGCAGACCACCACACATTGCACAAGACGTATGTATATCCAGGTTAGATGGTGTATCTAGAGACAAAGGATTCCAATTATATGGACATCACTCCCCAAAATTTAGTAGTGGGTAAGAAGGAAGCGGTAAGGGTATATATCTACTTGAGGCCCAAAATAGTTAATGGAAAGTATGTTGATGAAGAATATCTTCCACTCCCACCACTACCTCAAGGTAATCAGAATGTTTGAATAAAGAAGAAATGTAAGGATACCCCTCTTAGAGAAGAATCTGAAGAAAATAATAAGGATGATGAGGAGGGAGGGAGAGAGAGAGAGAGAGAGAGAGAGAGAGAGAGAGAGAGAGAGAGAGAGAGAGAGAGAGAGAGAGAGAGAGAGAGAACAATGTTGTGTTTGATCAAGGCCATAGAAGGAAGTTGAAGAGAATGCATAATGAGAAATACAGTGGCACCAGAACCTCATAACCTATAAGGCTATCACCAAGGGTTACTCCACCTAAGCCAAGTTCAAAGAAGAAGACCCCTTAAGTAAGGAGAAGGAGAAAGTTGGTGACCCCCTGAGGATAGTTATGAAGAGAGGTCTGAAGAAGAGGCGGCGCATGAAAAAATTTCAATCATCCATGATGTGGAGGATGAGGAAGATCCCAAGGATGAGAGGGTAGAACATGATACAGAGCTACCAAGTGAGCGTGAGGAAGGGACCACATGAGAAAAGGAAGAAAAATGAAGTAAATATGGTGAATCATTCAGGGAAAATTTTGAAGATTTGAATGGAGGAGGAGGTTCACACCTAAGTGTAGAGACATAGATATTCATAGGAAGATGAAATGGAGGGAGAAATAATGAGGATATCTTACACACACTAGAGGTAAGATACATTTATGATAAAACTAAGGTGTTGTGTGTAATATTTCAAATCATATTCCCAACTAAGAAACTATATGGCTAGGAGATGATTGATCCTAAGGGTGTGGAGATGCACACAAAGTATATTATTTCATGGAGCATATAAACTCATATGGAGGATCTGGAATTTGACATTAGCAATGAATCATGTGTAAGGTGTGGAATTAAGAAAGTGCCATATGAAAACCATGTAACATTAAAGCCAATAGATTTGACAGATGAGTAGGCTAGTAATGCCTTAAATAAGATGGCAACAGAAGTGGCTCAAAAGAAATCTAGATAAAGGGGACACCATCATGGTTTTGGTTGAAGATAAGAAAAATAAAGAACAAAAAGTTTAGCAACTTATAAAGGCACAAGATAAAGCATAAAAGTGTGCAAATTATGCATTCATCAAGGATGAATATATTGCATACTCAATTAATGCATTGCACCCAAACCTTGAAGACACATATGAAGATGAATATTTAATAACACTGCATTATTTATAAGATATTTTAGAAATATTAATGCAGGAGTACAAGTATGCACATAGGCCTTCAGAAGAAGAATTAGATGCACTGTAGAAGAGGAACAAGGTAGATGTAGTGCATTAAATAGTAGAATATGAGGTGTTGGCTACCATGTTAAATTACGAGCTTAAAAATGTAGGATGGGAATTTAATAGTTGCTAAGACCCTGACCCCATTCTTAAGGCATACACTGTCAAGGAGAAGAATGAAATTAAACAGGTACAGGTGGTCAAGAAAGATGAAAATATTGGATAGGAGGAATTCAAGGCTTATATTTCAAAGAAGAAGGTTGTGCTCAAGATGGTTCAATAATCCTTTGATAAAAGTATTAAGGATATCAGTTCATTGGTTTCCCAAAGAATGGATATATTTGAAGGACTGATGTCAGGCCTTGATGGGATTATTAGAGAGATCAAGAAGAAAGGTGAAAATATGGACCCCACATAAGTACCAGAGATTATAGGGTTAGTGTCAGATTTAGCAGTTAGAGAAATGATAGATTAGAAGAAGTTGGAGAACATCCTTAAAGTAGAGTTTCCTGAACTATTGTAGCCATCTAAGGAGTAAAAAAAAAAAGTGTGTTTGGGTATTATTTCATTCATTGGATGTATACCCCTGATTATTTCACCTGCATATTCTTTATTCTATTCATGAGGGAATTGTTTTTGACTTGTTTATTCTTGAAGAGATAAATTGGGCAACATATTTCCGAGGACAAACAATATCCCTATTGTGGGGTAATTTTAATTAGAGAAATTAACTAAGTATAAAAAAGAGTGGAGGCTTACACACAAGAATAAGTACACACAAAATATAAGGATAAAATTTAAGGGTCATGCATGAAGGTAACATGGATCAATGCATGATGCTACACACACATACACAAAAGAAAAAGAACTTATCCAATTATCTATAAAGGCTAGAAATAGGAAAAGCAGAGGTTGAGTGCTGACCAAGAAAAGGATAAAAAAATGATGACTTAGTGGCCAAGAAAAGGATATAATTGGGAAAAGTGAATATGGAGAAGGAAAATAACCATGTATGAGTCAAAGCTAATAATAGGATTAAATCAAGGTCTATAATTATGATAGTATATTAATAATAACCTTTGTAGAAAACATGCAAGATATTTTGTTAGCACGCTTATTATTTTGAGAGTGCATGGATGGTGAAGGGAAATTACCCACCCCTATATATATCTAATGTATGTCTTTGTTGAGGATATCTTTAGATGAGTGAGTAGAGTTATGTTGTTTTGACACAGATCTAGGGTTTGGTATTTGCAAGCATGGGCATGTGTACCATTGTATTTGTTGTTATATGTATCAACTTATGTGATGTAATGAATTTGGGTTTGTAATGGATAATTTTTGTTGGATAATGATAATAGATATGTATGAAGATGGTGTCTTAGTGTTGTATTTGATCTTAGTCCTTGTTTACATTGATTAAGTATCTTCATTATTATATGTGTTTCCAATTTCCATGTTTATGATGATTATTATGTGTGATTTTATGTCTTGATCATAAATGTAATGGAAATACATCCTAACATTATTATGGGTATAAAAAAGGAGGTATCTTGTGGTTTTGCACACTTCGAGTGAGTATTTTTATCTATCTGGATGAAGTTCTAGTGTGCCTTGTTGATTAATGTGAAAAAAAAGACTACAACACAATATTTATAATAAAGTGTATCGAGGAAGTGTGAAGTAATGAAAAATGAAATAATAACATTTCTATAGTGTAGTGGATGCCCCCAAATATCAGTGTTAGTGGGAAGGAACTAAGCTAGTACCTATCATTGTGTATCAATTTATGTGTGTCCAACATTAAGCTCGATGTACCTTGTGAATGCATGTTTATAAAGACTATATAAAAATGTATGTTATCCATCAAAATTATATGAAAATTAATATGTATAAAGGAATAATCTATCCAATCAAATCATACACATATATTGATTTTATAATTTTTACAATATGTTATTTTTTATAATATATGATTAAGTGAATGTTTTTTTCATTTATAAATAGTTATTAATAGGAAATAGGGTAGCACAAGAGCTACCTAATAATATCTTCATTAGGAGTCAAGACACATCCAAAAGGTGGAGGATGTGTAGACCTCAAATATTTTATGAGAGAATAAGAATAGTCTTTTATGATCTATGTAGAAACCATAGTATGCATCATAAGGAACCTAGGATAGAAATATTTATAAGGAGTAATATGTGAAAGAGAAAAATAAATAGAGATATAACCATTAGAATTAGTATGTCTAGAAGAATTTGTATTGATATTTATGACGAAATAAATATGTTGTAGGAGATTTAATTTGACTAATAGTGATTTCAATTTGTTCATGACAACCATTTTGATTTAATAGGTTTGACATAACATGTGATGAGTAAGGATAACATCATATGTTTTAATAAAAAAAATGGAGGCATCCCCTTCATAAAAGTATTTGGGAGTATGTGTACCGTGAGGAAACCTATTATTAAGAAATAAAAAAGGGTGATCATCATATACCCCCAATTATCTAATAAGTGAAGCCATGTTTAGAAAATATCAACAATGTTAAGGAAATAGTTATTAAAAACTTGAATGAGAGGTCATAACAATCAAGATAGCTGAATAAGGGATACCTGATCAATGACGAGAGTCTAATTTTCTCATATTTTTGAACTAAAATTAACACTTCTTCTCTATTTTTGAGTAATTTAATAATGGAATTAACTATGTTTAAAGGATTTTTGACTATTTATAGATAAAACATAATGTATATAATGAATTAATATTTCAAAATATATTGTTCTCTAGTTTTTCCTAACATCTAATCTTTCTTGTGAGGTATATATGTTGTTATGAAAAATAGGACATATTGAACATACTTGAAGAATGATCAAGGAACTAAAAATTATCTTGGTTCATAATTTTTGACATGAGAATAACCTTCAAACTATCACAGTAACCTCGAACTTGTGTATGGAAGCTTCATACTAACACTTAGAAGCTTGGAACTAGAATGTGGGATCTTGGAACTAAGATACAAGATATTGGGACTACATAGAGATAGCCACAGATCATTGTGCATGTGCTAGAAGAACATTGAAGGATGTTTGGTGGTCAAGATTCAAGAGATCCTAAGAGCATGCTTCCTTGTTTAACAAAATTTACACATGAAAATGATTTCCATTTAATTCGAAATTTGTAAGAAGCTAGAAATGAATTAGTATCCCATATTTTATGTGATGAGTCTTAGTTGTTAAGTCTTATTTGATGAGTCTTATAATTTTTCAAAAATTATTAAACTAGTTTCTAATCTCCACATTTGTCATTCGGCAAGGTGGAATCATAAATGAGTTCTATTAGGAATTTTTATGTATAGATAACTTCCCATGAATGTTGAATACAATTTTACAATCATGGAATCTTGAAAGATTCAAAGTTTGAGTACTTATTATAAATATTCCATTGGAACTTGAAGTGGGTAATAATAATGGTGTATATTGTTGTTTAATGGTTATTTGGTAAAAGAATTAGGAACCAAATCCAAGGGAAGAGAAAGATCCAATATCACCTAAGGAGTAAGATAATTATAGTATTGTATAGAAGAGCATTTTCTTTCATTTATTTTCAATAATTTTACTTTTCTTGTTGTTAAATATTATAGAATTAATAGACCATGTGGTTTAGTTTTTCATAATTATTTATTATTTTTTACTCTAGTTGAGTATATTATAATTATTCTTCATATTCATATTGTAGTTTTGAATTGAAAATTTATTTGATTTAAATCTAGGAATAAAAATTATTAGAGAAATCTTTTTTTATTATTAGTAAATGGTTTTTTGGAAGGGACCATACCCTGGAGTACAAAAATCCCAAAGTCTAGAAAAGAAAGAACAACATAGTAGTTTTTTTATATGTGGGGGCCACACCCCATCTACAAGCCAAAATATAGATAGAGCATAGATAGAAAGGTGGTTTCTTGATGAGTGGGGGCCACACCCCAACAAAAGGGCCAAAATAGCCAGAGAGAGAAAGAAAAACAAAGGCATGGTCAAACTACCAAAGAGAAAAGAAACATGGTGAAAATGTAGCTTCACAACAACTACACAACCAAAAACAAAACAACAAGAAAATAATGAACCAAGGACAAAGTCCTCCTAACTGAGACAATTTTGAAACACCTTTTTGACTTCCTCCAATGCCTTGAACATATATAATTATAGAATTATTAGAGAAATTTTTACCTCTCTTTCATATATCATATAGCCATTGGATGTCACCTTGGTTTTAAAAATGATGAATTAAAGTGAAGAAACAATGACCCTCATCACTTTTTAGGACTATTTTTAGGGAATATATGTATCAATAGGAAATGTTTTAAGTTTTGAATTGTGGAAGAAATTATAATAAGTTTTTATTAAATAATTTTAAAATTCCTTCATTTGATAATGAAAAGTACATGTATGTCACAAAAGGAATAGTTTACAATCTTTTTAAAGTAAGTAGAACTAGAAATCTCTCATAGCTTCTGAGTTTAAATGAAATATTGATTTACTAGTACTTATAGTTATAGTTGG
Organism: Taxus chinensis; assembly: GCA_019776745.2. Lineage (NCBI taxonomy): Eukaryota > Viridiplantae > Streptophyta > Pinopsida > Cupressales > Taxaceae > Taxus > Taxus chinensis. The sequence goes on from CM034146.1 coordinate 492,171,615, forward strand.
AATTTCAAATATTCTTTTCTAGTTCATTAGTTTAGGTTGAACCACAAGGAAACATGGAAGGAGTAGAAAATGTAGGTCTTATATCGGGTAGATTTTTCACCTATCCTATATTGATAGACAATGAGGAACATGGTCCTATGAATAATATAACCCCATCTATATTTTCTACTTTTAGGGGTATATATTAATAAGAACTTGATCAATTTTTATTTGAATTCAAAGTTATTTACCAAACCTATGATTATATGACTAACAATCGAATATTAAATTTTTTACCTTTACAAAAGACACATTCATGTATTGGTTTATGGGATTGGATCACAATTATATCCATAATTGGGTTGAAATTAAAATATCCTTTCTCAACAAATATTAAGACTATTGTATGGAAATAGCCTTATGGATTATCGTAATAGGTTTTTTATTTTTTCATAAGCATTGTGGCAATAGGTTGGACTAAGAATTAAGTAAAAATATATTCCTTAGGGTACTAGATGATGAATCCAGATATTATCTAAACCTTATGAGAAGATTTTATTGTTACCATGGAGGAATTCACCCTTTGGAGAGTGTGGAATATCCCCTTGCAACCAAAAAAATGGAAACACTCTTAGGCTATGGGTGACCTGTATATTAGAGTGAGTCTCCAGAGAGGGTTGGTTCCCCGAGTGTAACACCTAAGACAATATTTTACTCCTAATAATACTCCATTATATTGAATGAACAAGGAAAAGGGAGAAGGAAATAAGGGGAAAACTAAAAATATGGTGATACACCATAAAATTTGATGATCTCAGACTTGTTTGAGTCACACAGAGGGACCACAAGAACTACACACACCATACATAACTCAAAAATAGATACGTCAATGTAAAAGTGTTGTAGACAAGGGTTTGAAGCTATGAAATCATAGATAATGGGAAGAAAATTAATTTGTGAGGTAATTTAGTGAGCTCCAAAATAATATCCTACACAAAACATGGTTAAACACAATGTATCACTTGTAAATCAACTTATAACTATATAAAGGAATGAGAATTACACTGTAAATCAAGGATAAATCAGCATCACACAATAAAATCATCTTAAAGACATAATATTGCATGATAATAACTCCTCTATTGATCAAAGTGGTGAAACAAGTACAATAGATCACTTTTGATCCTTTTTCTTCCACCCAGAGCTTAGAATAAAATCTAGAATTGAATAGAAAATGCATAAATCCATTTTACAATAAATTTTATGGAGTTATATAGGGTATTGAGATAGAGAAGGAGAGGAAAATAACCTACATATAAGTATGAAAAGTAAAAATAGAAAATATCAGAGTGTTGCATGTTCATTCTACCCTTCTACTCCAAAAATGAATGAATAGTGCAAGAGAATGTGTGAATTTGGTATTTTCTACTCTAGAATATCTCTTCCCATGCTCATAATTTGATTATGCATGTCCAATAATATATTATTGTTGTATCTTGAAAGTTCATGTTGTTCTTTCACTATTGTGCATGATTTGTAAGATCTTTTTACATAAAACCCTACTAATATTAGCTTCTGAGCGATAAAACTTGAATCGTACTACATGATATTGTTAATTTTAGCTTCTGCATGATCCAAATTTGGATTATAGGTAAATAAATCAACTAAAAAAACATTTATAGGAAGTTTATGGGCCTATTTTACCTTTGTTTGGGCTTGTCAGATTTCTAGAGCACAGAAGAAACTATGGAACATTCCTTGTGTTCCTTAATTAGCTGATATCTACTTTGTATCTTTCGTCAGGTAAATCAGTGATATGGGGAAGAACTGGAACACTCAAACTATTCCATCCATGTCATCAAGTATCAAATTATCCAATGGTATTATCTCTGCTCTACTTTTCAAAATTCATGACTGATTGAGGAACCAAGGGCACTAATGAATTGTTCCATTGGTATCTCTCATGCTCTCCTTTAAATACTTAATGCTCTACCTTTCCCAAAATTTTGGTTTTCTTGGCCTACTAGGGAACTCTAGGAACATTGACATTGTTCCATTAGTTTCATCCCTACCCTCCTATGCCGATTACTTTCCCATCCTCTTTGTGGATTTATCAGTCGACCAGGGAACTAAGGGAACCTTTAAACCATTCCAAAGTTTCCATTAACCCCCAACATCACCACATGATTTTCTCTTCCCTCATCCATTATCAGTAATTTTAACTAATAGGGGTACCAAGGGAATTGAGAATGTTTCGTGAGTTCTAAGTGGGTCTGATTTGTCTAACTCAACATGCATCTACTTTAGTGAGTATGATGGATATGTGGGGTAAAAAAGGAATGAATCAATTTTTCCATAAGTTCCTTACTAGGCCATATCAGGGAATCAAGGTACTAAGGGGTCCTTGGCACTGTTCCATCAGTGTCATCAATGCCCACCATAATTGCCCTAGTTCTCATCTTATCTATGGATTTCTCAATTGATTGGGGTACCTAGGAAGATTTGACATTATTCCTACTATTCCAACAACCTCTGACTTCACCAATCAAACTACCATTTCTTCCTTTTTTGATAGATCAAGGAGCAAAAAGCACTCATTAACTATTCCCTCTGGGCCTTAAACTGTTGATTTGACCAAGTTTACCCAAATTTGACCAATTTAACCCAATTTTGACAAAACTTTACCAATTTTCTTAGAAGAAAGACTTGGCAAGAGGGAGAGAGTTATAGAACATGATTTTTTCCCCAAACTTACCTGAATTTGATTAACTCTAAGACTAAAGAGGCCTAGAAAGGTGGAAGGAATGACTGAAAAACTGAAATTTACCCATAAGCTATAAAGATTTGAAATCTCCATGATTTATGATATACCTTGACTTGTTCAGTAAAAAAAATGGCTTTAGGATGGTTTTGGATTAAAATTTGGTGACCTACAAGAGACATTTTCTTGTTACATGTGAGTTACAATTGACTCAAAGGATCCATTATACACAGCCATATCAAATTTTTACTACATCTAAGATCAAGCTACCTTCATCTTGAAACAAACAAAAAGAACCAAAAATTATGCATCCAATGCAATTATTCAAATGATCAATATAATGATTAGATAAGATCACTCAATTGGTGATCATTTACAAAATTAAAATGAGGTAGCCCTCAACAAAAACAACAACGAAAGAATGGAACAACACAATAACTGGGAAAACATACATGATCCAACTGGAGGCATGCAACGTGTACAAGTACTTATTATAAAAAAAAAACCAAAAAAGTGTACAAGTAACAAAAAGAAACTAAGACAAAAATGTGCACAAAGCATTTGGAGGAAAACAAAACAATAATCTACTATGTACAAGGATGAAACATGACTTCAATAACATAGTTTGAGGTATATCCCATTAACTGGGATAAGTAGATTATCACCATTAAGCTTAGAGAGATAAAAATCATTGTGATTTTTAAAACCTATAATTACATATGGCCCACTCCAGAAGGATTCAAACTTAGCATGTCTTCTAGGCTTGGTTTTCTCTTCATCCCATTTGAGAACTATGTTCTCCTTCTCTGAATATTCTTGTAATTGATTTATTATCAAAATATATCTTCACTTGAGCTTGATGAATCTCCATGGTATCCATTGCATTATTTATAGATTATTCTAACTCCATTAACTCTGTAAATATGATTTCCATTGAATCTCCTCCATCATTTCAATTTGTTTTATGAGATTTAGAGCTAGTAATTCATAAGAAATATGTAATCTTTCCTCTCTAACATATAAAAGCATGAAAATAGAGTTTCCAATTAACCTATTAGGAGTAATTATACTAGCCCATAAGGTTGATTTAAGTTTTGTGTGTCATGTTCTCTAATTTTCCTCTATAGTTATTTTGATAATCCTGAGAATATTTTTTCTAGTTGACTCAGAAAAAGCCATTCCCTTGAGGATAATAATTAGAAGATGTTGATAAATGAATTCCAAACTTCATTACCCATGTATTGATTCTTATGCCAAGGAAATCTAATGAATTTTATTATATGATTGTAACAAGGACACAAAACCTTGTGACACGACCTTCATAGAAATATAATACTAAAGTTTCATTTTCTTCCTTCAAAGCTTTTATTTCCATCCAACGTGTGAAATAATCTATAGCTGTGAGAATCCATTTTTACACTACACTAGAGTGTGGGTTAATCAAGAAAATAAAATAACAGCCCCATTTCATGAAGGGCTGGTCTACCTGAATGGGTTAAAGACGATGATCTACCAATTTATATTTTCCTGTAAAAATAAGACACTATGAACACTTCCTTACCCATGCATGAGCATATCTAAAAAAATGTGGCCAATAATATCCTTCTCTCATGATATTCAAGGATATATCTATTAGTGTAAAATTACCACTGGATATTGCTTTGTGAAACTATTCTAAAATATGATTGATTTGATCTAAATCAACACATCTTAGAGAAATGTCATTTGCATCCTTTCTAAATGAAATGTTATCAATAAGAATGTAAGGAATGGATTGTAATATGAAATACCTCATTTTTATCTTGTCCAAAACTTATAGGAACTATCCAGTATGAATAAAATGGATCATATAATGACTCTAACTCTGAGGAAATGGAGCAGTTGTATCGTGAGAATTCTAGAGAATTAAAACCTAGTTTCTATCATCATGCAGATCTAAAGATATTTTTTCACACAACCCTCTTCCTATTACCAATTTAATAACCTTGATATTAAGATTGTACTCCATAACCTTTGTAATCCAACATGCCATTTTATCATTAAAATCATTTCTCAAAATAAACTCTTTAACACTCGGACGAGGAACCATTAAATGTATATTGTTTTTAGAAACCAAGTTTCTAAATTTTTTGAGACTTCTAATGACTGAAAGGATATGTTTTAAAAAATAATAATATGTTACCTTGTAATATTATAATTCTTAAATGAAAAAGTAATTGGATGCTCCAAATTTTCATCATTCTATTGTACCAACATGGTTGAGATTGTGTTAATTTCTCCAAAAGCATAAACAATGAAATATTTTCTAAAATTAGGATTAATAAGTGTTGGAGCTTGTGAAATAACATGTTTGATTTCTTTGAAAGAATTATTACCCTCTATTTTCCAACTGAAAATCATGTTTTTGTTTAGCATTGAAGTTATTAGCTTCACTAAATTTGTAAATGTTGGAATGGATATCCTGAAAAAGTTAATTCTATCCATAAAACTTTGTAATTTCTTTTTAAGATTTGGAAAAGATAATGAAAAAATTGCACTTACCATTTCTAGATCAATGGATAGAAATTTATTAGAAACAACATGACCCCATCAATTTACTTTCATGGACTGATAAAATGCACTTTTTTATATTCACAGATAGACCATACAACCCGTACCTTGCAAATATGGGCATGAGACGACCTAGATGATTTTTAGTATGCTTTGAAAATACAGTTATATCATCCAAATATATAAGAACACAATTATTAATTAATCCTTGAAATCCCAAGTCCATGGATCTCTAAAATTTCTCCTCCATTAGATATTATAAATGACATTTTATTATATGCATATGTACCCCATTTTGTGGTAAATACAATATTGAATTGGTCTAATTATCTCCCTATAATCTGATTATACCCATAATAACCATCCAAGAGTGAAAACAATTCCGAGCCACTTACTATTTGTAAAATTTTATTCATTGATAGTAATGGGTTTTAGATCTCTAAAATCCACACACAAGAATATTTCACCATTATTATTTCTCACAAAAACCATATTGACAACCCATGATGAATTATTCATATGGAAAATGATGTTATATTTCATCAATTTTTCTAATTCTTACTTCATGAGAGGCTCTATCTTCAAGTTTATAAGCCTTTTCTTTTACCTAACAAGTTTGGAATTTGGATCCAAATCTATAATATGTTGTGCTAATTTTGGATTAAAACCATTAATATAACCATATCCCCATGAAAAAACATAATCAAATTCCTAAGAAATTTTAATAAAATAAATGTTTTCATCTTGATTACATACCTTGCCTAGCTTGAGTGCTTTTTCATTGAAAATGTTGTTTTTCTCACACTCTTATTATTTTATTAACATGTTATATTTCTCACCTCTGATCTAATCATATAGATTAAATATGGAATCAAGAGTGACTAATCCCTAAGGTATATTATTAGATCTCAACTAGATAATCTAGTTTTCATACTGTTGTTGTAGTTTATCCTGATTTTTATTGAAAACTCAACTTTGTCTTGTAAAAAATATTTGTTGATCTAATTCAAATACTTTCCGGTTATCATTTTTATCAGGGATATAATAACTTAAAACTATCTTGATATGATATTGATTTTTTTATTACTGATCTGATTTGGAATGTCAACTTGAGCATCAATTGTAGCTAGTCTATCTACATATTTATTCTTTTCTCTTGGAACAAATTGACAATTTTTTCATGACTACCGGTATGGGGCCTGATATTAAGGTCTACCCTTGCACTTCATGCACCACAATGATAAGGGTGTTGAGCACTTAGCTAATATACTGATATCCAAAAAAATTATAACGCAACCAGAACACTGCGGTGGCTTTCCTATTGGATGATGAACTCCCAATAGGTCTACCTGGAAGAAGATGTTTAGATGTGTAGTTTTTATATGTGTGTTTTGGATGTGTGTAAGGAAGTGAATGCAAATATTTAACCTCCTAATTAGACTATATTGCCAAGAAGATATGAATTTTCTTTTCAAGTCGAAAATGAAATGTTATATTTAATGAAGACACTCAGGAAAATAAGGAAAAATAATGCAAAAGGAACAAATAGAGAAAAAATGAGGAATACCTGGATAACACTTTTTCCTTTTTTTTAATTTTTAATTTTAAAGCAAGTTGATCCAAGCAAAGTGGTCCACCACACACAAAAAAATTAAATATCCTACCTTCAAGATTAGTAGAAAAGATATAGAAGAAAAATGGAAATGAAAAATAATGAAAAGAGTCACTAAAGAATGGTGGGTCTTACTAGGCATGCCATAAATGTTGAACTAATTTTCTTGTCCCTGTTTTAGATTAGTGAAATGAAAAAAAAGAAAACAAGAAACTCCAATATGAGAGGGTTTAAAGATACCTCGAGATGATATGGTGATGGATGTAGGCACAAAAGAAATATCCTCCTCGGAATGAGCTAGATGACCTGCACAATAGAGAGAACTCAACAAAGAAATTTCTTGGTAGATAAATGAGTGGGTTTAATGAAAACATCGGTTCTAAGAAGTGAAAAAATCCTAGGATGGATTTCGACCCACTTTTTGATAAAGGAGAAGTAAAATAAATGATAAATAATTGATATGATGCAGTAACATCTAAACTGAGATAGAAATATTGAGATATAATAGATGAAGTAAAAATTATATCTGATCTAAGAAAATGTAAACCAAAGAAAACCTTGGTGGGTCGATGTCAACCTAATGCTAATGAGCCCAATCGATGGAAACTGTAGCAGGGATGAGCCAAATGGAAAGAAAGAAGAGTAGATCTAGAAAAATTAGAAGGTGGTCTGAGATGTATAATGGTGTTGTGATGAAGATGAGATGATGCAGAAATATATGGATCTAATTTTGATTAAAAAATGTAATAACGTTATGGAATCTGATGATGGGTGTAATTAATATTGATCTGGTGGATGGTGACAAGGTTGAGTCAATGACGACTTGGTGGAGTAAATTTCAAATATGAGATGGAAAGTAGGAAGAATGACCAAATCTAGGGATCTAAAGGACTGCATCCTCAGAAAATAGAATTTAGAATGGGCAAGTGGTAGCTGATGCAATGGACATAGGCTAGATTGATGAAGACTAGGTAGGGTCAACGGTGATCGAGAAGGGAGTTAGGTTTTGATGAAGGGAAATGGGCTGAAAATGAAAGATAATGCAGACGAAATGGATGGAAAATAAAAAATAGGGCTCCAGGATAGATGATAACCTACAAAAAGTTGATGAAAAAGATGATGAGATGGGAAAAGGAATTAAATAAGCTTCAAATCTCCAAAATATCCAATGGAAATATGAAAAGGCCCCAAAGAAACTTCAAGATGGTGATGACATCTCCAAAGAAGACATATAATCGCAATGGAATTCACAAGATAACTTTAGCTCTAAAAATTACATCCTTAATAGAGGAGGGGTGAGGGGTACTTATAGGGTCGACAGTGACCCAGATAGGTCACCAACGACTACAAAGTACCATCGAATTGGGCAGTGGCATGATGCCCAATTTGATTAAAATTGGCCTAACGAGGGAAAAATATGGTTTTAAGGTGCTTAGGTGGGTTAGGGTTGTCTAGGGATGATAAAAATATAGGTCAGAGGTAGGAAAATATTAAATAAAGACAAAGAGGAGGTAAAATTATTAAATGATTGTGGTTGGGTACTTAGAGATAACAAAAGGGATGTTTAGGGAGAATAAAAATATTAGGGGATGGTTTAGGGATAATTAAACATGATTAATGAGATATTAGAAAGAGGAAATGATAATATAATTTTAAGATGGGATTATGGGAATAACTATGATTTAGATAGGAAATATGGAATTTAAATGGGAATGAGGTGAATATCTGCATGATTATGATAAAGAGAATGTGAGCTGAGGGACTAGAGATATGAGAAATTAGTGTCTACAAGTTAGTATTATCATTCCCAATCTAAATCTACAATTATTATTTCAATTGCAAATGAATTATTTGAAAAACTTTAAAGAAGTTATTTTAAAAGGACAACATATTGATAGGGATCTCATTTATAATGGCCTAATCAAAACACATTTAAAGTACCAACCTAATAATAATAACAATAATAAAAATCATCATAAATCCAAATGTTTCAACCATGACATAAATGTTGTAAATGACGAAATCACTTATTCTCATCATGTTCAAAGCATACAAAGTAAAAATCATCAAACTAGTAAAATAGAAAAATCCAATAAATAACCTTTAATCCTTTCTAAAAAAGAAATTTCTCTGTGTGAGGTAAAAAGATGATAATTTATGCCTCTTGTAAAAATCCTTTCAAGTGTCCTCCATCAATTAACAAGCACTAAAATGATGACATATCTAGTTACACAACCTTAGTCAACTACTTTTCCCCCAATGATAAATGTGTGAGATGGAATTCAGAATAATACCCCCTACATAGTGAATAAAGCAAACCAAATGCATTCATTGAATGTTTTTCCTTTCCCAAGTAGTAGATAGTAAATATTATCTCCCAATTGTCCAACTCCTAATAATGGTAAGTAAGTCATATATATATATATATATATATATATATATATATATATATATATATATATATATATATATATATATATATATATATATATATTATATACATATCACTTGGTTGAATTTCATCATTAAAAACCAAAAAGGGTGACCAAAAATGATAAGTAGTAATTTATAAAAGATAACAAACAATGTGACATTTCAAATTTGAAAAAGAGAGGGGAAAAGATAGAAGCACCCAAAGAGGAAAGTAGTGCCTGGGAACTGCTACCAGGAACTACTGCCCCTAATGGGTACTAGTGAATGGGATGTCTAGAGGATAAAACAAGAAATACATAGCTTGGTCATGTGTTGTCTAATGTCCAAAAGTAAAGTGGTCAATCTAGAAAATAAATTAAGAAGAATGTGTGAAAGATAAAACAATATAAGAGTTAACAAGTATGGTTAATGTCCAATTTTATTACTTAGGAATCATGCATATAATGACCTTATTAGAGGCATGATGTAAATAGTAAGTGTGTGATTTCGCGACTAAAAAATATAATTGTCAAGTTATAAATATGACATTAACGACTTTCCTAGTTTTTTTCTTGTTCCCATAGGAAGTGGAATGAGACAAAGTCTTCCATGGTACTAACATGGAGAAAGGGACATTATAGGTACTCGGCAACTAGAATAATTTCCCTTAGATATCAATCTAAAGAAAGGTTCTTATCTTATTTTAGGAATACTACATTAAATCATAATTTCATTACGTTTTATTCATATTTTTCAGAAGTGATAAAAATCTAAATAAAAAGACCCCAAAAAATAATAATTTAATAAAATAAAGGTCAAAAGAATGACAAATTTACTTTTTATATATATAATTAAAATATGGTCCCATACATGCTACCATAATAAAATGCCTCTCAACATAATTAAAAAATCATACATTTCTTGTAATAACACTAATAACCTTAACCTGCAAGTTTTTGGAAGGTAAGAAAAGTGGGAGGGGAAGGGAGCATGAGAAGGGAAAGGCTGTGGCAAAGGAAAATGGAGAGAAACATCCTAGATAGATTGGGAGAAGAAATTGTGAGAATAGTTTCACTAGTGTCAATATACATGCTCATGATAGTTATCTTGGTAAGTATCCTCAACAATAATTCTTCTTTTTCCTCATCAATAACATCAACAATGATTCTCATATACAATGAACATTCCCCAGAATCATATTGACATAAATCTTAGGGTGCCCTTTTAAATTCACTTGTATTTTTGGGCCTTGTGATGGTGGTGAAATTTATTTTGGTATGCCATTTCTATTATAGATTCACTACATTCCTTTGTTTCTGCATTGGATGTGGTGATTCACTCCTCAAGTGGGTTAGTAATGAATTGGTGAGTCTCTTTCAATATCCTAAGGGATCCCGGTACCACTTTTGTCTTCATAAATATTTAGTATATCAGGACTAGGATATATAGAAAGGAAATATTTGAAGAGATAAGAGATTTCATTTACCCATTCATGGCATTCTTGTATGTTGCATTATTCAAAAAATATTGTGTCGATTACACCAAAGATTTTCCCTCTTTAAATAAAAACATTATTCAAAACATTTTGCTTTCTATTTGTAAACATTGAAGGTTCTATCATAAAACCTCATTTATATAAACACCTCCTTTTTACATTTTTTTAATTACATTCTAGTTTTAAATTTTAGGTTGTGTTACATAAACACAAAAAAAATCCTAACAAAAAATCAAAAACTATCTTTTCAAAAATCCCTTTGGATTAGAACTTTTGTTCTACAAAACCAAAAAAAAAAAAAAAAAACCTTTGGACAGTCACGTCCAAAAAGTATAATATTTCTCAAAATAAAATCACATATACCATTGAATATTCACTTTATTTCACTCAAAATTAAAAAAAAACAAGTCCTATTGACATTTATATCTACTATCTTAAATACATGTGTTCAAACATTCTAGTCAAATCCAATCCAAAGAAATCCCACTAACATATAAATCTATACCCCTTATGATATCAAATAAAACCAATATTTTATCCTTAGTCTTTGGATTAAGAAAATCATAGACTTAAGCAAATCAAATTAAACCATGATTTAAGCCTTTTTATTTGGATATTCACTTTATCCAAATTTAAGCACATTCAATTTTATCAAACCCAAAATCTTATACATTGATGTTCACTTTATCTACGTATTAAGTAAATCAAATCATATCAAACTAAACCAAGAGCCTTATACATTTATTATTCAATTTATTAATTGTTAAAAAATTTATCATGTAAATGTGCAACAACAAAATTTCCAATTTTCAAGAATGACAACGGATCATAGTGTCAAAACGTTTCAATTTTTACCTTTCTAAGACACCTCTAAGTCAGTCCATCCTCAGAACTAGTCCTGTCCAGTCAATCCAATGACCTCTAAGTGAATTTCCTGTATTCCTCTAGGTTATTTTGGAAAGTAAAATAAGTACCCCTAGGTGATTTAGGGTCTTCTGGGATATTCATGAATTCAGACAGTTTTGGGAAGGGCTCTCATTAGCCTTCCTGGGACTAATGCACCCCCTGGAGCAGAACGAAGGAGAAAAATCCATCATGGAAGAGTATTCAAGGGATAATAACATCAAGGAAGTGATTTTTGGAGATTCATGGAAGATTTGGAATTTTTTGGGCAGTTCCATCAAAAGTGGGTTCTCAGGCCTAAGTAGCGCACATTGTTAAAAAAACACCTAAGCTTCGAGAAGCAATTTCAGGAGTTCTGTAAAGAGTTAGGAGATAAACAATATATCAATGGAAAGGAAATTAAAATCACTACAATATGGTGGAATAATATGTTTCACAACACCTAGGTATAATATGTCTACATCTATTTTTTATCATGCTTAGTCATAAAGATAAAATAAAACCCTATTTTTAGGGCTCAAATGGATGAGTAAAGAGATAATACCCACACCATTGGATTTAGAAGGAAAATTTCATTTAGGATAATATTAAATTTCATTAATACACTCCACTGAGAACTCTAGATATGGCCTTCATAAGTTCACTCTTAAGGAGCGCTCTTCCGTACTTAGTCATTTCTTCAAGTGGACATGTGTTAGCACTAGGAGATTGATGAGATTTCATGTCACCGTTGTCCTTGTACAAAATGGATGTAAGGTAAAAAAATTCCCCCAGTCCACTTAATCCTTGTGGATCCTCATACGTCCAAAACTCAGTTCCCAGGTGCTTCTCCTAAGCTCCCTCGCTCAAACGCACATCCAATCAAATCTCACCAAGTGTCATGATGAGGCACAATGGGGAATTTCACTTCCATTTCATCCCTTTAGAAAAGGGAAATAGGGGGAAAAATTCCTCCCAGCCCCTATGATTTCATTTTTGGATGAATACATACATGGACTTGGCCATTTTTCATTTTGTTTCATCCCCTCACATCTCCATACCCTCTCCGAACTCTAGAATTTTTTTTCTAGACCTCCCAACCTCCATTGTTGCACTCAACCAGCTCCATAAAATCCTCTTCACAATGAAAACAAAGTAATATTAGAAAAAAATCAGATCAAAGCAATTAATAACAAATAAAAACTAAAGAACTTCATCTGAAAAACCTTCGTAGCTGCCCGACAAAGAAATTGCCATAAATTTCAAACCACGTCACAGATCGAGATAAGGTTTTTTGTTGTCTTTATAATTTTTAGATTCTGTAAAAAAATTAGCAATAGATTTATCTTACATAATAAGGATTATTTGTAGTAAATAAATCTTATTTTTCATGCAATGAAAACCAAAAGATCATCTCTCACTAAACCAATGATCGGTTTGCGAAGAAATTTCACCTTTAAAACGAACAAAAAAAATTATATCAAAATAAAAATTTCCATAAAGATCTAAGGAGGGGAAATGAAACTACAATATTCGAGCTCCATTAATGATTGTCATGCCCATGGCTGCTGCCAAGTGAAAAAATTCAAGTTTTAAAATCTCAGAAACCAGCGATTGGGTAGGTCTGAAATTTCAAAGGGGTGACATTGGGAAAAAAACCAAATAAAAAATATTCTTACCATCATGTTCTAATCACCAGAAGCATACTTAGTAAAAATGGCAGAAATTTCTACATGGGAGACTATTATTTCAAGTAAGCCACCATATGAAGAAACTGTGAAGAAGGCAATAAACACAAAGTAAGTATTGTAGGCAAAAATCATCGAAAATGTCATCTCAGCCCACAATTGACACTTGCTAAAAATAGTAAGTGGTTCCATAAGCACCTGCCACAAATAGCAAGTTGGTTCAGAAGGTGAGAGGAACATAATAAAAATAAGGAATTCAAGTTACCATAGCCGATAGAGGTTTGGAAAATTTGACTTTTACACTTACTAAAAATAGTAAGTTGTCTCATTGGCACTTACTAAAAATAGTAAGTTGTTCGGAAGGGAAGATTTAATAAGGGAGTGTATAGGGAAATAAAACATTTAATTTGGTAACATCATTTGAAGCACATGAAGGTATATTTTGAAACTTACGTAGGATAGTAAGTTTCCATGTCCTAGTATATTAAGTGCCAAGTGACCATGAAGTTCAAGTCTAGAGAAGGGGCATTATTCACTATCATCAACGGTATACTCATCGGTGTCCATCACCTAAATTCTCAATGTGTGCGAGTTCAAAAGTATCAGTATGCCATGTATAAAGGATAATTTGTGATCATCATCACTATAACAGTATGGCAGTATTGTAAAAGGTCATGGAAGGATTAGTTTGCAGTGTCTATGGGTAATTTAAAGGATGTTTTTCATGATGTAAAGAATTCAAGGATCCATAAGTCACTGCATTAGAGCATTTCATTGAATCATCTAGCAAGGATTAATGGGCTTCATCAGAGGTGAATTTTTCCTTATCCTCCCAATGTCACTTCCCTCTTCTTCCTCTCTTTCTTCCTTCTTCTCTTCTTGCCTCAAAATTTTCTCTCCTCAATGTTCTAATTATTCATTGGGGTTGTACTTTTTTATAATTCCCTTAATGTAGATAAAAAGTGACTTTAGGATTATAATGTAATAAGTCACCTTTATCTTATAAAAAAGGGACTTAATATCTTCCTAGGAATTTGAAAAGTTTTAAGTTGTGCAAAGGTATATGAAAGGTCATTGGGGGGTAGACGAAGAGTCATATGATGGAGGTGTGAGGTAATTTCAAATTGTATAAATTGGGATGGCATCTCCATTCCAAGGATTCCATATTTCAAAGACTTTTACTCTGTAAAAATTGTGAATTAGAGTTGTTGAACTTTCTATCAATGCATAAGTAACAAAATCTACAATTTCTTCCACTTTCTTCTTTTCCCTAGCTTTATACAACTAATGTAAGTTTCAATCAAGGAATATAGTTTTTGCTTTCTAAGATGTATGAATGCGTGAAAATTTATATACATGATTTCCTCTCATTGTTGACACAATAAGAACAATTGTTATAGGAATCTCATGGTTCTTCTATTTCCCCCTTTTACACAATTTGTAAGCATAGTGACACAAGAGCTTTGTACCTTCAGTGTATGAATATCAAGACTTTGTGTTATGATTCATCGAACCTGCTAGATTCATAGTGTTTCCTCTATATTGAATTTTGAACTACTATGGTTACTAGGTATGAGCTCTGCAATTTTCCTACTCATGGTAATAAATCTCCTCTTAATTTCCTTCCTTCTCCCTAACTCGTTATAATTTCCTCCCTTGTACCCCTATACAAGCATTTTTCCACAGGTTCAATGGAGTTTCCTTGTGTGATCCCTAACCTATTTGGCCAACATATAACATTTAGATAAGATTAGGATTAGTTTAATTTCAATAATGGGAGCCATACCATTCAATATAGAAGGGCATAGCCCCGTGAACATTGGTGGAGACACCTGATTTGTCCACCCGAAAAATTTTCTCACCAAAAAAGATATTTATAGATAAAATCAAATCACACCTTATATTTTGGATATTCATGTTATTCAAAGTTTAGGTAAAACCAAATCCAATTCCATAAAAACAATTTCCAATTTTAAATTTATGTTTTAATCCCGTCTTTTATCAAACAAATCTATTTTAGCTAAAAAAATTTCAAAACTTATACAAAATCACAAAATCACCTTTCACTTAGGTATTTAACTATAAAACAATGGTGTTTACATGTACAAAAATAAATAATACCCATGAGGATTCTAATAGATTCAACCCCATGATTAGTCATAACACTTTTAAAGAATATCTGAATGGAGAACAACCCGAACTATTAGAAAGTAAAAAAAATCTATTGATAGCCTCTTAGAAATGTTATCAAAACTACCCTTATATTTTTGGCATGAAAATTTAACAGAATTAATAAAAAAATCTAAGTCTAGAAAAATAATTACAAAATAAACTGCTATATTTGATTAATCAAAAGAAGACTTGATACCCAAAATCGATGAACTCACATGCTAACTCACAAAAATGACAATCCTAAAAACAAGGAAGAATGCAAATCTATGCATGAAAATGGTGTAACCATGGAAAATCCTTAACCAAAATCCCTATTCACCCAATAATGGAAGAGTATCAAATAAACCTTAATGGTACTTATAAAGTGTAAAAAAAAAATTAATTGTGATGAATATGTCCTTACCCACTTGATAAGGATATGTTTAGTGTACCTTTTGCCAAAGAAATTGAGACACCTAATTTTTTTATAATTGCAAGGGTAAAAATGATCGAAGAGAGCATGTTAGAGATTTTTTCATGGCATGCCAAGAAATGGAATATAATGAGATCTTTCTCTTACACATATTTCCTAAATGTTTAGGAGGGAAAGCTTTAGACTGGTTCTTACATCTTCCAAAGGGATTGATCATAACATTCGTAGACCTTTTTGAGAAGTTTGTTATAAATATTCATTCATCCTAGATTCTAAAATCACAATGATGGGCCTTTGCAACAAAAATCAAAGGAATGATAACACTTTCACATTATTTATTCAATGATGGCAAGGAATCACAAGTGAATTCCCTTATTCTACACCCAACAAATAATTAGTACTTCCATTCCCAATATAAATCTAGAATTATCATTTTAAATGCAAATACATTATTTGGAAAAATTTGAATAAGTTTTTTTAAAAGGAGAACAAATTAAGAGGGATCTCATTGTTAAGGGAATAATCAAGACACATTTAAAGGACCAACCCAATAATTGATTTAATTTAATTTAAATTAATTAAATCTATGTATTACATAGTAAATGATGTATAAATAATAAAGTACAGTAAGGACACAAGAAAACTAAGATGTAAAGTATTGAAATCCTAATAAATAAGATGAGGTAAGGATAATTATCTATTATGCATGTAATTTGGAATTTATTTGAGGAGGGAAAAGTACTAAACATGATGTAAGTAGTGTGGTATCTGACCTCTGTAAATTCTGGAGCTCATGAAAAATGTTGGGCAGGGAGGCCCGCAACACGACATGGGCACGTAGGTGCTGATGAATGGATCTTATTACCCATGAGTCTAAAAAAAATATAGATCTACTATTTTTTGTTTCGTTAGGGTGTCACAATTATAATCTATTGATTTCTTGATTTTCTCTCTTAGATTGTCAAAGGTACTTACAACCTTCAAAAGATAAGTTCACTAGTACAATCCCACTAACCACATCAAACCTAAAAAAGGAAAATGTAGAATGGGGAGTCAGAATGAACTAGACACTCACCCTAAGAGTGAAATTACGATTTAGTACTGCACTACATCTCAGACTCCATATAGTTCTTGTTTGTTTGTAGAAATTTTCCCCTAAGATTCCCTTGTGCAAGTTACACCTGATAGCGGGATAGATTTTCTCTAAGATGTAAATGTGTAGATGAAATAGAATAAAATTCCCCTTCGTATGTTGTGTATGCAGAGTATGTAGTTCCTTGTCCCTTAAATGGATATTAGATGAATGCCTTGGAGTGCTTTAGGTTCCTTTAAAATGTAAGCTTAGGTGATAATAGTAATTCTTAGTGGTTGATATCTTATTTTAAACACATAATTGTTTGAATTTTGTAATTGAAAACTGGAAATCTGAACCATAAGTGAAAAATATTCCTAAATATAAAAGAAACCCAAATATATTGAGTAATTTAGAAAAGGGTCAGGGGCACCTAGAGGGGACAATAGTTCCTAAGAGCTATTGTCCTAGCTAGGCGCTAGTTTTTAAG
Source organism: Taxus chinensis (assembly GCA_019776745.2). NCBI lineage: Eukaryota > Viridiplantae > Streptophyta > Pinopsida > Cupressales > Taxaceae > Taxus > Taxus chinensis. Next base: position 492,189,140 of record CM034146.1, read on the forward strand.
GCCATTAAAGATAAAAAAAAATCAGTTCCAACTGGGTTGTAGGATGTGTAAAACAAAATAGAAAAAAGAGACAATGAAAAGAGGCTAAATATATTTTTCAATCACTTATTTTATTACTTAGGAATCACGTAATTGCTAGCATGCTTTTAGGACCTAGAACTGTACCCAAGTGCGTGATTTTATGTCTACATTTTCCCCCACTTTATGTTTTTGAGTGAATAATCAATAATGTAAAGTAAATAGGAGATGCATACCTTATGATCCTGTAGAGTGTGTGGAAAATAGCATACTGAGTGGAAAAGTGAAGCGTTGAATGATGAAAAGTGAGGTGTAGAGAATAGGAAATGAAAGTGACCCTAGGGGTGAAGATTATGTGTTTTTTTGTAGGTTATTTCTCATTGTGTATTGAGGATGGACCTAAAAAATAAGAGTGAAAGAGAAGTCAAAGTTATGTATATGATAAGTCATAGAAAATGTGTAAAAGTATGTAAAGATGATACTAAAGGAAAGTATGCACCTGATGTAAAAGAGTGTGAGGGATAGAAAAAATTCCTAATTTTTTTTTTGAAGAGTAAGTTTTTTGGGTGATTTCATGCCAGTAGCAAGTTTTTTGGGAAATCTCACACTAAGTGCAAGTTTTTGGGTATAATATTCTTCATGTAGATAATATGTTCCAAGACCTACCTCTTCAATATGAATATATGGATTGAAAAAATTACTTTTATTATCCCAATCATCAAGTAATAAGTTTAGATTCCCCTCAAGAAGTGTACTCAATTCTTTCCCAACTAGTTGGTATTCTTCTTTTAAGATCAAACAACTAGAATTGATAGCACTAGGAATATAAGGCTCTATATTACCATTTGAGATGGTATTGGACCTTATTGTAACCTTGGTTTCATACCTTATTTTAAAAAACATGTGAGACTAATCTAATGATAAGTAGCCTCCAATTTTAGTACTAAAATATCTAGAAAGACACAAGGAAAAATAGGGAGGAAGATCAATAACGAAGGAATCTTGAGGGATGGATAAATTGGGCATACATGCAAGGTTAGGATTAATACTCTGATGAATCCAAGAATTTCTACAGGTGTTCCATCTAGCTTCACTAATCCTTTAGAAAGATGCATATATTTTTGATTAATTAAAAATGGGGGATAAGTGTAGTTAATATAATCTAGAACGACATGTAAATACAATAAATGAATGCAATAAAAAAGTATGGAAAATGACCCAAACAACTAATCTAATGAAAGTAGAAACCCTAATATGCAAGAGAAGTATGGAACTGACTTAGCTATTTTGATGAGCTTATAGGACTATGTCATAGAATAAATAGAATAATATGGAAGCATGAACTACTGTGAAAAGGTACTAAAAAGGAGAGATCTAGAATGATTCTTTGGATTGGAGCACCTAGAAAGGGAATGGATCGCTTATGGGAAATATAGTATGAAAAATGGTATGTAAAAGATCTAGAAATGATTTTCATAGGTTTGATGGGTAATCTAAAACCCTCACTATGTGTTGCATCAGATTCATTGCACCGCGCTAGGTGTCGCTGATAATACAAGATGAAAGAAAGACCTACAAGATACCACAAGAAGTATAAAAACCCTAAAAAAATAAGAATGAAAATTAATGGGTTAGACTGACCTCAGTTGTGACAATAGTGGGATTACTAACTGAGCACTGCACTACATTTCGGAACCAAATGTAGTTTTGGTGTGTGTATTTGTGTCTGCATCATGTACCCTAGGTTCTCTTTTGCCAGTTGTACTTTTTGATTTAGTGAGCCATAAATAAATGTAAAAATGTAGTGAAATGGTGGATGGAATAGAATAAAATCTAATCTTATGTTTTTTTGATGTAGATGAACCAAATTTTTCCTTTGTGATGGAGCTAAGTAAATGCAAATTATCTCCAAATGCCTTAGATGAATGTAACCCTAGGTGGATGATAGTATTGACTAATGCTTGGTCACTCATTATGGTCTCAAAAATTTATATTTATAGGGTTCTCTTAATCTAATTTCATAATTAACCCCAAAATAGCTGAGCACCAAAGATACAAGAAGCTGAAACAACTAGAAAGTGCCCAAAAAGTGGCAGTAAAGTTAAAAAAGGATCAGGACACCCCTGGTAGGACCAGGGCACCCATGGGTGCCTCAGTACTAGCCTAGAAACCCCAATCAAAGATAAAATAAAGTGAAATGATGAAATATGACTGAGCATGTGGATGTAAGAGGTCAGGAATGACTAAAGAAACAAAGTAAGATGGGAAAAAGACAGGGGTTGATTAGTACTTTATTCACTCAAAAACCTTCTAAATAGTAGTATGATACCGAGACTAAATAATATCTAAAGTTCATAATTTTGTGTCTACATTTGCCCCCACTTTATGTTGGTGAGTGAAAATATCAATAACATGAAGTAGATAGAGATGCATACCTGATATCCAAGAAGATTATAGTAGAAAATGCCCCGAAGGACTATACAAAGTGTGGAATGACAAAAATATGATGGAGCATGGAAACTAAAGATGAAAAAGTGATAGAAAAGTGATGAGAGTGAACCTAGGGAAGAAATATGTGTGAAGTTGCTGATGCGTGTGATGTACATACATGGTTAGTATAATGTGTGCTACCACGAAAATGATGTTTCCCCCATTTAACTACTTGTTTATCATATGGTCAAACTTGCAAGGTGAAAATGATCAAGTAGTCAAATATGTATGTGTAAAAATGCAATGTAAAAGACGCATCTATATGAATGTAAAAATCATGTGAATGTAAAATACGTAAATGAAAAATGTAAATGGAACATGTGAAACTGATCAATGTTGAGAAAGAGAGTGTAGAAGGATATCTTTTACTGTTGAGGTTTTTCAAGTGATCCGACTCCATAGGAAAAAGAATTTTAGGGAGGAATTTTGATGTATCCTCTAACCTTTAACTGCTTCCCTAAATGTGTGTGAAGAGATATTTGTAGCATATCCTCTAACCTGTAACTACTTCGTAGAATGCTAAGAACTACCATGTCCTATAAAATTTGTTATGTACGAGGTTCGTAGACTAGTATGAACCCACTTGTTGTATGTAACCCAAAATGTCAAAGGTGGAAAGTGTATTGAACTAAACCGGTGTAAATGTGTTGTGTAGTATGTAAAATACCAAATTATGCCCCCCTCCTTGGGGATGCATGTGATGTTGCTGATAGGAGAATGTGGCCCCAAAAGAGGACCAACCACATGAAATCTGAAACTCTTCCCTACAGGGGAAGGGAAAGCACTTGGTAGAGACAAAGGTGCACACACACAAGAAGGCTAGCCAAAAAAGAGTGTTAATACAAACAAACATGCATGTATAAGACAATGTGTAATCTACACAAATAGTGTATAAGCTACCAATAAAATTAATGTAAACACGCAAGAAGATAATTAATCTGCATAAAGTGGGCTACAAACATGGGACATTAGTCACAATGTTGTAAAACACGTAAGGTCATCATGGATGAATACAAACAAACAAGTGTGCACACAAAACATAGGGAAATTTCCACAAACAAGAGAAAATAATAGGCAAGAAATATAAAAAATAAGTTATGGAAGTAAATAATCCTTGCATAACAAATTCTACACTTGAAGCACCTATTAGCATGATAGAAATATAAATAGTATTTCAAGAGCATGTATAACCAAGTAATCTAAAGTGCTAAGCATGAAGTGAAATAATAGCACCTGGAAGAGACGGATATGGATTCCCCTAATGACCAATGCAGGAAGGTGAGAATCCATGATGCATGTAAGAGACCTGTATCTATTATCACAAATAGAAAAATACATGAACATGCATGTGTGGATGATATAGGTAAATGACATACAAGTGTGATCACAAAAAACTTTTAAGAAAAGCAATTAGAACCAAAACTAACACCAAGTAGTTTAGAGATAAGCTAATAAATTCATAAATGAACCATCCAGATCAAAGCTTAATGGAATGTGAAAGGAAATCTAAATGAATTTAACCATTTAAACTACAAGCATTTCTACTCTGTTTAACTGATTACTACAAGAATTGAACCTATGAAGATAAAAAAGCAATCAAAGTGTGTGCTGTTGCTACTTCATTGAAGGTGAAAGGACATCTCTAAAAATGGCTACAAGGTAATATTATATATTCCTTTACTAACTAGCTTGAAGAAATGGATTCAGATGGGGATGTAATCTATTCCAACAATGGAGTAAAGTTTATATGTTTTATATAATTAATGTTATTCAAAACATGGTATAAGGTGTGAAGGTAGGAGCTTGGTCCTTTTTATAGGCTTTCCATTTGGGAAACACTTGCAACTTGGTGCATGTGGGACTAATTAATAAAGCATAAAGTAACCTTAGGTTAATTAACCCTAGCTAGGTGAGTTAATACTTTATGGGAGATGAGGGTGCTTTAATTAATAAATTAGTATTAGTTAATAGGCTAGAATAAAAAATTTAGGATATTTGGAGGTGTTTGAAGAGGAAATTGATAAGATTGAAAGCATTTGGAAGTAGGATTTACCCAATAAGAGGGTTTATTGATTAAATGCTTGTTAAAAGAGGCTTAGTTAGCTAATTATTAATTTGAAGAGTATTATAACTAACGAAGTGTCATTAATTGACATCTAGAATGTAATATAAGTGATTTAATTAACAAAGTGTTAATTGACTAAAATGGAGGGAAACGTTAGTTAATTAGCAAAAATCACTAATTATAACATAAATGGTGAGATAGAGGATAATTGGTACCACATTAGCATTAAAACTGAGGAAGCATATTTTAGGTGTCTACATTTTCCCCTCTTTGGGGTGACGTAAGTGACGTCACTACAAAGAAAGTAAACAAACATAAACAAGAAATTTTTGAATAAAATTTATTAGAATGAAGGATGCCCCCTCGAGTGTCGATGGGGTGATAGAAGAATTCAATTGATGATAAAAGATATGAAGGAAATGGATTGAAGAATTCATATAGAAGAAATCTTGAATAACAATGAGAATTAATATATGAAAGTGGGAATAAATTTTTGCACCTAGCTCGTTCAATCAACAACTTTGTTTCATTACTTTTCTTAAATGATCAACATCATCGGCCCTTATTAAAATATGTATACAATAAACGTGTAAAATAACTTTGAAATCTATAATATGGATAATTGTTCATTGCTAAAAATGCTTAACTCCATGCAACATACATAATGTAATGTAATACGAGAAAGTAAAAAGGTGTTTAACTCCATGCAACATACAAAATGCAATGTAGGACAAGAAATTAAACTAGCTAACCTGATAGGGAAAATAAGTATAAACACACATACTCAAATAAACAACATTCAAGATAGTTGTACTAATGTTTTTGTTATCAAAATTCAGTTCCTAAATGTTTATGTTTAAAAAAAAGGGTTGAAAATGGTGCCCCAAGCAAGGATACATGCAAGGGAAATAATGTAGGACACAAGTATTCCCATGAAAAGCATTCGTGCGATATAACACAGTACCAAGCATCAAGTCATTGTGCCAAGATAGTATAGACATAGCAAGTCGACCATATTTTGTTAATAGAGGTAGATCAAAATGATCCACGATTTGTTGCACGAGGAAAAGTGAAAACTGAAGAAAGATGATTTTGTATGACAATTTTTGATGTTCAAGGACAATGCATTTGATACAGGCTTCAGCTACCTACATGCATATTACCAATTTTTGCAAAATTTTGATTTTTACAATTTTTTAGATTTGTTTATAAAATTTCTAATTTTTTGGGTGTTTTGTAATTTTTTTAATTTTTAAATTTTTTGAGAAAAAAATGGTTTAGAAGAATGAATATGTCATGGGATGTTTCCAAATAATGTTGGACAATAAAAATATGCGCTAGGTAGCAGAAAGGGTTTCCAGGAAGTAAAAACATGCCCCAACATAACAAAAATAGGTGAAAAATGATTATTTAATAAAATAATCATCGCAAAAAGTGCTATAAGAAATTATAAGAATCATGATAGTCCCAGAGCACTCCAAGGGAAAGAGATACAACATGGGGGGGTCAAAATGGGTATATAAGCTAAGCCATGGGTGGTAAAAACCATCGTGGTTAGTTATTTAATAGTTAACCCTATCATTTTTACTAGTAATTTTTCTCTAACTTGTGAGAGAGATGAAGAGGGTTCAGAACCATAGACACTACATAGACTGAGTCGAAGACTACATGAGGCTTCTTGGGGACAGCCAACAGGTGCATAAAGTAAATTTTTGTAATTTAAGCTTCATTTATTAGCATTTATGGTAGGTATAAAATCAAATGAACACACCAGCGCAGCACTTGGGGTACATAAGCATGATTGGGGGCATGTTGCCATAAAAGTACGCATACGCATCCATGTATGTGTGCTAATAAGTGTGTTGGTGTGAGATAATAAATGTAAGGTCGAGCCTACGTGGTAAACACCAGTGCATGCACGTAGGTGAGGATTAGGGCGTGTTAGCATCAAAATAAATGCATTGGCGTCGAAATATGGTCAGAGGGGAATAGGAGCACACCTGTGTGAAAATGTAGGTATGTATGTGTGAAGGGGGTGTTAGCGCTAGGGTGCGCTAGTGTTAAAATGGGATCATTGGCACTGCAATGGGCACACTGGCACAAAAAAGGCATTTTTGAATGACTTTAGAATAATTTAGGAAGCTTTTAGAAAAACTTAGATGATGAATAGAAGAAGTTAATCATGTATAGAATAACATAAATGATGTGTTATAGAAGAAAATTATCTTAACGAGTGTTTTTCCTAATTTTGGAGATTGGCCTACCCCGATTGGAGACACATGAATGACATGGGTGGCTTCAGGACTATGAGGCCACATTTTCACAACGGGATCTTATCTATTTTAGAGATTATACTAGATGTGACAGGTCTTTCACATGTGGCACACATGCCATAGATCAATCTAGATCATAACCTTATTACAACCTTAGCTAAGAGATGGTGCAATGAGAGTTAGACATTTCACCTTTTGACAGGAGAGATGAGTGTCACATTAGAGGATGTTTGGAAAATTTTGAGAGTGTTGATTTAGGGTTAGTTGGTGACATATGAAAGCCACCAGAACCATAATATTTAGAGTATTTACAAGATGATTTGGGTAACAGATATACCTCTCTAGGGTATGTCAGTTGACATTACTAGATGTTTCATGGATCAAAGGCTTGCACGGGTGATAGTATACCTCATGGCTCTTGTTAGCATCATATTGTTGCTTGACAAGATTGGTGCTCATTTTTCTTTTAGGCCTGATTGGAGTGATACACAAACTCATCCGTGGGGAGGTCTATTGCTAGGGGAAGTGTCTACTAGCCCATTTATACTAGATTTACACTTGATGGTTTACCATTATCAAAACATTGTGGGTCTAGCATATTTACTTCAGATATGGTTATGGGATCATATCACCAGATGACTCCCAATGGAGCATTGCGAGCCTAGGATCTGAAAAAACCATCCATTTTGGGTTGGTTTCCAGATGGTGATGACATTTTTGGGGACAAGGGAGACACACCATACTACATGTGAGATTTTAATGAGACACAACTTCATATGATTACATGGTGGCCATATAGGTTGTATCAATGGCTTGAAGATGTTATTTCCCTCAACACAATAACACTAGAGCATTTCATCATTGGGAGTACGGGCCACATACTTGAGTGGTACATAGTGGATAGGGTCCAGTGTTATTTTGGTCTCATCCAAGGGATTCATGGCAATGAGATGTGGTATAGGGGGAGATCTAGAAATAATTTTTATATTAGGTCTTGGATTAAATTAGGATGATCCCATGCTAGTTATTCATAGGTGGTTCCACAGCCTTGGGTACAGTGATCACATATAGTAGATCCAAGGGAGACCCAAGATTATCTAGGATGGTATGTTATAGTGTTTCCATGACCGCTGAAGATACCATAGGCATCGATAGATGGAGGGATATCCATGATGACACAGGGGTTATAAGGGTTGGATCTTAGAGCACGTACTTAGGCAGGTGCATATGTAATAACCTAGGCATGACCGCAGGTAGGTCCATAGGTAGGGCCATAGGCACGGGGCTAGGTAAAACTTGGTGCTGATATACATATATAGATGCTAGCATAGCTGTAGGTACATGTTCATATGCCTACAAAACCACATGTGTAGGCTCCATAAGTGATTCCATATGAGATTTCATTACAACTGGGCCTTTTACAGCTTCCATTACATCAGATGTACCCACAGACCTGATAGTAAAGGCATGGGGTGAGTCATGGTTGAGTCATTTTATTGATGTACTTGATGTATTTTTTTAATGTATGCCTCAATATGAAGGCACACTTTTGTACATATGTACTATATATATATATATATATATATATATATATATATATATATATTTATTATGCCTCGTGATGAAGGCACAATTTTGACCCATGCCCATGATGGAAAATTGTATCTAATATGTATTCTGACACATGATTTTGTACATTGGAATTTGTTATTATGATGATATGTGATGATGGACTTTGTTATAATGTATATTTGTATCAATTGTTTGATTATTCCATGTTTTAATTTTTGATATTGGTGTGGGCGGGATAGAATTTGATTAGTGTAACCTCTATTGGCTCATTAATGATACAATATGATAATTAGCTTAACATACATGTTTGATGTATACTTATCATTTTTTGATATATGATGTATAGATGTGATGATAAATGATATTGATGATGAGATGATAAAAAAATGTACAAGAAAACAACAAACACAATGTAATAAAATATAATCTAGTCACATCAATTATATACAAGTATGAAAGATAAAATGAACTCAATGTCATTCACAAAAGATTAAATTAACACTTAATCTAAGTGAAGAAATGAATCCAATTTACAACACACAACATGAATAAGAAATGCAATAAAAAAGATGTACAAACAAACAACCTAAAGTAAGCAAACTAGTACTTTATTTTTGCAGGACAATTTTGAGATGTTTTATGCTATTTTGGTTTTATCTCAAGACAATGTTCTATTGTTTTTGAGTTTTCAAAAAATGTATTTGAATGTTTTGAGTTATCTGACCAACATATGCGAATTTTTAGGAATTTTCAAAAAGTTATACTCATGTTTTTGGTATTTTCTAGAATTTTTCCAAAGCTATGTGCAAGGAATTGAATAGATGTGGATGACCATAGCGTTAGATGGGATGTACAAGGGAAAACTTCCACACGTATGTTAAATAATTGAAGATGAAAATTTTCCCCCAATGTGAGATAGGAATATACAAATGAAAACCCTTTACAAAAAAATTGGATTATTCAAATCAAGGCCAAGAGGGATAAGCTCAAAAGTATCTCAAAGATAGGAAAAGAAAAGCTTAGGATAAAGCCATCATAATCCTACATTTGGAGATGCTTTTGAACAACAAACCCTCCAATGGCACTATATGCACATGAAATTGTATGTGCTACATTGTCGCAAAATAGTTACAAAAGTCCCCAATGATGATTCAAGTCCTTTAAAGAAGGTGTTTGAGCTTGAATTTCCCTTCATAGTATATATATTTTTCCTAAACGTCTTTACTTAGCCTTCTCGCACTCTTTCTATCTTCCTACCTCCTTCTATGTAATTTTTGGCCATTAGTGCCAGGACCGCCACCCTGCCTGGGGGGAGGTTGTGAAATTATCACCCTGTGTAGGGTGGTAGTCCTACCCACTTTTATCAGATTCTTCACACGTTTTTTAACATGTGACGGTTCACTTAATTTCACTTTTTGCATGCATCTATGAGCATAATTGTCTAAAATTAGCTTTGATTACTTGGCTCTCCTTCCTTCTTCTATTTTTAAATAGATTTAATTGGTTAGAACTACTCCTTCTTGCCTTGTACATGAAGGCATCTCCCATCCTCCATTCCTATATATTTCATGCTTGTATTCAAGTAAAAGGGGTATGAGAATTTTTTATATCTTTAATTATATTACTGCTACGATCTTGCTTGGAACTGTATAGCCATGCTCTAATCTCTTGTGTTATATCTCTTTTACCTGCATTACATCTAGACTATCATCAAGCTTCCATTAACAAAGAACCATCCTCTTATTACTTTTTTTACATTCCTAATCTCTTGGAATCACATGAACACTCAGAGAAATAAAGGACCATATTGAGGGGACAGATACAGACACAGCTAGATTTGCCAAAGCTCTTGTTTGTCCAGGTTGGAATTGTGTGTTTGTTTTCCTTGTGTGTTGAATTGTCAATTTCATATCAAATAGAGTAGAAAATCATTCATATCAAATAGAGTAGAAAATAATTCATATCAAACAGAGTGGAGAATCATTCATTTCAGTAAGTTTTCCTTTTAACATTACCAGGGAAGTTGTGAGGCAAAATAGCCCTTTTCAGGGTCATGATTTTTTCTTCACCACTGAGGTAGGGATTAGATGATTTTGATTAGATTAGGTTGTTTGATTTACATTAGATTCATACATTTACACAAGTAATCAGATACATCCAGTTGACTACTTGTCTTTAGTTTATTTGTTAGATTAGAACACATTGCTTAAGGATTAGAAAAGAAAAAAAAATTTCCTTTGATACGTTAGTTTTCTTTTATTGCTTTGATCCTAAATATTGTGAAAAATCCAAAAACATAGATTAGATATCTTTCAATAATTATTTTTCTTATTAAAATTAATTTTATTTCATTTCGTATTACCATATACGATCCACAACAGGAAAATACATACAGCTATGATCCATTGGTCCCACAACCTAATGGGATAGAATTGATAACTAACATTGTTACCAGTTTACGTTTGACATTCTTACGCACACCTACAAATTTTACTAGGAAGATAGAACAAATTAATACACTAAACATAGCTTTTAATCAAGCCTATGACTATTAGAATACTCTTGGCAACAGGGTTTGATTACGTGCATGACCATCCAAGGGCCACAGCCTCCACGAGTCTTTGGTTGTGATCCTTAGGTCCCATAACCCAACGGGCCTGCCAATGATTAGAAATTGATGATAGTTTGCATACATTAGTATTCAGATCCTAAAAACTTCCACCAACTATTATTGCACATCTTTCCTTACTGAACATAGTAGCTGACCAGGAAAGGACTTTCTAGACAAGACCAAAAAATTACTGGTAAATACCTATGGCTTCATTGTGCCTCTCATTCTTACTTCCATGACCTTATCTAGAAATCTATACGAGACACCCTTGGGTCATTTTCCATGTGTTCAGAAATGAGCAAAAAAAATATTGGCTGAGCTCAACATTGATTGGAGTCTACAAGTGTCTATTATCTTAGACAAAACCATCACAACACTTCAAATTAGGAGAGAAATCTTTTCTTTAGACTCGTAGATCCCGAAATTTTATGTTGAAGATATAAGATTTCCCAATTAGCTTGATCCCATTACCACACTCACATTCACAATAATTCTACACTAGTTGTCTCGGCACAACCTCGAGAGGTCAGGTGCGAAGAAGGTCACGCGTTGATTTTCTTTCGTACAAATTGGTGAATCTGATGTGAAGAGATAGTCTCTAAACATTTCCACTTTCTTCATCCATACTTTATTCTAAGGGTATTCTTATACCCCCCGAATATGTAAGGATACGATGAGTACGTTTAGCCCATCCTAGGTTTCAACATGTACCATTACCAATCAAGTATACCACAACAATCACCTTCACTTTCAACATGGTTAGAAAACTACTCATCTATTCAAAACCCTCTATTTGAGGGAACCAATGTTGGTTCCTTTATATGTATTGAGGAATTCAACCAGGTCACTCAGACCTATCCCCTCAAACAATCAAGTTCAAATAACATGACTTTCACTAGTGAAGCAAGTCCATCTCCTCAGGTATTGTTTCGAGAGCCCATTAGCATGCAATCTGATCAACTCCCCCATCTAGATGAGGAGTATTTAGCATGATATTCTAGGAGTGAACAACACTTCTAGAATGTGAACCAATCTTTCGATAGGTTGCAAGGACAAGGTGATGTTCTATTTCAAAACAATAATGCTACCCCACCACTAACTGACAATACTACCAATGAGGGGTGGAAACATCGTGAATAATTCATAGCAGGATACCATACTCCTCAACAACTTCTGAGGGTTCAACAAAAGGTACCTTAGAAAGGAACCACCCCGTCAATGGGTGATGCCATTTCAGATTTGGTAGATAAATTAAAGGAGTTACAACTTGCCCAAAATATGTAGAATTCATAAATAGGGAAAGTGTGAACTCCTTCCTACCCATAGAATTATGGGAAAATACCTACTGCACAAAATCCTCTAGTCTACATGAATACTCAAAACCCTAGAGATCTACTTATGGGGACGGGAACTTTGGGTATGCCCCCCAAGCCACGTATGGATATTTTTGCAATAGGCACCAGCCAGAAGTGTGTTCTTAAATGTCATACCAGCTACAAAATAATGTAATGTTCCCTGGCTTTGTATATTCAATTCCATATCAAAGTAATCAACCCCCCTATGTACACATGTATTCTAAATCTCTCACAGGGGGACATGTATACATTACCTGGGTCCATATGGACAACCGCAAGGGATGCCATACACCCCACTAGATGTCTATGTTGTCCCATTTCAGTAATTGATGCAGCCCCCACATCCCCAACATAGGATATCTTCAATGGTGGAAAAATACGTAATGGGGACCTATTCATAAATATCTCAAGGAACCCCTAGACTTCTCCATTCAGACAGTCATGCTCCTGAGACCCTTTCCTGACCTTCAGAAGGTTCAAAGGGTAGGTTTCAATCTTAACGCCCACATCAAGGCTTATGTAATGGCCGTTCGATATCTACTCCTATGGGATGCAGTTGTTGTGAAAATTTTCCCTAAAAAACTAGAAGGTATTGCTCTTAATTGGTACTATAGAATGCCTAGAGGCTTCAATACATTCTGTTCAAGCAACTCGTATCATAGGTTTATCAAATCTTTTGATATGAATAAGCTTTTGAGAATAGGAATAAGGGAATTCCTTCATATCAAACAAGAACACAATGAGTCTAGCAGCCCACTTTATTTAAAGGTGGCGATAAGTTCTCTACTCCTTAGCGAGTGCTCCAAATATGGACCAAACGGAACTTTGTGATTTGTTCCTTCACTCTCTCAACATGTGAGATGAAGGAAGAGGTTAAAAATTTCCCGCTACGAATCTATGAAAGAAGTGCTAGAGGGTGCTCTTTAGATTGACCAAGCGGCCATTGACAGTGGTCGTAAGGACTTATGGAGAAAAATGGGAAGTTAGTCACTCACAATCAAAATAATCTTGGCTACTCAAACAACACAAACAATAATCAAGGACCAAATATTCTTAACAAGAATCGTGGAGCAACGATCGAAGGTGTGACTAACCAACCCAAAAATCCTAATGTTGTTAATTCTACTGGTACAGGGGGGGGTTGGGGGGGGCTACAAATAATAACAACAATAATGGCAATAATCATAGAGAAACAACAATTTCTCACCTTCTAGTAAACTGTTGTGGATTTTAATCATCCTCAACAATAACAACAACAAACCTCAGCAACAGAGACAAACACCAACCCAAAGCCCTAGTCAATACCCCAACCAATTCAAAAACCAAGGGCAAGGGTTCTAAAATTTTATTTATAATAATAAAAAACCAAATAATAACTGTAGTTTTGGACCACAATAAGGAACAAACCAAATGCCTCGAGATTACGATCCTGACTTATACTGCGGTTTCCATAGGGTTCGTGGGCATGACGCAAGAAATTGCCGCGATTGTAACAAGTTTTTGCAGTGTTTTCCAGAAGACCAAAGACAGTTATTTGTTGACATGTTTTTGGAAAACCCAACTTCACCCAGTTAAAATGCCTATATGGGACCATTATCTCCACAAAACACACTGCTAGGGGATCTTTAATGATCCTCTCCCCCCATACCATCCAAAGGATGGTAGATTAGATCCCAATGGTTTGAATAAAGATATTATAATAGGGACTCATGATCACGAATGCCTCAACTTCGTCAAACCCATAGGTGGCACCTCCTTTGGATGGTCTCCAACAAATAAAGATCATGGGATTGTTAGAGTTAGACGTCGAAGCCCCAAATTAAACGCTACCACAAGAACCAAGGATTATTCTTCACAACCAATTCCTAATTTATGCTGGTTATGTCAAAGAAAATGTTCATGATACAGCTAAGTAAGCTAGTAGGGGCTTATGATCAAATCAGTGATCTTACCAAGACCTTTTCACACATTTCCTTCTTGGACCTACTGAAGAATTCCCCTACTCATATGATCTGCTCTATTAGAAGCACTAGGTCTTATCCATTTGATTAATGTTACCCCCTCCATCCAGAGGCACAGATAAATCACATGGAATTTGATGTTAGTCCTCCAGGGCAGCCTGACAAGAGATATTGGGTTCATTTTTTACATCAGCAAAATGCCCAAGGATAGATAAGATAGCTCATAGGGGTGACCCAACCTTGTTTCTACAATTTTGGATTTATAATAACTATGTAAAGCATGTAATGATTGATGATGGGGTAGACAGTTAAAATAGTCCCCTTCTCTTTTCTTAAGAAGTTAGGGTATGGGGAGACCAACTACTCCTCAACACAAAACACACTGAGAGGATATGATAGCCTCAAGGCCAATGTCAATTAGAAACCATAGTGTTACTCAGTTACTCTTGGGCCTAAGATGGTACTCACTAATTTTTATATTATAGACTGGGAAACCAACTATAATATGACCCTTGGTCATCCTTGGATCCACCACATGAAGGAAATCCTCCTCCACTCTATTCCAAGAGGTCAGAATTCCTACATTTAGGAAAAGTACTTTGTGGCATTAGGTGATCCAAAACCCTTTGATATACATCTAGCTAACTTAAGGAAGACGACCAACGGTCACACTCTAAGTTTCAAGCTTCCTACAAATCAATTAAACAAACCTAAAAACGTGGTACTAGAATAAAAACTAGTCCCCTACAACGGAGTTAGAAGTCATGAGTTTGATCGAAGGAATTCCGGCATATTTAAGGATGAAACTGTTATTGTAGAGACAGTGTCGCTAGGAACCAAAACAAATATTTTTGAGCTATTAGAGAAGGATTTTCCTATTCTCCTCCCCTTTGATTCCATGGGTATGGGACATACCCTGGGACTTGGTTCCCTTCCAGTAGATGAGGTTTGCATGGTTGAAGTAACCAAGTTAAAGGGAGAAGGTACAAAGGATGACTCAATGTCCATCTTTCTGAGTGGTTATTGGACTCTCCATTTTGATGGATACAAGTGTAATTTTGGTGCTAGGGTAGGCATGATCCTTACCTCACCCGAAGCAAGGATTATACCTTTTGCTTTCAAGTTGAATTTCAAATGCACAAATAATGGGGCAGAATATGAGGCTCTCCTATTAGGTCTCATTGTAGCTAAGAGAATGCTAATTATCAATATTAGGGTGTTGGGTGATTCACAACTAGTCACAAATCATATATCTGAAGTATATGAGACTAGAGTTGAGCATCTACAACTTTACAAAACAACAGTGCTAGGTCTGACGAAAGGGTTCAATTTCATCTCAATCAAAGTAGTTTCATGCAAACAGAACCTTCTCGTAGAATATATAGCAACTTCTACTTCACGCTTCACCCCAAGTAGTGAATTTTAAGATACCAACTTCATGGTTTCAGTTCACGTTGAAACCTTGATTCATAAAACACCAATGACCCCAATGTTGTCATACATAGAAATCAAAAGTCAGATCGATTGTTTAGAGCACGTTAATAGTGATGAATCAAATTTTAGTTATTTAAACGCTTTGGCATAACTGTATAATACCTATCACGAGATAGACCTTTCCTTAATTTTGTGTTCCTCTTCTTATTTTGGGAATCCCGTGATCAAATCCTCCCCAAGAAGGGGTCTTGAGATTTACGAGATAGAAGAAGAATGGGATTTAGAGTTACGTCTGACCCCACCTGAGTTTGAGGAGGGTAACATGTCTCCTTAATCAAGGGAATGATTTGTATAAACATTAGAACAGAAGAAGAACTAAATATTTTTAAACTATGATCCTCCTTAACTCTAGAGGAGGTGGAAATACATACCTAGATCCTCAAAGAACATCAAAAGGCTTTTACATTTAGTTATAGATAAATGACGGGAATTGCACCACATATCATGGTGCACAATCTCGTCACCAAACCGGATGCAAAACTGATTAAGAAAAATTTGAGACCCATAAAGCCAAAATTAGCCCTCATGGTGAAAGAAGAAGTAATGAAACTTCTCTAGGTGGGATTCATCAAGCTAGTTGATTATTCACAATGGGTATCTAATATCCTCCCTATTATTAAAAAGAATGGAAAGATCTATATTTGCATAGACTTCCAGGATATTAAAAAATCTTGCCCCAAAGATGATTTCCCATTACCATCCATCTATGTTATTATTGATGCAACAACTGGATTTGAATTGTTGTCTCTCATGGATGGATTTTCAGGATATAATCAAATTAAAATCTCTAAAGAGGATCAAGCCAAAACCACATTTATAACTCCTTGGGGAACCATTGGTTATGTTGTGATGTCATTCGGTCTTAAGAATGCTAGCACCACATACCAACAAGCAATGACATACATATTCCATGACCTTATTCATAAGATTGTAGAATCCTATGTGGATGACCTACTGGCCAAGGCTAGGAAGCGCTGCGATCACCCAGAGGTGCTTTGTATCATCCTTGAATGCTTAATTGAGTACAACGTCACATTAAATCTGGAGAAATGTGTATTCAGCATGATAGGAGGAAAGCTTCTGGGTTACATTATATCTTCATGAGGGATTGATATCGACCCAGCCAAAATCTGGGCTATGTTAGAAATGGTTCCACCATCAGACAATTCTGGTATTAGATATTTTCTTTGGAAACTTAGTGCAATCCGAAGGTTCATCCGTGACTTGACCTTTTCTATTCATCCAATCAACAATTTCTTAAAAAAGGATTATAACATTGATTGGACGGAAGATGGCAATGGGGCCTTTGAGGTAGTTAAATGATTTTATTTATCCCCTCCCACGTGAATGCCACCTAGATAAAATCACCCTTTGATTTTTTATTCACAAGCTACAGATGTTTTGCTAGCCTGCATGTTGTCTCAAGGGGATGATGATAAATGAGAACGTGTAGTTTATTTCATTAGTCAGACGCTGCTTGATTATGAGACACATTATACATAGGAAGAAAAAGAATGCATTTCCAGAGTCTTTGCGACAAATTGTTTAAGGAATTATAGCTTGAATCAAGAAACGAGGGTTATTGCTAAGACAAATCACTTACGGACATTCCTCATGCAAGGATCCTTATCTAAAAATGCCAAGTGTTTTATAACCTTAATGGGTGAATTTGAACTAACGTGCATAAATCACAAATCTGTTAAGGGACAAATCATTGTGGAATGGTTTGCTGATAATCCATTAGATGAGGGTGATTTGGTAGATTTAGACTTTCTTTAAGAATGTGTGTATTTTTTCAAGACCAAGCCCCCTATTTTAGTATGTCCTTGGTAGACCGACATTGTCAACTTCATCATGGACCACACATACCCAAAAGGGGTGACATCACAATAAATAAGGTGGTTACACATCATTGCCACTAAGTACATTATTTTGGAACAAGTTCTTTACTGCAAAGCCTTTAACGGAATGTTGTTGAGATGTGTTGACGTCACAGAATCCAAAAATAATCTTTATGAGTCACATAGTGGAGTATGTGGAGGTCACTTTGGCGGGCACACCACTTCCCAAAAGATACATTAGATGGGCTATTTCTGGCCCACTCTAGAACATGACACACTAGATTTTGTGCGCAGATGTCACAAATGCCAAGAGTTCTCCCACGACATCAACATACTGGCACAAGCTTTGTAATCGATCGCAACCCCATGGTCCTTTTCCACGTGGGGCCTGGATATGATAGGGTAATTATCTCCCTCATCAATGGATGGCCGTAACTTCATAAGTATAGCCAAAAAATACTTCACCAAGTGGGTATAAGCCATGCCTCTTACCATTGTACTCAGTTTAGTTATCGTTAAGTTCATCTTAAACCAGATCATTTGTAGGTATGGTGTCCCACAAGTCATTATTTCAGATAATGACACATCTTTCAAAAATGATGAGGTGCGTGAGCTATGTACAAACTTCAAAATAAGTCATCACATGAATTCTCTCTACTATACTCAGGCTAATGGACAAGCTGAGGCTATGAATAAAAATCTAAAGGCCATCCTTCTCAAAACTATTAAGGAGAATAAACGAGATTGGCACCTAAAGATTTTTCCGGCCTTGTGGGCCTATCGAACCTTAGTTCGATTACCGATGGGGCCAACCTTATTTTCTTTAGTGTCTGGCATGGAGGTAGTTCTACCACTTGAAGTTGAAATACCTAGTCTCCAAATTTCACTACACGAAATCATGGGAGGGGAGGGTTATCGAGAAGCACAACTTATCTAATTAGAAAGTCTCGATGAGGCTAGACTTAACGCTGAACAATGGCACAATGTTTACGCTGACTGGATAGCTCGACAATACAATAAGAAGGTTTATGAATGTGAGATCTATGAAGGATATTTAGTATTAAGACTCGACAACTGGATAGAAAAAAAAACTAGTGAGTGAAGGAAATATAGATCTAGGTGGTTAGGTTTGTATTGAGTAGTAGAAGACTACAAAAATGGGGCATTTCACCTGTGTACACTAGAAAGTGAGGATTTTAGTGAATCCATGAAATATCTTCACCTAAAGAGGTACTACGCATGATCCACCAGCATTTTCATATGTACATTACTACATCTGTATTGTATTTTCATCCGCCAATTCATTTTGTAAAATTTGTGATCAATGGATTTATTCTTATAGAAACTCCTAAAAACTTCTAAAAAACATTGGAAAAACATTCAACTCATATCTCTTCAAATCTTCATAGTAGTGTCAACTATTTTTGAATCATTTCATTAGTTTAAGTAGGATAAGACCAAGTTTTCACCGTGATCATACCAAGGCCTACATACTTGGTTTTACTTATAGTCTCTTTCTAGATTACAGTGTCTTCGCCTATAGTCTATTCTATAAGCTTCATGGTGTCACATATATCCCATAAAAATCACTTTGGAAATAAAAACATAGTAATTTTTTTTCCTAGATAAGAAAGTCAAATGCAAATCCATAGAAATTTTTTATTTTACACATTTATTTTCCCTACCAACCTTTGGTGTTGAGCCGACATCTCTTACTAGTGATGTAGGGATGGGAAAGGAGAGAAATGCCCTTACTCACCTATTCCTTGTCCATGGTGATGAACCCATGCTTCCTCATGGTAGCATGAGGCAAGGATTAGAGGGTCTATTTGATAAACTTGAAAGTTACAAATAATTCATTCAAATGTTATGAAGTCATAGGTAAAAGTCAAAGTGAGTTAGATGTCGAAAATTCCAAGAGAATTTAAAACCCAAAATCTAGATATTGTCAACCAAGTAGCCATCTACAGATCTAAGTCTAGATAAAATGGAAAGTAAATCACATTGTAAACTATGAAGTAACTTGAGTAGGGTGAAGTTCAGGTGTCCTAATTTGGTCCTATCAAACCATTATCTTTCCCTTATCCTTTCTATATCTTGTTGTTGAGCCCTTGCATCCTACTGGTTGCATGGGGTCAAGAGTGGGGCATGTACATCTTCTTATCATATCATTTAATTATCACATTTTTTCAAGACAATATGAAGTATCAAAGGTTTTTTTAAAGAATCTAAAATTAAAATATCACATTGTCTTCTCATTATCATGTATCAACATTATGAAATAAAAAAATAAATCATTCTATTATCATTTCACATCCACTGCATACATTCTGAAAAGAATAGAAAAATAAGCTCAGATATGATGGGATACCAAACCAAAAATAAGAGTCTATATATATCATGGCGAATCAAGTTTGTATAGAATGTCGCCATTCACTAGGCATGGTCAAAACACTCACAATGAGCCTGAAACATATAAATGACCAAAAAAATGGCATCTAAGCAATAAAAATGGTTCCGTGGCCTACAAATCACTGTGAGATGCCTTTGATGGTGCTTAACCACGTCTAGGGATCCTACTATGGTTGCGACGATGCTAGGAGTGAACAAAATGATGTGAGTGCTCATGATGACGTCTGCTACCCGTGGCCTTACTACGAGAATGGTTCCATCTCATCAAGCACTTGATAGTATTATACCTGACCACCTAGGTATGGAGGGAATTCACTATCTCTGCTACCTTCCATATAGAGGAAAACATGTCAGTGTGTCTACCTATGGCTAATGGCTGGCCTGAGTCGGTAGTCAGCTCAGGTCTTCTCTGAGGGGATCAAAAAAGTATCCACACATACCCAATGGATGATCTCTCATCACTCCTATGATGTCACTACAACAAGAAAGAAAGAAATGATAAGTTAGGAAAAAAAAAAAAACAGATACAAGTCAAAATTCCTAATAAAAAAAGGGAGAGTTTTAAACTTACTCGGGTCTCTGAGCATCCAAGTAGGATTGGTAATTTCTATTGCCACTGCTACTAGTGGATGCAGGGCTTCCCCAATGCTAGAAGTGAATCGGTGTCCTACAACAGACTCATCATCCCCCTCTCCACCTTGAGGAAGTGTCGAATCTGAGACTAAGGTCTCTCTCTCTCAGCACTGGCCTCCTTGTATGCTGCTCTCAACATCTCCTGAGTATCATACCACTCAGGGTCACTCTCCTCCTCCTCTACATGGGCTACCTCACCAGTCCCAACATCAAATCCCTCATCCTTTATGTCCTCTTTAATTGACTCCTCCATCTCATCCCCCATATCCTCCTTAGATTTGGATTCTAGATCAATAGGCTCATCCTACTCCCCACTGTGAGCAAGAGTGGCTGCCATCTAAAGTAGGGGTGTTCAAGGTGCACCAGCTTCCCGACGAGCACAAAACCACCCATCTAACTATAATGGGCACACTTGGAATGACCAATTTCCAACTAGGATCCCCTCTAGGGCCCCTTCAAACCTTCTAAATAGTCCTATAAACTGGAATGACAGGAGGGAGCATATAAATGTATGAAATGACAAACTAATGGTGGACCTAATCAAATGGGTGGACCTCAAGTCTCACTGCTCTGTCAAATAGCTGACCTATCGAAGCGAAATCTACCATTGTGGTCACCTCCAGTCCCCATATCCATGTCATATCTTGGTAGGGTGTAGCAGTCATGTCTTCCATAGTCAGGGAAGCCACATGCTGATGTGGAGTCGTAAGTATTGACATACCTATCCATTTAGCTACCCAGACATCCCTTGGATCTGACACTAGTACTCCCCTACCATAAGGGATAAAATGCTCACTAACCCAACTCATCACAAGAGTGGGGTGGCTCAATGACTTCCTCTTCCATCTGACCACCTTGTATAGATCATGGTAGGTGGTCCCGAAGATATCTATGCCCCAAGCATATTTGCATCCATGCCCCTCGATCTGCACAATGATAGGAGCCCAACAATACAAGATGGTATCACCACCCTTGTCCCCAATAAATCAGGTGGACAAGATGCCCATGATGGCTCTGTGTATGACATGAATGGGAGAAGTGGTAGTGGACCAAACCTTCATCTTGTTATTTGATCGAGATGAGACAATGGCTTCTCTAATGTATGTGGCCCATTATGTCATCACGGCCCTAGACCCCGCTGTCTCCAAAGTCAGTCTCCTCCCAAGTATCAGGAGCTTAAGAATATGGTATACCTCCTCCAAGGTGATAGTCCACTCACCTCAGACACCTGGGAACTGGAAAGTGTTCCAATCTACATCCCAATAGGAAAACAAGTCACATAGAATTTGGCTAGTAGGAGCAATGTGGGGAACTCGTGTAATCCTCCAAATACTAGCCCTCTGGAGAAGATCTGTCTCATCCTATGTTTGCTGATCCAGGATACCAGGGAGCCAATCACACTCCCTCTCCTGACTCCATCTGATGTACTCCTCCTTATGTATTCACCAAAACATGGAAAAAGAGCAAGTTAGTAACATATACTAAATAATAAGCTCACCAAAAACATCACAAAACGTGAAAAATTCAAACAAAAATCAAGTTAGTGATAATTTTGGTTATTTTGTTCAGAACTGCTGCCCAGTGCAGGGTGATGGTTCCAGAACTACCACCCAAGTAGGGCGGCAGTCATGAACCAATTTTTCAAACGTTCCCTTTACCCTAAAAATGCTCAAAAATACCAAAAAGGAACATTTTCAACAAAATAAAAGCATGCATAGGTTAATCTCTCACACGTGGAGGCATGGTCACGATCTCGTCACGGTCGTATCGGTTGTAATCTCGCCAAAAATTATCACTGTGGGTCTAGAGATCCAAATTCACCAAATCAAATAGCACAAATGGATTGAAAAATGAGTTGTTTCAATATATATATATATATATATATATATATATATATATATATATATATGTTTTTTTAACCTCGTTTTGAGTGTTTTTCGTTTATAGGGCTAGAGCGGTGGCATAGATATATTTCAATATCCCCGCATAGATGGTAATTCCTCTTGTTGTTTTGATCTAGTGTTTATTTTTTGATATTCTATCTATCTAAATGTGAGTCTTATTTTTCCCTTGCACGTAGTGGGATTTTGGGTGGTGAGAATTTGACACACGGGTGTGTTAGGTATAGCTTCTAACTCCCCTATTTAGGAACACCATACTTGGACTCTACGTTTTACGCCTTTTCATGGCTAAGATGCTTCTCTGAGGGGGAAATATGTATAAACCCAAAATTACATGTGCTCCATTGTCAGAAAATGGTTTAAAAGTCCCTAAAGATGATTCAAGTCCTTTCAAAAAAAAATTCAAGCTCTAATTTCCATTCGAAGTATATATTTTTTACCTAGTCGTCTTTACTTATCCTTCCCGTGCTCTTTCTAGCTTCCTACCTCCTTCTATGCAAGTTTTGGCCTTTAGTGCTAAGACCGTGGCCCTGCCTAGGTGGCAGTTCTGAAACCACCACCCAAGAAAGGGTGGCGGTCCTATCCACTTTTTCTAGATTCTTCACATGTGTTTTAACATGTGATGGTTCACTTACTTTTGAGTTTTGCGTGCATTTGAGAGCCAAATTGTCTAAAATTAGCTTTGATTTCTTGGCTCTCCTTCCTCCTATTTTTAAATAGATTTAATTGGTTAGAACTTTTCCTTCTTGCCTTGTACATGAAGGCACCTCCCATCCTCCATTCGTATATATTCCATGCTTGTATTCAAGAAAAAGGGGTCTGCAAATTTTGTGTATCTTTTAATTATATTGCTACTATGATCTTTCTAGGAACTACATAGCCAAGATCTGATCTCTTGTGTTATATCTCTTTTACCTGCATTGCATCCAGACTATCATCAAGTTGCCATTAATCAAGCGCTATCCTCTTATTACTTTTTTTGCATTCCCAATCTCTTGGACTCACATGAACACTCAGAGAAAGAAAGGAACATACCGAGGGGAAAAATACAGACACACCTAGATTTTCCAAAGCTCTTGCTTATCTAGGTTGGAATTGTGTGTTTGTTTACCTTGTATGTTGAATTTTTAATTTCATATCAAATAGAGTAGAAAATCATTCGTATAAAATAGATTGGAGAATCATTCATTTTAGTAAGTTTTCATTTTAACATTACCAGGAAAGTTGTGAGGGACAATAGCCCTTTCAGGTTCATGATTTTTTCTTCACAATTGAGGTAGGGTTTGGAGGATTTTGATCATATTAGGTTGTTTGATTTACATTAGATTCTTACATTTACACAAGTAACCATATACATCCAGTTGGCTACTTGTCTTTAGTTTATTTGTTAGATTAGAACATATTGCTTAAGGATTACAAAGGAACAAAAATATTTCCTTTGATAGGTTAGTTTTCTTTTATTGCTTTGATCCTAAATATTGTGAAAACTCTAAAAACATATATTAGATCTATTTCAGTAATTAGTTTTCTTATTAAAAGTCATTTTATTTCATTTTGTATGACCATCAACGATCCACAACAGGAAAAGACATAAAGTTGTGATCCATTGGTCCCACAACCCAATGGGATAGAATTGATAATTGACATTGACACCAGTTTACGTCTAACAATCTTACGCACACCTATAAATTTTACTAGGAAGATAGAACAATTCAATACACTAAACATAACTTTTAATCAAGCCTACAATTATTAGACTACTCTTGGCAACATGGTTTGATTACTTGCATGACCATCTAAGGGCCAAAACCTCCACAAGTCTTTGGTTATGATCCTCAGGTCCCATAACCCAATGGGCCTGCTAGTGAGTTAGACATTGACGGTAGTTTGCATACATTAGTATTCAGATCTTAACTACTTCCACCAGATATTATTACACATCTTTCCTTACTGAACATAGTACCCAAATAGGAAAATAATTTCTAGAAAAGACTGGAAAATCACCTGTAAATACCTATGGCTTCATTGTGCCTCTGGTTCTTACTTCCTTGACCTTCTTTGGAAATCTATACCAGGCACCTTCCGGTCATTTTCCACATGTTCAGAAACTAGTGAATAGAATCTCAGCCGATCTCGATATTTATTGGATTCTACGAGTGGCCATTATCTCAGACCGATCCATGACACCACTTTAAGTTAGGAGAGCATTCTTTTCTTTAGACTTGCAGATCCTGACATTGCGTGTTGAAGATATAAGATTTCCCATTATCTTGATCTCTGTTACCACACTCACATTCACAATCATTCTACACCAATTTTCTCAGCACGACCATGGGAGGTCACATGCAAAGAAGGTCACGTGTTTATTTTATGTCATACAGGTGTGGTAAACTAGTTTTCACCGAAGGACTTATCCAAAGTGCCACAATTGGGTGGTTTTAACACTTGGACATATTGATTTCTCCTTTTCCTTTTTGATTTTTTATGATTTTTTTTTTTAAATTTTTGAGGAATCCCATGTTCAATCATAGAACCTCTCGAGATGCATAACATTCATGGGTTCCTTGAGTTCATCACCATCTATACTGGAAAGCTTTTATGCACCCAAACCAAATATAGTGACCACAACATATGTCCCTAACTAGTTTGGCTTGAACTTACCTTTATTTTCATGGTCTTTTGTTGTGTTAAACTAATTTTACTTCATCAAAAGGTCTCCTACCTCAAATTAGCGAGGAAAAATTATTTATTTCTGACTTCTATGCATATGATTCTGATATACTTTTAGGTGATCAAGGGTGTGAAGTCTATTCTCATCCAACATCACCAAATTTTCTAGTCGAGCCACTCTTTATTCCTCCTCTTTATCTAGATATTATCTCAATGATATACGAAAATATGGGATCTCTATCTCAAGAGGTAAAATGACTTCAGTGTCGAATATTAAGGAATATAGAGTTGCACCAGTAGGGGTGCAGATGGATGTTCTATATTCCCAAAGGGATAGATGAATCTGTAAATGTCAGTTGCGACCAATTTTCTTCACCATCTTCTCCATAATATAGACAAGGGTTTTATTTTTAGCCTCAACTTTTCCATTACCTTAAGGGTAATAGGGGTTTTATTACTTGAGAATGATTTGATAAAAATTGCATAGTACCTTCACAATTTTATTTTTGAAATATTTTTTGTTGTCTGTGACAAGGGAAAAAGGAATGTCATAACAGAAAATGATATAATTCATTATAAACTTAGATATTTGTGAACCTGTGATATATGTAAGAGGAAAATCCTCTACCCACTTTTTAAAGTACTCGGTAGCTGTTATAATGAACATGTGGCCATCATATGATGTTGGGGTAAGCTTTCCTCTATGTTATAGATCCCCCACTTTGAGAAATGTTATGATGTCGTAATAGGATGCAAGGATTGTGTCGGTGCATGAATCAAATTACCATACTTTTGACATAGCAAACACTTATTCATATATTTGCAACAATAATTTTCTATGGTAGGCCAATTATAGCCTACTATGAGTATCTTCTTAGCGAGGAAAATCCCATTTGTATGGGCTCCACAAATACCTTCGTGAAATTTCTTGATTTCTAGGATATATTCATAAATGCTAAGACATCACAAAAGATTCTTGTCATACCTCCTCTACGATAGAGAGTGACCACAAGTAAGGTGTAGTGGGATATACGTTGGATGAGGTTTCATTTATCAGATTAGGAAATGTCAAGTGGGAAGGTTCCATCTTTAAGGTAATTGAAAATATCATAGTACCAGGGTAAATGGGGACCTACAACTTTACATACTAGACATGACTTGGGCATATCATATGTTGGTGTCAACAAGTGATCCATGAAGAAAGTTATATCATTTTCTCTAGGTGGTATGGTTAACAAAGAACCCATTATTAACATGTCATCTACTTCTCGATTCTACCCTCTAGGAATCGGTCCAAAGGTGAACTACACGAAGAACTCTTTTAATGTATCAACCGTCTTTTTATAAGGAATGAATTTTTCATCTTTAACTTTATACTCATCTATAAATAATTTGATAATCAAAATTGATTCTCCAATCACATTAAGCTAGATGATCTCCTAGTGTATAACTATGTTTAGCCCTGTAATGAGAGATTCATATTCCACTATTTTGTTTGTGCATGGGAATCTATCTTGAAAGTTTATGGGATCAAATACCTTTATGGAGTTATAAGCACAACTCCTACTCCTAAGCCATGAAATGTGAAGGATCCATTAAAATACATGTGCCATAATATGGACTCCTCAATATACATGAGTGAAGCATTTGTAAGTTCCATAATCAATTTTTTTGTTGATACTAGAGGGGATTTAGCTAATTGATTTTCCAGCACCTTTCCCTTGATTGATTTATGCTGAAAAAATTCTATGTCAAATTCACTGGGTAGGATGATTTAATTGGCCATCCATCATGTAAGTGCTTGTTATGACAATAAATATTTCAATGGGTCCACCTTTGAGATAAGCTTGACCTTGTTGTTTAACAAATAATGATGTATTTTTTGAAAGGAAAAAACTACGACTAAGCAAAACTTTTTGAGCTATGGATAATTGAGCTCATAAGAGATCAATGTCTAGCTAAAATAGTACATAAATTTTTCCCTCTACTCCCTGTCATATTGGGCCAAGAGTACTCCAATTACAAATTATGTAGCACAAATATACATTAGCAGTGGTTCACCTACAGTAGGTTTCATTAGCACAGGGGGTCTTGAAAGATATTATTTTAACAAAGAAAATGATTTTTGTTGTTCTAGACCCCACAAAACATTGACATATTTCTTGAGAAGATGCATAAATGCGTGACACTTATCTGTGAGATGGGAAATAAATATCTCTTGATTGCTTTTAATTTCTCGTGTAAGATGCATAATTATTTGATTTTCTTAGGAGGATACATCTTTAT
The DNA here is from genome assembly GCA_019776745.2 of Taxus chinensis. Taxonomy (NCBI): domain Eukaryota; kingdom Viridiplantae; phylum Streptophyta; class Pinopsida; order Cupressales; family Taxaceae; genus Taxus; species Taxus chinensis. The sequence goes on from CM034146.1 coordinate 492,216,722, forward strand.
GATGACCGATGACTTTGTTGGGTCTACTTATATTCCCCTTGGTGATATGATAAAGCCTAGTAATTTCCTTGATAGCACGTCAAAGACACATTTATTTGGGTTTAAAAGGACCTTATAGTCCCTTAGACGCTGAAATTTGTGTTGCATAATATCTAGATGATCCTCTATTTTCCTAGACTTACCCGGTATGCCATCTACATAATCTTCCATTATGTCACTAATCATATCAGGAAAGATGGCTGTCACTTCCTGCTGATAAGTTGTACCTACGTTCTTGAGGCTAAAGGGCATGAATTTGTAACATAAATTTCCCCAAGGGATTGTAAAAGTTGTCTTATGTTGGTCCTCCTCCACAATCTTGATCTAATTATAACCATAAAATTCATCCATGAGTGATAGCATTTCATAATTGGCTTTAGAATTAACAATCATGTTGATATTAGGGAGGGGGAAGTCGTCCTTGGGACAAGATTTGTTGATGTCTCTAAAATCTGTGTAAATTATGATACCCACAAGATTTTTCTACATAGGTACAACATTTTATATCCACTTCGAGTAGTGGATAGGCCAAATGAAGCCTATTTCCAATAGTCTTTCTAGCTCCTCTTTAACCAATAAGGCCACACGAGGATGCATTTTCCTAAAAGTTTTCTTAATGGGCTTGGCATCTAGGTTTACAATAAGATTGTGCACCACTAATGTGGGTTCAAGTATTGGCATTTCTACGTAGGACCAAGTAAAGATGTCAGTGAATTTACACAAAAACAAGACAAATGTTTTCTTTTCCTGAGCTATGAGGGACTTTTCCCAACTTAACCATCTGAGGAACTTCTTATGTGTCGATGTTGACTTCAATTTTATCCTCCACAAGAAGCTTAGACTCTTCTTCCATGCACATAGGATTAGGGGGGAGATTGAGATTTACTTCCAAGGGCATCTCAATGAGATTTTAACACTTGGATAAGTCAATTTATCTATCCATTTTTTAAATTTTTGTTCTTCTGCCAGTGCCTCAAAAAGTTTTTAACTATAAGACTTGGACTTGTTATTTTTGCTAGGATTCTATGTGGAACTTTTTCCTTTAATTTTTATTTTTTTTTATGACCAAAAAACTCATCCTACTCCTTGAAATATGCACATGCATCCAGGTTGATGAATAATCCTTTTTTATGGTCACTTACAAGTATGTTGTCTCATATACCCATAAATGCACCAATAGCTTCATCATTAGAAAAGTAGTCTATCGGTACATGCTTTTCTTGGTCCCAATTCACCAAGCAAGGATAAAAAGGTTTAGTTTGGGAATGAGGATAGGTAAGGTGGTGATATGGTCATAATAGCCGTATTGGGAAAGATATTAGTAGAGGCAATGTCTTCGTAAAGACTACACCATGAATCTGTTTCACTTTCATAACCCGACTCACTATCTTTTTGTCTAGAAGAATTAACATAACTCTCTAGTTGAATAGACCCATATGGTCGAATACTAATACCATAGTTACACATTTTCCTATGGGTTTTTGGAAGAGGTTCCCACACTCCTTGTTCATGTGTGCCCCAACCATACCCATGGTAGCCCATGTCATACTTAATTTTGTTTGGAATTGCATACTTAGGATCCCAGTAACATAATGCCATATCATTTTTTAGAGGTGGTATCATAGAATTACATATTATTTGTTCATATTTTAGAAAACCTCCAGGAGTGAATGTTTTAAAGGTGAAATTATCCTTAGGACGTTGATATTTGTGACATGGCCTTCCTCGTGATTTGGGCAATAGAGGAAGCTTCAAAACTAATAGGTCCATTTGAATATCATACTCCTCATAACTAGTTGAACAAGTATTCATATCCAATGTATCAAAGGGAGAAGCTAATTTTGATGTACCATTACTGTTAAGGGTCAAGGAAATTGGGTCAACCCGTGAAGTGAGAGCCTCAAATTGAGTCTGAACAACCATCTCTGGGAAATCAATATAATTAGGGAAGTAACCTGATAGTTCTCTACAATGAGAAAAAGGTTGAGAGTCCCTTGGAATAATTATAATTTCCCCTTCATGGTACAACTTTAGACACTAGTGATATGTTGAAGGAACAACCTACACGACATGAATCCAAGGGAAGTAAAGAAGGTTGTTGTAAGGTAGCCCCAAGTCAAGGACATGGAACTTTGTATTATGAGTAGTTGGCCCTACTCCTAGTAAGAATTTTATCATGCTAGATGACTTCTACTCTTCGTTGTCACAAACCTTGATGGTGATGAATTTTTTTAAAAAATATTTCTCCGTATGGCCCAATTTCCAAACAAGTTTCAAGGTATATATGTTAAGGTATGATCCTCCATTAAAAATTACTTGTTTAATCTTCTTATGATTGAAAATAACCTCTATGTGCAAGGGAAAATTGTGTGAAGGATCTTCTGTAGGAATTTCCTCTTAGATAAAGGTTATATGCTCCATTAGAGTAATTTGAGATACTATTTCTTGGAAGTGTGTGAGGTCAATATCAATTGACACTTTAAACCCTTGTAAAGTCTTACAAAGGATATATTTATGTACATTGGATATCTTAAGAAGATATAAGATCAAGATCTTAGCTGTGGTCTTCTCAAGTTTCTACAAGACATTTTAGTGACTATCCAGAGGAGGGGAAGTAGGAGGGGATGAAGGCTTAGAGATAACAAGGAGATCATGTCATGTTACCACAACGAACTCCTTTGTTTTTAACTTGATTGTTTTGATATAATCAGTAAATGGGGTGACACAAAAAATTACACCATCATAAGAATCATTTCCTTTGGCAGTACAATTTGTATTTTTATAGACATGACCCAGATCTTTATGCCTGGACGTTTGTCCTTGATCTGACTTTTCCTTTCCTTTATTGTGTTTGGGAAAGGTTCCTTAAATATACCCATGACAACATTGACAGATTTATTAGGGCCCACAAAATCTATTTCCATGTCACCACTTTCAATGAGGTTCTGGATGTAGTGCTTAAGCTTGAGGCACTTATTGGTTTTGTGTCCCTTAACATGATGAAAGTTGCAATAATATTTTTTTCTAAACCGAGATAATTTAGGTACATCTTCGGGATGATAGTTTATTCCAGGTACTTTACCATGTTAACTGCCTCTAACTACTTAAGTATTGATGACATGGAGTGAGATAGAGGAGTAAATATATGGCATTTATATTCAGGGGCTGGATTGTCCCTTGGTTAGTTTCAAGGGAGAACAATTTTGAACTACTTACACCTCTTTAGAATCTGTAATTCTCTATCCTATGGAATTTTTTTCTTGTTGGGAACAAAATTTTGTTGGTCGCTGGGTTTTTGGTCTTGATTATCACATGAGAAGGGTTTCAATGTCCCTTTTTTTAACAACGCTTCCTAAATTTTGGCACCTTGCTCAATGAACTATTCAAAGGTATTTCCACAATGCATTTGCAAGTGGAAAGCAATACCATGGTTTAATTTAGGCACAAAAATTCTAAATAATTATTTATCCGATATGGACCAAGGGAAACAACTAGCTATACCTCACCATCATTGTAAGAAACTAGCAAAGTTCTCATTGTTACGTTGTTTTGCACTACAATGATTGATCATAGTGAATTCACTCTCCATGTTGAAGGACAAGTGATGCATGAAACTTTCCACCAATTTCGTCCATGTTGATATGGATCCATTTTGGATGTGTAAGAAACACTCAAGAGCTTGTCCCCCTAAACTCCACGGGAAGAGACCTATAAGGTAGTTGTCACTGAATCCAACTTCTTGGCAAGCCATGAAGAAATATTTAACATGATCTCTTCGATCACCCTTACCCTTGTACTTTTCAAATTTTGAACAATAGAAGTGCCTAGGGAAAGGAACTTGAGGCATAGCCCTATCAAAAGGATATGGACATAATTCCTCAAATTAATACTTTTTATTTGAACCTAACTTTCCTTCTTGTAAGGCAGTTAGGGAGTTATTCATAGATAATAAATCTTGATCAAAGAGTGGGTTTTTTGAAGGGATAAGCCTATATCTTGTTTCTTCATTGTCTTTATTATCGGTGCATAACTTTTTGTAACCCTCTTTAGGTTTTTCCTATTTGGGTTTTTTGGGAGTTTTAGTGAAAGATTCATAATACGAAGCTCTAGGTTTTTCTTGTTTAGATGTATTTATATATTCCTTGCTAACATGTGAAGCCTAATTTTTCAATTGGTAAGTGAGGGCTTGTATTAGTTCTTCTATGGATACCTCACTAGGTGGTATCTCTTTACAAGCTTCACACGGGGGAGATTGAGTATGAGGGTCCTCATGATTATCATTATCTCCTTGATCTTCATGATGAATTATAAAAATGGGGATGTGATATCAACCATTAGGTTGTCTATAAGTAGAGGCATGACCCGGATTCAAATTTTCATTAGTGTCGTGAAGTGGGCATTCTATTTCTTCTTCTTCCTCTCCTCAAACCATGGTGGTGAGGAGAGTGGGATCAACTATTGAAGGAAACCTGACCCCCAATTACACTATGCATATAAGGAGTTCATGTTTATTGTGAAACATGAATTCATTGATTATGGTGTGGTTAAGTTCACAATCTACCTGAGGATAATTATCCTCACCGCTAGTATGATCTATTAGGACATTGTCCTCTGAGAGTGGATTCTCTAATTGTTATATCACATGATCAGACCCTAATATTCAATGCCCCATACTTATTTTAGGAGGAATAATAAAATAATTTTTGCTAAGGTTGATTTAAAAAGGACCTTAAAAAATGAAGCAACATAACAAAGTAGCGTAACGATGTGAGATCATTAAAAATACTGTCAATCAAAGGATAAGAATACATCCAAAGGAGATTTTCACTAAGGAATTTAATGAACAAGAATAACACACTAATCAAAAATTAACATGTAAGTAACAAGTAATCTAGGACTCAAACAATCAAGACTATGATCTACCCACAAGAAAAGTTACTCTCTACATTCTCTAAGTATAGTTTTGGCGTAAATAGTGACAACACAATATCACTATTTAGGTCAAGTTTACAATAAAAAAGACCTAAATACTAAGAAAGTGTTGATGTGACCTCCTAACAAGACATAATAAAACCATTTTTAAACAAAAATAGAGTCCAAGTCTTGAAAACAAATGTTACCAATGTGAGCGGTGCAACAACACTATTTGGATATGTTAATCAAACCTTATGAGAAAATAAATATTTTAGTATCAAAATGATGTCACCATAATGCTAACAGAGTAACGACACATTTTTCAAAACTCAAGGAAATGTTAGGATCAAAACAGAATTTAAGTTTAGTAGGGAATTTTTATTTTATGTGAGAAACATAACAATAAAACTAAGAGACTTAGATCAAATTTCACAAAGAAAACAAGGCGTAAGTATAAAAAATGTATTGATAAGATACGAGAAATCATAAAATATCAAAGGAATTCAATGATGAGACAACCTAACTAGAATGAAAATATTGACATGGGTATCAAGATCAAATGGTTATCAAGATGAGAAAACATACCACACACTTTCAATGTTTACATCTAGGTCTCAAGCAAGGACGAATGTAAACGGGTGCAAAAGTGGTGGACACAATCAATCAATAACACATGTAAGTATGTTTTCTTTTATCCCAAATGGGAAACAAGAAATCAAAGGAGTATTCTGAGTGGTGATGAAACAAACTAAGCGTAACTTTGGAAAATTTTCACCTTTTGTTAAGACAAGTGAAAAACTCAGACAAAGTAATACATTACGAGTTTCATGATGAATAACATGTAGTTTCAGCTTAAATGGACTCTCGCCTTGTTTGAATAATATGGTTTTGACTCCAAAAAAGTTGTCACTTTGTGAGAGTTTTGTAGAACACGATGGTTTTGAGTCGGTCAAGTTGGCTCCAAGATAAAATGGCTTCATAACTATTTCTCTCAACTAGGAGTCACAAATTACCTTTGTGAGTGCAGTTTTCCAAGAAAGTCACACTAACTAAATCTTGGAGTATCCTGACTTTAATTTACCCCCTTTGATATAATCAGAAATAAATGCATTTAGTTTTATCTCATTGGGGTCACGTGAAGATAATTTTGACACTAAAATCTCATAAGTGCGTACTAATAATTTAGATAAGCAGAGTGATTCCCATTTTTTCCACATGGTTACCTCTTGCGTGGACTTTTTTTGGGTTTCTAGGAGAATCCCTTTTGTGATTTTAAGGCTTATACCAAGGGCACTTCTCCTAGTTCAAAGCGGATGGTCTGTATCTCTTAACTAAAACCTGTAAGTACAATGTGTTGAATGATGTGGTTTTTTTAATTTATCTTTCGGATTAGGAATTTTGGTTTAGGCTACCATTTGGTAGCCTACCACACAAGTGTAGTTAGAGTTTTGTTTAGATTCACATTTCTTTGGAAAGTGTATAATATGGTCCTACAATTTAAATGTTAGTAATTCTCCAGGAAAATCACATTAATTAAAAGAGGATCAAGTGTTGTTTTTGTTTCTCAAGATCGTCCAAGGATGCAAGAGAAGAACATACACAACAAATAATATAACTAAAAATTAAAGGAAATATTTGCAAGTAAATGAACCATTTATAGAAAAGGTTACATATCTATTGTACCTAGTTGTTCGATTTTGGTAAATGTTCATTCCCTTAGAAAATGAAAGATTTGAAGTTTCCAACTTTACCAAAAATAAATTTTAACAAAAAATTAATGAATTGTTCATTCCCTTAAGCCAAAATGAAATATTTGAAGTTCCCAATTTAAGAAAAATGTTAGAAAATGCAAACTAAAATATGCTTTTGATTCTCAAGATCACCCTAAGGTGCAAGAGAAGAGAATACAAAAAATTTAAGACTAATTTATAAAAGCATGGAAACTAAAGCATTCATAAAAAAATTAAGTAAATTTGTTAGAAAATCTGATTTTAAATGTTAAGAACCTTCATAAAACAGTTTGAAAAACTTACAATTAACAAAAAACACATAAAATCAAAATTTAAAAACTCAAACTTAGTGTAAATTTGAACAAAGCACACCAATGCACCCATTTAAACAACAATGTGTTACTTTTAGCACTAGTCCACCTCTGACAATGGCAGTGCATCCTTCAGCATGTGAGCATGACCTTCAATACACTAGCATGGATATGACAGAAAACACAGTCCAGAAGTAAATCAATGTAACATCAGCACATCCAAGGAGACACCAGCATGCTTCTAATGACACCAGCACATCCAGGACATAGAGGGGTATAAAACTAGTTTAACATAGATGCATCCAGAGATATACTAGCACCTCCTATACAACATGAGTGCGGCCTTCAGTACGTGAGCACGCACTTTACAACACCAACATGAACTTTATAATGGCATGGTGCGGAATAATTACACAAGTTCTAATTTCCTGTAGGTGGTCAAAACATGGTAATTTTCTCAAAAAAATCCCAAAAAGATCAAAATTTTGTCAATTTGGATCAATTTTGACATCACCTCATCTCCTTTGATCCTGCAAAGAGCACAAAAATAAGACAATCCTAACAAAATTAGCTAAGAAACTTGATATTTATCCATTAATGCAAAAGATTGTTAATTAAATAAAAAATTAGAAACTAATCTAAAAATATTGAAAAAAAGAATGAAAAGGACAATGGAGTATGTCCCACTGGGTGTGCCAAATGTGATCACAATAAAATTTTAAGTAAAGTAATTAAAACATAAACTAACACCAAGTAGTTTAGAGATAAGATAATAAATTCATAAATGAACCATCAAGATCAAAGCTTAATGGAATGTTAAAGGAAATATAAATGAATTTAACCATTTAAAATACAAGCATTCATACCAGGTTTGGTTTATTACTACAAGAATTGAACCTATGAAGATCAAAAAGTAATCAAAGTTTGTGGTTTTGCTACTTCATTGAAGGTGAAATGACCTCTAACAATGGCTACAAGGCCATATTAGATATTACTTTACTAACCATCTTGAATAAATGGATGCAAATGGGGATGCAAGTTATTCCAACAATGGAGTAAGGATCATATGTTTTATATGATTAATGTTATTCAAAATATAGTGTAAGGTGTGAAGGTAGGAGCTTGGTCCCTTTTATAGGCTTTCCATTTGGGAAAGGCTTGCAACTTGGTGCATTTTGGACTAATGAATAAAGCTTAAAGTAACCTAAGGTTAACTAACCATAGCTAGGTGAGTTATCAAGTGAATTATTACTTTATGGGAGTTAAGGGTGCTTTAATTAATCAATTAGGATTAATTAATATGCTAGGACAAGATTTTTAGGCTATTTGGAGGTGTTTGGAGAGGAATTTGATAAGGTTGGAAGTATTTTAAAGTGGGATTTAGCCAATAAGAGGGTTTATTGATTAAATTCTTGTTAAAAGAGGCTTAATTAGATAATTAATAGATAATTATTAATTTGAAGAGGATTATAACTAATGAAGTGTCATTAATCGACATCCATAATGTAATAGAAGTGAGTTAATTAATGAAGCATCGTTAATTGACAAAAATGGAGTGAAACGTTAGTTAAATAGTGCAAATCACTAATTATAATGAAAATGGTGAGATAGAGGATAATTGCTACCACTTTAGCATTAAAACTATGGAAATTGATTTTAGGTGTCTACAATAAGTAATCTAGCTAGCATGTATAATAAAGTGATCATGAACAAGAAAAAGTAAGAAAGAGTAAAAGTGACCATAATATGCAGTATGTTTTGGATGGATGGAATGGAATGAAAAATGGAATTATAGGATCTGCATACCCTCCAAGTGAATAAAATTATATGTAGTGAGGTTTGTTTGGTTTTACCCCTCAGAAGTCAAGAATGATCTGTAAAAGAGAGTCCATCATCAGGAAATAGTCAAAATGTGTGTTGTGTCTAACGTGCTGTGATGAATGTGTATGTGTGTGTTGATGATATTTTACTTATAAATGAAGTATGTGCATGACCCTTATAACCGAAGTGCATATCACGACAAAATGAATGTATGAGTGATGATTTAATCCTAAAGCATGTATCACTACAAGATGATAGAGGAAGTGACGATGTAGCCTATAATGTGCATCACTACAAGATGAATAGTAGGGAGTGGTGATGTATCCTAAAGCGTATACCACTATAAGATGAATAATAAGTCATGGTGATGTAGCCTAAATGGTATACCACTACAAGATGATAAAGTAAGTGATGGTTTAGTCTATAGCGTGTTTCACTATCCTATAAATTTCGCATCATGAAAGGTCAAATGATAAATGTGTTATGAATGTAAGGTCACTTTTATTTGTAAACCCTCGATATTCAAATATGAACCAAGGCACTAAAGTGTGTTATAGGGTAGTGAGCATAGTACATAATATATGATCTAGTATATGTAATGAAGATGATAAATGACCATCTGATGTGTAGTGTACGATGTATAAGATGTAATGTAAGGTGTGTATGTAAACTAAAAGTGTGAATATGTGTGTTATGTAGTAGGCATGATGAGTAGTATGTAATGCTAGATGCAAGTGTGACACATGTATGATGAATATTAATATAGTCTATAGATAATGTGAGGTGTATAAATGCACAATGCAAGTATGTAATATAGACCCTAAAAGTGTGATGTATGTATATAATGCCAACTAGTATGATGTATGATGTGTAGTTGTGTAATGATGTAGACTAAATTTAGAGTGTATGATGTATGATATAAGATATATGAATTGAAATATGTGAAGAAACACAATATCTAATACCTATGGTGTAGTGTGTGGGGCTCATGTGTAGTATGCCCTCAATAGTCAAGTGTGAATTGAAGCACAAGAGTGTGTCATCGGGTAATGAAAAAACTATGAAGTACTTGTGGATATGCAAGAGGATAGGATGCTAACATAAGGTATGTGTAAATGTTAAGAGCGTGATGTAGTACTATGTAAGGATGCTATAATAGGGGGGTTAAATGTTATGCCCCCAAGCGTATGATAGAGAAGATGACTACGCGCCTTTATCAAGGAGATCATCATTTTCATGATTGAAACCTATTGGGGAAGCATCAGAAACTTGATAAGCTATAAAGTCAAGAGGGTCATATAAGGACCCATTTTGGAAGAGTGTGTACACATTCATTGCATATTATTCATCAGTAAAGGTGATCAATGGACAACTGTGATTATGCTAATGAGAGATATTCGGCACGTAAATAGGAGAAGAATCATTATGAATAGAGATATTACCAAAATGCATAGGAAATGTAAGCTAAGAGTGGTGAGCATCTATTATACCACCAATATAGTCAAGCCATGACTGTTTAAGTGTGAGCAGAGAAGCACGAGGGGTACATACAACAAAGACTGTCAAATGAAAGACAAACAAGTCATAAGTTGTCATAATGTGAAAATAGCCATGATAAAGATGTAGCAAATGTAGAGGTTGTAAGATGTCATTAAGAATCATGACAAACCTAACCAAACTATCACATGTAAAAATAGTGTTTAAGAAATTAGAATCGATAGGGATGTTTTTCCAAAAGGACCTGTTGATAAATAGAATGCATGTAAAAGGAGGCAACAAAGCTACAACCTGTGGAGGAGAAGATGAAATAACATCTACACTATATATAGACCCTAAGTATAGTACCATAACATTATTAGAGGGAGGGGTATTGAACCTATATTCACCTAGGCCATCAGCCACAAAGGTTTCTTGAAAATAAGAGTCGTCTACGCCAAGAGGTGTAAAATTGAGTTGTCCTAATGCTTCATCTGCAAGTTTTATAGTGTCAACTTCGTCATCAAAATCCTAAAAGCCATTGGTTTGAGCATCATTATGTTTCATTGTACCATCAATTATTTTGGTAGGTGGTACCATAGTTGGAGTAATAGAGGGTTTCAATTGGTTGAGAAGGGACATTGATAGGAGTTGATACTATATGTGAAATAATTGTTGTGGTGTGTGTAGAGATAGCTGGAGAATTTATAGTTGTAGTAGGAGATTGTGAAGCACTAGACTGACCAACGTCATATGTGTGAAGGTTGTTATATGGAATATGTTGTAAAGATGGTATGGGCATAGAAGTAATGGGATCTATGTGATAATATTTTAATGGCTTTGGATCGGCAGTGATAGTATGTTCATATCCATCATGCATGAACTTGACACATTGGTGAAGAGTAGATAGAACTGTGTGCATTATGTGAATCCAAGGCCTACCTAATAAGAGATTAAACTGCAAGGAGGTGTTAATGAGATAGAATTCATTGAGAACAATCTTAGGTGCAACCCAAATATGTAAGGAGATAGTCCCTCAACATGAGAAAGTGGTATAATTATAACCGCGAATGAGGGTAGAATTCTTAGAAATTAGATTATCATTAATACCCAGTTTCCTTAAAAGAGAATGAGTGAATTGATAGTTGATCCATTATCAATAAGGACTTGTTTAATGCAATTAGTGCTAATAACGATAGTAATGAGAAAAGGAGCACACAAATTGATTTTAGAAAAAGGAGATAAATCCTCATCAGTGAAAGATATAGCATGTAGTAAATTATGAAGAAACTGTAAGAGATGTGAAAAGGCCACTACAAAATTATCACTTTCAATATGAATGGCATAAAGGGTAGCTTCTAGTGTGTTACGAAAATCTGGTGCATTACACAAGTCATAAAGAGAGATATTAACAAGCATATTTTTAAGTTGTTCAATGATGTCATATTCGTTATAAGTAGTGGAAGGAGTAGCTGAAGTAATGGGTGGAGGGATAGATATGGATGGATTCATAGGTGAAGTAGGACTATTAGTAACTACATTGATGGATGGATCAATGCTAGGTGTGATAAAGCGAGGAGGATGTTGGGTGTGGATGCGCATGAAATAAGAAACCATAGTAACTATTCCCAAGACCTTAGTTGGTGCAAAGGTAGGATACAAATATTGATCCATAACTTGATAAGGATATGACATGGTCAAAAGGAATTATTGAAACATCGGGTTCACCAAAATGATTAACTAAAAATGGGGAATAAGTGTAGTTAATCTAATCTAAAATGATATGTAAATATAGTAAATGAATGCAATAAATAAGTATGGAAAATGACCCAAGTAACTAATATAATGAAAGTATAAACCCTAATATGCAAGAGAAGTATAGAAGTGACTTAGTTGATTTGATGAGCTTGTGGGACTATGTCACAGAATAAAAATAATAATATGGAAGTAGGAACGACTATGCAGAGGTCCTAAAAAGGACACACCTGGACTGAATCTCTAGAATGGAGCGCTTAGAAAATGACTGGAGTGCCTTTAGGTACTCTCGTTTGCAAAATGGGCACCCTAGTCTATGAAAAAGGTTTAGAAATGAGTTTCACAGGTTCAGAAGGTAGTTTGAAACCCTTGCTATGTTTCGCATCAAATTCATGGCACTATGCCAGGTGTCATAAATAATCCAAGATGAAAGAAAGACCTAAAATATACCCCAAGAAGTATCAAAACCATAAAAAATGAAGAATGCAAATGAACCAGTCAGAATAACCTTAGCTGCCACAATAGTGGGCCTACTAACTGATCATTACACTACATTTCAAACCTAAATGTAGTTTTGGTGTGTGTGTGCATCATGTGCCCTGGGTGCTCTTGTGAAAGTCACACTTTGTGAAGTAGTGAGAAATAAATATATGTAAAAACTTAGTAAAATGGTGGATGGAGTAAAATAAAATACCCTCCTATGCTTGTGTGATGCAGATGAATTAGGTTTGTCCTTTGTGATGGATCTAAGTGAATGTAAATGATCTCAAAATTCCTTAGATGAATGTAACCCTAGGTGGATGATAGTAGTGACCAGTGCTTGGTCCCTCATTATGGTCTCATAACTTTATATTTATAGGGTTATCTTGATCTAATTTCGTAATTATCCCCAAGATGGCCAACCACAAAAGAGATAAGAAGTTGAAATGGCTAGAAATTTCCCAAAAAGTGGCGGGAAAGTTAAAAAAGGATTGGGGTGCCCTTGGTGGGACTAGGGCAACCCAGTACTATCCTGGATGTCCCAGTCAAATCTAACAAAATGCAAAATGAAATTTTTTGAATGGGAATGTGGGTGCAAGAGGTCAGGAATGACGAAAGAAAAAAAGTAGGATGGCTAAAAGATGGGGGTTAATTATTACTTTCTTCACTCAAAAACCTTCTAAATAGTAGTATGAGACCATGACTAAATGGTTTCTAAAGTGCATAATTTTGTGTCTACAATTTTAGAACAAGTTTCTCAACAATTTGTTTGGGAATAACTAAACTGGAAACTCCTAAATCAATATTGTAATTATGAAATAGATTTTGTCCTATGATCAAGGAAACATATAAAGGAGGCCATTTTACACTCTTGATTTCTTGGGCTTCCTTTCCAAATTAGATGAGTTATTAAACATAACATTAGATGGTTCTTTGTATGGTTTGCTAAAGAGACTAAGATTAGAAAAAGCTTCTTACAAAAGGTCTTTTTTTTCCAAGAAGAGAGAAAGAATCCCACATTGAAATTTTGACCTTATTTTGCTTCATATGATCAAGAATATTAAAAGATGAAGTACTAACCTTATATTTTACTATGTTAACAACAACACCTTTTTGCATTGTTGTCATCAGAATTAGAATATCTTGTTGATTTTGAACTCTTGTAGACTGATTTTTATGCCTTGTTGATTAAAACATGAAACAACACCTTGCAATGTTGGAAAATGATAAGAATTAGTCATACCAGTTGGATGCTTCAATTCTATTTCTCTTTCATTTGATCTTGTATTCACTTCCTTAGAATCAAAAGCTTGATCCAACTGATTTAATCCATAGAAATTGTCTTCTTTCCAATTTAGAAGTGGAGCATCATTGTCCACCAATTCTTGAGAAATCTCCTACTATAGTGGGGTCTCAAGTAATGATTTTATTAGACATACAATAATTTTTCACCACAATTTCTTGATTTAGAACACCATTTGGTTAAGATTTTTGACTATGGGATAAATTATAAGGATAACACCACGCATAGTCTTGTATCAAGTTATTTTGGATAGGTATGATTACTTTGGATGAACTTACAGTGTTGGGATTAAATGGATTAGCACTGGAAAATAGACTTTGGAATTGTAAATTTGGTTAAAATGGAGGCCTATTATGTGGGTTAGGTGGATAGTAGGGTCTATAACTCTGATTTTTTTAATATTTTGAGGGAAACTATTTTATTCCCAAAGACTTTAATCCCATTCCCAATATATTTTATCATTCTCCTCAACTCATGTAAGTAATTTTCTTGGATTGGAGTTACATTGGTTTGACTTAAGGGATTATTAATAGGAATTAGTACTGGAATGTCCACTAGTGTATGTATTAAAAGTGGTATAGAGGGTTAAAATTCTTATAATATACCAATAGGGGGCTTGTTGTAATATTTATAGCTTATATAAGACTATTTTCAGCCCATATTGCTATGTCATAAGCATTGGGAAGTGTCCTTCCACCCATTGAGTGAATCATCATTGAAATATCATAATTCAAACTCCTTACATATTAAAAAATAAATAATCATGAGTAGGCCTTATTAATTATGAAATTCTATCCTATGTCATTTGAAATTTGTAGTTGAAGTTATAAAAAAACTCTTGTGGTGCTCTCTTAATAGTAGTCTATTGTTCCACTAGTGAAATATGATCTTATTTTCCTTAAAATTTCTTGAAAAAAACTTCTCTTAAATGATTCCATGTATTAATGGAATTCATTGTCCATCCCTTGTAACACTTCATTGATTTTCCTTTAAAAGAGGCTATTAATAACCTTACTGCAACAATCTCTTGAGTAACATGATAAATAGAGCATATATTGGCCACACATTTAATGTATTCTATCAGTGTAACTTACATTTCTCTAGTGAAAAATGGAATGCAATTAAGTGCAGACATAGGGATGTCATCGTGTCGAGTAAGATTTACTGGGTTATCATCCTTGAAGGGAGTAAAAACCCAATTTATTTGTATGGTCATATTGAGATTTAGATTGGGTATGGGGAAATTGGGAAGTGAACTCTAAACTTTTGGGATGGAGGGGGATTTAACATATAGTTTGGACCTCAAAAACATGTTTCTTTTTTTATTAATTCAAAGGCAACTCAATGAAATCAAATGGAATACCTTTTGAAGATGATCTAGTTATCAGTTTTGGCATGAAATATACACCGATCCCTACTAGGATGTACTTTAAACTTTTATATCTACCAAATGTTGGATAAATGTGTCTAAAATAATGATACTTGCCAATAATAACATTATATATTTAGAAAATATTTATCTTTTCGGTCCCACCAGGCATGCTAGAAACTATTTTCACAGAGGAATTCACCCTTTGGAGAGTGGTATGGAGTCTCCCCTTCCAATTGAAAAAATGGAAACACTCCTAGGATGTGGGGGACTTGTATGTTGGAGTGAGTCTCTAGAGAGGTATTTTTCCTCTAGTGTAACACCTAAGACTATATTTTACTCCCAAGACTACTCTACTCTACTGAATAAACATGGAAAAGGGAGAAGGAAATAAGGGGGAAAAATGAAAAGATTATTATACATGAGAAAATTTTAGGATCTAAGACATGTTTGAGGAACACAGAGGGACCAAGAGAACTACACACACCATACACAACTCAAAAATAGATACATCATTCAAAAATTATTTTAGAGGATGGTTTGAAGTTATGATACGATAGATAAGGGGTAGTAAATGGATTTGTGAGGTAATTTGGTGAGCTCCAAAATAATATCCTACACAAAATTTGATCAAACACAATCTATGACCTATAAATCAATAAATAACTATGTAAAGGCATGGAATTGAACTAAAAATCAAGGATAAATCAATATTATGACATAAAATTATCTTGAAGACATAATATTACATGATACACATGATGTAAGAAGGTAAAAACAAATCCTTTATTAATTTAAGATGTGAAAAAGGTATAATAGATCACTCCTGACCCCTACTCTTCCACTCAAAACTTAGAATAAACTCTAGAATTGAATAGAAAGTGTAGATATCCCTTTTATAATCAATTTTATGGAGTTATATACGGAACTGAGAGATATAAGGAGATGAAAATTACAGACATGAAATTCTAAAGCTCATAAATAGAAAATATTAGATTAATGCTTGTCCATTCTTCCTTTCTTCTCCAAAAATAGATGAATAGATAAAGAGCATGCATAAATTTGGTATTTTCTACTCTAGAATATCTCTTCCCACACTCAAAATGTGATTGTGTATGCTAACAAACAGATTATTATTGTATCTTGCACATTCCTAATATTTTTAGACTCTTGTTCATGATCTAAAATATCTTTTTGCATGAAACCCTACTAATCTTAGATTTTGAGTGATAAAAATAGAATCTTGTTGCATGATCCAAATTTGGATTATGAGCAAAGAAATCAGCTATAAATATCGTTTCAGGGAAGTTTTTGGGCTTGTTTTTCCTTTGGTTATGCATGTCATATTTTTAGAGCATAGAAGGAAATTTGGAACATTCCATATGTTCCTTAATATTATGATTTATCTTCTTTGTCACTTTTTAGGTGAATTGGTGATGCAGGGAACAACTGGAACAATTGAAATATTTCATCGCTGTCATCGAGTACCGATTTAGTTGATGGTCTTGTCTCTGTTATTTTTTTAGTTTTCCCATCTAATCCAGGAACCCAAGGTACAAATTAAGTATTCCATTGGTTTCACTCATGCCTTACTTTACCAATTTAATTTTCTACCTTTTCCAATTTTGTAATTTTCTTGGCCAACCAAGGAGCTCTAGGAACATTGACATTTTTCTATTAGTTTTGTACCTATTCACCTTCACTGATTAGTTTCCCCTCCTCTTGTAGCTTTCTCATTAGATTAGAGAACTAAGGGAACCTCTAAACCATTCCAACCATTCCATTAACCCTTGACATCACCACATGATTTTCTCTTCCCTTGTCCATTGTCGACAAGTTGAGCCAATTGGGGTACCAGGGGAACTTGGGAATGTTCCATGAGTTCCAAACGAGCCCAATTTATCTGACTCAACTTGTATTTACTTTTGTGGGTATGAAGGAGATGTGGGGTACAAAAGGAATGAGTTAATTGTTCCATAAGTTTCTTATTAGGTTGTATCAGGGAATTGTGGTACTAAGGGGACCTTGGCATTATTCTATTGTTGTCATCAATTCCTTCCATATTCACTTTGCTTCCCATATTTTATACATATTTATCAGAAAATTGGAGTATTAAGGGAAATTTTACATTTCTCCTATTATTCCAATAACTTCTAATGTCACAATCAAACTGCCCTATCTTCATTGTGTAGCTGATCAAGGCACACCGAGAACTCATGAAATATTCCCTCTAGGCCTTAAACTGTCGATTTGACCAAGTTTACCCAAAATTTACAAATTTAACCCAATTTTTGAAAAAAAAGACCAAGTTTCTTGGTAGAAATACTTAATAAGAGGGCGAGAGTGATAGAGAATGAAGGTTTTTTCCCAAACTTGCACCAATTTGACTAACTTTGAGACTCAATATGCCTAACAAGGTTGAGGGAACGACTAAAACACTCAAATTTTCCCATAACTTGTAAAAACTTGAAAGATCCATGATCCAGGATATACCATGACTTGCTTAAGAATGGAAAAAAATAACCTGGGGATGGTTTTGGATAATAGTGATGTAAATAAGTTGGGACTTATTGACATTTCTAACCTTTGTAGGAATTATTCAAGAGCCAAAATTGGAACTTAGAGGAACAAACACAACAAAGGAAGTAGTGAAGTAAGCCATATTATGGAGGAATTTTCCAACCTTAAAATAGTCATTTTAGTATAATTAGACACTTCTTTGGGTGGGATTCAAGAAAATGACAAGCCTACTGAAACCTTATCTATGTATTTTCCTAGATGTAGAGACAAACATGCACTTATATATTTCCCTATGGAAAAGGTAGACATATGTGGTATTTGTGAATAAAATAAATACATTAATCATTGTGACTTACTTTTAGTAATCAAATATCATATGGAGAAAATTTCCCACCAAGAAGCAGAGGCTAATTATATGTAGTAAACACAAGGTTGTAAATTTCCTTTTAGCATGTTTGTTCCAAGAAATCCTTGGCCTATAAATCAATGGAATGTACCATGGTCTGGTCCACAACATTGGGGACAATATTTATCTCAAGAATGAAATAATAAACCATGCTCTAACTAATACCAACAAAAAAGTGTACATAAAAAATTTCAACCACAATGGGGACCTCAGTGGAATTATAACCAATAATTCTAGGGTCAAAGGAGAAATTAAAATATGTAAAATTAACAATATCATTTATGCCTAGACCTTCTAATAACACTCAAAAACCTAAAATAGAGTAGGTTAACACACCAAAATTTCCTTATCAACCTATGGAAAATCCTTAAAATGATAAATAGGAAAACCGTATCTATATTTTAGAATCAATAAATTCATCTACTTTGAATGCTATCAGTTATGCCAATTTTTAGCTTTGTTCTAAAAATAATCTACCCCAACCTTATTTTTCATTCATTGAAGAAATAACCAGTGAGAAAGAATAATTACAATATTATCTTGAGAAACAATTGTTTTATGATGAGAAAAAAATAAAAATAATTGATTCTTTTTAATACCATTTCCAAATAGATTTGAAGAGAAATTAATTTTTCAATAGACTAATAAAATCACTAAATCTAACCTTATTCAAGAACTTAGATGTCTCAACATTAGGATACCATTTTTGCAATTCATTATGGATATTCCTAAAATTAACAAAACTATTAAGGAGTTGTGTATTAACACTCTTAGATGAAGGAATCAATACCCTAAAACCTATATACATTCAAATTTGGAGATTTACTCTTTGACACTACTAGTTTTATAATATGCTCTTGGTAAGATAAACACAACCTTACCATTCTCACTTAACACATTTTAAGATCTCTTGTTTAGCTTGCTTATTCTTACACACTAAATTTTTTTCAATTTATAAGAGTGCAATACATAAAATCTATAAATGAACATCAATTGACATGTTGTAAACTTTATATTGCATGTTTTCCATCCCTAGGTAAGGCCGTACAATTTAGTCAGGATTTCATATCTAGTCCTAACCAAATTTTATGGTCTTTCACTAACATGTTCTATAAATTTTATTTCAATTTAATATTATTTGTTGGGTCTTTTAATATGTTTAGGTCAACCTTTCCTTGATAAATCATATTTGAAACCCTATATAAGAAATTAAACACTACCTCATTTGCTAACTTTGAAATCCTATGCAACTACAATGATACACTCACTTACAAAACTTGTAAATAACACCCAAGGATTCATAGATATTGAAATAACACATATACATTCATTAGATAAAAAATTGCTACATTTCTGAATCTTATTACCATGTCTATGAGTTAGATCATCTCACTTATAAGCACACAAACATCCCTTCTCCAAGTATTTTAATAAGAGACAAACTCAAATCAAGCATTATCAATAAGTTTCCAAATCTAGTTTCATTTATTCAAATATCACATGCTAGGTGAAAAAAGACATATGATTTTAGGCCTTTTAAAATTAGTGCCAATTTTGGTGCTACAAGGGGCCCCCCACAACCTAGCAAATGTTTATTTTCATGGGTATCCTACCCATTGTTAAGGTTTGATACCTCATCCATTATGTTTAAAAAAGATTCACAACATCATCGCAACTTAGGGTTTTCCAAAGATAATCAGTTCTAGGTAGGAAACCATCTCATGAAATTATAAATTATGAATAAAAAAAACTCCAAGACTGTATAGAAGGGTCAAAACCATATCCTGGTAAAGTTGTATGGTTTTTTACCAATCTATTTTCTAATCACATTTCCATAAACAAAGCATCATAATTCATAAATCTCAATGTTCCAACAACTTACACATGTAAAAATTACCAAAACCATGTACTATCATCTAAGTGCACTCACCTCCTTGTGTTTTTAAGTTTATATCTTGTGTAATATATCAATTGCAAGTATTAATATATTTTTATGATATTAGAAATTAATCTTGGAAGTTAATCAATTAGAATAACCTATGATATCCAACCCTTAAATCCTTTAGTGTACTCATTTCACTAATCTTATATTTAACATGATCTAACTAGGGTGTAAACATTTTGGTAATCCCAACACATAATTCAATCATAGTATCCACAATAACTAATCTAGGGTATGCTTTTGATCTTCCTCTCCACTTTTTGTGTTGTATTTCTCTTTTTACTTTATCTCACCATGTATTTCCATCTTGATGAGGGTCGTTAATCCTCACCATTAATAATGTCAATCCAGAGTTGGTGTTTGAAGACTGTATGCATTAAGAGAAAAAGATCTTTAGAAAATAGCTCCTTTAAACACAAACCAAACTTGAATATAATAAATCACACTTGCATGAAGGAATTCAAACTTGCAGGAAAAAAAACACACATTCATAAGTTGAAACTGCTGAATTGGAAATAAGCATAATTAAATGAAAATACCTGCATGTTCATAACATACTGAATTTTCACAATACAAATATAAAAACAATACAACCAAATGAATTACAGACAAATGAATACACATAAACATAAATACACAAATCCATATTCCTTGAAAAGAGTGGTCAGATCATTCCTTGGAAGAGTATTTAAATCATACTTCCAAGATATTAAAACTATAGAATATTTGAGAGGAAAGAACAGATCTTTATTTCTTGGGAGAAAAGAATTACATATATGAGTGTGGAAGGTTGCATTTATAATTCATGTATCCAACAAACTCCTTATTTTAGGAAATACAATTTGATCTTTATCTTTATTCCAATCCTAACAACTAAGATCTCCATCTCCACAAAATATGGAGAGAGAGGTATTATTGGAGTCAAAGTCTTATCTCACTATTTTAGGAAGATTTGCTCCCAAATATTCTCTTTGCTTTTTGGTAACAAGAATCACAATGATTTTATTTTCCTACATTATTGGAAGGATGTTTTTCCTCAAAATATGATTTTGACTAAATAGCTTTCCCATATTTTCCATTTGAATTTGTTGTTTTTATTGTGGAAATTTTGACGCTTGTCTGATACACTTTTTCCTGGGACTGCAATTTATTAAATGTTAGATTTCTCCTTATTGGTAAAACATGTAGAAAATCCGAATGACATTTTGGTTAAACATATTGCTATGAAAAAAACCTCTCTCATATTTTTCGGTTGAATTTTTTGTTTCTGTTTGCGGAACTTTTGATGCTCAAATGATATGCTTTTTCCTCGGACTGTAATTCACTAAAAGTTAGATTTCTCTTTATTGGTAAAACCTGTAGAAAATATGAATGATTTTTTTTTAAAAAACATTTCTACGAACAAAAAACTCTCTCATATTTTCCATTTGACTTTTTTTGTTTCTGTTTGTGGAACTTTTGATGCTTAATTGATACACTTTTTCCTTGAACTATAGCTCACTAAAAAGTAGATTTCTCCTTATTGGTAAAACCTATAGAAAAGATGAGTGACATTTATATTAAAAACATTTCAATGAACAAAAACCTCTCTCATATTTTCCATTGGATTCTTTGATTATTCAAAATTCCTCAAAAAATGTCATTCTATTAATGCAGGTTCCAGAGCTAACTCCAATAGTTCCGGAGCTAACTCCAAAATTTTCAAAGCTAACTTTACTTTGTTGATGTAGGTTTTGGAGCTAACTTCAATGGTTCTGGAGCTAATGTTACTTTGTTGATGCAGGTTCTTGAGCTAACTCCAATGGTTTCGGAGCTAACATTACTTTATTGATGCAGGTTTTAGAGCCAACTCCAATTGTTCCAGAACTAAATCTGCAAGTTCTGGAACTAAATCTGTAAGTTCTAGAACTAAAACTGCAAGTTCTGGAGCTGACTCTAATTGTTCCAGAGCTAACTAAAAATAGATATAACTTTTTCACACGATCTCAGATTGACATGATTCTTTTTTTGAAATTGCATAATTTTTGAGAGGAATCTGAATATTAAATCATATTTGAGTTTAGATATAACGTCTATGTCAATTCCAATTTTACCTGAACTAGCATTATCTTTCCTTTATGGCCTGCATACATAAGAATTTGCATCTTTCCTAATTTATCAATAGGATTAGTCAACAAAATAGATAGTAAAATATTTCTAAAGAATGAACAAGATATTTATCCTATATTCTATCTTAAGCAAACTATAAGTTCCAAGATTACATTTAAATCCACTTTCAAAGGTAACTTGCAAAGACAAAATAATGGTAATTTATGGCCAATTTATGGCCTCATCACATCCCATCTATTATTATATTAAAATTAATCCTAAGGATTCAAAATCTTATGATAACACTGAATACCATCCTTCTAATAAGATCCATTCCTTTACTTCACATATGGGTGATCTCCCTTATGTAAATATTGCATGTCTCATGGTTAATATGAACCCCACCTATGTGGACATCCAATCTAAAGTCAATCCATTCACTATGTAGTTTCTACCACATTTTTTCTCTACCCTAGTAGTTCATGTAGTTAACATTACTACCACAAGATGTAATAAGAAACCACTCAGGGTAAACCCACATTTCCCCCTAACCTAAATATATTATGACCAAGAATAACATTCCCATTAAGGGTTATGACCTATTAGAACAACTTAATGATACCCATGATATGATATTTCTCTTAGAGTTACATTAGATAGCCACATTTTACAAGGAGATTTACAAGATATCATGTGTTGCTTTACTTTGAATAATGATACTCAACTAACTACTTTCACTTCCTGCATGGATACATTTAAACTACTTGATCATACTATCACTTTCATCGCTAATGATCTCCCACCTATCTTTACTCTAGAAACATGCCCATGCCTTCTCATCACTGCAAGTATTTTAATCCTTTTAATTAATAATGTTTTGATTAATAATGTATATGGCCTCAACATATGTATCAAGTCCCTCCTCACACAAATGCGTATTTACCCAACCATAATCAATACTACTAATATTATATATGGCTTTGATAACATCACATGATCTATGCTCTGTATCATTATTGGTACTAATTTGTTTCCTACTCTTGTTCACATCATGGAAAATATCGTTCATTAGAATATGCTCTCACGATTCTCTTACATTCATAATATGAAAGTTTTTCCTTATAATTTTCACCATTATGTCAAATTCTTCCACAGTGACACTAAATATACTATTCTTACTGACTCGTAGCCTTTCCAATACTATCAAATAGATATATTTAACCCGTAAATTCCTTATTTCACTCCCTTGTTGCAACCAATTTCTTTGGATAAATTAGACACATGTTTTTGGTCAAACCATCCATCAATCTAAATCAATCTCCTCCCCATATAATGAACCACCTCTATATTCTTGCACATCGAAGCCTCCTCCATCTGTTATTATTTTCCTACACCAGAAAATTACCCCTAACCCTTTGGATGTTGTTATTTAACAACCTAATGCATATGATTATTATACTGATAGTGACATTGATCCCATTGAACTTAGTGATTAAAACTTACATTAACTCAATTTCAATCCAATTGATGAAAATGTGTCTATGATTTATTCTCTCTTTATCTACACTAGAACTAGGAATTATCAGCTTAAACCCATTATTTTTAATACCAATACCACCAATCACATTCCCTTTGATAGTAGTGACTATAATCCACTATAACATGTAGTCAATACATTGGATACCATCTCACCAGTCCCTTATACTACAATCCCTTCTCATCTTAATACATTGTGTGAACTCTTGCATATCTTACTCGATCAAGGTTTCCTTACCTTTCCTTCTAAATGACATCACTCTATAAAAAATAATTCTCACCAATATCCTACCCATTGTTATGACTATATCATATCTCTAGACATGATGTAAATCATTTTCAATTCTTAATTAACATCATGAACAATCTCAAAGCGTAAGGACATATTGTTATCTCTCATACACCATTGTTACCTCTCAAGTAGTCACCTTTTGACACTATATTTGCATTCAATTAGAAACCATGATTTGATACTTTTACTTGTTGGGCCCCAATATATCAGCTAAGTACAAGAAGGCACATGGGTGCATGGGATGTATACAAATAAGGGCATGAAAGGAAAAATGATTTTTCTACTTAGCCATATTCAGAACCTCAGGAAACACACAAGAAAAGCATGACCCTTCTAGATACGATGCCATCCTGGAGATTGTGGGATATAGAATGGAATATTCCAGGCATGTGATGGAGGGTTCTAGAAGAGCATCATCATGGAGAATGGTGAGCACAGGTCTGTGAAGGCATGCTCCTATGAAGGAACACTTCAACACTTGATGAATGACCTGTAGCTTCTAGAAGGCATGGTGGTGGGTTGCTAAGGCTATATATACAAACACATGGTAGAAGAAAAGGATATAGTTGAAGAGAGGTGAAGCCTTATAGAAAATAGAATGGAGAGTTTTATGGCTAGGGATTAGGAGATCTATGTGAGTGATAACGTATAAAAGGGAATGGGTTCTCATTTTTATTTGTAAAATGATGAGCATAACATAACTCTGATGCATGATTTGGCTCTGCATAATATGAGGATCTATTATGACCTCAAGGGATGTAATGTGGGTTATTAAATTTGATAGTATGAATATAATGCTTCATTATAAGTCATCTTTGTCCAATTATCATGCATTTCCTTTCTGTACAAATCATTTTCGTGTGTTTCTTGTTATTTCTCTTACCTGCATACAATGAGATAAAAAACTCTTCATAAGTTCATAAGAATGTTGTTTAGTTATTTTTTGTCTTGCATTTGATTATCTGTTCTAAAATGATGCATTCTCACAAAAATCACATAAAGGAGAGACTCAGTGCCCACGTGTGCCTTGGGTGAGTGCCCAACGCCCACTGGGTGATAGGCCGGCATGCGTGGGAATTTTCTATTCTGTGAAGGGTACAAAACTGACTACATTTTGGTTATTTTGCTAGGACCTATTTTCAAAGTTGTTGTGAGAAATGAAATGCATATTTTTTCCAATGATATGTGATGATAGATCACCTGACCTTAAAAAGTGTTGAAACATGGTTCAAGAGCACGGATGACAAGTTTTCTCTAATATTCAACACTGGATTTGAGTTCAATGTGCATGGATGGGTAGAAGAGAACATATACCATGAGTTGTAAGAGAGATTATTTTGTTGCTTCCTAGTAGAACTATATGAATGGCCTTCAACCTACATATCCAGATCAAGCTAGTATTATAGATCACACATGTGGACCTAAGATGACTATCAGAGGCTGCAAGATGTAGATATGACTTGTACACGTGTTATATATCACTGATGGAAGAGGGTGCTGACTAGTTAAAATTTAGAATATGTCATTTTGACGTATTATTTCCTAGAGACTGTTGAGTTTGAGTTTCTAAGGGATCCTAGAGGATCAATTTTGCATGTTATTCCTCTGGCTATGAAGATCTTGGTCGTTACTTTGAGTTTAGAAGAATTCCCCATGGCTAGATAAGCTCTCTGAGTGCTAGGAGAGGAAGCTAGGGTGGAAGAAGATGGTAGACATTGCAATTGAAAAGGAAAGGGAGGAAATATGACTCAAGTATAATGAATCTCATGAAAGGAAGATGACTAGACAATGTGAGGTTGTAAGTGTGATGGATCTATGGAGGCAGACGATGTGAGAAGGAGTTCGGGTTCATGTAGAGGATGTGGAACCTAAGCATTCTGTGTTACCCCATCTTGGCAAGTGTGGGAGAGAAGCCCCTTAAAATTATAATGAGAGTTTTTCGCATAGAGAAAGAAGATCCATTGGCATGCATATGAACCCACCTGGTGACCAATCCATGGCGCTTGGTTTTTTAGATCAATGGAGAAGTATTGTTAACCCAGTTAGTATCAGTGGGAGTAACTGATTGGCACCCAGGAGATATAATTTCCCATTTGGAAAATCCATGGCTGCACAATCCTTTCCTGTATTTGGATGAATATTTGGACAAGGTTCAAATACACAAGCTTTTAGTATCGTTTTTGGGAGTTACGTGGGGCACATTACTGGTACGTGGA
Source organism: Taxus chinensis (assembly GCA_019776745.2). Taxonomy (NCBI): domain Eukaryota; kingdom Viridiplantae; phylum Streptophyta; class Pinopsida; order Cupressales; family Taxaceae; genus Taxus; species Taxus chinensis. The sequence continues at coordinate 492,242,920 of CM034146.1, forward strand.
TATTATCACAGACCATCAACACTTAGTTTAGTGGGACATTGGGAGCCCTTGGTGTGATAAATTTAGGACATTTTCTGACTGTAGGAGGTGGATCTAGTGGGTCAAGAGGAATAGGACCTGGTGGATGAGGAAACACTGGAGGGAGCTAAGGCTCTGGATTGGGAGGACAAGGACCCCAGCCACCTACCCAAGTGTTTTCCTAGATGTCTTTGTACTTACTAGAATATATGGGTAATGAAGATACTGCAGAGCATGTGCACAAGTGTGAGTTACTATGGCATGAAGGGGATCACTACCCTGGATTAGAAGGAAATCCAATTTACAACTACTTTACAAGGTAACGTACATAGTTGGTACAAGAAGTATTACCCCCATCAGATGGTGGTAGACTACACCAATTTGAAGAAAAATTTCCTCACAGAGTTCCATATTCCAAAGTTTGAGAAGAAGAGCATCAGTGCTCTGAAGGAGATCTAACAGGGAATGGTAGAGAGCATGCTAGAGTATGATGCACGTGTCAAGACTCTCTTTTTAAAGATCTCTCCTATGACATTCATCCTTCTCAACATGCTCAATGGTTTTTTGGAGGACTGATAACACCATTTAGAAGGGATCTATCACACAAGACTTTCATTGACCCACGTGAGGAATTAGAAGCTACCCTGTGCGCTAAATCTGTTGGGAGTGTTGATAATGGTGTTAGTCCTTTTCTAGAGGCCCAAATTTCTATAATGGCCAAACATTTAGAGAAGTTATCTACAAAATCAGTGCATGAGGTTCATTGTGGGATTTGGTGTACATACTAAGAAGTAGATGGATATGTAAAGGATAGTTTCCCTCAGAAGATGGTATGTGCTATGGTAGTAGACTACGAGATCTGCCACGTGGATCATGATGTAAGTATATACCCTCTACTCTAATGCAAAATAATCAAGAATGTTTCTTGCTACTGTAAGATATGTACCTCTACAACCCAATGATACTAAGGATTATAGACTGATTAATCAAATCCATGATGATATTGATCTGGGTATGTGCTAGACTAGCCTTACGAGCAGTTCTAAGGATGATGACCATCGTTATGAAGGGCACACAAATAGAGGGGTGCGTGGAAGAGGTTTTCATGGGGGATTTCATGGTTACAGTAACCGTGGTAGAGGACGGAGTGAGTTCTCGTAAGGAACATGTTATAATTGTGGATCTACAGAAAATTATAAACATGAGTGTCCTGATCTGTTACAATTCTCATGGTGCACAAAGAAGCACACGTATGAAGACTTTCTAGAAATTTATGAGCATATGAACTAGAAGCACCAAAAAGACAAGGGCACTACTATGGTGAGAATTAAGAAGGATGATTCACAATGGATGCCAAGAGTGGCATGTAAGTTAGAGATAGAACCTATATTGGTGATGATGCATGTAGAGGCCGCGTGTGATAGGTAAATGCCAAGACTAAGGACACTAGTTTCAAGAGAGGAGGTAGTACATGGAAAGTACCTGGACCCTGCCCATTAGAAAGAAGTGTACCAAGAGACTATGGACGTGGTTCAAAGTTTACAAGGGGAGATCCAATGTATTAAGGAGCAATCGAGGTAGGTGGAGAAACGGAAGGGTAACAAGGTTCCAAGGAATGACCTGGATGAGGTCAGGGAAGTATGTAAAATGTTGAGGCAAGATAATATAGTTCCCTTGCTGGGAGAATGGTTAAGGGAGAAGGTACTATATGATAGAAAAGTGACAGGAGAGCATGAGAATCGACAAGTAGCCTTTCTCCATACCTGACCTCTCGAGGTCATGCTGAGACAGCTCGTGGAAATGAAATATAGGTGGATGTGGAAAAACTAGTTGGTAAATATTATATCCTCAACACGCAATATTGGGATCTGCTAGTCTAAGGTAAAGAAAGCTCTCCTAACTTAAATTGTTGTAATGGATCATTCAGATATAATAGCTTCTCAGCAGCTTCAATCAATGTCGAGCTCTACCGAGATCCTATCTATTAGCTGTTGGATGCATGGAAAGTGACATGTAGGTGCTTCATGTATATTTCCAGACAAGGTCATGAAAGTGGTGGTGAGAGGTGTAGTGGATTTACAGGAAACTATAAGTGGTTTTCTGGTCTAACCCAAAAAATATTAGCTTAATTGGATTCTATGTTTAACACAAAAAATTATGTTATAATATCTGACGGGAGTGGTGAGGATCTAAATAACTAGTGTACGTAAACTAATGTTAATGTTTAAATGATTAGCAGGCCTGTTGGGTTGTGGGACTTGAGATCACAACTATGAGTTCGTGGTTGTTTTGGACCTTTTATGGTCATGTGAAGAACCAATCTCTTCTTCTGACTATCTAGTAGTCATAATATTTTTCAACTTCTATGTTTAATACAAGGATTTGTGCAATCTTCTCATAATACCTAATGGGTGTTCTAGTAACTTGTATACGTAAGCCTGTGTCTATGTCAATGAGAAGGTCTCCTGCATCTAGCTATGGAATTAATGAATCACAACTGAATGTTTTCTCTCTTTCAAGTTCTTGTATGTTCATGTGGATATCCTATCAAAGAAATCTATAGTTGGGTTTATTTGACTAGAATTCATATGCTTTATCGTCTTCAATGTTTAATTCTCTCAATTTCTCATTAATTGCTCGTGGGTTGTTTTTGTTTGGAAGATAGGAATTCTAATACCTTGATATCTACTAATGTTGTGAAGAGATTTGGCTGAGGTATTACTGGTTCGAATATGTAATCTCTGGGCTCTTTGGGTCCTGCAATTGTTATGTAAGAGATAACCAAACTAAACTAAATGAAGTAAACTAATTATGAAAACAAATATATGCTATCCTTATTCTTTTTGTATTATCAAAGATTTGAATTTGAATTAAATTAAATAGTGACTAATCTAATAAATTCAGATAACGAGCGATTAATCTAATAACGGGATTAAAACAAGCAAGGTAGCCATATGTAGCTATTTTCCTGTGCACTTGTGAATTAATCCCGAATATAAATAACTAACTAATTTAATTGAAAGACCTTCAATCTTACCTCAGAAGTGAGTAATAAGTCATAGCTTCTTAGAAGCTATTATTCTGCACAACTTCCCTAGTAATGTTGAAAGCAAGCTTAACTGAAATAAAATGATTTTCTATTCTATTTGATATATTGTAACTACAATTTTGACAATTCAAACCTGGAGTTTAAAGAATAGAGGAAAATATTTTTGTATTGTAGCTTGTCCCCTCAGTGTGATCTCTTTGTTCCTACGTGTTCTCATGAATCCAAAAAATTGGGAATGTGACAGCGGCAGTAGGAGAAGATGTTCAAATAGTGGCAGCTTGGATGTAAGCTGAACAAAATACAAGTAGGAGATGAATAGTGCAAGAGAACAGAGCTTGGCTATGTAATTCCTAGAAAGATTGTTGGAGGGATACAACACAAACACACCAAAAAATCTAGGACCTATACTTCCTGTGATGAAAAAACGACCTATAACTCTAAGTAGTATCAAGATTCAAATGAACTTAATCTAAAACTAAAATTTCTTATGCTAAGCAAGTTGTTTGGAGAAATAACAATGGAACAAGATGAAACTAGAGATATCTAGTGATCTCTAAACTAGAAATGAGGAGCCTTGAACTGAGAGGATGAGAACTTATACAAAATCTAAACCTATTGAGACTTATTGAAGAACTTTCAAACACACTGAATAATAAATCATAGAGGGAGAGGGAACATTTTCTTATAAACAAGATTGGTATTTATAGCATTTTGATTTAACATAAGGTATGATCAAATTGAACTCTTCTACCTATTAAAAAAGAAATTACTATTTACCAGGTGGCTAAAACTTTAATGAAAGCAAGAGTGGTTGAGAATTACAAGCACAACTTGATTTTTTTCATTAACGAGTGCGTCAGATAGTTCTAGAAAACACGCACATGACCTCTACCCAGAGCAGAGAGGTGGTTATAGGACCACCACCCTATCCTGGGTGGTGATCATGGGACCACCACCTAAACAGGGTGGAAGTCCTGACACTAAAGACCGAAATGTAAGAAAAAAGAGGATAGAAGTTAAAATAAAGCATGCAAAGGCCATGTAAGGTTATTAGGATGTAAATATATACACTTATCATGCTCTCCAGATTATGAACACCTTATGAAGAGATCTGAATCATCATTGGGATTTCTATAACCTCTTTATGATAGTATAGTACATACAATTTTGGTTACGTACATATTACCCCCTCGGAGAAAAATTCTAGCCATGAAGGAGCATAAAACAATGGGTATGAGTATGGCGGTCCTGAAATTGGGAGTTAGAAGCTATACCTGACACGCTTGTGTGTCGTGATTTTGCCATCCAAATTCTTGTTATCTGTAAAATGAAAAGAGGACTCAAGTGTAGATAGATAAAAGAAATAAAAAAATAAATAATAAATTAAAATGAAATGAGGACTTACCATTTGCGTGGGGATAAGAACTTACTTCCGTCAGCACTCCAACTCTATGAAAGAACATACAAAAAAATGTTAGAATATTATATATATATATATATATATATATATATATATAACGAGCTTATTTTCCTATTCATTTGTGTGTATTGATTTGGTAGTTTTTGAGCTCTGAGGCCCACGTTAACCATTTTTTTCGAGAGTGTAGTCAAAAATTTCATTGTGACATTATGATCATGCCTCCGAGAGAGGGATATCGACCCGTGAATTCTCAGGTTAGTTTTTTTCAATTTATTGTTTTTAAACCTAAAATATAAAAATGTTGAACTCTTTGTCTTGGGGGGGTTATTTTAAAAAATCTTAGTGTTAAATGAGTCTCTAGGGGGGTGCCCATAGGGCAGGCTTTTATTTTTCTCAAAATGGTGCATTTTTACATTTTTTGAGTTTTTAGGGCATTAGAGCCATACGACGAAATTGGCACAGGACCGCTACCCTTAGAACACAGCATTCACGGAACCACCGCTCTACACAGGGTGGCGGTTCTAGATAGAAAGCAAAAGATAGCCATAAAAGTAATTTTTTTGGTATTTTTCTATGTTTTTGCTGATCTTATCTATCATATTATGTTGCTAACTTTCTCTTTTTCTCTATTTTTGGTGGATGTAGAAGGAGGAGTATATTCGGTGGAGCATAGAGCAGGAGTGTGATTGGCTCCTAGAAGTTTTAGACATACTAACACAGACAGAGAAAGATACTCTTCAAAGGGCCAATATGTTGAGGATTTCATGGGTTCCTCACATTTCTCCTACCATTCACATATTGTGTGACTTATTCTCTTACTAGGATGCAGACCGGAATACTTTCTAGTTACCAACTACTAGGGGTGAGTGGCCTATCACCCTAGAGGATGTTTACCGTATTTGGGGGGTTCTGATTCTTGCGAGGTAATTGTCTCTCAATATAGTAGGATCCAGGCCTCAGATGATTCAGTGGGCCACCTACATGGGGGATGTTATTGTCTCCTTTAGGTCAAAGAAGGAGATGAAGGTCCGATCCATTGCTACTTCTCTTATCCCCACCCTCCATAAGGCCATCATGGGTATCTTGGCCTCACAGTTGATTGGGGATAAGGGAGGAGACACTCTGTTATACTGCTAGGCTCCCGTGATTGTGCAAAGTGAGGCCCATGGTTGTATTTATGCTTGGGGAGAAGATATTCTTGGGACCACCTACCATGATTTGTACATGGTGGTCAGATTATAGGGGTAGTATTTGAGTCACCCTACTTTGGTTATGAGTTGGGTGTATGAGCATATCATTCCCTATGGGAGGGGTGTGTTAGTAAAGGACCCAAGGGTTTTCAAGGTAGCCAAGTGGATAGGGATGTCAATTCTTAGGATGCCACACCAGCTAGTGGCTTCACTAACTACTACAGATATGGAGGCTAATCCTTCTCAGGACATGGAAGGTTTGTTGGGGCAAGAGGTGAATACATTGGTTTCTTGCTCAACCATAGGTTAGTTGGTGGATAAGATAGGGAGAGTGGAGATCCACCTTTTTCATAGAGTCCCTCAATAGTTCAGTCTCCCTTATATTGATATGCTTCCTCTAGTGGGACCTATGTACATGACTGTTCATGAGTCTCGGGGAGGTCCTATAGGAGATCGAGGTTGGACCATAGTTACTCCTAGAGTACCTATCAGGATTAAGCAAGTGGTTCTTTCCCGATAGGAAGCTTGAGCTCCTTGAGCACCCTTACTTAATATCGGGGATGCTCCTACTTTCAGTGGGGAGGAGGATGAGCCCATTTATGTGGACTCAAACTCTGAGGAATTCATAGGAGGAGAGACTGAGGAGGAGATGATGGGAGAGGGGGTTGGAGGTGAGGTTGGTGGGATGGATGAGGAGGATGATATTGATTCTAAGTGGCATGACACTTAGGAAATATTGAGGGAAGAGAGGGTGGAGGTGATTACAGAGAAGGAGACCTTGGTCTTAAAGAGATTACCTTCTCAAGACATTGAGGGAGAAGATGAGTCCATGGTAGGACATCATTTTGTTCTAGATTTTGGGGAGGCTCCACAGTCGGTAGTAGTGTCAGTAATAGGTGCAGATCCTAGAGATCCTACCTGGATGCCTGGAGATCAGAGTGAGTTACCACTCTTCTCTCGACCCTGTTATCTAAGGATGTTAGTTCATATTTATTTTTTGTTTTGATTTTTTTGAGTTGTTTTTGGTGATTTTATAACTTGTTATTTCCCTTTTTTATTTACAGTGAATGCACATGGATGGCAAGAATACATTCAATGGGTATGCGTGCACACCCTTTTGATCCCATTGGGGAAGACCCAGGCTGAGTTATATGCAAATTCAGGACAACCCTTAGCCACCGGATGACATACCGATGTGTTCTCCCTTGTCTAGAAGGTGGAAGAGATATTGACCTCCCTTTGTACTCAGGTAGCTAGATATGAGACTATTGAGCACCTTATGAGGTAGAGCCATTCTTGTAGTGAGACCATAGCTAAAGGTCGTGATCATGAGAACTCCCATCATTTAATGCATTCATAGCGTCATCGCAGCCATAGCAGGAGCCCTAGATGTGGTAGCACACCCTATGAGGGATCCCACAGGGATTGAGAGGCCATTTGGTCTTTTTGTAGTGATTTTGTCAGATGTTTATATGAGTTTTTTTGGTGTTTTTTAGGCTCATTGAGCATTTTGACCATGCCTAGTGCATGACGGCATTGTATGTAAAACATGATTCTTATATATATATATATATATATATATATATATATATATATATATATATATATATATATATAAGAATCATGTTTTACATACAATGCCATCATATATATATATATATATATATATATATATATATCTTTTTTGATTCAGATCTTCTTTGTATCTAGAGGTTTTTGGTTTGTTTCTCATGTGTACACTAGATTCTTTAGAATATTTTTTTTATATTCTTTTCAGAATGTATGCAATGGATGACAATAAATGATGAAAATAATGTTTTCTTTTTGTTTGTTTTTGTAATGCTGATATGTGAGGATGCAAACATACTGTAGTACTGAACTTTTGGCTTCTTTGGGAAATGTTTGTTGCTTCTTCTTGTTTTGGAAAAACATGATGAATATGTAGTGATAATGAGATGAAATTTCCCCATTCCTAAACCCACACAATTTGTAAGATGTGAGGGCTCAACACCGAGAGCTAGGAAGGGCACAAATTGTATGAGTTTGACCGAATGGAAATGATGAGAGAAAGATAAGGTATTGACATAAACCAAATTTAGACCTACGTACTTATCTTACTCACAAACTACTACATAGCTTAGAATGTAACTTACTTTCTAGTTTATGTAGACTTAGATCCATAAATAGAAACTTGATTGATAAAATATGGTTTTGAGGATTTGATCTCTTTGGAATTTGGATGCTTAATTTCACTTTTCACAATACACTTTTCTTTGAATTTTTAAAACACTAAGATTCATTAATTTTCTTAAATGGACCCCATATGCCCTGCCCCATGCTACTAGTAAGAAGTATGGGCTTATTACTAAAGGAAGGACATAGGCGAGTAAGGGAACTTCTTTACATTCCCAACCTTGCACCACTAGTAAGAGATACGGGTTCATCACTGAAGGTTGGTAGGGTAAAGAAGTGTGTAAAATAAAATATTCTATTTGCTTAGTGTTTTTGATTCAATTTTAATTTGACATTTTTGATCTATGATTTTGGAGTATTCTTGTTTCAAAGAGATGAAAGAGGGATAGATGTGACACCAAGAAGCTTCTAGAGTAGACCGTAGGAAAGAACAACTTGACCTAGTAGAAGAAAATGAGTATGACCAAGTATGCAGGCCTCAATATGGTTTTTGTCAAGATTTTGTCTATCAAATTGATGAGATGATTTCAAAATCATTTGATGTTATTATAAATATTAAAGAGATATGATTTGAATGCTTTTCCAATATTTTTAGAATATTGTAATAAATTTCTTAAGAATAAGTTCCTTGACCACAAAATTTTACAAAATGAGTGAACAGAATGAACAAACAAAATGGCTAATGCAATGTAGATGAACATAATATACAAATGGTGATGCTGATGACCTATGCGTAAAACCATTTAAGATGCAAGGAATTGAAAATTTCATTGAATTTCTCACCTTCTAGTGTACACAAGAGATACACACCATTTCCGTAGTCTTTCATGAATCGGTACAGACCCAACCACTTGGGCTGGAATTTCCTTCCTTCACTAGTTTTCTTAGCAATCCGGCTATCCAGTCTCATAACTAGATCTCCCTCATATATTTCTCATTTGTAAACCTTATTTTTATATTTCCGGCACATCTGGTCCACATAAGCTCTATGCCATTATTCACCATTTAAACTGACCTCATCAAGGCTTTCAAGTTGAGAGAGGTGTGCCTCTCTATAGGCTTCTTCTCCCAAGATCCCTTGTAATGAGATGCAGAGACTGGGTATTTCAACCTCAAGCGGGAGAATTAATTCTTCCCAAAATACCAATGAGAAAGGGGTTGTCTTTGTTAGTGTTCTTATTGATGTTTGATAGGCCCACAAGGCCGGGTATGATTTTAAATGAAAATCTTGTTTGTTCTCCTTAACTGTTTAGAGGATAATGGATTTTAATGTTTTTTCCATTGCCTCATCTTGTCCATTGGCTTGGGGGTAATAAAGAGAGGTCATGTGATGGTTTACTTGAATTTGATGCATAACTCATGGACCATGTCATCCTTAGAGGATGTGTCATTGTCTGAGATAATGACTTATGGGACACTGTACCTATAAATGATTTGATTCAGAATGAATTTACCGATTATAGAACTTGGTATGGTGGTGAGAGGCATGGCCTCTATCCATTTAGTAAAATATTTTGTGGACATGATTATAAATTTATAGCTATCTTTTGATGAGGGAGAGAACTTTCCTATCAAATCTAGGCCCCGAGTGGAAAAGGGCCATGGGGTTGTGATTAGTTGCAGAGCTTGTGTTGGCATGTGAATCTTGTGGTATAACTCTTGGCATTTATGAAACTTGTGCAAAAACTCTACTGCATCATTGTCATCAATCTGAGCATGCACCCATTGTGAAGAACATACATTAGGATCTGCAGCTATTGCTCACTCCATTGATACAATGGGAACTCTTCCAGTTGTGAGACCTTCTTATGGAAGAGAGCCTCCAGAGTGGGATGGTTCCCTCGATAAACCAATATCCTACCTTCTATGTGAGAAAAAGAGGAGAAAAACTTGCAAAAAACAATACTGAACAAACAAGCTAACTAAGGTGATGCACTGATATTTGTTGGATCTCTCTATTCTACATACACACACTAATGATTGATAAAGTTGTTCTTGTCACTTCAAAGAAGTTCTATAATTAACGCCTAATTGATTCCGAAGAAGGCGTAAATGGCTGTAATAATTAAAGTGAGAGGGGTCAAAACCACTTTCAAAACAAGACTAGATAAAACACACACTTAATCAGACCGGTAGGAAACTTATAGTGCAAATAAGAGGTTTTATTGCATTTGGAAATCAAACAAAGGAAAGATTAATTTCACTTACACAGGTTAATAAAGCAAAGCAACACTTTGAATTGCACATATGATGGAGGATAAAACTAACTTTGTTGCATCAAATATGCACTCACTACAGAATTTCGGGTCCTCCCAAAATCTTACAGAAAGTATGATGAGCTTTCCTTGTCAACTCTCGGTCCCTTGTGCTTGCAATCACACTACAATATATAGCAAAAGTTTTTCCTAAAAATAGGTCTAAGAGTGAACTTACCCATTAGATCTATTATTATCCCTTTACTATTTTTATTACGAATAATAATAATCTATTACAAAAAAAAAAATTAAGGCCATGAGCATCACTCAAGTACATAATCAAACTGAAGTTGAATCTTATTTTAAAGGAAAAATAATAAAAATATTACAAATATTACTTGCAATGCAAGTCTTTATCATGCAACATGCTGATTTATATTTGATTTTGACACCTATTCTATCATTTCTTGGTGCATGGAAAGGTCTAAATTTGGCAATTGTGTTTATTGGTCATGCATATAAAAATTAGTCTATTTCTTTTCAAACCCCATGCATATAAGTTTGTCACCCCTTGACATATTGTAATGCCAGTGAACTATGGTTTATAATTTATATATTTTAAAATATCACCACCACCTTAATTAAAAGGGGGACTACCATATATATTTTTGGTAATATAAGGGGGGGTTTGTTGTGCATTGGTTGACACTGTTGCCTTTACCTTGTGAAACTTGGCGTATTCCCATTCGTGGATTTTGTTTGGTCCCCAGCAGCTGATTTGTTCTTGTGGAGGTGTTAAATTTGGTTGTTGGCATATTAATTACGATCCATGGCATACTAAATCTCGGTAGTCAGTTATGAAGGTGCATTTTTTAACCCTATTCATCGATTTTGAAGGCATTTATGAAGCACTTATTTCTTTTGGCAGTAGTTTTTTGAACCGTTAATCTTCTGATAAGATTATGACCAATGAATTTCTATTGTACATTGCATTGACCCTAGTTCTGATGGGGATCATTCGATCTCTGCCACCAATCTTGAGCCGTCGGTTTTGAGGGGTTTACCTGGACCATGGTTTGATGTTTGACCTGATCTGGGCCATTCGATTAGTCTCCATTTGATTACACCCATTCGATTGCCTAAATCAGGTTAGGTTTTGAGTTTGTTGGAGATTATGGGGGAAAAGAAACTTTTTTGAACTCATTCACATTTTTTTAACGACCATGGCGAAGCCATGGAATTTTTTCTCCAGCTCCATGTTTTTTGTAGAAAACATGGCGGTTTTGATGGATTCAATCCTACACATTTCGTTTTGGCCTTTGGATGCCATTGTTGGTTTGCTTGGCCTACATTTTTTGAAGGAATACGAAGGTGTAAGCTTCATTTTACTCATGTAGCTTCGTATTTCCTCTCTGTACCTGTTTTCCCTTTACGAATCCTGTGGATCATTTCAATCTAATTTTAGTGGCTCCTTTAATCATCGTATAATGACACAACTTTGCATTTCTCTTTGGTTTTTTTTTTTGTTTTCATTGTTCGGATTTGATGACCTCAAAAATGAGCCTGCAAGGGAGATGGCTTCCATTTTTTGTTTGCTTCGACCTCACTATTTGAACATGGTGAGTTCTTCCGTTATCTTCCTGCAACTCTTAAATCATAAAAAGAAAATTTCTGAGAATTGCTCGACATTTTCTTGTTCTTGAAATATGATTCTATCTGCATTTTAACTGTATTTTATAATGGCTGTGATCATTCAGCTTTACTGCACATGACTGTCTCTTTGTTTTATTTGGTCTTGTGTATAACCTCGACCATAGCTTTACCTGTAACTATATATTCTATAAACTCAGCCTCCTTGGTTATATTTACATCATGAACTAGGCTTTTTGAAAACTGGACTGTAATGATCTTTGTTTGATTCTTTCGAGTTCTGCCTTGTCAATTGGATTTACTTGATCATTTTTCTTGAGTTTAACTGATGAAGCTTCGGATTCTTGACTCACGTTTGGCATTCAATACGTTGACTATTCATTTTGATGAAGTTCGGTCTTCAGATTCTTTTCCATTCTTTTATTCTTAACTTGATGAAACTTTAACGTGATCAATAGTCTGTAACTGCTATGAGCATGGGTAACTCAAGTTTGATAGAACCTTCTGAAAGCCATTTGATTGATCTTTTGTTGCAAGCACGATTGTATTCCATTCTCTATAATGAAGAACATGATCCCTTTTTTTGGAAACTCAAAGAAAATCATTAAGTTTCTTTTCTGTAATGAATTTTCCTTTTCAGAAGTAATAACACAGTCACTATATTTTAATTTTATTGATAAAGTATTAATTTTCAATTTTGTTTTATCTGAAAACCCCATTATGCAAGGGGAGACTCTGGCAAATGTTTTTTCAAAAAACCTTCTCTCTTCATATTTCTACAACTTGTCCATTTTTAAAAGATATGAATATCTCTCTGCTACCTTTTATGGATTGTCTATTCACTTGACTGAATTCTATTCATGGTTGGTTTTCTTGATCTATTGCAACTTTGGAAAATTGTGAAGTAGTTGGCTTAATTCACACTTGAATTTGGAAATAAAATGAAATCTGAATAGCTACAACTTGACAAACTTCTGAAATATTTGTATGTCCCATTTGATCATGATGTCAACTTTGTAATGATGAAACATGTACTTTTGTTGACTGTTATCATTTCTTTCGAAGCTCAAATAGTTTATAAAGCATGTAGTAGCCTATAAAGCATGTATTTCAATTATTTTTTATTTGAAAAGTCACTTTTAAAAGGGGAGACTCTGGCAAATTTTTCCCAAAATAACTATTTTTCTCAACCTTTTCTAGATTTTCAACCTGATTTGTAAAAGTATTTCCTTCTTGACTTATTCTGATGCTTCTTTCCTTCTCTAAACCATCTAGAAATGATGCTTGTTTTCCATTATCTTGAAAGTAAATAGTAGATTCTTTCTTTCCTAACCAGTTAAACTGATCTTTTTCATTCTCATGTTGCAAACTGTTCCTGCAAAACTCAGAAATAAGTTAGAAAAATATAGGCTTTTTGGCCTCTCTTACATCCATGGGATTTTGATTTTCTTTTTTATATTCTTATTTAGTGAACTGTCTTCAACTTCTTTTTCATGTCATCTCCACATCTGGTCTTTTGTAATCTATTTCATATTTTTCATATAGTCACTATATTTCAATTTTATTGATAAAGCATTAGTTTTCAATTCTGTTTTTTCTAAAAACCCCATTATGCGAGGGGAGACTCTTGAATTTTTTTTTTCAAAAAACCTTCTCTCTTCATATTTCTGCAACTTGTCCATTTTTAAAAGATATGAATATCATTTTGCTACCTTTTATAGATTGTTTGTTCACTTGACTGAGTTCTGTTCATGCTTGGTTTGCTTGATCTATTGCAACTTTGGAAAATTGTGAAGTAGTTGGCTTAATTCACACTTGAATTTGGAAATAAAATGAACTCTGAATAGCTGCAACTTGATGAACTTCTGAAATATCTGTATGTCCCATTTGATCATAATATCAACTTTGTAATGATGAAACATGTACTTTTGTTGACTGTTATCATTTCTTTCAAAGCTCAAATAGGTTATAAAGCATGTAGTAGCCTACAAGGCATGTATTTCAATTCTGTTTTTATTTGAAAAGTCACTTTTACAAGGGGAGACTCTGGCAAAAATTTTCCAAAATGACTTTTTTTCTCAACCTTTTCTAGATTTTCAACCTGATTTGTAAAAGTATTTCCTTCTTGACTTATTCTGATGCTTCTTTCCTTCTCTAAACCATCTATAAATGATGTTCATTTTCCATTCTGTTGAAATTAAACAATAGCTTCTTTCTTTCCTAACCAGTTAAACTGATCTTTTTCATTCTCATGTTACAACCTGTTCCTACAAAACTCAAAAATAAGTTAGAAAAATATAGGATTTTTGGCCTCTCTTATATCCATGGGATTTTGATTTTCTTTTTTATATTCTTCTTTAGTGAACTGTCTTCAACTTATTTTTCATGTCATCTCCACATCTGTTTATTTTGTAATCTATTTCAGATTTTTCTTTTCTACTTCAATCCTTTGCCTTTTTATTGATTTCTGCCACTGATTTCTCTTTATGCACTCTACTCTCTTCTGCTGTCATGCCTATCTTTATTTATTTATTTCAAGTACCATTAGATGCATTGAACTTAGAATATGTATTTGCTTTAGAATAGGTGTATAGGAATAAAAATTTACCCGGAGTTCAAAATTGACAGGTATTGACAGGTACTTCTCTATATCTTTTAGGTAACGAGAAAATAAGATGGAGATGGGAAGCGGAAGATGAAACAAGATGAAGTTGGAAATGTAGATGATGTGGAGCAGGAATGAAGATACAAAAGACAATGATGGGTTCACTCTTACTCCTTCAATCTTATTCTTTAGCACATGCAATATTCTCTTTTCCATGTATATGATGTTTTTACTCCGTCACGTCCCATGGCTTGTGCGTGAAAACTTGTAATCTCTTATTAATAAAGCATTAAATTGAAATAATTAGTTGACTATGTCCTTCTGCATTAAGCCTTTCCTTTGATTGTACAATGATGTAAACAAATCAATATCTCAATTAAATGAATTAATATAAGAGATAAACCTAAAAGAAATACCTGTAACTTCAGTAAGCAACAATTGAATGAGATGCACCTCATTGTATGTTGTTTTACTGCATTAAGCGTATGCTCTTCATTTTGATTCTTTCATACTATCTCCATTCAGACATTATTATCACTACTTGGTTGGCGGTACTTTCTTGATGGAAGTAGCAGGAAAGGAGTCACTTGTGACATTTTATGATAGTATAGATGGATGCAATTTCATGAATCAAAAACAACTGTAAAGAATACAAAGCAATAAATTTGAAATAATGAGTTGACTATGACAGGGTAAAGCTGATTATTTGAAATCGCAATTGTGAATGCAGTTTCAAAATGATTAGTTGATTGCATAAATTGCAATACATTTATCCTCATCAAGTTTCCATATGATCTTTCATGAAGCTTGATGAAGATAAATGAGAGATTTCCATTCATGTACTCAGTTCCTTATTTGGGGAAAACATTCCTAGTTTCAAATTCTGATTAATCACCTTCATCTGTAATCAACTCAACTTAATGAACTCAATCTCTGTAATCTGTAACTGAAATGCCCCAATGTTTAACTAATAATTTTTTAAAAAATACACCATACTTATGATGACAAAAAATGGTCAACATCTTTGGTGACTTGGCTGCACTGGTTGCCTACTAAATAGCGAGAACCCAGACTCTCTATGACTCAACTGAAGCACAACAGGAACTGCCCCTTAAATTCTCACTCTGATTGATGCTTTTAAAGCTGAAAATCCCCTAATGCTGAAAATAAACTATGAGAAAATGTGTGTTTCTATACTCGGAGGAATGAAAACTAACTAACCTAGGCTTTCCAATTAGGAAAAGCCACCTACGTAAGCAAAAACTAAACTGAAACATGTGCATAAGAACTTTAGAGGAAAGCATGAAACTATGGTACAAGGTAAACTTATCTGTTTATAAACAATGCTTCAAATGGATCCCATTGACAGGGATAGGAAGCTCTGAACCATCAGTCTTGGCCAATTGAAATGAGTTTTGAGCCTTGTAACTTGTGATCACATAAGGGCCACTCCATAAGGAATCAAACTTAGTATGAGCACTAGGCTTAGCTCGGTCTGCATCCCATTTTAGAACTAAATCTCCTTCATTGAAGACCCTCAACTTAGTATTCTTATCAAATGTTCTTTTGATCTACTCCTGATTCAATTGTATGGATTCTAATGATTTATTTCTTACCTCCTATACCTCCATGAGCTGTGCATATCTAACTTGTAATGGTTCTTCTTCTAGAACATCAATCTGATGCATAAGCTCCAATGCTGGTAGCCCCAATGAAATAGGAATTTTGGCTTCCAAGACATAGACCAAAATATATGGGGTGTTTGAAATAGACCTCTTGCAGGTTATCCGATCATCCCACAGAGCTGATTTCAGCTTCAAATGCAAGGTCCTCTGATTTGAATAAATTGTTCTTCTGATAATTCTAAGAAGATTCTTATTTGTGGACTCAGTAAGGCCATTGCCTTGTGGGTAATATTTGGAATAAGTACTTAAATAAAATCCATTCGATACAGCCCAAGAGCTGATCTTACTTCCAATAAAATCCTTTGCATTATCTGAAATAATAGTAAAAGGGGCTCCAAACCTAGTCAACAAACCTTCATAAAAATCTAGAACGTTGGTTTTGTTTTCCTCCTTCAAAGCAACTACCTCATTCCATCGTGTAAAATAATTTGTAGCTATAAGAATCCACTTATGCCCTGAGCTAGAAGGTTGATTGATCATACCAATAAATTCTAAAGCCCACTGCATAAATGGTTGGTCCATTGGAATGGGCTGAAGTGGCAGTGTTGCTAACTTCTCTTTACCTATGAAAAATGCACATTTCTTACACTTCCTTACCCATGCATGGTAATTATTAAATAAGTCTAGCCAATAATATCTACCTCTCATGATTTTGAGGGTGGTTTTTCTTGCTTAAAAATGACCACCACTTTCCCCATCGTGGAATTCAATAAATATCTTTTCAATCTGGTTTGGTTGAACACATCTCAATTAGACACCATTAACATTTTTCCTGAATAAAACATCTTGAACTAGCACATAGGGAATAGACTGTAGTCTGTAATCTCAAGGCCATGCCGAGACAACCAGTGGGGGCAAAATATGCGTTGGATTCAGAAAAACTAGTTAGGCAATCTAATGTCTTCGACACACACTAGTGGAATTTGTGAATCTAAGGCAAAGAAGGCCCTTCTAACTTGGACTGGTGTGATAGATCGATCGGCAAGGATGACTGCTCAAAGGCTCCAATCAATATCGAGCTCTGGCGTGATTCGATCTATGGGTTGTGGAATACGTGGAAAATGACCTGGGATAGTTTCGTGTATGTCTCCAGATAAGGTCATAGGGTGGATGGTGAAAACAATTGACTTTACGGATGATTTTCTGGCCTAGTCCAGAATTCTCTAGCTTCGTTAGCCACTATATCCAGTAAGGACAATTGTTCGATGATGATGGGTGGAATTGGAGTGCATTCGAATACTAGTGTGCGTAAGCCAGATCTATATCTGATTAACTTATGGATTCGTTGGGCTGTGAGATTTGTGGGTCACAACCATGGACTCTTGGATGTTGCGGTCCTGTTATGGTCATACGCGAAATCAAGTTCTAATCCCTAGTATCCAGTAATCATACGCTTTCTCAGCTTCTATGTTTAGAATCAACAGTTGTGTGATCTTCTTAGAATACCTCACAGGCATTCTTGCAACCTAGATTCTTAGGCCGGTATCTATGTCTGTGAGGGTGTCTCCTACGTCTAGTTGTGGGACCAAAGGATCACAACCAAAGGTTTGTTCTCTTTCGAACCCTTCTACAGTCATGTGAGTGTTTACCTAGGGCAATATGTGATTTGGTTGGTTTTACCAAAACGTGTGTGCTTGGTCATCTTCTATGTTTAACCCTCTCAACTGAGAACTGATCAGTTGTAAATCTGTTGTTGTTCAGAATACTTGTATTCTGAGATTTTGGTCTATGTCAACTATTGCTATGAGGAGGTTTGGTTGAGGCACGATTGGCTCAAATATATATTCCCTGGGCTCTTGAGGTCCCGTGATTGTCATACGAAATGAAATGTAAATCTAACTATAACTAAGTAAACTCTAACTATGTGGAATAAACCTAAAACTTAAATAAGTTCTATTCTTCTAAGAAACCTTTCAAGAATATAATGAAAGAAAGCTATTTAAATGTATCTAGGAATAACAACTAAACAATAATTTAAAACAGACAAAATAACCGAGTGTAGTTATCAGCCTGTGCAATTTGTAGATTTATTCTAAATAAAATAGCTCATATAATCTATCTGCAAGATTCTCGATCCTACCTCAGAAGTGAGGAGTGAATCATAGTTTCTCAGAAACTATCAATCCTCACAGCTTCCCTGGCACTATCTAGAATAGAATTCACTGAAATGAAGCAATTATCTACTCTATTTGATATGATTCTAACTAGAACTTTAAAAGCTAGAACCTAGATTCCGCAGAACAGTGGCGAATCTGATGGTATGTGTGATCTTGTCCCCTTAGTATGATCTCCTCATTCTTTCGTGTTCACGTGGATCTAGAAAAGTATGTAATACTAGCATCGACAGGAGTAGATATTGGGACAAGGACAACGTAGAATGCAGACCGAAAATGTGAGTAGGAGAGGGACAACACAAGAGTACAGAGCTTGGCTTATGCGATTCCTAGCAGGATTTTACTGCAAGTCATGCAATATGAAGTGACCAGAACCTGAAACTATCCTGTTTGAAGAGAAAAACCTACAACTTTAATGGCTTCCTAAGCTATTCTATTCTAATGGATTAGATAAAACAATAACACTTTTTACACAAGCTGGATATGTGGCTTACCAATAGCTGGACAATGCTAATAAGCATGCAAATGAACTAAAACAAGTATTCTAAGCAAAATAATTGCTAAATCTAATGCAAAGAGAAATTTAGAGACAAACTTCAGACCAGATTGGGTGAAATAACAGTATTGCTTGCACAAGATGGGTATGTGGCTTACCAACAGCTGAACAATACTAACTAAACATGCAAGTGAATTGAAACTATGGCTTCTACACAAGATAACAAGCTGGACTACTGAAAATGAGGAGATGAGAGCAAAAGATCAGTCCTTTTTCTGTTTGAGCACAAGCCATGCATTTATAGGAATTCAATCACCCAAAAATCAAAACCAAACTGAACTCCTAAACAATAAACAAAGGAAAAACACTATTCCAAGGGACCAAAAACATAAATGCATGCTCAAGTTGACAAGGAAAGCTGGTGAAACGTGATATTTCATGCGAGTCGTGTCAAAAGAACATTCTGGAAAATGCATAAAGGACCACCGCCCTGCTCAGGGTCGCGGTTACAGGACCACCGCCCAGTTCAGGGCAGTGGTTTCATTACTAAAGAGAAAGGGGCAAGAAAAGAGGGGAAAAGGGGAAAAAAAAGCATGCAGGGGATAAGAGGGATATGTGGGATGTTAACGCATATTCAGAGAGCTTTTCTGGATCCCGAACACCTTACGAAGAGACCTATATCATCATTGGGGCACTTATTACGTTGTTCCGCAGTACAGTACCTTACAATTTTGGGTACATACATATTGCCCCCTCAGAGAAGTGTTTTAGCCATGAAGAGGCATAAAACGGTGGGTACGAGTATGGTAGTCCTGAAATGGGAAGTTAGAAGTTATACCTTACATGTCCGTGTGTTGAAATTATGCCATCCAAAATTCCCGCTATCTGCAAAACGAAAGGAGAATTCAAGTGTAGATAGATACAATAATTTGGAAAATAAACGCTAAAATAATAGGGAATGAGAACGTACCATTCGCGTAGGGATAGGGAATTACCTCCATCAGTGCTCCAAACCTGTGAAAAATTCTTTTAAAACGAATCAGGGTGCTACATATATGAAAGTGGGCCCATTTTCCTATTCATTTACACGAGTTGAAATGGTTGTTTTTGAGCTCTGGGACCCATGGCAACGGTTTCTTGCATGAGTAGAGTCAAAACGTCTGCAGCGAGATCATGATCATGCCTCCACGTGTGGAACACCGCCCTGCTAGATCACAGGTTGGTTTTCTTCAATTTTACATTTTTCCCCCTTTAAATTTGAAATGCTAAATTTGTCGTAATGGGGGGGTTATTTTTGAAAATATTAGGTTCAAAAGGTCCACCTAGGGGGGGTGCCTACTAGGTAGGCTCCATTTTTAGGTCAAATGGTCATTTTTTGCTAGTTTTAGGCTTTTTAAGATTAAAAACCTGCGTGGGTTTTCGGACCACGACCGCCGCCCTGGCTAGGGCAGTGGTTACATGACCGTCACCCTGTTCAGGGTGGAGGTTACACGACCGCTGCCCTTAAGGCGGTGGTTACAAAACCGCCTCCCTGCTTAGGGCAGTGGTTCTACACAGAATGCAAAAGAACTTATATTTGAGATTATGTTTGTATTTTTTTGCACTTCTACATGTTTTTATGACCTTCTTGGTATTGTTCAGATATTAACTTGCTCTGTTTTGTGTGTTTTTGGGTGTATGCAGGTGAGAGAGGAGTATATTAGATGGAGCAGAGAGAGAGAGTGTGATTGTCTCTCAGGAGTACTGGATGCTCTCTCGCAGGACAAGGAGGACATGCTTCAGAGGGCTGGTATACTACGTATATCGTGTGTGCCTCATGTTGCACCATCTAGTCACATCCTTTGTGACTTATTCTCTTATTGGGATGCAGATCGGAACACCTTCTGACTGTCAGGGGTCCATGGTGAGTGGATGATCACACTCGAGGATGTCTACCATATTTTGGGGGTCCCGATCATCGGGAGGAGACTTACATTGGAGACAGCAGGCTCACAGGCATAGATTGCACAGTGGGCAGCATATTTGGGAGATGCAGTTATCTCCACGGGGTCGAAGAAGGGAGTGAGAGTTTGATCCATTCCTTCTTTGCCTATCCCCGTACTTCGACAAGCTGTCATGGGGATCCTTGCCTCGAGACTGATCGGGGACAAGGGAGGGGATACATTGTTATACTGTTGGGCCCCCATCATTACGCAGATAGAGGGGCATGGCCGGATATACACCTGGGGTGCAGATATTTTGGGGACCACCTACCATGATTTATACAGGGTGGTCCATTTACAGGGACAGTTATTGAGCCACCTGACTTTAGTCATGAGTTGGGTGTATGAGTGTTTTATCCCTTATGGAAAAGGCATGGAGGTGGCAGATCCTAGGGCTGTGAGGGCAGCCAGATGGACAGATATGTCGATGCTTAGAGCACCTCACCAGCTAGTTGCCTCCCTTACTACTGTAGACATGGAGGCGACACTGTACCGGCTTATGGCTGGCATATGGGGAGAGGAGACTCTTACCTTGATCTCTTGCTCCACCACAGGGTAGCTCATTGATTGAGTGGGGCAAGTGGAGGTGCATCCTTTTGGCAGAGTTCCTCAGCAGTTTGGCCAACCATATATGGGCATGCTTCCCCCAGTGGCACCTGTTTATAGATCAGTTCGCGAGGCCAGAGGGGGGCCTAGTGGCCGTGGTTGGACAGTGATCACTCCTGGCATTCCCATTGCAGCCAAGAGGATAGTTCGTGCTAGAGGGAGAGCTGGTGTGCCTCGGGCACCTTTACTTCAGATTGCTGCGGGTCCTGATCATAGTAGCGATGACCCCATAGATATTGACTCTGACTCTGAGGAGCTTATAGAGGGAGGGTCAAAGGAGCAGACTGATGATAGTGATCCTGAGTGGCATGACACTCAGGACATTATGCAAGCAGAGCGCAGAGAAGGACACTCTAGTTTCAGAGGAGCCACTCTCTCATGGCCATGGTGGAGAGGATGAGTCAGTTGCAGGGTGACATGTTGCCCCTACCACAGGAGCAGCCCCTCAGTCGGTAGTGACATCCGTGACGGGTGCTGGCCCTAGCGATCCATCTTGGAGGCACGATGATCCGAGTAAGTTATCCTTTCTTCCTTCTTTAACATTTGTTTAATTTAGGATTTGTTTTAATTGCTATCTCTCCTTGTGTTTTTATCTTGTATCGTTTAGCCTCTTGCTTGGTTTCTGATTCATTTTTCTCCTTTGTTTGCAGAGATTGTTGATGAGTGGCGGGATCTGATCCGCAGGGTATGTACCAATTCCCTGATGATCCCCATGGATAGGACTCACGTGGAGCTGTCTGTAGATGCCGGGGAGCCCTCCGCAGCTGACAGACATACCAATGTCTTTGCTCCCGTTTGGCACGTGGCCAAGATGGTTTCGACCCTACGCACAGAGTTAGTGGGCTACAGGATGGCTGAGCACCTTATGAGGAGCCATTCTCATGGTGAGACCGCGGCTGCCCCTTAGGACCCTGAGCCCTCCATAGCCGGCGTAGCTAGAGTCCTAGGCAAGGGCGTGTACCTTCGGAGGGGTCACGTAGGGGTTGAGAGGCCATTTTTCCCTTGTGTATTTTGTACTATTGTGTATCATGGGCTCTTTGAGCGTTTTGATCATGCATAGTGCATGATGGCATTGTATATAAACATTGATTATTTATATATACGCATTCGTTTTGGATCAAAATCTTGGCACTCATGGCTTCTTTTCTATTTCTAGCTTCTTTGTATATACTACAATGTATGTTTGTATGCTTTTTAGAATGTATGCAATGGATAACAGATGATGCAAATGTTTACTTTCTTTTTGTGTTTCATGATGTTGATACATGATAATGTAGATATATTGTGATTTTGAATCTTTAGCTTATGTGAGAAATATGGATACCTCATGTTTGTTTTGGCAAAGTGATGAAAACAACCGGTATGATGAACAAATTAACTTGCCCCACTCCCAACTCCACGCAACTAGTAAGATGCGAGGGCTCATCACCAAGAGCCAAGAAGGGCACAAGTTATGAAATGTGGTGAAATGATAGTGATGAAAGACAGAAAAATCTTTGGCGGAACCAAATTGGAAGCTACAAGCTTACTCTACCCGAATGACTTCATAGTTTAGAATGCACTTGCTTTGCGGTTTATCTAGACTTAGACCCATAGATGGCCACATAGTAGACAAGATTTGGGTTTTTAGGATTTTAACTCTCTTGAAATTTTGAACATCTAATTCATTCGTTTTTGACTCAAAGTTTGAATTGTTTGTTTATGACCTTTTAACGTTTGTTGTGTCAAGAGGACCCCCTATACTTTACCCCATGCTACTAGTAAGAAGTGTGGGTTTATCACCGTGGGCAAGGCATAGGCAAGTAAGGGCATTTCCATCCTTTCCCAACCCTACGTCACTAGTAAGAGATGCAAGCTCATCACCGAAGGTTGGTGGGGCAAGGAAATGTGTAAAAATAAAAATTTTTGTTTAATCACTTTTTGACTTGCTTATTTGAGTAAAATGTCAGTATATGCTTATTTCCAAAGAGATGTATATATGGGATAGATGTGACACCATGAAGCTTCTAGAACAGACCATAGGCAAGACACCTATCCTAAGAAGAAATAAAAGTGAGAACAAACTTGCAGATCTTGGTATGGTTATCGTTAAGACTTTGTCATGTTTGATTTATTTGATAAAAGATTCCGAGATGATTCGATGATATATGAAGATGGAGAGGTATGATTAAAGAGCTTAATGCCAAAAACATCACGAGTTTGTAATGAATTGCTTTGAGAATAGATTCCTTGATCAAAATTTATGTAAGGAACAAGTGGACAAAATGATCTAAATCTATATGAAGATGCAATGTAGATAATTATACAAGTAGTGCTAGTTGCTTATGCGTAGAATCACTTGAGGTGCAAGGAATTGACTGTTTCGCCAAATTCCTCACCTTCTAGTGTACATAAGAGGTAAGCACCATTTCCGTAGTCCTTCATGACTCGGTATGGGCCCAACCATTTGGTCCGGAATTTCCTTCCTTCACCGGTCTTCTTGTCGATCCGGCTGTCTAGTCTTAGAACTAGATCACCTTCGTATATATCGTGTTCATAGACCTTCTTGTTATACTGCCGGCACATTCAGTCAGCATAAGCTCTATACCGCTACTCAGCATCTAACCTAGTTTTGTCTAGGCTTTCTAGTTGTGAAAGACGTGCTTCTCTGTAAGCGTCTTCATCCAGAATCCCTTGTAATGAAATGCGGAGACTGGGTATTTCGACCTCAAGTGGGAGAACTGCTTCTGCCCCAAATACTAGTGAGAAAGGAGTTGCTCCCATTGGTGTTCTTATTGAGGTTCGGTGGGCCCACAAGGCTGGATATAACTTCAAATGCCAATCTCATTTGTTTTCTTTCACTGTTTTAAGGAGAATGGCTCTCAGTGTCTTGTTTGTTGCTTCAGCCTGTCCGTTGGCTTGAGGGTAATACAAGGAAGCCGTATGATGGCTTATCTTAAATTTATTGCATAGTTCGCGAACCTCTTCATTTTTAAAAGAAGTTCCATTATCGGAGACAATGATTTGTGGGATACTGTACCTACAAATGATTTGATTCAAAATGAACTTGGTGATCACAGAACTAGGTACAGTAGTAAGAGGCATGGCCTCCACCCATTTGGTAAAATATTCAGTGGCCGTGATTATAAAATTATGGCCATCTATGGATGAGGGAGAGAATTTCCCTATTAAGTCTAGACCCCATGTAGAAAAGGGCCAAGGAGTTGCGATTGGTTATAGAGCTTGTGCTGGCATGTGGATCTCGTGGGAGAGCTCTTGGCACTTATGACACCTGCGTGCAAACTCTATCGCGTCATGTTCTAGAGTGGGCTAGAAATATCCCATTCGATGTATTTTTCGAGTGGTGGCATGGCCACTGAAGTGGTCTCCACATATACCGCTGTGGGATTCACGGAGAATTCTCTTGGACTCTTCTGTGTCGACACACCTTAGGAGCATTCCATCAAATGCCTTTCGATAGAGCACCTGCTCTATAATGACGTATTTAGATACGATTATGCGTAACCACCTTCTTTTTTGTGATGTAACTGCCTCCAGGTACGTATGGTCCATGATATAATTAATGATATCAGTGTACCAAAGAAACTCAGAGATAGAGGGTCGGGCTTCGATGTAGTATACGCATTCGTCTAGAAAGTCTAAATCTACCAAATCACCTCCATCTAATGGGTTGTCAGCTAACCAATCCACGATGGTTTGCCCTTTAACTGACTTCTGATTTACAAATGTTAATTTGAATTCTCCCATTAAGGTTATAAAACGTCCAGCCTTTTTAGACAATGAACCTTGTGTGAGGAAAGTCCGTAGATGGTCCGTTTTTACCATGACCTTCATTTCTTGATTCAACATATAATGTCTTAGGCATTTAGTGGCAAAGACTATGGCAAGGCATTCTCGTTCTTCCTGTGTATAGCATGTTTCATAGTCGAGCAGCGTTTGGCTAATGAAATAAATCACACGTTCTCTCTTGCTATCATCTTCTTGGGCCAACATACAGGCCAACGAGACATTGGTAGCTCGTGAATATAGAATTAATGGGTGATCTAGCTTAGGTGGCATTAGCGTAGGTGGTGATAATAGAAAACGCTTAACTGCTTGAAAGGCTTCATTACAGTCTTTGGTCCAATCAATGCTATAGTCCTTCTTGAGTAAATTGTTGATTGGATGAATGACAAAGCTTAAGTCCGGGATAAATCTCTGGATTGCGCCCAACTTTCTGAGAAATGATCTGATTCCAGATTCATCCGAAGGTGGAACCATTTCGAGGACAACCCGAATTTTTATTGGGTCAACATCTATCCCTCGTGACGATATGATATAACCTAGGAGCTTCCCTCCCATTACACCAAAGACACATTTCTCTGGGTTTAATGTGACTCCGTATTCTATTAGACATGAAAGAATGACGCGGAGTAATTCAGGATGGTCACAATGCTTCTTCGCCTTAGCCAATAAGTCATCTACGTAAGATTCCACGATTAGATCGTGAAATATGTATGTCGTGGCCCGCTAGTACGTAGCACCGGAATTTTTGAGACCGAATGGCATAACAGTGTAGCAATAGGTTCCCCAAGGAGTTATAAATGTGGTTTTAGCTTGATCTTGCTCAGATATTCTGATTTGATTGTATCCCGAGAATCCATCCATGAGAGACAAAAGTTCAAAACCAGTTGTTGCATCAACAATAACATCTATGGATGGTAATGGGAAGTCATCCTTAGGACATGCTTTGTTGATATCTCAAAAATCTATGCAGATGTGTATCTTTCCATTCTTCTTGAGAACGGGGACGATATTAGATACCCATTGGAAGTAGTTGACTGGTTTGATGAACCCTACCTAGAAGAAGTTTTATTACCTCCTCTTTTACCATGAGAGCTACTTTGGGCTTCATAGGTCTTGATTTTTGTTTAATTGGCTTTGCATCTGATTTAGTGACGAGGTTGTGCACCGCAATGTGGGGTGTGACTCCTGTCATCTCCCTTATAATTAAATGCAAACACCTTCTGATGTTCTTTGAGAATCTGAGTATGTATTTCCACTTCTTCTGGGGTTAAGGATGATCCTAATTTCAATATTCTCGGTTCATCTTCTGTCCCGATGTTGACATCGATTGTTTCTTCGATCAAAGAGGCGTTACCCTCTTCGAACTCAGGTGGTGCTAGAGGTAAATCCAAACCCTCCCCATTTTCTACTACGTATATGCTAGGTTCCATTTGTGAGGGGAAATCCATCATGGGATTCCTGAAATAGGAAGACGAATGTGGAATTAAGGATAAATCTAGCATATGATAGGAGAGATGTAATGCCACATAGGCGTTTAAGTATTCCAAAGTGGCCATATTATTATCGACATGGTCTGGGGTGGTAGATTCACTTCCGCTTGAAAGGGGATTTGTCATTATTTTTATCAATGGCTCATCACGAATGGACACCGTGAACTGGGTATCTTCTAACTCATTACTTGGAGTAAAACGTGATGCTGAAGTTGCTATTGAATCGGTGAGAAGATTTTTCTCTCGCGGGATTGCTTCAATGGATATGAAGTTAAATGCCTTGCTTAAATTTAATACAGCATCTTTGTAAAGCTGTAAGTGTTCGGCTTTAGTTTCATATACTTCAGAAACTTGATTTTCCACTAATTGTGAGTCTCCTAAGACTCTGATGTTATCAACACCAATTCTCTTGGCTAAAGTGAGGCCAAGGAGGAGGGCTTCGTACTCAGCACCGTTGTTTGTGCATTCAAATTTTAACTTAAAAGTGAATGGGAGGACTTTCTCCTCGGGCGAAGTAAGAATTATACCTGCCCCCGCTCCATAACGACATTTAGCTCCATCGAAATGGAGAGTCCAATACTTAGTCGGGAGTATAGATGTTGGGGCATTTGCTGCGTTTGCGCACTCTACTTCTACCATACAGAGGTCCTCTGCTGGAAGGGAACCAACACCTAGGGAATATCCTATGCCTACTGAATCAAATGGTAAGAACATTGGTGAATCTTGTTCTATTAACTCAATGATTTTCGTAGTAGTCCTTAATGATACTATTTCTTTAGTTTTATCTTTGGGGGTTGGAATTGTTTTGGCTATGTTGATAGTTTCAAGATCCGTTGTAGGTACCAACTTTTCCTCTGGTTTTGGGTCAGTGGGTTTATTAAGTTGGTTTGTTGGAAGTTCAAATTCTGAGTGCACCCCTGGTCTTTTCTTTAAATCAGCTAGGTGCAAATCGAAAGGTTTTGGATCGCCTTTGGCTACAAATACCTTTCCTAGATGCAAGAATCTTACTTCTTGAAATAAAGTAGAAGGGATTGCCTTCATTCGGTGTATCCGATGGTCGGCCGAGTATCATATTATAATTAGTTTCCCGATCTATAATATAAAACTCAGTCAGGATTGTTTTGGGCCCTAAGGTGACCGGCAGTATTATAGTTCCTATCAAAGTGGCTTTAAGGCTATCATAGCCTCTCAATGTATTTCGAGTAGTGGAACAGTTTGTTTCCCCATATCCAAGTTTTTTGGAGGAAAGAGAAAGGGACTATGTTAACTGCGGCCCCATCGTCAACCATTGCCCGTTTTACATAGTTATTATAAACCCATACTTGTAAGTGTAAGGCTGGATCACCTCGGCGTGCGATCTCAGCATCTGTGGGCATTTTACTTATTTTGAATATGAATTCGACATCCTTGTCCGGCTGCCCCGGAGGGTGGATATCAAAATCTACGTGATTTACTTGTGTTTCAGGAGGTGGAGTGATGTTAATTAGATGACCTAGACCTAATGCTTCTAAAAGAGCAGCTCTGTGAGGGGGAGAGTTCTTTAGTAAATCCAAGAATGAAATGTGTGAGAAGGTCTTTGTTAGGTCACTAATTAAATCATAGGCACCTACGGGTTTTTCTACTATTTGCTGACTCTTATTTGTTTCTGGCAGATGACTTGGGCTCGGTTGAGAGAAATACTCTTGTATTCTTGTTATAGCTTCGATAGGTAGTTCAGCGTCTAATTCTACCAAACTGACTATCTTGGGTCTTGGTTGACTTCCTCACTGTGGCGCAACTGACGGATTTAGTGAAGTCGAGGCTTCGTGATCATTGTTTCCTGTCATTGCACTTTTGTTTGTTCCAGTTGGATTCAGCCTATTGCTATCATGATTTGGGAACGGATCGTTAAAGATCTTGAGGGGAGCATTCTGAGGGGAAACTTCTCCTATGAGCGTATTTGGTTGTGATGACATGGGATCTGCCAAAAACAAATCTGTGAAGAACTGTCTTTGTTCTTCTGGCAAACGTTGCATAAATTTATTGTAGTCACGACACGTTCTAGTATCGTGACCCCGAATTTTGTGGAAACCACAATAAGAATTGGGGTTGTAATTCCTGTTTTGTTGGTTGGTGTGTATTGTGGCCTAAAATTCTGATCAAACTGTTGCCTATTAGGATTAAAGTTTTGGAATTGTTGTTTCTGGTTTTGACTTTGGTTTTGATAACCAAATGAGTTTTGGCTTGGCCCTTGTATGGGATTTCACCGTTGTTGTTGTTGTTGTGGATGATTAAAATCCACTGTATTGATCGTCGGGGTAAAGTTGTTGTTTCGTTGGTTGTTTGTTTGTGACGGAGTATTAACAACATTTACCCTCTTGGGCTGGTCGGTTACTCCATCCGTTGTTACCCCACGATTTTTGTTAAGGATTTTGGGTCCTTGATTGACATTTGTGATAGTTGTAGTGTTCTGAGTGGAGGTGATTAACCTCCCGTTTGTTCCATATGTCTTACGACCACTATCTATCGCTGCTTGGTCTATTCGAAGAGCGCTCTCAAGTACTTCATCGTAAGTTTTTAGTGGGAACATCTGGACTTCTTCCTTCACCTCTTTATTGAGAGAATGAAGGAATAAATCACATAGTTCCATCTGATCCATATTTGGAGCACTTGCCGAGGAATAAAGGACTGTACGCCACCTTTGGATGAAATGGGCGACAGATTCGTTGTGTTCTTGTTTGATGTGTAAGAATTCCCTGATTCCTGTTCTCAACAATTTGTTCATGTCGAATGCCTTAATGAATTCTGATACGAGCTGTTTAAATGAATGGATGGAGGCTTCAGGTATTCTATAATACCAGTCGAGAGCAATGCCTTCCAAGGTTTTGGGGAATATTTTAGCAACAACCCCATCCCAAGGGAGTAATTCTCGTATGGCTGTAGCGTAAGCCTTGATATGTGTGTTTGGATCTCCCTCACCTTTGTACTTGGGTAAATCGGGAAGGGGTCTTGGGAGCATGACGCTTCGTATGACGAAGTCTAAGGGCTCCTTCAGATATTCTGAATAAGTCCCTATCGCATAGTTTTCGACCATTGATGGTGGTTACTGAGGGAGTGGTGGTGGGATGGGTTGTTGATACGGTGCAACGTATGCATTGGTAGGGGCATAGGGAAGTCCTTGTGTTTGACTAAACATGCCGAGAGAGAAGAACATATCTCCTTGTGGTGATTTGGAGTACATGTTTAAGTATGACGGGGTATTATCTAGGAATGAGTTGTTTGATACTAGACCGGGAGGAATAGTGTTAGAGATGATGGGCCTTGTTGGAATTTGTTGTGGATAGTGAGGAGGCATACCTAACGTGCCTACGCCTGTGAGGAGATCTACTTGGCCAGAGTGGTATGGAGGATTGGAATTTCCTGCTTGTATGAACGGAGAATTTTGACTTGCTTGAGCAAGTTCTAACCCTCTCACTTTTTCTACTAACGTTGAAATGACTTCATTTGGTGAAGTCACGGTGCTTTGCCTGAGCGGCGTTTGTTGTATACCCTGGTGTTGTATAGGCATGTGATAGCCTGTCATGAACTGATTGCTATCTTGCCAAGTTTCTCCGAGAGTATTTCCTATATGCAGTGGCATAGAGGTATTTTCTTGAAAAGAGACCTCGGGTTGTATTTGTAAACCTCCTATAGGTGGGTACATACCCAAGAATGTTGTTCACTCCTAGGATAACGTATTGACCGTTCATCATCTAAGACCAGGTATGGGTCTGACTGTCTACTGATTTGTGGTCTAAGTAGCATTTGAGGAGACGAACCAGATTCTCCGGTAAATGTCATATTGTTCGAGCCTGAAGGCTCTGTTTGTTGTGTTCGAGGGGGTTGATCTAACTCCTCAGTTTGAAAAGACGAATTATATCTGATTCTTGGGGTTTGTGTTGACAACTGATTAGTTGAATAGTTGTCGCCCCATACTGAGAGCGAGGGTGATGATTGCCTATTCTGTTGGGCATAGTATGCCTCGAGACCCAAGAGGGGTCTGCCATATTCATCGAATCCGACATATTCGGGGGGTATATGGATACCCGCAGAATAATGGGAAGGAACGAAGGTGATTTGTGAAAGGATACATGATACTATGACTCTGGGTGAGAAAGTAGGAAGTTTTACGTTAGCTTCACTAATTTCATTTGTTCACGTCGGGTTCACCAGTTTTGTATGCCGGAAAAGCGACAGGCGAGCGTGAGAATCTACAAGTGACTCTTCCGCGTACCCGACCTCTCGAGGTCGTGCCGAGACAGCCGGTGGGGGTAGAATATGCGTTGGATTCAGAAAAACTAGTTAGGCAGTCTAATGTCTTCGACACGCACTAGTGGAATTTGTGAATCTAAGGCAAAGAAGGCCCTTCTAACTTGGACTGGTGTGATAGATCGATCGGCAAGGATGACTGCTCGAAGGCTCCAATCAATATCGAGCTCTGGCATGATTCGATCTATGGGTTGTGGAATACGTGGAAAATGACCTGGGATAGTTTCGTGTATGTCTCCAGATAAGGTCATAGGGTGGATGGTGAAAACAATTGACTTTACGGATGATTTTCTGGCCTAGTCCAGAATTCTCTAGCTTCGTTAGCCGCTATATCCAGTAAGAACAATTGTTCGATGATGATGGGTGGAATTGGAGTGGAGTGGAATACTAGTGTGCGTAAGTCAGCGTCTATATCTGATTGACTTATGGATTCGTTGGGCTGTGAGATCTGTGGGTCACAACCATGGACTCTTGGATGTTGCGGTCTTGTTATGGTCATACGTCGAAATCAAGTTCTAATCCCTAGTATCCAGTAATCATATGCTTTCTCAGCTTCTATGTTTAGGACCAACAGTCTGGTGTGATTTTTCTCAGAATATCTCACAGGCATTCTGTGCAACCTGGATTCTTAGGCTGGTATCTATGTCTGTGAGGGTGTCTCCTGCGTCTAGTTATGGGACCAAAGGATCACAACCAAAGGTTTGTTCTCTTTTGAACCCTTCTACAGTCATGTGAGTGTTTACCTAGGGTAATCTGTGATTTGGTTGGTTTGACCAAAACGTGTGTGCTTGGTCGTCTTCTATGTTTAACCCTCTCAACTGAGAACTGATCAGTTGAGTAAATCTTGTGGTTGTTCGGAATACTTGTATTCTGAGATTTTGGTCTATGTCAACTATTGCTGTGACGAGGTTTGGTTGAGGCACGATTGGCTCAAATATATATTCCCTGGGCTCCTGAGGTCCCGTGATTGTCATACGAAATGAAATGTAAATCTAACTGTAACTAAGCAAACTCTAACTACGTGGAATAAACCTAAAACATAAATAAGTTCTATTCTTCTAAGAAACCTTTCAAGAATATAATGAAAGCAAGCTATTTAAATGTATCTAGGAATAACAACTAAACAATAATTTAAAACAGACAAAATAACCGAGTGTAGTTATCAGCCTGTGCAATTTGTAGATTTATTCTAAATAAAATAGCTCATCTAATCTATCTGTAAGATTCTCGATCCTACCTCAGAAGTGAGGAGTGAATCATAGTTTCTCAGAAACTATCAATCCTCACAGCTTCCCTGGCAATATCGAGAATAGAATTCACTGAAATGAAGCAATTATCTACTCTATTTGATATGATTCTAACTAGAACTTTGAAAGGTAGAACCTGGATTCCGCAGAACAGTGGCGAATCCGATGGTATGTGTGATCTTGTCCTCTCAGTGTGGTCTCCTCGTTCTTTCGTGTTCACGTGGATCCAGAAAAGCGTGTAATGCTAGCATCGACAGGAGTAGATATTGGGACAAGGACAACTCAGAATGCAAACTGAAAATGCGAGTAGGAGAGGGACAGCGCAAGAGTACAGAGCTTGGCTTATGCGATTCCTAGCGGGATTTTACTGCGAGTCATGCAACATGAAATGACCAGAACCTGTAACTATCCTGTTTGAAGAGATAAAACCTGCAACTTTAATGGCTTCCTAAGCTATTCTATTCCAATGGATTGGATAAAACAACAACACTGTTTGCACAAGCTGGATATGTGGCTTACCAACAGCTAGACAATGCTAATGAGCATGCAAAATGAACTAAAACAAGTATTCTAAGCAAAATAATAGCTAAATATAATGCAAAGAGAAATTCAAAGACAAACTTCAGACTGGATTGGGTTAAATAACAACATTGCCTGCACAGGATGGGTATGTGGCTTACCAACAGTTGAACAATACTAACTAAACATGCAAGTGAATTGAAACTATGGCTTCTAAACAAGATAACAAGCTAGACTACTGAAAATGAGGAGATGAGAGAAAAAGATCAGTCCTTTTTCTGTTTGAGCACAAGCCATGCATTTATAGGAATTCAATCACCCAAAGATCAAAACCAAACTGAACTCCTAAACAATAAACAAAGGAAAAACACTATTCCAGGGGACCAAAAACATAAATGCATGCTCAAGTCGGCAAGGAAAGCTGGTGAAACGTGATATTTCATGTGAGTCACGTCAAAAGAACGTTCTAGAAAACACGTAAAGGACCACCGCCCTGCTTAGGGTGGCAGTTACAGGACCGCCACCCTGTTCAGGGCGGCGGTTACAAGACCGTCGCCTAGTCAGGGCGGCGGTTTTGTTACTAAAGAGAAAGGGGCAAGAAAAGAGGGGAAAAGGGGAAAACAAAGCACGCAGGGGCTAAGTGGGATATGCGGGATGTTAACGCATATTCAGAGAGATTTTCTAGATCTTGAACACCTTGCGAAGAGACTTGTATCATCATTGGGGAAATTATTACGCTGTTCCACAGTACAGTACCTTACAATTTTGGGTACGTACAGAAACCATTAAATGGATCTTTTTACTGGATAGAATATGCCTGAACTTTTTTAATGCTCTAACAATTGGAAGCAGATGCTTTTCTACAAATGAATACCTTGTTTCATACTCCATCAGGCCTTGGCTGAAAAATGCTATTGGATTTTTTAAGCCTTCAATGTTCTCCTATGTCAAGATACATGAAATGGTGTCAATACTAGCATAGGCATATAACATGGAATCCTTTGAAAAAATAGGGTTTATAAGTGTTGGACCTAAAGCTATGGCATTTTTTATTGTTGTAAAGCTTGAAACTCCTTCACTAACCCAAGTGAAATTATGATCCTTCTTTAGCATGGCTTTCAAAGGCATAACTAAAGTAGAAAAATCTGAAATATATCTTCTTATGAAATTGATTTTGCCCAAAAAAATTTGAAGTGCTTTCTTATGCTTAGGTAGAGGGAGAGTAATAATAAAAATTACTCTTTCAGGGTTAATCTACATACCCTGTTTTGAAATGACATGGCCAAGTAGCTTACCCTCACTGACCAAGAACACACACTTTTTTGGGTTGAGTGAAACCCCATATTCTCTGCACCTCTCAAAGACTAATCTGAGATGCATCAAGTGCTTTTCTACATTCTTAGAAAAAAATGTTATTTCATCCAAATAAACCAACAAAAACTTATTGATAATACCTTGAAAGGCCATATCCATTACTCTTTGAAATGTAGCACCTGCATTGAATAAACCAAAAGGAATATTCCTGTATGAAAAATTACCCCACTTAGTAGTAAATGTTGTTTTGAACTGATCCTCTTCTTTGACTATGATCTGATTATAACCATTGTATCCATCAAGAAGCGAGTACCTTTCTGAACCTGCAACAAGCTACAAAATCTGCTTTATAGATGGAAGTGGATAATGGTCTTTAAGGGAAGTCTGATTTAAATCACGAAAAATATACACACAACCTTATTTCCCCATTCTTTTTCCTAACTAGTACAAGATTAGCTACCCAAGTTGAGTGCTTGATAGGAAATATGATGGCTGATTCAATTAACTTATCAAACTCTTTTCTCATCAAAGATTCAAGCTTAAGATTGATAGGCCTTTGCTTTTTCCTAACTGGCTTTGAGTTAGGTTCTAATTTGATAGTATGCTGGGCTAATGAGGGATTAAACCCTTTCAAATCTTTATATTCCCAAGCAAAAATATTAGAAAACTCTTTAGATAAATCAATGAATGATTTTTCTTCAAATTGAGTACATACCTTGCCAAGGTTAAGGCTCTTGCCTTCAATAATCTGTACTGACTCATAATGATCTTAAATTGATGACAATACTGATATGTTCTATTTGACAACATCATTTCCCCCAAAAATTGATTCCAATGTAACAAGGCCTTTAGGATTTTTTTTGGTTTTCAGCTGCATGATCTGTTCTCCATATCTATTTTTGCATTTTTTGTTGATTCTGGGCTGAAAACTCAACTTCATCATGCAAAAATCTGACTATATGTGCATCATTGTTGAAAACCTGCCAATGTGTATTATTATCTGGTATAGAAGGCCTTATTACAAGTCTAATATAAGGCTGTAATTTGCTTTCAGTAATATCAGCAATAACATCAAACTGTGAGCATATAGCTGTAAGTCTATCAACATGCTGATTTTTGGTCCTAGGGACACTTTGAATATTAAAAGAACTGAAATCATCTATGATATCCATTACACGTTGTCTGTATGATTTCATATGCAAATTTTTACGTGCACTTATCCCTCTTACCTGTTGTGTGACAAGCTCACTTTCCCCAAATACTTGTAATTTATCAATATTTCTCTTTCTAGCACACTCCAAACCATGAACAAGTGCCTCATATTATGAAACATTATTGGAGTAGGAAAACTAAAACTTGATTGTAGAAAAATACCTTTGTCGTGAGGGTGAAATCAGCATTAAACTAGCTCCTGAACCATGCTGGTTTTTTAAACCATCGAAATGTAATTTCCAAATTCCATCGTCTTGCTAATTCTCCTCCTGTATCGCTGGAATTTGCTTATTTTTCTCATGAATGTAATATACTCCAAGGACCTTTTCTTCTATTTCTCTATAAGGATCTAACTCATACATTTCACTTATTATTTCATCCTTAAACAAATCTGGTACACCTTCTAGTTCATGGAGATTTTGGCCGTCTATTTCTTTAAGCTCATCATTTAAGATAACACAATTTACATTTTCCATTCTTGGCATATGTGGCTCAACATGAAAATTAGAAAGAGGCTCTGAATTAATAGTAACTTTGGTTCCATACCTTATTCTGAAGATGAGGTAAGACCAATCAGCTGAAAGATAACCTTCAATCTTAGACGTAAATTCTCTAGAAAGACGCATAGCAAAGTATGGTGGAAAATCAACAACCATAACATCCTGTAAAATAGTAACACCTGGGCATGCATGAAAAGTGACTTTTAAGCCCCTGATCAACCCAATAGTTTTGGTGGATGAGCCATATAATTGTAACACTCCTTTAACACTTGGGTCATATGACAAACCCAACTTTTCAGTAATCTTTTTGGGCATGACAGTGTTTCTTGCACCGTTGTTCACCATACAATTATGCACTAAAGAGTCACCAATAATCAATGAAAGATAAAATGGAGGAGGATTGACTAATTTTTCCTAACTCTGAACCATTTTTATAACTATATTACCTTGTTGTCCTAATTTCTGAACATGCTAATCTAACTGAATTTGTTTAATCTGAGATTCTGATTTGGTAAAAACAACATTCACCTTGTTTTGCTCCAAATCTGAACCTTTGGGTGATGTTTGCAGGTCTAAAATATATTTAACCAACATATCATTTTGTCCTGAAATGGTTAGTGAATCCCACATAGTCATAGTAACATGTGACTTTTTCATATGATCAACAATATTAAATGGGGCTGCCCCTAATTTGGGATATATCTTTTGAACTAAAATTTGATCAGATTTTACAGCAACATTAAAAATGTTTTCTTTTGATGGGAAAGATGAAATAAAATTATTTGTAATGATAGGGACTGATTTGGGAACATTAATAGCTTATCTTACCTCCTGCACATCATCAATTTCCCTTTTCTTTGACCTCGTTAGTACAACAACCACTAGATCATCTGATGTAGGTGGCTATTCTATCTGAGTCTTAACTGAACTTTGATCAACTACTTCCCAATTCACCATTGTTTCCTCATGCTAAATTTGTAGCATGTTTGGATCCTCCCCTTATAGTGGATACCCAAACTTCTACCCTTGTTGTTCTACCTCTACTTGAGATAATTGTGGCATAACAAAGTTTGGTGTTGCTAACTCTAAGGGAGCAACTGTAGCACTTGGAATCAAATTAGGATCCTGAGCCATATTGTTTTGAGGTTGAACTAGTACTAAGGCCCTTGAAGTATATGGAACATTGGGGTTAGGATTAAAAAATGGTCTTGTTGCTGTCATAGCACCCTTATTCTAATATGGATGCCTAAAATTTTGAGCATGTGGCCTATAGTTGTTGTAAGGCTGATATTGTGGCTAATATGAAGGTTGTTGAGATGGCTGGTAAGATGGCCTATTGCCCTGATATTACTATCTTTTGATTTGAGAAATCTCGTTACCAAAGTTCTGCATCATTTTTTTAAGCTCAACAATGTCATTAGTAGAATTTTGAGCAACGCTAGGTTGTGAAACTGTCATTGGAATAGGTGTCAAACTAGGTGACTGCAAGGGCAGAACATTAGGAAAAACTAGAAATAAGAGCATGGGGGATCTAGGAGCCAACTTTCCTGCTTGAATAAGGCTATTTTCTACACTAATGGCTATGCTGTAAGCTGTTGGTAATGTACCTCCCCCCATAGAATGAATCATGACAACAATGTCAGAATTCAAAGACTTAAGATAATACAAAAATGCATGTTGAGGGATGGGTTTAACATTCGCTGGAATTCTATCCCACGTACACTGAAATCTGATATTAAAATCAGTCATTAATTCTATATGGGTCCTTTTAATGGTTGTAAACTATTAAACTAAAGACAAGTGATCATATTTATCTTCAAATTGGGAATAGAGGGCTGCTCCTAGTTGATCCCAAGTAGCAATAGTTCTGACAACTAAGTTTTTGTACCACTGGAGGGATTTAACTCTAAGGGAAGCAACAAGCAGTCTTAATACAACATTCTCATGAACAATATGATGGACTAAAACAATATTCCCTACATCTCTAATATGTTCAGTTGGGGTAGTTTGATCTTCTCCTGAGAAATAGGGCAAGATTTTAAGAGCCGTTGTAGGTATATCGTGATAGGCTGCTACCAATAGAGAACTTCCAGCATAAAAGGCAACAAAAGGTAGTTGTCTTACTAAAGCCATAGGAATGATAGGGGGTTGGGTAGTAGGATTATGGATAGATGTATGAATAGAGGGGATAACTCTTGAATATGGAACGAAACTTTCCCTTCTTCCTCTCCTAGGTGAATTAAGAGGTAATTGATGAAATTCAAAAGGAATACCTCTCAATGCTGATTTGGTCGTGACTTTAGGCATAAATCTCTGCTTCCCCTTTAAAATCTATCTTCTAATCAGGTGATAAATCTGCTTGTGGGAACGTACTCCCACTGGGTGTGCCAAAAACTGTTATCAATCTAAGAGTGCACCCGTTGCTAAGAACATGCAATAGGAACTGTAGTTGTTCCTCACTCTGTTGATATAATGGGAAATATTCCGGTTGTGAGACCTGCTTGCAGAATAGATCCTCCAGAGTGGGCTAGTTCCCTCGTTAAACCACTATCCTAGCTTCTGTTTGAGAAAAAGAGGAGGAAAACTTGCATAAAAAAATACTGAACAAACAAGCTAACTAAGGTGATGCATCGATATTTGTTGGATCTCTCTATTCTGCATACACACACTAATGATTGATAAAGTTGTTTTTGTCACTTCAAAGCACTTCTATAATTAACACCTAAGTGATTCTGAAGAAGGTGAAAATGGCTATAATAATTAAAGTGAGAGGGTTCGAAACCACTTTCAAAATACAACTACAACAAACACACACTTAATCAGACCAACAGGAAACTTATAGTGCAAATCAGAGGTTTAATTGCATTTGGAAAATAAGAAAAGGAAAGATGAATTTCACTTACACAGGTTAATAAAGCAAAGCAATAATTTGAATTGCACGCACAATGGAGGATAAAACTAACTTTGTTGCACCAAATAGGTGCTCACTACAGAATTTTAGGTCCTCCCAAAAGCTTACAAAAAGTATGATGAACTTTACTTGTCAACTCTCGGTCCCTTGTGCTTGCAATCACACTACAATATATAGCAAAAGTTTTTCCTAAAAATAGGTCTAAGAGTGAACTTTCCCATTAGATCTATTATTATCCCTTTACTATTTTTATTACAGATAATAATAATCTATTACAAAAAAAACTTTAAGGCCATGAGCATCACTCAAGTACATAGTCAAACTGGAGTTGACTTTTATTTTAAAGGAAAAATAATAAAAATATTACAAATATTGCTTGCAATGCAAGTCTTTATCATGCAACATGCTGATTTATATTTGATGTTGACACTTGTTCTGTCCTTTCTTGGTGCATGGAAAGGTCTAATTTTGGCAATTGTGTTTATTGGTCATGCATATAAAAATTGGTCTATTTCTTTTTAGACCCCATGCATATAAGTTTGTCACCTCTTGGCATATTGTAATGCCAATGAACTATGGTTTATAATTTATATATTTTAAAATATCACCACCACCTTAATTAAAAGGGGGACTACCATATATATTTTTGGTAATATAAGGGGGGGTTTGTTGTGCATTGGTTGACACTATTGCCTTTACCTTGTGACACTTGGCGTATTCCCGATCGTGGATTTTGTTTGGTCCCTAGCCACTGATCTGTTCTTGCGAAGGTGTTAAATTTGGTTGTTGGCATATTAATTACGATCCATGGCATACTCAATCTTGGTAGTCAATTATGAAGGTGCATTTTTTAACCCTATTCATCGATTTTGAAGGCATTTATGAAGCCCTTATTTCTTTGGGTGGTAGTTTTTTGAACCGTTGATCTTCTGATAAGATTATGACCAATGATTTTCTATTGTACATTGCATTGACCCCAGTTCTGATGGGGATCATTCGATCTCTGCCACCAATCTTGAGCCGTCAGTTTTGAGGGGTTTACCTGGACCATGGTTTGATGTTTGACCTGATCTGGGCAATTCGATTAGTCTCCATTTGATTACACCCATTTGATTTCCTAACTCAGGTTAGGTTTTGGGTTTGTTGGAGCTTATGGGGGCAAAGAAACTTTGTTGAACTCATTCGCATTTTTTTTAATGACCATGGTGAAGCCATGGAAAATTTTCTCCAGCTCCACGTTTTCTATAGAAAACATGGCGGTTTTGATGGATTCAATCCTACACATTTTGTTTTGGCCTTTAGACACCATTGTTGGTTTTCTCGACCTGCATTTTTTGAAGGAATATGAAGGTGTAAGTTTAATTTTTCTCCTGTAGCTTCATATTTCCTCTCTGTACGTGTTTTCCCTTTGTAAATCCTATGGATCATTTCAATCTGATTTTAGTGGATCCTTTGATTGTCGTATAATGACACAACTTTGCATTTCTCCCTGTTTTTTTTGTTTTTATTATTCGGATTTGATGAACTTGAACACGAGCCTACAATGGAGATGGCTACCATTGTTTGTTTTCTTCGACCTCATTGTTTAAAAATGGTGAGTTCTTCCGTTATCTTCCTGCAACTGTTAAATCATAAAAAGATTTTTTTTGAGAATTGGTCAACATTTTCTTGTT
Source organism: Taxus chinensis (assembly GCA_019776745.2). Classification (NCBI taxonomy): domain Eukaryota; kingdom Viridiplantae; phylum Streptophyta; class Pinopsida; order Cupressales; family Taxaceae; genus Taxus; species Taxus chinensis. Next base: position 492,283,062 of record CM034146.1, read on the forward strand.
CTTGAAATATGATTCTATCTGCATTTTGACTATATTTTATAATGGTTGTGATATTTCAACTTTACTACACATGATTATCTCTTTGTTTGATTCGGCCTTGTGTATAACCTTGGCCCTAACTTTACCCGTAACCATATATTATGTAATCTCAACCTCCTTGGTTATATTTACATCATGAACTCGGCTTTTTGTAAACTGGACTGTAATGATATTTGTTTGATTCTTTCGAGTTCTACCTTGTCGACTGTATTTACTTGGTCATTGTGCTTGAGTTTAACTTATGAAGCTTCAGATTCTTGACTCACGTTTAGCTTTCAATATGTTGACTATTCATTTTGATGAAGTTCGGTCTTCAGATTCTCTACCATTATTTTATTCTTAACTTGATGAAGCTTTAATGTGATCAATAATCTATAACTACTATGAGCATGGTTACCTCAAGTTTGATAGAACGTTCTGAAATCCATTTGATTGATCTTTTATTGCAAACACGATTGTATTCTATTCTCTATAATGAAGAACATGATCCCTTTTTCTATAAACTCAAAGAAAATCATTAAGTTTCTTTTCTGTAATGACTTTTCCTTTTCAAAAGTAATCATACAGTCACTATATTTCAATTTTATTGATAAAGCATTAGTTTTCAATTCTATTTTTTCTAAAAACCCCATTATGCGAGGGGAGACTCTTGAATTTTTTTTTTCAAAAAACCTTCTCTCTTCATATTTTTGCAACTTGTCCATTTTTAAAAGATATGAATATCGTTTTGCTACCTTTTATAGATTGTTTGTTCACTTGACTGAGTTCTGTTCATGCTTGGTTTGCTTGATCTATTGCAACTTTGGAAAATTGTGAGGTAGTTGGCTTAATTCACACTTGAATTTGGAAATAAAATGAACTCTGAATAGCTGTAACTTGATGAACTTCTGAAATATCTGTATGTCCCATTTGATCATAATATCAACTTTGTAATGATGAAACATGTACTTTTGTTGACTGTTATCATTTCTTTCGAAGCTCAAATAGGTTATAAAGCATGTAGTAGCCTACAAAGCATGTATTTCAATTTTGTTTTTATTTGAAAAGTCACTTTTACAAGGGGAGACTCTGGCAAAAATTTTCCAAAATGACTTTTTTTCTCAACCTTTTCCAGATTTTCAACCTGATTTTTAAAAGTATTTCCTTCTTGACTTATTCTGATGCTTCTTTCCTTCTCTAAACCATCTATAAATGATGTTCATTTTCCATTATGTTGAAATTAAACAATAGCTTCTTTCTTTCCTAACCAGTTAAACCGATCTTTTTCATTCTCATGTTACAACCTGTTCCTACAAAACTCAAAAATAAGTTAGAAAAATATAGGATTTTTGGCCTCTCTTATATCCATGGGATTTTGATTTTCTTTTTTATATTCTTCTTTAGTGAACTGTCTTCAACTTATTTTTCATGTCATCTCCACATCTGTTTCTTTTGTAATCTATTTCAGATTTTTCTTTTCTACTTCAATCCTTTGCCTTTTTATTGATTTCTGCCACTGATTTCTCTTTATGCACTCTACTCTCTTCTGCTCCCATGCCTATCTTTATTTATTTATTTCAAGTACCATTAGATGCATTGAACTTAGAATATGTATTTGCTTTAGAATAGGTGTATAGGAATAAAAATGTACCTGGAGCTCAAAATTGACAGGTACTGCTCTTTATCTTGTAGGTAACGAGAAAAGAAGATGGAGATGGAAAGTGGAAGATGAAACAAGATGAAGTTGGAAATGTAGATGATGCAGAGCAGGAATGAAGATAGAAAAGGTAATGATGGGTTCACTTTTACTCCTCCACTCTTATTATTTAGCACATGCAATATTCTCTTTTCCATGTATATGATGTTGTTACTTAGTCACATCCCATGGCTTGTGCGGGAAAAATTGTAATCTCTTATGAATAAAGAATTAAATTTAAATAATGAGTTGACTATCTCCTTCTGCATTCAACCTTTCCTTTGATTGTACAATGATGTAAGCAACTCAATATCTCAATCAAATGAATTAATATAAGAGATAAACATAAAAAGAATACCTGTAACTCCAGTAAGCAACCATTGAATGAGATGTGCCTCTTTGTATGATGGTTTACTGCATGAAGCATATGCTCTTCATTTTGACTCTTTCTTACTATCTCCATTCAGACATTATTGTCACTGTTTGGTTGGCAGTACTTTCTTGATAGAAGTAGCAGGAAAGGAGTCACTTTTAATATTTTATGAAAGTATAGATGGATGTAATTTCATGAATCACAAACAACTTTAATGAATACAAAGCAATAAATCTGAAATAATGAGTTGACTATGATAGGGTGAAGCTAATTATTTGAAATATGCAACTATGAATGCAGTTTCAAAATGATTAGCTGATTTCATAAACTCCAATACGTTTATTCTAATCAAGTTGTCACATGATCTTTCGTGAAGCTTGATGAAGATAAATGAGAGATTGTCGTTCATGTACTCATCTCCTTATTTGGGGACAACATTCCTAGTTTCAAATTCTGATTAATCATCTTCATTTGTAATCAACTCAACTTAATGAACTTAATCTCTATAATATGTTAATGAAATGCCCCAATGTTTAACTAATAATTTTTTTAAAATACCCCATACTTATGATGACCAAAAATGGTCAACAGTCATGTTCCAGAGTGGGCTAGAAATAGCCCATCCAATGCATTTTGCGAGTAGTGGCATGGCCAACGAAGTGGCCTCCACATATCCCAATGTGGGATTCGTAAAGAATATTTTTGGATTCTTACGTGTCAACACATCTTAAAATAATTTAATTGAAGGCTCTATGATAGAGCACCTATTTTAAAATAACGTATTTAGTAGCAATAATGCATAACCACCTTCTTTGTTGTGATGTTTCCCCTTCTGAGTAACTATGGTCTTTTATGAAATTGATGATGTTAGTGTACCATAGACATGTAGAAATGGGAGGCCTAATTTCAAAAAAGTATACACACACATCTAAAAATTCTAAATCAACTAGATCACCATCATCCATTGGGTTATCAGCTAACCAATCTATAATAAATTTTCTTTTCATAGAATTTTAGTTAACAAAATTCAACTCAAATTCACCTATTAGTGTTATGAAGCACCCAACCCTTTTTGATAGTGAACCTTGATTTAGATAGGTTCATAAGTGATTAGTTTTGATGATTACCCTTGTTTCTTGGTTCAACATATAATGTCTCAATTTTTTTGTTGTAAAGACTATAGCTACATACTCCTTTTTTGCATGTGTGTAATGTTTCTCATAATCAAGCAACATTCGACTAATGAAATAAACTACATGTTCTTGTTTATTGTCATCCTCTTGAGCCAACATGAAGACTAGCAAAACATCTATAGCTCCTAAATACAAGATCAAATGGAGATCTAATCTAGTTGGCATTAGTGTGGGAGGACACAACAAGAATCGTTTAACTACCTCAAAGGCCTCGTTGCATTCTTCTGTCTAATCAATGCTATAATAATTTTTCAACAAATTTTTGATTGGATGAACAAAAAAACTTAAGTTAGGGATGAACCTTCAAATTGCACCATGTTTTCCAAGAAATGATTTGATACCAGACTCGTCTAATGGTGGAATCATTTCAATAACAACCTAGATTTTGGCTAGGTCAACATCAATCCCTCATGACGATATAATGTAACCTAAAAGCTTGCCTCCTATTACACTAAATACACATTTCTCTAGATTCAATGTGATTCCATATTCGATCAATCATGAGAGAATGATACAGAGCACCTCTAGGAAATCAAAGCACTTCCTGGCCTTGGCCAACAAGTCATCTACGTAGGATTCCATGATCTTTTTAATAAGGTCATGGAATATGTATGTCATTTCCTGTTGTTACAAAATCATAGCACCCCTGGGAATCTGCAACGCGATGGGTTGAGACTCTCAGTATGATTGCATAACATGGAGCTTTTCCCAAGTGTGGGACCTTGCGAAAATGGAAAAGCTCTCCGGATGAAGGCCGGCTCCTATTCCTCTGTTCAGATGCACCAATAAAATGTAGAGGTTTACCCAAAAAACCTAAATCTAACTACCAAGGAGACAGGGAGAGAAAAATGCATAAAAATAAACCTAAGCTAAGGAGGTGATGCACCGAGGAATGAAGAACACCTGTCTTGCCAATAAACACAGACCATTAAAATTCAATGCAAGATCATACACAGATAGCCAGATTCACAGTGAAAATATCAAGGGGATGTAAATGAATACAGAGAGGGTTGAGAATCATCCACAGACATGCATTAATTTTCTCCAAAGATTGATACAGCACACTGCAAAATGCCAAGAGGCAAGGTTGCATTACAGTTTTAGATAGGATGTTTAAACTCCACAGATTCACCTGCCAAAGAGAAGAAGGGAGGGGCAAAACAAGAATGTCCAACCTTTAGAAAGAAGCCCCTCCTTACAATTTATAGGAAGAATGAGAGAGAAAAGAGAGAGGAATTCAAAATCTGCCCCAACCACCTCCAGAATTGCACTTAACTCATCTCATTATGATGGTAGGTGAGAACCCCAGCGAACCCAAAAGTGGCGAACTGTATTTTGAATTTTTAAGAATTTTTTATCACCCAATTAAATATATCCAGTTGTAGTTGGACAGAGGACCTCGTAAGCTTTCCAAAAAGTCCAACCTTGCATGAATCCGAGCTCCCAGTCAAAAGTTATGGCCATTTGAATATCTGCGCCAGGGTCTGCTTCCTGTAAGCACTCAAAATGTTGCGCCTCCTAAAGGTGCGCCATAGGCACATCCATGTGTGTGTCGACATCCTTTTCTGTGTGCCAAGGGTGCATCCTTTACCCTTTCGAAACTCTGTGTCATGTGCCACTTCTGTGTGCCTTGGGCGCACCATTTCCTCTGTCGACACTCCGTGTCGTGCGCCACTTCTGTGCGCCTTGGGCGCACCATTTCCTTTGTCGACACTCATTGTCGTGCACCACTTCTATGCACCTTGGGTGCACCATTTCCTCTGTCGACACTCATTGTCGTGTGCCACTTCTGTGCACCTTGGGTGCATGTCAGGGATTTGAGCTTCTTTGATTTCTCCATTCTTCTGCTTGTCTATATCTACCCGGGGAAAAGATATATACAACAATTTGGAAACTCAATGGGATCACCTGCCTGCTAGGTAGCAGATTAGTGGCCTTTTAGCAATCCATTGGGCATGGAGTCATAAGCAATAACCTAAAACCAACCTGATATCTAATCCCGAACCTGATACCGCAACTTCTTCTCTGACAGCATTCTGAATTGTAGAAATCAACCTGAGAGCAACAAAACCTGTGCCAAAACACTTAGGGAAACAAAAACCTAACTACCACAAGACAATGTGCATACGCACTTAGAGGAATTTAAATCTAGGCTAATATTTACAAGGGTGAACCTTTTCCTTTTAGTAGCAATGTTTAAGATAGATTCCGTTAACCGGAATCGGGATTTCTCCTCCATCTAAAGTAGAAAATCGGAAGGCATTGCTATTCTTACATCCTGTGACCCATGTAGGGGCCACTCCAAATGGCATCAAAATTGGAATGCCTTCCTGGCTTTGCCCGATCTGCATCCCATTTCAGAACTAGGTCTCCTTCCTGGAAGGTCCTTGCTCTCGCTTTCTTATCAAACCATCTTTTTACTAAGGCCTGATCCTTTTCAATCACCTGAACTGCATGTTCTCTATTTCTTCCAATTCCATCAACTCTGCATACCTAGCCTCCATTGGTTCGAACTCAGACAACTCCAACTGCTTCATGAGCTCCAATGCTGGAAATTCTAATGATATAGGCAACACTTCCTCTTTCCCATATACCAACTTGTAGGGAGAATTACCTGTAGATCTCTTTGGCGTTATCCTGTCAGCCCATAATGCTGATTTTAGCTTGGTATGCCATGTCCTTTGGTTTTCATCTAGAGTCCTTCTGATGATTCTTAGCAAATTTTTGTTCGTAGACTCTTCCTGTCCATTACCCTGTGGGTAATAATTTGAAGAGGTGCTCAAATAGATTCCATTCTTGACAGCCCATTCTGTAATCTTGGAACCTATGAATGCCAATGCATTATCTGATATGATAGTGGCCGGCACACCGAACCTGGTCACTATTCCTTCATAAAAGTCTAGTATGTTAGACTCATTTGCTTCCTTGAGCGCTACTGCTTCAGTCCACTTGGTGAAATAGTCCGTTGCCGTGAGAATCCACTTGTGGCCTTGGCTTGAGTTTGGATTGATGACCCCGACGAAGTCCAATCCCCATTGCATAAATGGTTGGTCAACCAGAATTGGGTGCAATGGAAGTGCTGCTTGTCTTTCTTTGCCTGTGAAGAGTGCACATTTCTTACACTTTCTTATCCATGTATAGCAGTCACTGAAGACTGTCGGCCAATAATACCCTGCCTTCATTATCTTGAGAGCTGTTACTCGTGGGGAAAAATGTCCTCCAGAATCTCCATCGTGAAAATCTCGTAACACCCTCTCAATTTGACTTATCCCAATGCACCTCAATAGAACTCCATTGATGTCTTTCTTAAACAAAACACCATCAACAAGCACATATGGAATGGCTTGTAATCTGAAGTATCTCCTCTTTGCTTTGCTCATTTCTGGAGGGCATAGGCCTATCTGTAGGAAGTGTATCATATTCTGAGTCCAACAAGGAGTAGGCACGTCATCATTTTCTTGTTCTTGATCATCCTGTAGTACCAAGGTAGTCTCCTTTTCATCACCAGCTTCAACTTGTTGACTCAAGGCTAGCTGCTCACATAGTCCCTTCCCACGTACTAGTTTGGTGACCTTGATCTCGATGTCATATTCCATGACACGAGTTATCCATCCTGCACGTTTCTCATTCAGATCCTTGTTTAGAAGGAAGTCCTTGACTCCCGCATGAGAGACTAATAATTGGATCTTGTTGTTTGAGACTAGGTGCTTGAATTTCTTTAAGCTTCTGATTACCGCAAGGACATGCTTTTCAATGAAAGAGTACCTAGTTTCGTATTCCTCCAAGCCTTGACTGAAGAAAGCAACTGGTTGTTCTAATCCTTCTTTGTTTTGTTGTACCAGGATTGCAGAAATCGTGTCCCCACCACCAAAGGCATATAGCACGAAGTCCTTAGAGAAGTCTGGATTGACGAGAGTTGGGGCTTGAGATATAGCCTCTTTTATTGCCTCAAAACTTGCCTTGCCTTCAGATGTCCACTTAAATTCCATGCTCTTCTTTAACATCAGCGTTATTGGTTTTACGAGAGCTGCAAAATTTGGAACAAACCTGCGGACGAAATTGATCCTTCCTAAGAAGCTTTGAAGAGCCTTCTTGTGATTTGGCAATGGCAATGCTTGAATTGCTTCAACTCTTTCTGGGTCAATTGTCAACCCCTCCTTTGAAACAATATGGCCTAGAAGTTTTCCCTCGTGAGCCAAGAATATGCATTTTTTGGGATTCAATGATACCCCAAATCTTCTACACCTATGAAATACTTGCCTCAAATGATAGAGGTGATCCGCTGCATTTTTTGAGAATACAGTGATGTCGTCAAGATATATCAAAACTATTTTATTGATCAACCCCTTGAATGCCATATCCATTGCCCTTTGGAAAGTGGTCCCAGCATTTGATAGCCCAAATGGCATCTTCTTGTAAGCATAGGTCCCCCATTTGGTGGTGAAAGCCGTCTTGAATTGGTCACCTTCTTTCACCATCACCTAATTATACCCTAAGTAGCCTTCTAGGAGAGAGAATCTCTCTGAACCGGATACTACTTGCAATATTTGTTCCATTGAAGGAAGTGGGTAATGATCTTTGAGAGATGCCCTGTTAGAGGTCTCGGAAATCTACACACAACCTGATTTCTCCACTCTTCTTCCTGACCGGAACCAAGTTTGCAACCCAGCTTGAGTGCTTGATCGGGAATATAATGCTTGCCTCTATCAGCTTATTTAGCTCTTTCTTCATTAGAGGCTCCATGTGAGGGTTGACTGGTCTCTGCTTCTGCCTAACGGGCTTAGCATCTGGATCCAATTCTATGGTATGTTGTGCCAAATTTGGATCGAATCCTCTTAAGTCTTCATAGCTCCAAGCGAAGACATCTGGAAATTCTTGGCAAAGTTGTATGAAATCTGATTTCTCCTGTTCAGTGGCCACTTTGCCAATTTGAAGTGTTTTGCCTTCCCCAACCGGAATTGGCTCTGAATCTTCTCTCTTGACCTGTATGTTTGCCTTTTCCTTACGAAACTGGTCGTTAGGGTTGAAGATAGACTCCAATGTTACTAAACCCTTAGGAAGCTTGTTTGTCTGCAGCTGCACTACCTGATCCCCATACTGCTGCTCTAATCTGTCCTGATTCCTAGCTGAGAATTCAGCCTCTTCTTGTAAGAAATTGATGATCTGTTGATCGTTCTCAAACACCTGCCAGCTTGTGTTATTATCTGGAACTGCTGGCCTCACAACCACATGGATATGTGGCTGCGTTTTTTCTCTTTTGATGCTGTCAACCACATCAAATGTTGCTCCAACTACTGCGAGCCTATCTGCGGCTTCATTTTTCTTCCTGGGTATGGACACAATGTTGAAAGCTTCAAAATCCTCAATGAGGTCCCATACCCTATTCTTATAGCTCCTTAGCAAGTCGTTCTTTGCAGCATGTTGTCCCCTAACTTGGTTGACAATTAGCTCGCTATCTCCAAACACCTGCAAGTTATTTATGCCCCTTTTCTTGGCCCAATGAATTCCATGAATCAATGCTTCGTATTCAGCCGTGTTGTTTGAACAGGAAAACTGGAAACGAAAAGCTGAAAAATATTTGATGTCTTGTGGCGAAATCAACATTGCACCACCTCCAGCACCTTGTCGGCTTCTCGAACCATCGAAAAATAATTTCCAAACTTTGTTTTCATCCTTTTGTTCAGGCTGAATGATGTCGGGAATGGGTGAATTTTCTTCGTGTATACAATACACGCCCAATTCAGATTCTTCAATTTCCTTGTATGGGTCAAATCCATGACTCTTGTTTTCCCATTCATCCAAAGTTAAATCAGGAATTCCCTTGACCTTAGTACCTGCTTCTAGATCACTTGAACACTCCTCCTGATAAAAAACTGAGCAATTTGCATTGATAGGATTTGGTACATGAGGCTCAATATGGAAATGGGCAATTGGTTCTTACCTGATTGTTGCTTTGGCTCCATACCTTGTCCTAAAAATCATGTGTGACCAATCTGTAAATAAATATCCACCAATTTTTGTAGTGAAGTCTCTTGATAGACAAAACGTAAAGAGTGGCAGAAGGTCAATCACAGACACATCTTGCATAACTATAACATTAGGACAGGCATGTAGAGTTAGGCTTAACCCCTTGATGACTCCAAACAGTTCCTACTGTCGTTCCATCTAGTTGTACTACTCCTTTCAGCACTAGCTCATATTTCAAACCCAGCTGATCCGCTATTTGCTTTGGCATCACTGAACTACTTGCCCCAGAATCAATCATGCAATTGTGTACTAATTTATCCCTGATGATTAATGAAATATAGAATGGAGGGGGTTTCAAAACTTTACCTTGTTGTCCTCCATGATTCCCTTCAGGCTGAGCAGCATTTGTGAGGACCTTCTCTTGCATATGGGCCTGTTGGTTCAAAGTTGACCAATTCTTCATGGCAGCTTGTAGAAGATCTCTTTGTCCTGGGATGGATAAAGATTCCCACATTGATATATTCATGTTCGTCTTCTTCATTTGATCAATGATGTTGAAAGGGTATGAATTGTCCTTTTGATGTCCCTTACTTGGTGCAAACTTTTTTGGAGCTTGAGCATGTGCGTGTGTTGCTACAACAGGTACCTTGGGTTGATTTTGCACATTTGGAGTTGCGTTTGGTCTACTGACCCCTTGTTGTGTAAGAGTGGGTTGGGAAACAACTGGATTACACGGTTTTCCCTCTCCTATATTTCTCTTCTTTGACCGTGTGTTGGCAGCCACGCCTTGAAAAGGTTATTGGTTAACTCCACAGAAGTCTTCCATTTGCCAATTTGCCAATGTGGTTTCTATTAGAGGTCCTTCTTGTTACGTTTGTTGCTGTTGATTCTCCTCCTGGCTTGGTTCTTGAGCAACACCAATGGTTTGCACCATCAAGGCTTGATTCAGTGCACCATTGAAACATGCTGACTGATTGTGAGGTAGATTGCAAGGGTAACACCAGTCATACTCCTATTCCATGTTATTTTGTGTTGGAACCAAGGCTCTTGAGGACGTCATTGCATTTGGATCATACTGTCAAAATGGCCTGGAAGCTTGAGGCTGTCCTTGGTTTTGGTTTTGATTTGCAGCCTGAGGTGGTGGTCTATTTTGTTGGTATGGGGGCCTAGCTTGGTACTGTGCTTGAGGCTGATACGGTCTAACACTTTGAGCTTGCTATCTTTTGATAGTCACAAGCTCATTTCCAAGGTTCTGTAATTGTTTCATGACCTCCTGCAATTCCTTTGAAGTATTTGCAGAAGTCGACGCCTCATTATTGCTTTGATTTCTAGGAGTTGGAATGGGATTCAACTCTGGTGCTTGACTGGTTGTAGGATTTCCCATGTCTGGATAAAGAGGCATTGGTGGCCTTGGTGCAAGCTTTCTGGCTTGGATCAAACAGTTATCTGCTCTGATCGCTGTGTCATAGGACCCTGGTAGCGTTGTCCCTCCCATTGATTGGATCATCATGGCTATGTCTGAATTTATAGCCTTTAAGAAATAAAGGAATGCTCCTTCGGCAGTTGGTCTAACAGCTATTGGGATCCTGTCCCATGTCTGTTGGAATCTAAAGTTGAAATCTGCCATTTGTTCGTTAGGAGCCCTTTTGATTGTTGTCAGCTGTTCCAATAAAGATAAATTGTCCGCCCTCTCCCCGAATTGGCTGCAAAGAGCAGAACAAAGTTGGTTCCAATTCATAATAGAGCCTGCTGTAAGGCTCCTAAACCATTGTAAGGCCTTTCCTTTGAAAGATGAAGCCAACAGCTTGACTGCAACATCCATTTCATTTATTTCGTGGATTGCACATGCATTAGCAATATCCTGGATGTGATCAATAGGAGTAGTGTGATTTTCTCCTATAAAATAGGGTATATTCTTTAGTGCTGCAACTGGAATTTGTTTCTAAGAATGTAGGGCAAGTGGACTACTGCCCGTGAAATTGACAAAGGGATTCGGTGGTAGATGTGCCATTATGATTGGCCTAAGAACCCTGGTTGATGCGAGAAAAGACCTACCAGGTGGAGGTGTAGACAAAGTCCTGTTAGGTGGAGATGGTGATCTTTGTGGTCTTCTTCCTCTCCTTCCTCCTCCTGGTGATAGTTGCAATTGGACAAATAGCCCCTCTTCTCGAGTATTAGACCTGGTTCGAATTCTTCTTATATGCCTGGGTAACTTTTGCTGCTACACCGCTGAATTCTACCCCTTCGGATTCACCAGATGTGTTAGAAAGTGAGCCTCAAAAGGCTAGATCCTGCCAAGTTACACACCAAACCTGACAATATTTAAAAATGGAAAATTGAAAGACCTGTATTTTTGATATTTTAGAGTTTGGAACTTGATTCTGGAATGACAATCCTGAAAACCCAAAAATGCTAGACTTCCGAAAACCTGAAATCTGAAAATCAAAAAACCATGAAATTTTGAAAGTCAAAATCTCAAAAATCTAAGAATACCCTTTTGAAGATTATCCCCCGATCTATCAACTGGTGAAATTTTGACTTGTTTCTAGTGAGTTAAGTCCTTAAAAATCAATTTTAAAGTTCAGCCTGGAAGGTGGAAAAAACTGAACTGTAAAACCTGCAATTTTTTAAAGTCCGAAATTCTTGAAAGTTCCTTCAAATATGTGGAATGACCTCTTGGTCCCACCTGGCGTGCCAAAACTATTGATGTGAAATCACAACACCCCTGGGACTCTGCAACGCGATGGGTTGAGATTCTCAGTATGATTGCATAACATGGAGCTTTTCCCAAGTGTGGGACCTTGTGAAAATGGAAAAGCTCTCCGGATGAAGGCCGCCGATTCCTATTCCTCTGTTCAGATGCACCAATAAAATGTAGAGGTTTACCCAAAAAACCTAAATCTAACTACCAAGGAGATAGGGAGAGAAAAATGCATAAAAATAAACCTAAGCTAAGGAGGTGATGCACCAAGGAATGAAGAACAAATGTCTTGCCAATAAACACAGACCTATTAAAATGTGATGCAAGATCATGCACAGATAGCCAGATTCATAGTGAAAAGATCAAGGAAGATGCAAATGAATACATATAGAGGGTTGATAATCATCCACAGACATGCATTAATTTGCTCCAAAGATTGATACAATATACTGTAAAATGCCAAGAGACAAGGTTGCATTACAGTTTTAGATAGGAGGTTTGAACTCCACAGATTCACCTGCCAAAGAGAAGAAGGGAGCAGCAAAACAAGAATGTCCAACCTTTAGAAATAAGCCCCTCCTTACAATTTATAGGAAGAATGAGAGAGAAAAGAGAGAGGAATTTGAAATCTGCCCCAACCACCTCCAGAACGCACTTAACTCATCTCATTATGATGGTAGATGAGAACCCCAGCTAACCCAAAAGTGGCGAACTGTATTTTGCGTTTTTAAGAATTTTTTCTCACCCAATTAAAGATATTTAGTCATAGTTGGATAGAGGACCTCGTAAGATTTCCAAAAAGTCCAACCTTGCATGAATCCGAGCTCCCAGTCAAAAGTTATGGCCATTTGAATATCTGCGCCAGGGTCTGCTTCCTGTCAGCGCTCAAAATGTTGCGCCTCCTGAAGGTGCGCCATAGGCACATCCATGTGTGTGTCGACATCCTCTTCTGTGCGCCAAGGGTGCATCCTTTACCCTGTCGACACTACCGTGTCGTGCGCCACTTCTGTGCGCCCTTGGGCGCACCATTTCCTCTGTCGACACTCCGTGTCGTGCGCCACTTTTGTGCGCCTTGGGCGCACCATTTCCTCTGTCGACACTCCGTGTCGTGTGCCACTTTTGTGTACCTTGGGTGCACCATTTCCTCTATCGACACTCTGTGTCATGCGCCACTTCTGTGCGCCTTGGGTGCACCATTTCCTCTGTCGACACTCATTGTCGTGCGCCACTTCTGTGCACCTTGGGCGCACCATTTCCTCTGTCGACACTCATTGTCGTGCGCCACTTCTGTGCGCCTTGGGCGCACCATTTCCTCTGTCGACACTCATTGTCATGTGCCACTTTCGACATCATTTGTGTCGCGCCTTGCCTTGGGGCGCACCATTTCCTCTGTCGACACTCATTCGTCACTTCTGTGTGCCTTGCACCACTTCTCCGTGCGCCCTTGGTTCCTTGGGCATGTTAGGGATTTGAGCTTCTTTGATTTCTCCATTCTTCTGCTTGTCTATATCTACCCGAGGAAAAGATATATACAACATTTCCCATTGGTATGTAGTGCCAATGTTATTAACACCGAATGGCATGAAAGAGTAACAATAAGTTCCCCAAGGAGTTATAAACATAGTCTTGGATTGATCCTCTTCAGATATTTTGATTTGATTATATCCCGAGAACCCATCCTTGAGAGACAAAATGTCAAATCCAGTTGTTGTGTCTACAATGACGTCGATGGATGGTAATGGGAAGTCATCTTTAGGGAAATATTTGTTAATGTCCTAGAATTCTATGAAAATATGTATCTTCCCATTCTTTTTGAAAAAGGGGATGATATTAGATACCCATTGTGAATAGTCAACTGGTTTGATGAATCCCACTTGGAGAAGTTTCATTACTTCTTCTTTCACCATGAAAGCCACTTTTGGCTTCATTGGTCTTGACTTTTTCTTAATTGGCTTTGCATTTGGTTTGGTGATAAGATTGTGTACTGTGATATGTGGTGCAATTCCTGTCATTTCTTTGTAATTAAATGTGAAAGAATATTGATGTTCGTTGAGGATCTGGGTATGTTTTTCTACCTCCTCTGGAGTTAATGAGGATCCCAACTTCAAAATATTTGGCTCTTCCTCTATTCCAATATTTATATCAATCATTCCTTTAATTAAGAAAGTGTTTCCTTCTTCAAATTTAGACAGGGCCGGAGGTAGTTCCAAACTGTCTCCATTCTCTACCTCATAGATTTCAAGATTATTTTTTGGGGGAGATTCTATCATGGGATTTCCAAAATAGGAAGAGGAATAAGGGATTAGGGAGAAATCTACCATGTGATGAGTGAGATGCAATTCTGCATAGGCATTTAGATATCCAAGAGAGACCCTATCACTGTCTAAGTGATCTATGATGGTAAAATCATTCTCAGTTTCTATGTGTGTCAAGATCGGGGTTATTGGTATTTTACGCACTAATGGTTCAGTACGAAGTGATACCATGAAATTTGTATTTTCCAACTCATTGCTTGGAGTGAAATGGGAAGATGAGGTTGTTATTGAATCTAAGAGAAGGTTCTATTCTTATGGAGTTTCTTCGATTGATATGAAGTTGAATCCCTTGGTTAGATCTAATACTGCCATTTTATAGAGTTGCAAGTGCTCAACTCTAGTCTCATATACCTCAGATACTTGGTTTGCAACTAATTTTGGGTCTCCTAACACTTTAATGTTATTGTTGTCAAAATTTCACCCCCCAGCGTAAATTTCAATAACATGCATCAGAGTTTTGCAGTTCCAGGCGAGTAGATTGAAACAGGAAAAATCACGAAAAATGGCTAAGTCCTAGTCCTAGGAGCAATCGGGACATCTGGGACATCTAGGTGCGGATCGGCCGAAAAGCCTCCAAGCGGCCCGTGAAGCAAAGGGACATCTGGGCCACAGGTACGCGCGGGACGCGAAATGCCCGAATCGGACGAAAGAAGGAAAAATTTTCCCAAGTCTTCATCCGGGAAAAATGGGACACAAGTACGAGAAGTACGCGAACCGGCCGGATCGGCCGAAATGAGAACAAACAGTCTGGAAGCAAAAGGGACATCTAGGCCAGAAGTACGCGAATCGGCCGGATCAGGCGAACCGGAAGAATTTGTCCCACGAAGCACTGGGACATTTGGGACAAATGGATGTGAACCGGCTGGTTCGGCCGAAACAGAGAAAGTTCATACTGGGACATCTAGGCCGCAGGGACGCGAGGGACACAGATAGCTGAAAAAGCCAAGAGCTAATCAGATTGTGCCACGTGTCATCGGCAAATGAGGGACGAGGAAGCCCATTTCAGGTGGATCGGAGGTTTTTATCCCAAACAGTTTGGGACATCTGGGAGATAAAGACGCGAAGGGCGCAAAAAGCCAGAAAACCTGCGGACCAATCAAATCACGACATGTGTCACAAGGGAGATAGTCCAAAAGTTAAAGGGCGAGGTTTCGAGCACTGACCCGAACCAATGAAATAGCGCCGCGTGTCCAAGTTTAAGGGGCCCACAAGGAAATTTCAAAAGGAAAGCCCGCGAAAGGCAGAGGAGAGAGAATTTCTCGTCCAATCAGCACGTGCCATGTGTCATCCAGGTGGCAGAGTGTGGGAAAGATTTCAAAACACGTTTTGGCCCGTTTTTACCCTAAATCTTCAGATCGCCATAACTTTCGATCCAGAGCTCGGATTGGCACGTTCTTTATATCAATGGAAAGATGATAAAATTCTCTACCACGATTCCAGGGTTTAATCTTGCATTTTGGTTCAGTTTGGAGAGAGAAAATCAAGAAACACCTCTGGCATGAAATAACAAGCAGAAGTAATGCTTCAACAAATAACTTTAATGCAGCAGACAGTTTGCCGCTTCTGTTAGACAACCCGCCGTTTTGCCAGGATCCGCTACTTCTACCATAATGAGATGAATGGAATGCAACCTGGAGGTGGTTGGGGTAGATTTGGCTTTCCTCTCTCTCTTCCCTCTCTCATTCTTTCTATATATTGTAAAGAGGAGCTTCTTTTCAGAGGTCGAACATTTTTCTGTTTTGCCTCTCCCTTCTTCTCCTCAGGTGAATTTGTGGAGTTCAAACCTCTCATTTGAACTATAATACTATTCTACCTCATGGCATTCTATAGTGTATTGTATCAATCTTTGGAACAAGTAATGCATGTCTGTGGATGATTCTCAGCCCTCTCTGTGTTCATTTTTTGCATCCTCCTGGTCTTTCACTACAGGTTTTGTCATCTGTGCATGATCTTATATCACATTCAAATGGTCTGTGTTCACTGGCAAAATAGGTGTTCTTCATTCCTCGGTGCATCACCTCAATTAGCTTAGATTTATTTTATGCATCTTCCTACCTTGTCTCCTTGGCAGATTAGATTACGGTTTTGAGAAAACCCTCTGCATATTTCATGTGCATCTGAACAGAGGAATAGGAACCAACCTTCTCTGGAGAATCCTTTCTCATTTTTTCAAGTCCCACACTTGGAGAAAGGATTCATTGTTATGCAATCACACTGGATGCCAAAGTGATCAACCTATAAACTTGATCTGCATCCAGGGGTGCTGTGATTTTTCATCAACAGTTATCAGTGCCCATAATTTTCACTATGATGAGGCCAAGGAAGAGGGCTTCATATTCAGCCCCATTGTTTATACATTCGAAGTTTAACTTAAAAGAAAAAGGTAGGATCTTCCCCTCGAGAGAAGTAATGATCACACCTGTCCCAATGCTGAAATGACATCTAGCTCTATCAAAGTGGAGAGTCCAATAATTTCTCAAAAAAATGGATGTTGGAACATTCTTTGTATCTTCTTCTTTTTCCTCGGTTACTTCTACCATATAAACTTCTTTCGCTGGGAGGAAGCCAATTAATAGGGTACATCATATACCCACATAATCAAATGGTAGGAGAATAGGTAGATATTTCTCTAGTAACTCAAAAATTTTTACAGTGGTTCCTAATGACACTGTCTCTACGATGTTGGTCTCATTTTTGATTTCTGGAATGCCTTCAATCAAATTCGTGACTTCTAATTCTGTTATAGGTACTAAATTTACTTCTGGCTTTGAATTGACTGGTTTGTTAAGTTGATTCATTGGGAGTTCAAACTCAGAGTGGACACCTTGTCTCTTTTTCAAATATGCTAAGTGTAGGTCGAAAGGTTTGGGGTCACCCTATGCCACAAAGATTTTTCCCAGGTGTAAAAATATTATTTCCTGGAATAACATGGAAGGGATTTCCTTCATGCGATGTATCCATGTTCGACCAAGAATCATATTATAGCTGGTTTCTTGATATATAGTATAAAATTTGGTGAGGACCTAAGGTGACTCGTAACACTATAGTCCCAATTGAAGTTACCTTGAGGCTATCATAACCCCTTAGTTTATTTCATGTTGAGGAACAATTTGTTTCTCCGTATCCTAGTTTCTAAAGAAAAGTACAGGGGACTATGTTAACTTATGCCCCATCATCAATCATTGCATGCTTAACATAATTATTATAAACTCATACCTACAAATGCAAGGATGGGTCACCTCTACATGTAATTTCAACATTTGTTGGCTTTTTTATTATATCAAATATAAACTCAGTATCCCAATCTGGCTGCCCTAGAGGGTAGAAATTAAAGTATACATGGTTTACTTACGTTTTAGGAGGAGTGATGTTAATCAAATGACCAAGAACCAACACTTCTAGGAGAGCAGCCCTATGAGCGGGAGATTTTTTCAACAAATCCAAGAAGGAAACGTGAGATAAGGTCTTTGTTAGGTCATTAATTAGGTTGTAAGCGCCTATAGGTTTTTCCAGTGTTTTTTGGATGTTGTCTAGTACTTATGGGTAGGTTGGAACTGGTTGAGAAGAATAATCTCATGTTCCTACTATACCAACTATCTTGGTTTGTGATAGAGTTCCTAATTGGGGTGCGACCGGTGGATTTTATGAAGTTGAGGCTTCATGATCGTTATTTCCTGCCATGACACTCTTGTTTTTCCCATTTGGATCTAACCTGTTATTATTAGAATGATTCAGGAGATGATCATCAAAAATATTGAGGGGTGCATTTTGAGGGGAAATTGATCCCATATAGGTATTCGGCATGGGTGATGTAGAATTTGTTAAAAATATATCTACAAAGAGTTGTATTTGATCATTTGGAAAATGTTGCATGAATTTATTGTAGTCACAAAAATTCCTAGTATCATGGCCTTGAATCTTTTGGAAACCAAAACACAAGTTGGGATTATAGTCCTGAGGTTGTTGGATTGAAACCTATTATGGTCAAAAATTTTGATTAGGTTGCTGGTTGTTAGAGTTGAAATTTTGAGGTTGTTGCCTTGTCTTTGGTTATGACATCTAGTTGGGTTTTAGATTGGACCCTGTGTCTAGATTTTCCATTTTTTTTGTTGTTGTTGTCATGATGAACAATTAAAATCCATCATGTTGATTATTAGAGTAAACATATTATTTCGCTGATTATTAATGGGTGCTGGAGTGTTTACGATGTTTCCCCTTTTAATTTGGTCTGTGACTCCATCTATTATAACCCCACAGTTTTTATTAAGGATCTTGGGTCCTTGATTAGTATTCACGACATTAGGATAAGTCATAGTTTTTTATTGGGAGTGATTAATTTCCCTTTTGTTCCATATGTCTTACGCTCGATGTCTATTTCCACTTGATCGATTCAGAGAGAACTCTTGAGTACTTCATCATAAGTCCTTAGTGGAACTTTTGGACTTCTTTCTTTATCTCTCTATTGAGAGAATGAAGGAATAAGTCACATAGTTCCATCTGATCCATGTTCGGAGCACTTACTGATGAGTAGAGGACTGTACACCATCTTTAAATGAAATGAGTAGTAGATTCATTGTGCTTTTGTTTAAAGTGTAAGAATTACCTGATCCATGTTCTTAACAATTTTTTCATGTCAAAATATTTGATAAATTATGACACAAGTTGTTTGAATGAGTGTATTGAGGCTTTAGGTATTCTATAATACCAATCAAGGGCAATACCCTCTAAGGTATTAGGGAATATCTTAGCAACAACCACATTCCAAGAGAGAAATTCTTGAATGGCCATGGCATAGGCCTTGACATGTGCATTTGGATCTCCCTCCCCTTGAATTTAGGCAAATTGGTGAGTGGTATTAGAAGAATGATGGTTCATATGGTGAAATCTAGA
The DNA here is from genome assembly GCA_019776745.2 of Taxus chinensis. Lineage (NCBI taxonomy): Eukaryota > Viridiplantae > Streptophyta > Pinopsida > Cupressales > Taxaceae > Taxus > Taxus chinensis. The sequence continues at coordinate 492,302,215 of CM034146.1, forward strand.
GGTTCTTTTAAATATTTTGAGTAAGTCCCTACCACATAGGTTTCAACCATTGATGGTGTCTGCTGAGGGGGTAGAGGTGGAACGGGTTGTTGATATGGCATAACATATGTATTTTTAGGATTGTAAGGAAAACCCTGTGGTTGAGCGAACATCCCGGGAGAAGAGAACATGTCTCCCTGTGGAAATTTTGAATAAATGTTTAAGTAGGGGGAGAATTGCTCTGATATGGGTTGCTTGGTACTAAACCGGGAGGTATCATAATTTCAAATGGAGAAACAATTGAAAACTTGGTTCTAGTTAGTGTTTGATGTGGGTAGTTATACAAATGTTGAGGAGGTCAACTTGGCTAAGATGATGCAGAGGGTTGGAAGTTCCTGCTTGCCCAAAATGTGAAGTTTGATTTGCTTTAGCAATTTCTAGTCCTCTAACCCTCTCAACTAAAGCTAAGATGCCCTTGATTGGTGATAAAATAGTGTATTTTTCCTTGGCGGCTGTTGTTGTACCCCTTGAGGTTGTAGAGGGGTATGGTACCCTATTATGAATTAATCATTACTCTGCAAAACTTCACCAAGAGTATTTTCCATAGGTGGAGGACTGGGGGTGTTTTCTTGGAGCATGGTGTCAGGTTGTGTTTGCAAACTTCCTATAGGTAGGTACATGTTTTGGAAGCATTTTTCACTTCTAGTATAGCGTGCTAAGTACTCCTCATCCAAGAATGGGAGTGGATGTGATTGCCTACTGATTTGTGGTCTAAACAAAACCTGAGGAGATGAATTGGATTCTCTAGTAAAAGTCATATTGTTAGAGCCTGAGGGATCTGGTTGTTTTGCTTGCGTGATATGGTCCAGATCCTCAATTCAGAATGAAGAACTAGAGCTAGTTCTTTGAGGAGGAGTTTTTGATGACAATAATTTGCTTGAGTAGTTGTCATCCCATGCAGAAAGCGAGGGTGATGGTTGTCTACTTGTTTGACCATAATATGCTTCGAGACCTAAGATATGTTTTCCATATCCTTTATATCCTGACATATTTGGGGGGTATATAAATACCACAGAATAATGGGAAGGAGTGAAGATGGATGAAATAAATGGAAATGAAAAGGGATCAATTTTTCCATTTAAGGCAGGTTCACCTATTTTGTACAATATAAAAGTCATAGGTGAGCATGAGAATCGACAAGTAGCCTTTCTTTGTACCCGACCTCTTGAGGTCATGCCAAGACATCTGGTGGAAATGAAATATAGGTAGATGTGGACAAACTAGTTAGGAAATCTCATATCCTCAACATGCAATAGCGACATCTGTGATTCCAAGGCAAAGAAATATCTCCTAACATGAATTGGTGTAATGGATCGTTCAGATATAATAGCTTCTCGGAGGCTCCAATCAATGTGGAGCTCTTCTGATATCCTATCTATTGGCTGTTGGACATGTGGAAAGTGACCTCTAGGTGCTTTGTGTATATTTCTAGACAAGGTCATGAAAGTAGTGGCGAGAGGTGTAGTGGATTTGCACAAAACTATGGGTAGTTTTTTTGGTCTAACCCAAACAATATTAGATTGATTGGCTTCTATGTTTAACATGGAAAATTATGTTATAATATCCGGTGGGAGTTGTGAGGATCTAAATACCAACGTATGTAAACTGTTGTCAATGTTTAACTGATTAGCAGGATCATTGGGTTGTGGGACTTGGGGATCACAACCATGAGTTTTTGGTTATTGTGGACCTTTTATGGTCATGTGAAGAATCAATCTCTTCTTCCGAATATTCAGTAGTTGTAATAATTTTCAGCTTCTATGTTTAATACCAAGAGTTGTGTCATCTTCTCGAAATACCTTATGGGTGTTATAGAAACTTGTATACATAAGCCTATGTCTATGTCAATGAGAAGGTCTCCTGCATCTGGCTATGGAACTAATGAATCACAACAAAATGTTTGCTCTCTTTCAGGTTCTTGTATGGTCATGTGGATATCCTATCAAGGTAATCTATAGTTGGGTTGATTTGACCAAAATTCATATGCTTTGTCGACTTTGATGTTTAATTCTCTCAATTTCTCACTAATTACTTGTGGGTTTGTTTTTGTTCGGAAGATTTGAATTCTAAGACCTTGATCTATATCTACTAATGTTGTGAAGAGATTTGGATGAGGTATTACTGGTTCGAATATGTAATCCTTGGGCTCTCTGGGTCCTGTAATTGTCATGTAAGAGATAACCAAAATTAACTAAATGAAGTAAACTAATTATGAAAATAAATCTACGTTATGCTTATTCTTTTTTATATTTTCAAATATGTGAATTTGAATGAAATTAAAGAACGACTAATCTAATAAATTCAGATAACAAGTGATTAATCTAATAACGGGATTAAAAAAAGCAAGGTAGCCAAATGTAGTTATTTGCCTATGTACTTGTGAATTGATCGTGAATATAAATAACTAACTAATTTAATTGAAAGACCTTCAATATTACCTCAGAAGTGAGGAATAAATCATAGCTTCTCAGAAGCTATTATTCCCCATAACTTCCCTGGTAATTTTGAAAGAAATCTTAGCTAAAATAAAATGATTTGTTATTCTATTTGATATATTGTAACTACAATTTTGATAGTTCAAACATGGAGTTTACAGAATAAAGGAAAATCCAATTGTATTGTAGCTTGTCCCCTCAGTATGATGTCTTTATTCCTATGTGTTCTCATGAATCCAAAAAAGTGGAAATGTGCCAGCGGCAGCAAGAGAATATGTTTGAACAGTGGCAACTTAGACATAATCCAAACATAATTTATGTATGAGAGGGATAGCACAATAGAATAGAGCTTGGCTATGTGATTCTTAGTAGGATTGTTGTAAGGATAAAACATAAACACACTGAAAACTCTAGGACCTATACTTCATGTGATGAAATAACAAGCTATAACTCTAAGTAGAATCAAGATTCAAATGAACTTAATCTAGAAATAAAATTGTTTTATGCTAAGCCAGTTATTTGGAGAACAACAAGGGAACAAGATGAAACTAGAGAGATCTAGTAATCTCTAAACTAGAACTGAGGAGCCTTGAACTGAGAGGCTGAGAAATTATACAAAATCTAAACCTATTGAGACTTATTGAAGAACTTTCAAACAAACTGAATAATAAAGCATAGAGGGAGAGGGGCCATTTTCTTGTAAACAAGATTGTTATTTATAGCATTTTGATTTACTAGAAGGTAAGATCAAATTGAACTCTTCTACCTATTAAAAAGAAGAAATTACTATTTACCAGGTGGCTAAAACTTTAATGAAAGAAAAAGTGGTTGAGAATTACAAACGTAACTTGATTTTTTTTGCTGACGAGTGCGTCGGAAATTTCTAGAAAATGCACATAGGACCACCTCCTAGAGCAGGGCGGTGGTTGCTAGACCGCTGCCCTATCCTAGGCAGAATTTGTGGGACCGCCACACAAATAGGGAGGCGGTCGTGAAACTAAAGACCTAAATTTAAGAAAAAAGAGGATAAAATTTAAAATAAAGCATGCAGAGGGAAATTAAGGCATTTTAGGATGCAAATATATACACTTAGCACACTCTCTAGATTCTGAACACCTTGCAAAGATATCTGAATCATCATTAGGGTTTCCCTAACCTATTTCTGATAGTATAATACATATAATTTTGGGTACGTAAATTTTGCCCCCTTAGAGAAGCATTTTAGCCATGAAGGAGTATAAAACAGTGGGTCTGAGTATGGTGGTCCCGAAATGGGGAGTTAGAAGCTATACATGACACACTTGTGTGTTGTGATGTCACCATCTACATTCATGTTATTTGTAAAATGAAAAGAGGACTCAAGTGCAAATGGATAAAAGAAATCAAAAAATAAATACTAAATTAAAATGAAATGCAAACTTACCATTTACAATGGGACAAGAACTTACCTCCGTCAGTGCTCCAAATCTATGAAAGAAAATTCAAAACAATGTTTGAATATTATATATATATATATATATATATATATATATATATATAACAAACTCATTTTCCTATTCATTTGTGCGTATCAATTTGGTAATTTTTGAGCTCTAGGGCCCATGGTAACCATTTTTGACGAGAGTGTAGTCAAAACATTCATTGCAAGATCGTGATCATGCATCCGAGAGGAGGAGATCGACTCGTGAAGTCTCAAGTTTGTTTTTTACAATTTATTATTTATAAACCTAAAATATAAAAAATGTTGAAATATTTTTCTTGGGGGGGTTATTTTTGAAAATCTTAGTGTTAAATGAGTCTCTAGGGGGGCACCCATAGGTTAGGCTTTTATTTTTCTCAAAATGGTGTATTTTTGCATTTTCTATTTTTTTAGTGCATTAGAGTCATACGCTGAATCGGCATAGGACCGCTGCCCTACATAGAGCGGCGGTCACAGGACCACCACCCTGTGATGGAAGAAGTCATAGGACCACCACCCTTAGAAGGAGGGGGTCACAAAACCACCACTCTACACAGGGCGGTGGTTCTAGATAGAAAGCAAAAGATAGCCATAAAAGTAATTTTTTGGTATTTTTCTATGTTTTTGATGAGCTTATCTATCAGATTATGTTGCTGAATTGCTCTTTTTATTTGTTTTTTTTGGATGCAGAAGGAGGAGTATATTCGGTGGAGCAAAGAGTGGGAGTGTGATTGGCTCCCGGTAGTTTTAGACATACTGACCTAGACAGAGCGAGACACTCATCAGAGGGAATGCATTTTAAGGATTTCAAGGGTTCCTCATGTTGCTCCTGCCAGTCACATATTGTGTGACTTATTCTTGTACTGGGATGCAAATTGGAATATGTTCTGGTGTTATGATCCTCATGTGTGGATTTCACTAACACCTTGAGGTTTTGGTGTGACGGTTTGTTTCATTTGGTATTAGAGCGACCACCCATGTTCAAATCCCACTCGGTTGGTTACGTCATGTAGCTGGGGCCTATGGGGCACCTAAACATCAGTGAAATGGGGCTCGTACGTATGGGAGTGCGGGTGTAAACCCAGCCCAAGTTAGGCTCTACAGAAGCGTGGTGGGATGTTATGATCCTCATGTATGGATTTCACTAACGCCTCAAGGTTTTGGTGTGATGGTTCATTACATCCGGTTACCAGGTGCTAGGGGTGAGTGGAATATCACCCTAGAGGACATTTACCACATTTTAGGGGTTTCAATTCTTGGTAGGTGGTTGTCTCTCAAGACAGTAGGATCTAGGCCTCAGATGATTCAGTGGGCCACCTACATGGGGGAAGTTGTTGTCTTCTTTGGGTCAAAGAAGGGGATGAAGGTCCTATCCATTTCCACTACTCCTAACCCCACCCTTCGTAAGTCCATCATGGGTATCTTGGCCTCACAGTTGATTGGGGATAAGGGAGGAGACACTCTTTTATACTATTGGGCTCCCGTGATTACATAGATTGAGGCCATGGCCATATTTATGCGTGGGGAACATATATTCTTGGGACCATCTACCATGATTTGTATAGGGTGGTTAGATTACAGGGGTGGTATTTGAGTCACCCTACTCTAGTTATGAGTTGGGCATATGAGCATATCATTCCCTATGGGAGGGGTGTGTTAATAGAGAACCCAGGGGCTGTCATGGTAGCCAAGTGGACAGGGATGTCAGTGATTAGGATGCCACAATATCCAGTGGCTTCAAAGACTATGGTAGATATGGAGGCTACTCCTTATCAGGATATCATAGGTTTGTAGGGGCAGGAGGTGACTACATTGGTTGCTTGCTCTACCACAAGTCAGTTGGTGAACAAGATAGGGAGAGTGGAGATCCACCCTTTTGATAGAGTCCCTCAGTAGTTCGATCTTCCTTATATTGATATGCTTCCTCCAACGAGGCCTATGTACATGACTGTTTGTGAGGCTCAGGGAGGTCCTAAAGGAGATCAAGGTTAGATCACGGTTATTCCTAGATTACTAATTATAGCTAGGCTTGTGGTTCATGCCCAACAGGTAGCTGGTGCTCCTCAAACACCCTTACTTTAGATCGGGGATGCTCCTACTTTCAGTGGGGAGGAGGATGATTCCATTAATGTGGAATCAGACTTCGAGGAGTTCAGAAGAGGGGAGAATGAGGAGGAGATGATGGGAGAGGGGGTTGGAGGTGAGGCCAATTATATGGCTAAAGAGGATGATAGTGATTATGAGTGGCATGACACTCAGGACATATTGAGGGAAAAGGTGAGTGTGGAGAAGGAGACCTTGGTCTCAGAGAGATTGCCTTCTTAGGACATTGAGGGAGATGATGAGTCTATGGCAGGACATCATTTCATTCCAGATTTTGGGTAGGCTCCGCAATCGGCAACATCGTCAGTAACAAGCACAAATCCTAGAGACCCTACATGGATGCCTAGAGATCCAAGTGAGTTACCAATCTTCTCTCGACCTTGCTAGCTAGAGATGTTAGTTGATATTTCTTTTTGTTGTTTTGCTTGTTTTTTACTTGTTTTTGGTGATTTTCTAACTTGTTATTGCCATTTTTTATTTACAATGATTGGATAGGGATATTTCAATGAGGAAGAATAAGAGGAAGTACATTTTGAGTGCATGTGTATAGAAAAAGAAAATGGAAAATTGGTCTATGTCATAGACATGGAAGAGATGGAGACATTGGATGTTAGTCATTTAGAGGGTACATGCTAGGTTATAGAAAGTGTTGATGAGTGAGCACGCACCTACCATGAGCCCTTGAAGATGAAGAAGGTTAACATTGGGATGAAGGCATAACTTAAGGAGTCTATCATCGATGACTATTGGTCAGAAAAAGAATTTTTGAAGATCATTTATCTGTTACGTGAGTTCCAAGATTTGTTCCCTCACAGGTACCATAAACTCAAAGGTGTCCACCATTCCTTGGGGGAAATGAAGATCAAGTTGAAAGAATATGTGTGCCCGATTTGGAAGAGGCCTTATCATATGAATCCAAATTTACACGTATGGGTAAGGAAGATAGACAAAATGATAGCATCTGGTATCATTGAGGCAGTGGAATATTCATAATGGATAAGCTTGATAGTTATCAATATTAAGAAATATGGTAGGATAATAATTTTCATTGAATACAGGGATTTGAATGTAGTATGTGTCATCGATCCCTTTCTAACCCCCTTTACTAAAGAGATTTTGGAGGGAGTAACTGGGCACAAAGTCTACTCTTTCACAGATGGATTCTTAGGATACCACCAAGTTGGGATTGCAAGGGAAGACTAGAGAAAGAAAAATTTCACCACTCAATGAGGAAGTTTTTCCTACACAGTTATTCCCTTTGGATTGAAGAATATGCCTGTTGTGTTCTCAAGCATTGTGGTATAGGCATTCCAAGACTTCATCCTTAAGTTTCTTCAAGTTTATCTAGATGAATGGACTATGTATGGACTGGTGAAGGACCATTGTGACAACTTAAGACTGATGTTTGAGAGATATTGGCAATGGAGGATGTCCCTCAACATTGAGAAATGTGTCTTTGTCACTCCGTTTGGAACCTTGTTAGGGCACATTATATGCAAAGACGACTTACTAGTGGATCTTGTTGGTTCCATTTTTGAGATTGCACCTTTTTGCCCTATATTTTTCCTTCATTTTGCATGCTCTGAAATGTTTTTCTCTCAAATTGGTGGTCTACAACTTTTCCCTCTAGTCGAATGCCTTGAAATGCTCACAAACTTGTTGTTTTTCCCCAATTTGAAAGAAATTTGCATGTGTGCCTTGTTTTGTGCCCTAATTTTTCCAAAATTTATGGGCTCTACCATTTTTCCTTTTTTCCTGATCATGGAAGTTTAAAATTGATCTATTTGCACTTGTATGCCATTGAAAATCTAATTCCATGATAAAAACATGCTTTAAAAACATGTTTTAGTTGGTTCAATTTCAAGAAATTTTTCTTCCTTAGTGAAAAAATTGAATTCTAGGGAATCCCTGGTGTTTTATGTGTTTTGACAGTCAGATAGGTGTCATTTTCCTGTCAATTTCTTCTTTATCATTCATTGGAAATGTGGCTTGTTCTAATTGGCCGAGGGACAGAGGAAATTTTTTTAACTTATCACTTTTTGCTTTTTTAGCAAAAGGGTGAATTTGGTCCCATGGCTCCACTTTAATCTGATTAGTTCTATTATTACTGACATGTCCTCTTTTGATTGGATGGGAAGTAATGGGTCTTTTTGTGCCTTAAGGCATTTTGGAAAAATAGTTAAAGTGCAAAGAAAATGCCTAGGGCCTACAACAAATTAGAATGGAAGACGTGGCAACTTCAGAGCCAAGGACAAAATTGTGGGTGGTTGGGTTCTTTTTAAGTTTTTTGACTTTATTTGTTTAAAATATTAAATTCACAAAAAAATCTCGATCTCCACAGTGAATCACAGGTGGACATGTGTCATGTTTGCATCAAAGGTGGGAATGGAGGCTGGCGGAAGACTTAGAATTTTTTTGCTTTTTGGGGAAAGGGAATAAAAGTTGTGAAAAGGGTTGCAGGTCCACCAGGGAAATCAGGAGTGGACATGTGGCAGGGAAAGGTAGAGGTGTGGAAGTGTGGAAGAAATTGTAAAACTTTTCCTTTGAGGAAAATGTTGTTAAAATATAAATAAGAGTGCTGCCCCACAGTCAATCAGGTGAGGACACGTGTCCTACAGGAGGGTGGAGCCGCGAAGGAAAAATGGAAAATTTTCCTTTTTCCAAAGAGGCAAAATGTTTAAAATTGATCTGTGACTCTGTATCTAGTCATATTGTGTCACATGTTAGGGATAGAATCGGAGGTGCGGGTCCATGGGGATAACTTGGAAATTTTTCTTTTTTCCAAAAAGGTGGAAATGTGTAGAATCGGTCCACGATTCCAATGGGGCCCACTTTTGGACACGTTTCAGGCCTGTTTTCATGAGGTGGAGATGCGGGGATATTTTGGAAAATTTTCCTTTTTCCAAAAAAGGAGGAAATGTGTAGAATCGAGCCGCGATTCCGCTGGGACCCACATTGGGACACATGTCTAGCTCATTTTTAAAGGGCGGAGGGGCGAAGAAAAATGTCAAATTTTTACATTTTTCCGAAAGTGTTAAAATGTTAGAAAGTGATCCCAAGCCCATTTCCAATCACATTATGACACCTGGAGGGCTCATATTAAAGGTTAAAGGAAGGTCAATGGTAACTGTTCATTTTTCAGTTTGGCTGCCATTTGAGCTCTAGGAAGCTTTGAGATGTGATTTTTGCATCAATTTTGTCCATTTTTTGGCAAATTAGTGTCATTTGTGCCTATAAGAACCAATTTAATTGGTTTTGAGGATCAATTTGAAGATCAAAGATGTTTTTGAAATGAATTTTTTCCCTAACCTGTCTAAAAATGTGAAATATCAAATCTAAAAGTTGCAGAGTCAAATTTTGGAGGGATAAGGATGAAATAATGAAAGGAAGGGGGTATGCATGCTTTGAAGATGAAAAATGTGCCTCCACAATGGATAATGATGTGAATTTTGCAATGATTCATCTCTTTTTGAGACAACTAGAAAATTTTTGGACGTGTTCAGTTAAACATCCCTGTCTGTGAATCACGAGGAATTTTTGTAACAAATTTGATTCTTTGGAATATTATTTTCTTGGGAAAGAAGGCTCGAATGAGATTGAATGCTATATATTACATGAATTTTTCATGCAAAGGATTGGAAGAGTTTAAAAAATCTTGGAAAACTAAAAATTTTATGGGAAAATCTAGGAAGAAGCCCATTCTCTGAGTGTCCACTTGAGAAACTCATGTAACTCTCTCTATATCATATTTAAAATCATGTTAAGTTGGTTGCACATGTATATCCATTAACAAGCTCTAATATTGTTGTTCAAAACATTCCCCTACTGATAAATATGATCATTTTTGAGTTATTTTGTGTTGTCTTTGGGAAAAATATGTGAATGCTTACATTTCAGAATGCATTTCAAATTTGTGTTTCTTGTTTCTTGTTGTAGTCTTGTGTTTAAAATATATCTTGATCATACATGCTTTCATTTCTTGTTGATAGTTTAGTGGCATTTTCAATATCACATTCAGAAGAGCTTTCATCTGATAAAAAGATAAACAAATTTAAAATCACTTTACCTTCCTTGACTTCAGAGATTGTTTATAAACCTTTGGGTGCACCTTAGGTCATGATTAAATAGTGATTGCTAAATTATTCATTAGTTCATTCTCACTCAAGATTTTGTGATAGATGATCAAATATTGTGTGGAAAAGTGTAGATCTGGGCCTCCATTTGATGCACATATCTTGGTTGAAGGGATGATTAACCATTTTGATACTTTCTATTGTTAAGTTTCTCCATATTTTGCTGAAATCCTCAAAGAGTTTGGAAGACCTTGGTTTGTCTTGTCTAAACTCCCACCCAAAAATCATTCAAAATAACTAATCCTACCCTTTTTTACCCCTTTTTTTACCTGTATACCCACAGAAGATCAAAATATAGTTGCTAAGTATGCATAACAGATCATGATTTCAAAATGTCTTTAGTAACCCTTGTCTTGCATTGAAAGTATCTCCATAATCTAGAAGTGACAACTTGTGAAAGTCAGATTTGGAGTGTTGCTCATATTTTCCCAAGGCCCTTTTCATACTATTTTCACAAATTGAGGGATATCTTCATCTCCTTCCCCATTTGAGGGTTACAAAATAGGTTGTCTTGCCTTGGTTGAAAGGCACAACCTAAAATAGTTAGGACAAGATCAAGTCCTATTTGAGTGCTATCCATCTCTCCAAAAATCTGAGTGCTGGTTAGATCATATCCCCGGCTACAAAATGACACACAACATAATCCATTTATCTTCAATATTCATGCCATATCTTTGATTTTTCTCAGACTGAAAAGGAGAAAAAATTGGGTACCAACAGATCCAGCCAAAGTTGCAGTTATTGTAGGATTAGGGGAGCCTACTAGTCAAAGTGCAATGTGTAGATTCCTTGGACACAAGGGGTATGCCAAGATCTCTGAACCCTTAGAACAATTTTTGAAACACAAAAGTTCCTTTCATTGGGGAGAGGTGCAGTAGAAGGAATTTGAAACTTTAAAGGAAAGGCTTGTCACGACACCCATATTACGTTTTCCTTCTTGGGATAAGCCTTTCCATGTGCATGTGTATTCCTTAGGGACAACTATGGGAGTAGTGCTAGTACAACCTAGTGAGGGAATTTTGGATCATCCCTTGAGCTTTGCAAGTAGGAAGTTGACACCAGCAGAGTAGAATTACACAACTACTGAGCACAAAGCATTGTCAATGATCTACATGTTGCATAAGTTTAGGTAGTATCTATTGGAAATTCCCTTCATATTCTACACAGACCATAAGGAATTTAAATACTTAGTCAAAAAACCCATTCTGCAAGGGCACATATTCCTTTTGGTCCTTCTATTTCAAGAATTTGGTGAAGCTGGGAAAGAGAAATTCATGGCCTGACCACTTATCAAGGATTGATTTGCGAGAGGAAATGCAAAGCATTTAGGATACCATGCCAGACACGCAACTATTTAGATTGTGGCGTGTACCCTCATACTTGGAAGATATAGCAATTTTTTTAAAAATAGGTGTGGCACCAGAAGAGTGAAGGCTCTGGTGAGAAAGTAGTTGGAAATATGCGTCATACCCTACATGCTGATTAATAGAGACTTGTATAAGTTAGGTCATGACAAGGTTCTACGCAAATGCGTATTGGAAAGCATGTAGCCATTATGGAAGAAGAACATGGTGGGATTGCATGAGGAAACTATGTAGGAAAAGCCACCGCGTGGAAGATTTAATTAGTAGGGATTTGGTGGGAAACCATCTACAAGGATTGCATTGAGTTTTGCAAGGCCTCTGACCATTTACAGCACCTTGGAAAACCTAGAAAGTGAGATGAAGTTCCCTTGCAACCAATAGCCAACGCTGAACCGTTTGAGAAATGGGCAATCATTTTTGTAGGACTAATTGTGCCAACTGTGCGAAGGACTAGTTCATGCTATATCATCACTTGCATCGATTACTTGACATGGTGGGAAGAGGTAGTGCCTACAAAGGATTACACTGCAAAAACAACTGCTAGATTTTTATGGGAGAACATAATCAATAGATAAGGTTATCGTTTAAGTTTAACAAGTGATAGGGGTACACACTTTCTCAATGAAATAGTTAGGATTCTGTTAGCACAATTTATGGTGGAGATCATAATACTACCCCATATCACCCTCAAGCAAATGGAACTGTTGAGGAATTTAACAAGATACTAAGTCTTACATTAACTAACATCTGTGACACTGGAAGACAAGATTGGGATGATCAGGTATTGACCGTTCTATAGGAATACAAGAAAACCTATAAAAGGTTGAACAAGGCCACATAGTTTCAATTGGTGTTTGGCACGGAGGTTGTTTTACCAGTGGAATTCATGAGGATTAGCCTATGAGCAAGCTCTAGAAGAAAGAATTAATAAATTTATGCAGTTGGACTAAAGGCGATCACTTGCTAGATGGAGTCAGAAGACAGAAAAAGCAAGATAAAAATCATGGCATGATCGTCATATCAAGAAAAAGAAGTTTGAATTTGGGAAGCTAGTATTATTATATGATTCCAAGTATCTACACCATCTTGGAAAGTTGAAATTCCATTGGTTGGGACCTTACATCATCTCATAAATTCTTGATTCATGTGCTTGTCAGTTTCAAGCACTAGATGGGATGAGGTTACCAGGTCACTTCAATGGGAGTAGGTTGAAGCCCTACTATAAATAATCCTTCTTGGTGTTTCTAAATAAGGTAGTTTTTCTAATTAGTGTAGAATTTTCTTTATGTTTTTTCTTTTCTTGTGTTTCCCTTTCTCATCACTTATTCCCCTCTTTTTTTTGTTTTGCACCTTATGCATCGGTAAGCACGTTATTTTTTTTCAAAGGTTATGTATGCTCAGAGGACCACACATCTGTTTTAGTGTGAGGTGGAGTGATGTGAAGTATAAGCTTGTAATACAAGATTGAACTGGTAGTAGAAGTTGCGATAAATTGTCTGGTTGATGGATACAAAGCACGTAAGGAGTAAAAAGAGCATAGAAAAGAGGTGCACAAAAATGGTTGGTGTTAGAAAGACTTTGTAGAAACCACATATAGAAAGGATGAAGAGTGCATGAACAACATGAGTTAGGTGAGGACAAAAATTAGGTAAAGGAAAGAAGAAGTGCCTTCGGCAATGTAGACATGTGCATAAGAGTCTTTAGTCGGGTTGGATTTTTTCATGCCAAAAGGTTGTAAAGGGTTATTCATGAAGGATATGGTGTGTGGATAAAGGCGCTTAAAGACGGCTTAATGGAAAAACCTGCATTTAATGTTAAAGTACAATGGTAAGTGATATAACATTTAATGCTAGAAAGAAGGAAAAACTACAAATACAAGGTCAAGCAAGTCATTTTTTACCTTGCGTTTATGAAAAAAAGAAGCTCTTACGATCTAGGGAATCCAGAGAGAAATTTTTGTGAAGAAAGGAGAATCTAAGAAATTCAAGAGTGCATCTAGGGTAAATTTGTAAACCAGTGTGGAAGGAATACATAGGCGTGGGGAAGTTTGTTGAAGAAGCACCATCTTATGGAAGGGTTTTTCTAGTTAGAGTTTAGCGGCTAGGTCATGAAGTTAAAAGGGTTTATTCGCAAGGTTGAGTTTTGGGTTTGAAAAGAGTAGTAGATCAGAGTAGGAGGAAGAGGATTTAAGTGCTAACACCAACTAGAAAAATGGCACCAAGGAAACCAACCATGTCACCAAAGAAAACAAAGGGCAAGTGCAAGGGAAAAAAATCAATGTCGTCGCGAGCACCAATAAAGAATAGTACATGGAAATGTGTTACCCAGATGGGGTATTACTAGGAAAATAATGGGAGTCACACCTACGGAAGATGGTCGTAAGCAATTATAATCATCACACAAGCACAACGGAGAAGGAAATGGCATTGAAGTTGGTTCACCTAACCAACAATAAGATGCAAGATGGAATTCCCATTTACAATGATGAGGTGATAGTTAAACTAGAAAAGGATGGGTTGTTGAAATTGTATGAGTTTCCCTACTTTTGAAAACATGAGTTCCTTTACTAGTGGATAATGTCACGCGTGCATGAAGATAAGTTTTATTTTGTACAGCACAAGATGCGCATCACACCACAACTCATATTCAAGTTCATAGGCCTCAATTGTGAAGGAGATAACATTGATGATGATCTAAGTGAAAAAGAAGGTATCAAGGAGACTGTAGCTACATATGAATATAAGAAGGGTTTGAGATACTTTGACATCTCAGAAATTCTAAACCTAGTGATGAGGATGGCTGTGTGCTTAGTCACCAAACTCAATGACTAGGAACGGTGGAAACAAGTAAATAAGGCATGGCTAAATGTATGTCAAAAGATATTAGAAGGAACCATCTACAACTTTTCCATTTTCATCGCTAATGAAATTATAAGTAGTGCGCAGAAGGGAGAGAAGATGCTCTTCGGTAACGTCCTCCTCACCATTGTGTTTTCAAATATTCGAGTGCCCGATGGGCTAGACTTTTTTTTTGGGAATATCCAGAAGAGGATCCCTCGACCGTAAAGATATTTACAAAATACACTTGTGAAACCATGACTTTCGCTTATAAGGTGTGCCTGGAGTAGTAGTATAAGTGAATGCATGACCCATTTGAGGCCGAGTGAAGAATCCCATAGCAGATTCCTATGCTTTTGAATGGAGAGGTAGAATTTGTAGTGTACCAACACTTTTGCGTTGGTAGATTTAGGTTGACAGATGAAAACATGATTCAATGGTGTAAACTACCCTTCTCCTTCACCTTGTTATACCTTAGTGAGGTAGATGCAAACCACCATGACCTACATCGGAAGCTAGTATACCCAAAGAAGCACGCATACGTGGAGAGATACGTCTCCCACGAGATACAAATGATGAAGCATGTAACACTACCAATCGCTGGAAGAGTTGTAGTAAGGATATACCTTTGCATAAGGCCAAAGTTTGAAAAAGGAACTTACTTGGAGAATGATGTATCCATCCCTGAAGACCCCACAAGAAGGAAGAAGGATGCACCTAGAAAGAGAGAAAGAGAAGAGGTGTAGAAGCAACCAAGTGTTCAAACTACATAAATGGTAAGCATGCCGAAGACAAGTGCTACGCCTAGTACTTACGCACGAAGGAAAAAATCTCTAGTCAAAGAAAAGAATCCAAAAGAAGAGGTGCCAAAGTATGAAGAACCCCTCACTTAGGAGGAATCACCAAGGAAGAAAAAGAAAAAGAAAAAGAATAATATACTTTACTGAAATCTCCAGTAAGGAAGAAGCAGCAGGTAATGGATGAGGATGATTCAGAAGAGACAAAAATTCTAGATGCCTACATTGGCAATAGAGATGATGATGATGAAAATGAACTAGCAGGTGAAGACCATCCTATCTATGAAATAAATGATTCTGAGGAAGAAAGAGATGAGGAGTATAACAAAGGAGATGAGGAGAAGGAGGATGAAGAAGAAGACGAGACCCAAGGAAAAGGGGTAAGTGGAGAGGAATTTAAAAAAGGAAAAAGGAACCTAAGCCTCATTAAGGAACAGTTAGATGAGGCCGTGGAGAAAGAAGTGAAAAAAGTCATCAAGGACCTATGGAACAAGAAATGGAATGTAACATGGATGTGGTAACGAAGGAATCTGAGGAAGAGAGCATGGGAAACAAATATGGCAGCATGGGAGGAGATCCCATTTTGGATGTTAGCTTTCCAAAGGCCACGCACACAGGGAGGAAGAGCACAGATGCATCACAATTTCAAGGAATTGGCTACATTGATGATCTGGACAAAGTGTTGTGCACGTGCTTTGAGATCATTGTTCCAATGGAACAACTTTTAGCTATGACTTCATTTCATGAGGAAGGTGCATACCCTCGAATGAGGAAAATGTTGTCATGGGCATTTGATTCCCACATTGATGAGCCGAAATTTGAAGTAAGCCAAGGGGCATTGATGCAAGAACCAAAAACAAAAGGGATGAACCCCTTGGTGAATTCTCAGAGGATTTTAGATGAACAGATCTGCAATGCACTCAACAAAGTCTTAGTTGAGGTTGAATCTAAGCTCTTTGGGAGAAATGATAGGGTAAAGTTCCTAGAGGTAGAGCTGGAGAAAAAGGAATAAGAGCTCATTGAAAAGACCAAGGACTTGAAGAAGGAAGACCTAATTAGCACTCAATTAAGGTGTGAGTTAAAAGATGAAAAGGAAAGGGTGTGTGAGACATACAAGAAGATAGAGATGATCACAGATTCCATTTTCCTAAATCATCCAGAATTAACACCACTCGCGTAAAAGTATAGATCATCCTTGTAATGCCTATAGGACTTGACCTGCATACTCACCATGGAGAGGCAACCACTTCCCCTAGAATCAGTGGAGGAGGCATTGGTGCACCAAGAAAAAGAAAATAATATGAAGGTGGTAGATATTGTTGCTTAGTACAAAAAAATCCTCACCAATGTAAAATCCACTGCACAAGTTATTGAGGCTTCCTATGAAAACTCTGTAGACAGATATAGAGTGGCAAGTATCTTGGTTTCCACCCACAAAGTGGAACTCAAGGAGTTCTAGGAAAAGAACAAGGGGAATAGGGCTGAATGAGACAAAATCTTAGCCGAAGTGGAAAATAAATCAGAGGCCATTAAGACCTTGTAGGGCACATTCAAGAACCAACTATAGGAATTATACCCTCAAATCACTTGGAGGATGGACGCGCTAGAGGATTTGGGAAAGAAACTAGAAGATATTGTGGAAACAATGAGCACTAAGAGAGAGGGGCCGAGTTTTGAAGAAGTTAGTGCCCTGGTGGGGGACCTCTGTCAGCAGGATTAGAGTGAGGTTGACACTTAGGGAAAATTAGAAGCTTATTTAATAAAGGATTTCCTTCTCCTCCTCCAAAAATAAACTAGTTCCCCAATCTTTCATTATTTTCCCCATTTTTTGATTCCTTGTTCTTCCCAACTATTTTTAAGGATTCACCATTCTTTATTTCCTTTATTGAAGAGTGTTTCTAGGGATGGAGAACAAGCATAATGTGGGCTGATGTTGGGCCCCAGAACATCATCTAAGTACAAAAAGGTGTGTGGGCACGCGGGACCTAGACAAAGAAGGGTGTGTGGGTTGAAGGTGCACAAGGAAAAATGGGTTTTTTACTTATCCATATTTGGCACCCCAGGTAACACACAAGAAAAACATGACCCTTGTGGATAAGATTCTAGCCTGGCGACTGTGGGATCAAGAATGGAATATTCCAGGCATGTGATGGAGGGTTCTAGAAGAGCATCATCATAGAGAATGGTGAGCTGAGATTTGTGAAGGCATGCTTCCATGAAGGACCACTTTGACACTTGGCGATAGATCAGTAACTTATGGAAGGCATGGCGGTTGGTTTTAAGGCTATATATACAAACACCTGGTAGAAGAAAAGGATATAGTTGAAAAGAGGCGAAGCCGTGTAGAAAATAGAATGGAGGGTGTTATGGCTAGGGATTAGGAGAGCTCTGTGAGCAATATCATATAGAAGGGGATGGGTTCTCGTTTTTCTTTGTAAAATGATGAGCATAATATAACTCTAATGCATGATTTGGCTCTGCATAATATGAGGATTTGTTATGACCTCAAGGGATGTAATGTGGGTTATTAACTTTGATAGCATGAATATAATTCTTCATTATAAATCATATGTGTTCAATTCTCATGCATTTATTTTCTGTACAAATAATTTCCATGTGTTGCTTGTTATTTCTCTTACCTGCATACAGTGAGATAAAAACTCTTCTTAATTTCATAAGAATGTGGTTTAGTTATTTTTTATACTGCATTTGATTTTCTGTTCTAAAATGATGCATTCTCACAAAACTCACATAAAGGAGAGACTCGATACCCGCACATGCCACAGGTGAGCACTCAGATCCCGCTGGGTGATAGTTAGGTGTGCATGGGATTTTCTTGTTCTATGAAGGGTACAAAAATGACTACATCACCTAAAACATATATATTTATAGTCAATATTGGAACCATGTACCACTCAACTTGAATACATAAAAAACATTTGTGCTTATGAGGATTTGCATACTTTTGGATTGAAACCATCTGACATCACACTTATTTCCACTAATTCTATTATTTTCCAAGGTTAGATCATGCTCCTGATTTATTTTATCCTACTTGTTGTCACCACTAAGGTTTGGATCACTCTCAATCCCCAACATATACCATTATATTTTGGATGATCTTGGTTATAATGTATATCTATTGCTCTCAATCCACATAATACCATTATTACTTTTCCCCTACTAAGTAGCATGATTACTATCTACAATGATAGTTCCAATGACTACCTACTTAATATGAAACATTGGAATTATACTATGAGAATGCATAACCATATTTACATTGACGAGGAATACCTTTTTTCCTTTAATAGCTTTTTACAGACTATATTGTTTATCAATCCTCACTTTTAAAGGCTTCACCACATGGCTGACATCCACCCTACCGGGTTTGATACTTACACTAAAAAATCTTTTTTGATACCACTTGGTGGAATTGGTACTACCCTTATTCCTTATACATAGATAAACACTTTGAAAATAAAAAAAACATTAACATATTTTTAAAATACAAAAAAAATCATATATCTACAAAAAAACAAAATCACGACTTGTACACTTCACTTGATTTGTTAGAAATTTATAGTATACATGTTATTTTTTCACTTTGGTTTGATAGATAGTGTGCTTCTTTACTCTTTACACACACGTGATCACATGGTATTTTCATCTTGATGTAGGACATACATAGATTGGTACATGATGATAAGTGTTGGTTGGACCTTTACCCATACTTCCTAAAGATAGGGGCATCTATTTTATGTTATATCTAGATGCTTTTGTTTGGTTATATTTCCTTTCTACTTCCTAATTATTCTTGATTTTATATATTGTGTACATGTTATATTTTGAGATAATAGGAATAACATATTTTTTTGTGAAGTGTTGACATATCTTGTGTCACTTATATTCACCTATATTGACTATTACATTATATCATCATGTGTTTGACACTCTTATTTCTCATTAATACTTATTTTTATGTGTGTTACTATTTGTTTGTTGCATTACTTGTGGCCTATGTGCCTTGATTATATTGCGACACTGTGGGTGTCTAATATTTGTGGATTTATGCCTCTATTATTTTCTCTTTCCTACTCTTGTTTGTAGGCCTACATGACTTGATTATCTTGCGACATTATGGTTTTCCCATGGTTGGGTATTTACGCCTTTTATGTAACATTATTTACGTACTTCTTACATCTGAATTTACTATTGTTGTACTTGTCTTCTCCTACATATATTTGTATTATTTTTGTTATCATTTATATTATTTCTATATATCACTATTATTACTTTTATTATGCATTATAGTTACCACCATGCATAAAACCTTCCTTTTATAGGCATAGGTTCTTGAAGGTGGCCACCTATTCAACATTTACACTCATCTATAGTTTCTCAGACATATTGTGCATAAAAACACATTTTCTTTTGATCCTAGTTCTGAATATGATTTTTGCACATACCTGAAAAGAGGGAACATTCATCTAGGTATATTCTACACCTGCAACAGACACAACCAATTTTTTGGGGTAACATATAGGTAAAAACATGTTATAGGTACTTAGAAACACATCTAAACATAGAAATCCATAAAAAATTAACATGTTCAAAACCATACACCTTGTTTAAGACCATATGTATGGTCCTGAACCTTTCACACATTTTTTCTTAGAAGGAATTACATCAGATTTCATAGTAGTTTCAGAATTTCATCTATGGATACATTTTTTGGCACAATTTGAGATCCAATTCAATCAACTTAGACAAATCATAGGAGGAATGAAGTAATTCATTCCTTCAACATGGAATTTAGTTTCTACTATTGTTTTAGAAACATTTGGGGCATGCATCTCCTTCTTCCCTATATATTTCATTACATTACGGTTTCTATTCAGTTGTATGGCACATGGGAAGGGTTTAAAGACACTCATTATCTTTTATATTGTGTGTTCTTATTTATAAAATTGGTCTTAGATCCATCAAAAATGGAGTTTTCTATGGGGTTATGGAAGGTATAAAAGGAACTAATTTCTTTATAGGTAGTCCTTTTTTTTTCTTGCACTCAAAGGGGAAGATATCATAGTTGTTAAAGGACTTTGATAACTGATCTTCTTCCTTATCAGGGTGTTTTGGAATTTCATTCTTCTTCTTATCTCCTCTACATTCCGTGTTAGATTGCATACATATAATACTAGGGCATAATTTAGGACTGATCACCCCTAATCCTTTAGGAAATTCAATAATGTAAATTTTCAAGCACAAGCAAAGAAATGGAAGCTCTCCCTCAAAAAAATAAAAAAGGTGTATTCATTCCATGTTTACACATTTTCATTTAATTTTTATAATGAAAATAATTCATGTTACACTTTACATTTGATTTAAATTTCAATTATTTATCATAGACATTGACTTTACTCTGTGTTACAAGTTTCATTTTAGAGCATGCCAACAAAAAACATAATAGGCCTATACAAAACAAAGTTCGAGTGAAGAAAATGTTCATCTAAAAACTCAAGTATATTTTCCTTTAAGAACGTAATTTCATTAATACTTAAAGGAGCATGCAAATGTCAAAAGTCATATTTGGTAATTTACTCTTTGACACTACTAGTTTTGACAATCCACTCTTAATAAGATAAATACAACCTTTCTATTCCTTCTTAGCACATTTTTAGGTCTCTTTTCTAGCTTGTTTATCCTTACATACTAACATGTCATAAATTAATGATCTATTAAATGCATAAAATCCATATACAAACATCAATTAAAAATTTGAATAGTTGATATTACATGTTTTCCATCCTTGCGCAAGGCCACACAGTTTTGTCAAGATCTTATATCCAATCCTAGAAATATTTTCTGGTCATGTACCAACATGTTCTCCAACTTTGTTTTCAATTTCATATTTTTTGTTGGGTCTTTTAATCCCTCTGGTATGAAATTTTCTCGATAAATATTTTATGGAACCCTAGATAATAAATTAAATACTAAATAATTTCCTAACATGGAGATCCTATGATAATACATCGATACACTAACTTCCAATACTTGAAAATAACATACAAGGCTCCCTAAATCTCATAATAGTACATTTATAACCATTAGGTCAACATTCAATACACGTGTGAAACTTCATATTAGGCTAAGGAGTTAGCACATATCACCTACCAGTACTAAAACACCCCTTCTCTTAGTATTATAACAAGATCTAAACTAAACTCAAGTATTGTAAAAGAGAGTTTCCAAATCTGGTTGCATCCATTAAAACATAAAATTATAGGTGGAGAACAATGTGTGGTTTGTGGCATCTTTAGAGTAGTGCTAATGTGGGTGGTACATGAGGGTGCCAAAAAACCAACTAAATTTTGTTTTCTATGGTTACCTACCCATGGTTAGGATTTGAGACCTCATCCAGGATGTTCAGAGATCTTGGAGACATGATTACAAATTAGTGTTCACTAGTGATAAGATATTCTATGTAGGTCAACATCTCAAGAAGTTTCATATTTTGAATCCAAGCAAGTAAAAGACCATAAGAAGGGTCAAAACCATACATTATGGTCATGGTAGAGTTGTAAAGTTTCATACCAATCTAATTTTCAGTCACAGTTCCAGAAAGGAAGTATCATCAGTTGTATATCTCCCTATTCTAACAGTCTTTACACCCATAAATTCCCATAAATGTAATCAGCTAAGTGTAGTCATCTCCTTATGTTTTCAATTTTATATCATGTGTAGTACATCAGTTCTAAGTATTAATGTGTTGTTTATATATTGGTAATTAATGTTGAAAGTTAATAAATAAAAATAATCTCTTATATATATCCCTTAAATTCTTTAGTGTACTCATTTCACTAATTCTAGATTTCACACAAGCTAACTATGGTGTAAACAAAAACATTCAAATGGAAGGCAAATTGGATAAGATGTTGGTAGGAAAAATTATTCTTCCCAAATATAGATAAGCAAGAAGCCTTGTTATGGTTGTATCAATCAGGAGCATTAATATACCAATTTTTCCCATATATTTTGGTGTTTCCATTAATATTATGACTCTTAATATGCTTATAACTTTTTTCTTAACCAACATCTAACTAATCAAACTATTACAAATCCAAAGGGTATCATTTAAGATTTGTAGACACTATAGAATATTAGAAGTATATTGTAGACTTCACAACACCCTGAAACTCACAAGAAATGATACCCTTTAAATTTAGGTAGGCCTCGGATTGCTACAATTTATACCCTTATAGATTGTAGATATGGATACACGACTGTCTCATATGGGTAAAATGTAAATAAAATTTTCTTATACCCCCATGCAAAACCCTTTTTGATATATTTAACCCCCTTAAAGTAGATAAACCTAATGAATCTTTTATTTCCCTGCATCATTATACCTATTTGATAAGGTTATGAACCCTCTTCATAATACTATGTGTTTTACCGAACATCCCAAATATGTATGTGTGTTTATTAACAAGTTAACAATTGTGAGTTATCTATTTTGAACCCCCCTCTCGGCTTAAGAGAATTGGGAGCAAGTAGAAAGTTGCAAGTAATCTTAATCATATGAGGACTATATTTTCCATAGGACTATGTTTTGAGGTCATTGTGGGATGTGAATCAAATTTGGATATGCCTCCAGTATCAAGGTTTTAGTGTCGTATGAAATATTTAGGTTTTAGACTCAATACTGCTCGTCAATCATTTCACAATATAATAATAATTAATAAAAAATTAGAATGTTGATGATTAAAATTTAGAGATTAAAATAAAAAAAATAAAAAAAATGGAGAATCTAAATTAAATAAATAATAAGACAAAATTATAAATAAATAAATTACAACGTAAGGTAGTTTATATATATAATAAAATTAAGATTTGAAAGGTGGATGAAAATGAATTAAATGTGTTGGGTTAGGGAGTGGATGGAAGTGTGTGGGTGAAGGCAGGGATTGTTTATATTGGAAGGGAATGGGTGCACTCACCAAGAATTTTCACACCCATGAAATTCATTAAATGTGTCTCCCACCCAATCAGTTCCCTTTGACCAACACCCTCTCAGCCTAGGAACCATCACTCCTCTCTTTCCAGCATTTATTTCTCCCTATCATGCCAATATAAGAGCTATGGAATAGGAATGGTCATCCATCAAGGTGTAGTGGGAAATAGAGTTCATAATTTGTAGTTTCCAATTCATGGTAGACATATATGCAAAATGAGGATGCATACAAAATGAACATGGACAGTTTGACAAGATGTGTAGAATAAATGCGTCTCATAGAATGCGATTATTGTAAAACATGAAAAAAATTTGTCTTCTTGAAATTATTCAAATAAATTTGGTCCATGGCTTGAAATTATTGTTTGAGTATCCAACTTTGATGGAGGGAAAACACATGCTCTTTTGTAGTGTCCACCTTTGAGCCATTTATCTGTTATAACTTTGGTTGTGTTTCCAAGAAGCAAAAACATGATATTTTAAAGCATTGTGTAACCATATGATTGCAGCATAATAAGGTGCACTTTGTCAGAACTCTAGTGGTGAAAAAGGAAATTGTTCTATTAAAAATGTTTTTTTTTTTTGTAAGCATCTAAAGATCTAGATCAATCTATTGACTTCATAAAATCAGATTTTTAGTATGTAATGAGCATAAGTGCCTATATATAGTATATATTGATGGATTATCTGGGAAATACCCATTTTATGAAAACATGGATGTGTAATGAAATTGAATGGCTTTGCGGGAAATTGAAATGTTTGACAAAATTCCCTAAAGAAATGTGGCCTTCTTTGTCTGACAGGTCTACAAATGGATAAAATAAACGTTTTCTCTTGGAATATAATGATTTAATCATGTGTAAATTTTGTGATGTGTATAAATATTTTGGAAAATTTCCCCAAAGTATTGTGACCACTTATTTGTAAGACACACTCAAATGGAGTTATGAATAGTCCCCGGATCTCACAAGCATGTAACTGGCGTGTTCAACCAACCATGTAACTCCTCCTTTCAAACTAGACAAATCATACAGACATGGTTGTTTCACCTTTGAATTACATAATTTTTTTATTGATTGTTTCCATTTTTATATGAAATAATATTTTCTAATAAAATTTAAGGACAAGGTTACGGTTTAATTAAATAAAAGATAGTCTGAAATGACAAAAAAGGCTTTTTCCTATGCAACTTGGTTGATTATTTAGATCATCAACCGTACTCACAAACCATGACCTAATATGTTTATAAAACCAAGGTATAAAACTAGGTATATATGTACATTTGAATTAGCAAGATTGAGTTGAGTCATCAAGTAAACTACCCTTTTTGTTTACCTTGCAAAGTTAATAAAACACAATATTTTGTGATTCACAAAAACATCTATCTTAATTTGGGAATAGGAAATTCAAGTTTTGACTGTTATCCCTATCATGTGGAGGGTTTTATCAAACCTTAGAACTCCCTCAAATGACCATTCATGTATTTTTCGTCACCCCTCTATGAGCCTTGTTAACCTTTTTTGTAGTTTTGGAAAGTTGTATAAAGTCAAAAGTTGGGTTTGGTTTTGGCTTGCCATTTTGGCATTGGGTGAAGAAATGGATATCAGACTTTATATACCTCTAGTATTTATCCATGAAAATTTATTACAACCATTGCTTCTAAGAAAAAAACATTTCTATTTAGTTTTACAAGGGGATTTTGTAGGCCTCTGATCGCTAGGTGACCATATCAACTAGTCCAATTATAACCAGTGGCTTCAAAAAAAAGTCTCCATTCATACCCTATTCATTATTTCTAAGTTTTTTCAACTCAAGTGAATTCCCTTTATATAGGAGACCATATAATATTTCCCTTGAGGTCCTTTCGCCCATCGGAAATTATTTTTTGAATGCAGCTTCTTACCCCTCGGGCTAAATTTAGACATTTCTGCAAACTTGTAGAAAAATGTGAAAGAATGTTGTGGGAATCTCTTCATGTCAATTAATTAATGAGGAAACTTGTAGACACTTATATATGACTATATTTAACTCTCTTTTGTTTCTTTTTTTGATAAATTTGAGTGTCAAGAAAATAGTGTTCTTTTCTCTCTCTTCTCTCTCTCTCTCTCTCTTTCAATCTCTCCCCCTCTAGTTAATAAATGAAATGAATGTATCTTTAAATCTTCCTCTTGCATGCTAAATATTATTATCATGTGAATGGAAGACTATGAAATCATGAATTATGATAAATTTGGGTAGATATTATGCTAGTAGTTTGTGTTGACTATGTGGTGGTTACATGTACCAGGATAAGGACAAAGTGAAGCATTACTAGTGTTTACATAAAGATGCGATATTGAAAACATTGTATTTTTATATGATATATCAGTGTTATTGTTATAAATATAATTTCAATTTATTTTTCTCCGTGATGAATACAACATTGTCAGAATATAGGGAAAGTGTGTTATTTTCGTACATAGTTGCACTTTTATATGTTGACTGATTTCTAACTTGGTCATACTTTTATATATCAATTAGGTAAAATAAGTTGATTATTTTTTGTTTCTATGGTAATTGATATAAAAAATAATCTTATAAATAACATTTGAATCATTATAGGTGGGTGAAATCAAAATATTGTTATTTAAAACTAATTATACCATGGTAATTGTTATCCATTTTTGCACCCCTACAAAATTGGCTAAGTTGGAAAATTTGGGCTTGGACAGCTTCGTGCTTCATAGAGAATTTGCAATTTCAGGTATTTTCCATTTTTTTTGGCACTTGGAATTATTTTGGTGCACTTTATCCTTCTATCTAGGCTTCAGGATTCAACACTTAGCCAAAACTTGTATAAAATGGTAAAAAGGGGGAAAATTGGCTTTGGGTCACTTCTTCTCTCTTTTCCTTGGCTCCTCAACTCTCTACTTGGACAAGGACTTAGAAAGTTTTGGGAAAATGCAAAAAATGGTCAAGATACAGTGCAATGTGGAAATGTGAGCCTGAGGAGGTAATAAGGAACATGTTCGTTGGAGTATCCAGTTCCCCATAGCCCTGATTCGGCAGTAGGAAAAAGATTATGAACTTGATAATGTATTAAGGGTTCAAGGTGGCTTGCAATCATGAGGTGATTAGAAATATTGGTTCTCGGTATAAAATAGTTCCCCATACTAGCTTGGGAGCCGCAACATATGAAGTATGAATGATGTGGAGGTTTGAGGCACACACAGAACAAGTTCTAGGAGGACATGTGTTTCTTATGGAGCTAATAAACCCACAAGGAGAAATTGTTGCACCAAAGGATAGGCTGAAGAATGAAGGATGAGGTGGATTTTAGGGTATAATGATGGAGAGCTACAGAGGGAAAATGATCAATGGAACTAGTTCCACAAGGGAACTAGTTGCTCACATGAAGAGCCACCCTGTAATGTAAAATAAGAGGCAGAGGAAAAATGGAAGGTGGGTACTATAATGCGAAGATGTTGTTAATGCGGTTCCCGTGAGCACAAGTGATGCCAATACCCTCTGTACCCTAAAATTATGATTTTCCTAATTCACAAAGAATTGAAATATAAAAAGGTAAAGGGTATAGAAATATTGATGCAGACTGTAATGAAGACCCAAATACCACAACCCTCCAGATGCGCATGCCTATATCTCACTCCCTAGTGAATTTTTTTTGAGAACTTGGACTTTCTAGATATGTCTCTTCACACTCTACATCATGGAATCCAAAAAAGCAGAGTTAGGTGAGGGTAGGTGGAGAAAAAAATGCAAAATATAGTCCAACATTCAAATACACAGTTCCAGGTAGCTAGGAAATCAAATTTAATATGGTATGATATCTTTCTTCTTCCACTAGGAAAAGGACATTAGGGGATGTATCTTGAAGGCCACCCATACCTCTTTTTAGATCATTAATCAATGGTTTTTTTGGGTAAAGGGGGAATTTTGGGATTCTTATCTCTTATCTCTTTCACATAACTTCTAGATATTGTAAAAAACCTCTCATTTGAGAGGGGGGATATTCTGGGATGTGGGGAAATTCTGTCAATTTTTTTCTTAACATCAACAAGTTGTAAGCCTTCACATGGGCCTAAAAGGTGTTCTTGTGCCTTTATTATTCACATGTAATAGATTTTGCATATTATGAAAGCAATAAAATCTATTTTTTGTGGTGTTTCTTTCAACCATAGCATTTGTTGCATTATATTTATTTTCCTCTCCATTCTTTTTATTATTTTCTGTGCATGCATTTCTCATTTTCATTTTCATATGATTATGTTTCATGGAGAATAGATGGTGAATGTAGCCTTGGTTTTGTGTCACAATTGTCTAGATTCTCCATACTGTATTTTCCTTCTCTTTTCTCCATCAGTAGGATATTTCCACACCATTTTCTTAGTGCTATCACCTCTGGTAGTATAGGATTTTCCCTTTTCATGCATTTCTCTCTCTCTCTCTCTCTCTCTCTCTCTCTCTCTCTCTCTCTCTCTCTCTCTCTCTCTCTCTCTCTCTCCCTAGTCCCTTGGAATTTTAGAATAGGGTTAGATAGTTACATTTCCTTCCTTAGGATTAGTTTATTATTAGGATTAAGTAGAAGAAGTTGGCCTTCTCTAGAGGTCCATCTCAAGTAGCAAGTCCCACAACTCGAGAGATGATCCTATGTTAGAAAAAAATTAGGAATTTGTAATGTGTAAATCCTAGGGTGATTATTGTTAGTGATAACAAGATGGGAAAAGCATTGAAATATATACATTTCACATGTGTGTATTCTATTTTACAACTTCATTTCATTAAGTTGATGTGTTTTTAGTGAGATTTCAGCCTTTGGGGGCATGTTCAAGCACATCTGGTGAATCCACTAACCCAAACAACCCATTTTTTCAGTTGCAGACCTTTTCCATTTTATTCCATCCATTTATATTCATTATTTCCTTCAATATATTTCCATTTCCCTTTCATTCATGAAGTTATGAAATCATGAATTCATTCCCTTCCTAGAATTCCCATTTACAATAGCAGTGCCAATCAAACCACCTCCATCATATCAAAATCCATCTTCAAGCTATTACAACACACCTCCAAATTAGCTTTATGATCAAAGTCATAATTATCATGCATAAACTTATGAACCAAATAAAAATAAGTTATGTCATTCACTAAATTATGGAGTTGTTTAAGAGAAGGAATATGCAGACTTTGGAGGCCATCCTTCACCTGAAGATGTTCATTTTTAGAGAAAGATTCAAGCAATGGAGGTGAATATGGTGAAAGCCAAATATAAATGTGTAATGAAGGCATGAAAAATTGGTTGTA
Organism: Taxus chinensis; assembly: GCA_019776745.2. Classification (NCBI taxonomy): domain Eukaryota; kingdom Viridiplantae; phylum Streptophyta; class Pinopsida; order Cupressales; family Taxaceae; genus Taxus; species Taxus chinensis. Next base: position 492,330,697 of record CM034146.1, read on the forward strand.
AGGTCCCTTATCCATGGTTTGGTCTTATACCAAGTTGGTTCAGTCCTCTGCAGAAGATGGACTTTATGATTGATATGATGCCCAAACTTACAGAGTGGGCTGAGTTAATGGATGCTCATGAATCTAATGTTAGGAAACCCTGTCAATGGGGAAATCCTACACTACCATCTTATAGCCCTCCCATTCCTCCTCCCCAACCTACACCATCTCAACCTTCTTTTCACATTCCTAGCTTTCTACTTACTGCCCCAATTAAGAAGTCCCCTTCTTTGTCTTCTTCCCTTCCATCCCACCTTTAATTATCTTCCCTCTTTTCTTCCAAATATCCTTCCACAAGAATATTCTACACCTCTCCTTCCACCTCAACCATTGAAAAATTATGTTGAAAACCGGCCCACCCATCCTCTTGCATTCCCAAACCCATTTTGGGTAGAAAAAAATTAGAAAATTAGTCAAGGAGGGAAGTACGTTGAAGAACCCAGTAGAGAATAACTTGTAAAAAATATGAAGTAATGGGATGTAAAATTTGGGTCCAATAAGATGCCACAACTGGTCAAGCCTTCAAAAGAGGTTGGGAATGAAAAATAAAAGGTGGAAGCTGATTTTGTAGAAGACCAAGGATAATAAGAAGATGATCAATAATCTCTCTACTTTGAATGTAGCATGCATGATGACACCATATTATTAGAGGATAGTGATTTATATTCACATCAATGTGTTATGAAGGAGGAAAAATTAGATTTTGAGGTCTTGGATGAATAATATATCATAAGAAGATTTTTTCTATCTTTTGTTGATAAAATTTCAGATCCTTCTTCCTCTTCATCCTTGTAAAAATATGATTGTGTGGATGAGTTTGAATTATCAAATTTCATGCTTAAGGAGGAGGAATGCAAAGATTATGAAACCATTACAAAAATAGAAATCTACATGGTGAAGGAAGAGTCTTTTACAGATTTGTTTATATAAGAAGAGAAAATTTTAGATCAGCTTGCAAACACCCACCTTCAAGAATAAATTCTATAGGATGCCCCCATTTAGGGGGATGAGCTTCAAAGTAATGGGAAAATAAAAAGGATCATCCCATTGGTTCCAAAATCCCCTTACCCAATCAGTTATTTGGCTAGCTTGGAGCTAAAAATAGAGTTGCAACCAGTCATGCTTGTTTTAGAGCATGAGGATGAGTCTCAATGTGCCAAGGATTAGCTGAAATACCTCTTGAATTCAACTATAGAACAACTAAAAGAGGTATTTGTTATTTTTTAAATTGAGACTTAATAAATTGGGTATCAAAAATAACCTACAAATAGTTTTTCACTCTCATTAATGACCATGTTCAATTTCAAATCAAATTCATGGTCTAAAAGTGTAAGAAAGGGAAGTTATTTCTCCCTTCCTATTTTAGGATTTTTTTAGCTTCTCATTTCTCTGGTTAGAGTAGGGTAGTTTAGGTTTGTTTGTAGCAGAAGAATTGCTTGTGCATAATTTGCATGTTTCCACTTGAAATATGTATGATTTTCCATATTTGTACATAGTTTTACATGTTTTGTTGCTACTGCACAGTCCATTGGAGGAGGTGTTCATGGTATAAATAAGTGTTTGGGACAATTCCAGGTGTATGCACTTCATTGTCAAATCAGAAAGTGATCTAGAACTCTGTAATGCTTCATCGTTTTCCATGATTTAATTTATTTTTTCTTCAATACTTGGCAAAAATCAGATTTGGGATATCTTTAAATGTTCATTTGGTATCATCAAATTAGTTTCAGAAGAAAGGAGGTGAAATTTCAGATTCAAAACAATTTTCCAATCTCATAAAACTTATTCAGAAGATTTTTTCTAATACGATGGTCCAAACAGTGCTTCAATGGATTCAGGAGTGTGTTCTTCAAGTTTGGATCATTATTAAGATTAGCAGGCTGACTCCATTCCCAATGGATACTTCAAGGCCACTGATCTTTTTAATCTAGTAGGAATATTACCCCATGAGTCACCAAATTGTTATCCATTTTTGCACCCTTGCAAAATTGGCTAACTTGGAAAATTTGGACTTAAGTAGCTTCATGCTTCATACAAAATATGTAATTTAAGGTATTTTCCATGGTTATAAGAACTTGAAATTATTTTGATGCACTTTATCTTTCTCTTCAGGCTTCAGGATTCAACAGTTAACCAAAATTTGGATAAAATGGTAAAAATGGGAAAAACTAGCTTTGGGGAACTTCTTCCCTCTTTTCCTTAGCTCCTAAACTCTCTATTTTGCTAAGAACTTAAATTTTTTGGAAAAGTGCAAAAAAAGGTCAAGATAAAATGTAATGCAGAAATGTGGGCTTGGGGAGGTTCTGAGGAACATGTTCAATGGGGTCTCCAGTTCCTCACAGCCCTGATTTTGTAGTAGGACAAAGGAGATGAACTTGACAATGTATTGCGGGTTCAAGGTGGATCCCACGCACATGGCGATTGGATGGAAAAATTCCTAGTGGAACATAGTTCCCCACACTAGCTTAAAAAATACAACACATGAAGTGCGGATGAGGCATAGGTTTGAGGCATGCATGGAAGACATTATGTGAGGACAATTTTTCCTGCAGAGCTGATATACCCACAAGGTGAAATTTTTGTACTAAAGGATGAGCCAAAGAACGAAGGAGGAGGAATACTTAGGGGTGTAGATATGGAAGGATATAGAGAGAACAAATATCAGCAGAACTAGTTCCACCAAGGGACTAGTTCCTTGCATGAAGATCTGACCCGTAATGCAAACTAAGAGGCGGAGAAAAATTTGAAGGCATGCATAATAATGTAGAGATGTGGTTAATGCAGGTCCAAAAAGAATAAGTGGCCCCAGTACCCTCTATACCCCAAAATTTGGAATCACCTGATTAAAAAATAATTAAAATATAAAAAGGTAAAGAGGATATAAAGATTAATGCATACTCTAATGAAGACCCAGAGACCACGACCCTCCAGATGTGCATGCCTATATTTCACTCCCTAGTGCACCATATTTTGAGAACTTGGAATTTATGGAAACGTCTCTTCACCATCTACATCATGGAATAACAAAAAACAAAGTTATGTGAGGGTAGGAGGAGAAAATAATGGAAAAATATAGTCCAACATTCAAATACATAATTCTAGGTAGTTGGGAAATCATATTGAATACGATATGATCTATTTATTCTTCCACAAGGAAGAGGACAATGGGGGTTGGAACTAGCAGGTCACCCACGACTCTTTTCAGATCATTAATGAATGTTTTTGGTGGGTAAATAGGGATTTTATAGATTCTCATCTCTTCTCTCTTTCTCTTAACTTCTATATATTGTAAAAACCTCTCATTTGAGAGGGGGGATATTCTAGGATGTGGGGAAAATATGTCAAAATTATTTCTTAACATCAACAAGTTGTAAGTCTTCACACGGGCCTGACAGGTGTTCTTGTGCCTCTATTATTATCTTGTAATGGACTGTGCATATTATGAAAGCAATAAAATATTTGTTTTGTTGTGTTTCTTTCAACCCTAGCACTTTATTCATTATATTTCTTTACCTCTCCATTCTTGTTGTTGTTTTCTGTACATGTATTTCTCATTTATAGGTTTGTATGATTTAATTTCATGCAAAATAGATAGTGAATGGATCCTTGGGTCTATATCACATTTGTATGGCCTCTCCGTACTAAATTTTCCTTCTCTCTTCTCCCTAAGCAAGATATTTACACACCCTTTTCTAGGTGTTATCACCTCTGGTAGTGTAGGGTTTTCCCTTTTCATGCATTTATATCTCTCCCTGGTCCCTTGGAAGTTTAGAATAGGGTTAGATAGTTTCATTTCCTTCCTTAGGAGTAGTTTAACATTATTATTCGGTAGAGGAAGCTAGCCTTCTCCATAGGTCCATCTCAAGTAGTAATTCCCATAACTTGAGAAATGGTCCCATGTTAACTAAAAGTATGGATCTGTAACATGAAAATCCTAGGGTGCTAGTTTTTTGTGATAATAGAAATTTTGGATGTTAATTATACCAATATATTAGATAGTAATAATTTGAGAATGGTGTATCTTGTCTACTTATTAGTGATGTGTTGGACCTAGAAGACCAATTTGTCTTTAAGAGAAGTAACAACTTGTAGTTGTGTGTTTTATTTTGGTAAGAAAGTGAGAATCAAACTTATAGCATGAAATAACAACCATTTTCATAATAAATGGTCCCCTTGAGATTATCATGTGCCTTATTTACATAATGTAACTGAACTTGGTAAAAAAAATTAATCGTGTCTTTCCATTGTTATATCGATATTAGGTTCTACCCTATAATGAGAAAATGACTCATTTGTGCCTTCATGACGATATTGGGGTAGGTAAACTTTGTATCTTATCCATCCTTCATGCATGGTCCATGAGAATTCTCCTTCTCTACCCTTGTGAATTTATTTTTCCCCTTCATAAGTAAGGAACTATAGACTAGTTAATGGCACCAAAATTGCATTGGGAATGAACCCCGTAATGACATTCTTAAGCCTCAAGGTTAAACAATGTTCCCTTAATAGGTAGTAATGGAATACCTAGATATTTTATGAAGGCCTTGTGAGTTAAGGATATTGCACTCTAGTTTTATTTGTAGTAAGGAGTAGAGCCCTTGGGTGTAAATGGAAATATATAAAACCTAGGACCACTTAAGAAGTTTAATTGTTTGCCGAAAACTGTTTTTCAACTCATAACTATAGGTATTGAATTATTAATTTGATGGATTTTAAGTAAAGTGAAATTTGAGACTTTTCCCTTAAAATCATTACAAGCCCTCTTATACATATAACGAGCGATGCAAACTAAGTAGTTAAACTAGTATAATTATCTTAAATACATCTATCTAAAATATGCAAGAGATATCAATCTTGAGGTACTTATCTAGGTATAATAGATATTACTATTTTTTTATTGACTTCTCCAAAAATTAAATTATTTAAGTGACAATCCAATAGAGGTAGACTTTATGAATGAATTATCACATGATGGTCAAATGAATGTCAAATTTAGTTTCAAGAATAAAATTGAAGAATGCATTCCATTATAGCCTTGCCTCTCATTCTAGAATGCCTCTCACCGTATTTACATAATTAGTTGTAATAATTTGAAATTGGATATAGTGTATCCTTTGTGTTTAAGTGTTATTATGAGCAACATATAAGTTGTCTACTCTTAGACCTAATATTCTACCTTTTTACTTCCTGTGAATTTTCCTCCTTATAATGAAAGTATATTGTTATACCAAATAAACATGCTCTTAAGAAAAGAATCAAATTAAATATTACTATTATAGGTGAAATGGTAAAGGAAATAAAGAAAATAGAGTCTAGATAAGAGGAGAATGTAGGTTTATGTGTTAAGTGCTATTTAAATATTGAATGTCAAATAATGAAATGGGATTGAAATATATATGTGACCATTAAAGTGTTGTGATGTGGAAAGTTCTTATCCATGAGTTTATAATTGTGGTTGGATCATTGTTTTATAATTTTCATTTGGGGAAATGTGGCATTGATGTGAATTTTTTGTTATCATGTGGATATATTTTCTTCTATTTGGGGTGAGGTTTCATCATTGATTATTGGAGGAATAAGGTGTAGTTAGTGAAGGGAGGAATAAGGTGAAGTGTTTGTTTTGTTTTAGAGGACCTAAAGGAATTTGTGGATATTATTAGTGAAGGGATAAGTGCATGTTATAATGGAGGGAAAAGGGGCCTATTGAAGTTTATTTGGTGTGTTTACTTTATAGAAACCAAATGTTATCTAAGATTCCTTCTTAAATTGAGAAGGGGTAGTTGCAACAATGACCTTTCCCCATTGTAAATCTCATAGGTAGGCTTGGAATTTTTTTTCATCTCTACTTTTGATGCCAATAAATTTCTCATCTTGTTGTACATGTGGGTCCATGTTGGTGTAAACTTCCCATGTGATGTTGATTTATTCTTGTGATCCTATGTGGTGTCATTCAAGTTGTATCAAGTAAATGAAAAATCACAAAAACAATATCCTATTTTATTTCATATTTTGTTTTGGTCTACTCATGTGGGGATGTTACATATGGTGTCAAAGTTGAGGTTCATACTCTCAAACCTGAGGGAAAGTTAGTGTTGTGATGATTTTACATGATGATGGAGGAGTTGGAAGAGTAATGTGATAGCATGTTATGATGTGACAAATGTTGTATATGTTGTTATATGAATGCACTTGTTATGCATACCAATTAGTGTGGATTTGTTTTATGATGATTGAGGTGTTTCTCTATGACTGTGTTCACTCTATGTCTCATGAATTTCATGTGAGTTTCACATTTGGTGTCACCTTGTTATGTTAAAGAAATGTTATTATCCACTACACAATGTTGTATTGTTTCATTATCATGTTATACTGTATGTGTACTAATGTGTTGTATGATAAAATTGATTCTTATTGAATTGTATCATATCATGATGTTACCACCATGTTGTGATGTATTATGATGTTATATCACCATGTTGTATTGTAATTGTTTCTATGTTGTGATGTTAGTCACTATGTTCATCGTACATATGTATTCCTACATTATGTGATGGATTCATGTATTAAATTAGGGGCATATGGTGATCTTATGACCACTATTGTATTGTAATTGCACTTTTGGGTGTGTTATGTTGAAACATGAAATATTATGAGTTGTAGAAATAATGTTATATTATACCCCATAAATATACCATGCGTAAGGCATTATGGTTTTACTTAAATAACCATTGTGTTAGTAATGTAGTTTGGTGTTATGTTGTGTTCCCTAAAATTATGATACCTATGGGTAGTACCGAAAGTGTGTGTGTGGAGTGAGAAATATGGACTGTTCATTTTACTCGAGCCAAGTATAAGATAGGAAGTAGAGTCTAGCATAAACTAAAAATCCAATTCCATTTTTTTGCTATGTATGAAATTTTCTCAATTGGTTTCATGTATATTATGTTTCATAGACACATTAGGCTTAGTGAATGAAAACTTGTACTTCTTTCAATCTCCTTAACTAGTTTTCTAATGGATGGTGTTTGTGTAGTTACGACTATGTTAATTCTTGTGGGAGTTTGCAGGGATGATTCAGACAAAGATTATGACTATTATATTATTGTATCAGTTATTATTTATATTCCAAGATGGATTATAGATTCTAAGATGTACACTCGATGATATAGCTCCCTGATGAGCAGCATATTTGGAGGTTATTATAGTGCTCACATCATATGTGTTTTATTTGTAAACTCGGTTATAATTAGGACTAGCAATTTTGATTGATTGTTGCTAGCTTCAAGACTTTTTATATAATTTGTGATATTTTTTTTCTATTTGAATACGGATACTTATATACTTTTCTTGATTTATCAATTTTTTCTTTGTTTTACTTTCCTTTGAAACTTGAAGCTTTATGATTTTGATGTCACTTGGCTATTTTTTTTCTATTTTAGACCTTCTTAAATGTTTGAATGAAATGGTTCCACCGTGATGTATGTTCTTATATGTTGACATCACATGATATGTTCCATGTGTAAAGCGTGGGGTATGCCCAAAGGTCGTATCATTGTATTTCCTAGGGCTTATTGTCATTAGGCCTTTGGTTTTTTAGGTGATGAGGTTCTATGTGTTCATTTCCATAGAGTGACCCGACATGATTTGATATTATGGTTCTCATATCTATTTGGGAAGCTTATGGATTTGTTTTGGGAGATTTATGGAGATTAGGAGGTACATGGAGTTTTTATTTATGATTCATGAGTACTCATGTGAGTTTAGTTTTGTTTTATGTTGTTGAGGATTGATGCTTCTCATTGATGATAATGATGTTTGATCTCATCTTGACACTATGTAGTTACTATTTTGGTTTTGATTTTCTTGAAACATGTGTATGTGTATTGTTGGGGTTTCCTTATTTTTATATTAAGGTTGAGTTATGAGTACTATTTTTTTTTCAATAATTTGTGTGTCGAGTAATTAATTCCCATAGTTAAGTTGGAGGTCTTGTGATGTGATACAGTCATTAAAGTGTGTAACATGGTGTCTTGTGGGTCATTAGTGTTGTGTTTGAGCTTTGAATGACATCATGATGTCATGATTTGTTTGGAACCCTATGAAAACAAAAAGAATTAACATCTTTAAAAACAAAAACATTACGAGTATTGAATCAACGAAATTGTATAAAGGAATAAAAAATATCAGCTAACTAATAAAGTGAAATAAAATTACCAATCTTCAAATAATAGTAAATAATTGTGAAAACTTGTTTTACTACCTTGTAGTCACATTTTAGCAACATAGCTATTTTCCCAAGATAGTATTTTTCATTTTTGACTCCCTAACTTAATTATCCTTGTCGCCTCAATGTTATGTCGCATTGAGGACAATGCTAAGGGGAGGGAAATGTAGTGCCCCACATCCTTATACCTAGTCGGTAAGAATTTGGACCCTCTTAGTAGGGCTATGTGTTTTACTAGAACATCCCAAATAGATATGTGTGTTTCGTAGCGAGTTAAAAATTATGAGTTATCTATTTTGAACCCCCTTCCCCACTTAAGATACTTGGGGGAAAGTAGAAACTTACAAGTACTGTTAATCATACTAGGACTATATTTGGCATATCACCATGTTTTGAGGTCCTCATGAGACATTAATAAATTTTAGATATGATGCCAGTATCGGGTTTTGTAGCATCATATGAAATATTTAGGTTTTAGAATCAAGACCACTCGTTAGTCATTTCACAATATGATAATAATAGTAATAATAATGATAAAAACTACTAATAAATAAAATAACTTAGAATTTTGATGTTTTAAATTTAGAGATAAAAATAAAAATAAATAAAAAAATAAAAAATAAAATAGAGATTCTAAATAAAATAAATAATAGGATAATATATATTACAATGTACTGTAGTTTATATACACATAAAATGAAATTCTAAGGCTAATAAAATGAACATACATACGAGTTAGGTGATATATATGGATATATATATGTGGTTGAAGGAAGGGCTAAGGTCAATTGAAATGGCATGTGACACGCTAAATAAATCATTTACAATATACAATATTAAATAAAATGATATACCCAATAATTATATTTGAAATTAATCTCAAGCCTATTCGCCAAATTTAAAATGGAGGGGGGTAATTTATTATCTCCCTGGAGATGCCAAGATGGAAAGATTTGGAATGCAGAGTGATGAGGCATCCATAAAGGTGTGGTTGGGAAGAATGGAGAAGGTCAGAATTTTGTGAGATGTTTAATTCCAAGTTCTTTGGTTGACATGTAGAGCAAAATGAGGTCCCAAAAAAAGGCACATCATACTGTTTGACAAGTATCTGTTATAAATTGCATAGCAATGTGCAAGGTTGCAGAGCTATGTAAAAAATGCCTGCATTTTTGATTTTCCTCAAAAACATTGATATGGTTATAAATAAAATCGATTTGTTGATAATTTGTTAGAAGCTATCAAGAAAATGCATTTGTAGCTGGTTTAAACTCAGTTCTTCAATAAAATTTTCTAGTGCACCCCCTACCTAGGACAAAATGGAAGCTTCCCTTTTTGTTTTAAAATATTTTGTTGGGCACATTGATTCATAATAACTTCTACTGATTTGGTGGTTGGTTATGTGGGTTGTTACGGGATGCTTTTTCTAAGGCACATGGATTGTTTGAAAAAATTCCTCTATGATACGCCTTCAAATGGAATAAAACTTTATGTAGACAATGCACACACTAAGTTTGTTAAAAATTCCTTAAGAGGAATGAAAGTAAATGCCCTTAGTAGGTTTAAATCCAAGAGTCCACAATATTTTCTATCTATCTTCCCAGCCTCCTCCTTAGGAGCAATGTTGAATAGACATGAACGTATATTAAAACATAAAATATGGAGAAATATTGTCAGATGTTATAGCTACTAATGATTTGGTAAGTAGGTATATAAAATGTGGAATGGGATGATTGCAAAATATGCACAAAATGTATCTACCAAAAAAGGATTCTTGAGTTATTAAGTAAATGCAATTGGAGGGTGTAAAGCTAAACTTGAAAATTTTCCCCAACATCCTCATGGTCTACGCATGTGTAACTAGCTCATAGCCTCATGCTTTCTTTCAAGTATTATACTAGGACATGTTTTTACCTCACCTCCTGAATTCATAATTGATTTATTGATATTCCTGGTTTTTCTATGAAATTTATGGTTATCTGAAATAAATTCAATCATACTTACAGCTTCAATGAATTTTTTTAATGCGTTGTGGAAACCACCAATTAAAATAGTGTTTCCCCCTCCTACGTAACCTAGAAGGAAATTGTGTTGAGTGAAAATCAGAGTTAATGTTTTAGAACCTTATATGTTTGCATCATTTTGATAAAAATTCTAGTATCAAACTAGATAAATTACCACTTGAATTGGTGAGGTCAAACTTGATTTCCAGCTTAAAATTACCCTTTTCGTTTACCTTACAAATTTAATAAAATGTGATTTTATGTGATTTGCAAAATAACCTCCCCAATCCCCAGGATGGGAAAGTTAGGTTTTGAATGTGTTCCCTATCTTGTGGAGTGTTCATATCAAAAAATAGAATTCCCTCGAATGACCATTCATGCATCTTGAGTCACCCCTCCAGGAGCCATTTTCACCCTTTTTGTAGTTTTAGAGAAGCTACTGAAAGTCAAAATTTTGGTTTGGCTTTGGCTGTCCATTTTGGCCCTTGGAGAAGAAATGGATATCAACCTCTATACACCTCTATTATTTATCCATAAAAATTTCTTGAAACCCTTATTTATGAGAAAATCACCTCACAATTTAGTTTTATGAGGGGTTTTTGTAGGCCTTTGGTTGTTGGGTGACCAATTCAACTAGTCCAATTATGACATAGTGGCCTCTAGAAAAGTAGTCGATATTTGTACCTTGTTTTCCAATTTCTAGGTTCTGTTAACTCCATTGAATTCCATGTATATGAGAGCATATGGATTCTCATGGGTACGTTCACCCACTGAAAATTAATTTTTGAACGTAACGTCTTAGTCCTCGAGTCAAATTTGAATGTTTTCACAAAATTATAGGAAAATGTGAAATAATTTCAGTGAGACCCTCTCCAAGTAAAATAACTAGATGAGAAACTTGTAGAAACTTATAAATGATTAGATATGGAAATCTTTTTTTTTTCTTGTTTTGAGAAATTTGATTGTTCCAAAAAATGGTGTTTTCCTCTCTCTCTCTCTCTCTCTCTCTCCCCCTCTCCCTCTAGTTAGGAAATAAAATTAAATGAATGCATTCTTTAACTCTCTTTTGTTACATGCTAAGTATTATAACCATATGAATGTAAAAATATGAAAACATGAATTATGCTTGATTTTGGGTAGATGCCATGTCAACAATTTGTCTTGACCATGTGGTGGTTACACGTATCAGGATCAAGGAAAAAGTGAAGCGTTACTGTTGTTTGCATAGTACATGTGTGATCTTGAAAATAATGTGTTTATATATGATATATCAACTCTATTGCTATAAATAGAATTTTTGTTTATCATTTTCCATGATGAATGCATGACATTGATAACATATTGAGAAAGTCTGTTATTTTGTACATAGTTACACATTTATATGTTGACTAGTTTCCTACTTGGTTGTACTTTAATATTTTGGTTAGGTAAAACAAGTTGATTATATCTTGTTGCTATGGAAATTGATGTAAAAGAGAATCCTATAGATATTATTTGAATCATTATAGGAGGGTGAATTTTGAAATCATGTTATTTAAAACCAATTGTACCATGGTAATTTTGGATGTTCAATTGTACCATTAAATTGGGTAGTAATAAATTTGAGAATGGTGTATCTTGTCTACATGCTAGTGATGTGTGGACCTATAAAACCAATTAGTCTTCAAAAGAAATGAAAAATTTTAGTTGCGTGTTTTTCTTATAGGTGGAAATTGAGAATCAAGCTTAATAACTTGAAATAATAACCCTTTTCATATGGAATGGCCCCCTTGAGCTTACTCCTGCCTTATTTCCATTGTGGAACTAAAATAGGTCAAATTTTAATCAATCATTGTACCATTTCTATTTTGATATTAGGATCTACTAATATGCCAAGGAAATGGGTCTCACTTGTGCCTTCAAGACTATCTTGGGGTAGGTTAACTTTGTACCTTGTCAATCCTTTATGCATGGTCCATGAGAATGATATTTATCTACTCTCATGGGAAAATTTGTCACCTTCACAAGTAATGAGCTAGAGACTTGTTAATGCAACCAAAATCACATCACGAAAGAACCCCATAATGACATTCCTAAGCCTTAAGGTTAAAATAAATATTATTTTAGGAGGCAGTAATGGAATAGCTTGGACTTTTATGAAGGTCTTATGAGTTAAGGATATTTCAATCTAGTTTGATTTATAGTAGGTAGTAGAACCCTTCCACATAAATGGAAATATATTAAACCTAAGAACACTTAGGAAGTTTAATCATGGCTGAAAAATGTATTTTAACTCATAACTATCAATATTAAATTCTTAAAATGATGGTTTTTAAGTAAAGTGGAATTTGAGATTCATCCCTTAAACTATTGATGTAAACCCTCCTTATACGTATCAGGAATTATGTAAACTAAGTATTTAAAGTAATTAGCTAGATGTAATAATTTGAAAGTGAATTATAGTGTATCCTTAGTGTTTAAGAGTTGTTAGGAATGGGAAATATTGTAATTTGTTTACTCTTAGACCTAATATTCTACTTTTTCTTCTTCCCATGAATTTTCCTCCTAGTAATAATAGTATAATGCTATACCAAGTAAACATGATCTTGAGAAAAGAATCAAATCAAATGGACTACCATTATAGGTTAAATGTTAAACAAAGTATGAAAATGGAGTCTAGATAAAAAGGATGATGTAGGTTTACATGTTAAGTTCCTTTCAAATATTTAAAGTCAAATAATGAAATTAGATTGTAATAAATATGTAACCATGAAAGTGTTGTGTCATGGAACGTGTTTATCCATCAGTTTATATTGTAGTTGGATCATTGTTTTGTAAATTTTCATTTGGGAAGATGTGGTTTTCATGTGCATCATGTGTTCTCATGTGGTTATGTTTTCTTCTTGTTGGGTTTGAGGTTTCATCATTGATTATTAGAGGAATAAGGTTAAAGTAGTGAAGGGAGGAATAATGGGAAGTGTGTATTTTTTGGATGAACCAAAGGAATTCATGGTTAGTATTAGTGAAGAAATAATAACATGTTATAATCAAGGTACAAGGGTCATTTTGAAGTTGATGTTATGTGTTTAATTTAGGAGAACCAAAGGCTAGCTAGGATTCCTTCTTAGAGTGATAAGGGTTAGTTATAATGACGAACTTTCCCCATTGTAATCCTCATACGTAGGCTTTGCCATGTGATTCATCTCTACTTGTGATGCCAATTAATTTCTCACCTTGTTATATGTGTGGGTCCATGTTTTTGTGAATGTCCCATGTGATGTTGAGTTACTTTTTTGAGCCTATGTGGTGTTGTTCAAGTTGTATGAAGTAAATGAAAAAGCTAAAAAAATTTATCCTGGTATAGTTTGTCTTTTGTTTTTTTCTATTCATGTATGGGTGTTAAAAATATAGGATTAGATACTATTAATAGAGGTCCTTAAATAATGATTTCATCACATATAACATATTATAGTCTAGGTCATCCATATTTATCTCATAATTATGCTAATTTATTCAATGATCGTAGTATCTCAAATCCACATAAATTGGAAAGAAGAGATAGAGAATGGAAAACATACGACAAATAGAACTTCTTAAATCTCAATCTAAACACATAAAATAGAAGGAAACTGAGGTAATTTTTTATTGAGATCCAAGATCAACCTTTTGCACAACCGTCTTACAGATTTTTATTCAAAACAACATTAATATTTAGTTATCATTCCTTTCAACTTCTTCTTGTACATCAAGAGGCTTATCCTATTTTCTATCTATCCCTATAGGGTGTTATATATTCTAAAACTTATCTTATCTAAAATATGCTTATACAAGAATTTTGCGTAAACATACATATTATATCCATGTCATCATTCAAATTATTTTACACTCCAACACTTTCCCAAACTTTAATAGTTGTCTCCTCCCTAATACAAAAGTTTCTCAGATGATCTGGAAAGTTACCTTTGTGATCTCTTATAAAAGGATAAATGTGTATTTCATTACACTCTATGATACTCTATAAGTAGGTGATATAGAGGATGCAATTTACTGGTTTTCATCCCCTGAACACTTCTCAATCACTCTTCCTAGTTTATCGATCAAGTAGACTTTGCAATATATTTCCCTTTGCAAGTTTTCAATTTGTGGAAACTCCTTCATAGACCACCTTGCATGTTTTCAATAAATATGAGGCTAGTTAACAATATCAATAATAATTGTGTATTATGTACTCCAACAAAAAATTATATCACATACTACAATTTTTAGTTCTTCTTATCCTTGTGATTGTTTCTCATGATGTCTGGGTTACTCTATCTATTCTGGTTGACTGCGAGGGATGAATGGTGAAGGCGCTATTACCCGTGTTTCCTTGATTTTGTAGATAAGTATGTTTGGGAGAATAAAATTTTGTGTGTTATTTATTTCTTATACAGTTGGTAAAATTACTTCTAGGTATCCCTTGTTTGTATTCCAATCTATGAATGCTTCATTTATTCTCCTAAAGTATATTTTTAATTACAACAATGCTTACATGTATTCATATAATTCATTCTCCTTATAATTTTTAGATACTTGATCATGAAAATGAATGGTGCTTTAGATTTTCTGAATCAATTTTCATAACCTATCTCACATTCAATATTCCTAAACCCTTATAAATGTATTGTGTGGTGCATTGCACTCCCATTTTTTAGTCTCTCACTAGCATTATCTTGATCTTGCAAGGATTTATACAGTGAATTATCTATTTGTCAATCATTTTTCCCTTCTATTATTTAAAATATCATTGTACTACCTATGAATATATCATTTTTATTGTCTATCATAGTAGCTTTCAGGTGCATGTTCAAATATAGAAGTTTTTACGTCAATTGTTTAGTTTGTCCTTTAGCATGTTGTAGCATGGTAACATATTCTTTTAGTATCAACACTATGCATTTGAATTCATTTTTCACATTGGTTACTTGTTCCATTATTGTCTTTTACACCTCCTTATCATTCCAATTATCCACAAGCATTCTTTCTAGTGTAGTTAACTATATTTTCTCACTCCATACTTATTGGTCTATGGTATCAGCGAAAAATTCTAGAAAACTATTGTTAATATTTGATTCTAGATTACACAGTGCCTATTCCATATTTAATTTTTGTTTATCCATTTTTGGAACATCTGCCCCAACATTTTCTTGTAATGTTTTCATCCGTTCCATCTATGTTTGTAGCAGTAACTGCTCTAAATCAACCTCGAGTGTGATAATTATGGTCTATAATGTTGTATCTTGCATACTTGTCTAGATGATTTGGGTAACTATAGTATGAACATGGGAAGAAGGTAGGAATAAATTAGGTCTTCATGTTGTCATATTAGTTTATCCCCTTCTTTAGTTTATTCTCCTAGTATCTACTCCATGGTGTATGTTCCTAATTTTATGGTCATTTGATTATTTATAGTTATTCCTTAGGAGTGTTTATTTTTACCATGGTTTCTTTTGATGGTTTGTGTAGTTTCTTATCTATACTCTGTGAATTTTCAAGCTTCTAATTCTTATTTCACATTGGACTCTATAGGTTCTTGTATCTCCTTTTCCTTTTTAGCTTTCTCTTATTTGATTGCTTCAACTTTTTGTAATTCTATCTTCTCTTATTATTTCCTCTTTTCTTCCTATTCTTGTTTTCTTTTCTATTGCTCTCTCTTTATGCTCTCTTTTTCCTATTTTTTCTTCACCGTTGCTTCCTTCATGGACTTTTATTTAACTTCTATTCTTTATTTATCTTCTTTTTCCCCATTCTTATCTTCTTCTTGTATCTTGTTTGCATCAATGGCCTCATGTTCCTTGTCATACTCCATTACTATATTTTGTGTTTGCTCTTCATGGTGCTTACATTTCCTCTCTTCCTTCTCATCTTGTGCTTTTACAAATTCTGATCTACATAATTGAACATTAGTGTTTATCTAAGTAATTATTTCTATTTTGGTTGTGATTATGTTTTGTTCTTTCTTTTTGGGTACTTCTTTATGTTGTTGTAGCTATTCTACACATTTAGGTTGCGCAGTTTCTCTAAGTTATTTTGTAACCAACTATGCACTCATGACTATGGTATTTTCATCTACTTGTATTGGTTACATAATTATTTCATCTCTTGTTCTTATTTCTAAATGATTACTCACATCTTGTGGGGATGAAGGATGGGATGGGTTACTCAGTGTGAGTTTGAGTGTTCTATGTGGCTTTGTCTTTTGTATATTTTGCACTCTCTCTCTCTATCTCATCTATAAATTTATCCATTTGTTTGTGTGTTGTAGGTTTTGGTTCTTATATTTCCTTTTACCTTATTGAATCCCTTATAAGTGTATTAACTCCCCAACCTGAGATTGCAGTTTCTTCTCTTACAAGTAGACACACTACTCTAAATGGACTTACCTCAATCCTTTTCATGTGTTGAAAATTTGGAATTTATTCTTCATATGTTGAAACATCTAGTCCATGTTCCTAAATCCCTTTATTTATGTTTTGGATGATTTTCTCAGGTGTAACATTCTCACACCCTAATTTGACCATGAAATGTTTAGGCATGGGTGGGAGTTGAACTCTATTGTCTTCTTTAATATTTTAGTTTATAGCTTAATCCATCATTATTTCCTTCCAATAGTGTCATTCACATTCATCTAGTAGATATATTTTGGTGCCCATCTCTGTGATTTCTGTAACACAATTTTAATCCTTATCAACCTTCATTTGTTCAAAATCTAGCATAGTGAACTAGATACATAATATGGGATCTTTCTTCATCCTTGGTGAGGATCTGTTTGATTGCACAATGGTGTGTTACATACCTTTTTCTTTTCTACTATATTATGATGATTCTTGTATTGAGGGTTGCATTGTAGTCTAAAAATGTGTAGTTTCTTTGGGATGTGAACCTATGGAAATTATTTAGTCCCTCAATTATATACATAATGGTTGAATGTGTGTTGTAATAATTACATGTTGTATTCTCAACTCTATCTTTCCTATATCCATTGTGATGAAAAAATGGTAATGGATCATGTTTCTTTTCCTTTGCAACTTCTAATTGCAATATGACCTCATTATGCAACAAGGTTATTTTGGAATATGGAGCCATGCTTGTTTGTACTTCTCTTGGTATCTGAGGATTTTAACTAAGTGTCTACCTTATTTGGAGCAACCATTTCCCCAATGCTTGGTTATCTTCATATATAGTGTATGATTTTTTCAAAATGTATTACATAAATTTCTCGTGTGGATAAAATAACTTTATAACCATGATGGTGCACTCAGGGGGCACCAATGTGTGAAGCATATAAGTATTATGATTCATTATTACATTAATACCTTTCCTCTTACCTCCGTTATTTTTTTTACATTGTGATTGGATTCATTTACTTAAAATTCAACCTTGTTAAACTCAACACCATCCTCCCACATTCATGTGATTATATCCAGTATGCCCAAATATGCTTGCTTCTGATCTGGGGTGGCTTTCTAGTAATTCTTAACTATCATTTCTACTAGAATCCACACCACTTGATTTTTTATGGCCCCCAATGGAATTCCTCTTCATTTGCATAGGGGACCATAAACAACTATCATTACTAGTTTGACAAGAAGTCTCATGATTTTGTATGGGAGTATTAATAAACCTTGATTTGGCAATATAGTGGCTCAAGTAACTATGGATGTGTTGATGGGGGTTGTATCTTGTGGATAAAACTATATTGTTTCATTATAGTACCAACTCATGATAGTTTACATGATTTTTGGGTGGTCTCCCATGTAGGTAAATATTACAAGAAGGTGTTCCACTATTCCTCGCACTAGGTATTTTGTCAATATCTACCATTGTGCATTCATAAGCTTGATTTGTCACCTCTTCGCACCTCAAATTTGTTTATATTTTTCTACCATCACATGGTGTAGTGGTTTATTCCACTTTGATTATCTGAGTATTGTAGAAGAACCCATGTCCTCCTATGAGTCATTGACCTAGAGGAAAGCAATGCCTTGTTCCTCTATCATGACTTGAACCATAGGTCCAATGGTTCATTTTAATGGATATTATATTATTATATTATGGTTTTTGTCACAATTTTTTGTTATGTCTTTGAAAATTGTCACACTTTTGATTTCTTTGTTTTCTTCTATCTATTCTTACTTTTTATCTTCTCACCTTTTTTATAATTATTGTAGACTTTCTCTATTGTTTATATATGTTTCCAAATGTAAGGTGTCCATTTTTGAGTCATTTACCTTGTGATATACTCCCTTATTTACTTTTTCCCATTAAATATTTGGTTTGATGTGGTGATAACTTTCCTTGTAATTCATTTGTTATATGATCAAGGGCTTGATTAAATCGGTCATATGATATATGAAGTGGTAACTCTTTCATTAATTGAAAATTTCAATTTTTCTTTTTGTATAATTTCCTTTCTTATTTCCTATGCAAGTTTCTTATACTTATTTGATTTTTTCCCTATGTATTTTATTTTGGTTCCCACATTTTTCCTTTTTGAATTGTTGGAGTTGATATTTCAAAGTTAGTCTATTTTACATGCAATTTGAACACAAATTGTTTAACTACACAAATCTTCTAACTACCAAACTACAAATAATTGAAAACTTCCTACGCTAATTTATGTTTCAAAGGAACTTATTGTCACTTTCATGGCATTACGTATCATTTATTGTACTCTTTCACCCTACACTCATTGATCCTAAGTAGTAAGACATTTCCTTTTAAGTGCCACAATACAATGGTTTCCTATTTGGTGATGTGATGAATAATGTGTGGGCCTTTCCACGTTATGTGTAATTTACCTGGGTTTTCTTTAAACCTACTTTCATAGACCAATTTTTTTATTTATTTGAAATTACTTGCTACATAGATTACAATCATGTCATGCTTTTTGAATTAGTTTATGGGCCTCTTGGTTTCATTATGAAGTTTTCCTATATTCCTCCATCTTCATCTAATATAGTAGCCTATTTCTATGGAATCCTTATCTCCTAACTGTGTAACTATTGTGATACAAAGACTTGGTACAATATATTCCATTGGTATAATTGCTTCAATTCCATAGACCAGTTAGAATGGTTTCTTCCTTGTACTTCTATTATAGTTTATTTTATATTCCCAAAGTACTGTGGTTATTCTATCTTCCCACTCATATCTTTACATGTTGCATTTATTTAGTAATGTTTTTTCCAAAACCTTATTCATGGTTTCTACTTGTCCATTCTCTTATGGATGGAATATTGTACTAGTTTGGTATACAATCATAAATTATTTTGTGAATATTTTTATGGTATTATTCAAGAAGTGTGTTCCTATGTCACTAACTAGCTTTTGGAGGGACCCGTATCTAGTTATAATAAATTCATATAGGAATTTGGTTTTGTTCCTTATAACACAATTTGGTGTAGTTTTGGATTCCACCCAATTTGTGAAATAGTTTTTTGTTGTAATTATATATCTATATCTAAAACTTTTTATGGTGGATGAAATAGACTAATGAAATATATCCCTCATTACTCAAATGGCTATGTGGCTATAACTGGATAAAGAGACATTTAATCCCTTTGATTGGGTTTTCAGAGTCTTTCACAAATATCACAATGTTTCACAAAGTGATATGCGTCTTGAAATGGAGTTAACCACCAAATTCCACTTTGTTATGTTCTCTTGTAAAATTTCCTCTTGATATTCCTTCATGTGATTTTTGCAATATTGAATTTCTTTCATACTCCAATACGAATCTTCAACATACCATATCCTTCCCTATTTTATAAAAGAATTTGTTTATAATGTTGTAAGGCAAGGATTTAGTAACCAAGTGTTTTTTGTCTTTTTTTGTGTAATGATCTGCTAACAGGCCGTGTTGAAGAAAGTGTGAAATATATTCTAGTTTCTCCAGTATTGTGATGACCCAAAATAAAGGTATGTCTTGACCATCCTCATCCAATTCCTCTAGTTTTTCCCATATATTTATGCAGATCAAGTGATCTAGTCCCACATTTTTTTTTCAGGCTTCACATATATTTTAAACTTATACTCCTAGAACAACAACATCTATCTTGATATTGTTACTCCTAATGATGGATTATTCACAAGGTATTGTAATGCTTGATGATCCATACAAAACTCAAATTTAATTGTTAATGGTTATAGTCTGAAATTTTAAAGTACAAAACCTATAGCTAGAGCCTCTCTTTTTGTGTTCTTGTATTTTTTCTCTACTGGCGTCAATTTCCTCCTTACAAAATGAATGTAATGATTGATCCCTACTCTTAATTGCAATAGGATTTCTCCAATATCTCTTCCTAATGCATCAAAATACACATAAAAAATATTTTTCAAATATGTAAAAACTAATAGTGGCACACTGATTAGCTTCTGCTTCAATTGTGCAAATTTATGTTGGTATTATATTTTCCATTCAAACTTTGTGCCTTTTAACAATAGTTTCTCCATAGCTTGCACAATACTAACATATATCCCCTGATAAATTTCCTGTATTACTCAAGTGGCCTAGAAATGCATAGAATTATGAGGGGGTGTATGAGGTTTGAGGCCAATTATAGCTGCAATTTTTGATTGATCTACTAAAATTCCTTCTTTACATACAACATGACAAATTAATACTCTAAAAAGTGTAAAGAAAAAATATTTATTTAAATTTAAGGAAATATCTAATGCTCTACATCATTTTAACATTAATCCTACCTTGTATATATGAACTTTGAGTAAGGAGAATACTTCCCAATCATCCAAATATACTTATAGGAAATCATGAATGAAGTCTTTAAATATAGTGACAATAGCTCTGGAGAAAATTATGGGTGTTCTTTTAACCCAAACGACATTACCTTGTATGGGAAACTACCCCATTTGGTTGTGAATTTGGTTTTTTCCCGATCTTCTTACACAATCAGAATTTGGTGGTAGCCACTGAATCCATCTATAAAATAATATACCTCATGGCATACTATTGCTTCCAAGATTTCATTTCTGAATGGCATAGGAAATGGTTCATTTACACATGCATCATTCAAGGCTCTATAATCACCACAAATTATAATTTCTCCTATTTTATTTATTTGAATGACTACTCCCTTTCTATGAGTGATTAAATGAATCCCCTTATTTCATGGAATTTAGTAGGAAACACATCTTTATAATCCCGCAACAATTACAAGATTTTTGACATCTATTTTTCCATCTAATAATCTCCAAAAATAGCTAGCTTTACTATCCATACTGGCCCAATTTCTTCTACTCCCTTATGCACTAGTTCTTCATATATCCTAACATGTCCCTTATTATGGGTGTTTGCTACTAGCCCGATCCCTTCTTTTTCTTTTATATTTAAATTACACATGGTATTCTTCTTTATCACACAATTATTTATATATGGGTATATGTTCCAGATGTTCTAATTCAAACATTCCATCCCACTCGATATCTTTGTCATCTTCAAGTTTGTAATTTTTCTCCTTGATATCCCCTGCTCTATCACACATTTTTATTCTATAATTTTTCATGTTCATTTTTTCAGCCCCAATGTTAGCCTTTGCGTAATTATTCTACTTCATTTCTTTATGGTCTATAAATTCAGCTCATCTCTATGATTTAATAGTTCCATGACATAAAATTGTTTTAATTTTTGAAGGGTTGTATCTACCATGGGTTTAATATCTTCAAACATAAATGGTTGGATAAAGTCATATTGGAACTGTCCCAAATGAAATGTTGATCTCTCCTTCTTTTTTGATGAAAATACCAATATTTTGGTAATGCCATCAATGTTTCTAAAAACACATGCACCTACCACTTTAGTTCTATTTCTTGTAATTTACAAGCCTCAATACATTCTTAAATGTGTAATTCTAGAAAAATTTCTATGCTATATTTTGGCCAATTCTTTTTAAACTTAAAATATAATGTGAATTGTAACCACATCATACCTATTACTTTGATTTTCTTGATATTTTTTAAAATGTGTATATCCCACCATGAGATTGTTATTACTTCTAGGGCATAACCTAATGCTTTGATCCTCATTTCTTCATGAGGTACATGTTTTTACAATTTGGCCAAAAAATTATTCAGACTAGAGGTCCCCAAACATGTGGAGTTTATTTTTCTTCTACCTACACCATCTGAATTTGTCTTACTTTTTGCTCTTTGCACATCCAGTTATTCAAGGATTCATATAAATATACATAAAAAAATGTGATTTCTCATGGAGTGTGGTTTTCTCCATTTGGATCATTATAATCCTGATTATGCCTCACAAACTCATATAGATGGGATATTTCTGATTTAGTCAAAGATCAAATGTTACATTATGATTCTTCATCTGTGAATGGATTCATTGTATGTGTTTTGACAACTATTTCCCTGTCTGTGAACTCTTTTTTATCTCTATTTTGTATTGCAAGGTTGTAGCGTTTTCTTGATATCCTACCTTAAACCAACTTTCAACATCATGTGCATATGGTTACATTGGTTATTTAGGAACAGTAAAGGGTTTTTGTTTAGATTTATTTATTGGAATTACAATAATAGATTCATTGAGGTTTGATTTCATCTAGTTTGTTACTTTTTTCATGTTTTCATCATATATACACTTCTTTCCGGTCAACACTAGGTGTTTCAGTAGTTATCATATCAATAACTTCTAAATACACTTTCAAAATTAAAAATTCTACACGTTTCTTATCATCCTTTAATCAGATAATTGGATTTACTCTCCCATAGTTTTTGAGATAGAGATTAATGGGATATATGAAAAATTAGGGGCTCTCATAGCTTCCTAAGTGGATCTCATCATCATATTTATTGTGCTTTAAAATTTTAATACTGCATATTTTATTTCATAACCTCCTAGAATTATATTCAATCAGGTGTACACATACCATGGTTTTAAGTATTTAAATACCATATTAGTTTCTTTTCTTGGATGAATCCTCCTGATGCACTTTACCATATTAGTTTAAATCAAGTTAGATATGTTTTATGAAATATTCTCATTGTGTAGGAAATTTACAATTTTCATGAGATCCTATAAAGATGTAACCACTCCTTGTTGTTTTAATATCCTCATCATATTTTTGAAAATATGTGCTTGCTTCCCCCATATTTTATGCATTAATATATTTGTTATGGATCGAGTGGAGAAATCCTTTAGTTTCTTCAAGTAATACATTTTAATTTCATGGGTTTTGGTAGGATTGTTTGTAAGCATCTTGACTTTGGGGCTCCATAGGGATATCCACATAATTCAAGCCTTTTTATTTCCTCTTAACATTATGCCAATTTTTATAGGAACCATGTTGATTATCTTGACATTATGAAGTTGTTTTTCCTTTCTTTACTTCTCTAATATAGGAAATTATTCTATATTATATTATACATGCAGTCTATAGTATGTGCAGAATAATTCCCACTTAGGATTCAACAAATAATTCTGTGTAATGTGGTTTGTCTCTCCAAAAAGATAGAAAATTACTCCTTTTATTTGTATTCTAGGTCCCATCCTCCTTTGTTGGTAACCACTGTGGTATCTTCCTTATTGTGTACCATAGTGTCTCTACAAGGCATTCAAAGCTTGGTTTTTTCATGATAAATTTCATATGGTGCTTGTGGTATCAATATGTTCTATCCCATCAATCACATTGGAAAATGAGGTTCCCATATTATGATAGTTCATAGATATGGTGGAACCTAAACTATACTAGCTTTTTTAGATTGTGGTATCGATTGCATGTTTATATGCGGTGAAGAAGGAGCCCATTGCATAGTTTGTCAAGGGGAGGTAAAAATATCTACCTCCATAATAACTAGTTGTACTTTAGTGGCTAACTAAGTGTTTATTTTTAACATATTCCTAGTAACTTCCTCCTTCAAATCCATAAAATACTTGCAGTACTTCGGTTCATGGGTAATATCCTTATAAAAGGTACATGCTAAATTATGAAGGTTTTTGATATAATGTTGTAGCATGTGAAAATTGGTAAGAAAAATCCCTCATAACCTACATATGTCATAATATTCTCCTAGTACTCTTTATTTTTCCGTAGTATAATCATTCTTACTGTGTATTTTGTTTCTACATTCAGTGTGCCATATGGTGATCCTAGGTTTCTTTCCTTATTATATTTCTTCCAATCTTCGCATTACTACATCTAATTTCACTTCATTTTAATATTTAGTAGTACTAATTTAACCATAATCCATAATGTTTTCTTCCCAGATAGCCACTTCAATGGCATTAACTCTAGTTTGATTTTTTTTTTTTTGCATAATTTCAAACTAAAAATTATTGTGCAATGTTTCCAAAAACCAAATAGCCTTGCTTGATTTGTCAAAATTGAAATTAGAATTTTTCATTATATCATAAATCCTCATGTCATATTCCATGACCATTTCTCCCAATTTATTCTTTATCTCCTTTAATTCCTAGATAGTTTCTCCTATACATTTATTCCTTTTGAATTATTTGGTTAAAGTATTTTTCACATCATGTAAATATTGTGCACTCAATCATATTAAATATATAAAAATCCAAGCATATTCCATGCAGCAATCCTATAAGTTCACACTTCTTTGTGTTCTCATCTGCAACTCCTTTTCCCGTTGACACATGCCACAAGTTAGGAGTTAATGTTTGGTATAGTTAGCCCCATCATAAGGCTACAAACTTGAAAAATGATTAGGGAACCAGAACATCTTTCCCCTAAAACCAAATGATCTCTTGGTCAACCTTGCGTCGTATTATAACTCAATCCTTATCTTGGATTCAATTTCATTTTTGGTTGATTGGTAGTTGCATCAGTATTTATATTATCCTCACTAGGTTTTATGTTCTCTTCTTCTAACGCTTTAGATTTTAGAAAGATAAACTTATATTTAGACTTATAGAAATATAGCTATTATCTTCCCCACTATTTTCACAATTTCCCCCTAATATGATCCTGTGCAACGCAGGACAACATAATGAAAACTATACTTCCTTGATCATTTATTCAACTTATATCTCCTGATATTTTGATTGCAACACTACATGTATTGCAAATGGTTGTCTTAATCTCCTTCACAATTCTTGTAAAATTTCAACTTACTCCTAATTATTTAGACAATCCCACATAATCAACTCTTTGTTTGGATCTATGGATATATATCTTAGAAGAGGGGTATTATCATCTTCTACAGGTATTTGTGGATCCTATTTTTTCTTCCTTGAAAAATAAGTTTTCTTCATTTTTCAAAATACCATGGTATCCATGATTGTTTTTTGTACCAAATTCTTCATAACTCTACCTCTAATTACTTTTAGTCATATATCTTCATCTTATGTCTTTTGTTCCTTGGTTTCCTTTTCAGCTTCACAATAAATTCTCATTCCTTTTCGTGAAACCTATTAGTAACTTTAGCTTCCTTCTTTGGAAATCCATTTGGTTAGTTTAGGAGGAAATTTTCCTTCTTCTATGGTAATTATACACACCCAAAAATTACACGGTACAACATTGAAATGTGACATGCCTTAAATGATGATAAAAAATCCTTCCAGGATGAGACTGAGATCTAGATCCCTCCTTTGATTGAACTCAAACCCTTTGCTTTATTACCAGACTTTAATTTTTCCTATAAGACAAATTTATAGATGTTGGCATTGTTTTTTAGCAGCATTTGTTCTACCACCCCTCTAGAAACATGGGAGGTTTTTTCACCTTCTAAAATGAGATTAAAACACACATTTTTGAATGCATGTTGGTCTTTTGACTTGATTTCATCTCACATTTCTTAGTCAAATTGGCTAAAAATAGGATTGTTGGAGTGGTCTTGATTTTATCCCCCCTTCTTGCTAAATATAGTATTTTGAATTATTTTCCTCAATCTGAGTCAATGTTTCTTGATTGATATGTGTTTTTAACATATTATCCTTTAACAACTTATAAAAATGGAACTTTTATTCATATCATGGGTAGGGAATTTTGTATTTTTGTGAATTTTCATGCTTCTGGATTTTTGAGAGGTTCACACATAGATAAAGATTTATCTAGTCTGTTTCCATACTACTCGCATTTCAGTTACTTTCCATACAGAAATACAGTCATCCACTTTCTTTATTTTCTATTGATATTCTCTTCCTTTATCACCTAGATCAATTAGAGCTCATACATTGGAAGGATCCTAAAGCTTAGGAGACACTTGATGCATCATCAATATCATTGGGATAAGCCACCACAGTATTGGAGTAACTAGGTTGGAGGTTTATATCAATTATTTAAATCTTTAACCATAGTCATTAATTATTACAATTAAAATAAGTTGTTTATTGAGTTATCCAAAGTGGAAGATTCCATCACTTCTCGTATACAATTTCATTTTAGTATTTCTTTCAAAATATTTATTACATAAATATTCTTCCCTTGATAACTTATTTTTGTCTTATCCCTATGGATCTCTTTGGGAAATTGGTTAGAGGAAGTGAAGAAATCCCTTCACTTCTTTTATTATTCATTTCTTACAATTATTTTAGAATTAATTTTTCGAGGGAAATTTTATACAAAAAAAGGAAATATATTTTGAGAAGCTTCCCATTTCTAGAAAACTTTGAGTCAGAAGTATTGTCAGAGGAATTTTTACTTTATCGGATTAATAAGTTAAGAACACTTTCTCTTTAGAGTAGTATTATTAAATAACCCTACAACAAAGGAATTTCCATATCTGATTATTCCCTATTGTAGTTTCTTTTTGTTAGAATAAGTAATAGATTTATTTTAAATCATATCTCTGTGTATGTAGAAGTAGATTTCATTTATCTTAAATAATTTTAAAAATATAAAAAATCTTACTTAATTACTTTCTTTTAAAATCTTATTAAAATACAAATAGATAGAATAAGTATTTGTATTTATTTTATTCAATTAACTAGAAAGGAGTCTAGTAAATTAAAGGATTAAATACACTTGTCTTTTATTTATATTAGTTTTCTTTCCATTATTTTCTTTTTATGAATATTTAAATTACTTAAGATTAAGATTTAGGATAATACAAACCAAAACAATGAACCTAGTCATTAGGAATTCATGCTACCAGTTCTTAGCCTCTGATTATCCTTTAAGTAAATTATTTATTAGGAATTCATGATACCAGTTCATAACCTTTGATTATCCTTTGAAAACTTTTCCATACCAAATTCATCATCAACATTTCGGTTTCATCACAATGATCTCGGGAAGTTGAGTGCATAGGGAATCCCATGTCATTTTTCCTATGTATAGTAACCTTACCTATCTTATCCCTACTCCCAGTTGGCCTTGTCTTCCCTTTAGAATTATTAAAACCTCCCCATTTATTATGTTGTCTAGATTTTCCATGTATATTTTCAATCATTCTATTTTATTCACTTTGTTCCTTTCCATTCCCTTCATAAATACTCCTTAATTTTGTTCCCTTCCTCTTCATATTCCTCCTTTAGGATTACATCCCCTTGGTACCTACCCAAATACTACATAATATGTGAAATTGACACCATGGACTTTTACATAGCTAAAATCTTGACTAAGAATTGAATTTGTTTAAAAAAAATTCCTCTTAATATAACTCGAAAGTGTGTTTCCACTGAATCAAAAGAATAAAAAAATTTTAGTTATGTATCTGTCAATCATGATTTTCATCCAATGGTCAAAAACACATGTCCATAGAACATGAAATTTACACAAATCTTCAACTCTTTCCTCTATCCATTTATATTCCTCTCTGTGTTCTTGTCTAAAGTAATAAAATTCCAACTGAGAAAACTAGACATCTAGTATTTCATGGATCTTGCACCATAAAATATCATGAATGTATCCATAAATATAATCTGAATAGATATTTTTAGTATGGATTCCAATTGAAATATCTTTAGCTTCTGTAAAGTGTTTCATCTTCTCTTGTATCCACCTTTCCACATCTATTTTCCCTAGTATCCATCTCAACATTTTCAAGTCATGGAAACAAAACCATTGTAAGAAGACTTCCCTGTATCACTACCTCAAGACATGTAACATGTTGTAGTCTAGGCTAATCCATATTTGTCTTATAATTATGTTAATTTATTCAATGTTCATAATAGATCAAATCCACATAAATCGGAAAGAAGAGACAAAGAGTAGGAAAACATATGACAACTAGAACTACTTAAAGATCAGTCTGAACACATAAAATTGAAGGAACCTAAGATCATTTTCTATTGGGATACAAGATTAACCTTATGTGTAATACACTTATATATTTTTATATAAAAAACATAATTATTGATTTACCAGACCTATTAATTTATTCTCGTACACCAAGTTTTTAATCCTATTCTTTATCTATCCTTAGAGGGTGTTTTACATTCTAAAATTTGTATTATCTAAAATATGTTTATACAAAAGGTTTGCAAAAATATAAAAATTATATCCATGTCATTTTCATAATTCATTTTAAACTCCAAGAAAGACAATGTTTCCACTTTATAAGATATCATATTCTAAAAACACATGAATGAGTTAAGTGAGTATTGTGAGGAAGTTGATAACAATCAATGATAGACCTTAACATCTTCTCATTTTCCTTATCATTCCTTCGTATAAGAGAGTTATAAGAATGGAGTGACTGGTAAGGATATAGTGATATTGCACATATGTCTATTAAACTTATTATTGAGTTAATTTCCGTAAGTTACCACAATCCACCTAGAAACCAATAAAATTATAACGAAAGTAGGGAAACAATTTTATATCAATAGTTTGTTGATGAATGAGGAAGAGTACAAGTTTTTTATAGTTATACAATCCCACTCAAAATATTGTTCATGGGAATATAGTGATATGCGAGGAATTCATTCTCATGTTTTTACACAACATATTTATACACAAAATGTGATACTTGTGATATAGCCTCAACATAGGATAAAACTTACACTTAAAGAAACTATCAAAAATTCATAGAAAATTTTTTATAGGTAGGAATCATATACCCCATCTAAAAAATCATATAGGTGTCTCCATTATTAATAATACTAAATAAAATTGGAGTTGGAGTACCTATATATATTGCAGGGAATTAGGAAAAGAAACATAGAGATATTACATTAATTTAACTTTTATTGATCAAGTTATCAGTAATTTCCTTAGGGTACCAAGTTCAATTCTCCTTTTTAAATGTTTTTAGTAGTTGCAACCAAGTTCAAGCAGCACTAGAGGACCAATAAAAAAACTTTTAATTTTCCTTAGGGTACATTTGCATATAGAGTCTTGTCCTTCATATTGTGTAATGAACTTGCTATGTTTCAATGATAAATGTTAGCTATGTTTACAAACTTAACCAATGAGTGTGTTGAAAAAATATATGAATGCTTTTGTATTTTATGGAATCTCATTTGATGAAGCTTTGACTAATCTAGATGCAATTATTATAAGATGTGAAAACACTAGTTGTCACTAAATCGTGAGAACTACTTGATCA
Organism: Taxus chinensis; assembly: GCA_019776745.2. NCBI lineage: Eukaryota > Viridiplantae > Streptophyta > Pinopsida > Cupressales > Taxaceae > Taxus > Taxus chinensis. The sequence continues at coordinate 492,360,463 of CM034146.1, forward strand.
TGGTAGGTCAAGAAATAGTCTTAGGACATCACATCTCATGTGAAGGAATCAAATTAGATCTTAAAAAAGTAGAGGTTCTTAAATAGCTTCCACCATATACAACATAAATTGATATAAGAAGTTTTTAGGACATCTTGGTTATTACAAACGGTTTATAGAGAACTTAAGTATAACATAAACACTATTGTCCTCCTTTCTTACCAAGGAAATAAAATCTCTATGGAATTATGAATACCAATAATCCTTTAAAACCATTAAGGAAAATCTTTTTTTTCCCCATTATTCAAATTATCAAATTAGAAGCTCCCTTTTTATATTCAAGCTGATGCATCTAAGGAAGTAATAGGAGTTGTTATTTATCAAAAAAAGGAAGGGGGAATATATGATATCTATTACATCAACAATAATTTGACACACACTTAGTGGAATTTTACACCAACATCAAAAAATAATTATGCATTATAGTCTATTCCATCAACAAATTCCACCATTATATTATTGGTTATTAACTAATAATGTGTACATATAACTTTTTTATTAAATATTTAATGAATAATATAGTGGTTATTGATATAATTACTATATGGTTATTACTCCTACAATAATTTAATGTTACAGTAGTTGATAAACATGGAAAAGCTAATATGGTTATTAATTTCTTGTCAATTTATATATCACAAAATATATACTCATCATTTGACCCTTCTCAATATGTTTAGACATAAGATCATGGTGAGAATTCCATTCTTATTTTTTATCTTGTTGAATAATTATTTTATGGTATTCCAGTAGGATAAGAATGATATGCCTCTACATGAGGGGCTCATCTTCCTGATGTTTGAAAATGGGAAACCTATTTTGAACTTTCCCCCAAAAGATAAGGTGGAGAAGGAAGATTTTATTCTTACGGAGTGTCTTACTAAGATGAAGGCTAAAAAATGTAAAATTGTAGGGGAGGATATTGAAAATGAGAAGAGTGAGGAAGGTCATGGTGAAGGAGGAAGAGGGGTTGTGCAGGAAATTTTAAGGACTTCAAGGAGTGGATTAGCAAGGTTCAATATCTGGAAGGGGTGATTCAGGCGATGGAGGAAACCAATGTAGGTCAAAGGGAAACCATGTTGGATGTCATTAATGTATCTAAGTAAATTATTTCTGCCTAGGTGAAGTCTAAACATAAGATTTTAGAGCTAGAGTTACAGGTCAAAGAGTTGAGCAATAGAATGGAGGGGATAAAGGAAGGTACTAAAAGGAGGAAGTTCAATTTCCGTATCAGTGGTTATGAGGATGATCTGGAGGAAGATATGATTAAAAAGGGTGCAAATTTTGATGTGAAAAAAGAAAGTCTTGCTGAGAATAGTGAATTTTTTCTGAAAACTTAGCTAGTTTTTTTGGACTGTTGGCATACTTTTTGCAAACTTCTACAGTCAGATGTTAAAGGATGGTTTATTTTCTCTATTTTGTTCTTGGTTTCTTTTTGGTTTTGGACATGTCTTTTTTTGTATGATTTAATCTTGTTTAACTCATTTTGTTGACCTTTCTATTTCATTTTTTTTCAGTGGTTCTTGTTCCATATTTTATAAGGCCCCTGGGATTCAATCCCTATTTTTACCCTATCTAATAAAAAACTAATTTCTTGTCAAGAATAACTACTGCAGGTGATACTGAACTAGTGGAGGATTAACTTGTTGATGAACACATATTTTCCATTTCAACTATATCTTAATGTTTTATTGACATGGCCAACTATCTAGATAAATGGAAGTTCCCATGTACCTATACTTATAAACATAGGATATTTCTTATATAGGATAGTCCAATGTTCAAATTAGTTACTGGGGTATTATTTAAATGTGTTCTTAATTTTGTATTATATAAGTGTACCAAATAATATGAAAAATATGACATCCTATGAGATTTTCATAATGATCCATATGGATAACATTAATGATCTCTAAAGACTATTCAAAAATTTCTAGGTGTTAGATACTATTGGTCTTCCTTGAATAAATATGTGAAAAGGTACTTATGGAAATGTGACCAATGTCAAAAATGGGAAAGCCTACTGTTACACTTAAATGCCACTCCATCTTGAATTTCATTGGACCTATTGATCCAACATCACAAAGGAAAGACTATATTCTAGTATGCATAGATTATTTTATCAAATGGGTTAAAGTTCAAGCTTTGCAATTTTCTCAAGAAGATAAAGTAGTTGATATCACATATGAAATAATTTTCTGAGATTTGAAGTACCTTGGTCTATAATTTCATATCAAGGGACAATATTTTGTCTAATGTAATCAAGTAATTTTTGGAGTTGCATCAACTCAGGAACTAGAAATCTTCACCTTATCATCCCCAATCAAATAGGTATCTAGAATTCACCAATAAAGAATTATATAATATCCTAAGAAAAATTTCTATCAACAAGAATAATTGGGTACTAAACTTTCTATAATTAGTATGGGCATATAATAAAACCTATAAATCAACCATGTAATTCTCTCCATTTGAGTCAGTGTATGGGAAAAGGATAATTTTTCCTTTTGAGTTTGAGCTTTATGCTCTAAAGACAACATCTAAGGTAGGAATAGATATAAAAATAACACATCAGGATATAATATTATACTTAAATGAGTTATATGAAATTATAATAGAAACATTGCACTACATATAATTGATTTAACAATAGATCAAACTATGAAATGGTTGTCATAACCTACAAAGAAATTTCAAACTGGGGATTGGGAATTATTATTTCACTCCAAGTATAAATATTGTAAAGGGAAGATTTGGACTCACTTTTTAGGGACATATAATATTGAAGAAGTATATGAAAATGGGTTTATTCATCATATACCCATTTATGATGAAGTTGGCCTGAGACAATGTTGCAGAGGTTGTTGCTTTGTTTTGGGGAGTGAAGTTGGCGGTAGAGAAAGGTTTAAAGAATCTGGTTGTGGAAGGGAAATATTTGTGTATTACATCTTATGTGAAGGGAGTTTCTCAGGTATCTATTTCTATAGTTGACTTCATCAATAAATCCAAGGGTAAATTATCCTCCTTCAAAACTATATCCTTTCAACATGTGTTTTATGAAGGAAAAAAAAAGTTGATATTTTGGCTAATATGGGGGTGGATGCTAAGGAATTAAAGGTGGTTGAGGATCTTAAAGAGATGGATGCTAATTTCATAGACACCTTGAAAAGGGAAAGAATCCCTAATAGCACACCTTTCAATGAGGACATAATTATTCCTTTGGTTTGATGTCTCATGATTTCATGTATCTCAACATCATTCAAACATTTATTTCGTATCTTTGCAAAGATAGGGCATATCTCTGCATGTTGTGGAATCTCACCATCAATTCCGATATAGACGTTCACCCTCGGTAGAAAAAGAAGAATAGCATTAGTAAAATGGGAGGGGATTTAGTACGTAATGAACCAAGAAAGGTACTGGTGATGTCAAAAGAGGTTGAGATTTTTCTCGAAAAGGAGGGATTGTTACATTTCTTTACCATTTTTGATGGGCATGATGAAAAATTTAGTGAAGCTATGGTGAAAACTTGGAAGAAAGGCCATGTCCAGGTTGGAAATTTCTCTTTCACCATTTCCCCCAAGCTTATTGCTAAATTTTCTAGTCTGTCCATAGAAGGAAGAAGCACTTTCAAACCTATGTTGGACTATAACTAGGAGATTGACCACTTCATGCAAGGTAAGGGTGTTCTTGTCTCTTTCCATAATGGTTATGCTAGAGGTAATTTTCCCCATCCTTATGGGGAAATTTCTTAGTTAATTATGGCATATATTACTCTTGAAGGGAATTACAAATTGATCTATGAGTACCACTTTCCCATGTTGAACCATGTTAGAAATAAAAAGCCGTAAAATTTCCCATATTTTTTGTTCTCCTCCTTGTCCAAATATATATCTTAGGTTGAGAAAGTTACTTTCTCCTTGTTGTTGCATCAAGGTCTCATGAAAGCTATGCTTAGGCTAGGAACTCCCCTCATTAGCAAAAATGAAAAATTAGGGGTCTCTACGAGCCTAAAGAATGATTATTCAGAAAGGAATTTTGAAAGCCTAGATGTCAAGGAGGTTATTGGTAGTAAGGCTTTTCTTTCTATGCTTGTGGAAAAAATAACTAAATCCCACTAAGAAAATGTTGGCCTTAAGAAGCAACATAGGGAGGATAAGGTTTCAACTTTGGCTGAGAAGGTGGAAGTTATTTTGGAGTCAGAAGAGAATCAGGAAGGTAAGTTTGATCATTCTACTTCCAGTGAAATTTAGGAGGAAGAGGACTTGGAAGGGGATCACGGTGAGGAGATGGAAAGTGGGAAATATCCTAAATCATATAAGGGAAAGAGATAAAATAACTCAAAGGAGGCTATAGAAAGCTTACATGCTCTCAAAAATGATCAAAATAAACTCTTTAATGCAAAAGATTGTGTGGTCAAATCCAATGGTTTTATGAGGGAATTTGAGAATTGCAAGTTAGAAACTGACATTAACAGACATAAGATCAGTATGGTGTCTATGGACTTGAGGAAATTGAATGAAAAAGTGAAGAAGTTGTCTTCTATTGTTCTGAGTGAATAATTAAAAAATGTTAATGAAAGAAGCCTGGCTATGTAAAATGAAATGCTAAAGATGAAGGAAATAATTATTCAGATAAGAGATGTTCACATTCTCAATGTTAAAAGTACCATTAATCACCTTAAAATCCTTGATGAGATGATCCATTCTATGTAATTAGCTAAGGAGAAAGAAAAAGAAGGAAATGGCCCCAAAGTAAAGATAGCTGAACCAAACTACAAGTTCTGGAAGTGTACTATTGCTAGCTTAGTCAAAGAATGGAATGGATGCATGAGTACTATGGGAGAACTGATAAAAGAAGGATGAAGAGGTCTGATCTCTTGGATTGTGTTTTATTATTTCTTGTTAATACTTTGTTGCTTCATAATTTTTATGTTGTTAGTTACTCAGAACCTTGTTGTTAGTTACTCTTCCATGGGTTATCTATGTAGTTTCTTTTTGATGTTTTGAACTGTTTATCTTATGGTTTTGTATGGGCTTCAATGGTTAATCCCTTGGCCTTCATGTTTATTAGGTAGTAATATTTGTATGGGGTAGGTCCCCCTCAACCCTCTTTTACCTCTAATAAAAAAAATCATATACCCATTTATGGAGATTGTTAGTTAATGGCCATAAGTTCTGCCTATATAGAAAATTATCCACAAAGTAATAATTTGTAAATCAAGTTTTGTCACATCAAAATTTAACATTGTATGAAGGATATTTCCTATTTCAAACCAACTAACTCTTGAATGATGATAAAATACTGAATAAAGGGGAAGGGGATGAAAACTAAAAATAAAAGCCACTTTACTTGAAAAACTATGATAAAAGAGAGAGATAAACTAACATAATATAATAATTAAATTTTATTAAAATAAAATAAAAATTGATGGTTGTAAGACATTATTCTTCTTCCCTTAGGAAAAAAATTATGCATTCCTATAAAAGAAAAATTCAGGTATGTAGATTATGATTTTATTATTATCAACTGTTTAAAATTTCATTTTAAAAAACTTCAAGTACTTTTCATGACTAACGCTCAAAATGGAAATAATTTATGTTTCCCGTGAAAATATAAGATGTGACAATCCAAATCTTACTCATAATTGGAAATAAGTATTGAGTTTATTCTACATAAAAGGAGAAATAAGGGTTATGTAGCATTAAATGTATAATTAAATGGAGAATCATGGGAAATAATTTTACAATTCCTTCTCACCTCAATGCATGCTTCATACTTCATTTTTTATTTTCATTGAAAACTTCCCACTATATTTATTTATAAAAAAATCAGCATCATAATTCCAACATAATTTGAAACTGCGGGTTTGAAGAAACTATCTAAGAAAAATTATCTCCATGACCTTCATCAAGATCAATTAGCAGTACAAATATTCATATATGCAAGGTGGTTCTAATTTTTTTAAAAAATTAAGAGTTAGAAAAGAAAATGGTTGAATAATTTGTACATATCTTAAAAGATAACTAATCCAAAGTTTGGAAAATAAGGGATAAGGTAGTTTCCTCCATTATCAATAAAATTTCTAGCACTCCTAATGACATATAAGAGTTTGTAAACTCGAGGGTTCCATACAATGATTTAATTTCTAATTTTCAAGTTGAAGGTGAATTGGATTTTGAATTATGCCAAGATGGTACTATAAAAACTAAGGGGATTGCTAAAGATAGATTCCCTAAACCTTGAAGGACTATGGTGAAGTGAGTAATGAAATATTTTGATTTTTATAGGTAATATTACACCGTATTCATCGTTTCTATGAGAATTTGAAATCCTCTTAAGCATGGAACTGAGAATCATGGGTGTCGAGTTAATCTACTTGAATTTTTGTATACTTAATTGAATTCTATAGTATAAAATATATATGATAAGGTAGGGTCATTAAAACGTCATGGGTTGATTAATTTTATTTGCAATCATAATTTCTTGTAATAATAAAAATGATGAGATGCATGATAGATATTTTTAAAAAAAAATAGAAAGGGTGAGACTAGTTCAAAACCCTTAACCTCCATTCAAGTCCCTATTAATAAAATAAAGGTTAACAAATATGTAGAGAATAATACAAGCTCTCTAACCCAATATTGATTTAGGAAGAAAGCTATAGTAGCCATGATATTTGACTTAAAAGGGAAATCAATGGAAGATTCACCCATTGCAAAAATTAAAATCTTCCTTCCACAGAGATAGAAAAGGAGAAGGCTTATACTATATACAAAGGAATATTTTGATGAAGATATCATGGTGGCAAAATCCCTTCAAAACATAATCTATCTAGTGACGTTCACACCATAGGAGCCTTCAAAAATTGTTCCTAAGCATGAAGTGGTTGAAAAAACAATGGATGTGCCCATAAAAACTATACTTGAAATGGAAAAGGTTGAGGGATATCAGCTAAAGTATAAAATAATTGATAAGGGCAAGGCACCTTTATAAAAAAATGGAAGAAACTTACAACCCACCGATGTAGAAAATAGGGGATTCCTCTAGTCCATCAAATGAAGAGGATAGACAAGCCCTCTACGTAATGGCCTTATTTTGTGTTAAATTTTCATCACAATTGTAGAAGTGAGAAACTGATAAATTAATTCATATATTCAAGATAAAATAAAATTTTATATAAATCTTTAAAAAAATATTAATCTAGAAAATTTAAAGGTTGTTTATAATGAAAATAAGGTCATATAACTAGAAACTAAGTAAGGAAATATTAAATAGGAATCTCAAGGAAATATTTTCAAGTTATAGCATTGAAATATGCTCTCAGAGAAAAGGAAGTTACTACATAGAAAATTGCACAAAAATTGTAAGATTTTGTTTCTACATTTCACCAAGAAATCATAGAGGAAAGGGAAAAGATAAAGTAATTGCAAGGTCAATATCCACATGTTGAGAAGGATGATAGAGAATAACAAACTGAATTTCTCTTTCCCAATACACAAATTGTGGTTGTTAAAGGAATTATTGTATAGATGGAAAGATGCTATGAGTTGAGAAATGTATAAGCTTAAAATGAGGAGGTTAAAACAAAGGTGAAGAATTTTATAGAGGAAATTGAAAATTTGTAAGACATGCTAACAAAAACCTAAAAAATAGGGTAAGCCCTATTGTCTTGTAGAAATACATCTCTTTTATGATCTCTTTCTTAGAGAGTAGTTTTTTTTTAATGGAAATTGTTCGTACTATCTCATATGCAACCCCATGATTTTTTGATGACAAGGAGTTCATGGAAGAATATGCTACTAACAATACTAAATTGTAGATATTCTTTGTGAGTTATGTTTACATATATTTAGCCTAGGTCATGCAAAAAAATCATGATTAATTTATTTATAAGATAATTTCAACTCGGGGATTATAAATTGTACTAATAAATTAGAAAATCTAGGTGGATACGTAAAGGAATTTCATGATATATATATATATATATATATATATCAATAAAAGGCTCATGACGAGGCATGAATTCCCTACACCAAATAATATTATTAAAAATTTCATAGCACAAGTTCATGTCCCTTAGTTATAAGTGCATTATCTAACTAGACTAGAAGAAAGCACTGCATATTTTAAAAATAATACTAACATGCCTTTAAGTATAACTTAAGGGCATGAAAAACATATGGGAATATTTGTAAAATGACTTTATGAAGAGAGAATTCATCTTCCAAAATAATTTGAGATGGTCCTATCAAAGATCTCAAACCTTGGTCCCAATAATCAGAGAACTTAAATATGAATTCATTCACACGAATGGATAGGGATGCATTATAAACCATCCTTTCTTTTGTCCCTACTAGTGTATAGAACTCATATGATGAGCATCCTAATACAAAATTTAAACAATGGATAATTAGGATTAAAAAACACAAAGGACGTGTTTCCCTTGAAGATGAAACTTGGGAAACGTTCATTCAAGATTATGATTGTAGTAATATTTTGGAATCTATGAACCTAAATAAGGAGAGGCATATTATATTTGGTTCTATAATATCTTAAGTTTGGGGTGAATGTGATACTATAATTGTCTTTTCTTTTAAAATAAAATTAACACTTCTCCATTTTTGTATAAGTTTGAATGGACCTAACTATGTTTGAAGGGTTTTTTATTGTGTTAAAGTTAAAACATAAGGTATATAATGGATAAATATTTCATAATACATTGCTATTTGATTATTCCTAACATCTAATTTTTTTTTTGAGGTATATACGTTGCTATAAAAAATAGGGCATAGTAAACATAATTGAAGAGTGGTTAAGGAACTATAACTTATCTTGGTTCATAATTTTTTACATGAGAAGATATAATACTAGCTTAAGACTTATATACAAAAACTTTATACTAACACTTAGAAGCTTCTAACTAGAACATGGGATTTGTTATCAAAATCAAACCTTGGGACATTTTAATGTCTTGACAGGCCATTTTGATGTTTTGACAAGTCATGGTGTTGTCCTAGATCAAGGAAATTTCAAATGTTTACAAGTATGGGAAATTTTTAATGTTTTGAACATCATACCTCATCTTTTTAAGCATCTCCAGTCCAAGAGTTAGTCAAAATTTTCCATTTTTTTGGAAAATTTTGGAAAAACCTTCATGTTATACCACTCTTTCCCCTCTTACTCAAACTTTTGTGAAGAGTAGTTGGTTAAAACTAGGAAACATTGGGTCAAAATTGGACCAAATTAGACAAATCAGCCTTTTGAGGAACATGAGGAATTGTTATTGAGATTCTCATACTCCCCACATGTTCACTTGGGCTTCTTTGCAAATAAAATTAGATAAATTGCGTTATATTGGCAATTTGATTCGTAAAATGGATTTATTAAATAATATAGATATTCTATGTTGTGATAGTGAACGAACAATTTTAATAATCTCTTAATATCCAATTTATTATGTAATAATTATTCACACAATACTAAACATGAAATATGCAAGACAAGGAGACAAAAATTTTATCCTGGAGAAACCCAATGTGGGAAAAAACTCCATTTGGGTAAGCAATTGCTTCCCTTAAATACGTAAATATCTAATGCAATACAAGTTTACTATCAAACTATGACCTTAAATAATGATTCCAACTCATTCTACTTGCATTAATTTCTTACAATCCTCCACAAAAAATAATTCAACTCTTTATGATTAAAACAAGAACAATTCCAAATTCCTCCTTTGCTCACTTTCTTGGATGAATATATGTACTAGCATTTATAATTTATAATTTCTCTACTAAGGAAGGAAGGAGGATGAGAAATTAATTAATTCAGGAAGGTTAAACATTTACAACCGTTCATGTTCACATTTTTTTAGTTGTAAACTATTTGTTTAACTACTTCATAGCTTCTGCATAACTGCCATGCAACAACTACCAAACTTCCTTCTTAGAACATAATGCTCTTACCTTTTCATTTGAATTTTTTTGGATCAACTTCATATGACTCTACCATTCTTACATTAAATATACACATGAGAGAGAGAGAGAGAGGATCTTACAAGTTAAACAAATAATACATAGAATTTGGTACTTCTATATCCATTTTTGGATCACACCTCCCCAGTTTGATGTTTTAAAGTCCCTAAAAGCTATAAGGACTAATGAGGTGAGGAAATTTCTTCCCCACATATTCTCTATAATAACACTTGTCCTTAGTAGGTAATTTATCTTTAAACTCAATAAACCACCTGTCTTGCACTCCCCATTTTGTCGTTCTCTCCTTCTGTTGTAATACCACATCTTCATCAAACTCTAGATGACTATTTGGATCAAGATCCTTAATAAATGGTAATAACAATCCCTATTCTTCCTAATACAACATGGAGGGATCAAAGAGATGTAAATTCATTCAAAACTAATGTGTTATCATATAAGGATGAAAATCTAAGTGAAATGAAATCTTACCCGCTTATTCCAGGATTTAAAATGGACCATAACGAAGAGGTTTGAGTTTCTTAGATTTTACTTATATCCTTTCTTTACTCAAGTACAACCATACCTTATCACCAACAAGAAAAATAATTATTAGTTCTATACTAATCCTGCCATGATTTTTACTTGGCCTATGACTCTTTCAACCTCTCATGTACCTGGAGGTGTATCTACTAAATTTTATCAATGAACATTTCAGCTTTGTGGGACTCTATATCCACTTTTCTGGCATTTCTACATGGTAATATCAATATAACATCAAATACAATATTATGAAAATAACCAAAACATGTTTCAAAAGGAGTATTACTAGTAGAATCATGAACGATCCTATTATAATAATGTTGGATATATACCAAATTATCATTCCATGTCCTAGGATGTTTCCTGTTATACCCTCTCAAGAGATAGACCAAGGTACACTTTACCATTTATATTTTCCTTTCATTCTATGGATGAAAAGTGGTAGAACTTTTCATCTTAGTATCCATCTTCTCCCACAAAGTAGACAAAAAATTCTTGATTAACCATGAGTCCCTATTTGATACAATAGATTCAAAAAAGCAAAAGGAACCCATATATTAGAAAAAAATAACTAAGTTGCATCAGGGGCCTTGATGGTATTCCATCAACGAATCAGAATACACATTTTACTAAATTGGTCCACTTCCACAAAAATATAATCATACCCTTTCTTGGAAGTAGGAAAAATTCCCACAAAATTCATGGAGATGTTTTCCCATTGTCAGGAAGGAACTATTAATGGCATATATAACCCTAAATTTATGTTACTAGGATTTATTGTACTACATAAAAAAAAACCTCTCATGAATTTAGAAATATTTTCTTACATATTTAGCTAATAAACATACCCCTATAAGTGTGCTACATTATATGTCATACCAAAGTGACCAGCCACCTTAGAAGTGTGTGCTTCCCTTATCAACTGAACTCTTTCCCCCTTAGGCACACAAATTTTCTCATTCTTGTAGATAAAACAATCCTAGAAGTAGTATTATTCCCTAGGTGTAAATCCCTCAATTGGAGGTTTTTACTAAAATATATCTATTATCCAAAATTCACCCCCTAGGGAAAATATTGATAACATGCATTAAATTCTCAAGCCCCAGGTAAATAGATTGATTCAGGGTAAAAATTCATGTTTCTAGGGTCCCCTCAGATTTTTTCTAACTCCCCTGTCCAAGAAGAAAAGAGCAAGTTCTGAGAAAAGGTGAGAAAGTTGCAAAAAAAAATCTTAGGCCAGGAAAAATCACGAAAAATGGCTAAGTCCTAGTCCTAGCAACAGTCGGGACATGAGGGACATCTGGGCGCGAATTGGCCGAAAGGCTGCCAGGCAGTTTGTAGAGCAAAGGGACATTCGGGCCGTCGGGACGCGCGGGACGCGGAAAGTCGGTCCGGTCGAAGGAGAAAATAAAATCAACTAACTGCTGAGTAGAATAGTCTGGGACATTTGGGCCGCGAGTACGTGAAGGACGCGAACCACCCGGATCAGCCGAAAAGGAGAACTTTCGCACTGGGACAGTTGGGACAAAGGGGCGCGTGGGACGCGGATAGCCAAAGGAGCCGAAAGCCAATCAGATCACGCCACGTGTCATCGGCAGAAAAGGGACAAGGAAGCCCATTTCGGGTGGATCAGAAGTTTTTGTCCTAGATAGCACTAGGACAGCCGGGCTAGAGGGACACGAAAATCCGGCAGGCTCGAGGACGAATCAGGTAACGCCACGTGTCACAAGGGAAAACGTCCAAATTTCAAAGGGCGGGGTTTGAAGCGCTAGCCCGAGCCAATCAAAATAGGACACGTGTCAAAAAGAGTAGGGAAGCTTGGAGATTGGGGAGGATATGGAAAATTTGACCAAGTTTCAGCCAAAAAGCTGAAAGTAAAGGTCTGCCCTGTGCCCTGTCCTCCAATCAATCCATGCCACGTGTCCCAAGTGGCGGGGGCGCAGAAGAAAAGTGAAATTTTTTCCAAAATCACAAAAAATCAAAAATTTCAAGGAAAACCTACAGGACAGCAGAGGAGAGAGAATTACACATCCAATTAGCACTTGCCACGTGTCATCCAAGTGGCAGAGCACGGGAAAAACTTTCAAAATCCGTTTTTTGCCTGTTTTGTGCCCTAAATCTTCAGATCGACATATCTTTTGATCCAGAGCTCGGATTTGCATGTTATTTATATCAACGGAAAGATTATGAAATTATCTACATGATTATGGGGCTAATATTGAATTTTGGTGTAGTTTGGAGAGAGAAAATTCAGAAACGGCTCTGACACGTGTTCATGGCCAGAAGTGACATTTCAGCGATCAAATTTAACGCAGAATGGGTCGCATTCTCCTGCATTCGGTCAAAAAATGATAGGGTATGGGTTTTTAAGGTCTCCCATGCCATTTTAATGCATCTGCAGTAAAGGAGGAATGGGCTCTCACGTTTTTGTACGTTCCTGTCTCCTGGGCTCGACCCATGTAATGTAAAAGCCAGATTTGGCTCATTTTCAAGGGGGGAACATTTTTTGGACATAACAACTTCTTCTTTCACCTCCAACAAGTAATTGTTGGAAGAATCAGACCTCTTCAAAGAATGTAATAGATTTTACCTCTCTAAGGTTGTAATGCAGTGATTTTGACACTGGAAATGATAATGCAAGCTTCGTGAATGAGTTTCAGTCCTTTGTTTGTATTGTTTGCTTCATTTCAGATCCTAAATTATATCTTATCAGCCTGTTTATGTTTTATGTTGCAATCTTTGGTCTGTTTCTATTTGCATGACAAACTTGTTTCACCACTCCTTTTGGTGCATCACCACCTTCAGTTAGTTTCAATTTTTTCATTTCTATCCCTGCCTCCTTGTAATTTAGAGTAGGATTAGGATCTGAACCTCTGTAATTTCTCAAAATATAGATTTGAATCAGAGGATTTTGAGGAACCAGCCTCTAATCTGGAGATTCCTCTCTCAATTTAACAAGTCCCACACTTGGAGAGAGGTTTCCATGTTGTGGAATCACACTGGATGCTAGAGTGATCAACCTAGAAGCCTGATCTGCATCCAGGGGTGCTGTGAGTCTACAACAATAGTTTTGGCATGCCGGGTGGGACACTAGAGGTCTCATTTTTACTGCAGCAAAGTTGATGTGCACCTGCTGTAATTTTCTTGCTTAAAAAGAGCTATTATTTGCATATCTGGCGACTCCAAGGGGAAGAATCAACTGGTTTCAGCAGTGCAGGCCTGAAAACTCATGAGAAGAATCACCACAAGGTCAAGAGTTGGAGAAGAAGAAGTGCTGTTTGAATACCTGCAATTATCTCCAAGAAGAAGGCAAAGAGGAAGAAGGATTCAAAGGTCTCCATCTCCACCAAACAGAACTCTCTCAACTCCTCCACCTGGTAGGCATTTCATTCAGTCAACGAGGGTTTTAAGACCAATCAAAATGGCACAAAACAACCCCTACGTCAACTTCACAGGTAGCAGCCCACTTGCCCTCAATGCGCAACATCTAATCCCTATTGCATCCTTGAAGAACATTCCCTACTTCACTGCAGAAAATCAGACTACTCCAGGTGATCATGTTAAAGATATTGCTAACCTTTGTGCAATTCATGAAATTAATGAAATGCAAGTGGTTGTCAAGTTACTGGCATCTTCATTCAAGGGTAAAGCATTGCAATGGTTTAGAAGCCTTGGAGCTAGTTCTATCAGAAACTGGAATCAGCTGTGTATTGCACTTCACGAGCAATTTGGAGAGAAGGGAGACAACTTGTCTCTTTTGGAGCAGCTGACAACTATCAAGAGAGCTCCCAATGAGCAGCTGACTGATTTCAACTTCAGATTTCAAAGGACTTGGGAGAGAATTCCTATGGCAGTTAGGCCAACAACAGAAGGTGCTTTTCTCTACTATCTCAAAGCTTTAAATTCTGATATTTCTATGTTAATTCAGTCCATGAGAGGTATAACTATCCCTATGGATTATAGCACTGCCATTAGGGCTGAAAATTGTTTGATCCAAGCTAACAAACTTTCCCCTAGACCTCTCATGCCACTGTTTCCAAGTTTAGAGAATCCAAACACCAGTCAAGCACCTAATTTGGCTCCTTCTCCCACTCCTAGAAATCAGAGTTCAAATGAAGCTTCCACTTCATCTCCAAGTGCCCCAAATGAGCTTCAAGAAGTCATGAGGCAATTGTAAAACCTAGGAAATGAGCTGGTTACTCTCAAGAGGCAGCAAGCCCAAGGTTTTATACCTTCTTATCAACCCCAAGCTCAGCCTAATAGGTAGCCTTACCAACCACAAAGACCACCTAACCCAGCTGCAAATATAAATCCAACAAGGCCTCTTGCCAATAGACCATTTCAGCCCTATAATCCAAATGCCATATCTACCTCTAAGGCATTGGTGCCAACACAGAACAACATTGCTCAGGAATATGATTGGTGTTTTCCATGCAATGAACCTCATAACCAATCCATGTGCTTCAATGGTGCTTTGAATCAAGCACTAATGGTGACAACTACTGGTGTGGAGGGTGAGAGCAGTCAAAGAAACAACCAACAACAGGAAACATTCCAACAGCAATCAGCCCCGAATGACACCACATTGGTGAACTGGCAAGCAGAATATTTCTGTGGCATGAATCAAGTAGTTTCTCAAGGTGTTACAGCCAACACCAGGTCAAAAAGGAGGAATTTGGGTGAAGAAAAACCATTAGCCCCGACCAATCCACAACCTTCCACGGCTCCAGAAATGGTTGGCAAGCAAAGTCCAGTTTCAAATGCACAAGGGTAGCCAAGAACAGCCCCTAGGCCAACTCAAATACTAGTTGCTACTGCCCATATGCAAGGAGTGAATGTGCAGAACAAGGGACAGAAAAGAGACCCTTCATCACCATTCAGTATCATTGATCAGATGAAAAAGACAAACGTCAATATATCAATGTGGGAATCCCTGTCTATCCCATGACAAAGAGATCTGCTGCAAGCTGCCATGAAGGATTGACCAACTTTAAATCAGCAAGTTCAGATGCAAGACAAAGTGCTTACAAATACTGCTCATCCCGAAGGAAATCATGGAGGACAACAAGGTAAAATGTTGAAGCCCCCTCCTTTCTATGTTTCATTGATCATTGGAAATCAGCTAGTGCACAATTGCATGATAGAATCCAGGGCAAGTAGCTCAGTAATTCCTAAACAAATAGTTGATCATCTAGGGCTCCAGTATGAAACAACATCTAAAGGGGTAGTGCAGCTAGATGTGACAGTAGTAGCAACAGTTGGAGTGATTAGAAACCTGAGCCTTACCTTGCATGCATGTCCAAATGTTGTTGTTTTACAAGATGTATCAGTCATAGACCTTCCACCACTCTTTGCCCTTTGCTTGTCAAGGGACTTCACAGCCAAGATTGGGGGATATTTGTCTGCTGATTGGTCACACATGCTGTTCAGAACAAGGTACGGAACTAAGGCTATAATCAGGTCAGAACCTATTGCAAACTTCCACATTGAGCCTTACACTCCAAGTCAGATTAATGCCAATTGCTTAGCATTTGATCAAGAAGATCACCCAAGCACTGACGAAGCTGACACTAAGGTTGGAAGCATCCCGGATTTAACTCTTGATGAATGGGAAAACAAGATACACACATTTGATCCTTATCAAGAAGTGGAAGAATCTGAGTTAGGGGTCTATTGCATACACGAAGAAAATCATCTTATTCCTAGTATCACCAAGCCAAACCAAAAAGATGACAATGAGGTATGGCGGCTATTTTTTGATGGATCAAGGAGTAGGAAAGGTGCAAGAGGTGTAGCTATGCTTGTTTCACCTCAAGGGGTAAGGTACTATTCAGCTTTCAGATTTTAGTTTACATGCTCCAACAATACAGCTGAGTATGAAGCCTTAATTCATGGACTGCACTGGGCAATGAAGAAAGGCATCAGGAATTTACAAGTATTTGGTGATAGTGAGCTGATTGTAAACCAAGTCAAAGGAAAAAATGCTGCCAAAAATGATCTGTTGAAGAACTACAAAAATCGGGTATGGGATCTTATTGAATATTTTGAAGCTTTTAGCATCAAGTCCATCCCAAGAAAAAAGAATGAAGCCGCTGACAGGCTAGCAGCAATTGGGGCTGTGTTTGATGTTGTAGGAAGTATCAAAAGTGAGAAATCTCAGCCTCATATCAGATTGGTTGTAAGACCAGCTGTCCCGGATAACAATACAAGTTGGCAAGTCTTTGAGAATGATCAGCAAATTGTTAATTTCCTACAAGAAGAAGTTGAGTTCTCCGCCAGGAATCAAGACAAGCTGCAGTAGCAGTATGGTGACCAAGTGGTGCAACTGAGAACTAAAAAATTACCAAAAGGCCTCATGACCTTGGATTCAATATTCAACCCGAATGATCAGTTCCAGAAGGAGAAAGTGAACATTCAAGTAAAGGGTGAAGATTCAGAGCCTATTTTAGTGGAAGAAGGCAAAACATTGCAGATTGGCAAAGTAAGTACCTCACAAGAGAAATCTGATTTTGTTTAGCTTTTTCAATAGTTCCCATATGTATTTGCTTGGACTTACAAAGATCTAAGAGGTTTCAACCCAAAGTTGGCACAACATACTATTGAGCTGGATCCGGAATCCAAGCCTATCAGGCAAAAGCAAAGGCCAGTCAATCCCCATATTGAACCTCTCATGAGAAAAGAGTTAAGCAAGCTTATTGAGGCCAGTATCATCTTCCCCATCAAACACTCAAGTTGGGTTGCAAACTTGGTGCCAGTAAGAAAGAGAAATGGAGAAATAAGATTGTGTGTGGACTTTCGTGATCTAAATAGAGCATCACTCAAAGATCATTATCCGCTTCCATCAATGGAACAAATATTGTAGGTTGTAGCTGGTTCAGAAAGGTTTTCATTGCTAGATGGATATTTAGGCTATAATCAAATAATGGTGAAGGAAGAAGATCAATTCAAGACGGCCTTCACTACAAAATGGGGCACATATGCTTACAAGAAGATGCCATTTGGACTATCGAATGCCGGAGCAACATTCCAGCGAGCTATGGATATGGCATTCAAAGGCTTGATCAACAAGATAGTGTTGGTATACCTAGATGACATCACTATCTTCTCAAAGAATGTAGCAGACCATCTCTTTCACCTCAGGCAAGTGTTTCAGAGGTGTAGAAGGTTCGGAGTGTCTTTGAATCCTAAGAAGTGCATATTTCTTGCACATGAAGGAAAGATCCTTGGCCATATTGTCTCCAAGGAAGGATTAGCAATTGATCCAGAGAGGGTTGAAGCCATAAGAGCACTACCATTGCCAATCCACAAGAAAGCCCTTCAGAGTTTCTTGGGAAGGATAAAATTTGTTCGGAGGTTTGTCCCAAATTTTGCAGCCCTTGTCAAGCCCATCACCAAAATGCTAAAGAAGAGCATGGCTTTCAAGTGGACAGCAGAAGGCAAGGAGAGTTTTGAGGCAATCAAAGAAGCTATCTCTCAAGCACCAACTCTCATCAACCCAGAATTCTCCAAAGATTTCATCCTCTATGCATTTGGAGGTAATGACACTATTTCTGCCATTTTGGTACAGCAGAACAAGGATAATGATGAGCAGCCAATTACCTTCTTCAGCCAGAGCCTAGATGATTTTGAGGTGAGGTACTCTTTTATTGAAAAGCATGTACTTGCAGTAATCAAAAGATTGAAGAAATTCAAGCATTTAGTCTCAAAAAACAAGGTCCAGTTGCTGGTGTCTCATGCTGGTGTCAAGGAATTTCTTCTAAACAAGGATTTGAATGACAAAAGGGTAGGTTGGATCACCCGTGTCATGGAGTATGACATTGAGATCAAGATCACCAAGTTGGTAAGAGGGAAAGGATTTTGTGAGCAGTTGGTTTTGGAGAATCAAAAAGAAGTATGCAATGAAGGAGAGGCTGTTTTGACAGTCCAGGACAGCCATGAGCCAAGTGGCAAGCAAGAAGAAGACAATGCTGCCCCCACTCCTTGCTAGACCCAAGGTATTATGCACTTCCTATGCACAGGCCTATGCCCTCCGGAGATGAACAAGACCCAAAGGAGAAACTTCAGATTGCAGGCTGTCCCATATGCCATTGTTGATGGAGTTCTGTTCAAAAAGAACGTGAATGGAGTGCTGCTGAGATGCTTGAGCACAAATCAGATTCAAAGGGTGTTAGAAGAGTTTCATGGTGGACCAGCTAGTGGTCATTTTGCACCAAGAGTGATAGCTCTAAAAGTCATGAAGGTTGGTTATTATTGGCCTAAGATCTTCAGTGATTGCTATGCATGGATCAAGAGGTGTAAGAATTGTGCATTCTTCACAGGAAAAGAGAGACTTGCTGCCCTTACATTGCATCCAATCTTAGTTGACCAGCCATTCATGCAATGGGGTTTGGACTTCATTGGATTTTGATAGCCATAGACTAATTCACCAAATGGACAGAAGCAGTAGCACTCAAAGAGGCAAATGAGTCTAGCATCTTAGACTTTTATGAGGGGATAACCACCAGATTTGGTGTACCTGCTACAATAATCTCTAATAATGCATTGGCATTCATTGGATCTAAGGTGACTGAGTGGGCTGTCAAGAATGGTATTTACCTAATCACTTCATCAAACTATTACCCTCAAGGTAATGGTCAGGCCGAGTCTACAAACAAGAACTTGTTGAGGATCATTAGGAGGAATCTTGAAGAGAATCAGAGGTCTTGGCATACCAAACTGAAATCAGGCTTATGGGCTGATAGGATAACTCCCAAAAGATCCACAGGTAATTCTCCATTTAGGATTTTCTATGGAAGAGAGGCAATATTTCCCATGTCACTGGAGTTGCCAACATTGGAACTCAAGAAGTAGCTAGAGTTGCTTGAATTTGAGCCCATGGAGGTGAGGTATGCAGAGTTGATGGAGCTGCAAGAGATCAGAAATCAGGCATCCCAAGTAATGGAAAAGGATCAAGCTTTGATCAAGAAGACCTTTGATAGAAAGGCCAAGGATAGATCTTTTCAAGTTGGAGATCTGGTGTTGAAATGGGATGTGGAAAGAGCAAAACCAGGAAGGCATTCAAAATTTGATGCCATTTGGAGTGGCCCATACATGGTCACGAAGTGTAAAAACAACAATGCTTTCCAATTGGCCTCATTGGATGGTGAAGAACTGCAGATTCCAGTCAATGGAATCTATCTCAAGTGTTGCTTCTAGAGGGAAGTTCACTACCTTGTAAATATTAGATTAGATTTTCATTCCTCCAAGTGCTTGTGCACATTGTCTTGCTGTAGGTTAGTTTTGTTTTCCCTAAGTGCTTTGGCATAGCTTGCTATCCATGGAGATGTTTTGTAGTCCTTTCTTTCATCAGGTGATATTCCATCTTCCTCCTTACACATTCTGAGTCAGTTGGGGTTCTAAACTGAATATTTGATGACTCCATGCCCAATGGACTACTTCAGGCAACTGGTATCTTCTACCTAGCAGGCAGGTAACCCCGCTGAGTCACCAAATTGTTATCCAAAATTCACCCCTAGGGAAAATATTGATAACATGCATTAAATTCTCAAGCCCCAGGTAAATAGATTGATTCAGGGTAAAAAATCATGTTTCTAGGGTCCCCTCAGATTTTTCCTAACTCCCCTATCCAAGAAGAAAAGAGAAAGTTCTGAGAAAAGGTGAGAAAGTTGAAGAAAACAACCTTGGGCCAGGAAAAATCATGAAAAATGGCTAATTCCTAGTCCTAGCAACAGTCGGGACATGAGGGACATCTGGGCGTGAATCGGCTGAAAGGCCGCTAGGCAGTCTGCAGAGGAAAGGGACATCCGGGCCGTCGGGACGCGGAAAGCCAGTCCGGCTGAAGGAGAAAAGAAAATCAACTAACTACTGAGTGGAACAGTCTAGGACACCTGGGCCATGAGGATGCGAAGGACGCGAACCGCCCGGATCGGCCGAAAATGAGAACTTTCACACTGGGACAGTTGGGACAAAGGGGCGCGTGAGACGCAGATAGCCGAAGGAGCCGAAAGCCAATCAGATCACGCCACGTGTCATCGGTAGAAAAGGGACAAGGAAGCCCATTTCGGGTGGATCAGAAGTTTTTGTCCTAGACAGCACTGGGACAGCCGGGCCAGAGGGACGTGAAAATCTGGCAGGCCCGAGGACAAATTAGGTAACGCCACGTGTCACAAGGGAAAACACCCAAATTTCAAAGGGAGAGGTTTGAAGTGTTGGCCCGAGCCAATCAAAATAGGACACGTGTCCAAAAGAGTAGGGAATCATAGAGCTCAGGGAGGATTTGGAAAATTTGGCCAAGTTTCAGCCAAAAAGCTGAAAGTAAAGGTCTACCCTGTGCCCTATCCTCCAATCAATGCATGCTACGTGTCCCAAGTGGCGGGGGCGCGGAAGAAAAGTGAATTTTTTTCCAAAATCACAAAAAGTCAAAACTTTCAAGGAAAACCTATAGGGCAGCAGAGCAAAGAGAATTACGCATCCAATTAGTGCTTGCCACGTGTCATCCAGGTGGCAGAGCATGGGAAAAACTTTCAAAATCCGTTTTTTGCCTATTTTGTGTTCTAAATCTTCAGATCGACATATCTTTTGATCCAGAGCTCGGATTTGCACATTCTTTATATCAATGAAAAGCTTATGAAATTATATACATGATTCTAGGGCTAATTTTGAATTTTGGTGTAGTTTGGAGAGAGAAAATTTAGAAACAGCTCTGACGCATGTTCATGGCTAGAAGTGACATTTCAGCGACCAAATTTAATGTAGAATGGGTCGCATTCTCCTGCATTTGGTCAAAAAACAATAGGGTATGGGTTTGTAAGGTCTCCGATGCTGTTTTAATGCATCTGCAGTAAAGGAGGAATGGGCTCTCACGTTTTTGTATGTTCATGTCTCCTGGGCTCGACCCATGTAATGTAAAAGCCAGATTTGGCTCATTTTCAAGGGGGGAACATTTTTTGGACATAGAAACTTCTTCTTTCACCTCCATCAAGTGATTTTTGGAAGAATCAGACCTCTCCAAAGACTGTAATAGCTTTTACCTCTCTAAGGTTGTAGTGCAGTAATTTTGACACTGGAAATGATAATGCAAGCTTCGTGAATGAGTTTTAGTCCTTTGTTTGTATTGTTTGCTTCATTTCAGATCATAAATTATATCTTATCAGCCTGTGTATGTTTTATGCTGCAATCTTTGGTCTGTGTCTATTTGCATGACAAACTTGTTTCACCACTCCTTTTGGTGCATCACCACCTTCAGTTAGTTTCAATTTTTGCATTTCTATCCCTTCCTCCTTGTAATTTAGAGTAGGATTATGATCTGAACCTCTGTAGTTTTACAAAATATAGATCTGAATCAGAGGAGTTTGAGGAACCAGCCTCTAATCTAGATATTCCTCTCTCAATTTAACAAGTCCCACACTTGGAGAGAGGTTTCCATGTTGTGCAATCACACTAGATGCTAGAGTGATCAACCTAGAAGCCTGATCTGCATCCAGGGGTGCTGTGAGTCTGCAACAACAATATCTCTAAAATCTGAATCCTACCCATAACCTTCTTGATATGATTCAGACAAAAAAGGATAAAGAAGAGTTAAAGTGCCCATAGTTGACAGTAAAGGAGGTCTATATAAAATTTCAGCTAACTTTTTAGTCACAACTTTCTTATATTTTATAATCAAATGAAACTACTACAAGAAACCCATCCACTTGTATTTTCTAGCATGTTAAATTTTATTTTGAGTCTATAAATATTTAAGAGGTTGGTGATCCATGTGTATGATAATTTACTTATCCTTCAGGTAATGTTTCCATTTCTTAATCATTTGCACAAGAGCATAGAATTACTTGTCATATGTATAATAGTTCATAACTACACCATGAAATAATTTATAATGATAACATACGGGCCTAACTCCTAGAAGTATGACAACCCCCATAACATAGTCATTGTCATCATTTCCACTTCAAAACGAAGTTGTAAGTTTGGTAATTTCAAAAATGGAGCATGAATAATATTGTACTTCAATGACTCAAAAGCATTTTGTTATTTCTTACCCAAATAAAAATCCTTACCATTACCATCATCGAATATAGAGGCGCTGCTACAGAAGAGAAGTTATTTATCAAATTCCTCAAATACTTAACTACACCATAAAACTCCTGGCCTTAGTCAAACTGGATGGTGTAGGATAATTCACAATGGCCTCTATCTTCTCTAGATCAATCCTTAACTCTCTATCTTTAACCACATGCCCCCAAAAATAAAATTTATTTTTAAGAAAATTTACTCTTCTTCTCATTCAAAACTAGTTGGTTCTCCTTCAAAACTTGCAAAATGTGACACAATTGGTTAATTTTCTCTTCAAAAGTTCTATTAAATACCAAAATGGTATCCAAGTACAAAATTACCAAAATACACTTTAGTATCTCTTCTCCTAC
This sequence comes from Taxus chinensis, assembly GCA_019776745.2. Classification (NCBI taxonomy): domain Eukaryota; kingdom Viridiplantae; phylum Streptophyta; class Pinopsida; order Cupressales; family Taxaceae; genus Taxus; species Taxus chinensis. The sequence goes on from CM034146.1 coordinate 492,383,441, forward strand.
TTCTCTAAAATATGCTCCTTCATTTTTTTTATTAGGTATAATGAACTTGCTCACCTGCTCCTCATATCTTCTCAACTCTTAATTCCTATTATAAAATTTGAACTTGAAACCTCTATACCCTTCTTTCACATCCTCTAGCTTTCTCGCATCCCAATCATCACCACTCACTCAAATGAGTAAAATACATTACACTTTTATACTTGACACAACCCATAAATGACCAAAAGTCACCTAATACCATTAAGATTGGTCATTTCAAGACAAAAATACATTCCAAACTCACTTATAAATCATAATAAGAGACCATATAGGTTGAAAATGGTCACACCATATAGAACTAGCTCAAGGAATCTCAAATAGGCATACAACAAGGTCTTCTAAATCTGATGAATGCACTATGAACTCCAAGGGTGAAACACATCTTCACCTAGATTCCTCTAGCTATACACAAGTCAGGAAAATCCTTTAGACATAATCAACAAACACAATAAGCTTTACACCAGCTATCAACATCATGAATCACACCAAGAGGCAAACAACTCAACCTAGGTCTTAAGCAACTAAAAAATCACCCTTAGAAAGTGAGTGAATTGGAATATAAAAAATGATCTTTATAGCACAAGAATCATATCAATATAAATCTCATGAATTCTACTAACTAAAAAAACTCATTTCATTAATAAAAAAAGAGCACGAGGCCTCCAAAATTTTTAATATGTATAACTACTCAAACTAGCTTTTAGGACTCAAGAACCTGTCTTTAGGAAAATGATCTCAAACACCTCTATCAACACTTCCAAGATTAACCAATGTATGGAACACTTCAAGGGAATCATGAAAAACCTCCTCAAGTACTAAAAACCATAAGTTACATGGAGAAAACCATACAAGCATACATGATCAAACAAGCTTCTTGAGAAGCCTACTAGAGTTGATTATGTAACACTTGATGTTATTCAACTTCAAAATTTTAGGGATTAAAAAAATATCCTTAAAATATTTCATAAAAATAGTAATCCAAAAATTAATCTAGTTTACAATCAATCCAATAGCATTCCACAATCATGTGCAGCTAGAACTGTCAATTCGATCTACCCAATCCCCTTTATCCTTGTTTTCTTTTGAGTATGCATAACTTGTATGAAATTGGTCAAAAAATTTATTTTGGTTTTTGAATTGATAAAATTCCTAAGTGTCTACCTAAAAATTAGATTAGTGAAATTCATTTGAAATCTCACACTCTTACCAAGGAACTAGGTGATCTGACAGTGTATTCAACTATTACACTACTTAGACCAAAATTTTTAAGCTATGTTTTTCATTCTTAGTTTTGTGACAACACATAAGTCACACAAATCTTGTCCCATCACCAATCAGTTATCCCACACAATTATCTGGATTCATCTTAAAGGTTAAATATATTAACTTATGTTTTAAGTAGGCCTATAATCTAGTTCTCCCCTCTCAATATAGGTGCATGATGACTATACTAGCTTAGGACCCCTATGGTAGAGATAATGATTACTCTTTGAATTTCATCAAAGATTAATCATTACCCTTTCTATATCTATCCTAAGATAGAATAGTCAGAGTATGACCATACCATAAATTAGGACTTAGAGTCCATGCCAACTTAACACCTAAAACATTATTATTTTTAGATAGGTAATAAGGTTTAGTTTTGAAGGGAATAAAAAACCCTATACATAAAAAGTGTCTAAGGCACACATGCCACCAAAAGAAACCAACAATACTGAGTTAAACCATCTTGAAAAAAAGTTTGGACAAAGAAAATAAGACCACATGCAGTCTAAGTTAATCCATATAGATAATTTAAAAAAAAAACAAAATACTTAGAGCAAATAGAAGCACAAAAAAACTAGGAAACATAGAAAACATCTGCCAAATGGAAACCATCAGTAATCCTTGCTCTATGAATTTTTGCTTATGGTTCTAGTGCTTAGGCTCACTTTCTTGTTCCGTTTATACTTGATGATGACTTTAGAAGGCATTTTACCCTTGATTTTCTCCTCAATATCCTCATTGTCTTCCCCCTCAATACTGGTCAGTTGTAGACGCATATTCACCTCATCCTTTTCCACTTGCATTTTTTCCAATCTGATCTTACAAAATTGAGATCTTTTGTTCCTTCATGATGTAATAATCATTCAAGACACCAATACACTTGTTTTGATTATCAATTTGTATGTGGCATTCTTTAACCTTGTGCACCAAATTTTTATCGACCACCAAAATATTGTCCACCGCTACTTCCACTATGAGAATTTGAGCCTCCCAATCAATGGTATCTCTGTCTCTTTCCATAGTCCCAAAATTTTCTTGCCTGGGAAGTTGCTCCTTTTTCAAATTACAAAGGATTTTGGGAAATCCAACAGGGCCCTCTTGGTGGCACCCCTTTTTTATTTTTTTCATCTGAGATACTAGGCTCTCATTTTTTGAATCATCACTTTTATCCTGAGGTTTGGGCGGGATAAAGATTCTTCCTTTCTTTAACAATAACAAGATAAGGCCTTGGTTGAGGGGAGTATCCATATTTTCATTCTGGCAGTCAGTGATGGAGATGGTCAAAGACTGAAGGAGGAAAAAATGAAGCCTCATCTTATGATTTATATGAAGGTAGTTCAAAATGGACATCTGGTATGAGAAAATCTTCCTAAATTTGCCCTCAAGAGTAAGGTATTTTATCACAACAAGAAACACATCTAGCCACCTATCAGAAAATAAAGTTCTGGCTATACCATCATCATACTGAATAATATTTTCCCCAAAATTGAAGAAAGTGGAAATCTTAGGTTTTTTCCTAGTTTTATCTTTAAAAAAATTTAGAACATCAATGGACTTACCAATGGCTTCAATGATTGTGTTGTCCATGATCTCAATTTCAGTGCCCCTCATCTTAACCAATTTTTCATCCCACACTTTCCCAAATTCATTGGCGAGATGTAGATTGTGGCCCTAAAAATTCTCAATATAAATGGACAAACCACCCCTACAAAGAAGGCACCATAGGATACCATCCTTTTTAAGATGCATATAGGTAGTGGGTTATGTCCTCACCCTATCCCCACCCATGATAATCAAACCACAAAAGCCAAAAATTGTAATGAAACTGAGAAATAAGAAGGAAAAAAATAGAGATAAATCACAGTGTGGCTATTAGAAACCCTGTCGATATTGCTATTAACATACACATGATTTCCATCCCGCATATCCCTGTAGTTATGAAGGATTATCTCAGCATATATTTTCCTCATTAATTAAATTTTGATATGATTCCAAGGTAACTCCTCATGCTGCTAGCTCATCTGTTCTGGGAGGTCATTTCCATTATTTTCCAGGCCATCCAAAGTCTTGTTACCACTCTTGTACATGTGTTGTATATCAACTCTAAAAAAATGTCCCATCATTTTCTTGGCATCCTTAATTATGTGTTTAATATTCCACATATTATTATCATTGTGATTAAGGGCATTAATAACACACATGGAATCTCCTTCAATAATAAGGTTTTGAATATTCATGGTTTTGGAGATCTTTTATCCCTACAACATAGTTATGGCTTTAACATGATTATTTGAATGAGGCCTAACCTAACTAGCTTATTACCTTAAACAATCCCCCTTATGATCTTGAATAATCCCTCCGCCTATAGTACTTCCTTCCCTCATTTTTTTCAAGATGTCAAATTTTAATTTGCACCATCTAGATGGTGGGAATTTCCACTTGAACTTATTAATTTTATCCTCCCTATCTTTGTCAATAATCTCATGAGGCTTAAGATTAAAATTATTTAGGATATTGAGGTGTAAACCCAAGGTAGGTTTAGTAGTATTGCATTTAACAATTTGAAAATTATCCTTGAGATTCTGGATGATACGCCTCACCACCTTCTTAGAGCTAGAGCCTTGATTTCTAAAAATCCTGTTATTCCTTTTGATCTAAATCTCCCATAGGATATGAAGTAGGGTCAAATTCCATAATTCCTTAACACTTTCATGGTGGAAAATGAAATTCCATTGTTCAGGAAGGTTAGTGATATCCCTAGGAAGGATTAGCTAAATTTTGAAGAGGTTGAGCACCATCGAGAAAACTTGAAAAACAAAGAGACATTATAAAAAAAGGTGGTTAGCAGTTTCTTCATGATATTTGCACATGATAAACCTATTGATGATTATCATTCCCCTTTTTCTAGGCCTATCCACAATGATTATTTTCTTCATGGTAGCTTTCTAAAAGAAAAGACTAATTTTTGGGATAATTTTTTTGTTCCAGATTCTCATCCAAAAAAAATAGTAGGAAGTTGTTCAAAGTTAAGCAAGTAGCCAGATTTAAATTCATAATTTCCAGAATCTATGTTCCTCCATATTAGGTCATCTTGACTCTGTCTAGAAGGAACATGGGAAAAATTTATTTCATTTTTGAGGGTTTGACAGGGTAGGAGAGGTCCACTGTAAGAAGGTGGAGGAATTTTTTTTTTTCCATTGTCTGTCTTCTATCCAGTAGTCAGACACGCTTTTACTAAACGTTGCTTAGTAGAATAAGAAGTTTTTCTTACAGGGTATCTCCTCTTTAAGAGCTAGATTTATAATCCAGGGATCTTCCCAAAAAATGATCTTAGCTCCATTCCTGAAATTCCTATTAACACCTTTATTCATCACTTTCCTTGATTTCCCCAAATCATTCTCGAAAATGGATCCTTTGGGAAGATCTTTATCTTTGAAAAAATCCAAAGTACCACCAAAATTTTACATGTATTTCACTTTCAGAATGTTCACCCATATGCCTTCCTCTTTATATAACCTCCACACAAATTTGGTAATAAGGGTTTGATTCATCACTTGTACATTTTTTAGATAGAGGTAACCTCTGTCTTTAGGGATTATCAACTTTTCCCAAGCTATCAAAGGTATCCTGGTTTTGACTTCAGTTCCCGACCACAAAGACCTTTTTTGTATGCCTTCAATAGAATTTAAAATTTTGTGGGGCATAATAAAAATTGAAATTGTATATGTTGTCACACCTTACATAGAAATTTGAAGCAATTGGAATTTATTGTCATGAGACAAAAATGTTACTTTCTAAGAGGCAAGTTTCTTGTGAAATATATCAATGATTTTATTCCAGCTAGTATCATCCATTTCACTACCACACAAGGGCATACTGAGATAGTTATCTCAGAGAATATTTATATTACATTCCATCATGGTATCAAGATGCTATTGTTTTTGTTCTTCCACATTGATGAAATAACATAAAATATTTCTAAAGTTAAATTTTTGGTCGGAGATGTCCTCATAGTGCTTAGTAATGAATTTGAGAGACCTAGTTTGCTGGATAGATATTTGACCCAACAACATTGTGTCATCAAAAAAATGTTGAAGAAATTAATTCTCAAACCCATTAGAAAATTTAATTCCCTTAATTCTTCCTTTAATTTTATATTTTGAGTAGAGCCTACTCAAAGCTTCGGCCACTATAAAATATAGAAAGGGTGACAAAGGATCATCCTACATAATACCCCTCTCAAATTTGAAAAAACCTTTAGTTTGGACATTAACAATAACAAAAAATATTGAAGTAGCGATAAAAGATTGAATCATATTGATAAAATGACTATCAAAACCCAACTTATGAAGAAGTTTAAGAAGAAAACTCCATGAGATCTTATCATGCCCTTTCTGCATATAAAATTTTATAATCATTGCCTCTCTTTTATATTTTTCAACCGAGTGGATGGTTTCATGTATGGAAATGACACTATTAATAATTTTTCTTCTTGGCATGAATGCACCCTGATTGAGAGAAATGAAATTGTTGAGCACATCCCTCAAGCAAAAGTCCAATTTTTTCTGAGATTATTTTATAGATCGTGTTACAAAGACTGATAGGCCTGAAATCTCTAAGATCTTTGGCACCCATTTTTTTAGGTATTGGAGAAATGAAGGTATGATTGAATTGTTTGAGCATATGTCATGAAATAAATAAATCCTGGACAACTTCAACAACCTCCTTTTTGAAAATGTCCCTATACATTTGGAATAAAAAATATAAAACCCATCAATTCTAAGAGTTTTATCTCCCTCCATCATCGACACAAGGAATTTGATCGCTTGTTCTGAAGGAATAATAGTAATATCCTTAATAATTTCTTCATCAATGAATGATCTAAAAATCCCCAACATGTTAGTTGTGGCATTAATATTCAGTGGGTTTTCCTCAGTAAAGAGTTGTTTGAAAAAATAGGTTATAGTGTCAGGAATATATTTCTCCTCATCAACTACCCTCTTATCATGTCCCATGATTTCTTTTATCCTTTCTTTGTTTTCTTTGATGGTGGCTATGATGTGGAAACATTTGGTGGTTTGTTCCCCCTCTTTTAGCCATTGAATCATATAATTTTGTTTCTAGTATATTTCCTCCTTGCACAATATAGAATGGAGCTCACAGAGGAGGAGTCTCTATTTTTCTATATCCTCATCATTCCAATCTCCATATTTCATTATTTCCTCCATTTCTTTTAATTCCTCAAAAAAATTTATTTTCGTAAGAAAATGTTGTGAAAGGTCTCTTTATTCCACTTTTTAATATTGTTCTTAACCCTCCCGAGTTTAGCAGCCACTTGGTACATACAATTTAATCTCATTTCAAGACTCCACCATTCCTCAATCTTCTCCTCTAGCTTAGGATGGGTAGTCCACATTTTTTCAAACTGGAAGGGCCTGTCTTTAGAGATTTCAAAATTGCCAGTTTTAAGAATGATCAGATTATTATCAGACCAAATGTGGGGTAGGGAGGATAGAGAATAATTTTGATCTTGCACCCATGGTATGTTGACCAAAAATCTATCTAATCTTATTTGAATAAGGTCATCTCCACTCCTTTTGTTTGTCTAAGTATACTTGGACTCACTTATCTCCAGATTGAATAGATCATTGCAATGAATGAAGTTACCTAGGTCTTCCATGATTTTTGAATAGGAAGTTATTCCTCCATTTTTTTTTCTCCAGCAGTAATAGGGGTGTTGAAATATCCTCCAATAATCTAGTTGATCTCTTTAGATAAATTCCTAAAACTAGTTAAATCATGCCATAGATTCTTTCTTCCTAAGAAAGAGTTTGGATTATACACATTGGAGAGAATAAATTACTTCCAGAGCACAAATGAGCAAAAAAAAAAGCTAGGTGGTGGTGACTGTTGAAGAAAGGTACCCCATTGACCACATTTTAATCCGATAGGAATATGATTCCTCTTAAGGCACCTACAGATGGTTTACCATGAAACCCCATTTCCTTCCAAAAAACCCTCTGAAATCCCAACATATTTTCATTTATAATTTTAGATTACTACAAAATAAGAATGTTCGGCTTCCTGTTCTTCCTAATATCATTCAAAATCCTATGTTTACTTGGGTTGTTTAGACCCTTAATATTCCATGAAAGAATAATCATTTTAAAAAGTTGGTTTTTTACCTTCTGCCAAGTATCTTTTCTCTCCCTCCATGACTTCCCTTCTAGATATTCATTCTCTCTTTTATTTTTTAGAAGGTCTACCAGGTGAGGATTTTGTTTTACCAGCATCATCCTTATTGGAATTCCCTTTTGTTCCAATTATAGCTTTTATTTTCTATTTGGGATTTTTGTAGCCTCTGTTTTATAAAGAACAGAGGATTCAAATTCTTCAAAAGCTTAATTTCCTTCCTCTTTAGGAATAAATCGTTAATTCACAATGGGTTCCTTGGGAAGAGACTATTCTGGATTTTATTTTGAGCCATTGTTTGTCTCTGAAATTCACTTTAGCTCTTCTTCCATTGTAAGAATATCTTGTTAGGATAATTAATTATGCATTTTATAATTAATTATTTAACTATTATTATTAATTAATTATTATTGTTATATGTTTTTTAAAACCATATTTGTCATATTACATAGTCGTAGGATTATTTGTTGCATAGTTGTAACTTATCATTTGTTTGTATTTAATTAATTGTTGCTTACCAAATGTATTTTGGAAGCTGTTGTGATTTCAGTTATACCTGTGCAAATTTTCATTTGTCTACACATGGTTTTATAATACCTATAAGTATGGAAGTCCATCCATTCTAAATTGGTTGATTTCACATTAATAAAACACACAGGATACTGCCCCTGTTTTGTGAAACTACATTTGGTACCAGAGCAAATTGAAGCTCCTGGAAAGGTTGGAGAAGGTTGCAGAGGAAGAAGAATTAATGGAGAAGAAATCTGCAACAACGGAGAGCCATTGCTACCTCCATTAGCTTTCCACATCTCCCTACAAAACCACAACCTCATGTGTGTTTTCCAGGTAAACGTAAAGATTTTTTTTTTCCTTGGTGCCCTCTGCACTAGGAAAAATTTCTCCCTGGAAGATGATCATTTTTAGAATATTATGTTTTTTTACCCCCACATGGGTTTTACCTCTAATTTATAGGAGCATTTTAGTCTCTGATATTTTTTATCATACCTCTACATTTGGAGGAATGTGCTAAAAATTGGAGATTATTTGTTATTTGGAGGCCTTTGTGTATGTGGAGCTTCTGACCGATTTTCTTGGTCAAGCTCGAACCACATTGGATTTATTTGGTTTTTTCTATTGTGCATTCAAAATGACTGAGCTCATTGATGTGTTATACATTGATTTGTATTGCTCCCCTCCACACCGTGTTGTTGTTTGCATTGCTCAGATCGACTAAGAAGAATTTTTGTGGCTTCTAAGAAAATTGTGAATGCTACCTTACCAAGCTAGGAGTTTCTCTGTGCATTGAATTGTGTCAACATTTTCTAAGGCCGATCCATTCAACAGTCTCAATCATGTCATTTGGGAGTGTGAATATTGGTTGTTCCTTACAAAGTGAGCTCTAAGCTGAAGTATAGACTCCTGTAAACAAAAACCATGAGCTCTATACACCGTTCTGGCTGAGCCACGTGAGGACTCCACCCTTGCCACAACCCTGCTCCATGAACCACTCCACACTGCCTCTACAAAAATAATAAAAAATAGTGAATAAAAGCAAATAGTGGCGGAAGGAAATACATACAAGTATACACAATGACCTACATAAGGGAAAAACAATACGGTGGATGAATAAAAAACGTAAGGAGAGAAATAAAACAAATCAAAGCGATGGTTAACAAGATATATTTTTCCAAAGATGTTCAAGAACATTCAAAGGACATAAATATGCCTCAAATCTGAATTCTCAAATGGAAAGCCCTAATCCTCTCTCTTTCCAGCATGCAGGCCACGTGGAACCTCTGCCACATTTTTTTATGAGGTATGTGTTAGAGAAAATTCATAGCACCCCCAAAATGACTTGTGGATCTACTTTTCTAAGGCAATGTCATTTAGTGTGACTGCACAACATTGAGCCTTCCCAAAGTGTGGGACCTTTGCAAATAGGGAAAGCTCTCCAGAGAAGGTTAGTTCCTCTTTGTAAACTACCTGCCATAAGCTATTTCAGTGTAGGAAAGCTAATCTAATCCTAATCTAACTATGCCCAGGAGATAGAGAGAGAGAGAAAAGAGGGAAAAATAGAGCCTACACTAAAACAGTGATACACCACAGAAGGAAAATGCTGAACATCTATCAAAACCGCCATGGAACAAGAAAAGGTGAGCAATGGAAAGGATGGACAAGTGCATCAAAAAACCAAGGATAAATTTCACATAAAAAATGTCCCAAAACTCCATGAACACAGCTCCAAAACCTTCAATGAACATCCAAACATTCCCAAATACCTGCAATGAAGAAAGGAAAGAATAAAACAAGAAAAAACGAGCAAGGATGGAGAAATGCATCACAAAACACGTTTTTTGTTGCTCCAGAAGTTTGCATAGAACATCATTTTAATGGTAAAAGGTAAAAACACCATTACAGAGCAGAGGAGGAGGTTCTAACTCCATTTTCAACCCTAGGGAGGAAAATAAGGGAGGGAAGAGCAGAAAAGATGAACAACCTTTACAAATGAGCCAAAACTGGCTTTTATCACGAAGCAAAATGAAGAAAAGTGCAAAAAACACAGGCAAATTTGATTTGTAACTCCAACCATCAAAAAATTCTTCTAATTAACCTAAAAAATGATGGGTTCCCATGTAAAAGCCCATACTTTGAAGTACATTGCTCTACAAATCCAAAAAATACCCATACTTCATTAAATTTGGTGGTTGGTAACCATTTATGCATTTTTTACATGCCAAGGATGTTTCTCCATTTTATCCCACAAATATATATCAAAATACAAAATTCAACCCCTCCATCATGTATTTAATTTTACCATCTTTCCAATGATATAAACAACATGAAAATCTGAGCTCTGGATCAAAATATATGGCCCTCTGAAGATTTAGGGAAAAATTAGGGCAAAAATGGATTGGCGGGCCAAAACTTTAAAATTTTCCTTTTTTTCTAATTTGGGAAAATTTCCCCAAAAATCCCTGTTCCCTGCCGCTCCATTACAACGTGGCACTTCCTCATTGGCTGATGGAAATGCGGGCCCAAACCTCACTTCCATCCTTTGATTTTTCTTTGGAAAATTTCCCAACCTCACCCTGTGCTCCGCTGTCCCAGTGACACGTGTCACTTCCTCATTGGTTAGCGGAGATGTGCTTCCAATTTTTATTTTCCACCTTGGCAGGCTTTCAGGTAAGATTTTTCCCTTGTGCCATTTTGACCACCTTGGAAAAATTTTCCAAATTCTTTTGCGCCTCCGACCTTTGCTGACACATGACACACTTTGATTTGGTGCGGGCCTTAATCAATTTTCTTTCTTCCATGGGCCCACGGGTAAAATTTTCCCTTTGTGCCCTCTGACTACTTTGGAAAAAACCCAAAATTTACTTCGCACCTCTGACTTCCACCTCTGACTAGACGCATGGGGGCCTCCTATTGGTCCGCGGGATTTTTGGCAAAAGTTTCTCCTTCCGCCCCCGCAGAGCCCTTTGGAAAAATTTTCAACTTACCCTCGCCGGTCCGACCTCCATCGCAACTGGACACCTGGAGGCCTCCTATTGGTTCGTGGCCCTTACAAATTTCTTCCCCCTCCCCCCACCACGGGATTTCATGCCAAGATTTTCCTTTGCACCACTTTTGGAAATTCTTCCAACTTACCCCCACCGACCCACCGTTCCGCCCTACCACGTGGTGCATTCCTATTGGTTGCGGGCCATCCTAGGGAAATTTTTCCTCAAAAACTTTGTCGAGCCATAACTTGAGAAATACAAAGCATTAGGAGGAAAATTTTACCTTTTTAGAAAGGTGAGGAAAAATCCTATCTGATGGGATCATTTTCAAAATCTTTTGAGTAATTGAAGTATGCCAAAAATTCATTTAAGTGCTAGTAAAGGAGAAGAAGGAGGAGTTAGCCAAAAATAAGCATGGGGCTTATTTTGGATAACAATTTGGTGACTCAGAGGGGTCATCTACCTATTAGATGAATGATCAGTGGCCTTTGAAGCATCCATTGGGCATGGAGTCAAGCCTAATGAACTGATTTTGATCTGAACTATGAAAATATGACCTTCAAGATACTTGGAAACCCACTGAACTTGGATTTGATCTTCACCAAAATACCACTAAAATGGATTGTGTAAGAGAAAAACCAATAACACCAAAAAATATGTACAGAACTGAAAATCATACATGCTCCAAATGGAACATGCAGAGTGTGCACAAGCACTTCTTCTACTGAAAGAAAACCTACCTACTCTACTCTGACTAGAAGAAAAGGTGGGATAAAAAAACCCTGCAACTGGTTGTGTAAAATAGCTTCCTTTCTTCAAAATTGGCAGCCATGAAAATGATTTGGAGCTGAGTATGGCTACTAGGATGAGTGGAAAATCAACAAGAAGCTGGTCTTCTACCCAAATTAGCAAGGTGTCAACTAAAAACAAATCCAATACCTCTTTTAGTTGCTCTACATTTGGATTGAAGAGGTATGACAGCTGATCCTTAGTACTTTGTAGCTCATCCTCATGCTTAGAAGCAAGAATGACTAGTTGTGGCTTCTCCTTTGGCTCTAATGAAGCCAAATACCTTATCGGGAAAGGTATAATCCATTTGATATGCCCATAACTCTGGTTTTCCATTCGAAAAATGGAATCTTCTTACAGACCTTATTGAATGGATGGTGCGGAAGTAATTGTAGAAATTTTCTGCCCTTTCTCTTCCTCCAGTGAAGAGCATGGAATATTTAAATCTTCCAATCTTGATTCTAAAGAGCTGCTATATGATGCAAGCTGCTGTAATTAAAAGTTCTCCTCCATGACAATAGGTTCTTGTGTTTGAAGGATGGATGATGAAGGAGAAGATGGTGTTATTTCAACCAGTTCCTCTTCATCAAAACAATCCTCCAAATTAGACAGGTAAACTACCTCATTGTTGTCCTGCTGCAAATGTTCAACCTCTCCCATGGTGTTCTCTTGATCTGTAACTTGATCACCATGGTTTCTTTCATCTTCCAACATTGAGTTTGAGAGATCAAACTCTTCTTCAACACTAGAACTCAAGAGAGATGAAGTAGAAAGAAGAACTGAAGGTTCTTCTATAGCCTACTTTGTGCTCGAATCCTTGGGATCTGCACTTTTCTCCCCTTCAGAGGGAATGTGCTCCTCTTCTTTTAGATTTGGAGCAGCTTCTCCTTCCTCTGCTGCTTGAAGAAAATCTTTCTCTTGATTGAGCTCTTCCTCTTGCATGAAGTTTGTCAAGTCAAACTCTTCAATCTGCTACACTAAAGGACAAGTTGGGACTGCAAGATCTTCTTCAGAGCTTCTTTCCATGGCTGATTTTACAACTTGAATTTGACTAGCATTTCCTTCAAGTAGAGTGCCAACATGAACACTACATTCTAAGAAAACTGATTGTTGATCCACTTCTTCTTTTTTCTCTTATTCTACTGCAACAAAATCAGCCTTGGCCACCACTCGTTTTTCAACTCTAACCTCTTCTGTTGGTTTCACCATCAAGGGGATTTTTGTAATCCCGAATTTGAGAGCCAAGCTTACCAAACTTTTGATCTTTTCATCTCTGTTTGGATCTTCTTGTTGTTGCTGTTTTCCTCAACTAGCATTCTAATTTTTATCTTCCCAATATGGATTTGGGAATGCAAGAGGAGGGGTGGGTTGTGACTCAATTTATTTTGTAATTGTTTACGGTGTTAGAGGAGGTATAAATTCTCATTTCCTTGGAGTGTAAGGTATTTATTTTAGATCTTGTGGAGGGAATGACTATTTGGAAGGGAAAAGGATAGAATAATTGAGATGGGGTGGAAGACTAGGGGATGGAGAAATGTAATTAACTCTTGGGGCAGCATTGACTAGATTTAGAATTTGGCATTCCAAATGAGATGGTGTTGCTTGAGGAATGGAAAGAGAAAAATCAGATGATGGTGTAGAAATTACCCATTGACAAGGTTGTTCAGCACCAAGTTTATAGGCCTCTATCTCTGTTGTCCATTGTGCAAGTTGGGGAAGCATCTCCATCATGAAGTCCAAATTCTTTTGAGGGCTGAAGTGTTTTGGAAAAGGGCCTCCCCATGGACAAGGAGTCCTGTAACCAATTTTGAAATCCTTCATTTGAGTTGTTGCTCTTGATTGCACCATTTTTGACTCCATCTTTTGGATTTTCTCCACAATATCAACATCTTCCATTTGATTGTCTTCATTACATGTGTACCCTTGCTCTTAATAGGCTTCACAACCAAACTGATTTTGGTATTGCTCATATGGGTAAGCATGCTGATCTTGAATTTGATCAAAATGCTGATTTGAAGGAGTTGTAAAACATGTTGGAGGTGAAATATATTGCTACTGTTGTAAATGTGAATTCCATGATGGAAATGAAGTCATGATTGCACAAATTCATCGATTGAAAGAAGATGGAAAATATGGAAAGAATAATGGATGAAAATGGATGGAAAACATGTTTGCAACTCAGAGAATGAGTTATTTACCCATTGGAGTCATCATATGTGTTTTTGAATATGCCTCCAAAGGCTGAATCCTTAACAGGAACACACCAACTTGTCAAAAATAAGGTGGAAGACCTCTAATCTCCCACCGGCCATGCCAAAACTATTAGTGCAAATTCACAGCACCCCCAAAATGACTTGTGGATCTACTTTTCTAAGGCAATGTCATTTGGTGTGAATGCACAACATTGAGCCTTTCCAAAGTGTGGGACCATGGGAAATGGGGAAAGCTCTCCAGAGAAGGTTGGTTCCTCTTCCTAAACTACCTGCCACAAGCTATTTTAGTGTAGGACAGCTAATCTAATCCTAATCTAACTATGCCAAGGAGACAGAGAGAGAGAAAAGAGGGAAAAACAAAGCTTACACTATAACCGTGATACACCAGAGAAGGAAAATGCTGAACATCTATCAAAACTGCGATGGAACAAGAAGAGGTGAGCAATGGAAAGGATGGACAAGTGCATCACAAAAACAAGGATAAATTTCACACAAAAAATGTCCCAAAACTCCATGAACATAGCTCCAAAACCTGAAATGAACATCCAAACATGCATAAATACCTGCAATGAAGAAAGGCAAGAAGAAAACAAGAAAAAATGAGCAAGGATGGACAAATGCATCACAAAACACGTTTTTTGTTGCTCTAGAAGTTTGCATAGAACATAATTTTAATGGTAAAAGGAAAAAACACCATTATAGAGCATGGGAGGAGGTTCTAACTCCATTTTCAACCTTAGGGAGGAAAAGAAGGGAGGGAAGAACAGAAAAGATGAACAACCTTTACAAATGAGCCAAAACTGGCTTTTATCACGAAGCAGAATGAAGAAAAGTGTAGAAAATGAGTGCAAATTTGATTTACAACTCCAACCAATAACAAATTCTTCTAATTATCCTACAAAATTATGTGCTCCCATGGAAAATCCCATACTTCAAAGTACATTGCTCTGCAGATCCAAAAACGACCCATACTTCATTAAGTTTGGTGGTTGGTAATCATTTCTACATTTTTTACATGCCAGGGAATTTTCTCCATTTTTCTCTTGTAAATCTCCATCAAAATACAAAATAGAACCCTCCATCATGTAGATAATTTTACCATCTTTCCAATTATATAAAGAACATGAAAATCTAAGCTCTAGATCAAAAGATATGGCCCTCTGAAGATTTAGGGCAAAATTAGGGAAAAAATGGATTGGTGGGCCAAAACTTTAAAATTTTCCCTTTTTTTGAATTTGGGAAAAATTTCCCAAAAATCCCCATGCCCCACCACTCCACTGCCATGTGGCACTTCCTCATTGGCTGATGGAAACATGGGCCTGAACCTTGTTTCCATCCTTTGATTTTTCATTGGAAAATGTCCCAACTTCACCCCGCACTCCACTGTCCTAGTGACATGTGTCACTTCCTCATTGGTTAGCGGGGATACGCTTCCAATTTTTTCTTTTCCACCTTGGTAGGATTTTGGGTCATATTTTTCCCTTGCACCATTTTGACCACCTTGGCAAATTTTGCCAAATTCTTCCATGCCTCCAACCTTTGCCAATGTGTGACACACTTTGATTTGGCACGGGCCTTAATCAATTTTATTTTTCCACAGGCTCGTGGGTAAAATTTTTCCTTTGTGCCCTTCGACTACTTTGGAAAAAATCCAAAATTTACTTCGCACCTCTGACTTCTGCCTTCGGCTAGACACGTGATGGCCTCATATTGGTCCATGGGCCTTCGGGAAAAAATTTCTCCTTCTACCCCCACTGAACCCTTTGGAAAAAATTTCAAATTACCCCCGCCAGCTTGACCTCTACCATGACTAGACACGTGGTGGCCTCCTATTGGTTTGCAGCCCTTGCAAATTTCTTTCCCCCCCTCCCCACATGGGCTTTCAGGCCAAGATTTCCCTTTGCGCGACTTTTGGAAATTCTTCCAACTTACCCCCACCGACCCGCCATTCCGTCCTACCACGTGGCACATTTCTATTGGTTGTGGGCCTTCCCAGGGAAAATTTCCCTCAAAAACTCCACCGAACCATAACTTGAGAAATGCAAGGAGTTAGGAGGAAAATTTTACCTTTCTGGAAAGGTGAGGAAAAATCCTATCTGATGGGATCATTTCTAGAATCTTTTGAGTACTTAAAGCATGCCAAAAATTCATTTAAGTGACAGAAAAGGAGAAGAAGGAGAAGTTAGCCAAAAATAAGCATGGGGTTTATTTTGGATAACATTATGTTGTTTTTTCTTCTACTTCAAATTCAAATTACTTCATTTTATATGTAAAATGTGATGGGCGAATGGTTGGCTAGTGTATGAGATTTGGGACTGAGTGGTTAGTGGTTTGACTCCCACCCTCAAATCACTTTTCAAACAATTTTTAAATTTAGAGGAAAATTTGGAAAAATCGCCATAGTTACAAGCAGATTTAGTGGAAAAACCCATCTATAAATAGCTTAGATATAGCTAAACAACCTTCTAAACTTTTTAGTGAGAAAAACCCTAATTTAGGGTAAACAACAAATTTCTCCTAATATGCCTATTTTTTAATTTTAGGCAACATTTGCAAAAGGAAAACTATCTAAAAACCTCATTTTGAGCTAATTTTTAATGGTTTTTGGCATCGAGGATCGTATTGGGCTCTAAAAGCCACCAGGGCCCAGAAAACAACATGTTTTTTTCATCCATTCAATTTTTCTAAATTTTTAAATGTAATTGCATGCTTCAGTATATTATACTAAGTTGTAGGTTGCCATAAACAACTGTAAAATTTGTAATTGCTAAGAAAATGAAAGAATATTGTACTCAAAATCAATAAAATTTGGTTCAGAAACACTCACGAGATCCTAGATCTCATTCCCAACATTCATTATATACGATGCCTCTAGGAAGCACCTACGAGTAAATTCATCGTAACTACTACTACACTTAATGCCTAATATAGTTGCAATAGTGTCGTCTGGGCATTGACCCTTTAAATCAACGGGGAGTAATAAGGTCACAGTGCACACACTATGATCCATCCCATCTGTCTGTGAACAATTACATGACATAAATCTGGACTAAGAAATTATCCAAGTATATAGAAAATTTATGTAAGTGTATGAGGATATTTCTTTGAGCTGATGTTAATAATCACACAGACCCCTTTCAGTAATGTCTTGGTACCACGTATTGAATTCTTTCACGTACATTAACACCTCTTTCAAGTACTATCAGGTATATAGAAAGGGCGAGCTTCTTCCACGTACCATTGGGTATATCAAAAGGGTGCATATATAGAAAGGTTCAGTATATCGCGCTGACGGTATATAGATTGGGAGACCTTATACATTGAGTGATAAGAGCCAAAACCTGTCAATTATTTCTGTAAAATGGGCACCAATGCCCCCAAATGTTTTCTTCCAGATTCACAACTACTCAGAGGAAACAACTATGCTGCATGGAAGACTAAAATCAAGACACAACTTGAGTTTGAAGAGATCTGGACTATTTTGAATGGTACTCTGACCAAATCAACTACTAATACAAAACAACAACAAAAGTTTGATAAAGCAGATCAGAAGGCCAAACTCATCATCTTGTTTGGAGTGTTTGATGATGTTTAAGCCCACATTGGAGATGCCAAAATAGTTAAAGAAGCATGGGATAAATTACGCACAGTATATGAGGCTAAAATCAAGAGTTTCATACTAAATTTTCAAAGTTAGTTACATACACTGAAGTTTAAGCAGAATGAGAAAATTGAATCTTTCTTAAGAAGAGTTTCAGAGTTGAGGGCTTCAATTATAGCCCTGGGAGAAGTGGTCATAGATGATGCTTTCGTTCCCATTATTCTGAGAGCACTCCCCTCTTCTTACCATATTTTTTTCACGACACTAAATGTGTCATATACATCAGTTAGTTTTGACAAGCTAGTAAACCTAATGCAACAAGAGGAATTCATGCATAATAAGGATGATTAAGAGGATTATGAACTTTCTTCACATCAAAAATGGAAAGGAAAAGGTAAAGGAAAACCTAATTTCTATCAAAAGTCCCAACATCAATATCAATATCACGGTGACAAACATCAAAAGAAATAATGTCGAATCTTCAAAAGAGGATGTGACTTAAAATATTGTTGGTATAATACATATAAGAAAGGTTCATCAATAAAATTTATACCTCAACACCAACAATCTCACAAAGGACATACAAACCACAATTAAGGGCAGAAAAATGGGAACTAGAAAAGAAGACCCCATCAGTAAGGAAACATTGTTGAGAAAAAAAGCATTAAGATAATGAAGACTTCATGTACATTGCATGATCAAGTGAACCATCCATGTCATCTAGTGATGTTTGGTATGTTGATTAGGGAGCCACTTGACACATGACCAACCATAAAGATTGGTTTACCTCAATGAGGGACATGCCTTCAAAAAATCATGTTTCGTTTAGTGATGATTCTTCATATACAGTTCAGGGGATTGGGAACATTTCTCTACCCCTTGATTCATGTAACTTTAGACTATATGATGTCTTATATGTACCTGGGTTGACAAATAAAATACTTTCAATCAGTCAACTCCTAGATCACAAAATAAAAATTAACTTTGAAACTAATTTCAGAAAGAAAACATGTTTCATTCGAGATAAATCACGAGGCTTGAAAATAGTTGCAAAATCCTCCAATGTGGGACACATGTTCCATCTTGATTTTGTCCACAGAGATGATCAGCCACGTATGGCTAAGAACTCTACCTCAACCAGTTATGGCATCAGAGACTTGGTCATGTTAGTTTCAAGTATGTCGAGACACTACACAGGTGTAATATGGTACATGGGCTACCATATCTTCATCAGGATAAAAAAAAGTGTCCTTGCTGCCTAGCAGGAAAACAACATAGAGCTTCAATCTAAAAGACTACATATCAAGCTCATGGTAAGCTTGATTTGGTTCATACCTATCTTTGTAGTCCAATGTAACCAAGTCATTCTAGATTTCAGTACTTCATGCTATGTGTTGATGACTATTCAAAGAAAATGTTGATTTTTTGTCTTCGCAAGAAAAGTGAAGCTTTTGAAACTTTTAATGAGTTGAAAGTAGCAGTTGAGAATGAAACTGGTCATCACATCATAACTCTTCACTCAAATCAAGGGGGGGAATTCACCAATAATGAGTTCAAAGACTACCTACAAACTCATGGGATTCATCGACAAATACCTCCTCCACACACACCACAATAGAATGGTGTTGTTGAGAGAAGAAATTGTACTATCATGGATATGGTGTGATGCATGATCGATGACTCTGGACTTGCAAAGACATTCTAGGTAGAAGCAACAAAGACAACATTGTATTTTTTAAACAGACAGAGTAACACCACAAGAAGCATTGTCAAAGTGGAAACCATGTATTGCACACCTTAGAGTATTCAGTTTCAAAGCAAGTCCTAAGAAAAATAGAAATAAATTGGACATGAATTCATAGAAACTCATCTTCATTGAGTACAATGAAAAGACTCTTGGGTACATATTGATGGATCCAAAGACTAGAAAAGTCTACATTAGTAGAGATGTTGATTTTTTTTGAAAATAACGAAGTAGAGTCTCCTCCTCCAGACTCACATGATGTAGATTCATCACCAGTTGTAAAAATTGAAGCTGATGTTCCCATATATGAGGAAAGTGATGATGGAGATGATGGTGTTGATCTAATAGAACCACGACCCATGGGAACAATTTAGCATATGCCCAGTTGGTGTACTAGTAAATTACGAGATGTAAGAATGGATGCTCCACCAGATACATCCACCCCTAGACCACGAACTCACACTAAAGCAAGAGAAGAATTTAACATTACTTTGATGAGAATATTTATTAAGTCTAATGAGCCCTTTACAGTCTAGGAAGCCCTACAGTCAAAAGCTTGGAAAGATGCCATGGACTCTGAATATCAGTTAGTAATGAAAATATAACACTTGGCATCTTTTCGATCTTCCACCAGGGAAGAAACCCATTGGATGCATATGGATATTCAAAACGAAGTACAAAGAATATGGGACAGTGGAAAATTATAAAGCAAGACTTGTAGAAAAATATCTAGCTACACAATTTGGTTGGAAATTCCATCAGATGGATGTTAAAAGTGCTATTATGAATAGATATTTACAATAATAAGTATACATGACTTAACCTAAGGGATATGTAGTACCTAGTCAAGAAGAAAAGGTATGCAGACTCAAGAAATATTTGTATGGCCTTAAACATGCACCCTGAGCATGGTACATCCAAATTGATGAGAATCTCGTACAAAATGGATTTTTTAGAAATACATATGATCCCAATATTTACCTCAAAAATCAAGGGGGGGAGATTATGATTATCGTTGTCTATTTCGATGATCTAGTCATCATTGGTGGTTTAGTAAGGATGATCGATGCAATGAAGAACTATCTTAATCGATCGTTCGACATGACTGATCTCGGGATGATGCAATATTGTTTTGGATTGGAAGTATGGCAGAAAGAGAATCACATATTTTTTTCTCATATGAAATATACCAAGAAAATTCTCAAGAAATTTAGGATGATGGATTGCACACCAATTGCTACACCTATGGAGAACATATTGCAGTTATCTCATTTGGATCCATCTCCTGAGGTAAGTGCCACTCTCTATCAGCAGTTGATTGGGAGTATCATTTACCTAACCTATTCTAGACCAGATATCAGCTTTGTAGTGAGCTATCTATCCAGGTTCATGTAGGAACCCAAAGTATGTCATTAGAAATCAAAAAGGTTTATCTTGAGATATCTCAAAGGATAAATGGATCTTGATCTAGAATACAAGAAGAATGACAACTTCTTCTTGTTAGGATATTTGGATTCAGATCATGCAAGAAATATTAATGATAGAAAATCCACTTCAGGATTTTTATTCTTTATGGGATCTAGACCAATATTATGGGGAAGAAAGAAACAACACTTTGTTTCTCATTCTTCCATAGAATCCAAGTATCATTCTACAAGAGAAGTTTTCTATGAAGCGATTTGGCTACATTCATACTAGAAGAACTTGGAATACCACAGGACAAAATGACTACCATTTATGTTGACAATGAAGGTGTTCTCAAACTTGTTCACAATCTAAGTTTTCATGAGAGAATAAATCACATTGAGGTACATGTTCATTTTATACGCGAGCATATGTTGAAGCACAACATCCAACTTCATTTTTTTCCAAAAGTTGAACAACGGGAAAATATCTTCACAAAGTCACTTGCACGTGACAAGTTTGAGTTGTTCAAAGAGTTCCTCTACTCATCCCTTGAGATAATGAAAAATTAAAGGGGGGTGTTAGGATAACTAATTATGCATTTTACAATTAATTATTTAACTATTGTTATTAATTAATTATTATTATTATATGGTTTTTAAAACCATATTTTTCATATTACATAGTCATAGGATTATTTTTTGCATAGTTACAACTTATCATTTATTTGTATTTAATTAATTGTTGCTTCCCGGATGTATTTTGGAAGTTGTGATTTCATTTGTACCTGTGCAACTTTACATTTGTCTACACATGGTTGTGCAATACCTATAAGTAGTGTATTCCATCCATTATAACTTGATTGATTTCACATTAATAAAATACATAGGCTACCATCCCTATTTTGTGAAAATAAATATCTTCTAAGTTGATATCTAGTGCACTATACATGTTACTGGTAACTAAAAGAGCTTCCATAAGTCTTTGAGTGAAAAAAAATAGCATCTAAAGTATCCTGCACTATTGAATCCATGACGTTGTCTTCCTATAGTTCTTCAACTATCATTATCTCCTCCACATTTTCCACTTCCAACTTAGCTACCATGTCTTTGATCTTTTCTCGACCTAAAACATTATAAGATAGGCATAATGATAAGTGTTCCAAATTAGAAAATAAGATTGACGACATTTTTTGATAATACATTTATATTATTTTGGTTCATTTTGCATGCACAAAAATCAAATACACACAACAGAAATAATACAACACTCAAATTTTATTCATATGGGATATATTACAGAGAGAAGTGATTACATATATAGAGCACTATAGATTCTACTAACAAGGAGTTTGCTCCAACTATAAATCCCACAAATATATCTAGTTTATCTTCTTATACATTTATTCTTTCACTCAACTCTATCAAACTACCCCTGAGTTTTTTATTACAACTTCACATTCACTCACACTATATTATTATTAAATGAGTTTGACATCTCATTTAAATAATAATATTAAATAATCACACACAATACAATATTAATAATGTTACAAACAATATATTCGTAACATTCACTCCCCTATTGTTAACATTATTAATTCCTAATATACACTCCCCTAATGTGAACAAGGTAGAAAAATGTTTTCAAATCTCAGCAGAATGCCAACCCCTGTGGCATGCCTATAGCTCATGACCTTGATATAAATGAAGGGAGCAATGCTCAACCTTCTATGGTATTATAATAGGTTTACCACCAACCTGGACATGAACAATTCTCCACTCTATTGTTCACCTCATGTGGTTTTATGGATCTCCATGAACCATTTCAAGATCCATGTCTACATGTGTTTTTTTTACTTCCCCGCTATATTTTTTATCAGAAGGTTACATATAGGAATTTTTCACACATTACAATAACATGAATGTATCATCTATTTTTATTATCTACCACACAACTAAATATAATTTTCCACCAAATCAATACCACGACCTCATTGATGGTGCCTAACGAGAGGACATTGATCAACCTCCTTCCTCCATTGCCTCCAACCTCCATCATTTTACTACTTAGTCAACAAATTTATCTTTGAGGCTCATTACACAATTCTCATGGCTGTCAGGTTCAACCGATAATGTACCCTTACAATAAAATTTATTTTAAATGCTGAAAGTAGTTTTTGTTTTTGAAATATTTGCCAAAAATGGAAAAAAAATAAAAAATCCAGCAATAGAAAGACCTGGATCAATGCATAGAGCTAAAAAAAATCATTTAAAAAAAAATGACACCTAGATTCGAATTACCAGCTGAAAGTTACGAAACTTACAAGTTTAAGTCTCAAAATATTTCCGGACCCCTTTCCAAAAATGGAATTTTTTTTATCCTTGTGTTTTTTAACTATGTCCAAAAATGGCCAAAAAATAGAACAGAAGAGTTGTAACTCACACTTTTTCAAGGAACTCACTTTCTTCTGTGATTATAGCTGAGATCAAATAGGATTATAGTTGAGATGATGAATTCCTCAATGTCAAAGAGATAACATCACAGATATGGGCACGTCTTATTATTTGGAGCTCAAATTCACTTGTTTCAGTCTACAGATCAACTTTTCAGACCCACAGAAGAAAATGGTGGACCAGAAGTATGAAAGGAAATGGCAACACCAAAACAGCAAGATGCCCATGGCCACCCCCTTCAATAATAATTATTTCTCCATCACATGAACCTGCTCTAATACCAAATATTATTTTGGTTCAGTTTGCATGCACACAAATCAAATAACACCGGAAATAATATACCACTCAAATTTTATTCATCTAGGATATATTACTTAGAGAAGTGATTACATATATAGAGCACTATAGCTCCTACTAACAAGGAGTTTCCTCCAACTATAAATCCCACAAATCTCTCTTGTTTATCTTTTTATCCCTTTATTCTTTCACTCAACTCTATCAAACTACCCGTGAGTTGTTTATTACAACTTCACATTCACTCACACTATATTATTATTAAATGAGTTTGACATCTCATTTAAATAATAATATTAAATACTCACACACAATACAATATTAATAATGTTACAAACAATATATTCATAACATACATTTATTAATTTCATTTCATATACAACAAGGTAAAAGCAAGTAATCATTTACTTGTGAATAATTTCAACGTATAACTGCTAATATTTATTAAATTATTTAATTTATATATATATATTGATTTACAACAATTGTAAAAATTTACTTTTCCTTCATTATGTCCGTTAATTAATGTCATTTCATGTATAATTTTTCAATCACTTATTAAATAGTTTTACTAGTAATTATACAATAATTAATTTTATCTTATTACAATTGAGTCTTAGTGAAATAGTATCATATTTCACAACTCTTGTACTATTGTTCCAATCAATGTTGTTAAATAACTTCATTAATTAATCATTAATCAATGCTATTATGATTATCACTCTTATTATTTAATAAATTAGATTAGATAATGTAACAAGTACAATTAATTAATGAAGACCAATTTATTTCACATTCGTAATAAGTACAATAATGTAGAATCAAAAACATTATTATTTCATCACATAAAAATAACAAGATTTATCATGATATGAAGTACAATATTTTCATGTCCAAAAGTACCACATTCATTTTCAAGATAATATAAATGGCCAACTTCCGTTTACAATGTCACGAATAACTTTCACTCAATATAATCCAAGTTAAAATGTACAATAATCAAAGCTTATAATTCAGTTATAAATATATCGCATGTCAAGAATGAATGTAAGAATCCAATCTATCTTCTCGAAAAAATTTAATCCTTCATGAAATTTGAAAGATAAAAATGATAGATGTACATGGTGAGTTCAACGAACTGACATAGATATATGTCTCCCTTTATAGATGTTTAATTATGAAACAAATGAATATATACTGACTGATTAAATGCCATCAACAAGTAACAATCTTTATAATACAATATGTATTTCAAAACAAAGGAATAAAAATTCTATCATAGTTCTTTTCCTAATTATTTGCAAACAAATATGCCACAGTTCATTAATATAAAAATTCAATATTTTTCCATCTTTAAAGTATCAAACAAAGAATAATCATTCTTCCAGGTTTAGGTTTGACCTATCATATAATATTATCAATGAATAATAAATATTCAATCATTCTAACAATCTAGGTTTATACTTTTATAACAGAAATCACCAATCATAATCAACTATGAATTCCCTTCATACTTGATAATAAGAATAAGATTATAAACTAGAAATCAACATGGAGATAACCATTTTCATCAAATGAATTATAGAAGGTCAAAAACCCTCTACCTACATCCTTTTCAAATGAAACATAGGTAAGAAAAATTAAGGATACCTCAAACTAGCTCAAACAAGGTAGTCACAGTCACTAAAACCAACAAGAACAATTGTAACCTGAACTATGCAAAATAACTCATTCATGGGCTTATATTACTACTTGAATGAACTCCATTAAGTAAAATATCAAGCTCATATCCATAACACAGTCTATTTATGAATGCAAAGAATGTAATCCAAATGAAAACTAATTACATTTGAAGGAACAGAAATGTCCCTAATAGTCACCCATTAATCTTAGTATAACAACAAAATAAATAAGGATAGAACAGTCCATATCGACTCAACCATAGTTTGGGAAAACAACAATTCCCATCTTAAGATTGGTTCAATTTGAGATCAGTTTAACAAATACCACCAACACTGAGGTTCTATTATTATACTATCACATAGATTATAAGTAAAGGTGCATGGGTCTAACTCATCCCATAAAACTAAAGAAGACAAATAATCTCATAGTATCCCAACTCAGGGTACAGACACAAAATAATTCCATTAGAAAAAACATATACCCTTACAGGTTCATTTAAAAGTTTTAAGGTAAATAAAATACAACCCTTTAGAATCATCTTTCAAATTTAAACAACACCACAAAGGATTAACCAAGTCGTATTGAACCAAAATAGGCCAAGTATGGTTTTTGCAACAACATGTAAAAAAGAAAGTCCCACATATCTACTTATGTTTTGATGTATTGAGCTTACCAAGATTTGCATGACCAATATAAAAGAAACCTTCAACAAATACTAAAACTCAACACAAATGTGAGAACATAGCCAAGCTACAACGGCTTAAAACAAAGAATGTGGGTAATAATATCCAGCTCACACAAAAAATACATCAGACTTTAATCTCTCAAATATTAATATTTCAAAAGCTTTCTTAAGTAAAACATCAAAAAACAAATATGACCAACCATAACCAAGTATCGACCCAAATGCAAGGTATAGGTCAGATTTAAACAAAACTAAACACATAGATTTGAGATAAAATAATTTAACATTCAATCATGTATTTAAATATTTCACCACAAAATATCTAGACAGGGGGATTTATAACCATGCCTATTAAACTTGATGAAACAAATTGAATCTCCTAGCAAGATTCATTGATTCCTTCCTTCCAAAAATTCAAATGAGTCACTTGAATTCAGAACAAGAAATAACCCAAAACTGTCCACGATTAAGACTGTTAAATCCTCCATTATATCCTTCCTAAAATAGATCAATGAACTAAAAATATGATAAAACACATGCAACAGATTGAAGGAGAGGCAGAAGATCTTGAATGCATGCAAGGGAGGGTAAAAATGAAAAATAAAATTTTGCATGGTATGTTCTAGAGGAAGCCTCCCATTCCCCAAAATACATGGGGGTAAATTAAGTGCATTTAATGTTTACAGGTGCCATGTAGTGGCCTTCCCCATCAAATTCACTTCCCCCTTTCCATTTCCCTCCAATGGCCAACTCAGTGGTTAGGATTGAATAGAGCCAATCAAATCAAACATTTACTTTGTATGGGTCGTAATTCGACCAAGCAACCAAGTCACCTTTTTAAATTAACCACGCAAAATACCATTCGGCTGTTAATCGAATTTAAATAATCAATAATATAACCAATGCCAATTGTTTAATCAATGTAAATAAAGAAAGGCGTTAACATCATGTTATTGGTCTATTTCTAATGAGTCTAAACATACGAGTGTGATCAAGGCATACATCATAGAATTGATATGTTTTAATTATGATCAAAACTATAAACCATACACAGTTTCCTTACTCTATCATATCCTTGCTCCATCATACTCATGTCTACAAAACCAAGGGCGTTATAATGAAAATAAATAACAATACTTCCATCACATAAAATGGTTCGTATGATTGTGTAAATATAATATATATCAGCTGATTTGATTTAAAGCGTCAAATACATGTATTTGGTAAACACTTTATGATCGCAATATACATCAATTTAATAACTTAATCCAAAAAATTGTTGTATCATCAAGATACTTATACTTGTTCTTAATTAAGACCAACTTTTACATATTCCATTAGAAGTTCCCTTCTCGCTGCTCAATCAATGATCATCAATGTCAAGAGAGTTAGTACAATTAACAATCATCACTATTTCCACACAATAAATAATATATTAAAGCCATGAATAACTTAAACCATACATGTTAATTGTTAATTCCAATAAGAAATTAAGTTACATTATCAATAGAATTTATAGCAATAACAAGGTAGCTAAACATGAAATCATCAAACTAAGTAAGAATACAACTCAGCACTCAAGAAAAAAATGGGATGATTTCGTAAAACAACTTTCAAGTGTTTGGAGGAAATTAACATTAAACAGTTAGTTTTGCAACTACACATAAGCATGTTTATCCTTTTCAAGGTAAACGTGCATACTCCTAGCTGGGAAACACTTCTCGCTCCCAAAAATTTGTGAATCATGTTACACTATTAACCTATCTTTTAACAATCATGAAATGAAAATGCGGGATGTGACATACTTCTCCCTTAATGAATCATCATCACGGTGATTTTACTCATTAATAGAGACAAAATAAACCACAACAAATTTATATCACATAGAAAAGGAAAACATTCATGCATTTTCATCTTAATAAATTTTTTCCATATTTTTAGCTTATCAGATATTTATTTATTTTCTATAACAACCTTATGAAACACCTACTTTTTGTTGTTCTATCTGAAATTTCATAGATTTTGTCATTTTAGCTCTTAAAATTAATGAAATTGTATAAAATGTTGCTTATCAAATAAAAAATATCAATTTTCAGAAATTAAAATTAGATTAGGAAACATTGTTTTCATCTCTTCAAGATCCACCCAAGTTGTAATTTCTTCTGAATATTGGTCCCATTGGACCTTGCATTATGAAACTTCTCTATTTTTTAAGTGTAATATGTAAGTATCCAGGATTCTGATTGGTTAAAATACCATAATTCTCAGATCCTGAACCTATAAAACATTCCAATTAATAACATCTGATACATCTGAAAAAATATTTACTAAGCAAGGAAACATGAAAAACATCAAGTATTTTAGACAATGTGGGAAGCAATGCCAAATGATATTCTACCAAACATATGATTTCAATAAATTCAAAAGGTCCAACATATCTTAGTGATAACTTGGAAACATTGTCAAATTTTATAGAACTCTTTTGGGGCTTAACCCTTAAGAATAATTTTTCTCCCACTTCAAATTTCCTATTTATTCATTTTAGATATGCATAGATATGTTTCCTATTAACAACTTCTTTCAATCACTCAAATTTTAGCTTTACTTTCCTTTCCATTTCTATTAACATTTCAGGGACCAATAACACTTTGTCTTCCATACTATCCCAACTAAAGGGTATTCTACACCTTCTTCCATACAAAGCTTCAAAAACAACCATTTTCGGTGATGCATGATAGGTGTTATTGTACGCAAACTCAACCAATGAAAGGTATTCTTCCCACCTATAATGTTGATACATGTAGTACATCCTGAGCATATCCTCAATAACTTGGTTAACCCATTAAGTTTATCTATTTGTTTCCAGATGGTATGCTGAACTAAAATTCAGCTTTGTCCCTAAGGCTGAATTCAAAGCTTTCCAAAATATATATTTTGTCTTTGGATCCCTATGAAAAATTCTTAATTCTGGAACTCTGTGTAATCTAAAAATTTCATGCACGAACCTTCTTCTAAGAATGGGAAAATAATCTTTTATATTTCTCTAAATAAAATGAGTTACTTTTGTTAACTTGTGCAAAACAACAAGTATCATGTCATATTTATTTTTTGACATAGGAATCCCCTACAAAAAATCCATGCTTATAACTTTCCATTTATATTTCGTAATGCTATGGGGATACACATAGCAACATGATGTAGATGCTCAAATTTAACACGTTGATATTCCAAACATTGGGAAACATAACTTATTACGTCAATTTTCATTCCTTTCCAAAAATATTGTTGTTTTACATCAGCAAGAATTTTAGTTACTCCAGGATGCCCAAAGTATGGTGAATCATGAAATTCTTTCACAACTTTAAACCTTAAGTCATTTACCGAAGGTACATAGACTCTACCTTCATATTTCAGGATTCCCTCATTATCAAATATGAATCCTTCATATATTTCATCATTAGAATCCACTGTTAAAGTAGCCTTAACATGCTAATAATAAGATTCAACTATCATTTGCTTCTTTACCTCATGTTCTAATTGGGTTCTAAGGGTAACAATCAAGTAAATATGCTTCTAAAAACTTAGTGCATCTGCCACCCTATTTTCCTTAAACATGATGTAACTTATATCAAAATCATATTGAGATAAGAATTCAAGTCATCTTCATTGTCTTGCATTTAAATTAGGATGAGTGAATATGTACTTCAACCCCAAATGGTATGTTTTCATTTAAAAGGGATTCCCAAAAAAATAATGCCTCCAAACTTGGAGTGTATGCACTATGAAAGCAAGCTCTAGATCATGGTCAGTATATTTCATCTCATTCCCCTATAATTTTCTACTCTCATATGATATCACCTAGTCATTTTGGAGGATAATTCCACCCAAACCTTCACCGGAGGCATCTGTAACCACAGCGAAGCTTCATTTGGGGTCTGGAAACTTCAAAATTAGAGATGTAGTTAATTATCTTTCAACAAATTAAATGCTTTCTCACATTTTTAGACCATAAAATTTTCTTTTCCTTTTTCTGTAGAGATGTTAATGGAGCAACAATTCCAGAAAAGTCTTTTACAAATTTTCTATAATATCCAACTAGTTCCATGAAGCTTCTAACTTCATGAACATTCTTTAGTGCTGGTCATTTTGTTATTGCCTTATTTTTTATGGATCTACATATATCCCTTCCCTTTTTATGATGAGTCCAAAGTATGGCACCTCATTTTGATAAAATGAAATGTTATCCCAAATTACCGCCCAAGGTTATTTTGGCATTAACAAGGTTAAAAATGGATTTAGTCATTTTTATAGGAAAAATATGTTTGAACGGACGTTAAATTCCACCTCTCTAAAACACAAATGGTTGACATTTAAAAACATATGGGAGGCTTAGCGAACCCATTAATGGGTTGTATTTAAAAGGCCACGTAATGTTCATTTGGCCATTAATTTCAAAGCCAAGCATCAAATAGGGGTCACTTGGAAAAAGATCAATGGTCAAGGTGGTGGACATGTGTCACCATTTTGGCATAAGAAAAGCTAATGGGATCTTGTGGACGTAAATTTTATGGAATAAAATGAGTTTCGTAAGTGTGTCAATTTAGGGAAAGGTTAAGAGGTCAATGTGACACGTGAAACAAATCAAGGTGGTCAAAGGAGGAAACATGTCTTCATTCTAGTGAAACTAAAGTCAGATGCACCCGATGGATGTGAGGTACGCATAATCAACCAAGGTTGATAGCATTTCGGGCCTGGGAAGGTAGGGTTGAATGGTTAGTAGGGAGAGTAGGACAGGTGGTGCAAATAAAAAGTATAATATGGTACAAAACCAATAGTACAAAGTGGACATGTGGCAGAATTCCATCACACTTGAAGGTGATGGACTTTAGTGGATCTCAAACCCTAGATGGTAAAATGTGTCGAGTCCAGATGAGGGCAAGGGAAGTCAAAAATTATGGGAAGTAGACACATAGGAAAAGCTATACCATGTAACTAATGAAAGGTGAACACATGGAAAAGGAAAAGAAAATAACATATAGGCAGTGGAAATCTTTGAGGCCAATCAAATACTTCCACATGTCACTCTCTTGTTCATCCCAATATACAATATTCAAATGGCCATAACTTTATCTCCAGAGCTCCAAATAATGTAAAATTGGTCTTGTTGGAAAGGTCTCATCGAGCCCTTCATTTTAGAATCATTTTTTTAAAGAATTGATGGTTTTTAGTGGGATAAAAAGAGGGAAAATATTTTGAGTATTAATGTGCAGTTGCAAATGGCTCAACCACCCACATAGATGAAGTATGTGGCTCTTACCTTCTCCTAGAATAAAAATACATTAGGGAATGGATTCGATAAGGTTCCCATGATGATTTTCAGATATTAACGCATGATTAATGGTGGTTGAATCTTGGAAGCCATGTTTCAAGGAAAGATAAATATTTTTATTAATGACAAGATCAAATCCAATCTCTTTCCCTCTTTTCTCCCTCTTCTCTCTCTCTCTCTCTCTCTCTCTCTCTCTCTCATTCCCTAGATATTGTAAATACTTTAATTTTGAAAGGAGGATGTTCTTAAATGTAAAGGAATTATGTCAAAATGGTTCCTTAGTAGCTGTGAGCCATCAAAACTTTAGTTTGAGCCTAGAAATGTGTTCTTTTTCCTTCCCCTACAACTGTAATGGTATGTGCATATGTTTATTGCAATAAAGCTTGTTTTGTAGTGTTTTATCAACCCTGGCTCATGTTTATCTACAACCTTTCCTCTATTTTACTTTATTTATCTTGTTGTGCATGTATTTGTACTTTGCAAGTTCATTTTTTTGTGTTTCATGTGAGAATAGGTGTGAAATGCATATTGGTTCTGTGTCACTTATGTCTATCCTCTCCCTTCTACATTTCCTTCTCCATTCTCCCTCATTAGAGTGTCTTCACCCTTTTATGGTGCTATCACCCCCCCTTAGCTTAGGATTTCCCTTTCATACATCTTTCTAACCCTCTATCTCTCCTTGGTCCCTTTTAATGTTTAGACTAGGATTAGTTAGATTTTATCTCTTGTAGGTGTATTTTTAGCATTAAGATTAGGAAGAGGAACTAGCTTTATTTGGAGATTGATTTAAATTTGTATGCCCCAAAATTGTGAGATCATCCCATGTTATTAAGAAGTAGGGATTTGTAATAAGAAAATACCAAGGTGCTAATTTTTTGTGATAATAGTTTTGGCATGCCCGATGGGACTACTTTGAAGTCATATATTTTGCAAGTGTTCCATGGAAACATCATGGTATACATTCCCATTTTTCTAAGTTTAATGTGCACTTGGTGAAATTTCATCCTTTTGAGATAATTTATAAGCACATGTAGTGACTACATTGGTCTAATCAACCCATTTTTTCATTCAACAGACCATTTCCTTTTCTTTCCATCATTTCATTTCTCTTTCCCATATTTTGCAATCATGAATTCATTTCCTCAAAGGATTCCACATTTCAGTAGAATTTCCATTCATATCCACCTTCAACCCTTCTAAATCCTTCTTTGAGTTGTTATAACACACCTCCAGATTAGTTTTATGAAAAAATCACATTGAGTATGCATGTTCTTATGAGTATGCAGACTTTGGAGGCCATACTAGACTTGAAGAATATTTTGAGGGTAGAATTAAAAGAATGGAGTAAATATTGTAGGTTTTCAAGTGGAAAATACAAATATTATAAGCTAAAATACTTGGTTTTAGGCAGCCCTATCCATGGGTAGGTCTTATACATGGTTGGTTTAGCCCACAACAAAGGATTGAGGTAATGAGTGAGTCTTTCACTCAAATGGTTGAGTTTATTTCATCTTTATAAGCATTAAAGGTTGATCAACCTAATGTTGAGGAACCTTGCCAATGGTATGTTCCCACTTACCTTACTTGTTAGTATATGATTCCCACCCCTTATCAACCACTCAAGCCCATGGTTAAAATCCATAGCTTCCTCAAGGATTTTCCTTTCATTTCCCCTCCTTTGAAAGAATATTATACGTCTTCCCCTTCATTTCATCCATTGAAAAATTAGTTTGAGACCCATCCCACCCCTCCTCTTGCATTCCCAAGCCCATTTTGGGCAGAAACAAATCATAAAATAAGTCAAGGAGGAAAGCAAGTTGAAGATCCCAACAGAGAATGACTTATGATAAATTTGAAGGATTGGGTTGCAAAGTTTGAATCCAATCAGATGCCACATCTGTTAAGCCTTCAACATAAGTTAGGACTAAATAACACAAGGTAGAGGTTGATTTTGTAGGAGTTCAAACACAATAAGGAGATGATCAACAATCTCTATGCTCTAAGTGTATTGTGCATGTAGGAACCGTATTCACAGAGGTTACTGATTCATCCCATCTTACAAAATCAAAAGAGGAGGAGGAATCAACTTCAAATGAAGAGGATAACAAGGAGGATGAGACTCAAGGGGAGTGTGCTATAGATCTTGACAGTGAAGAGGATGCTTTCTTATTAGAATTGGAAGATTGCATTGGTGAAGAGGAACTCATTCAACTCATTGCTTTAACATTTTCACCACCTATCTTACACTACAAAGATCCCCTTGCTATAGAAAACTCCAAAAAACCAATTATGGAGGAAAGAATCATA
This sequence comes from Taxus chinensis, assembly GCA_019776745.2. NCBI lineage: Eukaryota > Viridiplantae > Streptophyta > Pinopsida > Cupressales > Taxaceae > Taxus > Taxus chinensis. Next base: position 492,416,943 of record CM034146.1, read on the forward strand.
GAACAGCATACTCCCAAATCTGTTTAGATGATGGGAAAAAGGAGGTAAAATATGATTACACCATTTAAAAATTAGAGTTCATCATGGAAGAGATAGATTTGTTTGTGGAAACAGAAAAATGTTTGAATCAACTTGCAAACATGCTCAATGATGAAAAAGAGGAAAAAAGTGCTCATTGTAGCTCCATTCATGGAGTTGCACACAAAGAAGATAGGAAAACTCAGAGGATCAATCTTTTCCCAATTAGGTGTTTTACTTCTTTAGAGCAAAAAAATAGGATTTGCAACTAGTCATGCTCATTTCATAACATGAGGATGATCATAAAATTACCAAAGGTCAACTTTAGCACCTCTAACCAAATGCAGATTAAGTGAGTAACTTGAGGAGGTATATGTGTTGTTTTTAGCTGATACTTTTAATAAACAAGGAGTGAAATACATGATTTCATTCCCACCATGTATTTATATTTCCAAACAAATCACATGGCCATATTTTTTGAGAAGATAATGCTACTTCTCCCATCTTGTTTTTTGTTTTTATATCTTCCTTTGCCTCTCACTAAAATAGAGTATGTAGGTTTGTTTTCAATATATGAAGTGCTTGTGCACACTCTGCATGTTTCCATTTGGGGCATGTATGATTTTCAATTTTGTACAATCAGATTTAAGAAGTGAGACCAAGATGTTAACAGTTCACCTCCAATTTGAGCAATTTAATGGAAGAACCAGATAGTTGGAGCAGCTTCAAAGTTTCATTCAGAGATCCACATATCAGTACTAAGTTCATGTAGTGCTTCAGAATGGGCTCAGGGGTAAGAAAAATTCAAATTTAGATCAGTTTTAAATTTTTGGGCTTGACTCAAAGCCCAATAGATACATAAAGGTCACTAGTCTAATCTAGAAGACAAATTACCCTGTGAGGTCTCCAAATTGTTATCCTAAAATATCTCCAAGCTTATTTTGGCTTTAACAAGGTTAAAAATGTATTTTCTCATTTTAAAGGGTAAAATACATTTAAACGGACATCAAATTCCATCTCTCTAAAGCACTAACTGTTGGCATTTAAAAACCTGCAGGAGGCTCAGCTAATCCATTAGCAGGCTATCAATTTCAATGTAAGGCATTAGAAAAGGGACACACTATAGAAGATAAATGGTCAAGGCGGTGGACACGTGTCACCATTCTAGTGCAGTGTGAGTAAATTGGCTCCGGTGGACATAAATTTTATATAATAAAATGAGTTTCATAAGGGCATTAGGTCTGGGAATGGTTGAAAGGTAAATTAGACATGCAACCAAATCTAGAGGCAACATGTGACACAGATCGAGGAAGTCAGAGTGAGATACATGTTTCTATTCTAGAAAAATTCGAGGCATATGCAACCGATGGACATGAGGTATATGGAATCAACCAAGGTTGATAGAATTTTTGGCTGAGGTAGGCATGATTAAACAATGAGAAAGGTGAGAAGGAAAATTGGTGAAAAGAGAAGGTGCCACATGATTTAAAATAAACGGTCCAAAGTAGAAATGTGGTGGCATTCTGTCACACTTTAGGGTGATGGACACTGATAGATCTCAAGCCTTAGAATGAATGGAATTTGGTAAAATGCGTTGGGTCTAGGTGAGGGCAAGGGTAGTCAAAATATCAGGGAAGTAGATGCATAGGAAAAACATGACCCCGTAACTAATGAAAGGTGAACACATGGAAAATAAAAATAAAATAAGATGTATGCAAAGAAAATATTTGAGGCTAATCAAACAATGCCACTTGTCACTCTCCTATTCATCACAACATGCATTATTCAAATGGCCATAACTTTCCCTCCAAATCTCCAAATCATTAAAAACTAGTCTCATTGGGAAGGTCCCCTCGAGCCCTTCATTTTTGCATCATTTGATTCACTAATTTATGGAATTTGTTGAGAGAAAAGGAGGAAAATAGTTTAGGAATTAATGTACAATTGCAGATGGCTCAACCACCTGAATTGATGAAGTATGGAGCTCTTACCTTATCCTAGAAGAAAAATATATTAGGGAATGGGTTTGAAAGGGTGCCCATGATTTTTTTCAAAGATTAATGCATGATTAATAGTGGTTGAAGCTTGGAATCCATGTTGCAAGGAAAGAAGAATATTTTCATTGATGATAAGATCAAATCCAATCTCTTTCCCTCTTTTTTCCCTCTTCTCTCTCTCTCTCTCTCTCTCTCTCTCTCTCTCTCTCTCTCTCTCTCTCTCTCTCTCTCTCTCTCTCTCTCTCTCTCTCTCTCTCTCTCTCTCTCTCGCATTCCCTATATATTTTAAAATATTTCATTTTTAAAGGAGGATGTTCTAAAATGTAAAGGAACTATGTTGAAATGGTTCCAAAGAAGATGTGAGCCATCAAACCTTTAGTTTGGGCTTGGTGATGTGTCCTTGTTCCTTCCTCTGCAACTATAATGGTCTGTGCATATGTTTATTGCAATAAAGATTGTTTTTTAGTGTTTTATCATCCCTTACTCATGTTTATCTGTAACCTTGCCTCTATTTTACTTGATGTATTGTGTTGTTCATTTATTTCTCCTTGTCAAGTTCATTTTGTTGTATTTCGTATAAGAATAGATATGAAATGTAGTTTATGTATGGCCTCTCCCTTCTCCATTTTCTCCCCCCTTCTCCCTCATTAGAGTGTGCTCACCCTTTTTGGTGATATCACCACCCATTATCTTAGGATTTCCCTTTCATGCATCTCTCTAACCCTCTCTCTCTCTCTCTCTCTCTCTCCCTCTCTCTCTCCATGGTCCCTTGGAATGTTTAGATTAGGATTAGTTAGATTTACTTTTTGTTGTAGGTGTATTTTTAGCATTAGGATTAGGAAGAATAACCATCCTTCTATGGAGGTTGATATCACTTTGCAAGTCCCACACTTGTGATATCATCCCATGTTAGAAAAAATTACGGATCTGTAATGAGAAAAACTCAAGGTGCTAGTTTTTTATGATAACATGAACACTTAGAATTTTTTCCATTTAGTTTTCTTTTTCTAAGTATGGCCAATATTGTTCTTAAGTGATCATTAGTCCCATCAATGGTATTGGAATAGATCAAAATTTCATCCAAGAAAACCAACACAAAAATTTCTAAATATTCTTGGAATATATTAGTCATTAAATTCATGAATTCAAAAGGTGCATCCGTGAGTCCAAATGGTGAAATTGTGAACTCATAGTGGCCATACCATGTTCTAAGGATGGTTTATGAATGTCTTCTTCTTTGATTATCAACTGATGGTATCCTGATATTAGATAAATTTTAGAATAAAAAAATGCACCATGCATTTGATCAAATAAATCATCTATCATTGGAAAAGGATATTTATTCTTTGTAGTAGCTTTATTTAGCATGACGTAATCAATACATAACCTTAGTGTATCGTCTTTCTTTTTAACAAAAATGATAGGTTATCCCCAAGTAGATACATGTGGTCTGATTAATCCTTTGGACAATATTTAATTCAAATGTAATTTAAGCTCCACAATCTCAGTTTTTGTCATATGGTACAAAGATTTTGATATGGGTTTTGTTTCAGGTTTAATGTCTATTGTGAAGTCAAATTCACGTTTATGAGGGATTCCGGTAACTCTTGTTGAACACATATTTGTATTCTTGTAGTAGCGTGTAATCAACAAAATAAGTTCTTCCTTCTTTGCTGAAATTAGAAAATTTGACCGCATAAAACATGCATCCTTTGTTTTTGGCCTTTTAAAGTTGCATAACAGAGATTTTTCTCACTACTATGTCTCTTTTTATGCCTTGAATGATTGTTGTATTCTACAGGTCATCCAAGAAATTTATTTTATTTTCATATTAGTCAACCATTGATTTATGTTATGATAACCAATTTATTCCTATGATGTTATCATATGAACCTAAAAGTGCTAATTACAGGGATACTTTAGTTGTAAAACTAGGCATCTCTAATGTTGCACCAAAAAGGCATTTAATCACCGTGTGAACAACATTTTTCCCGTATTCTATTAGGAAATATTTATTTAGTACTCCATTAATATTTATGATTGAATATTTACTTAGAGGTAAATATATATGGGTGATGCAAATGTTAATGTGAGTTGTTTGATAAACAACTCATATAACAATATTAGTTTGGGTGAGTTTTAATAACTCACATATATAGGTGTTGAGAGAGAGATTTGTCGGAGTGTTGTTGAAAAACCTCCTTTTTTTTAGGAATGCATATTCCTATTTATGTGTAATCTGAATCAATTGATTAATGAGAGAAGGAATTACAATTTGTGTGTTTATTCCTGTGTGTATTTGCACCTGCTCTTTCATTTGCTATCAGAGCAATCATATGTCTATTCTTAAGATTTAGAATATAAAAAATGAGAGATCATTGCATAGTATCTTTTTAAGCATAGGGATCTGTACAAATCAAAGAATTCTACTCAAATTTACATTGACGGACTTGTGTATTGTTACAACTCGTGGATCAATTCTATACACAATTATGGATCAGGCATGATGCAAGTGTATGCGACATGATGTTCGTCTACAATGGTAGATAGATAATTCACACAACTATTATTTGATTAGTGTATTAAATACCTGGTCATATTGTCGTGTGACTTGCACTCTCAGGTGGCGCTCTATGTGAAAATTGCTTCAAACATATTTCATCACATGTCTTCCTTGCGTCTTTCTCTATAGATTTTTTAGCTTGTTTTCCACTACCATTGGATCTCAAAGCTCAGAGTTTGCAACATGTACCAGTAATTTGAATCTAACACCTCTGAATGTGATAAAACATTAACCAATCATGACTGTCATGAATAGCTCCATATTTGTATTCAATTAATGAGTGTAGATATGCATACATTGGAAATTGGGCAATACCATGTATGTACACTGCCATGCACATTCACCATGCCATTGAGAAGTCAAACACACTATACTTAGTCCTACGTCCCTGTCTTCTTGGATCATTTTCTGAGAAATTAGTGCATATCTAATTGTTGTCCAAGATTGACTTTCTACATGTCATGAAGTCCCTCTTCTCTAGTTACTTCACTATTCTATATCAACACGTGGCTTCAACAAAATCTACCTATAATCCATACACATAAAAGGTTTGATTACAGTGTGTTGGTTTAATCAATACTGATTTTTGGCTTCTGTGGCGTCATTTTTGTCTATTTTAGTTTTTATTTTCATTTTATCTGTAGTTTTGTCCCATTTAATGCAAAAAGAGTTGGTAATATACTCATTCCCATAGCATTAAAGTGGAGCCCACAATCAATGTTTATTTCGAGTCGAGTCTATGAGTGTCTACTTAGTCAAGTAAATTTTTATGTTCTATAGTTTTAGAGTTATGTTTTTTTTTTTTAAATTGTGTCATCAATAATGTCAAAATGTTGATTACGTTTCAAGTCATTATCTTGCCATTAGTTGGTTGTCAATTTTTTTGTCAAATTCAATTTATGAGTGGTTTGTCCATTAGGTTTGTTTAATTGTTAAATTAGTCAATAGTGTCATTAAGTAGATTATTTCATTATTATTTTTTATGTGTTAGTTGTTATTTCATCAAAATTTAATGTTGTAAAAGTCATGTCACTATCAAAATCTATAGTTCATGTCATCATAGTGTTATGTTGTGTGAAAATTGAGTCACTGTAAAATTGTAAAAAAAAAATTGCCTTACGGACGCATTTTCGGTGTTACCCGACGTCCTGATAACCATTGATCCACAAAAGCTAAATTTTTTGAGCTAGCAATATGACATCGGAGGCAGGAGGCATCGAAGGTTGGAGGTCATTCAGTGAACTCTTGTCATTCGCCAATGATGGGGCTGCACAGATGGTTTGGTGACATTTTTTGGTGTATTTTCTTTCAGCTTGTGTTGTGTTCTTCTTGTCATGTTTTTTTTTCAAAGTTCCAGTATCAATGTTCCTGTTTGCAATGTTCGTGATTGAATTAGTGGAAATTTCACATTGAGGGGGGGAACATGATCCAATGTTCCATTTCCATTATGTCAGGTTTTCCTATGTATGTATGAGCAGCAGATTTCAACAAAATTTCCTATGTTATTCCCTGCAGTGAGATATTGACGAGGGCTGAGAATAGTTCTTTGCATATCATGATGTGGTTGTAGTTAAACCACTTTAAAACCTTCATTTGTGGTTTGTGGTAAACCAATAGCACCATTCTTGGTTGTTGGTAATCCATTTGCAAAACCATCACTTTGTGGTTTATGGTAAACCAATTGCAAAACCACCATTCTCGGTTTTTGGTCAACCGTTTACAAAACCAGCCCTGAGGTTTGTGATCATCTTGTGAAAATCACCAAATCATGAGCAGGTGCAAGTATAAGGCAGGTTTTCCCCATGTTCGCACTAAGGGGGGGAATGTTGGGAAATATTTATTTAGTGCTCCATTAATATTTATGATTGAATATTTACTTAGAGGTAAATACATATGGGTGATGTAAATGTTAATATGATTTTTTTGATAAACAACTCATATAACAATATTAGTTTGGGTGAGTTTTAATAACTCACGTATATAGGTGTTGAGAGAGAGATTTTTGGGAGTGTTGTTGAACAACCTCATTGTTTTTAGGAATGCATATTCCTATATATGTGTAATCCGAATCAATTGATTAATGAGAGAAGGAATTACAGTTTGTGTGTTTATTCCTGTGTGTATCTGCACTTGCTCTTTCATATTCCACAATCCATGAGTTATTCATATAACAATATTTTCCTTTTTTAATTTTTCAGCTAACTTAATAGAAATAAAACATTTAGTAGCACTAGTATCAAAAATAATAGTTACAGGTAAATCATAAAACTTACCTGATAGTTTAGTCAGTGTGGATTTCTTTTCAGCTTGCATATTTACTATTGAATCATGTATCATATGATGTTGGTTATTGTATTTTTTTTGCTAAGGGAATTTATTCATGGAGTGATCACCACCACACTTGAAACATCCTCCAGCTACACCCTTTCTTTTGGTTTTATTTTCATTTACAACACTACTAGTTTCCCCATTTTTCTTATTATTTGCAGAAGGTTTCGTTGTTGTAATTTTCTTTCCATGTTTTATTTTTTATTTCCCAAATTCTTCCACCAAGTTTTATTTGGTGTCAAATTTGATGGTGAGATGAATTTTTTCTTTCTTTTCTCATCACAATGAGAAGATATAGCCTGTAATGTCTGCTCTTGTTGGATAGTTTTTTCAAAAACCACCTCCATAGTTAAAGGCCCATGCACATCCACTTCTCCACATATGACATGGTTTAATCCCATGATGAATTCCCTTATTCTAAATTTTTCATCAGCTTGGTATTGAGGTACATATTCAATAACTTAGTGAACCTCTCCCAATACTTTGTTACAATTAATTTTCCCTGATTTAATGTCTGAAATTTAGACATTTTTTTATCATAATAAAGTTGCGGTAACTAGCATTTCCTATAGTAAATATTAAACTAATCCCATGTGATGTTAGCTGGATCAATTCCTAGTTCTACCTTTTGTATGTCCCACCATGAGGAAACCTTGTTGGAGAGATGATACGCTCCCCAAACTTCCTTCATTTCCTCAGAAAATTTCTGAATGGAAAAATACTTGTCCATCTCACTGAGCCAGTTCTCAAATCCATCCCCAACCATTGTCCCATCAAATTTTTGAGGGCTGATTCACTTGATATTGTTTGACATCTCTACTACCAAACTTTCTCTTTTATTCTTAGGTTGGTTCTAGTTTGCAGTGTTTGAATATATAACATTTTCATTGTTGTTTACAACATTTGCATTATTATTTGTAACATTTGAATTGTTATTTCCAACACACGCATCATGATTTGCAACATTATTATTTGTTTTGTTTTCATTATTATTTGTAGAATTATTAGCTGTTGAACCCTAAGGTTGTTCAATTTCCTCATTTTCCATGTCATCATCCTCAACCAATATATGTTATTCCAAAACAAAAAAATTGTTTTGAGTTTCTTACATTACAATAAGTATCTGATCCAATTTTTGGGTTGTGGAAGCTTCATTCCCATTCAGTTGATTATTAGCAACATTTCCTCTTTTCCTAACCATATTTTTTGTTAGAAAATAAATGAGTTGAATGTTACCATAAGGACCCACTGTATCTAAGAGTTGTTTAAACCTATAACTATGATACTAAAATGTGACACCCAATATTATTCAACTTCAATATTTAAAGGATTTTTTTAAAACAAACTCCCTTATCCTCATTACATGCCTTCAATGATTTCATATGCATAAATATTAATCCACTAAGTAATCTAGTTTACAATCAATATCATAACATTCCACAACCATGTCAAACTGTAAAAGGTCAATTAGATCTACCTGATCCCTTTATGTACTCTTTTGAGTATGCATAGCTTGTATGTAAGTTAACCTAACTTAATTAGGTTTGTGAACTGATGGTTTCCTAAGTGTCTACCTAAAAATTATATTACTAAAATTCATCTCGCATATTACACTTTTAACAAGGAACCAGGTGATTTGATAGTGTATTCATCTATTACACTACTTAGGAAAAAGTTTTCAAGCTATGTTTTGCATGCTTAGTTTTGTGAATGCACATAAGCCACACAAAACTTGTCCCATCACCAATTAGTTAACCCACATAGATATTTGGATTCATGTTAAAGGTTAAGTATATTAGCTTATGTTTTAAATAGGCCTAAAGTCTAGTTCTCCCCTGTCGATATGGATGCATGCTTATTGTATTATCTTAGGAACCATATGTGAAATATAATGATTACTCTTTGAATTTCATCAAAGATAAATCATTACCCTTCTTGTAGCCATCCTAAGATAACACGTTCATAGTACGACTATATCAAAAAGAAGGACTTGGATTCCATGTCAGCTTAACACTTAAAATGTTATAAGATATGCATAATGATAAGTGTTCCAAATAAGAAAATAAGATTCATGAATTTTTTTAATAACACATTTATTAAAGTCATTTTATTTAGGATAAGGTCAAATCAAGTAATCATTTAATTTTGAATAATTACAGCATAGAACCGATCATATTTATTCAATTATTTAATTTGTACTTATTGGTTTGAAGTAGTTGTACAAATGTAAGTTTCCTTCATTATGTCCCTTAATTAATGTCATTTCATGTAAAATATTTCAATAAATGATTAAATAGTTGTAATGGTAATTATATAATAATTAAGTTTTTCTTATTACAATCGAGTCTTAGAAATAGTCTCATATTTCACAACTCTTGTACCATTGTTCCAACAAATGTTGTTAAATAAATACATTAATCAATGATATTATGATTATCATTCCTCTTATTTAATAAAGCAAATTAGATAACGTAACAAATACTAATAATTAATGAAGACCAATTTATTCTAAATTCATAATAAGTACAATAATTGAGAAGCAACATATTTATTTCATCACATAAAAATAACAAGATTTATCATGATCTAAAGTACACTATTTTCATGTCCAAAAGTACCATATTTATTTTTAAGATAATATAAATGGCCAAATTCCGTTTATAATATCATGAATAACTTTCCCTCAACATTATCCAAGTTAAAATGTACAATAATCAAGGTGTACATTTCATTCATAAATATATCGCATGTCAAGAATGCATATAACAATCAAATCTATCTTCTCGAACAACTTAATCCTTCTTTAAATCTGAAAGATAAAAATGATGGATATACATGCTCAGTTCAATGAATTAGCACAGATATATGTCTCCATGTTTAGATGTTTGATTATGAAATAGTTGAATATATATTAACTAATTAAATTCCATCAACAAGTAACAATATTTACAATACAATATGTATTTCAAAACAAAGTAAGAAAATACTCTCACAATTCTTTTCTCAATCATTTGTAAATAAAATATCACAGTTCATTAAGATAAAAATTCAATATTTTTCCATCTTAAAAATATCAAACAAATAATAATCATTCTTCCAAGTTCAGGTTCAAGCTATCATATAATCTTATCAATGAATAAGAAATAGTCAAACATTCTAACTATCTAGGTTTATACTTTTCTAACAACAATCACTAATCATAATCAACTATGAATTCCCTTCATACTTGACAATAAGAATAAGATTATAAAATAGAAATAAACATCGAGATAACCATTTTAATCAACTAAATTTGATAATGTTGAAAACCCTCTACCCACATCCTTTTCAAATGAAAATTTAGGTAATAACAATTAAAGATATCTCAAACTAGCTCAAACAAGGTATTCATGGACACTAAAACGAATAAGAAAAATTACAACCTAAACTATGTAAAACAACTCACCCATGGGTTTATATTACTACTATACCAATCTCAATTAAGTAAAATATTAATCTCTTATCCATAACACAATCTATTCATGAATGTGAAGAATGTAATCCAGATGAAAACCAAATACATCTGAAGGAATACAAACGTCCCTAATAGTCACCCATTAATCTTAGTATAATAGCAAAATAAATCAGGACTGAACAGTCCATATTGAACCAACCATGTTTTGGGAAAGAAAAAATTCACATCTTAAGACTGGTTCGATTTGAGCCTAGTTTTGAAAATACCATAAACCTTGAGGTTCCATGGCTATAATATCACATAGATTATAAGTCAAGGTGCCTAGGTATGATTCATCCCATCAAAATAAATAACACAAATACTTTCATAGTTTCTCGACCCAGGGTACAAACCTAGAATACTTTCATCAGCAAAACAATATACCCTTACGGGTTCATTTAAAACTATTAAGATAAACCAAATATGACCTTTCATAATCATCTTTTAACTTTAAACATCAACACAAAGGAATAACTAGGTCACATCGACCCAAAATAGGACAAGTATGGTTTTTAAAATGGCATGAATGAAATACAGACCCATATATCCTCTAATTTCATGATGTATCGAGACTACCAAGATTTGCATTACTAGTATAAAAGAAAACTTCAACATAGACTAAAAATCAACGCAAATGCGAGAATATAGTCGGCATGTAATGACTTAAACCAAAGAATGCGGGTAACAATACCCAAATCACACAAAAAATACATAAGAGTTTAATCTCTCAACTCTTACTATTTCCATACCTTTCCTAAATAAAACATCCAAACAAAAATATGAACACCTAGAACTAAGTATCGACCCACATGCAAGGTACATGTCAGATTTAAACAAAACGAAACACACAGATTTGAGATAAAAGAATTTAAAATTCAATCATGCATTCAACTATTTCATCACAAAATATCTATAGAGGGGGAAATATAACTATGCTTGTTGAAATTGGAGAGAAAACTTGAATATCCTAGTAATATCCAACAATTCCTTCCTTCCAAAAATCCTAAAGAATCTCTTGAATGCAAAACAAGAAATAACCCAAAACTATCCATGATTAATACTATTAAATCCTCTATTATCTCCTTCCCAAAATATCTAAATGAACTAACAGTAGGATAAAACTCATGAAACATCTCGAAGAATAGGAAAAATATCTCGAATGCATGCAAGGGAGGGTAAAAATGAAAAAAAAAATTTTGCATGGTAGCTTCTGGAGGAAACCTCCCATTCCCTAAAATACGTGGGGGTAAATTAAATGCATTTAATGTTTACAAGTGCCACGTAGTGGTATTCCCATTAACTTCACTTCCCACTCACCATTTCCCTCCAAAGGCCAATTTGGTGATTATGATCGGACAGAGTCAATCAAATAAAATAATAAATTTCCATGGGTCGTAATTAAACCAAGTGACCAAATCATCTTTTTAAATTAACAATGAAAAATACCTTTTGAATCTTAGTCAAATTTAAATAATAAAAATACAACCAATTCAAATTAACCAGTTGACTATAGTCGATTTAGTTTAATTAATTCAAACAAAGTAAGGCCTTAACATCATGTTAATGTTCTATTTCTAATGAGTCTAAACATACAAGTGTGATCAAGGCCTACATCATATAAATGATACGTTTTAATTAGGGTCAAAAATATAAACCATGCACAATTTACTTACTCCTTCATACTCATGTCTTCCCATCCAAGGGAATCTTAATGACAATAAAAACCAATAATTCCATCTCACAAAATGGTTGGTATAATTACGCAAATATAATATATATCAGTTGATCCGATTTAAAGCGTCAAATCCATCTATTCGATAAACACTTTATGGTCACAATAGACAACAATTAAATAACTGATTCCATAAAAAAATTGTATCATCAAGATACTTATACCCATGCTTAATTAAAACCAACTTGTACTTGTTTTTTAGAAAGTCCCTTCTCATTGCTCAATCAATGATCATTAATTTCAAGAGAGTTAGCAAAATTAACAATCATCACTATTTCCACACAATAAATAATATATTGAAATCATGAATAAATTCAACCATACATGCTAAGTGTTACTTACAATAAGTAATTAAATTACATTATCAATAGAATTCATAGCAACAACAAGGTATCTAAACATGGAATCATCAAACTCAGCAAGAATACAACTTAGCACTTAAGCATAAAATAGTATTATTTTGTAACACAACTTTCAAGTGTTTCGAGGCTAGTAAAGTTACATGGTAAGTTCACAACTATGCATAAGAATGTTTATCCTTTTAAAGGTAAACATGTGTACTCTTAGATGTGATGCTTTTTTGGCAACACTTCTCACTCCCAAATCTTCGTGAATCATGTTACGCGATAAACCTATCTTTTAATAATCTTGAAAATGTGGGATGTGACATATTAGGCCATTGAGGATTAATCAATAAACCACCTCATCTGATAAAACCAATAAATCAAACACTTGATGTTATGCCTCTACTAGATAGTCCATAAAACACTGCTCTAACATGCATTTCTTTCAGATACCCCTCAAACCACAACTCTATTTTTGCACACTCTAGCCCTCAAGTGGTAGGGAAACTTTGAAGATCTGTTGCACTAATTTTCTCTATAAACATTATTGAAACTTTTCATGGATAATAAGAACACATCCCATGATTTATCCCATATCAATATTTACATCACGAACCCTACTATGCATGACTGAACAAGTAAATTCTTGAAAAAAATATAATATCATACTATACTAGTTGTCCTCAAGCATGCCACAAATTCAAAAATGAACTAGGAAGATTAATTTTCATCACCAAACCATCAAATTAGTAAACTCAAGTCATTTCATTCTCTTACACTCCATATTTCACCTATTGCTTTAGGTCTAGGATTTTAGCAAGGATTTTTACCTGTTTACCTTCAAAACAATTGTTCATAAAATCCTGACATCTAATTGAGCTCATTAATTTTGATTTACATTATTAGTTTCATGTAAAAGCATCTCCCGAGATATAATACTCCCATTCACAACTCACACGTGTGGGTGAGCATCAGAAGTTTTCTATCAAGATGGATTTTTCCTTCTCAAGAGCTCGGTAGAGCCAAAAACAACATATATTGTTTTTTATTCATCCGTTTGATCTAAACCTTTGCAAAAATCACAAGAGGGACATATTTTATTTTTTCTAAACCTCAACTAATCTTAAATGCATCTAAAAATCTCTATGTACTATGACTTAGTTGTGTCTTCATACCTTGTTCTCAAGAGCATATTTCAAAATGACCTTCATCATGCATCATATACCTAAATAATGACCCGACACACCTCCTACACATTTTATAAAACATCAAGACACATTACACATGATTGATCAAGACTAATTTGTTTCATATTTCATGCTACCACCTCATCCTGCTTGTGTTAGGTATATGATTAGGCCTAAAATGACCAGCTTCACCACATGACGCCTGAAACTAACCTTGTTACAAATTCATAGAAATGATTACACTTTATACACATCTTTCAAGACAGTTTATACCTCATGATAACCCCTGACCAAATTTTAGAGCTTCATACCATGACCATGTAAGCTAGAGCCATTCACTCAATTGTGCATGCTGACTAAGACAACATGAATAGACACCAAGATTAGAAACTGTCAAAAAACCTTCAAATTAACTCATATATGACACTTCATGGAGACACCTAAATCACCTTAACACCCTTTGACATCAATTTCAACCATATACACAATGTCTAACAATCTCTCCCTTTATCATTGATGGCAACCACCTTTAGAAACATTGATGAAAACCATAAATCCAAAACACCTATAAGACCTCTATTTCATGTTTCTAAGTCTACTCTCCCCCTTTGACATATATGAAAAAGGTAACTAAGACAACTTGACATGAAAACAACTTGATAAGACTCAATGGAAATAATTCATTCAATTTACTTGCTAACCTTGAGAGTATCCTCAAAAGGATACTAATGAACCTTCATTTTGGCTTTGTTCTATCCTCAAAAGGATGCTAATGAACCTGATATGGAAATCTTCATTCATCCTCATTACTTCCTTTGAATAATAAATCACTTTAGTCTTAAATAACTTTCACATATGCCCCTAAGTAGATACATACATATTTTGTCTTCATTTTGACTTGTAACCTGCTTTCTTCCTCCTTGGACAAGATCTCCCTCTTTAGTATCACATCACAAAACAAATGTATGTTCTTCATACCTTAATCACCTTCATAATAAAAATTCTAGAAAGCTTCTTAAAACTCTCCCTTGATTCATAAGCCCCTTAACACTATTCATAGAACCTGACAGACCTTAATGCTCACTTCTTACCTTGAATCAAACATGAAATAGATCACCTTGAAGACTTACTCCATGGACTTATAGAGGCTCAGTAAGAATAATTCACACCTTGAGTCACTTATATCTTATCACATGACTTGAAATCAATGATTGTATCTTTCATAGGACACATATATTCTTGATAGATCATCTTGTAAAGATTTTATTTCAGCTTGAACTCAGAAATGAGACATGACTTATAGAACCAAATGATACAAACATACCTTGATTTCATTCAACCAAATTTACAGAACTTGAGATCATCATTTCCCCCCCTTCTCTTAGATATCCTTCTATAATTTTTTTTTTTTTGAGTTACCTTCTTCAAGAATCATGTAAGGAATTTACACACTTGATCATCATAGAACCTAACTCCCCCTAAGAGAATGCACCTTACACTATTTTAGACCTCTTGCTACTATAATGTATTTCTACCTTAGTTTTCATGGTGAAGTACTACTACAAGATATTGCAACCTGAGTATAAGTACCATATCTTGGAATTCTTTAAGCTTACTCTCATGATATCATAATAAATGATCAAATCAGAACTTTCTAGCTCATAACACATCTATACATCTGGTTCTTCATGAAGCATATTACCTTCTTGTATACTTACTCAACATACAACCTTCAAAGTATGTCACATCTACATATCATTGAATCCTTTTTTAATCACTTTCACCCTAGAGACCCATAATACTTTGATGAAGTTACTGAAAATTTCATGATAGGACCTTCAAGATCCAATCCTTTTCTCATATTTTACTTGTAAACCTCCACAGATATTGATTTCAAATTATCTTAGGATTTTGTCAATGCAAACCTTGGAAATCTTCAAACTTCCTTTGTCATTTTATAATGGTGATAAATGTAGTATTTGTATTACCAACACTAGCTATGCACACTGACACCTCATCCAGATAATTTTGGTAGCTCGCCCAAAGCATACATAGCCCCTAAGCCCCTCATTTAATTCTATTATCAATATGTTATCATGCATGTCCATAATCCTGACCAAAAACCAATTCATACATAGAGAAATATCATAACACGAAAATCAAGAAACAAATGTATAATAAGGAAACCACTCATATAATACAATAACCAAGATCTGAATATTAATGTTCTAACACGGTAATTTCTGCAACCCATAATAATTCATCCATTACAATCCATAATTAATTACGTAACATATAAGATGAATACATCATCATTAAGTACATCAATGTACTTCTTATCACAAGAAATTAGTGCTAATATTCTCAATCTAACACCCTCTATGAATCTGAACTATTCAAAATAAGGTTGCACTACTGATATATATGGTGGGGTATTTCCATTCACCAGTTTCATACACTTTCCTAATAATAGGTGTGCATACAAAATAGATTGCATGCTTTTTACATTCAATGCTAATAATAGATTAAACTAAATAAACAACATGATTTAATTTTATTATTAGACCTCTTCCTTGCATGATATTTATATCTTCCCTACATGTGATTTTTATAATTATATCTCTTTTGTGTGTGTCCCAAGCCATCATGATTTTATCTATTTATGAATCTTTCTTAGTTTCCACTCCATCTCCGCTTTTCTATTTCTATCCATGACTTAGAAAATTGGCTAAGTCACAATTCATGTCTACTACTGTGCAAACCTTCAGGCACTAATCCTTCATGCATGCACATTATCCTTCATGCACCCCTTGTGCGTGGTCCCTCACCTTTATGTGTGGCTAGTATTTAGCCATTTTCTCCACTCAACATCACCCCACACTAAAGTCATTTCCCTTCCTCAGAAATGTTTCTCCATACTTATTCCTCCAATGAATGAATCAAATAATTTTAAAGAATAAATAATAAAGGAAAAAAAATTATGAATCAAAGAATACTAATACACTAATTTGTGTACAATTGTAATCATG
The DNA here is from genome assembly GCA_019776745.2 of Taxus chinensis. Taxonomy (NCBI): domain Eukaryota; kingdom Viridiplantae; phylum Streptophyta; class Pinopsida; order Cupressales; family Taxaceae; genus Taxus; species Taxus chinensis. The sequence continues at coordinate 492,433,634 of CM034146.1, forward strand.
CCTTAGGTGAATAAAGGAGCTTTAAAAACTCCCTACTCAAAAAATTCTCTAACTTCCCCCAATCCACGAGTTCCTTTGTTGCCTTCCCTGGAACTTCTTCAACAATACCCAAAATATAATCAAGCATGAGCTTGTCAACTTTTTCTTTAATCTCTTTTATGACTACATCTAAATCTGCAGGAATTCCCTCCATAACATCAATTTTCTCCATGACAAAGAGTTAGATTTACTTGATGCACAATTCAAGTGTCTCATTCATGGATTTTATTAAATCTCATTGCACTAATGTCTCTGCCATGACCTTTGTTAACTCAATCTTATTAGTTGGTGTCTTTTCTTGAATTTCTTTGAGCTATGCATCCCCCTTTGCAATTCACACACTCAGAATGGGGTCATATTTCTGGAACCTATCAAAACATGACTTATCTTTGATATTCATCTCCTTGACATTGGTGATTAACACCTCATATTTAGCTATATTATCTACCATTATGTCTTTATTCCTCTTATTTTCCTTTTCCATCTCTTCTAATGTTGGTCTCGTGCCACTCTTGATATTAAGGAGAAGCATCCCAACCAAGTCTTCAAGATACTCCATCTCGTCAGTGTAATCTATTTTGGCCTTACTCACTAATGTGGGGCATGCACTTGTGATCTGCTTCACTTTCCCTCTAGCCCTATCTTAAGCCTTCTTGGTCCTCTTCTTCTCTCCTTCTAAGTCCTCCTTCAACTACTAGACTCTGTGCTCTTTATCCTTTTTATGCTCTACCATGAGCCTCATGGTAGCACCCTTGTCCAAGTTCCTACTCATGACCTTAGATGTTAGTTGATTCAGTTTTTTGAACACATGTTAATTAGTTATCCTTGTGGGTTTGAAAATTTTGTAATCCTTTCCTAGATTCTTTGTCAGTGTCAGTGTCGAGTAGGACCTATTACTTATCTCAAACTCTATCTCTTTTGCATGCATATGCATGATCCATGAAAAAAATTTCATCATGCTCAATATCCCTCCTCTCTCATCCAACAAGTCCCAGCCAAATATTTTATCTTTATCCACCATTATTTAAAACCTATCCCTCAACACCTTTGTAGGGTTATCAATAAATGACATGTATGGTGATTGTGGTGGCCATCACCTGCTTACCATCTTTTCCTTGGTGCACTACTTCCTTGGTGTGAATGGATTTTTCCTTGTCTCACCACCAGAGCCCTTATCATCCTTGATGACATATGTGTCATCACCTTATTCCTTATTTTTCTCGGGTTCTTCCTTCTTTGTGTCATGCATCTCTTCTTCACGTACTGATACTTTTTCTCTATATAGGATTTTATTCTTCTCACACTCTTCAACTTCCACCATTTCCTTCTCTGGGATAGATTCCACATGAACCGGTTATTCCATTCCCACTTCATTCTTACGTGTATAATCTTCGAGCTCTACTTCCTCAGACTTCTCTTCTTTTTCATCATGAAAATAATTTGAGATATTTTGTGCCCCTTCTCAATCCTTAACGGACTTACCTTATCCACTTTCGTTGAGGGGGAACCCTTGTATGGCTATGAAGAGCTTGTGCCATTTGTTTCCTTCTTTTATATTACATTTCTTTTCTTTATCTTTGGTACATCTTAGAATCCTCTTCTTCTTCTTCCTCTTATGATGGGGTCTCTTCTCAACCTCTCTTTGGTACCTTCACTCTATTATTATTTGGTTAAGGCATATGAGATTCATACACCTCAACTTTCTTCCCATATTTTTTTTAGTTGTAAGATGACAAAAACCTTACATATCATACCTCTAATTGTGACATTCATCATGGGATTAAGTTCTAAGATATCTGGATCCAATGTCTACATGTATGTTATCCTAGAAGAATATCTAAAGGTCTTGCACAAAGTGTGTCAGTATAATTCCAACTTATCTACATCAAACACCATCCTCTGCACATCCTTTATTTTTTTAATTGTGCATTTAAAGTACTTGGCGGTGAATGCAAATAGAAGTTTACACCACGGCCCCATCTCACCATTGCTCATCATGAACCTAGTAAGGCTGAAGTGTTGCATAAATGTAAACTTTTCCTACTAGCTTTTTCTCATGGTAGCTTCCTTGGCACACTCCATTCATTATCAAAGGACATGCCCATCCTTTTATACCACATTTATAATATTTCCTTAAATAAATTTTTTATTGCACCCTCGCATGTGAAATATGTAAATTATATTGTTGGGGACTTATCGTCTTCTAGATGAATCCACATGTTCTCTTCTATCCCTTCTAGGACACCAATATCCCAAAAGACTTAAAAAAATTGACCCCCATGTTATGTTTTCTCCCCTCTTAGTTTTTTCATTGGCTTCTTCAATAATCCTGTCGTTGATGAATTATACAATGTTATATTTTGTCTTGTGCACCATCTTATACGTGATATAGAGGAACTTCCTGTTCACTTCTCCCCATATCTTTGAAGATCCAAGCTTGTAACTTTCCATTCGAGTCGTTACCCTAGCTAAAAGTTCTTCAAGTTTTTAAATGTTCATGGCTTAGTTCCCCCTTTCATACTAAAATTTTGTGTCCAACTCATCAATTTTTTTCTCGTCATACAAATATAGATTCAGGTCTTCTCTAGTTTCATGTAACCCTATTACTTGCCCAATCAGATGAGATGTAATTCTCATATTTTGACCCACAAAGTAGAAGTAATCTTCGTGTACTCTCAACATTAGCCACTGGAAGAGGCATGTAGATCTACCAAAGAATAGAAATTCAAAGAGCCGGAGGACCCCTATCTTCTCGAGACTCTTCCTGCCAATTCATCCATCACTACCTAGTCCTCTGCGATCCTCATATACAACTCTCACAACATGTTTTTGTTTAGTGTGGCCTCTTTCCCTAGTGCCCTATGATTATATTCACTAATATTACATTTAGTGAGATGAGAGGTCCATTTTTGTGCCATAATTGCTTCATTTTGGTACTACATTTTTGAGAACAAATCCTCTAGTGGGTATTTTACAATGGTATTACTATTTCTTCCCTTTCCCTTTCCTTTAGGAAATGATGTGGTTGGTTTGTTTGGTGACATTTTTTTTTCCAAATTCCTCTTATAATATTTTCCCTAGGTGTTTTTTATTCTGAACTTACTTGCTCCTCATATCCATGTACCATGCATCAAATCTCTTTAATGCTTTATGTACCATGTTTTCATACCCTAGCTTCTTAGTCACCAAGCTTTGTAACCCTAGCTTTTTGACTCTCAAGCTCCATCAACTCTTGCTCCATAATTCTGCAAACCCAAGCTCCTCTTATTCCCTTTCCCTTCGCTCAAACTTCCATTTTATCTACTGAAGGATATCCTCTACTGAAATTTATGTACTCTTATTTGGTTTTATTTATCACATAAGTTGTTGTTTCAAACTCTTCACTCTAACACTTAGTCACTTAGTTTTTCGATCACTCAAATCACTTCAAATTCAAGGTAGAAAATGAGCTTTACTTCCCCCTATTTATAGATTTTCCCAATTTAAAACTTCATTGACTTAATTTTTTTTCTGTAAAACACCATTTTATTGATTTTATGTTTTAAATTACTATTGCATTTTAAAACACTTATTTCTATCTTAAAGGCGCCTTATAAGTTTTCCATGTTTCCTTTTGCACATGGAAGTCATAACATTATGGCACGTTACTACTCTCCAAGATGTAGACATCCTTGCATGATATTTTATATGCCACAACCCATCTTCCTTTGTGCCACATACCAAGTAGTATATCCTACTGCCACCTCCCTCACATTACAATGTGTGGCATCTAACTCTCATGGATTCCAAGTCTATTAAATTCCCTTTAAACACCATCATTCCTGAGCACTTGAAACACCTTCCTTTTTATTTTTCACATACCCATGTTTCATCAAGCACCTTTCTTTAATAATTTTTTGCACACCTCTTGAACCAAATCCAAGATAGGTACCAAAATCCCAATACCTTTTGCACTCAAATTCACACCTAGTTCACCCCACAAGTATGTATAATCCTTTATGCATTAACTCAATAAGTAGTAATCAAACCTCATGTGTGAGCGTGATTATTATAACAAACAAGAAAGAAAACATGAAAGATAAATTTAATCTAAGTGGCAAAACTACCTTATTATAATACACAATGGAATATTATTTATAGTAGGGATTTAGTCTACTACCATTGAAGTAACCACAAAACATGGTGTCATCCAGTGCTTCCAATTCACATGTTCCTAATTCTAATATCTTGGTCACTGCAAAGGGTACCAACCAGTGGACTTTCAACTTTCCTAGGTGGCACAAAAACTTGGAGTCATACATAAGTACCATCTTTCCAACTGTAAAAGACTTGTTCTTGATGTGTCTATTATACCAAGCCTTCTGTCATGCCTTTTCTATCTTTTGAATCCAATACATAATGGCACACCACTCATCCAGTTATATCAACTTTTCAATGCACTCATCCACATCTTGTTCATCATCAAAACCACTTACGCATGTAATACATAGTGATGGTAGTATAAATTCCACTGGTAGTATAGCCTCCGCTGCCCAAACACCAACTGAATGGGTGTGGCCTTGTTCAAACATTTCTAGGTTGTTCTATATGCCCAATGAACAACTGATACCTTGGCATCCCAATCCTTTCTTCCAAATAACACATATCTTTGTTAATGAATGTCCCAAGATCTTGTTGAAATATTCAATAGTTTCAATAGTCTAAGGGTGATAAGGGGTACTATTATGGTGTGCCACCATAAAATATTCCAATAAAACTTTAATAGTATAACTTAAGAAATGAGTCCCTCTATCACTTGTTAGACTCAATGGGCACCCATACCTACTAATAATATTTTCCCAAAGGAACCTTGTTATTATTGTTGTTGTGTAATATTTTGTAGGCATATCCTCTACCCACCTTGTCAAATAATTAGTACATGTGATAATTTAATGTGCCCCATTCATATGTGTGGGTGGTGCAACAGGTCCTACAAAATCAATTTCCCATTTAAAAAAAGGTTTCACACTTTCTATAGGCCTCAATGGAATTTAATCTCTATTTCTAGGCTTTCCAATTCTCTAGAAGTGATCACATGCTTAGAAAAAATCCTTAATATATTTTTACAATGTATCCCACAATAGACCTACTAAAATAATCTTATGCATACTGTCATTTCCTATATAATGGCCTCTGGCTATCCTCTACGATTCTCATACATGATGGATTCACATTCATGTTCAAGCGCACATCTGTAAAGGACCTCATCTCACCTCATTTCATATAGGTATCATCTAATGAGTTTTTATGGTGCTACTCAAATAGCAAGATGCTTCTTTTCCAATGTATTCATTCCTTCTAGTACAATTCTAGTGTGCAAATATAATGAAATGTCTTCTAAATCTATTGGGCCCGTGATTCAATCTAAATAACTTTTTATATGGCATAGTTTCCTCAATGCTCTATGTATCCTCTTCAGAATTGATTCTTTAAAAATGGTCAAGTCCTAAGTTTATCTTGCAAGGCTTCAATACAATTGTAAAATTGAATTCCTAAAAAAGGCTTATCTATAAAAAATGTGCCCATACAAAACAAGTTTGTTGACCAAGTACTTTAATGCCATATGATTTGTATAAAATATGAATGGTGTGGCTAATAATTACTATCAAAATTTGTGAAGTGTGTAGATCATAGATAATACTTCATGCTCTTTCATTGTATACTTCTGATCTTTTGGTGTCAACTTCCTACTTAAAAATAATATGGGATAATCCACATTACCCTCTCCTGGTTGCACCAAGATTGTGCCAAAATCCATGCTAGAGGCATAAATATGTACATGAAAGGGTTTGTTCTATGACATGAAGTGCAAGATTGGTGAAGTGGTAAGATTCTTCTTTAATTGTTCAAATGCTTGTTGTTGCATGTCACCCCAATAAAACTTTCTTTTGGCCTTGAGAAATTCCTCCAAGAGTGTAACAATCTTAGCATATCCCTTGATAAATTTTCATTAATAATCTATATTCCCTAAGAATCCATGTACTTCACTTTGATTGGTAGGTTCTTATAATCCCAGATTGATTGTAATCTTTACTGGATCGATCAACAATACATCTTTACAACTTATGTTCCCAAGTAGAGTTCCAAATGGTGTAGAAAATATGCACTTATTTATTTTGTGGGAGATGCTAAGTTTCAAACATATTTCAAACATCAATCTCAAGCTATCATAATGATATTTCATAAGCCCATAGACAGTCCAGTCATCCAGATAAACTTGCAAGAACTTATGAATGAATTCATGGAATTCCTGCACAAAAATGTGTGAGAATACTATTGGCACATTCATCAATCCAAAGGGAATCACTCTATATGCAAAAATTTCCCATTCAGTATTAAAGGTTGTCTTTACCTGATCCTCACATGCAATGTGCACCTGGTGATACCTTGAAAATATATTAGTAAAGGACTAGATTTCATGCCCTATAACACCTTCAAGGATATCCTCTCTAAACAACGTATGAAAAGGATCTATTACACATGAAGCATTAAGTTCCCTGTAATCAACACAAATCTTGATATGGCCACCCTTCTTGATGTTGATCACCATGGTCCTAACCCACTAAGATTCCTCAATTGGTTCAATGATTCCAGACTTAAGCATTTTATCAAATTCTTCCTTAACCTTCATGTGTAAGTTTTGGTTCATTTTTTAAGGCCTCTTCCAAACCAGACGTGTGCCTTATTTCATATTATTATTCATCTCTCATAATGAAATATGTACACCCTTAAACTCATGATAACCCCTTGGAACCAAATCCTAGAAGTCACATAATAGCTTAATGATCTTTGCAACCTCTGGTCCTGACCAATAATCTCTAATGATCACCTCCTTAGGTACAACATTAGTACCAATATTAACCTTTTTGTCTTCATAGTAGTATGGTATGTGCGCACTTTTTCATATAAAAATTCATCACCTCATGCAAACACTCGATATGGATAATATCTAAGCTCTCCACTTCTTCATCATCAATAAGGTATACCATCTTCCCTTTTTCCTTCTATCTCCATGTGTACCCTAGATATATTTATTTGGTTTCCACTATATCCTCATGCACCTTAGTATCAAGTTCTTTGAATATTTGAACCATGAATTACTCTACTTTTACACTATTTCCCATTATGATACACTTCATAATATTCAAGGCCTCATGTAGTGGTGGATTATTAGAAAAATAATCAAAATTTTGAGCCACGCCTTCAATCAAGTCTAAAACAATTACAATCTCTTACTTGATCTCATACTACAAATACCATGCTTACATGCATCCACATAGAGTAGAGTAGAAATTATATACCCAAAGGGATGTTGGTATAGCCTCCTAGCCTTAGGCCCACTGTCTCTCACAATTGTGGATGCGTACCAAAGGAGTCTTTCCATCATACTTATGGACAAGATAAAGTACATTGCTCTGAGTAAACCTTGTTAAAAAGGATTCCCTTACCTTGCACTAGCCAAAAATATTATCTTTGTGTGTCTCCCACTAGTGTGATGTCATGCAACACAATGTATAGAACATCATATTATATCTATATCCCTCATTATGTCATTGGTTGTCCATGACACATAAGAAAGAGTCAGGTTTTCCTCTCCATTATACCTTAGTAATTGAGTTTTTCCCAAACACCTAATCATGTTTGGTCTAATCATCATGATGAATCTTCCTTTGAATTCCCATCTAACCATTTCATATGTTCCATGGGCCCAATTGTAACAAGAAACACTAGTAGTTTCATTGACATATTGTGCATCTTCTCATTTAAGTACACCTTCCTTAGATGGTTCCACATTCTCATGGCTACACACTATACATGCATAAATCCTATTAATCTCTTGTTCACTCACAGGCTCAATGTAAGGCACAAGATTCACATCATCTAGGGGTATGAAAATGTGTTCCTCATTTTTCTCAAAATTGATATATATATTTTTGAAGTGCAAGTAAACATTTCTCGCATAACACCAATGGCATCCAAGGATTGTTGGAAAATTATCTACCTCAATAAGCTCTAATACTTAAAAGTATCATGTAAAGATTGGTTCCATGAATAGTAATTGAATAATCCTTCAACACCCCAATAGGAATGGACCTTATTTTATTTTCCATTTACAACACATTAGAAGATGGCTGTAATTGTGGCCTTCACATTTGGTTCTAGGAATTCAAAGTTAGAACATTGACCTCTACACCTGTGTCAACCAAAATATTACTCACCAACCAGCCATCTATCACTGCATATAATGTAATATCTTTTTCATACTCATGGTTCCATGGTGGTAAATTGACATGTAGGATCTAGCACCTTGTTCAAATCCAGTGTGTGGTACCTTCTCATTCAACCATTCTCATACTAATGGGATGATGTTCTCTTTCTATAGCATACTACATAATTCCTTCAAATCATCTTCATCCCTTTTTGGAATTTTAATTTCCTTCACGCATTCTACCTCATGCGCATGTTCCTTTAGGTATTGAATCTCATCTTGAAAATCCCTTATTACTACAATTATTTCTTGGTAGACCTTCTTTTGATGAGTAATTCCTGGGTACTCAACACTCATAATCTCCTCCCTCTTGATGATATTTTTTCTTTAAGAGGTTCATGCATGTGTGCTTCTTCTACATGCGTAGTGACTAATATAGGACGAAAATCTAGATTACCCATATTTTTAGGTATCCATTGTTCATTATTCTCATAATCTGCCTTGATCACCCACACTCCTTTGTACTTATTTTTTTTCTTACACATATGCTCATAAAGATAAGCACAATTTTCAACCTTATATTCCTTCCCATAGTACGTGCATACCTGATTCATGGGACACTAGCACTGGTAATGATCTTTTGACCCACAAGTATAGAAAGTCCCATACATGAAATTTCCTCTAGTTTGATATACACTATGAAACCCACCATATTCATTATTGTACCCTTCATTAGGTTGGGATTATTGTGCCTAAGAACTAATTTCCATAATGGTTTGTTGCAATACAGTCTCATATGCCTCATGAATCTAGTGTATCAAATGACAATAAGTTGTGTCACGGTTATTTACTTCAAAAATATTGAAGTACATAGAGAAATTCTTCATTATTACACACTGCGAGAGAGGTAAATTCTAGAAATCATTATTCTTGTGGAAAATATCACAAGACAATAACAATTCATGTACATTCCTATGTGGACAACTATCTTTACTATGTCATTCTATATTTCAATCGGTACACCATAATCCATTTTGTGTCTCATGCTTTATATTGACATAAATATTTTCCAACCGCTTAGCTATAGATGCTATTTATGCCTCAAGGAAAGGGCTCACCCTAGTGTCTACACTCCCGACTGCTTTAGCACAAAGAGATTCTTCCAAATCCTTGCATGGATTAGTAAATATTTTATGTGATAAGGACCTTAGAGATGGAGTCAGTGGGCCTCTAACAAACCACTATGTATGTTGGATATGATGAATATCATAAGATAACTTGTATAAGATACTTTTATACCACGCATCATACTCCCTCACAATTTCAGATAAGCCTTTCTTGATTTCCTTGACCATGATAATACTTTGTTTCTCAAACTTAGGAATTTGGAATTCATCCAAAAATGTAGTACACAGTGCATCCTAATCCACTATAGTATGATGTGGATCATACTTTTTATACCAGCTATGTGGGCACCCTGGAAGTGTGGTGGAAAATTGACTTTCCTTTCTATCAGAAGCTATTATGCCCTTATCTCTCCATAAAAATTCACACTTTTGAAGGTGCTCTACCACATCCTCCACACCTCTATACTATGGAAATTGAAGATACATCTCAAAGAATACTTGAGGTTTTTTTGTTTGTCATGGTTATTGTGATGATTCTTATTGTGGTTGTGGCTGATCTATAAACCTCTACTTTGAAAATTTATGAGACCACAAAAAATTTGTTGCTACTTCCAATTATTTTAAAATGAAAGAAAACTAGAAGCTATTGAATGAATATTAGTGCATAGAACTACTTGTAGAAAATAGAATGAAAAATTCCATGCACAACACCATATTTTTATCTTGGAAACCCTCGATTTGAAGGAAAACGAGTGAGGAAGGGAAATTTATCTTTCTTACCACTTATATATATTGGCCAAATTAAATGAAGATAGATATTAAAATAATTTGGAGAAAGGTAAATAATGTCATCACCCTCCTGTATTTTGTTTCTCTATTCTCACACACCTTTCTTCTATAATTCAATTCCAGCACCAAAGTATTCTTTCTCACTTCTCCCATGAATCGATGATCCATTCATCCAGTTGCTCCTCTTGTATTTTTATATTTTTCTCATGTCATTGTGTGTATTGGAGAATGAGAAGGGTGGTATAGGGAAGAGACTCACTACATACGCTTCAAATCCATAGTTGTTCGTGGATATACATTTTTTGTTCTCATTAGTGACAGGACCTCTCGTATATACAGACTAGTGGTTATGCAACAACCATGATAGTTATGCAACTACCATTTTGTGCAGAGGGGTAGTTATGCAACCCTTGCTTTGCATAAAGTAGTGGTTTTGATACTTTACAATCTTCTCTTTAATCTACTAAATTTCTCTTCTGGTACTATTTTTTCTGATGAATTGGTGTTTCTCTAGATCCCTATGGATCAAACCTCCCCTTTTCATGAGGATTTTGGTCCCACGAAATCTTAATGGGGAGAAAATGAGGAAATAATTCCATCACTTTATCCTTTGAGTACCACTGATACCACCTTAATGTATTCCCCTTGATTCTAACCTACCAAGACTCCTGTGGAACTATCCTTGTCTCTCTAATATTTTGTTGTAGAAATACATCCTCCTCCAACTCACCTCATGAATCCAAGACACAATCTTTTATCGAAGGTAGAAACTAACATTATTCTTCCTCATCAATTATGGATAACTCATATAGGTGCAAGTTCTCACAATTTACTACTAAGTACATCCACATGAAGTGTGGAAAATTAAGTCAGAAATCTTTCTCTCCAAAATTCTTGAGTATGGTGAAGGATCCATCTCGTAGTGGCTTGAGTTTCCTTTCTTGACCGTATAGTCTCTCTTTTCTCAAGTAAATCCAGACCTTGTCTCTGACATGAATATTGCACTCTCTATAATGTTGATTGTGTCTAACTTTATACTTGGCTTGATAATTCTCTAATTGTTCTTTAACCTTCAGATGGATTTACTAGATGCTCTCAAATAACTTTGCTACAATGTATCTCTCCTTATTCGTACTATCTAACCATAATGTCTAGTGGATTTGTAGGTAGATACCCCAAGAATGCTTCAAAATGTGACTTCATAGTGGATGTGTGTACTACCCTATTATAGGAATGTTGAATATAGGCTAAGGAATTGTCCTAAGTCCATGGCAATTTGTTATTGTATCCTCTAATCAAATGTACCAAAGTCATGTTCACTACCTCCATCTGTCCATTTGTATTGGTATGGAAGGTCATGCTCCTCTATAACCTGGTGTCCATCTTGTCCCATAAAGTAGTCCAAAACATCCCCAAAAACCTATAATCTTTATTTGAAACAATAAACTTTGGTAAACCAAAATGCACCCATACATTAGCAAAGAAAATTTCATCTGCCTCACTTTATTTTATTATCTTTTTACATGCCATAAGAACACACATTTTACTAAATCTATGTACAACAACATATATATAATCATGGCCATGTTTAGATATAGGTAGTCTTCCTACAATATCCATAGAGATGTCCTCCGTCATATGAGTAGGGATTGATAATGGCATATATAAACATTCCTTCCTAATTTCAGGCTTATTTTTCCAACAAAGTTTATATCCTCTTGTGAATTTAGATACTTCTTCTTGCATATTGGGCCAATATACATACCTTTGAAAGTGGGCCATGATATTTCCAATACCAAAATTTCCTACTACTTTCGAGGTATGTGCTTCCCTCATCAATAGAATCCTTTCTTCTTTCGGTACACAAAGATTCCCCCATCAGTAGAGTAGCCCATATTTGAGATAAAAATATTCAATACCCATCTATTCAACCCCTTGAGAATGCAACTGCTAATATGTCACCCCAAAATATTTTTCTTAAGCATAAGCCTCTCCATAAATATTCCTTTGTGAAGGTCTCAAAATGAGAGATAGTGGCCAATCTAAAGATTTTCTCCTGTGTGGGTGGCATAGAAAACATTTTTTCTACCAAATTAATGCTACCCTTCTTATACTTGATCAAAAAATGGAACTACTAAAGGAATCCCATCCAATTGTAGTGCCTTTCATGCTGTAATTTATACTATGCTTGCAAATAATAGAGAGGTTTGTGGTCAGTGTGCACAATAGTTTCTTTGCCCAATAAATAATGTTTTCATTTCTTAGTTGTCTGAACTAGTGCATACATATCTTTATCATATATTGAATATCCCTTATTTGATGAAGTGAAATTTTCATAATGATAACATGATGGATTTCCTCCATGTAGCAACACTTCTTGCATGATGTAATCATTGACATCTGTCTCTACTTCAAAGGGCTGCTATAAATTATTAAGATAAAGTACTAGAGCATGAAATATTTTTTATTTTAATAACTCAAAATCCTTTTCTTACTCCTTACCCCATTCAAAATCCTTACTCTTTGTGGACATTTTGTGTAGAGGTGTTGCAATAGCAGAGAGGCCTAGAATGAAATTCCTCATGTATTGTATTGCTCCCATAAAATTCCTAGTATCTATGGCTCCTATTGGTGTTGGCCAGTTAGTGATGGCTTCCACCTTCTTCAGATTCACTAGTAAGTATCCTTCTCCAACAACATGCCCAAGATAGACAAGTGACTATTAGGAAGATTCACACTTGTTTATATTGCAAAGTGCTTGTTTCTCCTTGAGAACTTTCAAGACTTGTTGAAAATGTTTTAGATATTTCTCTCACGTGGCACTAAAAATAATAATATTATCTAGATAAATCATGACACATGAATATAAGAATTCAAGAAATACATCATTCATCAATCTTATAAATGTAGTGGGTGCATTACATAAACCAAATGGGAGTACTAACCACTCATAAAAACCATGTTTTGTTTTGAATATAGTCTTCCATATATCCTCCTCCCTCATCTGGACTTAGTGATATGTATTGCCCCGCCTCAGGATAAGGGAAAAATCATACCAATGTGCAGCTAGAATTTTAGGTGAATTTTTTTTAAAGTGAGAACCAATGTTTTGCCTAACCAAACTCATTGATTAAATTAATAACAATCTAATTTTAACCAAATTACTAAAACATTTATTTCTAAATAATTTTATTTATTTAGCTCCTATTAAATTACACAAATTAAAAATATATATATACATATTTCCTTTAAATAATTTTCACCCACATTGAATAAAATAATTATTCATGTTTAAAAAAAATACATCCCCCATTACAAAAATTTACCCACATTCCCCTTTTTAATTAAAAAAAAAACATTCCCACCAAAAACCCATGACTTAAAGTGAGCAAGGTTTTATTTGAGCCCTAGGATTAAATCGATCTCATCCTTTGATCTCCTTCTTTCCCTAAAGATGACCTAACTATCCTTATCTTTCCCCCCCCCTTTTTTTTCTTTCATTTGAATTCCATTCTTGTTTTCTTTTCCTTTTTTTTTTCTTGTTCTCATTTGTAGGTTGTTGGGAGGCGTTATGGAGTTATTTTTATTATTTTGTTTATAACCCTTATTGAAGTTTCTTTGATGTAATATATATATATATATATATATATATAATTTTCTTTTATTTAAATGTGGGGCAGATTTGTAGGATACTTTGTGAGGAGGAAGTGTGGAGGTGTGGTTTGTGTTGGCGTGAAGAGGGGGGGTCAGCGTGGAGGTGGATACCATGGCAGGGAAGAGGCAGGGCGGCTGTGAGGGAAGTTAGAGTGGAGAAATGTGGAAAGGGGTCGGAGGGGTAGATAGTAGAAGGCTGTAGGGAAGGCCACGCGGGTGACAGGCCAAGAGGGAGGGAGGTCGGGGGTCACTGCGCAGGGCATCATAGTGGCGGCGGATGGGGTGCTGTGTGCATGGCTGCACAGCAAGCAATGCGACTAGGAGTTGGGTGGGGAGGAGGGGTCCGACCCCTCCCCCAACACACAAAATCTTAACAAAGTTATTTTGTTTATTAAAATATATATATATATATATATATATATATATATATATATATATATATATATTTTATATAAAAACTTTAAAACATATTTAATATACTAAATAGTATATATATATATATATATATATATATAATATTATATATATTATAATATATATAAATTATAATATATATACATTACAATTTTATTATTTATATAATATCATATATATAATATTATATGGATACATTTATATTCTATAATATATGTTTCAACATATATATACAAATCTACAGTATTACTTATATTAATATAACCATTAAACTAAGACTTTTCTTTAACTATAATACATATTTCATTTAAAAAAAATAGCACTAGATTAGAGAATTTCAGAATAAGATTATTTTGTGCACAATAGTAAGAAATGAATATTGCAACTTATAAAATAATAGATTTGAGTTTGTTAACTTAGTGAAATAAGAGTCTTTAAATGTTTCCAATAACAATTGGGTTAAATATTCTACACATTATACATTGAAAGGATTATAACCAAATATTTTCAAATAATACAAGAGACTTATTCCTAAAAGAATATTTTCAAGAAAGATTACTTACTTTTATATGACTTCTTAGTAGAAACAAGTTATTAAAACTTCACATAAACAAGAGAGTGCAAGCAAAGTAAAAATGAACAAATTTATTTTCTTGGCATACTGCTATCAATATTTGTAAGAGATAAAAGGGCTAAGGAAAACTACATTTCCAACAACTACTTTTCCTTTATAAAAGAAATATAAGAGTTACATCAAGTTACAAATAAATGGAACATTTGCTACAATATTTCATTTCCACAAGCTTAGATTAAAAGAGTGATATTTTCCCAAATGTGCAACCAACCAGGAATTTTTATTACAAGTTTCTTGTAAGTTTGAAGAGAGATTTCTCATTGTAACACCATGTCTCAAGTTTACAAATAAATTCAAAATATACAAAATGGAGGGTTTACAAGGAGAGGGAAAAACTACCACATAACTACACACATGAGGTATAAAATGCAAGAATGTTTCATAAGGGAAGAGAGGACAATGAGAGCCCCAAGATGCCACCAACTCCAACTTTGAGATCCAACTTCCATGTCTTCAAGAAATCCAACCAAGGAGAAGAAGCTTGTTTACCACCCAACCATAGGAATCATTACATGCCTTTCCCAAGGTTGGGATGCATGCTAGCCTCCCCCAAGCCCATGGGAAAAAGGACTACCATCCACAACTTGCACAAGAATGAGGTGAACAACCAAAATATACATCCACACAAAAATAAGATAAATATCCAAGACAAGACTCCAAATTTTACAAGGAAGAAAAAGAGGAGAAACCAAGTTCTACCTCTAAACAAAGTGGGGAAGAGAGGAAAGAAAATTCTCCAAAAATTATAATCCAATAATAGTTGCATAAAAACAAAATACTCCATACCCTCCTTATTTCTCCATTTTCATACAATCCCTCCTTATTCCTCCTCCCTTTCACCAAATCCTTCTTGGAAGGATTTTCAAAGCCCAAAGAGGTTTCCTTACCAAGAATGGGGAAGGTTATTGAAGCCAAATGAATCACCTTCCCCACCTCAAACCATTTGAGATGAAAAACTAAATCCTACAAGGCTTGTCCATCAAGCCTATAAGGATTGAGAGGGAAGAAAATCCCTCTCTCTTCCCCCAAAAATCCAAAACTCCATCATGCCATATGATGGAGGGAGTAAAATCAAATAACAATAACTACAAATCCACATACAATAACCATATTTCCAAGAAAACAATCTAACAACTAGCATGACTACAACACATACAATAAAGCTTAATAGCCTACCTCAAAGAAAAATCTCCAAAATTTTTTCCAACTTCAATCTTCTCCACTTCTTGACCCAAGCAAACTCTAGCTCCAAATCACACAAGCATCCAAGCAAAAGCTCCCAAAAAATTATTTTTCGTCTTTTCCCATGAAGGAGAATTTGAAGAGGAGAAAGCAAAAATCCTCACAAATGAGGGGGTGACATGTGTCACCCCTCTCTTCCTTCAAGGTCAAAGATTGCAAAACATAAAAGAGAAAGGATAAAATGCCTTTTAGCCCTCTTCTCCCAAATTACCCAAATTGGTTACAAAACAAACATGTACAACTTTTAACAAAGCACACTTATCTAAAACCCTTACATGGATGTGACCAAAGGGGAGGCAAAAATGGAGGGAAAACTTCCTCTAGCCTTGGAAATAAGCTCCACTACCTATTAGGTAGGGCCCAAGGGCCCATTTTAATGATAAGGGAACCCCCAAACTAAAAAGAGGTCCCCAAAAATGCCCAAAATAACCCAATTTCGGGTTTGGCATTTTTGGCACAAGGGTAGAGGGTGTCGGGACCACCCAAGGGTTCACATGTGACCCTAAACTGTTTGGATTAATTACATCATTAAACTAATTCAAAACATAATGCAAGTGGGGTCATTAATTCCCCAAAACTAGTTTACAACACAAAATAAGCACCCTAATCAAAATTAATAGTTACAAGACATATTACATTACAAAAGAGGGTCACCCATGGTACCCAACACAATAATTCTAACTCTAAGGCCTCAAGTAATAAACATGGCTAGGACTTAGCCCGTGGGATGCTTGTCCAAAGTTGTGTAGCTGGCCTGAATCCCACGTTCTCTTGTAAGCTGTCACCTGCACACTCACTGCACACATTAACCGCTCCTGTCTGATAAAATATAAATAACGACTCAGTAAGATATCAATGAGTTCTAAACTAGCATAACATCTTTCTAGAAATCAAAATGTGACAACGTGCACAATTATACATAATTCACCATAAGTTAGTCACAATGATAAAACGACATGTATCCATAGAATCCCAACATGCAACAAACCGAGTATTCATCAATATAACTACGTTCCAAAACAACATCATATCAATTAGTATCCATGACATCATAAAATAATGCAACCAACATAGTATTCAAGCTAAATCGGTGCTATATGCCTTAATGTCCATACGTGTCTAATTAGATCAAATCTCCTAATGTAATGTCCAAAATATAACAAATCCTTGTCAAAACATGTCTAATAGTAAGATGAACAACAAGTAACTAAGCTATGAAAATGTGGGCACTATATCCCCCTCTACTAAAATTAGACTTCCTCCTAGAAGTCATTGAAAGAGGTAGGGATATCTAGCCCTCAAAGGTGTCACATCCTCCTAGGTAGTTGTTGTCTCATCATATAGGTCCCAATGTACTCTAGCTTGGTCCAAGTCTTGACCCTAAAGGGCCAACCTCCAGTGCTCCAGTATGTTTATGGGCTCCAGTCTCCACTATCCTCTGTCCTCTACCTGTAATGCCAACCACTCCAAAACATGAGAAACATCTTGTACATATCTACGTAGTACAGAAAAATGAAACACATTGTGGGCCCATGTAAGGCATGGTGGCAAAGTTAGGTGATAGGTAACTGGACCGATGACCTCTAAAATATCAGAAGGCCCAAAACAATGAGGCAATAGCTTAGAACCCTTTCCATAATGGATCAGAATCTTATGCAGATGAACTCTCAAGATGACTTTGTCACCCACTGAGAAGTGACGATCAATCCTCTTGGTGTCTGCATATGCCTTCTGTTGTGCTCTAGCCTTCTCAAGATGCTATCGAATCAGAACAACCTACTACTCTAAATCCTGTAGGTAAGCTGGTCCTAGAATAATCCTGTCATCTAGTCTGTCCCAACTCAAAGGTGTCCTATAAGGTCATCCATACAAATCCTGGTAAGGAGCCATACCAATGGAACTATGATAGTTTTTGGTGTATGCAAACTCAACTAAATGAAAATAATCTTCCCATTTCTTTTGCTTGTCCATCACATACATCCTCAACATGTCCTCCAACACCTGATTAACTCTCTCTGTCTATCCATCTGTCTTTGGATGATAAGCTAAACTGAAATTAATCTGAGTACCTAGAGCAGTCTGAAAGGAAGTCCAGAAAACTGAAGTGTAGATGGTATCCCTATCATTGATGATGGTCTTCGAAATCCCATATAACCTAACAATGTCCTCCATAAATACTTTGGTGATGGCTTGTGCATTATAGGTGACCTTGGGTGGTGAAAAGTGTGCAACCTTGGTCAAATTATCCATGGTGACCATAATGGCATCATGATGTTAAGAAGACATAGGAATTCTGACTATGAAATCCATGGAGATCACATCCCATTTCCACTTGAGATTATCATAAGGATATAAGAGTCTTGCGGGATGGGAATGCTCTGCCTTGACTCTCTAACACTCAAGGAAATATGCAACAAAATCTACTATTTCCCATCTAAGACCTGACCAATAATATAACTGCCTCATATCAGCATGTATTCTCTTCACTTCTAGATGTGTCGCATATGGGGCTCTATGAGCCTCTGTGAGGATGAAGCTACGCAGATCACCTGGATTAGGTATATAGATGCGCCTATGGAACTGAAGTAAACCATCTATCTCTAAAATACACCCTGAATATCTTCCCTCTAATGAACCTTGAGACTCTAACATCTGTCTAGCTCCCTCATAAAACCTGTCCTCAGGAAGGTGCTCAAGAATCCTACCTCTCAAATCTGACTACAATGTCAATGAAGCAAACACATGTCATCGTCTACTAAGTGCATCTACAACAATATTTTCCTTTCCTTTGATATACCATACCTCCATGTCATACTCACATAGGAACTCCATCCAACGCCTTTGACAAGCATTGAGGTTCGGCTGTGAGAAGATATGTTATAAAATATGATGATCTGTCCTCAAAATGAAAGGTCTACCCAAAAGGAAGTGTCGCCAACACACAAGTGCATGAACAACTACTACAAGCTCCAAGTCATGAGTAGGGTAATTCAGCTCATAGTCCTTGAGCTTACGAGACTCAAATGCAATAACCCGATGCTCCTACATAAGAACTACTCCTAAACCCTCTAGTGATGCATCAGTACAAACAAGAAAATCCTCTGTCGAGTCTGGAACTACTAAGATGGGTGCCATGGTTAACCTTTCCTTAAGTAGCTTAACATCCTGCTCACACTTTTGTGACCAATCAAAATTCTTCCCTTTCCTCTGAAGAGAAGTGATAGGGTGAGAAATCCTAGAAAAGTCTTGTACGAACCTGTGGTAATACCCTGTTAAACCCATGAAACTTCTTACCTCAATAACTGATGTGGGTGCTAGCCAATCCATGATAGCCTGTATCTTAGAGGGATCTACTGAGATACCCTCACCTGATATGATATGACCCAAGTATCGAATCTCTATCTGAAAGAAGCTACATTTTTCCAAGTTCCCATACAACTTTTGCTCTCTCAAAATCTGAAGTACCTGTCTTAAATGCTCCTCGTGTTCCTCCTCGGAACGAGAATAAATCAATATGTCATCAAGGAACACTAAGACAAAGTGACCTAGTAATGTCCTGAATACTCCATTCATGAGGCACATGAAGACAGCTGGGGCATTGGTCAAAGCAAATGGAACAACTGTGAACTCATAATGCCCATAACGTGTGTAAAATGCTTTCTTATGAATGTCTACATCTGAAATGCACAACTGATGATACCCTGACTTGAGATCAATTTTAAAGGATACTCTCACTCCCCACATCTGATCAAACAAGCCATCAATCCTAGGGAGAAGATAACGGTTCTTTATTGTGACTTTTTTGAGCTGCCTGAAGTCTACACAAAGTTTGAGAGAACCATCCTTTTTCGCAAAAATGACTGGCACTCCCCAAGGAGTTATGCTAGGACAAATGAGACCCTTATCCAATAACTCCTCTAACTGAATCTTGAGCTCTTGAATCTCTAGAGTCATCATCTGATAGGGTGCCCTAGAAACTGATGCATATCTAGGTACTAAATCAATGGTGAAATCCACCTCTTTGTGGGGTGATAACCCAAGAAGCTCACCTAGAAACACATCTGCATACTCCCTCAAAAATACATGATCATCTAATCGGTCACTGATGGAGATAGCAAATAACTAAAAACCCTTACACATGCTCCGCTTGAGTTTCTTAGTCAAGATCATGCACAAGGAGATAGGTCTCTTCAGCCCTGAAATCACAACTACACTTCCGAGATCATCCTGACACTCAATGACCTTATTTCTACAATCCACCTTAGCTCGATGAGCCTTGAGCCCATCCATACCCAAAACTACCTGATAAGATCCTAACGGGATAACTCAGAGATCAAGTGTAGTGGGGAAGGCTCCTAAATCAAGTATGTAACTTTCCAAATATGTGTCCACGGAGAGTTTAGCCCCAGAGGCCAACTCAACCTACCAACTATTTGGTTTCCTAGCCACCACTAGCCCACACTAGTCCACTATAGAAGGAGATATAAAAGAATCAGAAGCTCCTGAATCAAAAAGTATGAAGACATAAATACCCCTGGTAATACATGTCATCTCAATGACTTTGGCCTGATGCTCGACCTGGCGATTTTCAACCACAACATACACACAATGGGTACGTCCCACGTCACCCACCATATGCTTAGATCTAGAGGCTCTCTGTGCATCCATGGTATTGGGTTTTTACGGACACATACACACATAGTGATCAAGAGATCCACAAATGAAACATCCTCATGTACCCCTATGAGATGGGGTCCCTCTTGTACTCTGGTGTATTGATCCTGCCGGTCTAACCCTAGCAGGATGCTGCGTGCAAGCTGGTTATGCCTGCTGAGTACCCTACCTCCTATCCCTGGCTCCACCAAAACCACCTCTAGAATTGCCTCTCTGAAATCCCTATGTCTTTCTAGCCCCCTGCTACGGGTGGCCTTGCTACTGTGTCTATCACTGCGGGTGTAGTGAAGCCCTCGTGGCTACTGGTGGAGGCCAGAATCCTCCTCTAGGGGGTGGTGTTGTACCCCATGACCTCTGACTCTGAAATGCCTGTATCCTCTCCTGAAACTTGCTCTTGTTTCTATCTTGGTGCTCCTATGCCTTGGTTCTTTTTTCCTCAGCTAAGTAGGCCTTCTCAATGGCCTTCTCAAGTGTGGGAGGAGATAACATCCTAACTACTCCTGTTATATCTACATTAAGGCCTTAAATAAACTTATTAAACTATAATTTCTCATCTTACAGGTAGTCCACATACTACAGAAGATCCAGAAACCTACTCTAATACTACGCTACTATGTCAAATCCCTGTCGTAAGTCATGAAACTCATCGATCCTCTTCTGCACGAAATGCTCTGACATATAGCGAGCCCTGAATCACTCCTCAAACATCTCCCAGGTCACTGTATCTTGATTCATATGGACCTTACGCTCCTCATTCCTCCACTAAACACCTGCTGCTTCTCAAAGGAGGTGTATAGCGAACCTTGCCTTGACGTTGCTCTCGTAAGAGTGCAAGCCAAAACAACCATACAAGCAAAAGAGCCATGACTCAGCCCCAAAGCCATTTGTAGAGACGGTGTAGGTGGGCAGCTCCAAGTGAAGAAAATCTCTAATCACACTGCTTGTATCTCAATCCTGGCGATGTATTCCTACAGGCGAAAGGGGTCACCTAGCCCCAAATGGTCCCTCAAGACTGTGTGAGTGGCTACGATGGTATGACGCTACCCTCTCGTGATGAATAGAAGGGCTACGTGACCTCTCATACCTCAATGTATCATTCTCTGGTGGCTCTGAATGCACGTCCTTGCCTATCGGCTCCTCGTCTCCCAATGGTATCTCCTCTCTCACCTCCTACGGTGATGGAAGATGCTGCTGCACAACGCCTATCAGCTGCTACAAGACCTCTAATATCTGAGGCTTAAATTTGGGTACTGGTGTCTCCCACGTAGGTGCACTATGCCCCAAACCTCTAGTTGATTGTCCTTTCTTGGGTGCCATCCTGTGCATGAGGTGAGCGAAGAAGTTATTAATTTAAAATTTAATGGTTCCGGATGATTTTTTTGACTAATTATTTTTATTCATTTATTTAATTTAATGTTATTAAAATTACTGTTAACTATTTTAATTAATTACGTAGAGTGTCCACGTGTGCAAACCTTTCTCTGATACCAAATGTATTGCCTCACCTCGGGATAAGGGAAAAATCATACCAATGTGAGCTAGAATTTTAGGTGATTTTTTTTTAAAAAGTGAGAACCAATGTTTTGCCCAACCAAACTCATTAATTAAATTCATAACAATCTAATTTTAACCAAATTACTAAAACATTTATTTCTAAATAATTTTATTTATTTAGCTCCTATTAAATTACACACATTAAAAATATATATATACATATTTCCTTTAAATAATTTTCACCCACGTCGAATAAAATAATTATTCATTTTTAAAAAAATCCATCCCCCATTACAAAAATTTACCCACATTCCCCTTTTTAATTAAAAAAAAACATTCCCACCAAAAACCCATGACTTAAAGTGAGCAGGGTTTTATTTAAGCCCTAGGATTAAATCAATCTCAGCCTTTGATCTCCTCTTTGCCCTAAAGATGACCTAACTTTCCTTATCTTTTCCCCTTTTTTTTTCCTTTCATTTGAATTCCATTCTTGTTTTCTTTTCCTTCTTTTTTTTTTCTCTTGTTTTTATTTTCTAGGTTGTTGGGAGGAGTTATGGAGTTAGTTTTATTTTTTTTTTGTAACCCTTATTGAAGTTCCTTTGATGTAAATTATATATATATATATATATATATATATATATATATATATTATATTTTCTTTTATTTAAATGTGGGGCGGATTTGTAGGATATTGTGTGAGGAGGTAGCGTGGAGGTGTGGTTTGTGTTGGCGCGAAGAGGGGGGGTTGGCGTGGAGGTGGATACCATGGTAGGGAAGAGGCAAGGTGGCTGTGAGGGAAGTTGGACTGGAGAAGTGTGGGGAGGGGTCAGAGGGGCAAATAATAGAAGGCAGTAGGGAGGCTGCGGGGGACAGGCCAGAGGGAGGGAGGTTGGGTTTGCTACGCAGGGCAGCATAGTGGTGGAAGATGGGGTGTTGTGTGTGGCTGCACAGTAGAAATGCGGCCAGAGTTGGGTGGGGGGAGGGGTCCGACCCTCCCTCAACACACAAATCTTAACAAAGTTCTCTTGTTTATTATATATATATATATATATATATAAACTTTAAAACGTATTTAATATACTAAATAGTATATATATTCTAATATATAAAAATTATAATATATATATATATATATATATATATATATAATATGTATACATTACCATTTTATTATTTATATAATATCATATATATAATAACATATGTATAATTTATATTCTATAATATATGTTTCAACATATATATACAAATCTGCAATATTACTTATATTAATATAAGCATTAAACTAAGACTTGTCCTTAACTGTAATACAGATTTCATTTAAAAAAAAAATAGCACTAGATTAGAGAATTTCAGAATAAGATTATTTTATGCACAATAGTAAGAAATGAATATTGCAGCTTATAAAATAATAGATTTGATTTTGTTAACTTAGTGAAATAAGAGTCTTTAAATGTTTCCAATAACAATTGGGTTAAATATTCTACCCATTATAAATTGAAAGGATTGTAACCAAATATTTTCAAATAATACAAGAGACTTATTCCTAAAAGAATATTTTCAAGAAGATTACTTACTTCTATATGTTTGCTTGATAGAAACAAGTTATTAAAACTTCACATAAACAAGAGAGTGCAGGCAAAGTAAAAAAAAATAGATTTCTTTTGTTCGCATAATGTTATCAATATTTGTAAGAGATAAAAGGGATAAGGCAAAATACATTTCCAACAACTAATTTTCCTTTATAAAAGAAATATAAGAGTTACATCAAGTTACAAATAAATGGAACATTTGCTACAATATTTCATTTCCACAAGCTTAGATTAAAAGAGTGATATTTTCTCAAATGTGCAACCAACCAAGAATTTCTATTACAAGTTTCTTGTAATTTGGAAGAGAGATTTCTCATTGCAACACCATGTCTCAAGTTTACAAGTAAATGCAAAATATACAAAATGGAGGGTTTACAAGGAGAGGGAAAAACTCCCACATAACTGCACACATGAGGTATACAATGAAAGAATGTTTCATAAGGGAAGAGAGGACAATGAGAGCCCCAAGATGCCACTAACTCCAACTTTGAGAGCCAACTTCCATGTCTTCAATAAATCCAACCAAGGAGATGAAGCTTGTTTACCACCCAACCATAGGCATCATTACATGCCTTTCCCAAGGTTGAGATGCATGCTAGCCTCCCCCAAGCCCATGGAAAAGAGGACTACCATCCACAACTTACACAAGAATGAGGTGAACAACTAAAATATAAATCCACACAAAAATAAGACAAATATCCAAGACAAGACTCCAAATTTTACAAGGAATAAAAAGAGGAGAAACCAAGTTCTACCTCTAAACAAAGTGGGGAAGAGAGGAAAGATGTTCTCCAAAAATTATAATCCAATAACAGTTGCATAAAACCAAATACTTCATACCCTCCTTATTTATCCATTTTCATACAATCCCTCCTTATTCCTCCTCCCTTTAACCAAATCCTTCTTGGAAGGATTTTCAAACCCCAAAGAGGTTTCCTTACCAAGAATGGGGAAGGAGATTCAAGCCAAATGAATCACCTTTTCCACCTCAAACCATTTGAGGGGAAAAACGAAATCTTACAATGCTTTTCCATCAAGCCTATAAGGATTGAGAGGGAAGAAAATCCCTCTCTCTTCCCCACAAATCCAAAACTCCATCATGCCATATGATGGAGGGAGTAAAATCAAATAACAATAACTACAAATCCACATACAACAACCATATTTCCAAGAAACAATCTAACAACTAGCATGACTAAAACACATACAATAAATCTTAAGAGCCTACCTCAAAGAAAAATTTCCAAAAAGTTTTCTAACTTCAATCTTCTCCACTTCTTGACCCAAGCAAACTCTACCTCCAAATCACACAAGCATGCAAGAAAAAGCTCCCCAAAAAAAAGTTTTCTTCTTTTCCCATGAAGGAGAATTTGAAGAGGAGCAAGAAAAAATCCTCATAAATGAGAGGGTGACATGTGTCACCCCTCTCTTCCTTCAAGGTCAAACAGGCCAAAACATAAAAGAGAAATGATAAAATACCTTTTATCCCTCTTCTCCCAAATTATCCAAATTGGTTACAAAACAAACATGTGTAACTTTTAACAAAACACACTTATCTAAACCCCTTAAATGGATGTGACTAAAGGGGAAGGAAAAAGGGAGGTAAAACTCCCTCTAGCCTTGGAAATAAGCTCTCGTACCTATTAGGTAGGGTCCAAGGGCCCATTTTAATGATAAGGGAACCCCCTAAACTAAAAAGTGGTTCCTAAAAATGCTCAAAATAACCCAATTTCGGGTTTGGAATTGTTGTCACAAGGGTAGAGGGTGTGGGGACCACCCAAGGGTTCACATGTGACCCTAAACCCTTTGGATTAAGTACATCATTAAACTAATTCAAAACATAATGCAAGTGGGGTCATTAATTCTCCAAAACTAGTTTACAACACAAACTAATCACCCTAAGAAAAATTAATAATTACAAGACATATTACATTACAAAAGAGGGTCACCCATGGTGCCCAACACAATAATTCTAACACTAAGGCCTCAAGCAATAAACATAGCTAGGACTTATCCCGTGGGCTACTTGTGCAAAGTTGTGTAGCTGGCCTGGATCCCACGTTCTCCTGTAACCTGTCACCTGCACACTCATTGCACACATTAACCACACCTGTCTGATAAAATATAAATAACAACTCAGTAAGATATCAATGAGTTCTAAATTAGCATAACATCTTTCTATAAATCAAAATGTGACAACGTGCACAATTTTACATAATTCACCATAAGTTAGTCACAATGATAAAACGACATGTATCCATAGAATCCCAACATGCAACAAACCGAGTATTCATCAATATAACTATGTTCCAAAACAACATTATATCAATTAGTATCCATGACATCATAAGATAATTCAACCAACATAGTATTCAAGCTAAATCGGTGATATACGTTTAAATTTCCATACATGTCTAATCAGATCAAATCTCCTAATGTAATGTCTAGAATATAACAAATCCTTGTCAAAACATGTCTAATAGTAAGATGAACAACAAGTATCTGAGCTATGAAAATGTGGTCACTACATGATAACCCAACTTGAGATCCAAATTCATGAAGAAATTTTCATGTTGAAGATGTTCCTAGAGGTCATCTATGCGTGGGAGTGGATATTTGTTCTTTATGTTAATATTGTTCAAAACACGGTAGTCAATACAAATTCTCCAAGAACCATCCTTCTTTGGAACCATCACAATAGTTTAACCACATAATGAGGTGCTTGGACGTATTACCCCTTGGTCTAATATTTCTTGGAGTTATTTCTTTACTTGTTTACTCTCCAACAAGGATTGCCGATATAACCCGATATTTAGTAGAGGGAACTCTAGAAATAGCTGAATCACATGCTCTACCTCTCATTTTGGTGGTAACCCGCTAGGATTATAGAATACTTCCTGAAAAGACTGAATTATGTTATCCAAATCCTTTAGCACTTTGTTAGAAACATCCAAAAATTCTACCCCATATTTTTTTTCTTTCAATAAAATTACAAAAACTGATTATGATTTTCCTGAATAAGTCTCTTTGCTTTGTTAGAACTTACCATAGTAAGTTTTGACGTATGCTGGTGTTCCCAGATGTTGTAGCCAACTCCATCCTTGACCCATCTATATCTTTCTCCCTTCTCATGAATATTGCATCACTAATATACAAGTAAGGAATCCTGAAAAACAACATCAAATGCATCAAGTGGAATTACATCAACTTCCAATCCATCTATTACTGAGAATTTATCCCAAACATGAAATTACATCTTCTTATTACCTAATTTTTCACACCCTTCTTCACCCATCCAAAATGATAAGGATGTGGATGCTCATAAGTTTCAATACTAATCTTCCTTACAACCGCATCAGAAATCAAATTATATTGAGAACCAGTATCAACCAAAGAATTTACCTTAGTCCTCTTGAATTGGGTTTTGATGTGAAATAGCTTACTCATCTGTTCCTCTTTTTCTTGGCTATCCATATTGGTGGCCATGCATCCTAGCCTCTCATCTACATAATAATCATCTTCTATTTACATCTCCCCGTCTTTCTTTACAACAATCATGGATTTATTGGAATCCTTGGTTCGGTTATTTGGATGTAATTATGGATGTAACTTATAACATGTAGCATTAGTATTACCATTGATATCACAATTCTTGCAAAATTTCTTAGGATATTTAAAAGTATTCAAACTGGTAGTGGCAATTTTTACCTTTACCTTTCCATTTACCTTTGTTACTTGTTTTTCCCTGATCTTTATTTGGCTGATTTGTTGACTAATTTTTCCTTGACTCCACTTCTCATTCCTTCTTCTCATCATTGATGCAATATGATTACACACATGATTAATTGAGATCCTTGGGCTTTGTGGATATGACATTCCTTTGAAGGTGAGTGTGAAGTCCTCCCAAATACTTGGTCATAATATCCTCATCCTCCAAGTCCATATTGAGAAACATGTCTTGTATCTAAAACTCTATAGTGTAATCCTGCACACTTTGACCACTGATTTGTCTAAAATACTACCATTTAATCATCTAGTTAGTCTTATGGCCAATAGGTTAAAAATTATCTCTAAAAAATTCTTTAAAACCCTCCCAAGAACTTACAATATGATGTTTTTTCTTTTCACAAGTGGCTAGATGGGTTTCCCACCAAACCAGAGTATGTCCTTCCATTTTGAGATGTGTAAAAGTGATATTTTGTGGCTCAGTGAAATTATGTACACTAATATAAGCCTCCAATTGTTTTAACCATTTATCAAGAAATTTTTCATCTACTTTTCCTTCAAATATTTTTATCTCAACTTCAGTTTCAAATTTAAAAGGAGCATGATAAGATTTTACCTTCTCTC
Source organism: Taxus chinensis (assembly GCA_019776745.2). Taxonomy (NCBI): domain Eukaryota; kingdom Viridiplantae; phylum Streptophyta; class Pinopsida; order Cupressales; family Taxaceae; genus Taxus; species Taxus chinensis. The sequence goes on from CM034146.1 coordinate 492,461,891, forward strand.
TTTCAACTAGAGTTTATTCTTCATTCTCTTCCACATATTATTCTTCAACATGGATCTTTTCTATGCCAAAATTTTCATCCAAATATCAAACCACTGATTCTATGGAATATTGTTTTACTACTATTTTTTGTAGATTTGGGAGTTTTCTTTGGTGTTAAAACACCCTATCCATAGCGCATTCTAGTACTTCAATTATATGAACCTAGTTCTCTTATTCCATTTTATCTCTAACTCTTTGTTTCCACTTCTTTGTAGATATGTCTAGATTTCAAGATAATACTTCTTCTCCTTTGGACCTTGTCACTGTCAAATAAATAACACAAGAAAAAACACCACAGTCCCTTAGATATAATTGTTAGATTTAATACCAAAATGATCTATAAACCTCTACTTTGGAAATTTATGAGACCAAAAATATTTTGTTCCCACTTCAAATTATTTGAAAATGACATAAAACTGAAATCTAGTGAATGAATCTTAGAGCTTATAACTACTTTTATAAAATAGAATGAAAAATTCAATGCACAACACTAGATTTTTATCCTAGAAACCCCCAATTTGAGAAAACCAATTGATAAGGGAAATTTCTCTTTCTACCCACTTATATATATATATATATATATATATATATATTGTCCAAATGAAATGAAGATACATATTACAATAATTTGGACAAAGGTAAACAATGTCATCACCCTCCTGTAATTTCTTGATCTGTTCTCACACACCTTTATTTTACAATTCAATTATAGCACTAAAGTATTCTTACTCACTTCTCCCATGAATCGATGATTTGAATCCACTTATTCATCTTGTATTTATAGTTTCTTCTTAGGTCTCCCTATGCACTGGACAATGAGAAGGACAGTATAGGGAAAAGACACAGTCCATATGCTTCACATCCATGATTTTTCGTGGATATCTTTTTTTGATCTCATTAGTGAAAGGAACATGAATTTATGCAAACTGGAGGTTGCGAAACCACCGTGGAGGTTACATAATTTACACTCTGTATAGATTGGTGGTTATGTAACTTCAATCTACTAGATTATCTTCTAGTATTAGTTGTTATAATGAAGTGGTGTTTCTCTATATCCATATGGATAACACCTCCCCTACTTAGGAGGATTTTGGTCCCACAAAATATTAATGGGGGAGTAGATGAAAAAATAATTCCTTCACTTTCTCCTTTGAGTACCACCAAGATTGCCTTAGTGTTTTCTCCTTGATTCCAACCTGCTAAGACTCATGTGTACCAATCCTTATCTCCGTAATCTTCTACTACAACACTACATCCTCCTCACACTCACCTCGTGAATCTATGACACAATCTTCAATGGAAGGTATAAATTTTCATTCTTCTTCCTCATCAAGTATGGATGGCTCATATAGGTGCAAGTTCTCATAATTTACTACTGATTACATCCACATGAAGTATGGGAAATTAAGTTTGAAATCATTCTCTCAAACCTAATCTAGTATGGTGGAGATTCCATATTGTAGTGGTTTGATTTTCCCTATTTAAACTTGTAGTATTTCCTTTCTCAAGTAAATCCAAACCTTATCTCAAACATGAAGTTTTTTATCTCTACAATTTTTATCGTGTATATATTTATAATTGATACTTCTCTAATTGTTCTTTCACTTTGAGATAGATTTTTTGGATGATCTCAATTAACTTCATCACTCTAGTAACTTATGAATCATGTATATCTCCTTCCTTATAGCCAACCGTAATGTACAATGGATTTGTAGGTAAATATCCCAAGCATGATTCAAAAGGTTACTTCATAGTGAATGTGTGTACTTCCATGTTGTAGGAATGTTAAATGTAGGATCAGGACTCATCCAAAGTCTATGGATATTTGCTATTATATCCTTTGATCAAGTGTTCCAAAGTCCTGTTCACCACCTCCATATATCCATCTATCTTGTGATGGAGGGTTGTGTTACTCTCTAACTTGGTGTCTATCTTGTAACACAAAGTAGTTTACAACTTCCCTAAGAACCTAGAGTCTCTATCAGAAACAATAGACTCTAGAAATCCAAAATGCACCCATACAGTAGAAAATAAAATTTCAGCTGCCTCAATTGTTTTTATTGTCTTTTTACATGTCATAATAACACACATTTTATTAAATCTATCTACAAAAATATATAGATAATAATGGCCATGTTTAGACATAGGTAGTCTTCCTAAAAAATCCATAGAGATATCCTCTCACGGATGAGTAGGGACCGATAATGGCATATATAAACCTTCCTTCTTGATTTTAGGCTTACTTGTACAACAAATTTTACATACTCTTATGAATTTAGATGCTTCTTATTGCATATTGGACCAATATACATACCTTTATAAGTGGGCCATGATCTTGCCAACACCAAAATTCCTTCTACTTTCGAGGTATGTGTTTCCCTCATCAATAGAAGCCTTTATTATTTTGGTACAAAAAGCTTCCCCCATCAATAGATTATCCCATCTTTGAGATAAAAATATTCAATACCCATCTTTTCAAACCCTTGGGACTTCAACTGCTAATATATCACCCCAAAATATTTGTCTTGAGTATAAGCCTCTCAGTAAGATTCCTTCGTTAAGGGCTCAAAATGAGAGATAATGACCAAACTAGATATTTTTTCTTGTGTATGTGTCCTATACAACATGTATTCTACCAAATTAGTGCTACCCTTCTTATACTTGATCACAAAATGGAACTATTGAAGGAATCCCATCCACTTGTAGTACCTTTCCTACTGCAATTTAGACTATGCTTGTAAATACTAGAGAGGTTTGTGGTTAGTGTGCAAAATAGTTTCTTTACCAAATAAATAATGTTTCCATTTCTTAATTTCCTAAACTAGTGCTTACATCTCTTTATCATATACTGAATATCCCTTAACTACTGATGTGAAAGTTTTAAAATGATAACATATTAGCCTACTTCCTTATAGAAACACTTCTCCCATGGTATAATCATTGACATTTGTATCTACTTCAAAGGGCTACTGCAAATTATTAAGATAAAGTACTGGAGCATGAATTATTTTGTATTTTAATAACTCAAAAGCCTCCTTAGTCTTTATGCACAATGTGTGTAGAGGTATTACACTAACAGAGAATCCTAAAATGAAATTCCTCATGTATTGTATTGTTCCCATAAAAATGCTAGTCTCAATGGCTCCTGTTGGTGTTGGCCAGTTGGTGATGGCTTCCACCTTCTTTAGATTCACTCATAGCTCTCCTTCTATAGCCAAGTGCCCAAGTTAGATAAGTGATTTTTAGGAAAATTCACACTTTTTCATATTACAAAGGATTGGTGCTCATTGAGAACTTGCATGACTTGTTTCAAATGTGTTAGATGTTCCTCCCTTGTGGCACTAAAAATCATAATATCATCTAGATAAATAATGAAACATGAATCTATGAATTCCCACGATAAATCATTCATCAATCTCATAAATGTAGCAGGTGCATTACATAAACCAAATGGAAGTACTAACCACTCATACAAACCTTGTTTTTTTTTAAGGAAATTTTCTATATATCCTCCTCCCTCATCATTGGTTGGTGATAAACCAACTTGAGATCCAACTTCATGAAGAAATTTTCATGCTGAATCTGGTCCAAGAGGTCATCTATATGTGGGAGTGGATATTTGTTCTTTATTGTAATATTTTTCAAAGAACATTAGTCGATGCACATTATCCAAGAACCATCCTTCTTTGGCACCATCAAAAGAGGTGAACCATGTGGTGAGGTGCATGGAAATATTATCCCTTGGTCTAATAGCTCCTACATTTGTCTCTCTAATTTTCTTCTCCAATGTTGGGAGGACTTGATATTGCAGTCCCTTGCCTTCTACAAGGTTCTCATAACTTCCGATAGTCATCATTTTTCTCAACCTCAATGCCTCATCAACTTCCTTCTATTACACATCATTATACGTAAGCCATATTTCCTCTTTGTCTTTCTTATGACATGGAAACTACCATCCTTCCCAAACTTGATCCTTCCCTTACACTTGACATGGTTTTAGATAGCCATAGGTAATCTCTCCATTTCTAGTTCCACCACTAGGATCTTCATAGCTAAGGGTATTACACACAAAAAGGATCCTCTAGGCTCACACAAGAACTATAAATCTACTTCCTCTAGGAAAGAATATGTTGAAATTACGTATTCCAAGGTATAACTGCATAGTTACATTCTTACTAATGATCCATAGCTTTAGTCCATGACTTGTCTGAATCAAAGAGCATTTGATAGTCTTCCTCCCTCCAAGATTTATTTCCTAGCTGGATACCTCTATTTTTTGTGTAAGTTTCCAACCACTATTACAAATATACTGGGAAGAAGCTAAAGAACTTATCATATAAGCAATCATATTGATTATCTTCCACCCACTTTTTCAATGTTAATATCAGGTCCACTACTATATCTCTTTACAAAAGAATCTTGGTCATCTTCTATATAGCCTTCAATATTATCTAAAGATAGTTGAAACACCATCTACATGCAACATCCTAGTAAAAAAATCGAAAATAGGTCCTAACAATGAAACCAAAATGTAGTATTTTTATTTCTAACACTAGTTATGTGTGCTAAAACCTCATCCAGACAAGTCTAGAATCTCACCCGAAGTGTGTGTAGCCACTAGGTTCCTCTTTTACTTTTCTTATCAAGATGTTAGCATGCATGTTCATAATCATGATAAAACATCCATTCATACATAGACAAATATCATAATATGACAATCCAGAAACACATATAATAAGGAAACCCCTCATGGAAGACAACAACCAAGATCTGAATATTGATGTTCTTATATAGTAATCTCTCTGACCCATAAGCATTCATCAATTACAATTCATAATTATTTATATAACATATTATATGAATACATCATCATTCAATACATCAATGCATACAATAGAATCTGAAACCCTAGGATTTCTAATCACAAGAATTGTAGAGATAACATTCTCAAGTTAGTACCTGTACGTACCAAAAATTGTAAGGTATTGTACTACCGGAACAATGTGACAAGTGCCCCAATGATGATACAGGTCTCCTCGCAAGGTGTTCGAGATCCAAAAAAGATCTCCAAGTAAGAGTTAACATCTCGCATGCCCCGCTTAGTCCCTACGTCCTTTGTTTTTCCCTTTTCCCCTCTTTTCTTGGCCTTTTACTCATCAGTAACGAAACCACCACCTTGCATGGGTGGAAGTCTCATGACTGCCACCCTAATTAGGGTGGCACTCTTGTAACCGCCGCCCTGCTTAGAGCGGTGGTCCTTTACGCGTTTTCTAGAAAGTGTTTTTTTACCGACTCACGTAAAAATCAACGATTCACCAACTTTTTTTACCAACTTGGGCTTGCATTTATGTTTTTGGTCCCCTGGAACAGTGTTTGGCCATTGTTTATAGTTTTAGAGTTCAGTTTGGTTTTGATCTTTGGGTGAATGAAAAGCTATAAATAAATGGTTTGTGCACAAACAAATGATCTGCCCCTCATTCACTTCTTATACTCTCATTTTCAATAGTTCAGTTTATTATTTTGCTTAGAAGCCATAGTTTCAATCCTTTGCATGTTTAGTTAGCATTGTTCAGCTGTTGGTAAGCCACATACCCATCTTGTGCAGGCAGTACTGTTATTTCACCCAATCCATTGGAGTAAAATAGCTTAGGAAGCCATTAAAGTTGTAGGTTTTACTCCTCAAAATAGGATAGTTTCAGGTTCTGGACACTTTATGTTGCATGACTCACAATAAATCCCGCTAGGAATTGCATAAGCCAAGCTCTGTACTCTTACGCTATCCCTCTCCTACTTGCATTGTATTCAGTCTATATTCTGAGCTACCTTTGTCCCAACATCTACTTTTGTTGATGTTAGCATTACACGCTTTTCTAGATTCACGTGAACACAAAGGAACGAGGAAATCACACTGAGGGGACAAGATCATACATGCCATTGGATTCGCCATTGTTCTGCAGAATCCAGGTTCTAGATTTCAAAGTTCTAAAATTAGAAATATATCAAATAGAGTAGATAATCACTTCTTTTCAGTTAAGTTTACTTTCGATATTTCCAGGGAAGTTGTGGGGATTGATAGTTTCTGAGAAACTATGATTCATTCCTCACTTCTGAGGTAGGATCGAGAGTCTGGCAAATAGATTAAGCAAGTTATTTCATTATTTAGGATAGATCTACAAATTACACAGACAAATAACTACACTCGGTTATTTTGTTTGTTTTAAGTTTTATATTAGTTATCAAATTCTAGATACGTTTAAATAGCTGCTTTCTTGCATTCTTAAAGTTTCTCAGAAAATACAAAAATAGAAATTATATATATGTTCTAGGTTTATTCCACGTAGTTAAAATTTACTTTGTTGCAGTTAGATTTACATTATCATTTTGTATGATAATCACGGGACCCAAGGAGCCCAGGGAATACGTATTTGAGCCAATTGTGCCTCAACCCAATCTCATCAAGGAAATAGTTGACATAGATCAAAACCTTAGAATACAAATCTTCCAAACAACAATAGATTTACGACAAATCAGCTCTCAGTTGAGGGGATTAAATATAGAAGACAACCAAGCACACACATTTTGGTCAAATCAACCGAACTACAGATTACCCTAGGAAAACATACATATGACTGTAGAAGGGTTCGAAAGAGAACAAACCTTTGGTTGTGATCCTTTGGTCCCACAGCCAGATGCAGGAGACACTCTTCTAGATATAGATACCAACGTAAGAATCTAGGTTGCAAGAACACCTGTGAGGTACTCTGAGAAGATCGCGCAGTTATTGATCCTAAATATAGAAGCTGAGAAAGCATATGATTATTGGATACTAGGGATTAGGAGTTGATTTTGTACATGACCATAGTAGGACTGCAACAACCAAGAGTCTACGGTTGTGATCCACAAATCCTGCAACCTAACGAATCAATAATTCAATCAGACATAGACACTGGCCTACGTATACTAGTATTTAGATGTACCCCACTTCCACCTATCATCATCGAACAAATATCCTTACTAGACACAATAGCTAACAAAGGTAGAGAGTTCTGGACTAGGCCAGAGAACTGTCCATAGATTTGACTACATTTACCATCCACCATATGACCTTATCTGGAGACTTACACGAAACTATCCTAGGTCATTTTCCACGTATTCCACAACCCATAGATCGAATCACACCAGAGCTCGATATTTATTGGAGCCTTCGAGCAGTCATCATTGTCGGTCGATCTATCACACCAGTTCAGGTTAGAAGGGCCTTCTTTGCCTTAGATTCACAAATTCCACTAGTGTGTATTGAAGACATTAGATTGCCTAACTAGTTTGTATGCATCCCACGCATATTCCATCCCCACCGGCTATCTCAGCATGACCTCGGGAGGTCAGGTACGCAGAAGAGTTACCTGTAGATTCCCACGCTCGATTGTCACTTTTCCGGCGTACAAAATTGGTGAACCTGACATGAACTTACAACTATTTCACCTTCTCTTTGAGAAGTTTCATCTTATCTCATCCACCTTCTCTCCTTCCCATTATTCTACGGGTATTCATATACCCCCCGAATATGTCGGGATTCAATGCATATGGCAGACCCCTCTTGGGTCTTGAGGCTTACTACGCCCAATAGAATAGGTAATCATCACCATCACTCTCGGTATGGGGTGATAACTACTCAACTGATCAGTTGTCAAAACAAACTCCAAGAATTAGATATAATTCATCTTTTCAAACTGAGGAGTTAGATCAACCCCCTCAAAAACAACAAACAGATCCTTCAGGCTCGAATAATATGACGTTCACCGGAGAATCTAGATCATCTCCTTAGATGCTATTTAGACCACAAATTAGTAGACAATTAGACTCATACCTGGTTTTAGATGATGAACAATCAATACATTATTCTAGAAGTGAACAGTGCTCTCGGGGTATGTACCCACCTGTAGGAGGTTTACAAACACAACCCGAGGTCTCTTTTCAAGAAAATACCTCTATACCATTCCATATAGGAAATACTCTCATAGAAACTTGGCAAGATAATGATCAGTTCATAGCAGGATATCACATGCCTATACAAAACCATGGTATACAACAAACGCCACCAAGGCAGAATATCGTGACTTAACCAAATGAAGTCATTTCAACGTTAGTAGAAAAAGTGAGAGGGTTAGAACTTGCCTAGGAAAGTCAAAATTCACAATTAATGCAAATAGGGGGTTCCAATCCTCCATGCCATCCTAGCCAAGTAGATCTTCTCACAGGAGTAGGCACGTTAGGCATGCATCCTCAGTATCCACAACAAACGCCAACTAGGCCCATCATCTCTAACACCATTCCTCTCGGTCTAGTATCAAACAATCCATTCCTGGACAATACCCCATCATACTTAAACATGTACTCCAAATCACCACAAGGAGATATGTTCTCCTCTCCCAACATGCTTGCTCAAACATAGGTGTTTCCTTATGCCCCTACTAACGCATACGCTGTGCCATATCAACAACCCATCCCACCACCACTCCCTCAGCAACCACCATCAATGGTCGAAACCTATGCGATAGGGACTTATTCAGAATATTTGAAAGAGCCCTTAGACTTCGCCATATGAAGTGTCATGCTTCCAAGACCCCTTCCCGATTTACCCAAGTACAAAGGTGAGGGATATCCAAACGCGCATATCAAAGCTTACGCTACAGCCATACGAGAACTACTCCCTTGGGATGGGGTTGTTGCTAAAATATTCCCCAAAACTTTAGAAGGCATCACTCTTGATTGGTATTATAGAATACCTGAGGCTTCCATCCATTCATTTAAATAACTCGTATCAGAGTTCATTAAGGCATTTGACATGAACAAACTGTTAAGGACAGGAATCAGGGAGTTCTTACACATCAAACAAGAACACAACGAATTTTTCACCCATTTCATCCAAAGGTGGTGTGTAGTCCTTTATTCCTCGGCAAGTGCACCAAACATGGATCAAATGGAACTATGTGATTTATTCCTTCATTCGATTAGCAGATAAGTGAAGGAAGAAGTCCAGAAGTTCCCATTACGAACTTACGATGAAGTACTAGAGAGTGCTCTTCGAATAGATCAAGCGGTAATTGATAGTGGTCGTAAGACATATGGAGCAAATGGGAGGTTAATCACCCCCAGTCAAAACACTAAAAATTACCCCACCACCACAAACGTCAACCAAGGACCCAAAATCCTTAACAAAAATCAGGGTGTAACAACATATGGAGTAACCGATCAGCCCAAGAGGGTAAATGTTGTCAATACTCCATCACAAACAAATAACCAACGAAACAACAAATTTACCCCAACAGTCAATACAGTGGATTTTAACCATCTACAATAACAACAACAATGGTGAAATCCCATACAAGGGTTAAGCCAAAACTCATTTGGTTATCAAAACCAAAATCAAAGCCAGAAACAACAAATGCAAAACTTTAATCCTAATAGGCAACAGTTTGATCAGAGTTTTAGGCCACAATATACACCAAACCAACAAACCAGGAATTACAATCCCAATTCATATTGTGGTTTCCAAAAAATTTGAGGTCATGATACTAGAACATGCCGTGACTACAATAAATTCATGCAAAATTTGCCAGAAGAACAAAGATAGTTCTTCACAGATTTGTTTTTGGCAGATCTCGTGTCACCACCACCAAGCACACACGAAGGGGCAGTTTCCCCTCAGAATGCTCCCCTCAAGATCTTTAACGATCCACTCCCAAATCATGATAATAACAGACTAAATCCAACTGGGATGAACAAGGGTGCAATGATGGGAAACAATGATCATGAAGCCTCGACTTCACTAAATCCATCAGTTGCACCACAATTAGGAAATCAGCCGAGACCCAAGATAGTCAGTTTAGTAGAACTAGACGCTGAACTACCTATCGAAGCTATAACAAGAACACGAGAATATTCCTCTCAACCAAGCCCAAGTCACCTGCCAAAAATAGATAAGAGTTAAAAAATAGTAGAAAAACCCGTGGGTGCCTATGATTTAATTAACGACCTAACAAAAAACTTCTCGCACATTTCATTTTTAGATTTACTAAAAAACTCTCCTGCTCACAATGCTGCTCTTTTAGAAGCATTAGGTTTAGGTCATTTAATTAACATCACTCCACCTCCTGAAACATAGGTAAATCATGTATATTTTGATATCTATCCTCTGGATAGCCGGACAAGGATGTTGAATTCATATTCAAAATAAGTAAAATGCCTACAGATGCTGAGATTGCATGCCAAGGTGATCCAGCCTTACACTTACAAGTATGGGTTTATAATAACTACGTAAAACGAGCAATGGTTGATGATGGGGCTGCAGTTAACATAGTCCCCTTCTCTTTCCTTCAAAAGTTAGGATATGAGGAAACAAACTGTTCCACCGCTCGAAATACATTGAGAGGCTATGATAGCCTTAAAGCCACTTCAATTGGAACTATAATACTACCGGTCACCTTAGGACCCAAAACAATCATGACTGAGTTTTATATTATAGATCGGGAAACTAATTATAATATGATCCTTGGCCGACCATGGATACACCAAATGAAGGAAATCCCTTCTACGTTATTCCAAGAAGTAAGATTCTTGCATCTAGGAAAGGTGCTTGTAGCCAAAGGCGATCCAAAACCTTTCGATATACACCTATCTGACTTAAATAAAATGCCAGGTGTGCACTCAGAATTTGAACTTCCAAAAAACCAACTTAATAAACCCATTGACGCAAAACCAGAGGAGAAGTTGGTACCTACAACAGATCTTGAGACTATGAATCTAGTCAAGACAATCCCAACCTCAAAAGGTGAGGCTAACATTGTAGAAATGGTATCATTAGGAACTACTGCAAAAATCATTGAATTACTAGAACAAGATCTACCAATGTTTCTACCATTTGATTCTGTGGGCATGGGAAATTCCCTAGGTGTTGGTTCTCTTCCAGCTGAGGATCTCTGTATGGTGGAAGTAGAATGTGCAAACACAATAAATATCCCAGCATCCATATTCCCAGCTAAATATTGGACTCTCCATTTTTATGGAGCTAAATGTCGTTATGGAGCAAGGGCTGGTGTAATCTTTACTTCCCTTGAAGGAAAGGTCCTATCATTCGTCTTTAAACTCAATTTTGAATGTACAAACAACGGTGCTGAATACGAAGCCCTCCTCGGCCTCATTTTATCTGAGAGGATCGGTATTAATAACATCAGAGTATTAGGAGACTCACAATTTGTAGCAAACCAAGTCTCTGAGATATATGAAACCAAAGCCGAGCATTTGTAGCTTTACAAAAAAGCTGTATTAGATTTAAGCAAGGAATTTGACTTCATATCAATTGAAACAATCCCATGAGAAGAAAATATTCTCACTGATTCAATAATAACTTCCGCATCATGTTTTACTCCAAGAAATAAGTTAGAGGATACCTGTTTCATAGTATCCCTTCATGATGAACCATTGATAAAGACAACGAAAAATTCTCTTTTAAACAGAAATGAATCTACTATCCTAGACCATGTTGATAGTGATATGGCCACTTTGGATTACTTAAATGCCTATGCGGCACTACATCTCTCCTATCATACAATATATTTGTCCTTAATCCCACATTCATCTTCTTACTGTGGAAATCCCATAATGGAACCTAGTGTATACATGGTAGAAAGTGGGGACGATTTGGATTTACCTCCAGCCCCACTTGAGTTTGAAGAAGGTAATGCCTCTTTAATCGAAGAAACAATTGATGTTAACATCAGAACGGAGGATGAACCAAAAATATTGAAATTAGGGTCCTCATTAACCCCATAAGAAGTAAAAATACACACTCAGATCCTCAAGGAACATCAGAAAGCTTTTACATTTAATTATAAGGAAATGACAGGCGTTGCACCACACATTGCAGTGCACAACCTTGTCACTAAACTTGATGCAAAACCAGTTAAACAAAAATCAAGACCCATGAAACCCAAGGTGGCTCTCATGGTGAAAGACGAAATAATAAAACTCCTACAAGTAGGGTTCATCAAACCAGTCGATTACTCTCAATGGGTATCTAATATTGTTCTCGTTCTCAAAAATAATGGGAAGATATGCATCTGCATAGATGTCTGAGACATTAACAAAGCATGTCCTAAGGATGACTTCCCATTACCATCCATAGATGTCATTGTTGATGCAACAGATGGATTCTCGGGATACAATCAAATCAGAATATCTGAACAAGACCAAGCCAAAACCATGTTTATAACTCCTTGGGGAACCTATTGTTATGTTGTTATGCCATTTGGCCTCAAGAACGCTGGTGCTACGTACCAGTGAGCTATGACATATATATTCCATGATTTAATTCATAAAATCATGGAATCCCACGTAGATGACTTGTTGGCTAAGGCCAAGAAGTGTTGTGACCATCCATAAGTACTCTGCGTCATTCTTTCACGACTAATAGAATATGGAGTCACACTAAATCCAGAGAAATGCGTCTTTGGTGTAACAGGTGGAAAGCTCCTAGGTTACATCATATCGTCACAAGGGATAGATGTTGATCCAACCAAAATTCGGGCTGTCCTCGAAATGGTCCCACCTTTGAATGAATCTGGAATCAGGTCATTTCTTAGAAAACTGGGTGCAATCCGGAGATTTATCCTGGACTTAAGCTTCACCAATCATCCAATCAACAATTTACTCAAGAAGGATTATAGCATTGATTGGACCAAAGACTGCAATGAAGCCTTTGATGCAGTTAAGTGTTTCCTATTATCACCACCTATGCTAATGCCACCCAAGCTAGACCACCCGTTAATTTTGTATTCACGAGCTATTGATGTCTCGCTAGCCTATATGTTGGCCCAAGAAGACAATGACAAAAAGGAACGCGTGATTTATTTCATTAGTCGAACATTACTTGACTATGAAACACGTTATACACAGGCAAAACGAGAATGCCTTGCTATAGTCTTTGCTATTAAATGCTTAAGACACTATATGCTGAATCAAGAAACAAGGGTCATGGTAAAAATAGACCATTTACGAACTTTCCTCACACAAGGATGCTTGTCTAAAAAGGCTGGGAATTTTATAACCTTAATGGGGGAATTCAAATTAACATTTGTAAATCAAAAGTCGGTTAAAGGACAAATCATCGCAGATTGGTTAGCTGATAACCCATTAGATGGAGGTGATTTAGTAGATTTAGACTTTCCAGATGAGTGCGTATACTACATCGAAACCCGACCCTCTATCTCTGAGTGTCCTTGGTACACTGATATCATTAATTATATCATGGACCATACGTACCCAGAAGGAGCTACACTGCAACAAATAAGGCGGTTACGTATTATCGTAGCTAAATACGTGATTATAGAGCAAGTGCTCTATCGAAAAGCGTTCGATGGAATGCTCCTAAGATGTGTCAACATAGAAGAATCCAAGAATATTCTCCATGAATCCCACAGTGGAATATGTGGATGCCACTTCGGTGGCCATGCCACCGCTCGAAAAATACATTTAATGGGCTATTTCTGGCCCACTGTAGAACACGATGTAGTAGAGTTTGTACGCAGGTGTCATAAGTGCCAAGAATTCTCCCATGAGATCCACATGCTGGCACAAGCTCTACAACCAATCACTACTCCATGGCCCTTTTCTACATGGGGCCTAGATTTGATAGGGAAATTCTCTCCCTCGTCTACAGATGGCCATAATTTTATAATCACGGCCACCAAATATTTCACCAAGTAGGTAGAGGCTATGCCTCTTACTACTGTACCAGGTTCTGTAATCGCCAAGTTCATTTTGAACCAAATCATTTGCAGATATGGTATCCCACAAATCATTATCTCCGATAATGGAACTTCTTTTAAAAATGAAGAGGTTCACGAGCTATGCAATAAATTTAAGATAAGCCATCATACGGCTTCCTTATATTACCCTCAAGCCAACGGACAGGCTGAAGGGATGAACAAGACACTAAAAGCCATTCTCCTTAAAACTGTGAAAGAAAACAAACAAGATTGGCATTTGAAGTTATATCCAGCCTTGTGGGCCCACCGAACCTCAATAAGAACACCAATAGGAGCAACTCCTTTCTCACTAGTGTTCGGGGCAGAGGCAGTTCTCCCACTCGAGGTTGAAATACCCAGTTTCCGCATTTCATTACAAGGGATTTTGGATGAAGACGCTTACGGAGAAGCACGTCTTTCCCAACTAGAAATCCTAGATGAAACTAGGTTAGATGCTGAACAGTGACATAGAGTTTATGCTGACCGGATGTGCTGGTAGTACAACAAGGTCTATGAATGCGACATATATGAAGGGGATCTAGTTCTAAGGCTGGACAGCTGGATCGACAAGAAGACCTGTGAAGGAAGGAAATTCCGGCCCAAATGGTTGGGCCCATACCGAGTCATGAAGGACTATGGAAACGGTGCATACCTATTATGTATGCTAGAAGGTGAGGAATTTGGTGAAACAGTCAATTCCCTTCACCACAAGCGGTTCTACACATAAGCAGCTAGCACTACTTATATATATTTACATTACATCTTCATATAGATTAAGATCATTTTGTCCACTTGTTTCTTACATAAATGGTGATCAAGGAATCTATTCTTAAAGCAATTCATTATAAACTCATGATGTTGTTGGCATAAACTCTTTAATCATACCTCTCCATTTTCATGATGTCATCAAATTATCTCGGAATCATTTTATCAAATAAAGCTAGATATGACAAAGTCTTAATGGTAACCATACCAAGATCTGCAAGTTTATTCTTGCTTTGATTTCTTCTTAGGGTAGGTGTCTTGCCTATGTTCTGTTCTAGAAGCTTCATGGTGTCACATCTATCCCATATGTATATCTCTTTGGAAATAAGCACATACTGACGTTTTGCTCAAGAAAAAAAGTCAAACATTGATCAAACAGAAAATTTTAATTTTACACATTTCCTTGTCCCACCAACCTTCGCTGATGAGCTTGCGTCTCTTACTAGTGACGTAGGGTTGGGAAAGGATGGAAATGCCCTTACTCGCCTATGCTTTGCCCACAGTGTTAAACCCATGCTTCTTACTAGTAGCATGGGGAAAAGTGTAGGGAGTCCTCTTGACAAATAAATGCAAATGGTCATACACAAATAATTCAAACTTTGAAACTTTGAGTCAAAAATAAATGAATTAAATGTTCAAAATTCCAAGAGAGTTAAAATCCTAAAAACCCAGATTTTTTCTACTATGTGGCCATCTACGGATCTAAGTCTAGATAAACCGCAAAGTAAGTTACATTCTAAACTATGAAGTCACTCGAGTAGAGTAAGCTTGTAGCTTCCAATTTGGTTCCACCAAAGCTTTGTTTGTCTCTCATCACTATCATTTCAGCTACACCTCGCAACTTGTGCCCTTTCTAGCTCTCGGTGATGAGCCCTCGCATCTTACTAGTTGCGTGGAGTTAGAAGTGGGGCAAGTTTATCTATTCATCATACTGGTTTGTATTCATCACTTTGCAAAACAAACCATGAGGTATCCAAAATTGCTTACAGAAGCTAAGATTCAAAATCACATTATATCTACATCACCATATATCGGCATCATGAAACACAAAAGGAAACAAACATTTGCATCATTTGTTCTCCATTACATACATTCTAAAAAGCATATAAACATACATCATAGTATACATAGGGAAACTGGAAATAGAAAGGAAACCATAAGTGCCAAGGTTTTTATCCAGAACAAATGCATATATATAAATAGTCAATGTTTATATACAATGCCATCATGCACTAAGCATGGTCAAAACGCTCAAAGAGCCCATGATATACAAAAGAATATATAAAACAAAATCTACGAGAGCCAAGTGGCCTCTCAATCCCTACACAACCCCTAGAATGCGGTAGACATCCTCCAATGTAATGGTCCACTCACCACGGACCCCTGGCAATCAGAAGGTGTTCCGGTCTGCATCCCAATATGAAAACAAGTCACAAAGGATGTGACTAGATGGTGTAAAATGAGGCACGCACGATATTCGCAATATGCCAGCCCTCTGAAGTGTGTCCTCCTCATCATGTGAGAGGGCATCTAGTACCCCTGGGAGCCAATCACACTCCCTCTCTCTACTCCATTGGATGTACTCCTCTCTCACCTACATACACCCAAAAACACACAAAACAAAGTAAATTAGCATCCAGGAAATACCGAGAAAATCATGAAAACATGTAGAAATGCTAAAAATACAAACACAATCTCAAAAATAGGTTCCTTTTGCATTCTGTGCAAAACCGCCACCCTGAGCAGGGAGGCGGTTTTGTAACTGCCGCCTTAAGGGCGGTGGTTGTGTAACTGCCACCCTAAGCAGGATGGCGGTCATGTAACCGCCGCCTTGGGCAGGGCGGCGGTTGTGGTCCGAAAATCCACGCATTTTTTTAAAACTAAAAAGGCCTAAAAAGTGCAAAAAATGGCCATTTAACCTAAAAACAGAGCCTACCCAGTAGGTGCCCCCCCTAGGTGGACCTTTTAACACTAGCATTTTCAAAAAATGACCTCCCCATTGCAGAGCATTTAGCATTTCAAAATTAAGGGGGGAAAAACAATAAAATGAAGAAAACTAACCTATGATCGCTGAGGTCGATGTTTCACACGTGGAGGCATGATCACTATCTCACTGCGGATGTTTTGACTCTACTCATGCAAGAAACCGTCACCATGGGTCCCAAAGCTCAAAGTCAACCAAATCGACTGGCGCAAATGAATAGGAAAATGGGCCCACTTTCATACATATAGCACTTTGTTTTGTTTTAAAATGACTTTTTCACAGGTTTGGAGCGTTGATGGAGGTAAGTTCCTATCCTCGCACAAATGGTACGTTCTCATTCCCTGTTATCTTAGCGTTTATTTTCAAACTATTGTTTCTATCTGCACTTGAGTTCTCTTTTCCTTTTGCAGGTAGTGGGAATTTTGGATGGCATCATTTCAACACACGAACATGTCAGGTATAACTTCTAACTTCCCATTTCAGGACTGCCATACTCAGACCCACCGTTTTACGCCTCTCCATGTCTAAAATGCTTCTCTGAGGGGAAAATATGTACGTACCCAAAATTTTAAGGTAATGTACTACCAGAACAATGTGACAAGTGCCCCAATGATGATACAGGTCTCCTCGCAAGGTGTTTGGGATCCAGAAAAGATCTCCAAGTATGCGTTAACATCCCGCATGCCGCGCTTAGTCCCTGCGTCCTTTATTTTTCCCTTTTCCCCTCTTTTCTTGGCCTTTTTCTCATCAGTAATGAAACCACCGCCCTGCATGGGCAGTGGTCTCGTGACCGTTGCCTTGATCAGGGTGGCGCTCCTGTAACTGCCGCCTTGCTCAGAGTGGCGGTCCTTTACGCATTTTCCAGAAAGCATTTTTTTACTAACTCATGTAAAAATCAACGATTCACCAGCTTTTTTTGCCGAATTGGGCTTGCATTTATGTTTTTGGTCCCCTGGAATAGTGTTTGGCCATTGTTTATTGTTTTAGAGTTTAGTTTGGTTTTGATCTTTGGGTGAATGAAAAGCTATAAATAAATGGTTTGTGCACAAACAAATGATCTGCCCCTCATTCACTTCTCATACTCTCATTTTCAATAGTTCAGTTTATTATTTTTCTTAGAAGCCATAGTTTCAATCCTTTGCATGTTTAGTTAGCATTATTCAGCTGTTGGTAAGCCACATACCCATCTTGTGCAGGCAGTACTGTTATTTCACCCAATCCATTGGAGTAAAATAGGTTAGGAAGCCATTAAAGTTGTAGGTTTTGCTCCTCAAAACATGATAGATTTAGGTTTTGGACGCTTTATGTTCCATGACTCACAATAAATCCCGCTAGGAATTGCATAAGCCAAGCTCTGTACTCTTGCGCTATCCCTCTCCTACTCGCATTGTATTCAGTCTGTATTCTGAGCTACCTTTGTCCCAACATCTACTTTTGTTGATGCTAGCATTACATGCTTTTCTGGATTCACGTGAACATGAAGGAACGAGGAAATCACACTGAGGGGACAAGATCATACACGCCATTGGATTCGCCACTGTTCTGTAGAATCCAGGTTCTAGCTTTCAAAGTTCTAAAATTAGAAATATATCAAATAGAGTAGATAATAACTTCTTTTCAGTTAAGTTTACTTTCGATATTTCCAGGGAAGTTGTGGGGATTGATAGTTTCTGAGAAACTATGATTCATTCCTCACTTCTAAGGTAGGATCGAGAGTCTGGCAAATATATTAAGAAAGTTATTTCATTATTTAGGATAGATCTACAAATTGTATAGATAAATAACTACACTCGGTTATTTTGTTTGTTTTAAGTTTTATATTAGTTGTCAAATTCTAGATACGTTTAAATAGCTTCTTTCTTGCATTCTTAAAGTTTCTCAGAAAATACAAAAATAGAAATTATATATATGTTCTAGGTTTATTCCACGTAGTTAAAATTTACTTTGTTGCAGTTAGATTTACATTATCGTGTTGTATGATAATCACGGGACCCAGGGAGCCCAGGGAATACGTATTTGATAGATTTACGACAAATCAGCTCTCAATTGAGGGGATTAAATATAGAAGACGACCAAGCACACACATTTTGGTCAAATCAACCGAACTACAGATTACCCTAGGCAAACATACATATGACTGTAGAAGGGTTTGAAAGAGAACAAACCTTTGGTTGTGATCCTTTGGTCCCACAGCCAAATGCAGGAGACACTTTTCTAGATATAGATACCAGCGTAAGAATCCAGGTTGCAAGAATGCCTGTGAGGTACTCTGAGAAGATCGCGCAGTTATT